>OZ008369.1:99546108-101026673 GCA_963931995.1 Phaonia tiefii | reverse complement strand
TTGAGTATAAACCGGTTAACCGACATCTAAGAATAGGAACCTGGTTATCTGGCTTTACCGGTTTCGGTTTTGAATACTCTAGTATTATGGGAAAACAAATTTTTTTGCCCAATATTCGGTTCACACGAAGTATCGTGATTAGTGAATGATACTCTAAAGTTGAAAACCAAATTTCGACTTTACGGTTATTAATTTTCATTTCAATTGTAAAATCGATAAAATCCGAACGTATTATTTATTTATCACAAGCTTTTTCATGGCTAATCATTCGGTAGTGTTGCAATCACTATTCGAAGTTCTCTCGTACAAGAGGCGCACACGCTACCCATTGCACCACCGACGACCACGCTTTTTACAATTTTAGAATTGCATGAAAATTATAACCAAACCAGTACATAAGTTTCAGTCGGGTGAATCGACTTAATCATACCCTCACCCTAAGTTGTCCATTGCGTGGGAGTTCTGTATGGTCAAAGGTGACCATATTCAATAACAGATTGACATTGCACTAAATATTATTGAATACCCAAGTTAGTTAGTTTCCTCCCAATATTTATATGCGAGGTATGGAAATGGGCATGGCAACTTGTTGTCAAAATTTTGGTCAGTACCATATTTTATTAAGATCTACCATATTTATTAAGATGATTTATTGGATATATCAAGTCGGCAAACCGCAAATACGCCCAACTTTTGTATGGGAGGTACGAAACTGGGCGTGGCACAATGGTCAGTTATTAATAAGATTAATTAGATTTTGCCTAGTACCGGATATTATTAAGATCGGTTGTAGTTTACGAGAGTTATCGTGTCGATCAACCGGTCATACGCCCAACTTTTATACGGGAGATACCAAAAAGGGTGTGGCAAAACATATCATTTTCTATAGGAGAGTTTTATTTGACTTGCGGAGTTTTATTGGTTCGGTTTTGCGGGACTTCTCGTGCCGAACAACCAGACGCCCAAAACAACTTTTTTATGAGATGTACCATAATGGGCGTGGCAAAATCACCCTAGTTTTTATCGGTGATTGGCGTTTGATATACCAAATTTCATTAAGGTTGGAAGTGTTTCGCGCAATTTATCGCATTGACAACCCCGACGAACACTCTGTTTTCCATGGGAGGTACCAGAATGGTCGCGATAATCATTTCCTCCAGTTAAGTAGTCATTTACAGATTATTACCCGGTGTGTGAGTTGAAGCTAATCACATCTACCAGAAGAAATTTTTCGATTTGTATGGCAAATATTGGCAAGTAATAGTCAGTGACAAAATTTCATTGTGATCTGTAAACATTTACGGCAGTTATCGTATTGACCAGCTAGCCAGCCAGCCAGACAGACAGACTGACGGAAATTGCTCAAACGTCTTAAAAAGTCCTAAAACGAATTTTGTCCAAAGAAACGAAGAGTCTAATATGGCTCCTTCCATGTGTTACATTTTTTACGTATTAAATTATATATACCCCCATCCCTATGGGTGAGGTTATAAAAAGATGTACAAGTAGACAGTCAAAATTTCTCTTCATTCAAATTCCAAAAAACAAAACGAGTGACAACCTAGCCATTTTGCTCATAGAATATTTTAATACACGAGTAGCCTTTTGATAGTGTTATTGTATACAACTATTCAAATTCCAACCATATTGACGTAAAATTACATAAACTATGCAAAAAGTATGAAATTATAAAGATATGACGCGTGAGAGAAATGCGTTTGGGTCCCTTTTACCAGGGTTGACAAATTGCGCACATCTTTTGGTCGTGTAATTCTTGATTTTCTTTGTTAAACCGAAATCGATCTACCGTCATGATGTTTAATTTACTTGATATTGTAGACGCTGTAAAATCGACAATTTTTGTTGTTAGGATGCAAATATATCGTGTTTGTAGCTTGTCTTATTTGTGATGCGTAATTCCCCATTATTGTGGGTAGATATCGATTACTTTCACCATACCCTGTGGGTAATGGGTCAACGACTTTTTTTCTTTTCTTTATTTTCAGCGACTGGTCTTTTATATTACAACTTAATTTTTTTTAAGAACATTTTTTAAAGAATTTTATAATAAAAACATCCTCAATTGTTGTTCTTGCCGATCAAATCTTGTGGTTTTTTGCGTCGTAATCTCCTGGGGCGACTTCTTCTAGAACAAGCCGAGCTGCAGAGTTATCATGTGTGGACATCTTTTGTATAAGTTTTTGGGCATGGCTTTTGATTTTGTCATGTACTGCTGGCACATTTAAGTCTTTATGTATATCCTCATTCCTTACAACCATGGAGCATTTACTATATTCGTTAGGACTTTGTTCTGAAATACTTGAATTTGTTTTGTGTGGGATTTCTTTCCACATCCCCATATTTCGATTCCGTAGCACCAGATCAGTTCCAATACCTTAGGTATACAAGCCGTTTGCAGTCCGTTGAAAGGGTGGCGCTCCTTCCTATTAGCCAGTTTAAGGATCTATATTTGATTTCTAGCTCTAATGTTTTCTTCCTCAAGTGTTCGCTCCAAGATAAAGTCGAGTCGATCGTCATTCTTAGGTATTTTGCAGACGTTGATATGGGTATATCTTCGATATTAATTTTAACAGGGACATGTGGGTTTTCTGACAGTGAGAAATTGAGGTGGAGAGACTTCTCCTTATTTATTTTAATTTTCCATTTGGATGCCCAAAAGGAAATGTTTTCCATTGCAGCTTGCAAGTGCGCTGATGTTTCTGCTGCTGATGAGCCTTTAGATATTATAGCCGTGTCGTCGGCAAATGTGGCTAATATCGTATTCGATGTGTGGGGAATGTCTTTAGTATAGAAAGAAGATACAACATTGGTCCCAATATGCTACCTTGCGGAACACCCGCTTTTATTTCCATAATTTCCGAGTACTGGCTCTCGTATTTAACTTCGAAGTATCTTTCGGAAATATGTGACCTTATAATATTAAATAGTTGGGCTGGAAAAGTTTGGGATAGCTTAGCAACCAGTCCCGTATGCCAGACCTTATCAAATGAATGGGAGACATCCAGAAAAATAGCGAAACACACTTTTCCTTCCTCAAATGCTATTTCAATTTTGTTTGTTAT
This sequence comes from Phaonia tiefii, assembly GCA_963931995.1. NCBI lineage: Eukaryota > Metazoa > Arthropoda > Insecta > Diptera > Muscidae > Phaonia > Phaonia tiefii. The sequence goes on along the minus strand of OZ008369.1, from coordinate 101,023,590 downwards.
TTTATGTATTTGCTGTACTGTAGTGTCTTTTTCTAAAACCGAATTGGTGACTAGGAATAGTGTTGGTATTCTCTATTATAGTATTCATACGGTTTGATAAAATTCTTTCAAATAGCTTTGAGATTACGGAAGGAGCGATATTGGTCGATGTGAGGTGGTTTGGTGCGGACATTTTCCGTGTTTTAAAATCATGATCACAGTGGAAACTTTCCAGAGACTTGGTATATGCTGTTGTTTACAAACAGTGTTGAATTTCTTTGTTAAATAAATTATCATTTTATATGGGAGTTGCCTAAGGACCTCGGCATTGATTAAATCGTACCCCGGTGCCTTTTTTAATTTTAGTTAGTTTTGTTATCTCCCTCTTGACTTCGCTTGGAGGTTTTTCTATATCATTTTCATCGTTTTCGTCAATATCGCTTTTAATGTCATTAGGTTGGAATACCTCTTTTAAGTGATCGGCGAATAGGTTAACTTTTTCCATGGCTGTTGTAGCCCACGATCAGTCCGTTATTTTAAGTGGGTGCGTCTGCTGTATCGGTTCTTCAGAATGATTTGTCGATTTGCAAAGTTGTGATAGGTTTTTTGATAGGCTCTGGTATTTACTTTCCTTTTTCTCTTCATTAAGTTTCGCTATTTTTCTTTTAAGTTGTTTCTCTGCCCTATTTAAATTTCTTTTATCTGCTGGAGATCTGGTTTCGTGCCATCTTTAACGCAGTTTCCGCTTAGTATCTATCATTAACTTTATTTGTTTTGGGTGATTATGTGTGTGTATAATGTTAACATTATACTTATAATAAGATAAAATTATATAAGAATATGAAACTGAATTACCTTAGCATATAATCTAATGAATTTCTGTGAAACCACTATTTATCTATCTAAAGCTGAGTAAATGCAAAAAATGTACTATTGTTAGTACCTTTTCTTTTCAACCCTAAATAGTACTGTGTACTAAATTACAACCAGAAACTTATTGTGAATTGTTTTTTACCAAGATAACTGGATAAAGTAAAGAAAATGGATAAAAAGAAGTTTCCTATGTGGCGTGCTTTGCCAAGCTGCTTGCTGAACAAGCTGGTTGAATTTCAGAGTTTGAAATTCCAGATCATCATTTGTTGCTGATATTAACGGCGTCGGGATATCTGCCTCATTATTTAATATATGTCTGAAAAACCTCCAGTCTGTCCGTTTATTTGAAAGTGTTGGTTGTAGTGGTTCATTCTGGAAGGATTTATGTAGGTTTAGTATAACGGGTGAGTGAACCGAGCTAAGATCGGTACTGTCTTTTATTTTTATAATTGTGTGATATTTTACGAGTAAGAAAAAAATCAATCAGATCAGGAGTTTTTGACGGGTCGGTTGGCCTGTATGTTGGCCTTCCAGATGAATGAAATCACAGCCGAGGCCCCGTAGCTGCACGATATAGTTCACGGCTTTTTGTTGTTGTCAGGCGAGATCCCCAGAATGTATGCTTCGCGTTGAAATCTCTACCTATTATGAACTTTTGGTCATGTCTATCAATTAACATTTAATAGTTTTCATCTTTTATATTGTATCTGGGAGGACTGTATAAATCTGTAATAAAAATGTCCCCGTAGATTGTTGAGACGCTTACGGTTGTTGTCTGAAACATTTCGCTACTCAGTTTATCAGCTATAAAATGTTTTATGCGATCTCTTATTATGACTGCACTTCCACCTCTCCCGAAGTTGCTCGGGTGTATGGTATGGTAAGCGCAATAATGTCTCAATGTTATATGCGATTCATTAGTAAAACATCTCTGAAACTAAGCATACATCTGTTTTTTCTTGGTGTAAGATTACTTCTAGTTCATCATTATGCTTTGAAAGACCATTAGCGTTCCATAACATTATGCGATGATTACGGATGGCCATATTTCAAATACACAGTTTAAGCTCCAGATCTACAAATCGTTTTTCTAGGCTTGACAATATGTTCAAGATGCTACTTAGGTGATCTTGACCACCCGATTTTTCTGCATACGAAACTGTCCGGGAACTGGCCACGTCCGTCATGGCGTGTGGTTCATGTATTTGCTGTCTCTGCTTGGCAATAATATCATTCCTCTTCTGTAGAAGTTTTCGGGCAACTTGACACCCTCTATAGCTGGCTGGGTGTTCCCAGCCGCAATTGCAGCACTTGGGTTTAGCTCTCCTGCATACTTCAGGCAACGTGGAAGCCTATTACAAATATTGTTTTTGTATGTTCGAACGACTGACAGTTTTTACATTGTGCTATTAAACTTGATTTTCGGACTGGTGCAACCTTTATGATACCATTCTTAATTTAATTTGTAGTTCTTATTGACATCTTCGGTATATTAGAATGAATCGAGGAACATATCGGGTGGATCTTTCGTGTTTCGCTTTAGCTTCGGTGTTACGTTAATCACCTTAAGGCCTTGCATTTTAATATCCGCAAGAATATCTAAAGGATGGCTACTATGGTGTAGTTTTTTTTATCCTCACTTTCATGGGTCTTGTTTGCTTACTTTCAAAGCTATGCCATGGAATGCATTTTTCCGTTAGCTCCTTTGTGAGTGCTCTATGATCTTCAATACTTTGAACATTGACCTGAGTTCTGTTTCCGCTTAGTATTTTCCTAACGGGTGCTGTACAGGTATTTAGCGCAATAATATTTGTAAATTCTTTTAAATTTTCTATACCCACTACAACTACTGGTGGCGGTTTATGGTTTATCACTGTTGGATGTTGATCTCTTTCTGGTGTATTTACAGTTGCAGGAGATTTGCTTGCCTTGCGCTTTTTGCTCGGTCTCTTTCCTAATGTAACCCATTCAGTTTCTCTTATTAATTCATCCTCATCATTCTGATATTCATTTGACGAATGATTTTCATGTCGAACATCGATATTAGTCCTTTGCTCAGATGTTCCTATTTCCTCCTTTAGTTTATCATTTTGTGACTGTAGGTGCTAACATAATCTCTCTAATTCATGTTCTTTTGCCGTTAATTGTAAGTTCTGTTGCTCAAGTTGTTTAAGTTTAGAAACTGTAAATAAACTTAAGCTGTTTCTCGGACTGTCCGTTGGATTTTGTGTGTCCATATCAGATTAGGGTGAAGTGTCGATAAGGCAGTGGCACTCGTATAGCTTAGACTACAACCACATGCACTTATGACTTATAATCGGCACCGCTGTTGTTCACAATGTACTGATATTGTAACATACCTCAGAACATATGACGTTAGGCAGCTGTTCGTCCCGTTCCGATTATTCGTCCGTGTTATACATTTTCAATTTTCCAATTCAGCAAAAAAATTTGTTTTAAAGTTTTCCACGATATCCAGTGAAAAGCAAACATTTTCCTCAAAAGTTTTAAATTCAATTTGCGTGAGAAGTTGAAAAGTGGTAAAAATTGAGCTAATAATTAGCCAATTTCAAAACCCAAGTATGCGGCTTCAGGCTATCTTCGCGGCAGAACAGGAGCCACCTGGTTTTCCGGTATTTGGACACTAATTTTAATCAGTGTTGTACGGAGTGATATTTGACACGTTCGAAGGAACGACAATAATAATGAATTACCCAGGGTAACCGTTTACCCACGAAATAGGAACACTGGTTGCAGCAACGAAAATAAAGATTGCCAAAGAAACCTCGTATTATGCTTTTGGTTCCAGAAACAACTAAATTGTCAGATATATGACACTTGCCATTGCAGCAACGTACAAGCATTAACGAATAGGTGGAATCTCTGTGACAAAGCGTTTTGTTTTCAGTGTATAGTAGAAGTCACTGTGTTTGTTCCTTTTACATCCATGTTCTGCCCATTTATATTTCCAGTATGGATGTTATATAAACCGTGTTATATTCCGGGACATCCGTAAGCTGAATAGAGTCATCGGAATATCACATTCCAGGTGCTTATCCGCAAGTTGTGGTCATTATAGTATTTGCGGAGGTCGCCAACAAATATAAGGTTTTGTATTTTAACTACTACTAAAATTTGAATTGCATGCACTGACCAGCGTATAGCTCTTCGCGAGTCTGGATATTTGGCTGTTGACCAGTAGGAAAATGGAATGTCCCAATAGCTGAATCAGCGTATGTGACGGATGTCATTCAATGACCTGATGAGCACCAGTGTTGGCTTATTATTTAGGTTGCTCATTCAAGCGCTTTCTCACCTCATGTACTATAAGACGGAAGTCTGAAATTCGGTTCAATAAGTCCGTGACTTTTTGAATGAAACACAGTTTTTTTTTGGAAAAAAAAATATTTTTCAACATAATCTCCTTTCAGCTCAATACGTTGCTCCAATTTTTGTATTCCTTCAAAAAAAAATAGGATTTTTCGAGGTCCATAAAATAGGCATTTGTTTGATTAATAATTTCATCGTTGGAGCTAAATCTCTTTCCACCGAGCCATTTCTTTAGGTTTGGAAATAGTCACTGGGGGCTAAATTCGGAGAATATGGAGGTTGAGGTACCAATTCGTAGCCCAATTCAAGGAATTTTGTCACTGAGACTACACACTTGTGCACCCGTGCATTAATGGTCAATTGAGAGCAAACGCGGCACCCATCTTGCAGACAGCTTTCTTAAACCCAACTGATGATTTAAAATCGAAACTACACTGCTATATTAAATGCCGATGGCATCAACAACCTCACGTACTATTACTCTTCGATCCGCCAACACCATACAACACCATTTTCGACATTTTCGTGTGTATTGACCTCAATTGGCCGCCCAGAACGTTCAGCATCATTTGTACTTGTGCGACCACAACGAAAGTCAGTAAACCACTTTCTTACCATTGAAATCGATGGTGCAGAGTCCCCATAGTATTTATCAAGCTTTTGCTTGGCTTGATTGACGGTTTTTCTTCGCAAAAAATAATGTTTAATGAGCACTTGAAATTCACTTTTTTACATTTAGAAAAAATGCACGAGGTTGTATGTTTTGAACAGCTGTTGAACGCAATATAAATGACAGAACTTGTTCAAGTGTTGACAGTAGTCTATTTACAGGTGGTACTTGATGGGAGCAGTGTTGCATTTCACATAACTACGAGGGAAATTCGAAAGTCACGGACTTATTGTTCCGCCTCGTAGTATTACCGGAGGGCATTTGACACAATGTGGGAAGTAGTCACATGGGAAAGTCGTCAAGGGAATCGCTGTAGACGCAATGAGGAAAACGCCATGATATCTTGGGGCAGTCAAATTCGTATTTAAATATTGATTTTGACAGTCGACAGATTTTTAGTTTCTAAAAGCAAAAAAGTTTCGCCTGGCAAGTGATGAAAATAACACTGCTCGTATGGCGACGCTTCAGTCAGTTGCAACTAGAGCCACGACAATGCGGTATAAGAAGAAGAGGAGAGAGGAAACTCGTTTGTTTAGGGGGAAAAAAACGGTTGTGGAGAAACAGCGAGAATGAGAAATTTGAATCTTACAGAAGGTAGAATGAGGACCGTCAATTATACCGTAAAATACAAACCAACGGAAATGGATCAAGGCCCCCGTTTTGTAGGGATAAGGATTGGAATCTTGTCGCAGATGTACAGAGGAAGTTGGAATTATGGATAGATCACTTTTCTGCTTTACTGGTCCCAGAATTCTTCAATATAGACGAGGGCATTGAGCAAATTCTGGACGATGGCGCGGGCTGCCCCCTCCTAGCCAAATCCAAGTTAGAACTGCAATTTACCGGGTTAAATTCAACAAAGCTGCTGTTGCTGATGAACTATCGACTGTGTTATTTAAGGCTGGATGCCATGAGTTGGAACGGTACATGAATCAGCGCAAAATAAATAAGCCTTCTATCCATCACATACGATGGCTTTGGATCTAGAAAGTCAACTATCGGTCAGATATTCAAAAGATTCAAAAGATTGATAAAGATCTCACCGAACCATTTAGCCCTCAGTCAGGGCGACACTGTACCACGAGATATCATCACCATATTAATTGCAATCATTGTGAGAAAACCTTGAATCAATATGAACAAAACTATCAGCAGCAAGAGTCACATGCTGCTCGCGTATGCTGAGGATTTAGGCATCATTGGCCGTTATGTGCGAGAAGTTACTGCAGAATTTTTGATAATTGGCAAGGAATCAGCAAAAGTGGGTTTGGCAGTAAACGAGAATAAAAGGGTGAACGTTGGAAACCGTTGTAATTTCAAAGTAGTGAACGAAATTATTTACCTCGCGTCTGCCGTGAACAAAAGCAATATCGTCAGCCTGGAAGTCAAACGGAGAATTGTGCTTGCAAACAGGTGTAATTTCCGACTATGCAAGCACTTCAGAGATAAGACCCTCTCTCGAGAAACGAAGATCCAACTATAGCAGACTCTCATACCACTTGTCTTGCTTTATAGCCCAGAATTCTGGGTCATATCCCATGCTGATGAAACACCATTGGGTGTCTACGACTGATAAAATATAAGAAAATATAATAAAAAACGGCGGGTATGAAGAACGGATGAACCACGAGCTGTATAATCTCGACAAGTAGCTATGTGTATCAAAATAGCTGGTTTACGCTGGCTAGGTTATGATGGTATAATGGATCAGAATTAACAAGTGCGAAAGGTATTCGAAGACGTACTCCAGGACATTGAAAAATTGGACAACCAACACATCGTTGGAAAGACTAGGTGGATTATTGCCTAAGAGAGCTTTGAGTTACCAACTGGAGGAGAAATCTGAAGATCGAGCCGGTTCGAGAAACTTTTTTTCCTCATTTTGTAAGGCCCTTGATCCATCTGGGTTGTTTGAGGCCACCACAGAAAGTAAGTTTGTCAGTAATTTCTATACATTTCTATTTATTTATATGAAAAATATAACAGACAAATTTGTACATAATATCGTTGTTAGATACGACTAAGGAATGCGAGCGCTTCAAAATTAATGGCCCTTTCTAAAGTATTTTCAGGCGTTCGAATTCTTTATCAGTCGTCATTATTACGTCTTTATTGCATAAATTTGGGCTGTCAGAGGGTGGTTCAATGTACCTTCTACACTAATTTATTTGTTATTCCGACCTACTATGTGTTGTAGTTCAGTAGCGCTCGTGAGTGTTTCCATGAAACATACGTACATATACATATGTGCATAAATACCGTTTGAAATTTGTCAACAAATTAAGCAATTTACTTTATTTGTTCAATTTCCGAATTCAGCTGCTGCTGATGTTATCGCTGAATGCCCTATACCCGTGAAATTAGCAATTTACTCCATATGAAAATGTTCCTATACCTCCATATTTAAATGTGCATAAATAATTACATACGTTCCATGGCTCATTTCAAGTGTGGAACGGTTTAAAGTTCTGTGAGAATGTATGTTTATGAGTTTCTATTCAAATTGGAGTAAAAAGCTGCAGAAGGAAAATTTAGTATCAAAGCGAAGAAAATTTGAATACTGAATAAAAAATTATTTGAAATAAAGAACATTGGAACCTAAGTAGAGTAAAAATTACGCTCAGGAGACGCAAAATTCAGGTATTTATTCATATACAGGGTGATTTAGGAATTTCTGAAATTTTACAGAAAAATCCGACCACTGGCTCAGAAGTTAGCAACTTTACCCTACTACCCTCCGACCACCAATCCGAAAATTTTGAACCCGCTGCCATTTCGCACCCTTGCATTTTCGGACATGGTCCTAGTGGACTTTTTTTCATGAAATGAGCGACGAAATACGCTGGAGAAATTTGTCCGGAACTTCCTGAATCACTCTGTATGTAGTCCTCTCACTACGAGTTAACCCTAGAGTACTAATCATATTTTACATACGTTGTAACTAATGATCGTCGTTTCGACGATGTTTCTTTTCAGATACCTTTTTCAGACAAACTAAACTTTATATTGATTTTCCAACAACGTTATTGCTTTCCTAAATATGTTAAAAATAAAAATAAAAACAATGCGTGATATGTATTTAATGGAAAACTAAGTTTAGTTAAATTTCATATGAACACATTTAATGAGGCAATTTTTCCAATATCCCGTCAAAAACGGGCAATAAATTAAAAAAAAATTAAAATAAGAGATCAACTTCAGTTTAACTAACATAACTTAAGTTCAAGTATATAAAAAAATAAAAAAAAAATGTTATAAAACTTTACTTTGAACATGAGGCACAAAGCTCAACTTTGTGCTCTCCACAAATTGGTTTTTCGCATTTATCACAGATTGATTTCGTCATTCGTCGTTTTTGGTATGGGCAGAATCTACAAATACTTCTTTTCTTCTCCCTTTGTGCTCTTTCAGCATTGCTATTAATCGGATTTTCATCCGCGGTCATCACATTTTGTATATTTATTCTAGTAGAATTTTTAAGAGTAGGTATCTTCAAACTTTCTTTCATCCATGGATCTACCAGGCTCTTGTGGAGCGCTTTCATATATTCCCTGCGATTTAATGGTTTTAACGTAGTATACGTTATACGGTAAGGTAGGGGTGTTGATCTGGAGCACAAAATTTTGAGAAAATGTTTGTCAACTTTCACCCACTTTTACTTAAATATTAAAACATATTTTAGCAATTTTTATATGTTACTCAGTTTTGGTAATATGTTTTGTTTCGAATTATATTAAAAAAATTATATGTATATGTATAAAAGTTTTATGTAGTTAAGGAAATAAATATTTAAGAGCATGATATTTTAGACTTTTTTGTACATGCCGCTGTTGTTTTTGTTGTTGTGAAATCAAATGCTTTTGGCTTTGCTGTGCTTTGTTTATTTATCGAGCAGCGTGTAAATGTGTGTGTGTGTACATTTCGTTTTGTTGGATCGGTCGGTTATTAGTTCGTTTGGAGGGGAACATAAAATGAAGGGAGGGGAGCGTTGACTCTTGTGTGTGTTTGAAAGTTTACATATCTTTGCTGTCGTTTGTTTACTTCTGCGAGCAGCGTGTAAATGTGTGTGTGTATGTACATTAATACAAAGGATTGGCGATGTATACGCTCACTATATCAATGGCGTTTTTCCTAAACACATTTCTGTGAATACATTGGGAAGTAGTTGGAACGCAGCTAATCTATTGTGCTGCCATATCATAAAATGTATTGCTGTAGCTGTACTTCAAATGAAGATCATTTATCAAAAATTATATTTAATTCATATATTTTAATTGCAAAATGACTAACGTATTCTACGTCTGACCTATGCGCCCGTTTTATCTAACACAGGCTTGTATTTTTTTATTAAGACTGAACATGTTGTGGGAGTAAATTACATAGCTGTTTATAAAAGCTATATTCAGAGTACCACAAAATATGCACATTGGCCATCTATTCGTTTTTCGAGAAGAGGACATAACGCTGCACATTTGGTCCAACGCATCGACACCCCTTCTTTCGTTGAGTTGTAAAATTCGACCATATGTGGCTTCTTTGTTTCACTATTTATAGTGCCTTCCTCATTGCATGATGATAATAACAGTACGACGTTGTTGGGCTTTGGCTTATATGAAAGTAATGTCAATTCCTGGTCGTAGACGAACATGGAAGTCTGACATTTTCGGCCTTTGGTGTTGGTCAGTTCTTTGGGATTTCCTTTTTATTTGCACGCAATGTTCCTACAAGTGTAAGATTGTAAGGTGCTCTAAATAGCGATTTTGCAAGGGGAATAGAAGTAAACCAATTATCCGTAGTAATATTTCTCCGAGTTCCATGAATGCTCTTAGTAAGCTCTTTGACATAATATTCACCAAGCGATAAATCTCCACTATTTGAGCCCTTTCCAAAGAACGGTATGGCATTTACCATATATTTGGTGCCGCTGTCGCACATCATTATTATTTTTAATCCATACTTAGCTGGTTTGTTGGGAATGTACATACGGAATGATGATCTACCTCTAAATGCCAAAAGTTGTTCATCGATTGTCAAATAGCAACCAGATGTATAATTGCCTATACACTTTTGTATAAACAAATCCCAAATTTTTCTAATTGGGGCAAATTTGTCGGAAATTCTTTGTAGGCGTTGCGATTTGTCATCAAACCTTAGACGTGTTTGTAAAAATAGAAAACGGTCTTATCCGGATCCAGAATAAGCAGGATTGAATAATTCGCTTGCTGATAGGTGATTATCTTATCTAGCAGCTGTGAGAACTAATATTCCAATTAAAGCATTGATTTGCATTTTAGTTGTAATTTTAGTTGTGGCAGTGGCAGGCATGGAGTTATCATGTCGTAAATTTATTTCAGTATTTGTCCATTGAACAATTTTGTGGATTATTTCATCAGTTATCAACATTTGAAAACATTGAAGTGGATCAGTTACACTTTTGCAATCGCGAGTTGGACCACGAGCTGTATGCACAATATTGCACGCAGTGTGGTGACTTTTAGGTTTCACTGTTGACCATTTTTGAAAATTTTTGCCGCGCAAACTTTTTTTTGAGAACGTGATTATATTTGATTTTTGAGCCTCTGGCAGTAAATTCAGAGGAATGCTGTCCTCTTCAACTTCAAAACAAACAGAAGAATAGTCATCAACTGAAACTTCATCAACGTTTATTGCCCCATTTTCAATGGTTTCTTCATTGACTTGCTCAAAAACATCATCTGCTTCAAGCTCAAAGTCATCATCTAATTCAGTCTCAAATTTATCACCTTCTTCAGAATCGTCACAGGTTTGCAAAAAAATTTCTATTTCAGCATCAGGTAGTCCTCGCTTATATTTTGACATTTTGGAGTTCTAATGAGAAGAGCATAACAATTGGCTTAATACGACGAGATCTACAAATAAACAACAATGCAAGAAAAATTTACTCACCATACAAAAGTCACGTTATTACTAATCTTCGTCTGTTCGTCAAGCACAACACCCAAAACAATGCACTTGCACAACAACAAACTTGCGGGTGGAATTTTCTCGAATTTGAATACACATAAGAGTCAACTGTAACAAAAATCAATTGGAATGTTGTGCAGGGTGTTGAAAATAATAAACCTAAGGGCACAATTATATAGAGCTGAAAATAATCGGATGGAACAGTGGGGAATGCACCCATATAAAGTAAATAGTATGTATATGTGGTGAAAAACTACAAATAGCGAGATCATTAGTTTGGAATTATTGAATCTAGAGGCCGATTAATAATTGGAATGAATATAAGTTTAATAAGGATACTAGGGCTGGACCAAAATTTGGTTAGGACATTGATTGTGGATAAACATTTACTGGGATTAAACAGAGTGTATGTGGTTAAAATGGGGAAAAAATTGGCGAAAATGAGTGAGAAATTAGAAAATGTAATAAAAATCGTTTGGAATGTTTAAAAATACTGTCTGTGGGTAAAAAGGGGGAGAAATTGGCAAAACTGGTACAACTTCCAATAGCGGCAAAAATATTTAGAAATTTTTTGAAATGTATTAGCCGTCTGTGGTGCAATGGCTAGTGTGCGCGGCTCTTGTGCATGAGAACGTGGGGTCGATCCCTGCTCTGACCACCTTAACATTTCCTTCAACGGCGGCCACCTCGCTTAGTGATGGCGAAACTATCGAGTACTAAGTCATGAAAAAGCTTCTCAAAATAAAGTTCGGAACCGGTGTAAAACTGTAGGGCCCAATCAGTGAGTAAAAAATTAGAAAGCGATCCCCTCATGCGGTGTAATGGGAAACCTTGTTTGTTGTTATTACAAATAATGTGTGTGGGTAAAAAGCTGTAGAAGGGTCATGAAAGGGAAAAACTTCAAAATGCGATGAAAATCGTTTGGAATGATTTGGAATGTGTTAAATATAGTGTACGTGGGTGAAAAAAGTAGCGAGGGGTAAAGAGTGCAAAACGAACATAAAACTAGAAAGTGCAAAAAAAACTGGCATCATTGGGAGTATGTATATCAAAAAATCTACATGGGTAACAGGAGCAAATACTACCCAATGATACTTGAAAAAAGAATAATATTAGTTTGGAATGATTGGGAATGTGTTAATAATTATGTATGTATGTGGGTGAAAAACGATAGAAAGGGTACAAATTTAAATAGCGAGAAAATTAGTTTGTAATAGCTGGGACTTAGGTAAAACTAAAAAATTCAAAAAAATACATGAAATGATTTGAGTTTTTTCAAAACGTAAATATGCGAGAAGTCTTGTTTTTAAATATTATATGTGGGTAAAATATGTCAAAAATGGGTAAAATGTAAATATGCGGGAAAATCATTTTGAACGTGTTAAAAATGGAATAAGTGGATAAAAAATGATAAAAACGTCAAAAACGCGTAAACATTTAAAATGCGACAAAACTCGTTTGGAAAGGTTGGGGATGTATTAATAATGGTGTATGTGGACACAGTGGCGCAAAAATTTCAAAACTCCAAATAACATTAGTTTTGGATTTTATTTAAAAGGGGACAAAAATGTTATCTTTGAAAAGATAGAGAATCTGGTTGAGAGAATAAAAGGTCTTGATTGCATGGGGTTGTGCATGTTTTGGATCTAATACCGAGCATATTGTTTATAATTTTTAGCATTTTTAGAAAAACACCTGTGTTTTCTTTTAATGTCAAAATTGATAAAATAATTTTTTTAGTATTGTATCACCCAATTCATACGATGGTTTTTACGACGTTGTTTTTTCGACGTCTTTTCTATATGTTGGTGAACGGGGTAGAGAAGCAAGAGAGGTAAATATAAAGTCTCGATTTGTGTTTTTCGTGTCTTTTTTCATATTTCTCTTTCTACTAATTTCTTTTTTTTTCTTGATTCGTTTTATTAATTTTCGTACCTTGAAGTAGCCGGGTGACATTAAGAGAAATAAGTTTTACAATTGACTGCAGAACTTGGGAAGAAACTAAAGTTTTCGACTACGTAGTATAAATAAAAATGTGGAATAATGAAGTTGTATTTAATATTTAGGAGTAAATTGGTTTTAATTAATTCAAATATTTTATTTATACAGACATATGTATTTCTTGATGCGAAAATTCGACTAAAGCATATTAACCGATTAAACAATAAAAATCAACTCTGCCCGCAAAATAAGACATGCAAGTAAAAATCATCGTATGCACACAAATGATTTTTGGAAGTTGCTTCAAAAAACAATTAGGGAAAAACAACGTCGAAAAAATCATCATATGAATTGCGTGTATTAATCATTTCAATACAAATTATTATTGAACATATTATGCACTAATTGCTACGTATATTTGTAACACATTTTCAATCCTCTCCACAAATTCTATTTGTTTACTGATTTCATATAGATTTTTCTCATTTATTGAAGTTTCAAACTTTTGTGTTACTTTTCTCCACATACCCTTTATTAACACAATCCCAATCGTTGTGTACCTATTTTTGAAAATTTTGAAATTTTACCCCATGGTACACTTTTTTTTAACACATTCCGAATCATTTCAACAATTATTCTAGCATTTTATCCCTTTCTATCGTTTCCTTTTCCTTTTTTTAAACACATTCACAATTTTTGCCACATGTCTAAACATTCCAAACAATTATTCTCGCATTTTGAAGTTCACAATTCTTTACTCGTTCCAAACTTTTCTAACGATTTTTCGCTCATTTTGAACATTTAACTTTTCATTCGATACGACTTGTCCCCATTTTAACAGCTTCCCATGCTTTCTAACACTTTTCCCCGGATCATCAAATTTTACAACTTATTGCCCGCTTATCTATTATTTAACACACCCATATGTACATATTTTCTATACATTTAGTAATTAAAAATATTAGACTATCTACTGATCACCTACCCATAGTTTCTAGCTTCAACAGTCTCCACTTAATAAACCAAGAATTTAGATACGACTTTAATAGAGCAGACTGGAGGGCATTCCAGAAAATAATTAGTGGAAAAATCTCTTCACATCACAGAAGCGGACAACACAGAATAATTACAAACCCCAAAGACATTGATAGAGAAATAAATTTTCTTTGCACCACTATCCTGGAAGCATTAGAACGTTCGGTTCCTAAAAAACATATCAAAAACATATTTTGTGAGGAAATTCCCAACTACATCCTTAGACTTATCAAGGCTAGAAATGCCCATAGAAGACGCTGGATCAGATACAGGAACATTGCATCTAAGATACAAGTTAGCAGACTAAACTCAGCTTTAAAATACCACCTCCATCTGTTTAGAAATAATAATTGGAACCATTTTCTATGTAACTTGCCTAAAGCCTCTTTTAAGTTTTGGAAAATAGCCAAAACCTTAAAGAAGAAATACCAAAACATCCCAACTCTTCAAGCAAACAGTTTAGTGTACTACACTGCAGCAGACAAAGCTGAAATCCTGGCTCAAAAGTTTATTTTGAACCATTTGATGTCAGAGGGATTAAATGATCAATACACGGTACATTTAGTTAAAGCTTCCATTGACCTACTCAATAGATATTCTACGGCTACAGGCAATTTAATCTCGGTAGGCTGCAACAAAATAGAGAAAATCATCAATTCATTGAAGAAAAAAAAGTCACCAGGAATTGATGGTATAACAAATGTTGAACTCAAAAAGCTTCCAGTAATAGCTCTCCAGATGCTAACAAAGATCATTAATGAATGCTTTAAGCACTGCTATTTTCCCCAGCAATGGAAAGAAGCAAAGGTTGTCCCTAAACTTAAGCCAGGTAAGACTGCTAGTAGTCCTGATTCATACCGTCCTATCAGTCTTCTAAATGTCCTTGGTAAAGTATTTGAGAAAGTTATTAAAGATGAACTAAACACCTTTATGGAAGAAAACAGTGTCTTCCACCCCAATAAATTTGGTTTTCGACCGGAACATAACACCGTTCATCCCCTTTACAGAATCAAAAAGAAAATTAAAAAAGAACTTATATCTAAAAAGTCGACAGGTATGGTCTTGTTCGATATAAGAGCTGCATTTGACTCTGTGTGGCATGACGCTTTAATACACAAAATGATGGCAGCCGGATTCCCTAGTTGTCTCACTAAAATTATACAAAGTTTCCTATCAAACAGGACATTTAAAGTGTATGTTGGCAAATACACTTCAAATGCATACACATTACAGTCAGCATGTTTTTAGGTCTTTCCCGACTGTGAGTCTTCAATGTTTGCGGATGATACAGAGATTCTAACACATGAAGTATCCCCTGTAGATATCATATTAAAACTCCAACAGGCCTCGGACGCTACTGAAGAATACTTCACTCGCTGGAAAATCAGACTAAATGCAGCGAAAAGCAAAACCATTTTTTTCACTAAGAGACGAGCAAGTCGCTACTTACCAGCATTGAAAATAAAAATTTACGACCATGAAATTGAATGGAAAAGCTAAGTTAAATACCTGGGCGTACTACTTGACTCAAAACTTCTATTGGGATACCATGTCTCTCATATCGTGGCAAAGTCTAATGCCGCAATAAAGTCCATGTATCCACTGATTAATAGGAAGTCCAAGGTGACTATAGAAAATAAGCTCCTGATTTATAACTCAGTTATTAGACCAGTTCTTACATATGCAGCTCCGATTTGGTACGACGCTGCTGCATGCCACATCAAAATGCTACAGATATGTCAAAACAAAATGTGACCTGGTCTACGAAAAGGGAGCTTACGTGCGAAAACTAGTTTTCTGTGAAAAAGCTGTTAAAAGTAAGCAACTCGTTTCGTCAGTTTCTCATTATCTCGTTAATTGTTCTCCGCGCCGGACGTCCAGTAAGTGTTGTTGTTGGTCCAGTAAGTGTTGTTGTTGGTCGGAATATTATTATAGTTCATCGTGTAAGTTGCTAGTGTGGAACATTTAAAAAAGTAACACTGAAGAAGTGACGTTTACTGTTTCTGTTGATTATCGTCTTCGCATTTCGCATGAAATGAAACATGAGTGTTGATGAGGAGTTCAGTGCCGTACACGGACAATATTTCCATGAAAAGGATGAATAAAACGATGATGAAAACTATGAAGAGAGCGATGATGATGAAGACGAAGTATGTGTATCTCAGGCAGAAGATGATACCGAACAAACTTTTGTTAACATGGACCTGTATGTTGTTGATGTAAAGGAGGAGGAGCTGGTAACAAAATTTCTGTCAAAAGATTGTTGTAATAATGAATGGCATACACTGATACCACGGAAAATGATCGAGAGTACGCGGAACAATTGTTTAGAGACGTCGAAAAATGAACTTAATTTAGTGATACTAAGTCACAAGCTAGAAAGTGTATACGCAAAGCTTGCTGGGCGGAAGAAATATGGACAGAGACAGGATACAGAAGTTATGAGGTATAGAATTCAATTTACCTTCTACAGAGTACCTGTTTGTCGTTCGTTTTTCCCTTTTGTACATGCCTGTACGACGAAGCGTTACGAAAATTTAGTACGTCATTTTCACGCACAGGGTGTAACAGTACGCCAACACAGACTGGCAAATAAACCGAGTACACATCCAAAGTCATTTAAACCGGCTGACATCGAAAAAGCTGTTAAATTCATCGAGTCTATAGCCGATTTAATGGCTCTTCCACTGCCCGGACGACTCCCAAAATTTAAGGATTTTCGGATAATGAAACTGCCGTCCAGCGAGACGAAGTCCTCAATTTATCGAAAATACATTTCTTCACTCAGTGATGACGAATTGAAGATGAGTAATTGCAGTTTTATCAACTGCAAAACTACTATAAAGACATTGAAACACTCGTTCTTTTCTGTGACAATTGTGTTGGGCAGAATAAGAATAACACTGTACTATCATATCTGCAATGGTGTTTGGCTCGGGGTCTTAACAAAACTATTTAATTCAATTTTCTTCTTACCGGGCACACTAAGTTCGCGCCTGTTCTTTACTTCGGTATTTTCAAATGTAAGTATGCCGTCAGTAACATCGACACGTATGCAGATTTACTGCAGTGTGTCGAGGCATCATCACCTGGGGGTTATAATAAAGCTGTATCGGCTGAAAAAGTCGTCTGGTATGAATGGGATAGCTATTTTAAACCACTGTACAAGTCACTTGTTGGAAGAACGCAATTCCATCATTTCATAATCTCTACAGATTGTGTAAAAACAAAGAAATTCGCAGACAGTGAAGAAGTGCAGTCCTTTAAGCTTCTGTTAAAATCTATCGATCCTGAAATGCCGAAAGTTATACAACCAGATGGTTTATCATTGGAACGTCAGTGGTACATCTATCACAATCTTCGCAGCTTAGTTTCGGATATATCTAAAGTAGATATTGTGGCTCCATTGCCGAAAGATTTGCCATCGAAGAAACGGAAGGCAAAAACTAGTGAAGATGTTCTCAAACCTGACGAGAAACCAGGTCCATCTTCCTCAGGATCAACACGTAAAAAGATCTCAAGGAAAACGACAACAAAGAAAAATACATAAACTACTCAGCATTATTATTTTTGGCCCATAATACGTTTTTCTAGTGTATAATCATGTCTTTATAGCTTATAATTCAATGTATTTTGTTCATTATCAATAAATTATATTTTGTCGTATTTTTACTCTTCTTTCTCTACATTTTTAGTACACTTCTAAGCAAGTTAGGATTTTCTGCTTTTTACCACGTGAAAAAGCATCTCATCTTCCATCCGAATCAACCAAAAAGTGAAAATTGATTTTTTGACACCTAAGCCCCCTTTCCGTAGACCAGGTCACAAATATTAAAATTAATTTTTGACTTGCCTTGGCACTACTCCACTAACAGACTACACACCCTTGCCAAAAACATTCTTATTAAAAACAGATTAGAGCAAATAAGCGACAAATTTTTCATGCAGTGCCAACTGGCAAGCTATTGCCATATTAAGTCCCTAGTGGACGACGACTAGGTTCGGTTTTACGAATCTAGTATTTAGTTTATAAGTTTTATCCTAGTTCTAAGTTAGCTTTAAGTCACAAAGGGTTTTGAAATTTTTCCTTAAAACAATATCTAAATTTCGCAAATATGTTATTAAAATCAGATTGGATATTTAAGTAGAAAAGCTAATAATTAAGCTAAACTCTTAACTAAACATATATATAAAAATGATGTAACGAACTGATTTAATATTTTAGCAATAAATGAATGAATGAAAAAAATATTCGGAAATTTTGAGTCTCGAATCATTCTTTTTGAATTAAATCGGGAGCGAGCAAAATTTTTAAATCTTTGAAAATAAAAATTCGGGTCCCGAGCTAAAAAGAAAACTCAGTAGTTGAAAAGAATTAAATACTCAAAGAATTAAAAATTAAACTCCTTTACCGATTTAAATTTTTCGAGCGAATCGAAATAAAGGAACTTACACAAAATATAACAAATTGTGAGATTTGATTTATATGTTTCTTTTCCAGTGTTTTTTTTTTAAATTTGCGATTAATTGTACGATTTTATTCATTCAAGTATGTCAATTATTATGAACTGAAATTCTTTGGCATGAATTACTTGCACTACGAAAATGTCTAATTGCATCATCTGCTTTATTTTGGTTGCCAATTCAGCACTAAACCCCTTTTACGAGTAGTACGAACAAATATGAACCATTAGACTCCTGTTAAAGGCAATTCGAAATATATCGAAGTCACTTCTTGTATCTCTGCATTTCGCGTATTTAGCGCATCTGCATATCAAAATTGAGTTAACTAATTCTGATGCGAATTTGGTGTAAATATGTGTCTGACAATCGTAGGAAGATGTGCTAATTTAATATCGAGAGAAAATGCAATTTCTATGACGCTGTTTTTAATTAAGGAAATTTCCAACCAATACTGTGAATGCATGAATGCAATTGCAGAAGTTCCATTGTATATTCAGGTAAGAAAAATTGGCATTGACATTTTTGTTTTGAAGTGGAGAAATTACACAAGGCAGCAGAATTAATTAAAATTGAGAAATTAAGAAATGGTAATGGGATTTTGGCATTAAATTCAAATAGTATAATTAAGTAGAGATTTACAAGTTCATATTGAATAACATGTGAATCAAATAGAGATTTTTTACATGAAGCTGAGAGTGCAATAATTTCATTTCATATTAATACTGCGAAAATAAGTAATATAGAAATTTCAGTCGGGTGAACAGATTTAAACTAGAGTGTCCAAAACCGAAAAACCGGTGATACCGGTATACAATTATTTTGTTATTAACCGCGTGCCGGTTTTTTAAAAAACTTAATTTTCGAACAAACCGGAAACAGATTATTTGACGTCGGATAACCGATTTTTACCGGAAACAGATTATTTGACGTCGGTTAAGCGATTTTTACTTCATTTGTGTTAATATCCTAAAACACATGATACAAACAAGTAAATGATATGATTTTCGAGTTGGATTGATATGTTTTGGAATTAAGAAACATTATTTCAATTTCTAAATATGAGTTTATGCTTCAGTAAGTTCCTAATGACGTTTCGAATCTATTTTTTATCCAAATTTACCTATTTCCATGCTCTCACAGAACTAACTGTTTGACAAGAGATTGTGGCAACCGGAAATTCTGCTGTTCTAGTTGCCATAACTTGGGTAATATCGCAAGCGAATGAGAAACACCTGGGAGTTTTCAAGAGAAAAATTCTCCTTAAAATATATGGTATTGTTAGGGGAAATGGCGAGTACCGACGTCGCTGGAACGCAGAGCTATATACTCTATATTCTGTCGTGGACATGCCTGGACGAATCAAATTAGGCCAATTGCGTTGGCTAGGCCATATTGCCAGGATGAATGACGATGAGCCAGCGCGAAAGGTTTTCGATAACGTACCCGATGGAAGCAGGAAAAGAGGACGACCAATACTCCGCTGGAAAGACAGAAGAATCCCTCCGTATCCTTGGTGTTCCCAACTAGCGGGAAAAGGCGAAGGATAGAGCCAGTTGGGGGAATATGTTGAAATTTGTTTGTTTAATTAATACGTGTAAGACGTCTGACCTCATGAGGTTGTAAAATAGTCAATAAAAGTAAAGTAAGTTGCCATAATCGATTTAAGATGGCCACTACTGAATCTAGTCTACACAACTGAAATTCGGTTCCAGCAACCTCTAATAGGTAGTGATAACCCCCAATGAGGTTGTGACCACTTCCAGTTCGCAATTAATAACATCCAATGTGGTTGTGGCAGTCCTTAAAATTGGTTACGACTAATTCGGTCAGTTTTTCTATGGGTGTGTCCCACCATATCCGCTGAAGGTTTCATCTTTGCAGTCCGTGGTT
Organism: Phaonia tiefii; assembly: GCA_963931995.1. NCBI lineage: Eukaryota > Metazoa > Arthropoda > Insecta > Diptera > Muscidae > Phaonia > Phaonia tiefii. The sequence continues at coordinate 101,003,465 of OZ008369.1, read as the reverse complement.
AGCAATACAGTACCATAATCGACGAGTTTTCATTGATCAATTGGGGCTAATGGACATGTGGTTGCAATAGGACATCATAACGGTACATACAGCTCGCAGTATACTGGACATTTTGAGGGATTCGATTCTGGGTCGAATAATGTCGTGGTTTTGCGCTTTACTGTGGCGGGCAATATCGCCCGAATTGATCCCTAAAAACATCTTTGTTTACGGATTTTTGACTTCATAAGTCTTCGCATACAAGCCACAGACTTTGGAAACTCTCAAAGGGAAAAGAAGATAAGGATGCCAGATCTCATCACATGAACTTCTTGAGAGAACGATTAAAAAGGCGATCAAAAGGGCCAAAACGATGATCAGCTATGGCGACGTCCACTTGACTTACCTCATATTAAAAAGGTATTGGAACACAATTTTATTATGTACTTATGTACTTACTTAGATGGCCTCAAACAATCAAGAGGTGTGAATTCCCTTTCTCTATACTGCTCTATTTTCAGGTTTTCTCCTCCAATAGATAACACCAAGCTCTCGCAGGCAACATTGCACCTGGTCTTTCCAGTGAAGTCTTGCTCGTCCAACTTTTCGAAGTCCTTCGAGTACTTCTTCGAATTCCTTTCGCACTTGTTCATTCTAATGCATTCTACTGGCATGGCCAGGCCTGCCTAAACGCGTTATTTTGATACGCATAACTACGTCGATGTCGGGATACATATGATCAAGCTCGTGGTTCATACGTCGCCGAATGATTTGAAGTACTTCGTTTCCGTCCAAAGGCAATTTAGGCAGGAGATTGGCGGCACTCCCCCGAGTAGATGGACCAGTAAGAGGTGGGTAAAGATATTTGCCGAATCTGGAAGCATCGCACGATGACCGTACCATCGAGATCCCTATGTTCGTATTCATCGTCAATTCAGGCAAATCCAAGCGTTATGACTCGAAACTTATCGGCTCAAATTGGAGTTACCAGACCGTCATTACAACGGATAATTTATGATGACTTAAACATGTTTCTGTACAAAGTCCAAATTGCAAGTAAGTTAAACCCTCTGGATTTGCCTAATCGCCTGGTAGACAACAACTTGCTAAATTTCTTGTTTATATCTGATGAGGCCCATTTTGATCTAAACGGTAATATAAACAAGCCAAATTTCCGTAGCCGCGAATTTAACCCAGAAATACTCCATGATGCGGAACAGTACACAAAACGAGTCACGGTGTTTTGCGCTGTCTCATTAAGATAACTGTCAATGGGGAGCGCTATTTAAAGATGTTTAAGGAACTGTGGCGAAGCGAGATGGTTAATGGGCGTACTTCCAACGAAAATTCACAAACAAATTAATATACAGACACTCCACGTTCCCCTAGCCACCAAGCTCACCTAACCTGACTGCAGCACACTTTTTTTATGGGGTTATGTCAAGCCAGAGATGCACAAAGAATTGAGGTTATTTACCATCTCAGGATTATTGGGTGACCCTGTCACTGAAGCTCTTAGAAGTAGAGGACATATTCTTCTGTCCTTTAAAGACGAATGAGCCAATACCCCTGGCCAACGGCGGATCAATTTTGGTGAAACCAAAATCCAGTTTCGACCCACTGCATTCAGCCTGATCCATAATGGGCGGCTGAGACATAATCATCCTGGCAGTAGGTAAAATGCAAACCATGGTGGGCTGGGTTTGCCTCCCGCCACCTTTATATTGATAACTCAAATACTCATAGACATCACGACCACGACCATAAGGACCACGATTTAAGGATATGTACCCGGATGGCACGAACGCTTTACAGGACGGGTGCTACTTTCCAACTGGCGGATGTCCTCGGAAAATATAAACCTGACATCACAGTGATCCAGGAAATGCGATGGACAGGATGTGGTTGCGCCAGAAAGAAACACTGCAATATATGAGCAAAAGCACGAATTCGGGTGAGGATTTATAGTTGGAGAGAGGCTGTAACACCTAGTTTCAAGGTTTTACCCAGTGAATATATCCAGTGAGTAAATCAGTAGCATAGCCACAACTCGCATCAAAGCGAAATATTTCAGAACAGAAGAAAAGGGTGATGAGGTCAAAGTATCATTTTATAAGCACCTGGGGGAAGTATATGAACGCAACCCTGACCGCGACATTAGGATTTTTCTACGCAATCTTAATGCCCAAACTGTCTTTCGAAAAACCATCGGTAATCACAGTCTACATGATACCACCTCCGATAACGGAATAAGACTGATAGACTTCGACGCTGCACAGAAGATGGTAGTAAGTAGCACACGATTCCAGCATAAGAAAATACATAAGACGACCTGGATATCTGCTGATCAGAGGACGAATAACCAAATTGATCACTTGATGGCAGGCACTTTGATGGTATAACACGTTTCATTGATGGTATGAACAAGTTTCATAGTTGGTATGAATAGGTGTCATTGATAGTATGAACAGGTTTCATTGATGGTATGAACCGGCTTCATTCATGGTATGAATATGTCTCATTGATGGTATAAGACAGTTTCCATTACTAAATGCAATTTTAACTTTTTCCACACTATCATGTAAATTATTTGGAAAAACTGCACCCCGCGCCATTTAAAAAAAAAAGAAAATCCAGCAAAATAAGAGGGCTTTGAAAACCAGTTTTTTGTCGGCCGGACTTATGGGGTCCATAGGGTCCAAAAATGGTCAGAAAAAAAATGTTCAAGGGAGGGGGGGTAGAACACACAATTCTAAGCAAAAAATGTAAAATGCAAAAGTTAGAGGGAATCCCTATTTTAGGAGCCATGATCCTCCAAAGTTCAGGTTTTTTATGGCACGATTTTTTCGACGATTATTAGTTTTTCTGGGACGGGGCCAGGGAGAGGAATATCTCTGTTTCAAATTTTGGATTTCGGAATTTTTTGATTTTTCGAAATTTTTTGGACCTGTGGGTTCCAATGTGTCCGGCCGACAAAGAAATGTTGGTTTTTGAAATCCCCTTATTTTGCTCGATTTTCGTTTTTTTTAAATGGCGCGGGATTCTGATTCTGACGCTCATATATTGTGTCACAGCTACTGTACATAGATACATAAATAAATACATTCATACAAATCGTACCTACATATGTACATATTATCCTTTAACCAAATTAATGAATCGTTCAAAATTAATGAAATGGTACATTATATTAAAGAAAGATGTTTCATTATTGCTTTTTTAAAAAAAAAATTTTAAAATTCAATAAAATGAGTGTAATGTAAAGAATGGCCAATTTAATAGATTCTACTTTTCAATAGGTCTGTCTAGGTACTTTTCCAGTAAGAAATATCCAGTAACTTTTTTGGGAGAGTAAAAAAAAAATTTACTCCCTCAGTAGAAAATATCACAAAAAGTACACAGACGACATCCAGTAAAAACTTGCAAGAAATTAAAATCAGCTGGTTCGTAAACAGCTGATTGCAATGTAAACAACTTAAAAGACAACAAAAGTACTGAATTGAAAATGAGTAGCGATAGACAACTCGATGTGCAGTGCTCGAGGAACTTTTCATTGCCTCAATGCAAACCCATTAATGTAACCCACTTATTGATGCTATGAAGCGCTTTTCTTTCAGTGTGGCTGCTAAAGTTCGCAAAAGACTGAGCAGGGCGATAAACGTACCCAGCCGAATACAGGAAAAGCTATGTATTGAGAAGCTACAAATACCGGAGATATCAATGTCCTATCATGGGAAGCTCTCTCTCCTGCTAGGGCAGAACAACTAGTTAAGCGGAAAAAATAGCATAAATAATAAATTTTCCTGAGGGAAAAAAGATGGAATAACGAGCCTAATAATGGGCTGCCCTCCTCCAAGGACGAGAATGGGAATCTGGTGACTGATAAGAAGTGTGTGCTCAAAATCCACTTTTAAGTACTACTCCTCTCAGATTCTTCCACTTAAGATCAGGAGGTAATGATAGTGGAAGATAGTGTAGATTGTACGCCCCCCAAACCAAGTCGAGATTGGAATGGCGATCTGTTGGCTTAAGAATAATAGAGACGCTGGCGCGGATGGGCTTACCCGCTGAACTTTTTAAGGCAGGTGGCGAAGGAATGCTAGCCCACGTGCATCGACTTATATGCAGTATATGGCTGGGGGAATCTATGCCAGACGAGTAGAGTCTCAGTGTATTATGTTCTGTATTCAAAAAGGGTGATCCGTGTGTGTGTTCCAACTATCGCGGTATCAGTCTTTTAGCCATCGTGTGTAAGGTCTTGTAGAGCGTATTATGTGAAAGACTAAAGCCAATTATTGGAAACCTGATCGGACCGTATCAGTGTGGTTTTATTTCAGTCAAGTCCACGACTGACCAACTATTCACGTTACGCCAAATCCTGGAAAAGACGCACCAAAAGCAAATCGATATATACCTTCTTTTTGTCGATTACAAAGTTGATTTCGATAGCCGATACGTGGACCATTGTGAATAAGCTCTTTGCGGCTTATTAAACTGAGAGTGGATGCTGCTAAATATGAGTCGCCCGGAAAGGTTCATTAACAATCTCTTGCGTTACTGGAATGTGTATCTAATGATAGTGAGTGGACTGTATAGAGGGATTCCCTTCGGAGATCTACAGTATGCATTTATACAATTTCTCATGAGTTGAGGAATTGTATAAATATTAAGACGAAATAGGTATGACATAAATTAGCTAGCAGCCAATGCGTGATGTTGTAGGGGGAATTTCTCAACAATTTCCATAGGGTATATAAAACAAACGTCGTCGAGTTTCAAGCACGTTACAAAGATATTTATTTATGATTTCAGGGTAATACTTAAAATAGGTTTGGTAATGAGTAGGTTCTAATCGTGGGTTTGCTGTTCAGCTAACTGAACTCTTTTAGATTAATGCACTCTACAATAAACCTATGAGTTCGTTTCTCTGTAATAATGACAATTCACAATTCAAGTGTAAAGTTGAATGTTAACATTTAAAATTATACAACATAAAATTGTTCTGCGTAACCATTTAATTCCATACTTTTCTTAACTATTAGGTCTGAACGCTTGGCGTTTAGACGCATTCTTCGAAGCTATATCTGAATTTGGGATTCCGGCAAAACTGATCCACCTCTACATAATGACGCTGACCAACACCAAATCAGCACTGAAAGTGAGAAAAACCTCACTGAACCATTCTGTATCAAGCAAGGACTGAGCCAAGGGGACACACTTCAACATCTCTCTTCAACACCTTAATGGAGATAATAATGAGAAAAGCTGCAGTAAATACGAACAAGACCATTAACATGAAAAGCCATATGTTGCTGGCGTATGCTGACGACATAGACATCATCGGGCGAAATTGAGAGAGGTTACTGCAGTATTTTTAAGAATCAAAAAAATATCAGCGAAGGTGGGTTTTGCTGTTAATGAGGGCAAAACAAAATGTATGGTGTCAACGACTAGAGAATCCTCTCGACTTGGTCCGCAGTTGAACGTTGACAACCGATTTAATTTTGAAGTGGTAGATGAATTTGTCTACCTTGGATCCGCCATGAACAAGGACAACAACGTCAGCCTGGAGATAAATAGGAGAATTGTGCTTGCAAATATATGCTATTTTGGGCTCAGCTAGCCGTTAAGGAACAAATCCCTCTCTCAACGGACAAAGGTCCAGCTATATCAGACTCTCATTTTACCTGTCGTGACATATGACTCCGATACTTGGGTCGTATATCAAGCGGATGAAAAACACCTGGGAGTATTCCAGAGAAAAATGCTCCATAAAATCTATACTCCTGTTAAAGAAAACGACGAGTACCGGTGTCGTTGCAACCATGAGCTGTATAATTTTTATTCTCATGTGGACGTAGCTACGCGAGTTAAATTAGAGCAATTGCGTTTGCTAGGCGATATTAGCAGAATAGATACAGATGAACCAGCGCGAAAAGGTTTCGATAACGTGCCCGCTGGATGCAGGAAAAAAGCATGACAAAGACACCGCTGGAAAGATCAGGCAGAAGAATCCCTCCGTATCCTTGATGATACCAACTGGCGAGAAAAGGTGTGGGACCAGTTAGAGAAATATATTAAAATTTGTGTTATGTGCGTAGTAGATATCATGTAGATGTTCATACTTTAAAAGGAATGGTTTCCCATTACATCTCATGAAGAACTTGGGGAGAGCTTCTCACAACCAGTGAGCTGTGAGCTTTCTAGTTGTATACCCACTGATTGGGAAAAGTAGATACAGACGCAATTGTAGTTAAACTGATTGTTCTATTCTATTGCATTTGGCAACGTAATGCCTGCCTCTCCAGTTCCTGCACGGCTTTAGATTAATTTTTTTTTCGAGATAGTGATAACCACTAGTTGGTTTTCCTCCCTTCTCAGCCTCTTGTACCACTCACTCGCAGCACGGGGTTTGTAACTGACTGTTCCGTTGCCATACGTGCAGCGTCTTTTTCATCAGTTGCAATGCGGCATTCTTCGTCGTAATATGGCTTATCCTTCTGGGGTCTTTGATAGCCAAGTTCAGTACATACAGCGGTTTCCAAAGAGTAGAAATCTGGTATCTGCGATGTGGGTCCTCGATTGGGTCTTCTGCCCTATCAGGAGAGAGAGCTTCCCTTGAAAGGACATTGATATCTCCGGAAGTTGTAGCTTGTCAATATCTAGCTATTCCTGTGTTCGGCTTGGTACGTTTTTTGCCCTGCTGAGGCTTGTGCGAACTTCAGCAGCCACCTGGTAATAATCCGAGTCGTTATTTGCACCTCGAATGACACGTACTTCCATTACACTAGAAAAGTGTCTGCCATCTATTACCAAGTGATCAATCTGGTTCTTCGTCCTCTGATCAGGAGATATCCAGGTCGCCTTATGTATGTTCTTCTGCTGGAATCGTGTGCTACTAACTACCATGTTCTCTGCAGCGGCGAAGTCTATCGGTTTTATCCCACTATCGGAGGTTGTATCATGTAGACTGTGATTACCGATGGCTGGTCGAAAGACACTTTCCCTTCCTAATTTGGCATTAAACTCGTATAGAATAATCTTAAGGTCGTGGTCAGGGCAGCGTTCGTATACCTCCTCCAGGCGCTCATAAATTGAGTCCTTGACCTCATCACCTTTATCCTCTGTCGGTGCGTGCACACAAACTAACGAGTTGCTGAAATATTTGGCTTTGATGCAAATTGTGGCTGTGGGTTCAGCCACTGGGTTCAACTAGGTATCGCAGTCTCTTGCCAACTATAAATCCGCAACCGAATTCATGCTTTCGCTCATGGGAGCTGTAGTAAATATCGCAGTTATACCAATTATATGATAGTTATGTAAAATAAAATAGTATTTACTACACTCAGAAAAATCTATCTTTTTTGTTGTTTGAATGCAAATATAACGTGTTTGTAGCTTGTCGCAGATATACTATACTTGTGCCCAAACACATTGTGTTTGCTATTCAATATAACATGTTTGAGGAACAATGATTAATAGGCTATAACATGTGTTGTTGATAACTAATTGTGACGTTGGTTTTCGAAAACCGCTAAATACAAAAACTAAACAGACAACTAAGCAACACAGAAGCAGCAGATCTTCAATTAATGAAAACGAAACTTGCAAACATGTGCATGTTTCCTGCAATATATTGCTGTGGCCGATATTTTTCAAAGTGTATACAATAAAAAAAATAACAAATTAAATACATTGGTTAAAACAAAGTTATATGAATTTATTAATGTGGCACATTTGGTGCGCCACCCTGTATGTTGCTAAACGTATAATAAAAGAAGCGAGGTTTACTGTTTCAGCAAACATGTGTTAGTTGATTTAGCAAACATTTTGTTAGGTATTTCGTCACCACTGCAAAGAGTAGGTTTCCAAAAAATTGTCGGCTTATAAGTAAAAATTCATGTTTTCTGTTAATATCAAACTTCATTCTACTTTATATGTCGTACCATAACAAACTATATAGCTCTTTTAAATTTTATAGCACTTAAAGTTCATTAAAAATTAACATCAAATATTTTGGGAAATGCGTTCTATATCCAATTATTTAACCTTAAATTTAATGTGCATGGTTATTAAAATAATATAAACTGGAAAGCGTTTTTGCACACATTTGTATGGCCCTGGGTTATTTTCAATTGAACAGACATAAATATTATATTGTACGACATAGAGAAATAATGCATAATTCATTAACTAAACGTGTCACACATGTTAAATGTTTCGAACTTCTATGTTTGATATCCTGAGAGGATCTACTACGAATTCGTTTGGTAGTGGTGTGTTTATGACAAAAAAAAAGGCAAACACCAAATTTGCTGTAGTAGAAATAATAAATCTCATTAGTGTTAACGCAAACTGGTATTTATGCGCATAAGTAAACAAAAACATTACTTGTCAGCTTAAGCACCAATTAGCTATTTATGGCGGTAGCTTTGATTTGTTTCCATTTCCGGTAAAGCTGACATGCACAGGTGAGTATGAGAGTGGACAATTTGTTGCGTTTTTCGTTAATATTCAATTGTAAAATACACTTAACTATTTTCTTTATATTTGCTTTGATTTTAAAGTTGTATTAGCTCATATAATAATGGGTGATTTTTGTGGTATTTAGTAGTTGGAAATTGAAGAAAACACAGAAACTGTATACAGGTGAATGAAATATTTATTTGGATCGACAAATCAAACCTGTTATTTACTTTTTAAGGATAATTTCATGCCAATGATGGCCACGACTACGCTTCACGTGTGTCATTCTGAAAATCGAATGTTGTCACACTTGTTTCATCATTTCGAGAATTTTGCGATAAAAAAAAGAGAGGTCTTGTTGTAGCTTCTCTAAATCCCGTTTACCGAAAAGACGACGTTGTGGTAGGTCGCCCGGTACGCACTCTGTGGGTACGGGGTGGTATATTGGTGTCCAAAAGAGTGAAACTGGTGCTAAATTTCGTCATAATGTCTTGAATGACCTGCATGGTGGGTCGATTATGACGATTATAGAAGGGACATAACTCGCGAGCCACATTTTCACAGAGCGTGAATGTAAATATTGAAACTCAATGAATTGCAGGCGTTGTTCGGTTGTAAGTCTGTTCATAATGAAGTGGCAAGGAAAACTGAAAATTTTTGAGCACCCTGACACTTAAGCACAAGTCACGAATCACGAGTGAACTGGAAAAAACTTAGCCTCAAAAATCCAAATAGCAATAAAACAACCCCTTAATATTTCATAAAAAAAACTTGCAAAAAAAATCCAAAACACTAGAGCTAAAACACACTGGATCTGCCAAAATAAATTCTTTAGAATTCGTTGCCAAACTAAACACATTTTCAATGCTTTTTCTTGCCTTATAAATGAAAATCTTTTTGAGTGGTCTGGTACCTTGTTAGCCTTGGTTGGTTGGTTGGTTGAAAGGGCTGCACGACAGCACGCTCTCTAGCACACTTAGGCTAAAGAAGCCCATTGTGATGCGTGCAGTTTCCTTCATAGCAACTATTGACTAGTGTTCTAGCCAATTTTCCCTTTCAATTAATTTGCTAAACAAGTGTGTTCCGAATATCCCACTTCTCAGTCCTGCCATAACAGGGCAATCCAAGAGAAGGTGTTTCGTCATTTCCTCGTCCTCTTCCATGCAGCATTTACAGAGAGTGGAGTTTCTATATCTCAATCTAGTGGCTGGTTTTCCTGCAAGACAATGTCCCGTAAGTGTTCCTATCATTGTGGATAACCTGCCTCTCGGCAAGTTATGTAGTTGCCTAGTCCTCTTCCTGTCCACCTGTGGCCAGAGGACCCTGACTTGTTTGCAATTTGAAGTAAGTCTCCACTTGTCCTTGAACATATTATCGGCCCACTACCTGTTCTGCAAACAGCAGGTAGAGATTGGCATACTAACACCTTCTTTTGCCAGATGAGCTTGATGTCAAAATACTCTGCGATCGCCCTAAGTGATGAGTTCTCCGTCAGTGACGTAGCAAACATGACCTCCATGGATTTTATGGCACCCTGGCTATCTGTGTAGATACATACTCTCCGGAGGGTTGTGACACTACATTTCAGTAGTTCTGCAACCTCCAGTATGGCGGTAAGTTCCGCTTGAAATACACTACAGTGATCAGGCAGCTTGAAGGACATATTTACATTTAGGTCCGGTGAATGGACCTCCATAGCCTACTTGCTCGTCCAACTTTGGTCCATCCATAAAAAATCTGATACTACTGGTGTCCCCTTCCAGTGACTTTTCCCAGGTATTCCTGTTCGGCATAGAAGTCCTTAGATTTGTCGCTGGTAGAAGGTACGGGATACAGTAGTCCGTTTTTACGGAAATAGAGTTGATCCGGTGTAGTAATTCAGCATGGCCGGAATGCACAATCTCTGATTCTCACCAGGGATATAGCGGCTGCCGATTAGACCATGATATCAGAAGTACAGATGTGCCGGATACCAGTCAGTGCAGTACCTGACGTCGTGCCCATTGCCCCACTAACGCTAATCAGTGCTGATCTTTGAATTTTAATGAAGGAATTCAGAATATATTTCTTTTGGAGGGACCTCCAACAAACTACGATGCCATAAATAAGCGTTGGTCTGACTATTGCCGTATAAATCCACTTGGAGATCTTAGGAGAGACTCCCCTGCGCTTTCCTATCGCCCCTTTACAGCAGTAAAGAGCAACAGACGCCTTTTTTACCCCCTCCAATACATTTGGTTTCCAAGACATTTTTCTGTCAAGAATTATTCCCAGATACTTGACCTTTTCCGTCAGCTGTAATTGCACCCCATTAACTGACGGGACTTCAAATGCGGGTATTTTATATTTCCGAGAGAACAAGATGAGTTCGGGTTAATGTTGGTTAAGTGATAGTCCGTTGTTAGAGGTCTCGTTCGAAATCAGACTACGTAGGCTGGTTGTACGAATGCTAAGTAAATTGAGGTTTCTACCCGTGCAGATGATAGCAATATCATCGGCATAGGCAAATATTTGGCATTCGGCCCTGTCCAATTCTAGAAGCAGTTCATTGATAGAAGTTAACCATAATAGTGGAGACAGAACTCCCCCTTGCGGTTTCTCCTTGTTAACGTTCCTAGCAATTGTAACACCACCCCATTCAGCCTTGACAGATCTATCAACCAGAAGCTTCCCAATTAGGCGTGTCACTAAGGTGTCGACTCCTAGATTTTGTAGCGACCTGAGAGTCGCCAAAAGATGAATGTTATTGAAGGCTCTCTCGATGTCCAGAAATGTCCCCAGAGCGAAGACCTTAGTCTCAAGAGAGTTTTGTATTATGCTGACTACAGAGTGGAGAGCCGTCTCAGTTGACCTGCCCTTGATATAGGTATGCTGAGAACTCGATAATAGATTCTGTGGAAGACTACTTCGAACGTGAATGCCCCATAACCTTTCAAAAGTCTTAAGGACAAAGGATGATAGACTGTTTGGTATAAGGATATGCTCTTGGAATGTAAGAACTCTATATAGATACGTTGTAATTACCCAATTGTTATAAGGCTGACATTACCGCTATGCAGGAAATGCGATGGGCAGGACAAGGCTGCACAAGAAAAAAAACTCAGTCATATACTAAAGTTGCCATGAGAAAAAACATGTACTTGGTAGCGGATTTGTAGTTGGCAAAAGCCTGTGGCATCTAGTCTCTAGGTTCAATCCTGTGAGTGGACGTATAGACACAATTGGCATAAAAGCGAAATATTTGTATATTTCCCAAACAAGACTCCCCGACAAGAGAGAAAGATGATGATGAAATAAATAAATTCTATGAGCACCTAGAGGAAACGTATGAACGCTGTCCTGGCTATGACATTAAGATTGTACAAGGAGATTTTAATGCTAAAGTAGGCAGGGAGAATGTGTTTCACCCAACTATTGGCAATTTCAGTCTACATGCTAACAGTTCCGACAATGACTTTGCTGCGTCCAGAAACATGGTCGCTAGATGTACAAGATTCTAGCATAAATACATCCACAAGGTTACTTGGGTATCCCCTGATCAAAGAACGTAGAAACAAATTGATCACGTGGTAATTGATAGAAGGCATTCATTCAGTATAACGGACGAACGAGTGATCAGAGGAATTAACATCGAAACCTGGTAGCAGCGAAGGTTCACACAAGATTAGGTACAGTGAAAATCATACGAAACCAGACACAGAGAAAGCTAGACATCGGAAACCTTGAGTAGGCCACAGCCTACTCTTGCAACTTTCGGCACAGAACCAACTTTATCCCGATGACGATCCTGAAGCGCAATGGAAACTCATTTCCGACTCTATAAACTACGCCGCAACACACGTACTTGGTTTTAAAAACTACTTCGCAACAAACCATGTTACGATGAAGAGTGTCGCACTGCAAATGATTAAAAGAACGCTGCACGTATGGCAATGCTTCAGTCAATTGCAACGCGAGTTGCATCTGAGCGGTATACGGGAAAAATCAAGGAGGTAAACCATCTCTTTATTCGTATGAAACGGCAGTGGAGACAGCGGGAGAGTGAGAAAATTGAGCCATACAGAAGAAAGAACGAAGCCCGAAATTTCCACAAAAAAATCAAATCCGGGACTAATGGATATGGCTCAGGGCCCGCTTTTGTAAAGTCAAGGACAGAAATCTCAACGCAGATGTGCAGACCATGCTCGGAATATGGAGAGATCATTTCTCCGCGCTACTGCTACTTTTTATATACAATGACGATTGGGACAATCAATCACAATTTGGACGACGACGTCGATTGACTCCTCCTAACCAAGACGAGGTGAGAACAACAAAGCCACAGGAGCCGCTGGATTACCAGCGGAGCTGTTTAAGGCTGGCGGCGATGAGCTGATAAGGTGCATGCATCAGCTCATAAACAAAACTTGTGTAGATGAATGCATGCCCGGCGATTGGAATATCAATGTAGTATGCCCATATTTAAAATAGGTGACCCGAGTCTATGTGCCAACTACCGTGGACTAAGCCTTTTATCCATAGCATATAAGGTTCTATCAAGTATAATGTGGGAAAGACTCAAACCAATTATCGCTGACCCGATTGGACCATACCAGTGAGGCTTTAGGCCATATTTTCCCTCTTCGCCAAATCCTAGAGAAGATCCACAAAAACAAATCGACACCTATCGTATATTTGCCGATTTTGTGGCGGCCTTCGATAGCCGGATACGGGCGAAATCCTATGAAGAATGTCTCAGCTTAGTATCCCTGGAAAACTCATACACTATGCAGGTTGACCTAAACCAACACCAAATCCGCAGTGAAAGTTGGTAAGGATCTTACCGAACATTTCGAAACTAAGCGACGCCTCAGGTAAGGCGACACCCTGTCGTGCTATCTCTTTAAGATCTTAATGGTGATCATTATGAGAAAAACTGCAGTCAACATGAATGAAATCATCAGCACATGCTGATGGTATAGATATCATTGGGCGCACAATTAAAGAAGTTACTGAGGTATGTCGAGAATTGAGAAGGAATCAGGAAGATGCTGTGCCATAAAACAAGACAGGTTGTATGACAGCCTGATATAATTAGACCTTCATTTCACGAGAGACAGATTTATCTGCGAAGTGCGTGCTTATCAGATCCGGGGTAAATAAATTCGTCCAAAACCTCGAAATTGTAACGGTAATCAATGTTCTCGCTTTCATCTAATCGGGCGGATGGTTTGCTTGTTGAAACCCAACTTTGATGATATCTTCTCAATTCTCGAAAATACTGCTGTAATATCTCGCAGATTTCACCCAATGATGTCTAAATCATTATCATAAGCGAGCAGCATATGCATTTTGCTGCTCATTGTTTCATTCGTGTTCACTGCAACTTTTCTCGCGAGGATCTCAATTAATATGTTCGAGAAATGGCATGGTAAAGTGTATCCCTGCTTGAGGCATCGCCTCGTACTAAATGGTTTGACGCGATCTTTGCCAATCTTTACTGATGATTTCCTGTCGGTCAGTGTCATTCTAGAAAAGCATGTAAGCTTAGCAGGAATAGCTAGCTCAAACATAAGTTGGTACAGTTTTCGGCGTATCGGGCTATTGAAGGCAGCCTTATAATCAACAAAGAGGTATTAGGAGTCAATTTGTTTTTCGTGGGGTTCCTTCAGGATTTGGCACAATGTAAATATCTGGTCGATAGTTGACTTTCCAGGCCTAAAGCCACACTGATAAGGTCCGAACAGGTCGTCAACAAATGGTCTTAGGATTTTAAATATTACGCCCGACAGGACCTTGTATGCCATGGATAAATGGTTTAGTCCACAACCGTTGATACATATACTCGGACACAGTATGCTAATGCTCCAATCGGCGGGCATGCATTCGTCTAGCCAGATTTTGCATGTGAGCTGAGATATGCAACTTTCGCACTTATAGCCGCCAGCCTTAAACAGTTCAGCCGGTAGTCCGTCAGCACCAACGGCTTTGATACTCTTAGGCCGGGAAATTGCAGTTCTAACTTCGCTTTCGTTAGGAGAGGGCTGTCGGCGTCATCGTCCTGTATGAGATCAACATCCTAATTTAAACTGGAATCTTTTGGGACAAGTGAAACAGAGAAGTGATCTCTCCATATTCCTTAACTCTACAAAAGGGGGGCCCTAATCAATTTCCGATGGCTTGGATTTATACTCTTCGGTAGAGTTTATGTGCCTCATTATTCCTTCTTTAAAATTAAATTTTCTCACTCTCGCGCTTCCTTCACCACCTATATTCTTCCGAAATAAAAGGGCGCCCTCTCCCCTCTTCTCCTTATGCCGCTCTGGTTTGTCTTTAAGCGATTATGCATGAACACATAGGGTATCTGCAGCGGGCTTCATAGAGTGGGAAATGTGCTCTCACTGCGCTTTAGGATCATGAGGCGAGGGTGCGTTCTGAGCCAGTATCAGAGTAAGCTTCTCTGGATAGGCCGTGGCTGTAGCTGGTAATTGTAGCTTTCCGGCATCCAGCTTTCTATATGTCTGATTTCGTTTGACTTATGTGCGAGCCTATGCTGTTACCAGGTAGTGATTGGTATTAGCTCCCGGAACTACATGTACGTCCATTACACTAGGCGAATGCCTTCCATCGATTCCCAGACTATCAGTATGGTTCTACGTCTGTTGTTCAAGGGGATATCCAAGTAGCGTTATTGTTGTCTTTATGTTGGAATATCGTAATACTGACAACTATGTTTTACGCCGTGACCAAACAGTGCCTCTCTGTTAGCGGATGTGATGGCGTGTAGACTGAATTTAGAGATGGTTGGTTCAAAGACATTTTGTTTGCCGACTTTAGCATTAAAGTTACATTGAACAATCCCCGTGCCTTTTTTAACTTCACTAATATCATGGTCAGAGCAGTGGTGATAAGTTTCGACTAGGCGCTCATAGAACATGTCCTTGCTATCACTGTATTTTTGTTCCGCCGCGGAATGTATACAAATTATCGATATGTTAAAGTATTTGGCTTTTGTGCAGACGAAGGCAATATGTTCACTCACAGGGTTGAATCTTGAGGCCAAATGTCGCAATATTTTGCCAACTACAAATATACAACAACATTCATGATTAGTGTAGTATATGTCACACTGCTTCTTCCTTGTGCAGCCATAATCTGCCCATCGCATCTAGTGCATAACAGTAACGTCAGCCCTATAATTCCCGAGGACATCTGCCAGTGTGATAGTGGCACCGAATCTGTAGAGGGTTTATGCAGTTTGAGCAGTAGTTGACAACCACTGCAGCTCTAACTGAACTTAGAAAAACTAGGGTCAAGGGAAGTTGAAAATATCACAGGTATATTTAAATTGCAGTGGCAGGCTGCAGTTGTCTTGTCTTTTTTCTGATTCCTGGGGGAAATCAATTAACAAATTTGTTTAGTCTGTTGCATTTAAAGTGACAGACCGAAAACTGCAATCTAAAGTTAAAGGGTAAAAACTTCAAAATACATTGGTCAGATACAAGTTAAACACAAACAACATTTACATACATTTCGTTTATTTTCAAATATAGCGAAGTTTAAGTCTGACTTTACAATATTTTAGGTAAATTCCACACGCCTGGTTACAGGAGGGTTTCTCAGTATGAACGTACTTTTTAATTTTAAAATAAAAACTCATAGTTTTTGAGATAGTTGTAATTTTTTTATTGGATTGTAAAGAAGACATATTCCGATTAAATCTGGAATAAAGTATCCATCAAATGGTCACTACGGCTCTGATGACAGGCCATTAATCTTTTCATGAAATTTTCATTGGCTTTTTCACAGAGATATGGATGTATCTCACCAATGACTTGTTGGATCTCGGATTTGTGCTCAGGATTTGGGTCTGATGTATTCACATAAATCCGAGATTCACAAACCACTAAAGAAAGAAATCACACGGAGTTAAATCGCATGATATTGACGCTCAGTTGACCTCAGAATTTCTTGAGATAATTTGTTCTGGAAATCGTTGCTGTAGTAAGTCGATTGTGTCGTTCGCGGTGTGGCAGGTGGCGCCGTCTTGCTGAAACCACATGTCGTCCAGATTCCTGCCGTTCGCAGTCAAAGCAATTTCGCTCTCATCTTCAAAAAAGTAAGGACCCATATCGCCGTCCGACCAAAATCCGCACCCGACAGTTCCTCGATGTGGATGCATTTATTTATCATAATTGCATGAGGATTTTCTGAGCCCCAAGTTCGAGAACTTTGTGTATTCACGAAGCCATGTGCTTCACCGGAGAAGATGTTTTTTTTCAAAAAATTGGCATAGACTTCACTTTGCTTCATTACGCATTGAACGAATTGCCGCCGCTTTCCATGGTCTGGTGGTTTGAGTTCCTGCGTGAGCTGCATTTTTTCCGCATGAAGGTGGAGGTCTTTTATCAAAAATCGCCGCGTAGTGCTTCGTGAAATTTTAAGTTGTTGAGATCGATGCCGAATTGATGTTTTCGGGGTTTCGGCGACACTCTCGTTTACAGCAGCAATGTTTTCAAGAGACCGAGCGGTACACTAATGCACAGGTGTCTCATTGTCCATAACCGACCGAGTTCCATACAATTTTTTGACCACTCTTTGAATGGTTGATACATTAGGTGCACTTCCGCCACTGAAAATTCTTACCTGCAGTCTCAGCATTACTTTCCAAATGTTTAGATTTGTATTTTATTATTGAAGCTTAAGACGAAATATACTTCTATAAATAGAGACATAGTTTTTTAAAAAAGGAGAAGTTTTGCAAATGTATCCTCATCATTCTTGGCAAACCATATAGCTATATCAGATCTAGCCACAGTTCTTCATCGGCGGTTGTTTGAATAGCTGCTTTTGTAATAAGTTTATAACGCGTTGTTCTTTTGTAAAGCGCTCCACTTTTAGTAAGCGGAATAAACATATGTGACAGCTGCCAAAATTCAGTGTTGCCACCTGCACAAAAAAAATTCACTAAATTTAAAAACTGCAATTTTACTAAAGCACCCTTTATAATCAAATTTGTATAATTTTTTTTTTCTTCGAAGATTTGTACAATATCTACCTCAAAGTTTTGTAATATAAAATAGTTCTGCTACTGACCAGTTTATGCGCAAGGTGAATCTATTGCATTGTTGTAATTTCGCACCACCCACAATTTCATAAAGTTGTATTTCACATATTGTATTGCAATGCAATTGTAGTCTGTTTTCCATTTGAGCCAGGGTCAAACATCCATCCGTCGATGTCGACGTTACAGTGTACTTATATATTGTTGATTTAGTAAAATTCCAATTTAATGCTGTTTCTCATGCCCCACAACGCAACTAATGCCCAACTAAAAAAAAAAAAGAAAACAGCAGACAGTTGTCCGAGGCCTTCGGCCACGGACTGTCCCTGCAGGCTGTGTCAGAGACACGGCCATTATGTTTAACGTAGAATACGCCATCCGATAAGACAGGAAACATATATAACAATAAATGATAAATGATAAACGTCAACTGTCAGCTGCTGTCAAACAGCATCAATCAGCATTGTTATTTTGCTTACTTGGCAGCACTTTCATTTAACATAAAAATGTATGAATTAATTTTTTCATATATTTTTTATAATTATATATCCATGTTAAATTCAAATTCACATTTAACATTTTGTTTCATTGAAATACATAAGTAAATATACGAAATTTCAATATTTCATCAATCAAAACAACAGCCGAAGGTTTGTGTCCACACTGAAACAGCAGCATAGTTTGTGTCCACGCTACAAACTCAAACACTCATCCAAACACCACACATATGTTTGAGTGTATGTGTTTAAACAATTTTCATTTGAGAAATTTAAATATTAGGAAGATATCAACCAATATGAAATGTATATCAAACGAAAGATAACATCTTCATTTACCTAAAAAACAATTTTTAAAAAAAGTTATCTCGCCGTTTCCTCATAATCAATGAAATAAAGATTACAACAATAACAATCTGACATGACTCCCTATACCGTAAGGTAAGACGTATTCTGCGCCAAAAACTCGCATAAGGAACACCCAATTGTATTGCAGTAACGTTTTTAAATTTCAATTGTACAAATTTTCTCGCAAACTGTACAAAGCGTGACGATACTTTGCACACATTTCCAGAATTCAGCAAAATGTTACCCACATGACGTATGAGTAATGTGCAATTATATTATTATTAATATTTTGTATACGATACATATGGCATATGATGTGTTGTTTTGGTGCATTGTTGCTTTACCAACCAAAAGCTTCACTATTAATCACAGGAGTGAACGAGCAAAAATTAACCACGTATGTGTCGGCGATGCACTATGGGGGAAATAGTAAACTGGAGTTTTAAAATAGGACAAAGGGTAAACACTCTATGCGGTATTACTTAACCTGACCAACTGTTTTGGATCGAAATGCGGGTTTTTAATAAATAATGCTAATATTTTCTTGATTTTATTGACTATTTTACAACCTCAAGAGGTCAGATGCCTTACACGTGTTAATTAAACAATCAAATAAACAAATTTTGACATATTTCTCCAGCTGGTTCTATCCTTCGCCATTTCTCGCTAGTTGGTAGCACCAAGGATACGGAGGGATTCTTCGGCATTGTCTTTCTATCGGAGTCTTGGTCGTCCTCTTTTCCTGCTTTCATCGGGTACGTTATCAAAAACTTTTCGCGCTGGTACATATTGGTCCATTATCATAGCATGGCCTAGCCAAAAAAGTTGGCGTAATTTGATTCGCCTAGCTTTGTCCATGGCAGAATATTTATTATATAGCTCTTGATTCCAGCGACGTCGGTACTCTCCTTTTCTCTAACACGAACATATATTTAACGGAGAATTTTTCTTTAGAAAACTCCCAGGTGTTTTTCATCCACTTGCGATATGACCCAAGTTTCGGTGTCATCTGATAGGGCAGGTAAAATACAGCTGGGAATTTTTGTCCGCCCAGGTAGGGCTTTGATCCTAAACTGCTTGCTGAGCCCAAAATAGCATCTTTTTGCAAGCACAATTCTACTACCTATCTCCCGGCTGACGTTGTTGTCCTTGTTCACGGCGGATCCAAGGTCGACAAATTCATCTACCACTTCAAAATTAAATCGGTTGTCAACGTTCAAGTGCGGACCAAATCGAGAGGTTTCTCTAGTCGTTGACACCATAAATTTTGCCTTGCCCTCATTAACAGCAAGACCCACCTTCGCTGATTCGTTTTCGATTCTTGAAAATACTGCAGTAAACTCCCTTTTTACATTATCTCTCGAGAGAGAGAGAGCATAGACAGTGCAACAAACACAGCTGTATTTGTATCAGAAACATAAATATATGTGGGTCGCAAACACATATATTCTAACATATTAATCATTGTGTCTCAAACATGTAATATTGAATAGCAAACACAATGTGTTTGGACACAAGTATACTATATTTGCGAAAAGCTCCAAACACATTTTATATTTGTATCCAAACAATAAACAAAATACAGATTTTTCAGCGTGTAGGGAGGGGGAGTATTCTGCTCTAGCAGAAGAGTGAGCTTTTCTTGGTAGGCCTCTGATATCTCCGGTATTAGCATCATGCCGATATGTTGCTTTTCTCTTGTACAGCTTTGTAAGTTTTTTCGCCCTGCTCGGTCTTGTCCGAACTTTCGCAGCTACCAAATAATGATTCGAGTACATATTGGAACCCTGAGTTATACGTTAATCCATTACAATAGAAGTGTGCATTACAATAGTGCCTGCCATCTATTACCAAGTGATCAATCTAGTTCTTGGTTCTCTGCTCAGGAGATATCCAGGTCGCCTTGTGTATGGAATCGTGTGCTACTAACTACCGTGTTCTTTGCAGCGGCAAAGTCTATCAGTCTTATTCCATTATCGGAAGTGGTATCATGTAGACCGTGATTACCGATGGTTGCTCCAAAGACACTTTCCATTTCCAATTTAGTATTAAAATCGCCTAGAATAATCTTAATGTCGTGGTCAGCGCAGCGTTCGTATCCAGACGCTCATAAAATTATACTTTGACCTCATCATCTTTATCCTCTGTCGGATGCGAATTGTGTCTATGCGTGCATTCACTGGTTTGAACCTTGAAACTAGGTGTCGTAGTCTCTTGCCAACTATAAATCCGCACCCGAATTCGTACTTTCGACCATTGCAGCTATAGTAAATAGCGCAGTTTTTCTTTCTGGTGCAACCTTATCCGGTCCAACATTAGAAAATTAAATACCACTGCTTCATGCAAGCTAAACACGGTTTAAATACTTTTGGTTTTTTACTACATTTCACAAATAGTTCGCCACCACGATTTCCTCAGTTAAGGCTCGAGCAGACAAAAACCGTTTACAGTTTGTTGTTTTTTTAACTCTTTTTCCCTCAAACTCATTGCTCACTTTGGTAGCTCACATGCATATATACAAACGCTGAAAACAGCTGCCCCAGTAATATATTGCAGGAACCATGGACATGATTTTTTTGTTTCTTTGATGTCTATCACGTTTTTGTTTTCAGCCATTTTCAACATACAATCCCATATCTGGGCCACAAAAACTTAAAAAACATAATCACTGTGTCTGCAACACATACCAAGTTTACTTTGTTTGCGACAAACTACAAACACGATAAAGTTGCATCCAAACAATAAAAAGAGACAGATTTTACAGCCTGCGAAAACCAGACATAGGAACCAAAGCAACACCACAAATCAGAGAACCGCGCGAGCCTTTATTTATTCTTTTTTTCTGATCAAAGATATTTTCTACGTGTATAACTTTTTTCACAGCATACTTACTTAACCTGTCCGAACTCTGTCCGATGACCATTGACGACTGAATGCATGAAACTAAAACGCAATACATCAGGTAAAATAAGAAATATTTACTTCTTTGGCAATTTATACACTTATTTAGGAATATTTACCTCTCTTTGTCCCTCTTTTATTCTCTAGCTCTCTTGAGAGCATAAACAGTATAACTATCACAGCTGTATTTGTATCACAAACACAGATATATACGGACCAAAAACACATATTGTAGCATCATTGTGTCTCCAACATTTTATATTGAATACCAAACACGGTGCGTGTACTAACCATTGAGAAAATGAAAGATCGTTGAAAATCGAATTAAGATTTTATCTTGTACATGCCATTACAAACTGGATTTAGACGTTCAATTTGAAAAATTGCTAGACGACATACACGTTGAAAAAAACAACCCCTGTAACAGTATGCAGGAACCATGTATATGTTTGCACGCATTGGTTTCATGAATTGATAACCTGGAGGTTTTTTGTTTCTTAGTTGTCTGCCATGTTTTTTATATCAGCAGTTTTAACCAAAAAAAGCCACATTTATAACAAATATTATGGCATTTGCGTTGGGTGCCCAACATGTAATATTAAATTTCAGTCACAGTACGTTTGGACACAAATATACCATGCTTGCGACATCCTACAAACCGCTTATTTTTGCATCTAAACATCAAGAAGGGCTGATTTTTCAGCGTGTACTGCACTATTTGGGAATATTTTTTGATTTTTGGCTACATTACATATGATATAGTTTTTATTTGTGAAACTTCTTTGATTCCATTAATTGTTCGGCTTAGTGAAAGGTCCGTTGAGTTTCTGATAGTTTTATTAAGGGGTGGCTATTTTTCAGGGTATGGACTTACTTGTGCAACGAGATGCAACGACAGACACATTTCCTAAGCAAGTGCTAAGCATTATGAACGGCAATGTCCAAACTGATGAAAATGATTTCTGGCTCTGTTTAGTTGCTACTTTAAATAAAGTAACACCCATTTGTTGGAATGCTTTCCAATATGTTCGAAAGTTATTTCATTTGTTTTACTATGAAAGAACGGTTCTATGAAAAATGTCCCGAAGGCAAAAATACAAAACGATCCAAAAACAGGAGTGAATAATGTATATTTTAAAACCATCGCCGTCATAATTCCATTTTTTTTAGCAAAATAATTGTTTTAGAATTTTGAAAGTCAGGTTTGAAATATGGGGAATTATGTTATGGTATATGAATTGAAAACGATTTCAAGTATTTCAAGAGAGTTCATGGGAACCTGGGTGGCAGCCTCAATTTTCATAAACACAGTTGTTGCAACTGAATTAATGCTAACCCCATTTAAAGCCAAATTCGACAGAACGATATTAATAGGAAATTCGGTTGCCCCAACCTAATCAAATACAAAACGAAGTAATTTTAATCGAATACCCTGTGTCAGAAATTGATATCAACTAATCATTGAGAAAAAAATCAACAACAAAATTTGTTGAATATTTTCGAAAATATTTGTTTTTGACTGATATCATCTTTTTTAAAACATATATAACGATACTGCAATATTTCGAAAGCGGTTCGACATTTGTCCACAAACAATGGGATGCAGAGGACAATTCTGAGTGTGGTGTTAGTGGTTCTAAGTGTCAGATTATGGTCAGGACTTTGTTGACAATTTGTAGCACAGTGATAACAGTTGTGGCAACGGCAATTCGGTGGCAACACCAAAATAAACACTTGCTACCACTGCTTTTCAAACAATGAGTTGGTTGGGGTATAAAAATTTAGTACCGTAGAACTCAAACCATTCCAAATACACCAAGATGAACAAATTACATATGATCGTACGACAATGTAAATTCAAGTGCTACTTGCGACTAATTAGAATTGTTCACAAATAGAAGAAATACTGATTTCTTACACCCAGAGTACTAATTGGTAGCAACCGTAAATTCTGCTGTTGCCAACGAATTGGGGTTGCCACAACCGAATTTAGGTTGTCACGTCCGAATTTAGTCCTCACAACTGAAATTCGGTTGAAGCAACCTAATTTCTCAATCGATTCGATTGTGTCAACCGAATCTTGAATTATATTCGTTCTGTCAACCAAATTTTCCAAAAATGTCGGTTTCTATAGCCGAATTCGGAATAATTCCGATACCGCAAACGAAATTGCTACCAAATTCGGTTGGACTTTGGTATAAATTCGGTTGTAACTACCGAATTTGGTATCAATGCGGTTGTAGCTACCGAATTTGATATCAATTCGGGTGTAACTACCGAATTTGGTATCAATTCGGTTGTAACCACCGAATTTGGTATCAATTCGGCCGCAATACCGGACTTAACCGTTAAGTCGGTTGCTGTAATCGAATTTCTCATGAATTCTGTAGGTACAACCGAATTTCATTTTCAACTTGATGTTTAAAATTATAAAAACAAATATTATATTAAAAGAAGTTAAAGAATGTTTAATGGTCCCTGTCGCCGCGATATACAGATTTTTTTTTTGTGGTTATTAACACAGGTAAGTAATCATATTAGAATTGTGGTTTTTGTATTCAATCATCGTATTTTGCAGAAAACTTCCAAGCAGATTTCAAAAGTTTTGAAACTTTCCAAGGTTGGTCGTTGGAGATATGCTGCAATTATCTGTGTGTTAAACTGGTTAAGCCAAAATGTGTTACCCTATTTTCTTAATAAGAATACATGAAAATATATAATTTTTTAATAATAAATAAGCACTATATTCGGTTGCGAAAACCACTATCGAGGTTGTGTCTACCTTTACTGAGGTTGTGCCAACTTGTAATGAGGTTGTGGCAACCTCTAATGAGGTTCTGTCAACTTGTAATACGGTCAAGTCGACGTATCATGTTGTGTGAGGTTGAGGTTGTGTCAACCTCTAGTGGGGTTCTATCAACCTCTAATGAGGTTGTGTCAATCTCTAATGAGGTTCTTGCAACCTTCATAGAGGTTGTGACAACCTCTAAATTCGGTTATGGCTAATTCGGCTGTCTCACCCGAATTTTTCTGTGAGTGTAGTTCATAAGAAATTAAAATCATCTCGTAAAAACAATTCAGATCGTTTCCTGTATAAAACCCAAATCGTACCCTATACAAAAATGTCTGGGATACGGACAAAAATATTTTGTTCTAGAATGCTTTGATTAAAAACTTCATCACCTTTGGCTGCATATGATTATTTATCTGAGTTTTTAATGCATTTAAAAGCATTCACATGAAAAATAAAACCTTCCTAGCCCATGAAACATCAAAAAGAAATTTGAGTAAGTTATGTAGGCATATTTGAACAAACGGCCAGTTGCATATAACGTAGGCCGCTTGAGATGATGTTTCAGAAATGTCGAACAGATCCCCATGTTCACAAAATAAAAAATGGCATCTAATTAAAAAAGACCTGATCTGTTAGCTCATATGAATTTAAACACTTCAACTGAAGTATATTCTTCATTTTAAATATATATTTATAATATTAATTTCGCATTTCGCTTTGCATGGAAAAAAATCAGTTGCAATATTAACCAATATTTTTACAATTTAATGACCACTTCTATTAAAATGTCCAATGCAACGAGCAACATGAAAAAAAGCCGCGGATTAATTCTTGCACATAGAAAATGAAACCATTGAATACGTTTTTTTTTACTATGATTTTCAAAGTGATTATTTTTTGGTTTTGCAAAATCAACAAAACATCGCTTTTAAAAGCTGCTTATTTTTCATTCTCTTTTTTACACCAACAACAAGCTAATCATTGAAATATCATATGTATTTAAATACTGCAAATACTAAACAGTAAAATACTGAAAACCACATTTAGCCTTGTGTGCAGTGGCGCTTCTGTGATTGGCTCTTCTGCTACTGTTGATTGATTTCACACATTATATTTATTGCGAACAACAGAACGCAGAACATGGTAAAAAAAGTAAGGTAGAGGCAGTAGGAATTGTTGTAATTTTAGGCAACAACAACAGACATTCTGTTTTTGTTCCGTGTTCCTTATCTGTCAAATTTTCTACATGACATGACACATACAGCCAAAGTAAACAAAAAAAAGTACAAAAATTAAATACCTGTTAATTTGCAATAAGCGACACACCTAAGCAAGAAAATAGTTATACTTACATATTCCACCATGATGCAGAATTTATTCAGTGTACCAAAAAAGATTACGTACTCTATGCATTTTCTTCATTACCCATTGTAGTAGATTTTAGTTTTAAGTTCAGTATGTTTTGGTTCCCATGACCAGACATCAATTGAAAAACACATTATTTTGGTTTTGTTTTTAACTTTAATAATATTCTTTTTTTTCATTTAAATTTTAATTAGTTATTGTTGTTTATCGTCGTAATGATGCTACCCAATGGGTAGCGAAATATTGAAAAATAAAATAATTTAAAATAGAACTTACGCTCGAACATTTTAATTTTAAATAGATTACCGAATGTCCAATACATTATCACAGCTTCTTTATTTTCTCAGTTAAAATTTAATTATTTATTTAAAAGAATATTTCAGACAGTAGTCCGTATTTTTCCAATTTTTTTCATTACACCTCTGCTCCATATCAACAAAGATGATGACGAAAGGTATAGAAGAAAATTTTCTCATGGAGTGGAATGCCAACAAAGAAAACGAGTCACGCGCGTCGTTTCTTTGCTCTCTCTCGTACTCTCTTCGTTGAATATTTCAGTACACGATCAGATTTCCAAAAAGGATGTACAAGTAGAGAAGAAAAACCCGGCGCTATATGGCAACCCTAGTAGAAGGGAACCAAAAAAGTCAACTCGATTCACTCAAACGCATTTCTCTCTCGCGCCATAACTTAATTATTTCATACTTTTTACATACTTTATGTAATTTTATTTAAACGTGGGTGGAATTTCTATAGTTAGATACAATAACATCATCAAAAAACTGTTCGTGTACTGAAATATTCAACGAAAACAGATACCAAAACAGTCAGTACATAAATTTCAGTCAAATGAGCCGACTTAATCATGCCCTCACCCTAAGCCATCTATTGTGTGGGAGTTCTGTTAAAAAACGCCTATATTCAAAAGTGACCGTGCTGAATAGCGGGTTGCGCTAAATATTATTTAATACTCAAATTAATTAGGATCCTAAGTGGTTTTGAGGAATTTTTTTGACTACTAGCCAATTGCCCTCTCAATATTGTGATTGATAGGAAATATCGAGTCGGCAAACAGGAAATCCACCCAAAATTTGGTATAGGAGGTACCAAATTGGGCGTGGCACAGTAGTCAGTTATTAATTATAAAGTAGGTTTTACCAAAATATTGCCTGGTACCGAATTTTATTAAGATCGGTTGTAGTTTACGAGATTTATCGCGTCGATCAACCAAAAGTTTTTATGCGAGGTACCAGAATGGGGATGGCAAAACCGCGCATTTCGTATAAGAGAGTGGTATTTGATTAAATATTGGGTGGTACAAAATTTTGTAAACAAATTGTTCATTTTTACGGGACTTCTCGTGCCGAACTCTCCGCACTATCGAACATCAACCATATCGAACTCATACCGCTCTCGTCATAGATATCAAACCACAATCAGCATTTTGTCTGGAATTCAAGTGGTATTGCACATGAAATCCAATCACAATTTCCAATTTCCAGTGTTGAATTACAGTTGAAACACACTTGAATGCAATAGCCAATCCAGCAAAATTAACCAATTAATTACAATCGAACAACAGTACCTTTACAGAGCAATTCCAACCTTGAATAACATTGTGATTCAAGTCGAACCGAACCTGTTTTTACACTTGAAGTCAAGCATGGAATTGCAGTGGAATTCAAGTCAAACCGAACCTATTTTTACACTTGAATTCAAGCATTGAATTTATTATAAAAATACTAGCTGACCCGGCACACTTCGCCCTGCCGACAGAAAGTATTCAATGATGTCAGGGCCACAAAGGAATTCTCACATTTTATATAGGTAAACACATCATGAAATGCGTAGATATAGTTGATAATACTGGGATGTAATAAAGTTGATAAAAAAAAGTTGTTTAATTTTTTTCATTGAGCCCATAACTTCGTTCCAAAAAAAACATCGAAAAATATCTACGCATTTCCGTTTCAACTTTGTTATTTTTTTTCTATTTATTCAAGTGCTCTAGGACATACAATATGTCTAGTTTTGCCATCTGGTGCAAATGTATATTAGTCGGAAGGTTTACCTATACGCGAAAATGCAACATATATTGTCCGTGGGAAATCACGGATTTGTCAAATTTAAGCGACTGCCCTTGCGCTTTATTAATGGTCATCGCAAATGGCAACAGAATCGGAAACTGGAATCTTTTGAAATCGATGGGCATATCTGTAGGTATCATGGCAATGCGTGGAATCGGTACATCAGTTCGCTTATAATTTCCAGTGATTACAGTAGCCTCTGTAAGATTATTCTGATTTTTTTTAAAATACATTATTGGGTTTACGATATTTAGGATGCTCTCGAAACTGACCTCAATGATATTCATATTCATTCGTACCTGTCGCCACTTTCTTAGCGTGTTAGTCTGACCTTTTTAATAGCCGTATTTTAATTGGTTTTCCCCAAAAAGTAATTTGCATCATATCAGTAGTGTATGTAGCGAACCTCACATTCCTACACTGTATCAAACAATTTTCCTTACACCTGGCAGTTGTGAACGTATTTCAATGTATCTCAAAAGATATATGGCCGATATGATTTAATTTTTTTTAAAGTTAGAAGCCTTGAACTTTAAAAAAAATGATTTGAATCGAATCAGTCATATATTTTTTGAGATACATTGAAATATGTTGTCAAGTGCCTGGTTTACGGACATTTGTTTGATATAGTATATGTAATAGTCAAATATTGACGCGTGTGGGCAGCACCTCGGCCCTTTTTGCCAACTTGCTTCCAAATAGAATGTTCGTAGGGCTACATAACTGTAACATACTGTGAAATTTTCAGGACGATCAAACTATTATTATGACTGATATAACGGTTTATTTTAAAAGGGGCCTGGTACATCCCACTACCACTCTGGCTGTAATTCATAATGTATCAACAACATATATACCTCTGACAGTTATGAGATATAGCCATTTTAAATTTCAAATGGTATGGGCGGTGCCACGCTGCTTTATCCAATCACTACCAAGTATAACCAAGGACTATCAGTAGATCATCACTACCGCATTGTGAAATTTTCATAATAATCGGTATATTAGAAAAAACTTCAGAGCGATTTTTGAAAAGGGGGCGTGGCACGGCCTGGGTTACCCTTATCACTTAGGGGTATGAGAAATAGATAGTAGCCGATTCTCGGACCTACTGAATAGGCGTGGTAAAAATCGGTAAACCGTTTCGGAGGAGTATGGTAACTAACATTGTGACACGACAATTTTATATATATACAGAAGAAGATAAATTTATTATTTAATTATAAAACCATCATCATCACAGCCGCCAATGATTTTGCATCAACTCTGTGCTCTAAATAGCATATGCTTCAAACAAATATGTTGTTGTTTTTTATCGAACTTCAAACAGACTGGAAAGAGGATTGATTTCAAATGTAATTCAAGCTTGGATTCACACTGGAATTCCAACATTGGAATGCACAAAAAATGTGTGCTTATTGGGACGTTTTTTTTCATGTTAGTGGTAGTAACAACAAACAAAACTACATAAATATTAGACTTGTGTCGAACTCGTTCACTAGTTCTCGAACTCGTTCATTTAAGGTGCCCGGACATAACAATCACGTACATACTCCCGGTATCTAATATGTGCATTTTGTTCGTGAGGGTGTTGTCTGGTCACCCTAAGTGAACTAGATAGTTAATGAACTACCCAACTCTAATAAATATTAAACCATTGGTACTTTGTTGATAAATATTTTTCGGCAAAAGTTCGAATGAAGCACAGAAGACATTTTTCTACGTCGCAATTGTTTTTTGTACGTCGCCATTTTTTTATACGTCGCAATGTGAAATCTTTTACGTCGCAAGGTGAAATGATGCAAATTTTATTTTTCGACGCAATATGAAATATCGCAAAATGAAACGTCGCAAAGCGAGGTATTGGGTAGTCTAATAGTAAGAATTACGATCAAAGGAAACATTAATGTTCGACAATATTTAAACGAAATTTACAAAATTAAAAATGTGGTCATAAGGTTCCTCCAAATTCGACAGCAAATCAACACAAATAAAGTTTATTTATAGGATTCACTTAGGCCATGAGATTTCGTCCTCCCTTTAAAGTAAATAAAATAAATAAATGGTTTCCCATTACATCCCATGAAGGGACCGGGGAGAACTTCTCACAATCACTGAGGTGTGCGCTTTCCAGTTTTCACTCACTGATTGGGACCTACAGTTTTACACCGATTCCGAACTGTATTTTGAGAAGCTTTTTCATGGCTATATACTCGATAGTGTCGCCGTCACTATTCGAGGTGACCGCCGCCGAAAGAATTATTTTTTCTTTTTTTTTGAAGGTGTTCAGAGCAGAGTTCGAACCCAGGATCTCATGTACAAGAACCGCGCACACTAACCATTGCACCACCGACGGCCTCCCTTTAAAGTATATGCTGCCAATCAAATTGTGCACCTGTTCTCAAGTTGTCTTTTTAAATATTTTAAAATTCTAAACCTTAATCCTTTATGGGATATCAGAGCAGGCAGGTGAAAAGTTTTACATTAACTTATTTGGTTATACATACATACATAACATATACATGCATACATATATTTACATAACAAAATCTACGTTTTCAGTCCAATGAAATTCCCTCTAACCCATATTCTTAAACATACATATATTTGCATTTAATACATGATCACAAAGTTTTCATAAACTTTGTTGTTTGTGTATCATTAACAAATCGCTTAACATTTAAGCGGAATTTTCTTTTACAACCGCTTGCGATGTTAATGATGAAATTCTTCTGGAATTGAATGGCATTAAGTAAACGCCAAGCAGAAAGGTAGAAAGTAAAGAAAAAACTTTTCATTATGACTTTTGAAAGCTGCTTGTCAAATACTTTACATACAAAATGCAAATTGCGTTTTGAAGAACTTGAGTGAGAGTAAATTCATTACAGTACCCTACACAACGTCGTCACAAACAAATTTTGCAAACATGTTGGCAACTTCCATGTTATAGACAATGTTGGAATCTAGACTAACATTATGAGGAAATGCAGTATATTGGATGGGTTGCAGTAAAGTAGAAGAAGAGGAAGGGTGAGTTTTTTTTTTGCTTTGTGGCTTAAACTTTCGTGCCGTTGTCAAGAGAGTCGGAAAATGCTGGAATATGTCATCCACACTTAATTCGGTTGAAGAACGAATTTTTTCTGAAATTTACCTTCGATCGATTGAGCGTTGAAACAGTCGCAGGTGGGAATTTCGGAAATCCACGTGGCCCGTTTGAATACCCTGATCGAGGGCGGTTCTATACCACAGCTGATCAACCTTAGAATTGCGAAAACAGGCAGAATAAAGTAAGACAGAGAAATAGTGATAGATGACTGGAAGTATGTAGGGTTGCTCAATGCGTTTTTCACACATTTGCCTTTCTGCATTGAACCAAAAGTACAAAGGTAAAAACCCTCGGTCATATTACTTAGTTTGTGTTTGGTGATTTTTTTTTTGTGTGAGGACAAGGAACTGTCATTGTTACCATAATCGAAAGTGCAAAACACACTAACAAAAAAATGGTGAATTTGCATATACACGTTGGCAGCTCCACTTTCTTTTGGTAGAATGTCAACAAAGACCGATTTCATTTATTCATGTTTGTTTGAAGTATAACGTTGTTTTTTTATTTGTTTCGCTTGATTCTTTTTAAAGCTACGTCTTTCTAGCTTGCTGTGGCAGTCGGTGGTGCAATGGGTAGTGTGCGCGCCTCTTGTACTTGAGATATTGGGTTCGATCCCTGCCTTGACCACCTTAAAATTTCTTTCGACGGCGGTCACCTCGCATAGTGACGGCGACACTATCGATTATTTAGCCTTGAAAATGCTTCTCAAAAATACCGTTCGGAACCGGTGTAAAAGTGTAGGTCCCAATCAATGAGTATAAAACTGGAAAGCGCACAGCTCACTGGTTGTGAGAAGCTCTCCCCGATTTCTTCTAGGGATGTAATGGGAAACCATTTATTTTTTATTCTTCCTATCTTGCAGGCTTCTATCTAAAAGTAAGTACACTGCAGTCTGTCCACTACACTGGAGTCTGTCCACTGCTCACATGGAACAACAAGTGAAATAAAGCAAAATGTAATGAAGTGTTAGAGTACAATTATTTATAGAGATTGCAATTAAAACAACAATTTATTAAAATAAATATTTTTCTCATTCTGCATGGGTTGCCAAATCTTACTCCAACTTTTCCGGTGATTTTTCCTGGAAAGAAAGACAGCTTTTGCAGACTCTATGCCCTGACCACTAGAATAATTTTACGAATTCCAGCAGAGCACATGCCATTAAAGTAAAGGGTTGTCCAGTAAGGTCTTGACAACTTTTTTTTAAATAAAACGCAAACCATTTGAGATGCTTTCAAAACTTTATGATCGACTTGAAATACAGTAAAAACATTTATGAATGGAACTCGACGTCGTCCATATGGCCACCGCGGGCACGTCGGCAGCGGTCGATTCGTTGGACACAATTTTCGGTGACTCGGTCAGAGGTCAGAAAAAGTCTAGAGGCGTTAAATCGCACAATCCCAATTGACTGGTCCATTTCTTGAGATAACACGCTCACCAAAATTACTCTTCAATAAATCAATGCTGAGTGGCTTGTGAATTCGGGCCAAAAATAATCGGTAATCATGGCGCGATAACGATCGCCATTCACAGTAACGTGACGATCGTTATTGTCGATGAAAAAATATGGCCCAATGACGCCGCCGGCATGCAACCCGCACCAAACAGTTATTTTTTGTGGATGAAGTTGTGATTCATGAATCACATGTGGATTTTCACAAAACCAATAACGCATATTTTGCTTATTGATGAACCCATTGGGCCAAAACTGAGCTTCGTCACTGCGATGAAGTTCATTATCTTGGCGCATCTTTTCCATAGCCCAATCAGAGAACGTACGTCACGTCAAATGGTCCATCGGCTTCAATTCTTGAGTCAGCTTGATCTTGTGTAAGTGTAAACCCAGACCTTTACGCAAAATTCGCCACAAAGTGGTCTTGGCGATGACCAGTTCTTGAGAAATGAGCGCACTGAACTGCAGCGATATTTTCGTCACTTCGACCAACCCGTTGTCTCACTGGCACGGCAGCATCACACAATGAATACGTACTCAAATTTTTGCACTAAACTTGTTATTCCTTGTCTACTATGGGCGTTATGTCACATCTAAAATGGACATAAAGCACATCTAAATGGACATAAAGCCCATGACCGGTGTGACATAAAGCCCGTGGGCGTTATGATCATTCTAGGTGCGACATAACATCCACACCTTTGTAAATATGGTCTATGAAACTCCGTAAAACGCCATAAAGTCCGTGGAAGTTATGTCACACCTAAGATGGACATAAAGTCCATGACCGGTGTGACACAAAGCCCGTGGGCGTTATATCCATGTACGTCATGACGCGTCACCACCGAAAATTGGAACTAACGCTCTTAAAGTTGGGGTCATTGACACCGAATTTCGGTAGTACATTTTTATAACTTGCATACGTTGTTCGTACGTGTACTTTACGATGCTGTAAATGTTGATTTTACTGGAAAAAAGGAAAGTAACAGTTAGTTGATCAGTGAAATAGTGCGTTCACAAACTAAATTCAAAGTTGTCAAGTACCTATTTGAAAACCCATTATATGTATATATATTCGCTTCTTAGCAAACCATGGTACGATGAAGGGTGTCGCGTAGCAGATGATGAAGAGAACGCTGCACGTATGACAATGTTTCAGCCAATTGCAGCGCGAGCTGCGACTAAGCTGTATAGGGAAAATAGAGAGAAACGACAGTGGAAAAAGAAACGACGGTGGAAAAAGGGCGAGGGTGTGAAAATAGGGACGTACGAAAAGAAGAACAAAGCCCTAAAATTCAACCAAAATGTCAAAAACGGAACTAATGACAATGAGACAATCGATCGCAATTTGGACGAAGACGTCGATTGTCCCCAACCAACCAAGACGAGTTTAGCGTAGTAGCAATATTTGGTTAGTTGACTGCATGCCTGGCGATTCGATTCGCAGTCTACTATGTCCCATATTTCCCAGCGTGGAATACCCGTTTTATCCATAGCCTATAAAGGTCTATCAAGTATAACGTGCGCCAAATTCTGGAGAAGACACACGAAAAACCAATAGACACATAGCCCGATACGGGAGAATCTCTATTAAACTGCTAGTAATATTCTTCTTATTAAATATTTAAATTTTTATTGTTTTTGAAATAAAATTCCACTGTTAAATTTTATTTATTTATTTCTATTAGAAAAATAACAATATATATTTGACCACCTAATATTATTGTGAGCGTGGTATTATTTCCTCATCATCGTTGTCCACAAACATTTTGGCTTCGATTGGCACGGCCTCCTGAGATACGTTTGCTTGAATCGGCAATTGCTCAGCAACGCTGGTGTTTTCGATGGCTGGCTGTGCGTTGGCGACTTCGGTTGGCTCGATCAACCTTCCTAGCACAGTGGTTATGTCGCGTCCGTTTTCATCCACAAAGCGATACTGCGAATAAAGCTGTGGCTGCTGTACCTGTTGTAAACGCTGTTGTACTGGTTTTTGTTCAGCATCCATAAAATGTAAAAGATTACGGGTCAGTTTACACATGATAAATGTGGTGCGGTTCTACGGAACAGTTCTCATTTGGGAAGCAATGAAATCGGCGAATGTAGTGAATTCGTCACGTTCGGTTATCGAACGCAATGCTTGCGCTGCAATATCTTTAAAATTGTTTTCTAATTGATGGCGCAGCTGATACCGGTGGCGTCTGTCTAGGTCCTTTTATCAAGCGACTGCGTTTTCGTCGCTGGCACACTTCGATGACAGTCGTAGTCAACTCAGATGAGTTATCAGATGTTGCCGATTCACATATGTTGGCCGAAATACTTTCCAAAATGGAAACATCCGTGATTTCAAAAAAATGTAATGAAGCCAAATTAAATTCAATCAGTAAATTTCAGAAATAAATAAATCAAAGAACCGATCTCAACGACTGGCGCACATAATTTGCGTCAATAAACATCATCGAATTGAAGTATTGCCACTGTATGGCGGACGTTTCATTAGCCCCTTGGCCAGACTTCTTGGCACGATATTTCGTCACTAAATTTTTAAAAAGAATGCGTAGATTCAACCATTTTGATTTTGCTTCGTCGGGTGTAACGCCAATAAACATGCCGGCTACCTCTACCCACGCAATGGTGTTGGGCAATTTACATTCTGGACTCCCAAAATCCCATAATTCTGGACCCTCTTGCACAGTTGTAATCAAACACTTTGTATCGCCACTCGTCCAATCATGCTGCACTTTTCGTAACTTTGATAAATTTTGTTTTTTAATTTTTGTTCCGTGATATGCGAGATAAACTCTGCATCGCTACCTTCAGAACCGTTATCGTTTTATCCGAATTTTTCACTCTGTTTACGAAAGATTATTCAAATACAAATTCACGGCAGTCGAAAACAACAATTTTTTTTTTTTTTTAATTTTGATGGAATTTTAATGATTAGTTAAAGCCAACACTTAAAAAAATACAATTTAATTCTTATTTTGATTATTGGATAACTATAGTATTGATTATACTTGTGCAAAGTAAATAATTTTCGGCCTGTTATTTTATGGTTTTTAAATTTGATTATTTTACTTTTTTCTTCAAAGTTTTTATTGAAAAGTAGCACGTGTTTTTCAAACATTCTATGTGGTTATTGCGATTTTGTGCGCATTATTTTTGTTGATAAGTGAAGTGGTTGCGAATTATTTAAAAAACAAATAAAACCAATTTTTGAAAGACCAGCACAAATTAGAAGGAGCTAGTAGAGGTTAAGTGTAAATTACATTTACTAGTAACTAGAGCATAGTATCACAAGTAAGTATTATAAATTTCAGCTGCCGTTTCGTGCCATCCTATTAACCATTAGTGACTCCATCTATTACAAATGGTGAACTTTTTGAAATATTTCAACTTCACCAAAATAAAAAATGGTATGAAAT
The DNA here is from genome assembly GCA_963931995.1 of Phaonia tiefii. NCBI lineage: Eukaryota > Metazoa > Arthropoda > Insecta > Diptera > Muscidae > Phaonia > Phaonia tiefii. The sequence continues at coordinate 100,968,001 of OZ008369.1, read as the reverse complement.
ATTGTTAATAATGTTGAAACACCTAGAGGAGCGATCAAAAAAAATGTTTAACAAGGACGAAATAAAAATCGAAATTAAAGGCTTAATTACTACCGGTCAAAAAAAGGGGTTTGTGCAAAAGAACTAGGAATTCGTTTGAAAATCGGGAATCAATGTGGTTAAAATTAAATTTGAATTGAATAAATTTGAAATTTGAAATAAAAAAAAGGTGGAAATATATGTTATTTATTAAATATGTTGACATATGTTGAATATTAAAATATGATGGTACATTTGATCTTAACCAAAATATTTTAAATTTTGATAAATGTGTCGGAGAGACAATAGGATTTTTTATACCCTCACCCACGGGGTCGGGGTACATATAATTTAATACGGAAAAAATGTAACGCATAATAGAAGCCATATTAGACCCTCAGTATCGTTGGACGATTTTCGTCTTAGGACATTTTAAGACGACCGAGCCATGTACGTCAGTCTGTCACACGATATCTGCCGTAAATCTTTATCGATCACAATGGAATTTAGCCACTGACTATTATTTGTCTGGGTTACCTAGTCTGGGATTCTGGCATCTGGTAGCTCCCATACAAATCTACACATTTAGTACAAAACCATACTTCTTCTAAAACTTTCCTGGTACGTGTAATTAGCTTCATTCACACGCACTGGTTAATAGTCTGTGAATTGCCACGCCCATTCTGGTATCTCTCATATAAAAGCTTGGTGGTCGTCCGGTAATTCAATCCGATAAATCGCGTGGAGCACTTCCGATCTTAATGAATTAGGTACAAGGCTTCACGTCATCATAGGTACAAGGCTTCACGTCATTGGTTGGTCGTCTGGTTATTCACCACGGGAAGTCCCGCAAAACCAAACCCATTTTTGTGAAATATTGTACAAAACAATATTTAATCAATTGCCACTCTTCTATGGAAAATTAATGGTTTTGCCATACCCATTCTGGTACCGGACATACAAATGTTTGGCGGATGACCGGATGATCGACACGACATCTCTTGTAAACCACAACCGATCGTAATAAAATTCGGTTATGAATAATTGACTACCGTGCCACGCCCAGTTTCGTGTATCCCATACAAAAGTTGGGCGTAATTCCGGTTGGCCGACTCTATGTCTCCAGTAAACCACAACAGATCCTAATTAAATTTGGTACTGATCAATATTGCGGCAAAAGCTACTGTGAAATGGAAAATCCACTTCGTCATGCCCATTTTTGTACCTCGGATTTAAATGTTGGGCGGACAATTGGTTGCTAGTCAGAAAAATTCCCCAAAACCACTTAGAACTCTAACTAAGTTGGGTATTGAATACCATTTAGCGCAATGTCAATAAGCAAATAAGTTACATAGGCGAATTACAACAGTATGACCTCCGAAATTCTGAAGACTTTAGGCTGCGCCGAGTAACACCAACGACAATGCAGGCAACACTTTTCTACAAAGAACTTAAACTTTTCAACACACTCCCGAGTCAGATAAAATCCAAGACAAATAATAATCTATTTAAAAAAAATTTTTAAGTATACGTTTTATGAAAATGCGAGTATCTAAATTGTTACAAAATATATCGTCAGCTAAAATGCAAAAGAAAGTAACTGCAATTTTCATTTTGTTCAAAGAAGTTAAAACAAACTGATAAATAAATACAAAAAACGCAGTTTGCCAGTAAATTTTCGAATCTTACTGAATGTAAGACTTTACTTTAGCAAAAGTTGGAAAAAATTCAAAATTTGAATTGAATAATTAATTCCTCACCCTTTTACGAGGATTGTTTTTTCTCTTGGAAATATAAATTAAAATTGTAGTTAGGTGGTTTCGCGATATGTAATATCAAACGTATTTACAATACTAATAAATAATTCCCAGTCCGCTGGTCATCTCACCGTCCATCCTCGCCAGCTCATCTTTATTTCCAGTTTCCTAGATGCCGCTGTGTACAAATAATCCCCAGCCGGCCAATGGTGACAAATCTTCTCTCACACTCGCGTACTGTCGAGGTTCTAACATTTTGTGATAATATCGCCACGATAGCTGCTTCAAAATCAGTAAGCACATATATTGAAACTTGTGTTTCCACATGTATTCCTAAATTTTCACACTCTTTAGTCGCCTTAACCTCTGACTTTGTGCTCAGGAGCTTTGTGATCAGGAGAACAAAAGTGCGATATATATTTAGGTGGTTGATAAAGGACCCTATTCTCAATCTTCTATCTGTCCAAGATTCGTTAGTGTAGCATTGTATTCACTGCTCGCTGTCGATGGTATAATTGTAAAAAGTGCTGTGGAGCCACACTTGGAGTTTTGGTGTCGTAGTCTAGTCTATTTTCCCGGAATCGGAGTTGTAGTAGTAAAAATTTAGGCGATTCCGACTACAACTTTCGCATTTCTACACGCTGAAAAATATCGGGCCCAGCAACATATTGCAGGAACCATTATACATGTTTGTAGGCATTATTTTGTTTTTTGAAGATCTACGCTGTTTGTTTCTTCAGTGCCTGTCACATTTTTGTTTTCAACAAACTAAACCAGATTTCGGCCAGCAATACATATACAGGGTGATTCAGGAAGTTCCGGACAAATTTCTCCAGCGTATTCCTTGGCTCATTTCATGAAGAAAAGTCCACTAGGACCATGTCCGAAAATGCAAGGGTGCGAAATGGCAGCGGGTTCAAAATTTTCGGATAGGCAGTCGGAGGGTAAAGTTGCTAACTTCTGAGCCAGTGGTCGGATTTTTGGGCTTGTTGGAAAAGTCTTTAAAAGGTCAATAAAAAAATAAAAACAAAAAATGTCAAATCGCTGAGATACAGAACTTTCGGAAAAAAATGGAAAAAAAATCACCTAGCCTCAATTTGCTCAGCCAGATGGCAGGTTACTTATGTTTAAAGATAGCCATACCTCTTACCTTTCCAAAATGACCTAAACGAAGCCCAGAGGTCTTATCGGTCCAAAGTTATGACCATTTTACTGAAATGCAAAAATGTTTGTTTTTGTTTTTGGAAGCGAAATATCAGCACACATTTATTTGTTTTTGTAAATTATCACGTTTTCGTCTTCATGAAATGAGCCAAGGAATACGCTGGAGAAATTTGTCCGGAACTTCCTGAATCACCCTGTATTATATCCTATTAATCGGTGTGTCCGAAACATGTTATATTGAGTAGCAAACACAAGTATACTATATTTGCGACAAGCTACAAACACGTTATATTTGCATCCAAACAACAATAAAAGACGGATTTTTCAGCGTGTATCAAAAGTCAAAATTTTCGAAAAGAATAATTCGTTGAACAATTTTTTTCTTTTAATATTCATTCTTACACCGTATTAGATAAGATCAGTTTACCTTAGTTCTAAATCGAATGGTCGTGGGTTTCGTGGAATCTCATGCGGATATTTACATATTTTTTCCATATTTTTACATATTCCATTTGTTTACATATTTCCAGCCATAGGCCGTCATATCTTAGCGACAAATTTGACGACAATTGATTTGAATTACAACAGAAGTCATCTGTCAAAATTATTTACACACTTATTCTGTCTCTCAAAAGTATTTATACATTCCTGAAATTTACAGTGCTATTCTCAAAAACCTGACAGCTGACTGTCAGGTTTTGTCCATGTTAAGTTTCTTTTCAGGCCCACATGAGAGACCTATTCTGAAACCGACCTGACAAGCTGAAAGCTTTTTCAATTGAAAAAAAAAAATCTAAATATTTTGTTTAGTGCAACTGCGAAAAATCAAATTTTTATCAGTCTGGCATCTCCCTTGTTTTTGTTAAAAGCAGAAGAGCAGTCGGTAGAAATGAAATATGTCAGTCTTTTGTATTAATGTATTAGTTCCATATAATTACAACAAAAGAAAGAAACATCAAAGGACATCGCTTTTGTAAAAGAGCATCCGCAAATGATGCACGGCAAAAACTGCCCAACCGACAAGTTTTGTAGGACAGAACGCATCCGAGTGAATTCCTCTTCTTCAGATGACGACAAAAAATATCTCTAGCGTCTGGCGACTTCGGTTAATTGTTTTCTCTCTGCGTCGTATATATTTGCGGCTCTTTTCTGGAATTTGTTTGAAATTTTGGAAAACCAACTGATTCTGGAAGGGTTATCAATTATCACTCCAAACACCCGAAATTAAGGGTGAATAGGAATTAAATTATGTTTACTGCATTAAAATTATTAATTATAAATTATTTTGAACCCTTTTCTTTAATTTTCTTCTGCATTCACATGCACCATCGTATGTATGGGTTGGTTTCTCTTGTGATTTTCATGAACATGTGGCAACTTCATTTCTCTCAGTTGAGAGATTTCGTGAGAGCGACTCCAAGAAAAAAGAAAAGATTCTATTCTAGCGGCAAGTCGTCAGCCGCAGCGAATTTTCGTGACGATTTCATCCCTGCCAAAAGAAACCTATGTAGAAAAAAAATCCAATGAGTATTCGAACTCACGGGCGATGTGTTAACACCTTTTTGTTACACGGTACCTGTTCGATTTCTATGAACACATTTGTAAATAGTCGTGTTTTGGTTACAAGCAAGCGATTATCGCTTGCTAAGTTGCAAAGAAAACGGATTTTTAGCGAGAAGTCATTTTGTTCAAAAATATGAAAAATGGTTAAAAACGGTAAAAGATGTCAAAATTTTGATGTTTTAAACTTAGCGAAAATGCATCTCGTCGCTAAGTTCTCGCTAAGTCTTCGCTAAGTGCTTCATACAAAACAAGCGAATATGTAACCAAAACAAGCTTAATCTTACATTGGAAAATAAAAACCAGCGTTCAATCATATGATGACGTTTGATTTAAGTAATATGAATACTAAATAACATTTAAAAATATTTAAAGACAAGTGTCATTATTTTCTTGATTAATACTTTTTGTTTTATTCCCACAAAAACAAAGACAATGCAAACCAGCAGGCACGTGTTTTTACATACATTGTTATGTTCGTACATACGCTACACAAGTCCGCAATTTTCGTTGTAATGACGTATAACCACGTCATTACTCTCTTTGCACTGAGAGTGCTTCGCACCCACAGAATACAACAAATGGCTGCCGCTATAGCAGCAGCATAAAATCTGGTTTTAGCAGCAGCAGAAAACCTGTCTGTGTGTTGTTTGCATGTGTTGACTTTGATAAATTTAGTCCCTATACGCCGCTATAGATGTTAACACATCAAAAACGTCGTCGTCTGTAGCGTGGCTGATTATGTTTAGACTCTAAAGCAGTCAGCAATGAAAGTTCCTCCATTTTACTTTTTGCGATTATTTAACTTCCTATTTCACTTCTTATTTGTTGTCAGCTCCTATTTCAACTGTATTAACTGTCAGCTGTGTTAATAAGAAAAAGAGATTTTCCTTGACGATCAGAATGCCCTTTGTTTGCTATGTGTCAGATGTTTACTTGCTGTCAGTAAATAAAGGGTTATCAGATTTTTGAGAATAGCGCTGTTAGTTAAAAACACGTCATTTGTTTGGGTAAATATTTATACAAAAACCGCTAAAAATAGCCTTTGAAATGGTGAAAATAAAGGAAATTCACGTTGAATCGCGAGTTCAGATCATAGCGTTTGGAATGGGTTCGTCGGCATCAGACTTGTAAAAAGAGTACGGATTATGTAGGAAAACAATCTATAGTAAAGGAGAAAGAAAGCTACAAAATAGAACTGGTCGGATGTGACAAACAAAATAGAAGATAGTTCCATTCTTAAAGTATTCGTAGAAACTCCAGTCGCACTCAGTTTACCGTTGCTGCAGAGGCTAAAAACAGCATTGGAAAACATGTAAGTGAATCCAAAATTCGGAAAAGATATCTATAAGTATACACCTTATTGTTTTTCCACAACTTTGTTTATCACTTTCTGTTTAAAATTTTAGTTTTTCTGTAAAGTCCTCGTGTTACATTCCAATATACGTAGTTTCTCTCTAACAACAAAGCCTCTTGTGAAAAATCGAATATATAACTTTGTAACAAGTGAACACGAATTCTTATATTGTACTTTTAATTAGTTGTATCTTCCATTTCCGATGAATGAGGTTTTTGAAATACTCAAATTAGTTAATACAACTAAAGTTCGGTAGTAGCAACTTGTATTTAGTAAGACCGATTTTTAATCTATCAATAACATCGACAAATAATTCTGATGTTTGAAAATTTCGAATTCTGATCAAAATATAAACTTTATCATGGAATTTCCAATGTCTGAATTGATTTCCAACTAATCTAAGCCAGTTGAGCTGTGGAACATTGTATTATGAACGCATGAGTCCTCTTTTCAATTTGAAGGGTCATTTGGAAAAACTTATATGCACCTTTGCAAAGAATCAAAGCATAAAACAGTACAGCCTTTTAATCGTTCCGGCGGGGGTTCAGTAATGTTTTGAGGATGTGTCTCATACAACGTATTTTGAGGTCTAGTACCAACTCTTAAGCAGGCAGGATACCTAGATATTTTGAAAGGCCATCCTATTCCTTCGGCTTAGAGATTATTTTCTGATGAAAATTGGATTTTGCAGCATGATAATGCACCATGCCACAAGGCATGGTTACCAACAACGTTTTTAAATCGAGTTGGACAAGATGATCTTCCATGACCACCCCAGAGTACAGATGTAAACATAATAGAGAGTGTTTGTGCATTCATAAAAAGGCAGAGATCTAGGCAAATATACCTGAAACTGTTGATGTAATAATTAATATGTGGAACAGCTTCGAAATCGAGGTTGTACGCAATTTGATTCAAATCTCTTCCAGCTGTACTACAGGCTGTCATAGATGCTGAGGGAAATTTGTCCGGCTAGTAATTATTTTTGTATTTTTTTTTTTTGTATTTTATAGTGTTTTTCTGTTGTTGAAATACTTTTGAATGTAAATAAATTTGCGAAAATAATTTTGAAAGGTAAGGAGCAGACTCCTTTTGCCTTTTTAATCAACAACTATCATGTTTAGTGCTAAAAATTTTAAAGTACACATTTTTAGGATTGCAATACGGAAGTTTTCTTGTTGCAAATTTATTCACAAAGCAGCAAAATTTTGTTTTATTTCTAAGCATACTAAAATTTGTATTTTGTGTAAATATATATGACTATGTCTGTATTATTTTGAAATGGTTTTTAAATTTAAAAAATATTTCTTAAAAACAAAATAAGTAAAGTTGTAATTTCCTTTTAAGGCTAAGAGATCATATTTTCTCCGGTTAGTGAAAAAAATGTAAATGCCGCGGGTGGGATTCGAACTCACATTCGCTGGACGATCGGTTTCGATGTTTGTGAAGCATCATCTTCAGCAGCGTCTAGCCCGTTAATCCACTGCGGTGTGTATTTACATAAGTCACTAACCGAAGACATATATTGATTGTGTGCAGAGCGATTTTTGTCGCTACTTACACATTGCTTTCCTACTTACACGCGCTGATGCAGACGTTTTGAAAGTTCTATTCATAGAACGAACTATTCTAATTGTAGTTGCCTCGTTCTGTTTTGGTTTGGCCCTACCATATGTTTCAAATTTAGTTGTTTTTTTTAGATCCTTGTCATATTTAAAGTTGTAATTTTCTTTTAATTGCGTGTAAGTAGGAAAGCAATGTGTAAGTAGCGACAACAATCGCTCTGCACACAATCAATATATGTCTTCGGTTAGTGACTTATGTAAATACACACCGCAGTGGCTTAACGGGCTAGACGCTGCTGAAGATGATGCTTCACAAACATCGAAACCGATCGTCCAGCGAATGTGAGTTCGAATCCCACCCGCGGCATTTGCATTTTTTTCACTAACCGGAGAAAATAAGTATTTGTGTATTGTGCTGTCAACACTGACATACTGAATGTAGTTCTATGTTATTGAAAAGGATACCTTAGAAAATGGGTTTATTTAATATTGAAGCCGGAGTGGGTGAGTGTGTTTTCAAAACACTGGAGTTGGAGTTGGCACAGAGTCGTTGATTTGTCGCAGTCAGGTGTCGCAGTCTGAGCGGAATCGTGGATTTTCAATTGATGGAGTCGAAGTTGGAGTTAGAATCGCTGTCGTTCAATTTTCGACAGATTCCACTGCCCTGGTGGTAATGTAATGCAGTTTACTGTTACCTTTTCTTTGGAATGCGGCCGGTGTACTGTTCCGTTGGTGAGAATTCTGTCAGCTTTTGCGTTTTTTTTAACATATACATTTAAAGAAAATTTATGCATTTTAAAATCATTATTCTTTTTCTTTGTCGTGACCTCTTTTATGAGACAAAATTTACAACGCATGAGAAACCATGAAAATTTATAATTTTACCCGCTGCAATTTGGACGGTGTAACAAAGTACATAACTCAAAAATAATAAAAATTGGTCAAAAAAATAATTTTTATTAAAAAATCCAGAAAATCCTAGAAAAACTTAGAGTGAGAATAAATTTAGTCATGTTCAAGTAAAATTATTCCCAATCCAGGTAAATATTCCACATTCCGACTCCAAGACTCCGAGCTCACACACTGGTTAGAAAAATCGGTTTACATTTGTTATAAATATGTCAAGTATAAATAGTGTAACCAGCAGTACAATTGCGTACATCAACTTTTCTTTACATTTTTACAATATTTAACATTTCTGTTCTTTTTGTTGAACTTTTAGCACTTTTCATCCCTTGGCTCTGTGCTCTTTAGGGCAAACAAGTTGATTTTGTTGTATTCTTCTTTGTGCATTGCCACATTGTTTCGTAGTATGATTTATGAAACTATTTTTGATGTTTATTGGATTCGAGGAATTTAAATGCGAGTTTGCAAGTTCGAGTGCAGTTTTCGTTTTTGCTTATACACTACATTTTTGGATTGTATTTTTCATCAACAGCTTTCGTTAAATTAAATGTGAAACTATTTTTTGTTGGGGAGAAAGTTTCATACTGGAATTTAAGGTAATGTTGAGTAAATAACAAAAATAATGCAACAAATTATGTTACCTTTATTATACCTTCACCCATTGGATGGGGGTATATATCATTTAATACTGAAAAAAATGTAATGCATAGAAGGAGCCATATTAGACCCTCAGTATCTTTAGACGAAATTCGTTTTGGTACGTCTTCAGACGATTGAGCCATGTCCCTCTGTCTCGCTGGCTGGTCAACACGATAACTAAAGTCGGCCCATTCTGGTACCTCCCATGCAAAAGCTTGGTTGTCTTCCGTGTTGTCAATGTGATAAGTCGAGTGAAACACTTCCGATCTTAAAGAAATTGGGTATTAGGCCTAATGTCCATAAACACTAGTCACCGCTAAGACAAAGTTGGTTTTGCTACGCCCATTTGGGTACCTCGCATACAAAAGTTTTTCGGTCGGCTGGCCGTTCGGCCAGATACCTTCCGTAAATCTTTGATCACAATCACAATGATATTTTGTTAGTGACCATTATTTGGCATGCTTCGGTTGGGATTGGCAATGGCCGTTTTGGTCACGCCCCTTCTGGTACCTCCCATAGAAATCGATACATTTAGTACAAAATCATGTTTCTTGTGGTAGATATGATTAGCTTCAACTCAAACATTGGTCAATAATCTACAAATGTCTACTTAACGGGAGAAAAATGGCAATGTTACCACGTCCATTCTGGTACCTCCCATATAAAAGCTTGGTGGTCGTCCGGGTTGTCAAGACGATAAGCCGCCTGAAACAGCTCCGTTCTTAATGAAACTAGGTTATAGGCGTCGTGTCGTCAAGCGCAAGTAACCAAGTAGGACAAGGGTGATTTTGTCACGCCCATGATGGTGCCTCCCTTATATAAATTGTTCGGCCGGCTGGTTGTTCGCAAGATAACTCCCGCAAAACCGAACCAATCTTTATGAAATTTGCCACTAAACAAAATTTAGTCAAATGCCACTCTTCTATGGAAAATGAGTAGTTTTGCCAAAGCCATTCTGCTCTGACCACCTTCAAAAAAAATTTCTTTCGGCGGCGGTCACCTCGCATAGTGACGGCGACACTATCGAGTATATAGCCATGATAAAGCTTCTCAAAATACCTTTCGGAATCGGTGTAAAACTGTAGGTCCCAATCAGTGATTGAAAACTGGAAAGCGCACAGCTCAGTGATTTTGAGAAGTTCTCCCCGGTCCCTTCATGGGATGTAATGGGAAACCATTTATTTTTTATTCTGGTACCTCCCATACAAAAGCTTTGTGATCGTCCGGGTTGTCAATGAGATAAGTCGCGTGAAACACTTCCGATCTTAATGAAATTAGGTTGTACGCTTCGTGTTATCAAACGCCAGTCACCGATTAAGACAACGGTGATTGTGCCACTCCCTACCAAGATAAGTTGTGCGGCCGGCTGGTTGTTCGGCAAGACAACTGCCGCAAAACCGAACCAATCTTTATGAAGTTTGTTACTAGACATAATTTAGTCAAATGTACACAAAAGTTGGGCGGATGACCGGTTGATCGACACCACAACTCTCATATACTGCTGGCGATGCTAATAAAATTCGGTACTAAGCAATGTTTTCCTAAAAGCTAAAGATTAACTACTGTCCACGCCCATTTTCGTACCTCCCTCGACTCGATATCTCCCGTATACCACAACCGATCTTAAAAAAATTTAGTACTGATCAATATTTTGTGTAATACTATATATAAGCAGATGAACAACTTCGACATGCCCATTCTTGTACCTTTGATGTAAATATTGGGCGGACAATTGGCTGCTAGTCATGATAACTCCCCGTAATCACTTAGGATCGTAATTGAGTTGGGTATTGAATAATATGTACCGTAATGCCACTCGCCACCTCGCAAATATGCCAATATTCAATAGATCTCGGTCGCAATGGATGACTTCAGGTGAGGGTATGTTTAAGTCGGTTCACCTGACTTAAAATTTAATTGAAAATGCGAAGCAAGAATCATCATTCCCACTATGTTATCCAGATGCTACAGGTTCGATGGGATTACTTATATAAGCGGAAAGTTTAAGCCTTTTATAACTTTCCAATTATCCTAGATTTAATTTGGTGTCTTTCAGTTTTGGGGCACAGTTTCATAGAATTTATAAAAAATTATTTCCAAGTAAAATATCGCATTGTTTTAGGAATGCGAGTACAAAAGTTTTATATTTTTTTACTGTCAAGTTTCTTCTATAGAATTATTTGGTCTCAAGTGATAATTTTGGAATTCTGTTTGTAGCTCAGTTCCGGATTTAGCCATAAATAATAATTTCAATAAAATTAAAAAAATATGAATACTAAACATCCTAGCAATCACTGAAGGCCAACAAACTGACCGTGTAATCTGGTATATAAATAAATAGTTTTCACCAGTTTTCACTCACTGATTGGGACCTACAGTTTTACACCGATTCCGAACGGTATTTTGAGAAGCTTTTTCATGGCTATATACTCGATAGTGTCGCCGTCACTATGCGAGGCGACCGCCGCCAAAAGAAATTTGAAAGGTGGTCAGAGCAGGGTTCGACCCGAGGATCTCATGTACCACTACCATTGCACCACCGACGGCTGATTATTACGACCATGATTATTACGACCATAAAATGGAAAAAGCTCCACAAAGTTGCAATTGGAGAACGATTATTTTGATAAAAAAAAGGAATAATTTGTAAACGTTGTTCTTGCGTATATCGCTCCATGATGAAATTGTAACCATTACTGAATACAATGAAAAAAATATGACAGATTATGATTTACTACAAATGGCCAAAACGTTACTTAGAAATCATATGACTCAAATTGGAAAACCCTTTATAACTTTCCTTAAATCTGTACTCATTTTCAAAAAATTAAGAAAGTTCTCCTCAAATATGTTTCAATATGCTAAACTTGGTGCAATTTTGGGCCGTCGGTGGTGCAATGGTTAGTGTGCGCGGCTCTTGTACATGATATTCTGGGTTCGAACCCTGCTCTGACCACCTTCAAATTTTTTTCGGTATATATATATAGTATATAGCCATGAAAAAGCTTCTCAAAATACGGTTCGGAATCAGTGTAAAACTGTAGGCCCCAATCTGTGAGTGTAAACTGGAAAGCGCACAGCTCAGTGATTGTGAAAAGTTCTCCCCGGTCCCTTCACGGGATGTAATGGGAAACCATTTATTTTATTCTAAATTTAGGTACAAATGAACTTCAATTGGATTTTAAATTAATTAAACAATTGAGAGGTGAATTCGAAGAAGTTCGGAACAACTTTCTGTGTATAGCATTCCCAAAATTGTATATCTTTGTCTTGGCCCATTGCAATGCAACAGACAAATTGTTGTTCACTTGTTTTTTACTCTTTATACTTTTAACAATACAATATCCACACAAGCAAAATAAAGTACAGAAAGTAGAAGGCAAATGAACTTACAACAAAACGAAAGCCACGTGTGACCAAAACAATGGAGAAACTTCAATAATAGTATTTCTCGTTATAAATGTAAAAAAGCAGAAATATATTGAAGGATATAAAGACAAAGTAATTCGCAGCCTGTGCCCGATAAAAAGTCCTGCAGCGAGATAGTATGCGATTCTCTTTTTCCAACCATTGAAATTTGTATTTTATGTAAATAAAGTGCAAATTGAAGGAAACAAAAGTAACCATAGTGATATAAATAAGAAAAATCATCAAATATTTTAAAATAATAATAAATGGTGGAATATTATAATACCAGCATGGACGACTTGTATCCGAAACAATTCAGTTTAATTGAAAATTGCAAATTATTAAGGGTGAGTTTCACACTCGTCATTTAAATGCTAAATTTAAAATCTGTAAAGAAATATTCATATTAAATGACAAACATCGGGCATTTAGAATCCATTTAAATTGAGAATTTTCAACTGTGAAACTGAGCATAAGTATTTGAAATTTAAAAAATTAAATTCCAATACAGATTTTATTTTGACTCAAGTAAGATTATATTCATCATTCTGTCTACTAATTGAAAATTAGACTTTTTAATGCTGAAATTTGTGAAATATTGGTTTATGTAAGTAAATAAATAAATAAGTGGTTTCCCGTTACATGCTATGAAGGGATTAGGGAGAGCTTCTCACAAACTCTTCAAATGTCTGTGCGCCCATCCCGCTTACTAAGTGCCAAACACATTAACAGCCCTATTTTGGCACGGTTACAAAAGTCACCACGGTTACTATTTGACAGCAATGTGACAATTGCAACAAATCGGTATTCTGGCACTCTGTTTTGGTGACAAAAGTAACAAAAACTATTATCTGCCAAAGAGGAGGTAACAGCGCGTGACATCTGTTTAATTTGACGGAAAGTTATTACAAAAACATTTTATAAATTCAACTAGTAATCAATAAAACCGTATACGGGAAAAATTAATAATATATTTTGTGCCAAAGCGATAAGAGGGCATAATTAAATGGAGCAAGGACTTGGAAATGCTATGGAAATGGAGCAGAAACAAAAAACAACTAGTTTTTGTATTAGAAATATTGAAACAGCGCGAAATGTATTAGTATGTCTATTATCGGAACCTGCCAAAAAATAAGAATAATAAGACATTTTTTTGAAAAAATTAATAAATTTTTAATAGAAAAGTGAGGTTAAAAAAATTACCTCCCCAATGGGTTAATAAAACTAAATATATTTATGCACTGATTTACAGACCTTCTTAATGATACCCATTTCAACAACAGCGGATTATAAATACCGGAGATACGAACGATTATATAATATATCAAGAAGATGGACCGGCCGCGGGTGCAAAAAACTTTTTGAACACAGCGCAGTAGCTTTTTTCGGTGGTGAAATTTTTATGTAGATCAGAGAGGTGGCGCTAAAGTAAATTTCTTCTTCTATTTGCCGCGGATGCGCACGTGTTTTCTTTCCGCTGAGCATCTCTGGATGTTCCTTGAGGAAGGCAATATAGCATTCCAGCTGTGCCTTTGGGGTGCGCTCAAATTCCCTAAATAATAATATATTAATTTTAATTCAATAAAACAAAAATATATTAAATACTTACTTTTCCTATTTTGCCGCGTTCATTTTGTGCAGAAAACCATATGTTTTTGTTTTGTTATCCCTGCTTTTGATTGTTAGGTTATTGTTAGGTGAATTATTTGTTACAAGGTGAATTTTTTGTTGTCACCGTGTTGCCAGATACAAACAATGGCGACTACTTTGTAACAATTTTGTGGTTACAATTTCATTGTTACCACATACACAGACTAGGGGTGTAAACATTCATTATTGAAGAGCAGTTTTTAAATTGTAAAATATCAATGACATTATACTGTTATGAATTGTCTAATCGTCCTATTAGCACTGTTCTATTCCCGTTAGTAAAACAAAGTACGTTTTTAAATGCCGATATTTTAGTTATACAGTTTTAAAGTTAACACTTTACAATGAGTCTATATTGCAACCTTTTTACTATTACTTAATGTTGATATTGCTATTGACAACGTAGTCCTATACAACCGTTCACTATCTTCTTTAATCACAGACTAACTCCAATACGCTGTCGTCTACTATTTATATTAGTTCTACACCTTGGGCCAGTGTTATCCGGCAATTTCCATCCGTTACAAGAGGCTGCATGTGCTGCCGTCTATTTCTCCTAAAGTTTACTAGTACCTAGAATATCCGCGATCTTTCAATGGCGCTAAGTCGAATGTAGAGATTTCTACTAGTTTCCAGAACTAGTGGTGTATTACCGTTTTGAAATCAGAAGGAATCTGCATCGTATACATTATTTGTTGTAAGGCATTTCAGGTGCAGAATTAATCGCCCTGTTATTTAAATTATATTAATTTGTTCGTTAAATGCAAGTAAAAGCTTGTACGTAATCGTAACAATATCCGTTCTTAATTCATTTAAACAAAAAAATATAACAAATTTTTAAATAGATGTTCCATGGCGGACGAGTTTGTGTATACCCCTTTCCACCCAACGCTTTTGTGTAAATGGTATCCCACAATTCAAGCAAGACTGAAATGCAATTGTATTTTTCTCGGTATATTTGTCATGCTACATCGTTTTGTTGAAACCACACTTAGTCCACATCCGTATCATGCAACTTAGGAACAACAATGCTTGATTATCTTGCCGCGACTGAGCACCATTACCTGTTATTGCCCGACCACCCACATTTTTGAAAACTAGTGGTCCGAACATACCCCTGGCTCAAAATCTACACGTAGTTGATTCATTTGTTTATCAGCAATCTTACTTACTTACTTATCCGGTCACGAACAACCCCGAGGGGTCAGGGACCTTACAAAACGAAGATAACATATTTCGCCAACCAGTTCGATCTTTTGCTTTATCTCTCCAGTTGGCAATGCCAAGTGTACGCAGGGATTCGTCAACCTGATCATTACAGCGGAGTCTTGTTCTACTCACATGGCCTAGCCAGCGCAATCGCATTATTTTGATCCGCTTAACTATGTCAATGTCGAGATAAAGCTCATACAGCTCATGGTTCATGCTTCGCCGATACTCGCCGTTGTGCACTATAGGGCCATACATTTTTCGGAGTATTTTTCTCTCGAAGACTCCTACAGAAGTTTCGTCTGCTTGCGATAGGACCAAGGATTCTGCGCCATAAAGCAAGACAGGTTGAATGAGAGTGGTACAGCTGTACTTTTGTTACTCGAGAGAGGGCTTTATCTCTAAAGTGCTTGCTTAGCCCAAAATAACATCTATTCGCAAGCACAATTCTCCGCTAGATCTAAAGGCTGACGTTGTTGTTTTTGTTTACGGCAGATCTGAGATGTATAAATTCGTCAACCACCTCGAAATAATAACGATTATCAACGTTTACGCGTTGGTCTAATCGCGTGGAGGCCCTGCTCGTTGAAACGATTAATTTTGTCTTGTCCTCATTAACCGTCAGAACCAGAACCATGTCAGCGATAATCGGTTTTAGTCTTTCGCACGTTATGCCTGATAGAGTCTTAGATGCTGTGGATAAAAGGCTTACTCCACGGTAGTTGGCACAGAGACTCGGGTCACCTTTTTCAAATATGCGGGCATGCATTCATCTAACCAAATTTTGCTAATGAGCCGATGCATGCAACTTATCTGCACATCTGCGATGAGATTTCCGTCCTTGTCTTTACAGAAGGGCGCCCTGAACCATGCCTATTAGTTCCGTTTTTGACTTTTTGGTAGAATTTTTGGGCTTCGTTCTTCCTCTGTATGACTCAATTTTCTCACTCTCGCGCTTTCTCCACTGCTGTTTCTTACGCCTAAAGAGAGGGTTTACCTCCTTTCTTTTCTCCCTATACCGCTCAGGCGCAGCTCGCGTTGCAATTGACTGAAGCATTGCCATGCGTGCAGCGTTCTTTTCATCATTCGCAATGAGACACTCTTCATCGTACCATGGTTTGTTGCGAAGTGGTTTTTCAAAACCAAGTATAGAGACGGAAATGGGTTTCCACTGCGCTTCGGGATCGTTATCGGCAGTGGTGGGTCCTGTGACAAAAGTTGCGAGAGCTTCCTTGAGTAGGCTGTGGCTACCTCTGGTAATTGCAACTTTCCGATGTCCAGGTTCCTCTGCGTCTGGTTTCGTACGGTTTTCGCTCTACTGAATCTTATGCGAACTTTTGCTACTACCAGGTAGTGTTCAGAATCAATGTTAGCTCTGCTGATCACTAGTACGTCCATTACACTGGATGAGTGGCTTCCATCAATTACCACGTGATCAATGTGGTTCATCGTTATTTGATCAGGGGATACCCAAGTAGCCTTGTGGATGTCTCTATGCTGGAATCTGGTACCACTAATGACAATGTTCTTTTCAAGCACTTGTTTATTATCTGAACGTCAAATGCCACAATTTTGGCGATTAACGACGCACACATGGGACGAAATTAAAATATATCCTTGAGGATTTCATTTAAGTTCGCTGATGTTGACCGGCAAAGTATAGGGTCGATCCAAGTCCATTTTTTTCTGTATATCCAATCCAATAGGGCAGTTACTTGTGCGTTGCTAGAGGTTCATTAAAGTTGCTTCATTGAGTTCATTTTCAATCGGTTACCACAATATATTTCTATAGTTTTCAAACCTGGTTCTAGAAGAAAATATCATAATAAAAAATAAAAAGATCATAGAACTATTGCTGCCGCGGATTTAGTAAGAATTTAATTATATTTATTAAGAAAAGTAAGTAAAATTATTGCTGGTTT
Organism: Phaonia tiefii; assembly: GCA_963931995.1. Lineage (NCBI taxonomy): Eukaryota > Metazoa > Arthropoda > Insecta > Diptera > Muscidae > Phaonia > Phaonia tiefii. The sequence continues at coordinate 100,950,846 of OZ008369.1, read as the reverse complement.
TCGCTATAAAGTCTTGTTTTGCAGATGACGTCCAAGTTAATCAGCGTGCAGTACATGAAGACGCAACCAGTACTCAAGATTTGTAGCTTCAACTTTTCTTTTCGGCTCGGTCTGGTAATTATGTTATTAACAAAATCTAAAAAAAATCTCACTAAATGCGTTTGCAGTTAGTACAGAAAATATTGGGCTGGGAAAATCTCTGTTAAAATTTAAACTCTCAGCAAAATGGCGATTAGGTTCTGATAATTTTTAAATTCGGTTCTGATAACATCTAAGTTTGATGCAACCAATATTAAGCATAATATACCTCTAATTAGTGGCAATCACATAATATGTACAGACAGGGAAAAGAGTAGTTGGAAATCAATTCAGGCATTGGAACTTCCATGATAAAGTCTGTTTTTTGATTAGAATTCATAATTGTCAAAAATCAGAATTATTTGTCGATGTTATTGATAGATTAAAAATAGGTCTTATTAAATACAAGTTGCTACTTCCGAACTTTAGTTGTATTAACCAATTTGAGTATTTCTTAGAATTCGTGTTCAAATATTAGTTACTGTAATCATAATTTAGTTTCTGTTACAAAAACGCTTCTTGCAAAGTTACGAGTATGTATTCGATTTTCCACAAGAGGCTTTGTTGTTAAAGAGAAACTACATATATTGGAATGATACACGAGGACTTTACAGAAAAACTAATATTTTAAACAGAAAGTGATAAACAAAGTTGTGAAAAAACAATAAAGTGTTTAGATATCAGCCAGCGAAGAATACATATTATCATAAATTTAGGTGAAGTGTGACTTTCAAAAATAATCGTTGAATATGACGCCACTATTGACGCCTTCACAAACACATGCAGACAATTGTGGACACTTGGCTGGAGGAACTATTATTGTGAAATTAACTTAAATATACATATGATACCCAGGGTAACCCATCCCCATTTTTGATCGAAAATTTTAAAAATTTAGAAAAATTGTCTGTATTAGTTTTTCGATTGGACGCTCCGTTTTCGAGATATAGAATTTGTTTCATATTTTCGATAAAAAAATGGGCACGAAATACCAACCCTGATTACAAATAATAATAATTTTGTTTATATTTAAATATAAAATACACAATTTTAATAAAAAGTTATTTTTTTTACTTTTTTCCTATAAAATTCATAAGGGGTTAAAGCATCACCAAATGGTTGTGACAGCCATCAAATTCAAGTAATTACTTTAGTTGAGCATACCAATATATTATTTGGTACAACCGAATTAGTTTTACATTTTTCGTTCATCCGACTAAACGAATATTCACCATTACGAGATAATTTGATTGCCAGAACTAAAACTCGATTGACAGATCACATTTATTTCTTTTTGCTGTGGCTTCAACTAAATATTTTTGTTCTTGCAACCAAAACTGAATTACAAATCAATTGATATGCACAACAATTGGTGATACTGAACACAATTATTGATAATCCCAACTGCATAATGTGATAGTCCAATGAACCGCCAAATTTTAGTTGGCTGTAAATATACTTCTGACAACGAATCTCTTCTCTGTGTGTACACTTAGTTTGCTGCACGGCCTGCTTCATAGAGCACTAAATAAGTTGGGCATAGAGCAAAGATTAAAACTAACAATTCACCCCCCATATCATGATAGCACTTTCCCCGGGAATGAATTTCATTTGAATCTTCAAGATTGGTAAAAAGTGAACTCATTCCACATGAAATTTATTCACGATTTTATTCTTTCTCTCCTATCACTATTCTCTCCTATCAATATTCTCTATATTACTCAAATCTTATAACACTGCATCTAAACTCGTTAGTGAATGTAAGGAAAAACTTGTCGAGCTAGGCCGGCTGGCCAATGTGGTTCTTACTTGGATACCAGGCCACAAGAGTCTCCTAGGGAACGCAAAGTCAGACGAACTAGCTAGGGCAGGATCCTCTTCCACCGAACTCCACATGGTGTCCGTCGCAACGCCTATAGGGTTGGTCAAAAGAGGTATTTTCCTGTATTACCTTGAACGAGCGAAGACCAGATGGGACAGGACAGAAACATGCCGCATATCCACAAACAAATGGCCAGAATATAACATTCACCGGCCTAACTCCCTAATCAGCCGTAATTGGGAAGACATATCGGTAATCATGCAAGACGGTTGATCCTGCCATATAATGACCACGAGAATCTCCTCTGCAGTTGTCCGGCTCTGATGAATAGACGCCTGAAGACTATGGGCCGTCCCTTCCTGCATTACCTCACTGAGATACAGGAGATATATATTGGGGATCCCTCTCTTTACCTTCTCTCGATGACGACGAGGTTGTAGGTCACTTAATCGATTTCGAGTTGCGGTTGCGTGCTACCCCTTTGGATACTAGACTAACATATACAAGATGCTCCAACTCTCTCATTTGACGTTCCACTTTATGCTGCTTCCGAGAGGAATCGAACGTCTCTCGGCTGATTTGTTTAAACATCGAACAAAATCCTCAATTTTTAAGTTTGTGTATTCACGATGTTCATGTATTTATGCTTTGTTTATCAAACCTCCGCCACAGAATTTTTCTCTTAAATCTAAAATTTGCAACTTCCAGATGTTCGATTCCCTTGGTGCATCTATATTAATCTATGGTTTGGATATAAGACTGACAGAATTAAAAAGGAATGCGTAAACATGTACCATAATTTAGCCGTCATTAATATCAATGAAAGCATAGAATAATATACATACATTCTGCAATAGCTGTTATCGCCTTGACTAGACGTCACGTCACAAGTTGCAATTCCATCGAGTTGGAGATTATCGCGTGCTAAGTTGCAAAGAAAACGGCATTTTAGCGAGAAGTCATTTTATTCAAAAATATGAAAAATGGTTAAAAACGGTAAAAGATGTCAACATTTTTTTTTCTGAAACTTAACGAAAATGAATCACGTCACTAAATTCTCGCTAAGTTCGCGTGCTAAGTTGCAAAGAAAACGGCATTTTAGCGAGAAGTCATTTTATTCAAAAATATGAAAAATGGTTAAAAACGGTAAAAGATGTCAACATTTTTTTTTCTGAAACTTAACGAAAATGAATCGCGTCACTAAATTCTCGCTAAGTCTTCGCTAAGTGCTTCATACAAAACAAGCGAACATATAAGCAAGCGGTGTAACCAAAACACGCTTATTATCAGCAATCACAAAAATAATATAGCTAGTTTGTATATCGCTCATTCCACTTTCTTTCTCATGCTTTTTCAACTTCATATTGGATGAGTTGTGGCATCGACACCCTCTGAATTAAACACTATTAAAACTTAGTTTGCTGCATGGTTTGCTTCTGGTTGCTTATTGCTAGAGTTTGGTAGTTCACTATCTACACAGTTTATACACATCACCCTCACCCTCGGATTGCTATGTCCGCCCACCTTCAATAAACGAGTTCGATAACTAGTGAACGTGTTCGACCATAGAGAAATAGACAATTGTCTCTATCCCTCTCTTTACGTTTTCACCATGACGACAATTCAGTAGAACATTTCATCGAGATCGCGTTGATATTGGATGTAAGGACGTAACTGGACAGAAATAAGAGCAATGTCTATTCTTGTTCGATGCAACCAACATAAAACATAATCTAGCTGGCACTAGTATCAATCAAACACTATTTAATAAGCGAACGAAAGCCAGTCACTCACTTTCGTTCTTATACCTGGCTTTAAATGTTATTGTGGGGTTGTGTTTTTACAAAATCGGAATCCACTAACTATTTTCGCTGTCATCTATGCGAACGAAAATGTCAAAACCAGTCAGTTGTCGTTTGCTTGTCGCATAGCTGGAAATCAAATAAAAGCTTGAAAAGAAAGCAATTTGAATAGAATTTAATGGAAGAAACACAAAGGACAGCAAATAACGTCATTATAATAACATTTTTATTCAAACATACTTCCATTTCAGAATAAAATTACCACCTCTGCAATTAAATGGCGAACGTCTAATTTATGTTTTTGTTTTGAAGAACAACCACACAAGCACACGTAAAACCATGCGGACGACAAGTCGAAAGATAGCGGATTGCATTTTGAAGCGAAAGTGAGTGACTGGCTTCGTTCCCTTAGATTTTTTAGGGGAGCGTGTAAGTGGGGTCCGACTTTGTACTGAATTGTGTATGTTTTCGTTCGCTTGTTAGTGGATACCAAATCAGCTGTTTGTCGCATAGAAAGCAAGCGAACGTTAACGTTCGACATCGTGGATAAGGCTGTAAGTTTAACGCATGGATTGCTTCTGGTTGCTTATCGCTCTCTCGCGTATGAATAGATACGCTGTTTTCTATCAATTTGTTACTTCATTGTCGTTCAGCTTTGTCATGCATAGATTTCATTACAAATTCACCTATTTCAGTTTATGATATATTGATGTAATATTAAGTAATATTTAGAGTAATATAAAGTACATATTCAATGCAATACAATGTAATTCAAGTCAATTCATTTCATTTCAATTCAATGCAATTTAATTTAATTTAATTTAATTTAATTTCATTTAATTTAATTTAATTAAATTTAATTTAATTTAATTTAATTTAATTTAATTTAATTTAATTTAATTTAATTTAATTTAATTTAATTTAATTTAATTTAATTTAATTTAATTTAATTTAATTTAATTTAATTTAATTTAATTTAATTTAATTTAATTTAATTTAATTTAATTTAATTTAATTTAATTTAATTTAATTTAATTTAATTTAATTTAATTTAATTTAATTTAATTTAATTTAATTTAATTTAATTTAATTTAATTTAATTTAATTTAATTTAATTTAATTTAATTTAATTTAATTTAATTTAATTTAATTTAATTTAATTTAATTTAATTTAATTTAATTTAATTTAATTTAATTTAATTTAATTTAATTTAATTTAATTTAATTTAATTTAATTTAATTTAATTTAATTTAATTTAATTTAATTTAATTTAATTTAATTTAATTTAATTTAATTTAATTTAATTTAATTTAATTTAATTTAATTTAATTTAATTTAATTTAATTTAATTTAATTTAATTTAATTTAATTTAATTTAATTTAATTTAATTTAATTTAATTTAATTTAATTTAATTTAATTTAATTTAATTTAATTTAATTTAATTTAATTTAATTTAATTTAATTTAATTTAATTTAATTTAATTTAATTTAATTTAATTTAATTTAATTTAATTTAATTTAATTTAATTTAATTTAATTTAATTTAATTTAATTTAATTTAATTTAATTTAATTTAATTTAATTTAATTTAATTTAATTTAATTTAATTTAATTTAATTTAATTTAATTTAATTTAATTTAATTTAATTTAATTTAATTTAATTTAATTTAATTTAATTTAATTTAATTTAATTTAATTTAATTTAATTTAATTTAATTTAATTTAATTTAATTTAATTTAATTTAATTTAATTTAATATAATTTAATTTAATTTAATTTAATTTAATTTAATTTAATTTAATTTAATTTAATTTAATTTAATTTAATTTAATTTAATTTAATTGAATTTAATTTAATTTAATTTAATTTAATTTAATTTAATTTAATTTAATTTAATTTAATTTAATTTAATTTAATTTAATTTAATTTAATTTAATTTAATTTAATTTAATTTAATTTAATTTAATTTAATTTAATTTAATTTAATTTAATTTAATTTAATTTAATTTAATTTAATTTAATTTAATTTAATTTAATTTAATTTAATTTAATTTAATTTAATTTAATTTAATTTAATTTAATTTAATTTAATTTCATTTAATTTAATTTCATTTAATTTAATTTCATTTAATTTAATTAAATTAAATTAAATTTAATTTAATTTAATTTAATTTAATTTAATTTAATTTAATTTAATTTAATTTAATTTAATTTAATTTAATTTAATTTAATTTAATTTAATTTAATTTAATTTAATTTCATTTCATTTAATTTCATTTAATTTAATTTAATTTAATTAAATTTAATTTAATTTAATTTAATTTAATTTAATTTCATTTAATATAATTTAATTTAATTTAATTTAATTTAATTTAATTTAATTTAATTTAATTTAATTTAATTTAATTTAATTTAATTTAATTTAATTTAATTTAATTTAATTTAATTTAATTTAATTTAATTTAATTTAATTTAATTTAATTTAATTTAATTTAATTTAATTTAATTTAATTTAATTTAATTTAATTTAATTTAATTTAATTTAATTTAATTTAATTTAATTTAATTTAATTTAATTTAATTTAATTTAATTTAATTTAATTTAATTTAATTTAATTTAATTTAATTTAATTTAATTTAATTTAATTTAATTTAATTTAATTTAATTTAATTTAATTTAATTTAATTTAATTTAATTTAATTTAATTTAATTTAATTTAATTTAATTTAATTTAATTTAATTTAATTTAATTTAATTTAATTTAATTTAATTTAATTTAATTTAATTTAATTTAATTTAATTTAATTTAATTTAATTTAATTTAATTTAATTTAATTTAATTTAATTTAATTTAATTTAATTTAATTTAATTTAATTTAATTTAATTTAATTTAATTTAATTTAATTTAATTTAATTTAATTTAATTTAATTTAATTTAATTTAATTTAATTTAATTTAATTTAATTTAATTTAATTTAATTTAATTTAATTTAATTTAATTTAATTTAATTTAATTTAATTTAATTTAATTTAATTTAATTTAATTTAATTTAATTTAATTTAATTTAATTTAATTTAATTTAATTTAATTTAATTTAATTTAATTTAATTTAATTTAATTTAATTTAATTTAATTTAATTTAATTTAATTTAATTTAATTTAATTTAATTTAATTTAATTGAATTTAATTTAATTTAATTTAATTTAATTTAATTTAATTTAATTTAATTTAATTTAATTTAATTTAATTTAATTTAATTTAATTTAATTTAATTTAATTTAATTTAATTTAATTTAATTTAATTTAATTTAATTTAATTTAATTTAATTTAATTTAATTTATTTCTATTCAACACAATAAAACCCAATTCAGTTCAATTCAATTCAAATCAATTCAATTGAATTCAATTTAATTCATTTCCAATTAAATTCAATTCGAGTCATTTTAGTTCAGTTCAATTTAATTCAATTCAATTCAGTTCAGATTAATTCAATTCAGTGCAATTCAATTCAGTTAAATTTAATTCAATTCAATTAAGTGCAATTCAATTCAATTCAATTTAATTTAATTCAATTTAATTTAATTTAATTTAATTTAATTTAATTTAATTCAATTGAATTCAATGCATTTCATTTCAATTCAATTCAATTTATTTCATTACATTTCATTTCATTTAATTTTATTTTATTTTATTGCATTTTAATTTATTTATTTTCATTTTATTATATTTCATTTCAGTCGATTTCATTTAACTTCATTTCCCTTCTATTCAATTCAATTAAATTCAACATAATTCAATTTAATTTAATTCAATTCAAATCAATCCAATGCTATTCAAATAAATTCAGTTCAATTAAATTCAATTCAATTCACTTCAATTCAATCCTATTCAATTCAATTCATTTCAATTCTACACAGTTCAATTCAATTCAAACAATTTAATGCCATTTAATCCAATCTATTCTAACAAAGTCTGATCTAGTATAATTTATCTAAATTTTTTATATTTTGAAATCACATTTAAATGTATTAAAAACATACATAGGTTTTTTTAATTTGCATTGGATTTTAATTTGCATTACTTTATGTAATGCCAATGCAAAAGAATTACCATTGTTCGCAATGACAATTAAAAATTTTGGAATTTGCATTTGCTCAGGCAATGCAAATGCAGGTTATGGAATTAGATGCCAATTGTAATGAAACATGGGAATCCTTTTAATTCTTTTGAATTTGTTTGACTGCTGGCAATTCTGTTTTTAAAGTATTTTATATGTAGAGGCTTGTGGTTTCGATAGGTATTGCCTCGTAGTACTTTCAAATTTATAAACCTGTACTGTATTAGATATTTGAAAACCAAAACTGCCAGATATGAAGGAAATGCTTTGAAAATAAGTACAATTGCCAATGGTATTGAAAGTTCTTTGAATTTGCATTTGGACAGGAAATTCAAATTAAACAACAAATTATAATTGTCACATAAATAATGTGCCCCATGTATTATTAAAAATATGAATAATGGTGATATATATTCTGAATAATATGTTTTCTCTTTATGGACAAAGGAAATAAGGCAAGATAAATGTATTTTGTGATGATTCCGTCTGTCATAAAATTTTCAAACTTACTGATTGCCATGCAAAACGAAAACATTGAAAAAAAGCGTATATGAAACCGAAAACATGATTTCCGAAAAGTGCTTGTGAAATTTAATGTGTTATTTTACAGATCCAACAGAAAAATTCGTTCTCACCGCTAAGAATTTACTGAGTAAATCTTACTTAAATTTCGTATTTAGGATTGCATTTTAATATTTTCAAAATGTCTAGTATTCAATCAATTATTTACATACAAAATGTCTGCTATTTTATATTGGCACAAGTGTTGTCTATTGCTTGTCCGGGCGCTGTAATTGTTCAATTATAAACTTTTGTTTTCAGGCTCCACAATTATACCATATGAGTTGGAAAATAAAATCAGGGTTCTTTGTTATATTTAATTAACCAATTTACGGAACTGAATATTTGAATCAGCACCAATGGAAAATAATTTTCCTGTGCGTCTATAGTATCATGCAATATTTTTTGAAACAGAAATTATGAAATAATTTGATAATTAAAATTGCCCAACGAAGTCCGCGGGGAAGTGAGTACAGCTTTGTATATAAAAACCAATTGTTGTGAACGCATCATGTAAATTTGTATGTTTATTTGCACTTCATTTATAATACAAAATCCAAGGTATTTATTACAATATATATCGTAGTACCATTTACCATATTACAATACAATAAAAATGCATTAATAAATTTAAAATAATTTGACTAAATGTATACATATGTATGTATGTGTACATATATAATAATTACAATAGAAAAATGTGATTTCAAATTATATGTTAATTGGTTTGAACAACCGAACATCATAGCCGTGGTCTTAGTCGGATTAATTCACAACGAATTAATCTTTGCCCATAATAATATACAAGTATAGTTACGACTATCATTAGCAAAAGGTTATAATTCCAAAGTAGAACATGACCGGTCAAAATTAAATAAATGGAACACATCATTTGCGAATGAAAACGATTTACATTCATTCAGAAAAACCAGAACCAAATTTAATTGAAAATGGATCAAAGCTGAGGAGATTTAACTTCACATGAAACCAGTAATTTTTTAACTTGAACTAAGTTCCGAATTTTCTCAAAATTAGTAAATCGCATTGACTAAAAATAATATGTACACATGTATAATATTTGCTAAATTTAGTGTCTATACATTTAGTCCTGAAATGGAGGAGAAATCCCCGTTTTAAAATGATAATAAGTCTTTCAAGCCAGCCAATTAACTGCTCAAATCCAATTCAGTTGTTTTTACACGTCTTAGTGCATATAAATACTGCTTACTCTGAAGCTGGTTTGAAGGAGAGAGATGCGCATACAATTGCCTACCGACTTGCTGAAATAAGGCATAATTTTTGTGTGAACTTCCACAATGGACAGTAATAGTTAAGGGCGACCAAAGGCACTTATTTTGTAGCAGGTTGTTGTAAAATCATTTGTATTTAAGGACAATTCAAATCCCTTTCTTCTGTGCTTTGGCTAAGCCTTAAAATCACAAGTTATTATATATCAATTGTAATAAAGTATATATTTAATTACTGCAATTAATTACACAGTGCAACACGAAAAAAAATAACCATATACTATCACCACTACGTGATAAAAGACAAAAAAAAAGACCCGTGTCTCCCAATTTTTCCCAAAGTCATGCACTTTTTTTTTTATGGGCCGCCAAAGATTTGGGGCCTCGGTATCATTTTCGTAAAAATGTGATCATTTTCTCAGGCTCATATCTTGCAAACCGTTCAGAATTTAGATTTACTCTATGAGGCAAAGTTGTAGCTCTTGTCATAAAGAAAAATTGCGAACATATAAAATCAGAAAACTTCACCTTCCAGATCAAAATCGCAAAAAACTTAAAAAAATTCGATGTTTTTTACCTTTTTTCCCGTGTTCAGGTCCATAGGTAGCAAACTGTTCAAAATTCAAGGAAACAATCAACTACAAAAATTTACCTAAGATCTCAATAAACAAATTTCTGGAACATATAAACTTCCTAGAGATGATTCTTAACACTGTTTAGGTAGCACGCAAAAGTGAAAAATTTGCCGAAAATTTTTTAATTTAATTTTTTTACCTTTTTCTCCTGTTCAGGTCCATAGGTAGCAAAAAATGAAATATGCATGGCCAGAACCATGTGTTTTTCCAAGGGTTAACACCGTTTAGGTAGCGCTTAGGTATCACGCGATCGAAATTCTGAACGGTTTGCAAGATATGAGCCTGAGAAAATGATCACATTTTTACGAAAATGATACCGAGGCCCCAAATCTTTGGCGGCCCATAAAAAAAAAAGTGCATGACTTTGGGAAAAATTGGGAAACACGGGTCTTTTTTTTTTAGTCTTTTATCACGTAGTGGTGTCCGTATATGGTTATTTTTCCATGACTTAAAAAATTACACACAGTGTTACACAAGGGAACAACGTATTTGTTGATTAAGAACTGAATGTTGTTTTAAGGTAGTTTAAGGTAGTTTTGCAGTTTCCAAATCTGCGCTTGGTTTTCTTCTATCACGATATACCGTTATGTCAAAAATGAAGGCACTTCCACTACATATATTGAAATAACTGGAAAACGGTTCACCATATTCAGTTAAAAAAATCCAATGAGTGTTCGAACTCACGGGCGATGTGTTAACACCTTTTTGTTACACGGTACCTGTTCGATTTCGGTGAACACATTAGTAAATGTTACATTGGAAAATGAAAAACAGCGTTCAATCATATGATGCCGTTACATTTAAATAATATTTATACTTGAAATTATTTAAAGACCAGTGCAAGCACATGAGTCACTATTTTCTTTCTTAATGCTTTTTATTTTATACCCAAAAAAACAAAGAGAATGCAAACCAACAGACACACGTTCATACATACATTGTTATGTTCGTACATACGCTACACAAGTTCACACAATTTTCGTTGCTCTCTTGCTATCTCATTTTTACGTACGTATAATACGTCATTATCTCTTTGCTCTGAGAGTGCTCCGCACCCACAGTTTATTTGACTTACCTTTTACAATAAAAAAGACCAACCCGTAAAAAACATAGTTTTTGACTATAAATTCTTTATATATGACCACGCCCCTTTGTCCAATCCCGTCCATATTTGCAGCAGAACTTAGAATATATACACTTAACCAACATACCCCAATTTTTTTCAAATACCGTTAACAGGAACAGAAATAATGTATTTTTAATTTGTGATTTGTATGGGAGGTACCATGCCCTTTTATCCAATCACGCCCATATTTTGACAGTTTATTTCTCCATTAGTTTGCCTGAGAAGTTTCAGCTCGATTGGAGCACGGCAAAAGGGTTAAAAATCGATCCAAAATTGTTTCGGCATACATGCATACTTGCATACAGACAAGTGAAGTTAATATAAAGAATTTAAAAAGGCGTTCAATCATATAATGACGTTTCATTTAAATAATATTAATACTTAATAAGACTTAAAAATATTTAAAGACAAGTGTCATTATTTTCTTGATTAATACTTTTTGTTTTATTCCCACAAAAAACAAAGAGAATGCTAAGCAACAGACACATGTTCATACATACATTGTTATGTTCGTACATACGCTACACAACCCAGCTAGCATTTGAATGTTTGTTTCGCGATCACGATTGTTTCGCGACTGGATTTCCAATCGTCACCACGATTGTCGGAGCAGAATTATATTTTTCTCTGCTTTTAAGACTTTGTGCTCACGATTTGTTTTTGAGTTTACTTTGTGTCACAGTCTTACATGTAGTTTTCTTATTGTTGTCTTACTTCTTCCCGCATACTTCACCGAACTCGTGTTTTGCAAGGAGAATTTAATTATGTCTCTCTGAAATTCTAACGGGTTTTCCAATATCTGCTCAGCAGAAAAAGAAAAAATTTTGCTCATCGTCGACGATTGGAAAGTAAGAGTCGCCGTTTTGACACAGTTACTTCAGTTGCTCTGAACGTGCGCGATTGGAATACGACATCGCGCACAATTACTTTAATCGTCGGCTCCGATCGTGAAAGAGTCGTGCACGATTAAAAATGCTAGCTGGGAAGTCCGTAATTTTCGTTGATCTCTTTCTATCTCATTTTTTTTATATACGTATAACTACGTCATTATTATCTTTGCTATGAGAGTGCTCCACGCCCACACAAGACAATTATTAGCTGTCGCTACATCAGTGTGTGTTTTTTTTTCGCAGTCTGACAATCTGTGTTTCACAGTCGGGACAAATCTGTATTCTATAAAGGGATGGGTCACCCTTATCGTTTAGGGGTATGAGAAATAGATGTTGCCCGATTCTGAGACCTACCAGATTTGCACACAAAATTTCATACAAATCGGTCCAGCCGTTTCGGAGGTGTTTAACGGCAAACAATGTGTGATCGCTGTCGGACAATCTGTGTGAGCGCTGTCGGAGAAATTGTGTTGGATGTGTTCACTTTGTGAATTTAGGCCGTACCCGCGGCTATAGATGTTAACACATCAAAAATCTGACACTCGTCAACAAAATTATCTTTAATCTTTTTACCCAGTAGTTTCAGAGATGTTGTTGAAGCTTATAAAAAATACAACAATTTAAAAAAAAATCTTGTTTTTAAAAATGCATACAAAAAAAGAATGCGACAAAACTTACAGTTTTGCTCCAAACGCAGTTAGTTCAATAAATTTCGAATCAAATCAGCTATATTTCATTGAAAACGTTGCACAACTTTCGATTTCGTCAACAATTTACTGAGAAAACTGAATTGATAGAAATCGCGATTTCCATACAGAAATAACATTTTCTAATACGTGTGTTTGCTGCTGTTCTATTTTGTCGTAAGTCGTGATAATTTTGTGTAGGTGTAGATTGTTGTGGTTCTGAATCATCACTAGAGTACAGGACTGGTCGGGTAATCGACAAAAAGTTAGGATAAATCCATTTAACCCTGCTGTTAGATTAGGACCATTTGGTCCAAATTTTTTCTGTTTTCCCTTGTAACTTTGGAACGGTGATATATACTGACTAAATTTTTCTGCTAATGGGGTCTTTTAATAAAACAATGTTATGTGCGAAAATTAAATTTTCTAACTTTATTCAGGACTGAGAAAAATACAAAATGACGAATCTTAGATTAGAGGACCATTTGGTCAATAGTACATTTTTTCATTACCAAGCGAATGTAAATTCATGTCAAATATTTAGAAGATGTTTTTGATATGTCAAATACTTGCTTTAGAAATTATTGAACCAAAATAGTTACAAAGGATAAGATAAAATTATTATTTTGGATGAAAATTCCAGTATGGACCAAATGGTCCCTCAATCTAAGATTCGTAAGTTTTTTCATTACCAAGCGAATGTAAATTCATGTCAAATATTTAGAAGATGTTTTTGATATGTTAGCGGATGTTTTTGATATGTCAAATACTTGCTTTAGAAATTTTTGAACCAAAATAGTTACAAAGAATAAGATAAAATTATTATTTTGGATGAAAATTGCAGTATGGACCAAATGGTCCCTCAATCTAAGATTCGTAAGTTTTTTCTAATCTAACAGCAGGGTTAAACCGGTTTGTTTTGCTAACGCCCGTTATGTCGACAACGCAGAAACAACAATCATCATGATGATTCGAAGGTTCCCGCCAGATCATGGGTGTTTGATACTTGAAATGGGTCAGTTTCTTGCTTGCCCATAACCTTAATTACTCTACACAGTTGTTTCATACAGTATTAGGAATTGGATTTCCAATCCTTGTCAAAGGATTTCCATGGTACATCCAAAGTAGTCAAAATACACTTGTTTAATGAACTCTGACACACTGATTCTATTTTTAATAAGAATTTTATTAGTTAATTCCAATATTTGTCATTTCAAGGATCTAATACAAGAAAAAACGCTAAGTATTTTATACATTAGTAAATCAATATAAACAATATAAACAAAAAACACAATAAATATATATTAACTATTTTCAAGGAAATAAAATGTTTCTCCGTTGGAACATCAATTATGTGTAAAATTTCTTGAAAGAGACGTCGAGAGTAATTTTTCTCTTCAGCAAGAATTTCAACTTCGCCAAAGTTTGGTTTATGTCCAGTTAAAGTACAGTGGGCCGCGAATGCTGTTTTCTGTTCGAAGGGCTTATAGTGCGCTTTTTGGTCCGATTTGTGAGTAGGTATTCGCGACTTCAGTTTATTCATATGTTGATATACCTTCTGGTATACGCTGGGCTTGTCCCCATTACTCGGTATTTTATACACCACATTCGGCTTGCCCTTTAAAATCCCGGAGAAAAATCACTTGTACTTGTTGAATGACACAAATCGATCAATGAACACCTACAAATACTACTTATTTTTCACTTATGAACTTATGAATGGACGAATCTATTAAGAGTGGCATCTGTACCTGATTCAGCCTCCGAAAACCAGAGTTCAGACATATTCATTGAAGTGCGTCCATTACGCATCATTTATGAGTTTGTTTACGAACTTGTGCGTTTCAAATTTTTCAAAACTTTCCAAATAATGACCGCTCATAAATGTGAGCGGGATTTTTGTAAAAAATCATCCGTTGCAGGTAGGCAACGGAGAAATACACATCAATAAAACAGTCCACAAAGACGCCGAGTACAATACTGCAGGAAATTTTTAAAATTTTTCAAGACTTTCCAAGTAATGACCATTCATAAATGTGGGTGAAATTTCTGTAAAACTGGTACCACAAAAAACACATATCAAAATATTTTTGGTTTCCCTGTTTTGCCTTTAATTAACTTTAATAAGACTTGACACTTCCCTCCGTTTTTAACTTTTCATGGTTTGTAAAAATACAATATTTTATTTTTTTAGAGAGATTGGAAAAAAACGGAAAAAATGTTATCACCGAACTTAGCATAACTCATTTAATTTTCAATCGATTTTTATGCACATACATGTTTTAGAAAGCGACTTTAACATGATTTTCTGTAAATCTAATAAGAAGCTAAATTTGCTCCCAACCAATCAACTTTGATCGTGAAGAAAATTAAAATGTGTTATTTTTTTGTTTTATATTTTTTTTTGGTTTTACTAAAACAGCTATTACTCAGCCGTTTTTTTCTTGGTGATGTAAGAGAATTTGATTATTTTTTCAAAGGTAACAATTAGATCTGTAAAAAACACAAAATTTTGAAAATCGGCGTATGAAGAGAAAAGTTGTGACTTTTTTAACTTTAAATTTTTGGAATAAAGTCGAAAAAATTATTAGTACCTGTAACTTACAAATTCGAGCTGACAGAGAAAAATGGAGATTAGTTTTAAAATCAGGGACACCGAATTAGTAAAAAATTGCTATAGAATTCCCATCAACACACAAACAGTTCCATTTTGTTCCCTTGTGTTATTTGAGTTTCTCAAATATTTTTCTATTTTTTACATAAATAAGCTAAGCAAAGGCGCATCTGAAACGTGTTCTCCGGGGAAACAATTTGGAACATCCATCTTCTACGAAAGCGAAATATCAGCTAAGTTGTATCATACAGCAATAGATATGGTGGTCACTTGCGGTCGTCTGGGTAGTAGAAAAACTCACCGACTTTAAGTTGCTGTTGTATGTTACTCTTTGGTTGGACATAAAACGGACCGAACTAAAAGGGAATGCGTATTTTCCAGCAAACACTATTTAAGTTCCTTGCTTGCTTGCTTGGATTGCTTCTGGTTGCTTACACTGTGCAACAGTGGGTTTCGGGCCTCAACCAAACCCAAAAATTGTGAAAGTACTTGTCCGTGGTATCACAAAACCCCGCTCAATTGTGCTCCTGTAATTTTTTATTTTTTTTACAGGCCGAAACAAAATTTTGGGTCAGGGTCCTATTTCAGATTTTACTTCAATAAATCCTAAACAGCTTGAAATATTGGATTACAACCATTAACAATATTGTTTCTATTTTCCCTTCTCACAATTCCCTCTAGTATATTTCTAACGAAAAGTAAACTGTTAATCGATTATTTCACGAAACATCATGAAAAATTTCACATATTTTATATGTTTCGATATTTCTTGCCTAACGGTAAATAAATTGCGGTAGCTGTCTTGAAAAGAATTGTAGCTTATACATTTCTTCATAATTTTTCCAAATACGTATAAATAATCAACAAAAATCATATTTAGAGCTCCATAATTGGTGTAGAAATGCTGCATTTAACCATATTGTCTAAATATTCACTTATATGAATTCAATATTACAAAAATTACAAATTTATATCTTCTACAAAGTTGTAGTGCCTGATATACTTAACAATATTATCAAATATTATTGTCAAAATGATTGTACCAATTCAGAAATATTAAGTTTTTTAAAATTTTCGCTTAAAATTTCTATACTGTTAACAAATGCTTTGGACAAAATTGACAAATTCATCAACGTCCTAAAATGTCATATATGATCTCAAATGGTCGCATTATATAAAAATATGGCGGTTCATTTCAATTCAATTTAATTCAATTCAATTTAATTCAATTCAATTCAATTCAATTCAACTAATTTCAATTCAACTCAATTCAATTCATTTCAATCCAATTCAATTCAGTTCAGTTCAATTCAATTCAGTTTAAATTATATTTTTGTTATGAGCGAGTTTGTTATTTTAAATGTTCATATATGAAAAGTTTATAGATTTGTTCAAAATTATACACTGAACGGAAAAGAATCGTCACAGGGATGAAAATGTTCATCACCCCTAACGTAGAGTTTCATTCCCGCTACGAAAATATATTCATCAACTGCAAATTGTTCGCAATGAACGTATGGTTGTTGCTGCAATGAATTTTATTCATTATTGCAACGAATTTTTTCATTGCTGCAATGAATTTGTTTCATTGTTGCAATGAATAAGTATGGTACTTGCAATGAAATTATTTCACTGCTACAATGAATTTTTTTCATTACAGCAATGAAGTTGGTTCGTTGCTGCAGTGAATTTGTTTCATTGCTGCTATGAACCTATTTCATTACTGCAATGATTTTGATTTCTTGCTGCAATGAATGTGTTGAAGTGTGTGAAATTGTTTATTGTACATAAATATACTGTTAGTATTACATTGCAGGTGTTTTGATAAAAAAAAACCTTGAATTTTTGTTCCGACCGTGATCTGAATTTGCTAAATACATTATATCCATTCCACTCGTCTGGAGAAAGATTATGGTAGTTGAGAGGTTGAGTGTTATTGTGGCCGTTCTATTCAGGTCCTGCAATTAAAAACAAATATGAGGAATTTATTACGTATTAAGATTCTCTTTAAAATATTTACATATGTAATTATGTCTGTACTTACCATGAACATAAGCTCTACTCCCGTATGGGTTTCCTCACAGCAATTGATATATGTTCAAAATTTTCTTTAACATAGAACCACATCAATGTTTCATAAATTATGCAATTGTTGTGTTGAGGGTTCTGTCATTCAATTTGTAGCGCCACATCTTCCCGTCATTAAACCACTGATCGCTCTTTAAGCATTTTCTTCAATTGCTCTTTTTTCATCTCAACCAAATTTGTTAAAATTCGGTTGGATTCATTAACTTGTTACTTTCGTTAAATTGTTACTTTTTATGATTGTGTTACTTGAAACACTTTGTTCAGTTGACTTCGAACCAACTACCAATCCCACGAAACAGTGAAAAAACACCAACATTTGTTTCCGATTTGTACCGTCAGGCGCATACACACACAAATGTTCATATTTCGGGGTAGATTTTCCACTACCGACGCGTACACATTGTTTGCTGTCATGTTGCTCCTTGCATTCGGTTTGTATATTTATTTGATATATAGACACTCAATTTACACAAATGATCATAGCAAACACATAAATTCACACAATTTACTTTTCACCAATACTCAGATTATTTCTAAGTATAACTAATTAGACTATTTTAACCAATTTATTTAAATTATTCCTGCGGAGAAACATGTCTACTACTTTCGGTTGTTGCAAAGGCACTGATTTAAGATGTGTACGTGACCCAGCATTCACGCTCACCATTTTCTCTGGCTGAGCTCTTTGTTTACGCTCGCACATTTTTTTGACTGCTTTTCTCTCTTTATCGTCATCAAAATTAGTTTCGTTGCAATAACGAAATTGTTTCTTCAACTATAAATGTTAACAAACCTCCGAAAAAAAATAAATAATATAAATTAACTGCAAAAAGGAAGAGATAAATCAAATATCAATAGTTTAAATCTCGTGAGCTTACTTTTTTTTTTATCTCACTTTTTTATAAAACTGAAATTAAATAAAACTGTTGCAGAAACGAAAAGTAAGTTCTTGCAGCAACGACATGAAAAATTGGCAAAGAAATCATGTATGAAATTTTTCGTTGCAGCGACTACCAAATTGTCGGATATACGAGACTTTTCATTGTAGCAACGTAAAAACATTAACGAAAATGGTTCATCCATGCGACGAAGCGTTATTCTTTCAGTGTACGGTCAGCTATTTAATCGGGCCATATTGCCATTAAACGTAGGCCAGTATACAGAAGTTTGTCTTACATATTTGGAGATTTACCCAATGCAAAATGACAACGAACAAAACTTACTGTGGACCATTTAAAATGTGATTTTGTGCAAAACGTACAGTTCATATCGAGCATATGAATAGCAAGCATATGAATAGAAACAATATTTTTTATTTTTTAAAAAAAACAATCACATGTAAAAGTTTTGAAACAAAAACTTATTTAAATCAAGTTAGCAAAATCACATAAATTTTTAATAGAATTTGTGTATAAATCTCACATTTTATCAACGGAATTATTCGGGCGGCTTTGAAAATCATCGACTCGTCTTAACCTACATCTACGTTTGATGTCTTCTATAGTTTGAGGATCAATACGATTTCATTGCCAACTAAATTGTAATGCGGCTAAAGCACTTTGGTTGAGCGTTGGTTTGCTAGCCGGATAAAACGTCTGGGATTACTTTGTTTTCTTCCATCTTTGGCAAAACATACAACCTCTGTCCGATTGTGACTGCTGCTGCACCAACACTGAATGGTTTTTCAGTTTCAGCTGGCTCCTTCTTAACTATGATTTCCTGCGGTTGACCCCCAGGATTTGGCATGATTTTTAAGTTAATATTCTTGTTGCTATTCCGCAGATGGGAAGAACTTCTAAGATAATCATACCATACTTCATGTTGGAGTTTGAACTATCTTTCAGCACAATGGTGTGGGGTTTATCAGGGTTATCATGATTTACTATGATGGTGGTGGTACCAGGTGGATCTTCCGACTGCTGTTGCGTTGTGGATGTTTGAATCACAGATGTAGTGCTTGAGGACGCGGAAGTATCGTCGTCCATAATGCCTGCATCATAGTCTCCGTCATCCCCCAATACGGCGGCAATTGTTGGATACTCAGCAAACTGTTTAACATCTTTCTTTGTTGTTATTGTATCCATTTTCAAGTTTTTCAAAAGGGTATGTAACGATGTAGTACTGCTGTTGACTTCTACTTTTTTTGACTTCTTTAAGAGATAATAGCCATAATTATCATCTTGTTTACGCTCCTATTTGATACTACGCGTAAATTTTGTTCAGGTTACCTGCTGTTTCACGGGCATAAGGCTTGGGGCCGCCACTCTGGACGAGGTAACACCCGTGTGTGTATTTTACTGCACACTACGCTGTTGCTGTTCAGGTTATTGAGGAATATTGTCACCTACCACAATACGTTTTTGTTAGTGTTTTATAGAATAGCCTGCGGCACTGGTGCCGGCATTGTTTGAAGGGACTGCTAATTCCCAGGAAGTTTATATGTTCTAGAAATTTGTTTATTGAGACATAGGTAAATTTTTGTAGTTGATTGTTTCCTTGAATTTTGAACGGTTTGCTACCTATGGACCTGAACACGGGATTTTTTTGATTTTATATGTTCGCAGTTTTTGTTCTTTATTACAAGAGCTACAACTTTGCCTCAGAGAGTAAATCGAAATTCTGAACGGTTTGCAAGATATAAGCCTGAGAAAATTATCACATTTTTACGAAAATGATACCGAGGCCCCAAATCTTTGGCGGCCCATAAAAAAAAAGTGCATGACTTTGGGAAAAATTGGGAAACACGGGTCTTTTTTTTTAGTCTTTTATCACGACTTAAAAAATTACATACAGTGTAATTTAAATGATAAATAAACCTTTTATTAAAGAGGTAATTTTTTATAAAATGATAAATTGTAAGAATATGTATTATATTTTCCAGAAAAGTTCCTTTTTTAAAGATAGGCACTACTTTTGTTAAAAGTTAATGTATTTTTTAACAAAAGGTACTATTTTTAAGAAGAAGTTCTTTCTGTAAGAAAAAGTCATAAGAGTATGAATTTTTTTTTACAAAGAAGAACTTTCTTTAAGAACAGGTACTTTTTAAAGAACTGGTACTCTTTTTAGGAAAAGATTATTTTTTTTAAGGAAAAGGAGTTTTTGTAAGAAAATGTATTTTTCAAGAGAAGGTATTTTTTGAAGAAAATTTATTTTTAAGAAACGGGAATGTTGTCAGAATTGGTCCGTTTTTCAAGAATTGGGAATTTTTCAAGAATATGTACATTTATAAGAGTAGGTACTTATCTCAAGAAAAGTTATTTTGTTTGAACTTTTAAAGAATATGTAGTTTTTCAAGAAATGGCAATTTGTTGTAATAAAATGTACTTCTTTAAAAAATTTAATTACGTTTCTTAAGAAAAGGTGCTTTTGTAAGAAAATTTACTTTTTTTAAGCAAAGGTACTTGTTTAAGATAAGGTATTTTTTTAAGAAAAGGTACTTTGTTTTTTTTTTTTAAATTTACTTTATTAAGAAAAGGCACTTATTTAGAAAATGTTATTTTTTAAACTTCTTTCGCTGCGGCTTTTCTAAATTTACTTTTTATTTTGTTCAATATATACTAAATATTGGTTACAGGCTCCATCTAGAAAACTTCCCATTAAACTAGAAATTTCCCAACATATGTTAGTCTAGACACAAACCAAAGCACACGTACCCACTATAGTTGATAATACTGTTCTGTATCATAATAGTGTTAAAAATAAGTTGTATATTTTTTTTTCATTTAGCCCCCATTCCAAAACGTGCGATAATGAACTTCGTTCCAAAAACAAAACACGCACCAGACACTGAACACACGCCTGACTTTGATAACACAAAAATATTAGATATAGAAAACAAACACAAAAAACAAATGACACTAGAAAGTTTACGAATAAGACAGAAAGCAAACAAAACAATGAACAGCAAAAAGGACATAGACAAAATTAGCGCCAATTATAATTTGATCATAGACAGTGTAGGTTGACTGTGGCTAAAAGTAAGTGTTAAATGCAAAAGTTTAAAATAATAAAAAAAACATTGTAAAACATAATTTTGTAGATCCAAATAAACATCTCCCTGAAGAAGCCGGGAAAATCCGGAGAAACGTTGGAGAAAATTTAAATTAACGTTGTTTAATTTCCATTGAAAATTTTTTGACCAGTACAGCCAAGTTGAAAATATCAAAAATTGCTCTTGCATTTATCTCATTCCAAATTTGCTGTTGACAATCTAATAACAAAAACTAGAGTTGCCAATATACAGGGTGGAGCACGGTAATTTGTTTTTTTTTTTGCACTGCAGGCTGCGGCGGCACTATTGGTCGAAGAGAGTGGAGAGTGTGCGTGGCTTATAGTGGCTGACGGGAGATTTGTATTCGTCTGCCTTTTAGTTTGAAGCGCATTTTGTGTTGATGCGTATTTTTCAAATGCGCACTCGATCATTGCAGTGCAGCGTGTTTGTTGTTAACGATTCGCTGTTCCCCACGTGGAAGTGTTCCTGGATGGCAACCAAGTGTAAATTGGGTAACTTCATTGAGAACAGCAGGGAATGTGTCATGTGTACGATGCGCCCGCCATATCACGAGTAGGCATCATGGCCCTTAGAGTTCATGAAAACTTCATAAAACGTATGCAGAAGCGTGTGGTTAGCGAAGGTCGACATTTGCCAGATACACTATTTAAAGCTATGTAATTTACAAATTCCCCTACTCTTCAATATAATTAAATTATAAAATACAGTTTTCTAGGGTTCATAATTTTATTATTTCCTTCCCAAATAATCAATTTACCCTGTACATAAGTAACTGCAGCATTATCGTTAGTAGTGTGTTTTACACTTCCAATTTTTGCAATATTGCCTCTTTTTCTTGTCCTCATCCAAAAACAATCACCAAAACCAAATTGGGCAATATTAGCTATTGTGTGGGTCTAAAATGTCATAAGCTGTTTTAATGCAGTTGGGTGAAATACATTTCCTTTTTGCCTTTGGCCTGCTAAAATCATTTCAAATTGTTCATTAGGATTGTCAATTTGGCACGGAAAAACAAATTTATGTACATCACGAATTGTTCGCAGACAAATTTTCTTGTTTTACGACATATTTTACTCTTTAATTAGTAACAAATCAAAATGTATAATTCGAACGTCTAGATGGCAGACGCCAATGGTAATTACTCATATCACTCAGTCAGGTAAAGTAACCAGAAACAAATACTGTAAAAACAACTTTATCACTGTCTGGTTTGATGGATGGATAAATTGATTGATGCAGCAAAATATAAAGGAACTGGTGTAAAAATTGTGTGGGGCTGACTGAGAAATTGAGATTATAATGTGTTTCAAAGGACTAACGTCGATCTAAGTTTCTGAGCGAAAGCGATGTATATGGTAGGATAAATAAAAAAATGATTTGTGGGTGATAATTGAAACAAATATAATTATGGATCCAATTAAACATTTAGTGAATGTGAACTAAAGCCAATTAAAAAGTTAATCAACTCCTGCACTTAATTCTGACAAATAATTTATTAGAAACAATTATAAAATTGATTTAATTGTTAAAAACAAACAACACAACATTTATAAGTTGGTAAATAAATTATTTTCTTATATAATTATTCAGACGTCTAGTTCAAAGTCTTTCGGGCTATTTAACTAAATTACAAAAGAAATTATCTCATGTTTGGTTCAATTTAAAAATGCGTTGACTTAAAAATGTCTGATGCCCGCTGCCACGCTTCCAAATAATTTGAAATCTTTTTGAATTAAAATAAGAAACATATACTTGTAGGATACATTGGGAGGTACTAAAGGGAGGGCCATGTGAAATTTGGAATTTGAACCCCCTCCACCCCCCGTTATTTCGAATCAGACGACCAATTTACATTTATGAAGTGACAGATTATTAATCAAAGATTTGAAATGTGAGATCTGAGTGGTTTTACGCTTGAAGAAAATTGAGAAATATTAAAAAATTTCTTCCAAATTTCTGACTGATTAAATCAAATTGAAAGAAATCTACGAAATAAATTCGATAGAAATAGAGTGCGGCAACCCAGTTTGTGGATCCGGGAATCCGGGTCTTATTGGGCAAAAATGTTGCTGCAGTAGAGGAAAGTGTGCTCGAACAGCAACTCGCCACAGTCTGCCGAAATTGAAAATTTTTTGGATTTATTTGAGCAGATTTTTTGCATAAAGACCTGGGTATGAATGCTTATAAATTGGAGTTATAAATAATAAATGGTTTCCCATTACATCCCATGAAGGGACCGGGGAGAACTTCTCACAATCACTGAGGTGTGCGCTTTCCGGTTTTCACTCACTGATTGGGACCTACAGTTTTACACCGATTCCGAACGGTATTTTGAGAAGCTTTTTCATGGCTATATACTCGATAGTGTCGCCGTCACTAAGCGAGGTGACCGTCGTCGAAAGAAATTTTAAGGTGGTTGGAGCAGGGATCGAACCCAGGATCTCCTGTACAAGAGGCGCGCACACTACCCATTGCACCACCGACGGTCACAATTGGAGTTACATTGAGATAATAACACTGCGTCGCATGGATTAAAGATTTTCGTTAATGGTTTTTCGGTCCTACAATGAAAAGTCTCGTATCTCCGACTATTTGTTAGTGGTTGCAACGAAAAACTTCATACATGATTTCTTTGACAATTTCATATTTCGTTGCTGCAAGCACTTACTTTTCATTCCAGCAACAATCTTATTTAATTTGAATTTTGTAGAAAATGGATTACAAATTAAAAAAAGTGCATGAGATTGAATGAAACAAATTCATTGCAGCAACGAAACAAATTTGTTGCAATAATGAATCAAATTCATTGCAGCAGGAATATACTTTCATCACAGTGATGAACAATTTGCAGTTGATGCAGACATTTTCGTAGCGGGAATGAAACTGTACGTTAGCTCACTTTCGATGACAAAAGTTGTTGGGGTGATGAACATTTTCATCCCTGTGACGATGCTTTTCCGTTCAGTGTAGTCCAGGAACAGAAGCCTCGTTATCATTCGATGCGTTTTTGCTTCGCTGGATGGGCTGAATATTCATTGGTTAAAGGTGAGCATTTTTACCCAAAAATCATGTTTTCCGATGAAGCTCATTTTCACCTCGGGGGTCACGTTAATAAACCAAATTGCCGCAATTACTGCTCGGAAAATTTACACGTCTTCGACTATATGCCGATACATCTACTGTAGTATGTTCAAAAATGTTCTTCAAATATTCCCATTCTGACGAAACCGGTTGTCAGTTGAACCGATGGGTAAAAACCGGTTTCGATTTTAATGTTGAGGTGGAAAACTATACGTATTACAACATTTGATTGCTTCTAATTCAGTCTTTTTGATATTTGAGATTGATTTTAATATAAAAACTATGAAAAGTTTATAAAGAAAAAACTATAAAAATATAATATTTCATGGGTTAATAATTCACGTGCTTAGGCTAGAGTGTCCAAAACCGAAAAACTGGTGTGCCGGTTTTTTAAAAATCGAAACTTTCGAACAAACCGGAAACCGGTTATTTGTAGTTGTTTAACCGAATTTTCTCAATTTTGTACTAATATCCTTAAAAAAATTAATAATAATAATTGATATGATATGATGATATGATGTTTAACTTTCGATTTGGAGTTAAGAAACATGATTTTTATATTCAAATATGATTTTATGCTTCGATAAGTTCTAACTAATATTTCCACTCATTTTTTTAGACAAATTTCGAAATGGTTTTATGGCGAATAGGAATTAATTTCAAAGTTTTTTTTACCAAATTTCAAAAATAAAATAATTTTATAAATAAATAAATGTTTTAAATTTAATAAGATTTTCATACAAGAAAATCTCTTTCAAATTTGAATATGATTTCCGACTTGAAATCAGTTTAATGCGAGTTTGAAGAAAAGTGTCAAATTTTATAGTAATTACGCATTCCAAATTGGAATATAATAAAAATAAATCTACATGTATAAAAATGGATGTATTTGTGTATGTTACCTATGGACTCGAAAACGACTGGACCGATTTTGATGAAATTTTCAGACAATATTCAGAATCATCCAACGGGTGACATAGGCTATACAGCCAGGGTGAAAGTGGGCGTTGGTACGGCACCTTTCCAAAAATCGGGCGGTGCGACACCCCTTTTAAAATAAACCATTATAACAACCATAATAATAGTTTGATAATCCTGCAAATTTCAAAGCATGTTACAGTTGGCCTAGGTTGAGGCGCCGCCCACACACGTCAATATTTGACTCTTACATTACATCTTCTATATATTGTTACGAATAAGTAAAAGCTTTTGCTTACTGTTAATGACTCTACTAACAGTATGTAAACAACAGGCGGTTAGTGCTGCGCCTGAAAGTATGCATTGTAACAACGTACCAGCTCGCTAAACCAGTAGCATGAATTCACCTCAGTAAAGATAATTCTCCTGTGTAGGAGAATGTTCTACAAAGATAAACAACAACAACAACATCTATTTTCTAGAAGGTTCTTGAATTCGCTAGATATTTGTACCTTCATTTGTGTATGGTGAGTTGGTATAAATAGCGGAGGTCTTTGGAATGGAGAGTTCAGTTTGTGATTAAACCCCGTAAAGTAAGCAACGCGAATTGATAGTAAAATACAAGACTTGTTAACGTGTTATAAATAAAGTAAACTGTTGTACTGTATAAATAAATAAAAGGAAGTGATACCGTTGTAATTATCGTAATTAAAAACGAACCTTGTTTTATTATTGGGAATAAAACAACGCAAAAAGGACGAATAAGGAAATTCGTAACATTGGTGTCAGAAGTGAAATTACGAATTAAGGACAACGATGAAGTTTGAAGAACTCAAAGTTGAACAACTGAAAAAGGAGTTGAGTAAATTGGATCAACCGACAGCTGGTAATAAGGTAGAGCTGCAGAGGCGATTAATAGAAGAATTCAAGCGCCGAAACATTGACATTGATACATACCAGTTTGAGTGTAAAGAAGAAATGGAGGTATCTGCAAAGGAAGCAACTGGTAATATGGATATTTCTACGATGTTTGCAGCCATGATGGAAAAGTTTTCAAAATTAGACGAAAACTCTCGAATAATTAACACGCAACTTGGCGAGAATTCTAGAATTATGAACGAGAAATTTGGCGAGAATTCTAGAATTATGCAGGAAACATCAAACGCCACAAATGACAAGCTACATGAAATTTCAGAAGCTATGAATAACATGGAGATACAGGTTAATGATCAATTCGGAAAGGTCGAACAGAAATTCGAGGAATTTCAGCAGAAGATCGAACAGGTCGAACAGGATGTGGAGGAAAGATTCGCCGAACTGGAAAGAAAGATGAATGAAATCCAGTTGCAAGAAGGGCCAGTGCGAGTAATTTCTGAAGGCTCTAGTAGATTGAAAGCTCCCAGTTTCGATGGCTCTACACCTTTCGATGTTTTTAAATTCCAATTCGAAATGGTCGCAATTAAGAACTTGTGGAACAGCAACGACAAAGCCGTTGAGCTAATTTTAGCACTGAAAGGCAACGCAGCAGAAGTCCTTCAGAGCATTCCTGTCAGTGCCAGAAACAACTACGAGGATATACTGGCTGCGTTACAACGCAAGTATGGTGGCGATCACAAGAAGGATTTATATCGCATGGAATTGAGAGGCCGAGTGCAAAAGCATAATGAAACGCTTCAGGACTTCGCAACCGAGGTGGAACGTTTGGTGTTGATGACTTATCCTGGTGAGTCCCACCCATTCTTGGATCAATTTAAGATTGAAGCATTCGTCAACGGCATCCGTGATCCTGACATAAAATACGTGACTTGTGCCACACAAAAAGCTACATTCGCCGAAACTGTTTCGTTCGCATTGGCACAGGAAACAGCAAAATTTGTGTCCAAGCCTCAAATACAAAGAGTTAGAAAAATTGAAATGGAGTCGGAGGCAGGTGATTTGAAGGGTGCCATAAACGATCTTAAAGAAATCACCCAAACCCTCAGCAAGGCGTTACCAGGCGGAAGTAAGCCCAGACCAAAGTGCTACAATTGCGACAAACCTGGTCATATTTCACGAAACTGCAGAGAGCCACGAAAACGATCAAGATCGAGCTCACCCCAACGTGGCAATAAACGGGTAAATTTTACTACACAAAATGAATCTCCGTTAAACTAAAACGAGCTAGCCCAGAGGGGCATGGACTAGCTCCCACGACCGAGGGCCCCACGATCTCCATCTCAATAATACAACAGAAAAACAACAACCTCACTGTCTACGGAGCTATCGGTGGTCGGAAGCGCATATTGACTATGGACACAGGCGCGTCACAATCTGTCATCAGATCTGATTTGATAAATGGACCAATAGAATCGTTACATGGTGTAAGACTCCGCACAGCAACGGGTGAACCAGCAACTGTACATGGTAAAGTTAAATTGAAGTTAGCCATTGCCAACATGAGCATCGAACACGTGTTTATTGTCGCCGACATTGTAGATGAAGTGATAATTGGCGCAGATTTTATGATTGCCCAAGGCCTCAAGTTAGATATGGGGCAGCAAATTTTGACGTGGGCTAATGTGGAAATTCCTCTCAATGTGGGATACGACAATACAACACAGATTAAAAGGCTGATCGCTTACAAAGATGTAAAATTGCCACCAAAATCAGAAACCATAGTATGGGCCCGAATGGAGGGAGATTGTGAGATCGGCGGTTTGTGGGTAGTTGAACCGGCAAGTATAAACAACTATAACATCATCACTGCCAAAGCTCTAGTAAGAACTAATAATGAAGGATACTTGCCTGTACGAGTTCTAAATTTGTCCAACAACGAGGAGGTGATCGGCGACCGCACAGAAATTGCAGAATGTACACCAGTCGAGGCGGTCATCAACTGTGAAGTTAATTCTGACTGCAGAAAACTATCAGAAAAGGAGCAGAAAGTGCTGGAGTCGCATCTCAGTGAGTGGGTGCGAGAACTAAAGCCTTCTGATAGGAACAAAGCAAAGAAAATACTGTGGAAGCATGCGTCTGCCTTCGCCCTGAAAAAAGAATGCCAAGGTAGAACATCAATGGTAAAGCATGACATCAATACAGGGGAAGCGAGACCAATAAAGCAGGCGCCCAGAAGTCTTCCACTTGCAAAAAGAGATGAGGTAAAGAAACTGGTAGCTGAAATGCAGAAGGATGGTGTAATCGAACCTTCTTCAAGTCCATGGAGCTCGCCGGTGGTACTAGTTAAGAAGAAAGATGGAAGTACCCGATTTTGTGTGGATTATAGAAAGCTCAACGACGTCACCAAAAAGGACAGTTATCCACTACCAAGAATTGATGACACATTGGATACGTTGTCAGGAACAAAATGGTTCTCCACGCTGGACTTGCAAAGTGGTTATTGGCAAGTAGAAATCAGCGAGAAAGATAAGGAGAAAACTGCATTCAGCGTAGGGGATGGTCTTTGGCAGTTTAAAGTAATGCCATTTGGACTATGTAACGCTCCAGCCACCTTCGAGCGATTAATGGAGTGCGTGTTGAAAGGACTTCATTGGCGAACATGCTTGGTATACCTAGACGACATCATTGTCATGGGGAAAACATTCGATGAACACCTGAAGAATCTTAAAGAAGTCCTTCAACGTATAACCGCGGCTGGGTTGAAGCTCAGCCCGAAGAAGTGTTCTCTGTTCCAGAAAGAAGTAAAATATTTGGGACATCGAGTGACAGCAGATGGCATTTCCACCGATGAAGACAAAATCCTGACAGTGAAGGATTGGCCACGACCGCAGAATCTCCATGAATTACGCAGTTTTCTAGGACTCTGTACGTACTACAGACGGTTTGTGCCGGGTTTCGCCACAGTGGCTGCAAGTCTTCACGAGCTGACAATGAAAAGTCGGCCGTACTGTTGGAGCGAAAAACAAGAAGAGTCATTCCACCAACTGAAGCAATATTTATGCACGGCTCCTTTGCTTGCATATCCTGTTGCTGGAGAGAAATTCGTGTTGGATACTGACGCGAGTGGTTACGGAATAGGTGGCGTGCTCTCGCAGGAAATCAATGGCCAAGAAAAAGTTATTGGGTACTACAGCAGAATACTCTCAAAGCCAGAGAAAAATTATTGTGTTACGAGACGAGAGCTACTGGCCGTCATAGAGTGTGTCAAACACTACCACAAGTATCTGTACGGCCAGCCTTTCCAGTTAAGAACCGATCATGCGGCGCTAAGGTGGCTACTGCAATTTAAGAACCCCGAAGGCCAACTTGCTCGTTGGATTGAAAGACTGCAGAGCTATGACTTCAGCATTGAGCATAGAAAAGGAGGAAAACACGGTAATGCTGATGCCCTGTCACGTCGTCCATGCAAGCTGGAATGCAAACACTGCTCAAAAGCAGAGGTGAAAGAAAACATCATTGACGTACGTCTGCTTCGACTAGAATCCAACGAAGACTGGTCAACAGCACAAAGAAGCGACCCTATACTGGCAAAAATCATTTCTGCAAAAGAAAATGGTGAAAGACCAACACGCAATGACATCGCCTCAGAGAGCCCCCTGATGAAAGCATACTGGGCCCAGTGGAACAGCCTAAAATTATTGGATAGTTGCCTATACCGGTTATGGGAAAGTGAGGATGGTAAAATAGTCAAAAAGTTAATAGTGGTACCTTCCTCCAAGGAAAAAGAGATAATGACAGAATTCCATAATGGCCCGAGCGGAGGACATCTAGGAATAACCAAGACCATTGAAAAGCTAAAGCAACGGTTCTACTGGATTGGCTGTCAACAAGCGGTAGCCGATTGGATAGCAAATTGCACCCAATGCATGACAGCTAAGGGACCAACGCGAAGAAGTCATGGCCACATGCAGCAATACAACTCAGGTGCACCCTTTGAGCGTATAGCTATGGATGTGGCTGGTCCATTTCCCGTCAGTAGCTCTGGAAACCAGTACGTCTTAGTGGTTATGGATTACTTCAGTAAATGGCCCGAAGTATACCCTGTTCCAAATCAGGAAGCGAAGACTATAATTAAAGTGTTTGTGGATAACTGGATATGCCGTTTTGGTGTCCCCTCGGAGCTCCATTCGGACCAGGGTAGGAATTTTGAATCGACCATCTTCAAAGAAATGTGTGAGTCATACGGTATTCGGAAAACAAGAACAACACCATTGCATCCTCAGTCTGACGGAATGGTTGAAAGATTCAACCGAACTCTTGAAGAATACCTAAGAAAAGTAGTCAGCGCAGATCAAAGAGATTGGGATGAACACATACCGAAGTTCCTTTTGGCATATAGGACGGCCACCCATGACTCCACTTCGCGAACACCCGCTAAAGTAATTTTCGGAAATGAGCTGAAGCTGCCTGGAGATTTGGAGTTCGGTACCATACCAGCGTCTGACCCTGCGAACAGTGATGTCAATTACCATGATACGGGGGATCTTAATGATCTCCATGAATTTGTGCGCAACAAATTAAAAATGGTCAGTAACAAAATGAAAGCCAGATACGACCGAGCGGCAAATTCAGAAGGATTTCAAGAAGGCCAGCTAGTTTTACTGTTCAACCCACAGCGCAAGAAGGGTTTATCTCCAAAACTTCAGACTCACTGGGAAGGCCCTTACAAGGTTGTCAAACGAATAAATGACGTGGTTTATCGAATCCAGAAAAGCCAAAGTCCAAGAGCTAAAATGAAAGTCGTGCATTTGGAAAGACTAGCTCTGTATGGAAAACGGAGGGTTGAGCCTGCTCGGGACGAACAGGCTTAAGTGGGGGGCAGTGTTACGAATAAGTAAAAGCTTTTGCTTACTGTTAATGACTCTACTAACAGTATGTAAACAACAGGCGGTTAGTGCTGCGCCTGAAAGTATGCATTGTAACAACGTACCAGCTCGCTAAACCAGTAGCATGAATTCACCTCAGTAAAGATAATTCTCCTGTGTAGGAGAATGTTCTACAAAGATAAACAACAACAACAACATCTATTTTCTAGAAGGTTCTTGAATTCGCTAGATATTTGTACCTTCATTTGTGTATGGTGAGTTGGTATAAATAGCGGAGGTCTTTGGAATGGAGAGTTCAGTTTGTGATTAAACCCCGTAAAGTAAGCAACGCGAATTGATAGTAAAATACAAGACTTGTTAACGTGTTATAAATAAAGTAAACTGTTGTACTGTATAAATAAATAAAAGGAAGTGATACCGTTGTAATTATCGTAATTAAAAACGAACCTTGTTTTATTATTGGGAATAAAACAACGCAAAAAGGACGAATAAGGAAATTCGTAACAATATATTAAAATATATTAAAATGGAAGTAACGGGTTTTTCAACAGAGACGCTACAAAAGTAAATCGATAGGGACAGCAAACGACGCCATGTTTTTTCCCGCTCTTTTGACATTTCTCTTCAGTAAGGTTTGCCATTTCATCATGGAAATATATACGAGCCAACAATTTTCGACGGTTTTCAAGCATAAATCGGCCGATGCTGCTGCAATTTCACGTTCGATATTCGTACGAAGTTCATAAATCGTCGCTGGCTTGTTGGCATACACCATAGACTTGACGTAGCAACACAGGATATAATCTAACGGCGTCAAATCGCACGACCGAGGCGGCCAATCGACTGGGCCATTTCGTGAGATAATACGTTCACCAAACTTGGTTTGCAATAAATTGATTGTGGCATTCGCTGTGTGGCTTATGGCGCCGTCCTGTTACAACCACATGTCCTCCAAGTCCATATAATCCAATTGGCGCCAAAAATATTCGGTTATCAATGAACAGTAGCGATTCGCATTCACAGTAATGTGCCGGTCTTGATCATCATGGAAGAAGTACGACCCAATGACGCCGCCGGCCCATGACTCATGGACTACGTGTGGATTGCTGTCTGACCAATAACGCATATTTTGCTTATTGACGAAGCCATTCAGCCAGAAATGAGCCTCATCGCTGAAGATGATTTTCCAATGAAAATCTCAATCATTTTCAAGTTGTTGCTCAGCCCAATTCACGGTGGTCAAGCGGCTTCAGTTCTTGCGTCAATTTGATTTTGTAAGGATGTAGGCCAAGATCTTTTCGCAAAATTCCCCACAACGATGTCACAGAGATGCCCAATGCTTGAGAACGATGTGTGAGAGACACATTTGGGCTTTCTTGAACTGAAGCCTCAGCGGCAGCAATATTCTCGACACTACGGGCACGTCTTTGTCTCACTGGCACGCGAACATTTTGTACTGTGCCTGTGGATTCAAATTTTTCCACTAGACGCTCAATTGTTGATCTGGTAGGACGAATATGACGACCATAAATTGAACGTAGCGCTCTTAACGTTGAGGCCACTGACTCCAAATTTCGGTAGTAAATTTTAATAATTTCGACTCGTTGTTGGCTCGTATATCTTTCCATGATGAAATGGCAAACCTTACTGAAGAGAAATGTCAAAAGAGCGGGAAAAAATTTGGCGGCGTTTGCTGTCCCTATGGATTTACTTTTGTAGGGTCTCTGTTGAAAAACCCTTTATATATGGTTTTACACAATTTATTCCAGTTAGGTTGGGTCAGAAAAATTGCTATTGACACATTTAGTCCAATGAGGACCGTTGTAATAGCACGGAATGTTATGTGCCGGCCCCATCGTTGAACCTTTAAATTAACCTTGTGCGGTTAAAGATAGATTAATCCATATTATACATCATTCCGATATTTCAGGATGTGGCTGAAGAAGTGACATGCATTAGGTCTGGCGAACCAAGTATTTCTCTGCAAAAACTTGCGAAATTTCTTCAGCTCAACTCCTTGAATGTTTGTTAGATCTAACATGAAGTAAGATCCTAGATATTGACACCTACTCACAAAATGGCTGGGCAGTAGCATATGCCTCCTTCATCCCCACAACTTCCGTAGTAATCATGTGCTGAGATTCCAAGTCTCGACGCGAGTGTGCATATTAAGCAGTGCCCAGTGATCTCAGCTATATGAATAGAAATATCTTGCATAGAAATAGATATCAAGTTAAGTGTACGATTGAGGTCATAACGTGGCCATACTTACCTGGCGATCCCGCATTTTGTGCAACAAGACCGTCTGTCAGTCTCATGTCTGAGAGCTTCGATTTTAAGTATGAGCTTGCATTCAGAAAGATTTATGTCTACCCACATGCTCCACATCCAGTGTAACAAGTTAGGTAGCCCCTAATATGACAAGCTCAGCCTGTTAGGTTTCCCTGAAATGTTTTCATGCCCTGGCCCCCATAAAGGTGATTATGGAACTGCATGGTGCAGATGCGAGGCAATTATTGAGGTATGGAATACAGATACACTGAACGGAAAAGCATCGCCACACATAAAAATATGTTCATCACCCCAACAACTTTTCTCATCGAAAGTGAGTTAACGTACAGATTCATTCCAGCTACGAAAAAGTGTTCATCAACTGCAAATTGTTCATCACTGTGATGAAAGTATAGATGTTGCTGCAGTGACTTTGATCCATTTTTGCAATGACTTTGTTTCGTTGCTGCAATGAATTTGTTTCATTGCTTCAATGAATTTGTTTCATTGCTGAAATGAATACGTATCGTTCCAGCAATGAAATTATTTCATTGCTGGAATGAATTTGTTTCATTACAGCAATGAATTTGCTTCGTTGCTGCTATGATTTGGATTCATTGCTGCTATGATTTTGTTTCATTGCTGCAATGAATATTTTAAAGTGTGTATGAAATTATTTATTGTTAGTTATACATAAATACACTGCTAGTGTTACATTGCAGGTGTTTTGATAACAATTTTTGGAATTTTTGTTTCGAAAATGGTCTTAAATAGCTAAATATATTATAGCCATTCTACTCGTCTGGCGAAAGATTTTGGTAGTCGAGAGGTTGAGTGCTATTGTGGACGTTGTAGTCAGGTCCTGGAATTAGAAACAAATATTTTATATTTATAAAAACAAATATTTATAAAAAACAAATTTAATATTAAAATTTATATTTACGATTTGTATATATCTACTTATGTGTGTATAAGTACTTACCATGAATATGAGCTATTCTCCCATATGGGTTTCATCGCAGCCATTTATCAATGTCAAAACTTTCTTTACCACAGAACCACATCATTGTTTTCTTAAGATATGCAATTGTTGTTGTGTTGAGTGTTCTGTCATTCACTTGTAGCGCTACATCTTCACGTCTTTAAGACAGTGATCGCTCTGTAAGTAGTTTCTTTAACTGCTCTTTTATTTATTTTAAACAAATTTGGTAAAATTCCGATTCGATTGTTTCCGAATTCAGAATTGGTACTATTTATGATTTGACTTCTTCGTTTTCATTGACTTCGTATCCAAATACCAATACAATGCAACAAGCGCGACCGAATTATGGTTAAAACATTTTGTTGTGATTTGTAGCGTCACGGTCACGGGGTAGTTTTTCTGCTATCGATGCGACACTTGCTTTGCTGCCATGTTGCACCTTGCATTCTGTTTATTTATCTATTTTAATTATAGACACTCAATTTACACAAACGCATAAATTCACACAATTTACTTTTCACATATACTTGCATTATTACTAAGTATAACGATTAACTGTTTTAACAAATTTATTTAAATTATTCCGGCGGAGAAACAAGTCTACCACTTTCGGCTGTTGCAAAAGAACTGATTTAAGATGTGTACGTGACCCAGCATTCACGCTCACCATGTTCTCTTGCTGGCCTCTTTTTTACGCTCGCACATTTTTTTGATTGATTTCCTCTCTTTATGTTCAGAAAAATTGGTTTCGTTGCAATAATGAAATTGTTTCGCCAACTATAAATGTTGGCAAACCTCCGAAATAACAAAATTATAAAAATAAACTATAAAAAGGAAAATATAAATCAAATATCAATAGATTAAATCTCATGCACTTACTTTTTTTTAATTTTTAATCCATTTTTCTCCAAAAAAATTCAAATTATATAAAATTGTTGCAGGAACGAAAATTAAGTTCTTGCAGCAACGAAATGAAAAATTATCAAAGAAATCATATATGAAATATTTCGTTCTATTCGTCTAACAAATTGTGGTATATTTCGACTAACAAATTGTGGTATAGACGAGACTTTTCATTGTAGCAATGTAAAAACATTAACGAAAATGGTTCATCCATGCTACGAAGCGTTATTCGTTCAGTGTAGTGCTTCGAACCAGTTTCCTGGAAAAATCGCGTTAAGCAGGAGGTCTGCCAGGAGGTCGATGTCGTCCATCGCCCGTTTCCATCCTTCAGATATCCTAGAGAAGTGGAAGTCATCGAGAAGACTTTGCGGAGTGTGGAAGTCTCAGTCGCATTTTCAATGCCTTCACAGGAATGTTTCTAAGACCTCGTCTTGATGATCTTAACTCTTTCTGATATTATTTACGTCTAATTTTGTACACATTCCAGTTAAGGACTTTGCCTTATTAACACGTTTTCTGCAAAACTTTTTCAGGATTTGCATATCCTTGTTCCACATGGATGTTTCTTCTACTTGTGTTGTCATTAGTTGCAGAAAATCTGAGTTGCCAGATATATCTTATATTTCCATTGTGCAACTTATTTCGGGAAACAGGGTTCGAAATAATTCGTTGGCAAATTACTTTCTGTGTGTCTGATGCCTTCAGTAAACATAGTGAACAGGCTTTTGGGTTTGTTATTTGTTATTCTGAATTAAAGTATCAGTTGCGTAAAAATCCGAAAACCGATTAAACGGTTTGTAATAACCCGTGTTACAGGTTCTTAGAATATAGAAAATTTCACAAAATTTCACAAATTTCGGTCGGTTAACCGGCTTCGGTTTTGAATACACTAATCCAAAGCGGGTGACTGTTTGGTGGGGTTTTTGTCGGCGGCATCATAGGCCCATTTTTCTTCGAAAATTAAAAAAGGAGCCGCCGTTTCCGTCAGCGGCAAGCTCAGAGATTTTTTTCTCCAAAAGTTGAGGATGAGGACATGAACGACATATGGTTTAACAGGACAGCGCTAAGTGCCACACAGCCAACGTTACAATCGAGATTTTTGCCCACTGTGTTCGAAATCCTCATAATGAGCCGAAACTGCGAAGTTCACTGGTCGTCTCGCAGCTGAGAGTTGCTCCCCCTTCAGATTATGTTCTCTGGGGCGCGGTGAAAGATAAGTGTTATGCAGACAGTTGAGGCCTTAAAATTGCAAAATCGACGATGTTGTTCACGAGTTAGTGGCCCAAACAATAGAAAATGTACTAAATAATTGGGTAGATAGAGTGAGGTATTGTAAAGCAAGTCGTGAATCCATTTTAACGATGTTGTAGTTCAGTCATAAATGCCAATGATGGGCCTTACCAATAAAATCATCATTATGAAAAAATTTCTATATATTTTGTTTTAAAGCGAAATTAAACTTCAAATTCATTTACGGTCACAATCCATTGGCGGTCACAATCCATTGAATTGCTATCCATGTGCGAATAAAAGAGCCACATTGAGAAAAAAGGGGAGAAAATCGTATAATTACGTCAGTGTTGCAAGTGCCGCAACACCATTGCCTCATTCGGACCACCTTCCTGTGGCAAAAGCTTCTAGAGCAGGTATTGTATCTACTATGTCTGCTCCGAGATTTGCACCAACATATGGTTTAAGTGATGATACCTCATATAATCCCGAACCATCTGTGTCTAATCACCCTACTTTAATAAATCAAAACAAGCTTGATTCAATTGTTGCCAAATTGGAATTAACACAGCATAAATCAGAAGAGCTGGGTTCGTTTTTTAAATTAAACAATTTATTGTGCACCCGGTGTGTAAGGCGCAGCTTACCGAAGTCGCCAGGCAGCACTGCAAATTTTATTTTTTGTGAATGATGAAAAAACTTCTGCAATGGATATAAAATATGAAGCAGATGACTGGAGATTATTTATTGATAGTTCAAAACTCAGTTTGGAGGAGGTTTTACTGCATAAGACTAATGAAAGACCTTTGGTTCCAATCACGTATAGTACAGACACGAAAGACAAATGTGATGCACTGGAAAATGGTTAACTACTCGAAACATATGTGACACATATGCTGCAATTTAAAAGTTATAGCAATGCTTTGAGGTCTTCATAGCGGTTTCAAGTGGCTCCTTCAAACCCTCTTCAGAAACAGCCAAAAAATGTTTCAATATATTGAAGAACGGCGACCAATAAACACCACAGCTCGCCGACGGCGAACAGCTCCCCCTTTCCCTACCTGTGCCATACCCCGTCAACACTTGACAGTGACAACTCTTTCTTTTCGCAATATATAATTATGAGAGTTGAGGGCGTTTTACAGTGGTATGACTTAATTTCCAATTTGGCTGCTAAACAAATATGGTGTTATTGCACTTCTCCCATAGAACGATATGACCTTATTTCCCATCGCATTGGGAAATAAGGCCATGCATGCGGCTTAAATTACATATGGCCTTATAACAATACAACGTTTTTAGTACCGAGCAAACCGAAACTGAACAGTTTTCATTAAATGTTCAAATGTAAAAAAATAGATTCAAGTACTTTCAAAATTGTTGGTTCGTCCATATTTTTCCCCTTCATTGTAATTAATTAGATTTGTCTGCCAGCTGGTAATTGATTTTTTGTTCTATGTCTTATTCACAGACAGCACACACGAGGAAAGTGCATTTGCTTTCTGCCTTTGATATGTACTCAGATGTTGTGCTAGCAAGCAAGAAGGCTTAACGAAAATTCAATTATGAAAATGGACTTTCAATGCAACACAAATAGCACCCAAATCTACATGCGAACACTAGTAAAACAGTCAGAAGGACTTAGAACGAAATTTTTTTCTCTATTGCAAAAATGGAAAACTGATAACTATGCACAATATATTTCAATTTATTATCAGATTCCAAAACAAGAATATTTTTTGGGGTTCTCAAAAATACGACCATGATCTTAAAACAATATGTAATGAAATGTGGAACTGCTTTTCAGCAAATTCATTTTTATAAAAATCGTCGTGCTGTTTTTTATGGAAGACTAAAATAAAATGTAGAAAAATTAAAATTTTTATTTAAAGTATAACACCTATAGTTGCCGGGAGAGAGTAATATAGATTTGAATTTTCAGAATTCTTGCAAATTTTGTATAAAAAACAATTTTATTTGTATTTTACAAAAAAAAAAAAACAGGAGCCTGCTAGTCACATATACACTCCGGTTCACTTATTTAAAGGCACTCAAAATTCCATATTCAGCAGTCTGTATCTTTAGCAATTTGTAACCGATTGCAGAATTTTAAAATGGAAATGGAAGCTAGACATCTTGGGAAATCATGAAAATAGTGGTTTCTTAACTAAATAATTTTTTTGAGCAATTTATAAAAAAAGTTCAAAAATTTGCTATTTTTTTTTATTCACCTGAATAAAGGCACTTTTTTATTTTTATATTATTTCTAAAGTAATCGATGACTTTTTGTAGGGAGCGTTTGTTTATTACAATTTCTTACATCTTAACCATTTTACGAGTCAAAATGGCAAAACAAAAAATGTTAAATCTATCGGAAAAAATTAACATCTATGTTTACCGTTTTGAAGGATATTCTAACCGCGCAAAAGCTAAAAAAAATTGGACGGAGCCCAACAGTTGTCGACAATTACATCAACGACCCCGAGGAGTACGGAAAAAGTTTTAAAGGAGGGGTTTCATTGTCATTGTCTACGTATGAGAAAAGAAAAATCATCAGTATTGCTTCTAATTCTGCCTTATCCTTGCCAAAAATAAGAGCTCAAGCTGGAGTGGAAGCGAGCATGTCATCAGTAATTAAGAGCTGTGAGTATCTTAAATACCTGAGTTGCAAACAAAGCCGCCACTTAATGCTTCTCGTAAGGAAAAGCGGTTTCAATTCGCAAGAGACTACATGGTATGGGATGTGCAGCCAAGAGGTCATGTAAATGACTGGAGAACCGTTGTATTTACGGATGAGAAGAAGTTTAATTTGGATGGGCCTGATGGCTACAACTATTACTTCCATGATGTGCGCAAAGAAAAGCGTTTTTTGAACCGACATCACAGCCGAGAGGGCGGCGTAATGGTGTGGGGTGCTATTACGTACTATGGCTACATCGATTTTGAATTTCAAATTGCAAAAATGGCTGGTGCAAGCTATAAAACGTTATTGGAATCGGCTTTCCGAAGTTCAGTGAACTATTTGGTCCCATATCTTGGATATTGCAACACGACAATGCTCTTATACACAACGCCAGAGGAGTAAAGGAGTTCATTGCAAGCCAAAATTTTAATATCCTTGACTGGGCACCCTATTCGCCAGATCTAAACATTATCGAAAATGTCTGGTGTTGGTTGTTTCGTAAGGTCTATGAAGGAGGTAGACAATTTGATGACACAAGTAGTCACTTATTCAGGCCATTAGGGATGCTTGGAATCAAATTTCGCTGGATTACATAAATTCTCTTTATCTCTCAATGAAAACCCGTATATTGGAAGTTATTAAATATAAAGGGGGTTGTACCCATTACTAATAGTTCTTAAATAAACTAAAATTAATTTAAAAAACAAGAAAAATTTTTTTCATTAACATTAGTTAAAGTGTCTGAATTCAAGTGAACCAAAAAAAATAGCACATTTTTGAACTTTTTTTTATAGATTTGGTCAAAAAAGTTTTTTTAGTATTTTATATCTCAAGATGTCTAGCTTCCATTCCCATTTTAAAATTCTGCAATCGGTTACAAATTGCAAAAGATACAGACTGCTGAATATGGAATTGTTAGTGCCTTTAAATAAATGAACCGGAGTGTATCAGGAAAAACTTTTCGAAGAAACATGACTTTGTACTAAATAATACATATGATAGGTACCAGAAGGGGCTTGGCCATCATGCCGATTTTTATGCACAAACTAAGTTTGGTCAAATAGTTGTCAGTGACAAACTTTCATTGTGATTGGTGAAGATTTACATTAGTTATCGTGTTTACCACCCAGACAGCCCGATAGACGCACGATTATAAGATATTAATGGCCAGTTTCACAGTTGAAAATTCTCCATTTAAATGAACTTTAAATGCCCGATGTTTGCCATTTTAATGTCATTTAATACGAAAAATTTCTGTGAGCTTTTAAATGACGAGTTTGAAACTCGCCCTAAGAGTATATGGCTCCTTTTATGCATGAAATCATAACGGGTCCACCATCTAACGCTTTTTTTTCAACTAGTGGTTATAAGAGTATATGGCTCCTTTCATGCATGAATTCATAACGGGTCCACCATCTAACGCTTTTTTTTCAACTAGTGCTTATAAGAGTATATGGCTCCTTTCATGCATGAAATCATAACGGGTCCACCATCTAACGCTTTTTTTTCAACTAGTGCTTATTTCGCGAATGGTAACGCTTATCTCACGTCTGATTTGACAGATAATTAGCTTTATCATTCCGCTGAACGAATATGGTTGTGTATACGCTTGAACAACGCTGGGAAATATGGGAAAAATGGGCTTGCGATCGACTTACAGAAGATGCCGATTTTGCCAAAAAAAATTATCTTTTCAGATGAAGCTCACTTTGATCTTGGCAAAATTGTCGCATTTGGGGCAGAGAAAACCCGCACGCATACATTGAAAAGCCGACGCACCCAAAACGAGTCTCTGTTTGGTGCGTATTTTGGTCCAGAGGCATAATTGGGCCATTTTTCTTCGAAAATGAGCAAGGAGTGGCCGTTACAGTCAATGGCGATCGTTATCGGGCCATGTTGAACGAATTTGTGTTCACAAAAATTGAAGAGGAGGTTATTGGCAACATTTGGTTTCAACAGGACGGCGCTACGTGCCACACAGACGAAGATACACTGATGTCGTTTGGCCACCTCGGAGCTGCGATTTGACACCGTTGGACTATTATTTGTGGGGTGCCCTCAAAGATAAGTGTTACGGCGACAAGCCAGGGAAAATTGACGCTTTAAAGGACAATGTTCGTGATGCCATTTGTAAATTTCAGCTGCAAACAATCGATAATGTGCTTAAAAATTGGACCGATCGTGTAGGCTACTGCATGGCGGACCCGTTATATACCCCCATATCTCTGTGGGTTGGTGCTAAAAGGGCCAATGCCAGTATTTTGCTGTTTTAAGTTAATCATTGCATTAAATTTCTTTTCTTGCTCTCTTTCATAATGCTAAAACAGCCAATATCAAATTTAACCTAGAAGAGGTATAAATGTATAGCGGGCCAATATCAATATGAACAAAACTAAAAGGGCCAATGTCTCCTTTGGCCCTTTTATCAATCAGTAATGTTATATATTTTTTTAAAAAACATTCGGCTAATGTCTACATTTGCTCTTTTTGCTTCAGCTTTTAGTACGCTTCCAGTTTGTTGTCATAATCTTTTGTATTTTTATTAATTTTTTATATTTTTAATTCAAATTATGCCAACGACCATTTTTTTTTGTTATTATTCTGTTATCGCGCTTCTGCCTTCTGTCCAGCCTCCTGTACGGTAATTTTTTTAAACTGATTGTGAAATAAAGGATATAATGAATAATACAAGAACAATGAGGATTTTACAAATGTGTGACACTGACGAAGGTGGTAGGTGATACATTCAAATATGAGGTTACACTTTAATATAAATAACTATATAACTTTTTGCCGTTATGTTCCAAAATAAGCATCAGTGAGGGTTGTTGAGGCCACGCAACGTACAAATTCAGGCGATGGAGAACCGTTTGAAGTAAGTGGTGACGAATATTTTCGGATAGACAATAATTCGGAGACTGACGAAAACCAACCAAACAATTCATGCATAGGAAGAAACAACGAAAACAAGGCTGATGCTA
Source organism: Phaonia tiefii (assembly GCA_963931995.1). Taxonomy (NCBI): domain Eukaryota; kingdom Metazoa; phylum Arthropoda; class Insecta; order Diptera; family Muscidae; genus Phaonia; species Phaonia tiefii. The sequence continues at coordinate 100,908,348 of OZ008369.1, read as the reverse complement.
CAAGAAAACGAAAGCGAAATTTTTCCAATTGGACCCGAAGTATAAGAAAGTCACTGAAAACGCAAGGTAGGGAATATACTGCAGTGTCGGTGAATAAAACAATACGTGTCAAACAAGCGAAAGTAGCGTGCACATGCAAACAAAAGTATTAAAACAATCATCCCTGAGGAGCACCAAGTTCAGTTTACAAGTGTTTGTAAATTGTCTAGCTCTGGACACAATCAGTTTGTGGCAAATTCCATATAGGAACATGAAAACATGTCCAACGATTGAGACAGAGTGATCAGAAGAACAGTAGACGAAACTTTAGTAGAAAGGATTTTTTGACAAAAACCAACGGTGAGAAATTTGAAGTCTGTCAACCCAAGTTTCTAAATACATTTGATATAACTTTTTTATTTTACTGTTAAAGCTCAAGACCATCTATATCTCAATAAATAGAGATATAGTTTTTTAAAAAATAAGATGTTTTGCAAATGCATCCTCATGGTTCCAGGCAAACCGTATAGCTATTTAAGATCTAGCCACGTATTGTTATCAGCGATTGTTTGGAAAGTTGCTTTTGAAATATTCATCAAACTAAATGCAAAAGAAAACTCATCTGAATTGAGAATTTTTCACCATGCAAGTGTTCGAAAAATATCGCAAGCAAAACACACAAGAAAACATTTGCAAAAAACATTCTGACCATCTCCAGAGAACTGTCGATCCTCATTAGCAGTGATTTTTGTTATTGTCGTCGTGCTCTACGTTCATGAGGGATGATTTTTTTTTATTTATTCGGCCTTTTTGTTGGTACTTTTTTATTTTAATATTCAAGCTCAAGGCCATCTATATGTCAATAAATAGAGAAATAGATTTTTAAAAACAAGATGTTTTGCAAATGCATCTTCATGATTCCTGACAAACCTCTTTTATAAAACAAAATAAATAAAAAAAAATAGAGATATAATATGGTCTTAAGGTTGAATAATCAAATAAAAAAGTACTAATAAAAAGGCAAAATAAATAAATCATGACAACATCGTGGATTACTTGGCGGATGGAGGTATGTAAGTGGAATGTGAATTAACACAATAATGATATTATTTCCTTAGTTTGCTACTATTTTTTGTTTTTATATCCTTTGATTACAATCAACTTTGCAACAACATAATAAACAACTAAAATAAAATGGTTTTCTATTTGTTATTGTTCTTCTTATGATGGCGTATGTCATAAAAAACATAAAATAAAAACATGTCACCTCTTTCAAATTTTCCAACTTTTTAAAAAATTAATTTTACTGTTATATTCTATTCTGATATATTATATATCAGAGCCAAAGTTGATAAGTGAAACTTGGAAGATTTGTCTTATCTTATCTCAAAAGTATATTGTTTGACATTGGCCCTTTTAGCACCTAGCCACAAATCTATGGGTGAAGGTAAGTTAGAAGGTTCGATTGGACGCTCCGTTTCCGCGATATAGAAATTTTTTTCTAATTTTTTCACATTTTCAATCAAAAGTGGGTTTACCCTGGGTGAGTAATTCCCCACTGTCGTAGGTAGCTACCCATTATTTTCCCCATACCCTGTGGGTAATGGGTAAACGTTAATTACACATTCCCCACGACGATGTGTATGGGTTACACATGGGGAGTAAATACGAACTCTGATCTTCACCCCAGCTCTGAACATATCACTTAATTCTGCATGCTCCCCCTTTTCCTACAGTAATAAGAAGAAACCTCAGTGGTTGCAAAATGAGTCTTTCAGAGCGGTTTTAATAGGGCTGACTCCTTAAGGACGGAGCTAGACTGGAATGTGTACAAAATTAAACAAAGTCCTATGGATGACTTCTATCACTCTGGAATATCTGTAGGATTAAAAACGGTGATAAACGACATCGAATAATAAATCGTTAGACCTCATGCTTAACACACACTTTCCAAGAATCTGGTCCGAAGACATAAGGTCCGACTCATCGAACAGCCACGTCATCTCATATGTTGCGGGAAGTATCGTCACAAAAGGAATGCTACTATGAGAAATAAGACATTCTAAGCCATAGGAATCAATGGAACGCAACAACACAGCACCAGTGGAGTTACAAAGTGGACTACATACATATTTTGACTCCCAGACTTCTGAAACCTTATATAACCTACATGAAGCTATCCATATTCACGTTAGATGGAGACCATCCAAGGTGGTAGTTATTACGCATATTAGTCCAACTATGCTTCTGAAGGCCTTGGCGGAAGGTGATTGCCTCATATCCCATGCGACTCATATTTACTTCTCAGTTGTCCACATGCCAGGAGGAATACACTTTTGCCCCAATTGTCAATATAGAGGGTGCGTTTAACAATGTCTTACCAAGATCGATGAAATCGGCTCTATGAGCGCTTTGCGTTGACCACGGGGATCATTTATTTAAGCTATGAATTACTTAAGAGCAGGCGAATATCCTCGCCCTTGTTACACACGACTTTAACCCGACAATTAAAGTTAGAGTACATGGCTTTTGTTTTCTCACACATATTTTGACGTACTAATGATCTATCACCCACATAGGGCCATATTTTTTTCCTTGAGGTACCCTATTTGGACCAAACAATATACCTAATATATACGATTTTGAGGTTAGGACAAAGTGATATTTACCATTAACTCTTCCAAAGAACAGGTTTTTATTGTTGATCATAAGTTTTAAAAATAATAGCGAGTTTTCGATCAAAATCATCTTTTGCGATGAGTCCCATTTTCAACTTAACGGTTTCATAATCGTTAAAACTATCGCATTTGGAGTTTGGAAAATACACAGCTGATTGTTTAGAAATAATTGCCTCATCAACGTGTGACTAGTTGGTGCGAATTTTCGGCTGTATCCATCAATCGGGCAAAAACACTTAATGGTGCTCTATCGCGACATTGTAATGTAGTTCTATTGTTCCTTAATTGCATGATATGGATGTGCACGACATGTGGATTTAACAAGCCAGTGCCACGTACAATATATTCTGAGAACAAAACAATAACAATTTAATTGTGCGAGAACATCCTTTACTGAAGTAACGTTAATCTTCACACAACGCATGCGGATAAACGTGAAGTGAAAATTTATTCATATTTAAAATTCAATCAAATCAAAGTTGCGCCAATTTCGACTGACTGATTTGAAATGCTTATAACATTGTTTCTCTCGCGTTATAACCTTTTGCTCCATCTTGCTTGAACCATATTTCAGGATTTGAATTATCGTAAACGTTTTTGTAAATTTGCGGCAAATGTAATTTTGTACGAGTTTGATGCTAACGAGAACTCGTTTGCAACGCCATGATAAACATTTACGATATATGAGTTTACATGGGAGGACTACATGAACTATTGCTATTAACAAATTAAAACAAATCAGTCAAAGTATTGTTGCGGCAACCAAGCAATAAACGTTTTTTTTTCTTTGCATGTAGACATATATTGACCGACGATTTGAAGATGAGAAAGCTGTATGCAAGATGGGCGCTTGCTTTCAATAGAGCGAAAACAGAGTCGTGAAAATATTTCAGTAGAGAGTTTGGCGATGTTGCACCGCAATAAAGCCGAATATTTGCGTGCACCTGAGATGCACCACTTGAGACATGGATGCACCACTTCACACCTAAGACAAAGGAACAGTCTGTGGACTGGAGGTGGACTTCGCTCCAAAGAAGGCGAAGGCGATTCCATCCGCAGGTAAAATCATGGCGACTGTTTATTGAGATGTGCATGGGATAATTTTTATTGATTATCTCCTGAAAGAAGAAACCATCAACGGTGAATATTATGTTATTTTATGGAAGCATTTAAGTGATGAAATTGTGTAAAAAAAGTCCGCATTTGGCGAAAAAGAAAGTGTTGTTTCAACAAGACAATGCTCCAGTTCACACATCCACAATTGCGATGGACAAAATTAATGAACTAAAGTTGGAATTGCTTCACAACGCACCTTACTCGCCAGATTTATCTTCCTCGGACTATTTTCTATTTCCGAACTTGAAAAAATGGATCGGGGGTAAAAGATTTGCCAACAATGAAGAGGTGGAGTCTGCGGTTGATGGCAAGTTTTGGGAGTTTGACTGTTCGTACTGTAAAGAGGGGAGGGGCTATTGAATATCGCTGGAAAGAATGCCTCGAGCTAAAAGGAGATTATGTTGAAAAATAAAGATACTTTTTTTGGGTGTTTTTTCTTAGGTCAGCTAGTTTTGTGACCGCTGAAAATTGTGAAAGTTTTATTACTTATACAGAACGCAACTATTTTTGCTGTAGTTTTTGATTTGGCACTGCCATATGATTAAATTATAGTTGTCTATTATTAAAGTTTTTCGTTTCTCGTAATAGTTTCTTTGATGTTGGAGTTAACGTATATCGTTTGTCGCAACCGTTTTTCTTTTTGTATAGGATTGTTTTTATTTATCAAGAAATTAGGTATATTTTTGAGCCAGGAAACTTTCGAGTACCGCATTAACGTTACCCAAACGAAATTCTTTTTCTCTGATTTTCTTTGGCATTAACGAAAATATTATTTTCGTGCTGTTGAAATACCACTGACAGACTTCGAGAGTGCTTATCCGAAAAAGATATGGACCCGTTAGCGTTAACGGATAGAATCGTTGTTAAGTTAATCTCGAGCTGCATAATTTATATCGCGGCCGCGAAGCAAAATGTTGCGAGAGGTTTGGCTTGGAGATATTTGAAGAAGTACTTAAAGCAAGCTGAAAAATTGGACGACTGGGACTCCGCTGGAAAGAGTAGATTGAATCACTACCCAAACTGTGTATGAGCAACTGGTGGGTAAATTCGAAAAATTGCACCGCTGGAATTGATATGGGTTTTTTGCTGTGTGATTAAACAGAGTGTCAATGAACCATACAAGTTAAAATAAATTTAAGTATTGAGAATATACGAGGGCTGGTTGCAAGCTCTGTGACTGTTCGAACTTCCCTCGTAGTTAATTGAAAGTCAACACTACTCTTGTCAACTACCATCTGTTGACAACTATTGAAACGAGAAAAGCCATAGAAGCCTCATGCATTTCAACGGAAATGGATGAAAGTGAATTTCATGTGGTCATTAAATGTTAGTTGTTGGGTTCAGAAAATCATCACTGAAACCAGGGACAGGCTTGATAGATACTATTGGGACGCTGCACCATCAATATTAAGCTTCAATCAAGTTTTCCAAAAGAGGTCGTCGAGCCCGACATCGTCGATGAAAGCCATTGCATGATATTGGATGGATCGGAGATTGAAAGTGTGTGAGATGCTTGAGTTAGGGGAATCTTGACGGAGTGAGTACATCACATTTTCGATGAATATTTGAACATGAAAAAACTACCCCGTGGTGGGTACCCAATTGCTCACACTCGTCCATACGCGCACACATCTGATCACTTCAATGGCGTGTTTGCAGATGTTCATCCGCAATCCTAATGAGTTCTTTCGCCGTCACGTAACTGTGAACGAAACATGGATCCATTACAGCACACCATAGTCCAAGAAACATATTAAGCCGTGGACTTATCTGGGCGAGCGTGTACCCAAGAATTCATAGGTCAGCCAACGGATATGCGCATAATCGCCCAAGTGAAAATCGCCCAAAACGAAAAATGAACAATGACCCAAAATTTTTGGGTGTTTTTTCATTAAGAAAAAAAAACCCAAAAAAAGAGGTAAAATCGCCTTAAAATTTAAGAACATTCGCCCAAAAATAAAAATCCAACTTATGAACAAACGCCCACTATTTTGTGGTGAAATACCCCAAGACTGTAGCGAACAACCGCCCAATTAAGTAAAAGGGCGATCATTCATCATGAACAAACACCCAAAAAATCAAAAATACCAAAACACCCAAACATGATGAACAATCGCCCAATTTTTTTCCCCATATTTTTTGGGCGATTGTTCATTTTTGGGTTGTGGGCGATTTTCACTTGGCCGATTATTCGCATAGCCTCAGCCAACAATGGCATTACGAGAGTTGTTTGGTGTGGTGCTATTCACATCGATTACCTTGAAAAGGGTAAAATGATCACGGGCGAATATTATTCACAGATACGAACCTAATTTGAAGAAACAACAACAGCATTTGGCGAAGCAACAAGAGGTGCTCCAACATGGCAATGCACACAGCCATCTGATTCAGTCGGAGTTAGGTCCCAATGACTACTTTCTATTTCCAAACCTGAATAAGTGGTTCGAAGAAAGAGATTTGAGTTTAATGAAGACATCGTCACTGTAATAAACGAATATTTTGAGAAAACTTATTATTTGGAACGTATTCACATGGATATCATATGTTACAGCAATCATGTGAATCACCCAAACTTGAGTAATTAAGGAAAATACTCCCTCAAATTGGTTTGCAAATTACTCAAATATCGATGTAGTAGCTGCAAATTATAACAAATTACTTATGTCTATAAATTGTTGTAGTTTAATTTTGCAAACAAAACTTTAATTGAAAGGTTTTCAATAATTACAATTGTTGGCATACAATTGTGATGAAAATATGAATATGATACTCTTGAGTCGTTATGAACTATGAACTCTAAACATAACAGGATAATTTTGCATAATTTGTGTTCTCGATATAAGACTTGATTTTTTCTATAGGGTGCAGAAATATCAAATGATAAAATTCAAATTTATTGAGACCACAATTTTGCTGATTTGTCGTAGAATATTTTACCGATTTCAGTTGAATTTGTTCATTAGTTTTTCAACACGATTAATTAAGGCAGCCCTTTGTAATCTGTCGAATGCTGTCGGATGTAGGTTTATGATCAACAAGTAGATGGTAAGAGTTGATTTGTTGCCCGTGCGATTTCTTATAGTAGTTGGCGTGATGTTGATACAAAATCGGTCGTAAATCTCTGTGTTATAGTTAGTGCTGTGGAGAATTTCCCTAGAAACGTACAAATCGTACAAACTTGGTCGACTCAAAGTTCAGGGGCCTAATTATGTATGACGATAGTCTTCCAAACCCTATCGTTATGTCCATACTGCTGATCCCGGAACCATTTAAAATGCACACGCATATGGAACTTGACTAGCGACAAAACGATAATGAATTCTATATCGTTTTTTACATAATTAGCCCGCTGGATTTCCTTCAAAATTCAAAGTTTCGAAAAAAAATTAAAAACAATATTAGTTGTCAGTATAGTTGACCTTTGTAGATATATTGGTTTTCAGTTGTTTCGGCTTAAGGTCAATAAGAATACACCTCAAGTATTTCTTTTTACAATTTTATTAATATTTTCCAAATATACTAACACTGAAAGAAAAACGCTTCGTCGCATGGATGAAACACTTTCGTTGATGTTTTTACGTTGCTATAGTGAAAAGTGTCGTATAGCCGACAATTTGGTAGTCACTGCAACGAAATATTTCATACATGATTTCTTTGAAAATTTTTCATTTCTTTACTGCAACAACTTAATTTGAATTTGGTAGAAAAATGGGTCAAAAATTAGGCATGATATTTAAACTACTGTTATTTGGTTTCTCTCTTACTTTTTATAGTTTATTTTTATTATCGATATTTTTTGGGGGGTTTGTCAACATTTATAGTTGACGAAACAATTTCGTCATTGCAACGAAACTAATTTTTATGAGGATAAAATTAGCACCGTAGCCCTACAGGATATTCCAAACAAAATTTATTGAAATGGCAAATTGGCTAGACGACTGTTCAATAATTGCTATGGAGGAAACTGAAGGTATAACAATGGGCTTCTTTAACCGAAGTGTACTAGACAGCGTACTGTCTTGCAGCCTTTTCAACTAACCAAAGAGAGAAAAGGAGTTGTAAAAATGAGAGAGCGTAAAAATAGGTCACCAAGAGAAAATGGTGAGCTGAGCGTGAGTGGTGGGTCACGTACCCATCTTAAATCAGTTCCTTTGCAACAGCCGAAACTTGTAGACATATTTCTCCGCCGGAATAATTTAATTAAATTTGTTAAAACAGACTAATTAGTTATACTTAGTAAGAATCTTTTATTGTTAAAACTAAATTGTGTGAATTTATGTGTTTGCTGTGATCCGTTGTGTAACTTGCGAATCTATAAATCAAATAGATAAATAAACAAAACACGACAGCAAAGAAAGTGACGCATCGATAGACGAAAAACTACCCCGAAACATGCGCAAGACGGTACAAATCGCAACAAAATGTTCGTCTTTTCGGGTTTTAACCATATTTCGGTGGCGCTTTTTCCTTGTATTGGCATTTGGATTTGAAGTCATTGAAGACGAAGAAGTCAAAGTTACAAAGTGTTTCAAGTAAGACGAATATAAAAAATTACAACTTAACGTACAATGAAATTAATCCGATCGAAATTTAAAAAATTTCGATAAAATAAATAAAAGAGAAGTTGAAGACAATGATTATGGAGCGATCACTGGCTTAATCACGGGGAGATTTGGCGCTACAATTGAACATAAAAACCCTCAACACAGCAACAATTTCAAGATTTAAAAAATCAATGATGTGGTTCTGTGTTAAAAGAGTAGCGCATAGGGAACTAGAGCTTATGTTCATATGTAAATATCTTAATTAGAAATCTTAATAATAAATTGCTCATATTTGTTTTTAATTGCAGGACCACTATAACTCTCAACCCCTCGACTACCACAATCTACACCAGAAGAGACTTTCAACATGGAATGGATTTAATATATTTATATAATTGAGACGATTTTGGTAACAAAAATTCAATTTTATTTTATCAATGTAATACTACCAGCGTATTAATGTTCAATTTTCAATAAATACTTTCAAACACACTTCAAAATATTCATTGCAGCAATGAAACTAAATCATTGTAGTAATGAAACAAATTCATTGCAACAATGAAACAAATTCACTGCAGCAATGATGCAAATTCGTTGCAGCAATGAAGCAAATTCATTGCTGTAATGAAACAAATTCATTGCAGCAATGAAATAAATGTATCGCAAGAACGATACTTATTCGTTGCAACAATGAAACAAATTCATTGCAGCAATGAAACCCATTCGTTGCAATAATAAAGCAAATTCATTGCAGCAACAACTATACTTTCACCACAGTAACGAACAATTTGCAGTTGATGAACACATTTTCATAGCCGGAATGAAACTGTATGTTAGCTCACTTTCGGTGACAAAAGTTGTTGGGGTGATGAACATTTTCATCACTGTGACGATGATTTTCCGTGAACGTGACGAAGAATTCAAAATACAACGCAACGCAAAGGACGCCGTGGACTTCAAGACGAGGATTCGGAACGTAAGCATTGATGAGGATGAAATAATAGCTTGGTTAACTTATTCCCCAGTATACCAATTAATCTAGCTCGAAGGACAAAGAGGATAACTGGGACGAAATCGGACAGTACACGAATATACCACCTAAAGATTTTATGGAAATTTTGACATTCTGCATTAAGGACACACGCTATTTCTATTATGAAAATAGATTTGCGAACAGAGGATGGGTATGCCTATAGGTTCCCCAGCATCACCAACTATATCTGACATCATTATGGAGGTATTATTGGATACAGTGCTCGACACATTGAGGGAGAAGCCGAAAATCTTGACGAAATATGTGGACGATTTATTTGGTGTTATCAGAAGAGCTGAAGTGGCCAACATTATGACAGCATTGAATTATTTTAATGGACAGCTACAATTCACGCTCGAAGAGGAAAGGGACTACCATATTTGGACAGTTTGATTATCAAACAAGGAAATGTTCTCAAAATAGACTCCTACCGAAAACCTACAGCGTCGGGACGATTGATAAATTATCATTCCATACACCCAAGCAGGACGATTATTAACACTGCGAGCAACTTCATTAAGAGAGTTATGAAGATAAGTGGCGCTGAATTCTATAAGACGAATAAGGGGAAAATGGTGGAAATCCTTAAATTGAATAGTTTCCACAGGGAAATTATAGACAATCTGATATCACGGGCAGAGAGGAGCAAGCCGACAGAACGCCGTACTGAATCTGACAGAATGTATAAAACCACAACGTATGTTCCGGGTTTTTCTGAAAGATTGAAACGTTCCAATATATATGACAACGAAAAATATGAATTGGTGTTGAAAACGAATTTAACCGTGAATAGTTTATTTAGCAGGACAAAGTCTATTATTGACAAAAATAACAAGCCAAAGGCTGTGTACAAAATTCCATGTATTGGTGCCAAGTCCAACATATGCCAGAAATTACATGTTGGTACTACAATGAACAAATTGAAAACTAGAATATCTACACGTATGTCGGACCAAAAGGCTCATTATAAGCCGACAGAACAAAACACATCACTCGCAGCCCACTGTACTTTCACTGGACACAAACCAAATTTTGACGAAGTGGAAATTCTGACTGAAGAGAAAATTTACTCAAGACGCCTATTCCAGGAAATGTTCAATATAATTGACGTTCCATCGGAAAAAAGGCTTAATTTCAAACGAGATACAGATCACTGTGCACAAGTGTATGGGCACACAATTGAAAAATTCAAGAGACCAACAAATCAGTTGACATAAGCCTGCGGAAAACTTGTTATCTCAAAATGTAATTAAAATTAATCATTCTCCCTTTGGGGAAAATAATACATTTGTTTTTGTTGATTCTTGTTTGAACTGTTTAATAATGTTTATGAATATTTTGTGTTTATTCTTGTTTTATCATATTCTTGAAAATGATCAACGGTATTGATCGAAATATTGGAAATTATTAATAAAATAGTAAAAATAAATACTATTTTTATGACCTTAAGCCGAAAAAATTGAAAACCAATTACAAACAATTTGTAAATTTTCTTTGTATTTTATTATAGCGCGTTTGCATGCACTCTTTTATCATGATAATGTCGTGATTATCATTCTACGGCAAAAAGGTGCTTACATGATTTTTTACTCGATTTCGTTTTGACATGTTTGCAGTTCTTGATGAATTATACCAGATAATATCAGGTGATGTATGTAGCATCATACAATTCTGTCAAAGTCAGTTATTTGATTTATTGCTTTCATTCTTTATTTATAGAAATAACTTTTTATTTAATTAACAACATTCTTATGTAGAATTTATTTAGATTTTTTTGCGATTTTGTAAGTATTTAGAAAATAAAGAAAGAAAGCAAAATCAACTAATCTTATAACACCACCTCTTATATCAATCATTTTGTATGTGTTGTCATTAATGTACATGTTCAGTGAAGTACATTTTCTTTTACTCCCATTTCCCATAGAATAACACATACCATAGAAGGTTTTATTCGCTCAATAAATTAAACGTCATAGGTACGATGGAAAGTAAACATTGGATGGTGGAAAATATGGGTTCAATAATACCAGATAGTGGCAATAGTATACAGCGATCAACAAAGGAACAACAACCGAATTTCGTGTTTTTGTGGCAAACTAGTTGTGTTAAATACAATACAAATGTATACCAACGATAGAAGTCAATAAAAAAGTGCAAAATATATTTCAATTTTTCAGTTCTACCCAAAACGATAGGAAAAAGTTAAGTGAACATATTTTGTAACTCCACCTGGTGTAAGATAATTTTAAATTTAATTGCTCTCATTTCCACAAACCTACGATGAGAGTGTGAAATGAAACGTCCGATGAGAGAATAAGTTTATCTAGGTATGTATTAGTCTATGCCATTTCCGATTCATGTTCACACAGTGTCAAACTGAAATTATGTAGACAACTCTGCAGTTGAAATGAATTGTGACATGATAATAACGTTATCGAGGTAAATTTACTCTATCTTGGGTACAAAAACGTAACGGGTTTTCCAACAGAGGCGCTACAAGAGTAAATCGATAGGGACAGCAAACGACGCCATATTTTTTCCCGCTCTTTTACATTTCTCTTCAGTAAGGTTTGCCATTTCATCATGGAAAGATATAGCAGCCAACAACGAGTCGAAATTATTAAAATTTACTACCGAAATTTCGAGTCAGTGGCCTCAACTTTAAGAGCGCTACGTCCAATTTATGGTCGTCATAATCGTCCTACCAGATCAACAATTGAGCGTCTAGTGGAAAAATTTGAATACACAGGCACAGTACAAAATGTTCGCGTGCCAGTGAGACAAAGAAGTGCCCGTAGTGTCGAGAATATTCCTGCCGCTGAGGCTTCAGTTCAAGAACGCCCAAATGTGTCTCTCACACATCGTTCTCAAGCGTTGGGCATCTCTGTGACGTCGTTCTGGCGAATTTTGCGAAAAGATCTTGGCCTACATCCTTACAAGATCAAATTGACGCATGAACTGAAGCCGCTTGACCACCATAAGCGTCGTATGTTGGTGAATTGGGCTGAGCAACAACTTGAAAATGATTCGGATTTTCATCGGAAAATCATCTTCTGTGATGAGGCTCATTTCTGGTTGAATGGCTTCGTCAATAAGCAAAATATGCGTTATTGGTCAGACAGCAATCCACACGTAATCCATGAGTCATCATTGCATCGCGAAAAAATTACGGTTTGGTGCGGTTTATGGGCCGTCGGCGTCATTGGGTCATACTTCTTCCGTGATGATCAAGATGATGATTTTTGGCCCCAATTGGATAATATGGACTTGGAGGACATGTGGTTCCAACGGGACCACAATCAATTATTGGAAACCAAGTTTGGTGAACGTGTTATCTCACGAAATGGCCCAGACAATTGGCCGTTTCGGTCGTGCGATTTGACACCGTTAGATTATTTCCTGTGGGGCTACATTAAGTTTATGGTCTATGCCAACAAGCCAGCGACGATTGATGAAATTCGTACGAATATCGAACGTGAAATTGCAGCAGTATCGGCCGATTTATGCTTGAAACTAAAACTACAAATTGAACTGCAATAAGCTCAGATCATATGAACTGTTAAGCTGAAATGAACAAGTGAACTAAATGAATGAATTAGTGCATTCTGATGAGCTGAACTAAAAAGACCGCTCACTTGAATGAACTAAAATTCCCAACTCTACCCAAGATTATTATTAGTAAAGATTTATTGTGTCGCTCTTGGAAATTAGATTTTAGATTCAGATTTATTATATTTTTATATTAAGCTGAGATATCTCTTAGTTTAATGATCAAACTTGAACACCCGGCCGAACTCCTCATACTACTAACCTCAAAGTTTAGAAACTAAGCAATCCACGAACTAATTAAGTTTTAACGTTAGTTTAATTATACCAACTTATTTCCTCTACATAGAACTATAAATGATTTCAAACTAAATTTCCTTTTATTGGAGGGAAAATTGAAACCACTTCTTAAATTTTTCCTCTTTGGTTATTTCCGAAATAAAGTACTCGTCCATGATGTTGTCTTTCAACGTCTATAGATGCATCTGTGTAAAATTATGTGCTAGAATCGTGGCATTTGTTTGGAAAATTTCAAATATAGAACAGTCTACATTTTGCCGTAGCTACACAAACTCCATACGCAGCAGCACTATATCGTCTTTATGGTGGCATTTGTCCAAACAGTAAATGAAAGCAGGCGATTATGTAGTTACATGTGCTGGGAAGTGCATCAGCGCTGAAAAACACTTCAACACTTTCAGATTATACTGCACTCCAGGCAAACAAACAAAAAGCTATGGCCAGGTGCACATATGGCTTTTGCTAAGTTGGGCTGCTTCGAATATTTTGCTATCAAGGCACTCAAAGTGTTATGAAGGTAAATAGTAACATACAGTAACGGTACATATGTACGTACACAGTACCTGGGATATTGGGTGTACTGAGTGTGGCGTGAAATTGAATGTCTTTTTATTGGAAAAGAAGTCAAACGGAAGCGTGAGTTCGTAATTGTATTCCCAGCCAACGTTTGTATGTAGAAACTCAAATCGGGGCGCAAATATCGTCCGGTTAAGAATAACATTTATATTAACTACACAGATGTTGTATTTACTTGGACGGCATATTTTATAAAGTATAAGGCGTAATTTTTAAGCAATTTGATTTTCGGTGATTCGTAACATGTGTCAAAGTCAAAATGGTTCAGTGTGCTTTACCATTTCATCATGAATATATTTACAAACGAACAACGCTTGTATACCATAGAGTATTATCAAAAGTAGCGCTCTCTCTTAAAAACGTGTTTCGCAAGGTAAGTCCATTTTTATGGTCTTCAGCGACTAGGCTTATTTTTGGCCCAATCGGAACGTCAATAAACATAGTCACCGAATTTGTTCCGAAGAGCAGCCAGAGGCTGTTCAAGAGCTGTCAATGCACTCTGATAAACTCACTATCTGGCAGAGTTCTTATTTACCCCCCCCCCCCCCCCCCCCCCTCCATAAGTAACCCATAAACATCGTCGTGGGGAAATTGGAATTACCCATCACGATTACCCATTACCCACAGAGTTATGAAGAAAATAATGGGTACTTACCCACGACGATGCGGAATGGGTAACCAAACCTTATTTTGGGTCGAAAATATGAAAGAATTAGAAAAAATATCTATATCTCAAAGACGGAGCCTCCAATCGGAAAAATTACTCATTTTTACGAGTTTCTAATTGTTTTTGATAAAGTGGATAATTCGTATGAGAGAATTTTTTTTTCAAAAAATCGCCAAAATAGAAAAATGTCAAAAATAAAAAATCGCAAAAATAACAACCATCGTATTAGCCTTTAACCATAAAAAATGGTTTCCCAATACATCCCATGAAGGGACCGGGGAAAACTTCTCACAATCACTGAGCTGTGCGCTTTCCAGTTTTCACTCACTGATTGGGACCTACAGTTTAACACCGATTCCGAACGGTATTTTGAGAAGCTTTTAACCATGGGATATCTTTAATACGGCATCACTTTAAAAAATATCGCTAAAACTAAAATTTTTCGAATAAAAAAATCGCTAAAACGCCTTATAGTATCTATATGCCTACATTTCGGAAAAGGAGAGTCCAATAGAAAAATAACCTATTTAAGCGAGTTTCTAAGGGTTTTCCATAAACTCAGACGTATGGAAATTTTCTAATGAAAAAGTCGCCAAAATGAGCAAATTGGTAAAATAAAAAACAGAAACAATAGGTCCAATTGCAAAAAAATTAATTGTTATACTCTCACCCATAGGATGGGGGTATATATCATTTAATAGAACCTCAGCATGTATGGACGAAATTCGTTTTGGGAATTTTTAAGACGATTGAACCATGTCCGTCTGTCTAGCTGGCTGGCTGGCTGACTAGTCAACACGACCTGAGTTATTGAAGTTTTTATTAAAACAAAAATTTTGCAAGCGCAGCCAAATCGTTTTTCGTGTTCTTTTTATGCACTTTCTCTTTACTAAAGCTCCATGATGCTATTTCATGTTTTAATAGTATCTGCAATACCTCAGTCAATTAATACCGGATTTTACTCTTGAGGAAACCTCCCTTTTGAACAAATTCAAGAGTATTATGGTTTATTTATAAAATAATGTGTGAAATCACCGCCGAATTTGAAAATTGAAAGACTTCTCATATTTACTTAAATAACGAATAAATGAAAATCGGTTGAGTACACAGGTCTACAAAATGAAAAAAAATTGTTGGTACCTTGAGTTTTGCTGCTGATTTTATTTGTACTTTTAACGCTGTTTTCAAAACTGAAAACCATTTTTCCCTAGCAGCTCTAGTTCTCGAGTTACAAAAATATTCAATTCACCCTTCTATTTATTTAAAAAATTCATATACCCTTCTGATATAAACGCAACAAACGTATGTAGTATGTTGGCAACATTGTATTTATATAAATGTCATTCCCTAGTTTATTTGTTATTATAATTCTTGAGTCTTGAATTAACACTCGCTAAATAAATATCGATAAGAAACCTTTATCCAGTACGCGTTGCAATCATTCAAAGTTTGAATAGAACATCAAGATATAACAGTGATAATTTTAATTGAAAGCTAATTTTCAAAGATGTCATCTAGCCGCAGAATCTGTGTAAATCTCCCCGAGAAATTTTGTTATATATGTGGTGAATACATGACGAGAATTGATAACAGAAAATCCATTACTGAATTTGTGAAGAAAGCATACAATGCTTATTTTGGTTTCAAACTTGGTCATCAAGATAAATCTTGGGCACCACATGTAGTTTGCAAAACATGTACTGAACATCTTCGTCAGTGGACTAATGGGAAAACGAGGAGTCTGAAATTTGGTGTGCCTATTGTTTGGAGAGAACCAAAAAATCACTATGACGACTGTTATTTCTGTCTAGTGAATATCAGAGGTATCAATAGTAAAAATCAAAGCAAGTGGACGTATCCTGATTTTGACTTTGCTCTACGGCCCATCCCTCATTCCGATGAAGTTCCCATGCCAACATTTCATCAGCTACCACATTTTTCGAAGGATGAAATATCCAACTGCTACACAAATGAAAACAGTGAATATGAGGAAAATACATCAAGTCCCCAACGATTTAACCAAAGTGAGTTAAGCGATCTCATCAGGGATCTTAATCAATCAAAACAATCTTCTGAGTTACTGGCATCCCGGCTGAAAGAAAAAATCTACTTAATAAAGGAACACAAATAACGTTCTATCGTAGAAGGGAAGCAGAGTTGGTTACGTTCTATTCTCAAGAAGAAGACCTCGTTCTCTGTCACGATGTGAAAGCTCTCCTATCACAAATCGGCCTCCCGAGTATGATCCAGATCGTTGGCGTCAGGTTATTGACAGTTCCAAGCGAAGTTTGAAGTGTGTGCTTTTACACAATGGTAACGAATTGGCATCAATACCTATTGCTTACTCAACCAAAATGAAAGAAGACTACAAGAATATAGCCATAGTCTTGGAAAAGATTAAGTATCACGAACATGGATGGGTCATTTGTGTTGACTTGAAAATGGCTAACTTCCTCCTTGGACAGCAAGGTGGATACACAAAATATCCTTGCTTCTTGTGCCTTTGGGATAGCAGAGCTAAACAAGATCACTGGGTAAAATAAGATTGGCCTGAGAGAGAGAGAGATAACATGGTTGTTGGAGAGAAAAATGTTATTAATGAGCCTTTGGTTGATCGGAATAAAATAATCCTGCCTCCACTTCATATAAAACTTGGCTTATGAAGCAATTTGTTAAGGCTCTACATAAGGATTCATTATGTTTTAAATTCATATCTACAAAGATGCAAGGTTTAAGCGATGAAAAATTAAAAGCTGGCATATTCGATGGCCCTCAAATCAGACAGTTAATGAAGGACACCAATTTTCTTGAATCTATGAATGAAAAAGAGCGAAAAGCGTGGACATAATTTGTATCAGTTGTCGAAAAGTTTCTAGGCAACAAGAAGGCTTCAAACTGTAAGGACTGTAGTTCAGAACACGCTGACTGCTTTTCGTGAGCTTGGATGCAACATGAGCATCAAGGTGCATTACTTGCAAAACCATTTGGATCGGTTTCCTGAAAACTTGGGAGACTTGAGTGAAGAGCAAGGTGAACTATTTCACCAGGATATAAGGACAATGGAAGAACGATACCAGGGCAAGTGGGATACCCATATGATGGCAGATTACTGTTGGAATCTGCAAAGAGATTGTCCGAAAAAAACACATTGCAGATTAACCAAAAAACGAAGCTTCTTGGGTTCTAGTACATCAAATAAGCAGTGAAAAATATATTTCTTATTTTCACAAAATTAGGTTTTCTCAGTAAATTTTAAATAAAATCAAAAGTTGTCCACCGATTACAATGAAATAAAGCTCATTTCATTCGAAATATGTTTAGCTAAATGTGTTTATACCAAAACTGTGATTTTTGTTGAATGATTATTTTTTATGAATTTTTAAAGACCAATTTTTTTTTTGTTTTTACTAAAAAATTGGTATTTTTTTTTAAAACTTCAACGATATCTCTGAAACTACTGGGATAAATTAATTTTTTTCAATCAATGTTGTTTTAACTGAATATGGTGAACCGTTTTCAAGTTATTCCAATATATGTAGTGGAAGTGCCTTAATTTTGGAAATAACGGTATATCGCGAAAAGTCGAGCTGCTAGGCAAAAACCGACTGCAGATTCGTATTCAGGAGGTCGAATTTACTAAAGATCAGTTCAAAAAGTATCGGCACCAAAATGTGTGTATACCTGTGTTATCAACTAACTTACAGGCTTATAAATACGCAAAGGTACGAAAAACCCAGATTTTCACCGGCTTTCAAGATTCTGGCGGTGTTTGGGAAATTTCACAAGGAGATTCTTGTTTCACTCGACAATACTTACAAGAAAAATACTATCACTACCCAGGTATTTTGGTCTGTCGCACCGTGTAATATTTAGCGCAATGCCACTCTGCTACTGAATATTGGCACATTTTCCAATATCGCACATTTGCCAATAAAAATCGCTAAAACGTCCATAAGTGATAGCGATGTTTTTTAAAAAAAAGTGATGCCCTATTAAATACATCGTTACTTAAACCCTCCTCAGGAGGCTAACAATATATTATTTTTGCGATTGGTCACACCGTTTCCGAGATATAGACATAAGGGCATTTCAGCGACTTTTATTCAAAAGTTTTTTACTAAAAGTGTTGCCGAATTATAGATAATACACCGACACACATTGTATTATGGGAAAATATAATGTATTTTATCCACCCCTCAAAATGTACCTTGGTTTGTTTTCTGATGATTCTCAAAATATTTCGTGTTTACCATTAGGAACCGGTGAGCTGGACCGTTTTTAAAAAAGGTAATTTTATTTAGTTTTTAAAATAAATTTGTACTTTAGTTACAACAAATATATACTATATTAGTATCATATTAAAGATGTTTTTATGGCGCCTCTAACGGTGTATAAAACAAGTACTCACTCATCCTTCTTTCAAGGATATTCTGCAAAAAGACAAAATTTTTAGTTTTTAGTACGGATTTGTCTGATTTGAATGTCAGATTAGACTAATTTTAAATATTCAAAATTTGGTCCAGGATACCTCGGAAAATGTATTAAAAATTAAAAAACTATAAAGAAAAAATTTGATATGCATTTTGACCTGTTTAGAACGTCATGTTCCCACCGTATTGAAATTTTGGTAAAACGTGAACTAGTGGGAATGTCAAAAAAAAAAGCTGAAACACATATTTACTTCAATCGACTAGAGATTAAAATATATCAATTGGACATGGAAATCAGAAATATTTCCGAACCCAATCCTTAGGAATTCGTTTTTTTTTGTAAAATATCCCTAAAAAAATGGATGTGTCAGGACATGTTTTGACATGTTTTATACACCGTTCGATGCGGCTGAAAAAATCGCTTCAAATGATATTAATGTTTTATCCATTGTCTCTAGTTAAAGTGAAAAGTTCTTTGAAGAACTAAAACAAATGGGTTTTTTAAAAATGGTTCAGCTCACGGGACCTTAAAGCTAGACACACAATATTTTGGCAATCATCATAAAAGGAACTAAGGTACATTTTGAATGGTGGAAAAAATCAAATTTTTTTGTCAGTCGGTCTAATAGACACTCATTGTTTAAAGCCTCTTACGGAATAAACAATTTATTATTGTTCCCATTGGATGCACCGATGCCGGGTAATATGTTTTTATTTATTTTAGCGATTTCCTTATTTTGTCGATTATTTGAAAAAAGTTCTTCCATACGAATTTGACCACTTTAAGAAAAACCCTTAGACATCGTTAAAATGAAGTAATTTTTTTCGATTGGGATCCGATTTCAAGCTATAGACATATTTTCTAATTTTTTATTATATTTTCGATGAAAAGTGGGGATTGATTACCCTGGTTAACCCTTTATTTACCGCCGTGATAACGGGCAAAGACCGCTTACCCATTCCCCATGTGGAATGAGTAATCTGAAGTATTTTTTTCATATTATCATTGGATGGGAAACCATATCATTTCTTTTCCTTTTTTTATACATTGACAAACAATTCCTGTGACTCAAGACTCGCAAACAAAAAGTAATGCGATTTTCGTTCGCTTTGTCGTTCTTGTGAGTGTAAAGTGAAACCAAATCAGACGATTGTCGTTTAGCCAGCGAACAACGTTCATTTGTTTTAAAGGAATTGGCTAAAAACTTATCTCAAATGTATAGTGAGAATTTTTCACTTTGAAAAAATTAAAAAATTCATCTGTTTATTTTTATCTGGTACAAAAAAATGAATTTTGAAATATGTATGTGCTTAACTAACAAAGGCTCCATGAAATGTGGCCCCAGTGAAAAATTACCCCAAACCCAAAATGAAAAATGACCCCAATATTTTGTACTACGTAAGTTTTGGCCTTTTACTTACGTGTTGTTGTAGGTAGTACAAAATATTGGGGTCATTTTTCATTTTGGGTTTCGGGTAATTTTTCACTGGGGCCACATTTCATGGAGCCACTAACAAAGGCTCCATAATTTATTTTTCAGAAACAGGGAGACTGATTGAAGTTTTACTATCAATATTAGTTTACACTTTGAACATAAATAAAGGGTGATTTTTTTTGCTGCATGAGAACTTAAAATGATAATGCAAGACAGAAATATTGTTGGAATGAAATTTTTTCATTATAATCTGGTACATAATTTCATGACAATTATTTTTTAAATATGATATCCGCCGCGGTTACGAGTTACCTGGTCCATTCGATCAGTCCAATTTTTTTACAATAAATCTGACCGTATAGCGTCAACGGAGGCTTAAATATTGGCTTCCAATGCTTCAAAAGTTGCTGGTTTGGCGGCATAAACCAATACCTTAAAATAGCGCCATAAAAAGTGATCCAGAGAAGTTAAATGGCACGAACGAAGGGGCCAGTGAACAGGACCACTTCTGGAAATAAAGTTGTCACCAACTTGATTTTTCTACATCGATTGTTAAGCGCGCTGTATGGCAAGTCGCGCCGTCTGGTTGGAACCAAATGTCGTTGATATTTAGACGATTAATTTTTGGAAATAAAAATTAAGACAGTATGGCTCAATAGCCCTCGCCATTCACCATAACGGCAGCTCCTTGGTCATTTCGAAACAAATATGGGCCGATAATCCCCCCAACGTGTAAACCCCACCAAACAGTAAATTTGAATGGATGTAATGGTGATTTGTTAACGGCTTGAGGATTGCCTTCGCTCCAAACGATCAATAACAGCACGAATTGCTTGCTCACTAGACCGATTATGTTAATCGTAAAATGGACGAAGTGTTCTATGAACTTCGCGAAGAGAGTTATTTTTTCAAAGTACATTTCCATAATTTGGAAGCGTCGTTGCAGCGTTAAACGATTCATGATGACTTGCCAAACCTTACTGAAAAGAAGTGTCCGCACAGTATGACATTCTCAGCTGTGAACAAATAGTTATCAATATCGATAGTTCTCATGCAGCTAAAGAAACAACTTTATATGTACAATTTTATGCACCTCCGAAATTTTTCCTTAGTAGCTCACAAATTCTATGTGATGAAACAGTTTTCATTAAAATTTTGCAACTGAAAGAATATTTTAGTTAGAAATGATTATTCCAAATACCTGCCATACCTCAAAATTGAATATCTTGCACTCAGCTCGGAGTGATGATGTTTGTGTCTTTTCAAAAATCTTTACATGAATTGCTTAACTAAAATATTAGCAAACTTTTAATCCTCTTCAATTTTCACTTCAAGTGGCAGGATGCTTAACGTCATATTTGATGCACTGCACGTTTAATGAATAGTTGAAGATTAACATTTTCGAAGTGCGAAAAGAAAAATGTAATGGATATTTTTGCGACAGATGAGCTCTAGCATTGTAAATCATAGGTTGAATGTTAAACTAATATAAAGAACTCGAATGAATTTAAGGACAAGATGTGTAATACTGTAATAGAAGATGATGAGATGATGGTGCCTTTGAAGTATTTGCTTTATTCCCAAGTATTTCAGCAGATTTGGATTCAACGATTATTGAAAAAAGTGGGCAGCGATATAATATTTCACAAATACGACTAAGAAGCTGTTTATGAAAATGTTTAAATTCTGGATCCAAGATAATGTTTAGTTTTAATAAACGAACAAGTTCTATCAACAAACGCGGGGACTTCCTATGGGTTTGTCAGCATCACCTATAATTGCCGACATGCCAATTATGGAGGAACTATTAAATGAAAGTCTGAAACTGTGTGATACTAGGCCTAAGTTATTAAGATAATTTAATTGAAAAATTTGGAAAAACAGCTACACTTGATTAAGATTTCAAAATGTTGCCGGAAACAAAATACTCTATCAAAATTATGAACATATATTTGTTTATTTATACTTGTCATAACACGTCGTTTGAGCACCGTATAAAAATATTTTTTTGACGTTCGAGTAATCTTTACTTACTTTTATTGACTATTTTACAACCTTATTAGGTCAGATGTCTTACACATATTAATTTAACAAATACATTTAAAAAATGACAACATTTTCCTCCAACTGGTTCTATGCTTCGGCTTTTCTCGCCAGTTGGTAACACCAAGGATACGGAGGGATTCTCGTAATCGGCTCTTCAAAAAGCATCTCTTGAGACTCCCCCTTCAAAAAAAAAAAAATCAGTACACCCTAGGGTACTTAAGTAATTAGTAGAGTCCTGCACAAATGCATTTGCTTTACTAAGACAACTAATGACTTACTGCAGTGAGCAGTGCTTGCAAGAATTCGGGACCAAAATAACAGTTTTACATTAACTCGAAGAGAAACAATACGTACATTGTGTATGTAAAATCAATAATTTGTTTAATTAACTTGATTACATACTTAATCATTATTTTTGAAAAAAATCAATAAATATTTTAATCAAATTTACAAATATTTAATTGGAGTTTGTTTTTTTGACAGATATACAAATAGCTTTTATTATAATTATCATTTTCGTGATTGCATCAAAATCAATTAAAAAATTAATCAAATAAACAAATTTTTTAATTGAAATTGATTTTTAGTTTTCTCTGTGTAGTTTGACTTTGTTGTATGAAAAATATAGTATATATGTCATTCCATTTCTTATATTTCTACGACTTTTTTTAGCAAAATATTTAAAAAGTTGTATAATATATTATTGATATTTTCTTCTTCCACAAGCAGAATTCCAAGACAATACTGGAGACACACAACAACTAAAACAAACTGAAAAGGAAGTGAAGTGAAGAAGAAATCGGAGGAGTAGCTCGATTCAGAAACAGATATTTTCATCGATATTCTCCATGACTTGATTCGCGAGAACATATTCAGTTCTGTTTGCTTGATGGTCTTCATATTCGTTTTTTGTGCACTTTATGCACTTTTTGGTACCTTCGTGTACTATTTTGTATACTTTATGTACTTTTTGATACGCATTTTAGTACCGTTATGAATTTTTGGGGGCAGTTTGCGTACTTTTTACTACATCTAAAGTATTTTTGGTAAAGTACACCTGGTGTGTACTTTTTGTAACTTGCTCACAAAATGTATGTACTTTCTGGTGCAGATTATGTACATTATGGTTATGATATGTACCACTGTATGGTACATTCTCTGCACTTTTAAATGCATGGCATGGCATGTATCTAGTTTCTGGTACATTGTATGTACATTATATGTATTTTTTGTGCAAATTATGGCGAATAACTTTTGACACGGAGCCACGTTCATCACTTGGAGCTATTTACCATTTGCGTGCGAAAATTCATATAAACAAATACACGGGGCTTGCTCGGGGATGCATGGGTTTCTTGTGTTTTTTTGCCATGTTCTCTCGAAACGTATATATTTTACGACTTGAGGCGATCGAGCGGGCTGTAGGTGTTCGTTTACTATGCCTGGTATATTTTTAAATTCGGTGATACCCCAATGTGGCATTAAAGTCCTGAACTACTGTAATCAAAATCTCGTGTTTGGAGATTTTATTTAACCAAACATCTATTTTTCAGTACAATAATTCACTGCTACTAACCACGTAAGAGAACTCTGCAATATGAATGCTGTATAACCACCCCATATATATCATTGAATTTTTAAGAATTTTGTTTTGTGTTTGACTTTTCAATTAACGAATAGACAAAAAAAATGGAAGAATTATCGGATGAAGTCAAGTCGATTATTTTCAACGTCTATGCGGTTTTTTTCGTAAGAGTTGATATTAATTTACACGGGGTGATTCAGGAAGTTCCGGATAAATTTATGAACCGTATTCCTTGGCTCATTTCATGAAGAAAAGTCCACTAGGACCATGTCCGAAAATGCAAGGGTGCGAAATGGCAGCGGGTTCATCATTTTCGGATTGGCGTTCGGAAGGTAGTAGGCTAAAGTTGCTAACTTCTGAGCTCGTGGTCGGATTTTTTGGGCTTTGATGGAACTGGCCTTTCAGAATCAATAAAAAAAAGTAGAAAAAAAGTCAAAGCACCGAGATACAGAGCTTTCGGCAAAAAAATGGAAAAAAATTCACATAACCTCAATTTTGTCAGCCAGATGGCAGGTAACTTATGTTTTTTCTGTTGAAAGATAGACATACCGCTTATCATTCCAAAATGACCTAAACGAAGCCCAGAGGTCTTACCGTTCCAAAGTTATGACCATTTTACTGAAATGCAAAAATTTTGTTTTTGGAAGCGAAATAACAGCACACATTGGTTTGTTTACGCTAATCTCTGCTGCAGCAACAGTTTCGAGTACGTTGTGTTTTGAATTATTAAAAATGCCAACTTATTCAAACGAAGAATTATCAGACATTCATTACATGTATGGATTCTGCGATGGTAATGCAAGAGCTGCTGCGCGTGAATATGCATTACGTTTTCCTAATCGACGACCACCAAACCGAACAACATTCAGTGAGACGCACCGCAGATTTCGTGAAGGTACGTTGTTTACACAAATGGAGCGTCGTGGAAATGAACAACACGACGTTGCACTTGAAGAGTTAATTTTGGATACGATAGACGAGAACCCAACGGCAAGCACAAGACGAATCGCGGTCCAAGTTGGTGAGGCACAATCAAAAGTATGGCGCGTCCTTCACAAAGAAAAAAAATATCCATTCCATTTCACACCAGTTGAAGAACTCTTGGCGGCCGATTTGCCACTAGGCGTCAACTTTTGCCGTGAGATGTTGCAACGTGATGTACACGCATTTATGTTTTTACTTTCGATTGTGTGGACCGCCGAAGCGCAATTCACGAGAGACGGCATAACTAATTTCCATAATTTGCACGAATGGGCCCATGACAATCCCCACAACTAGAAAGAACCAGCATTTCAACACCGATTTGCCGTCAACGATTGGGCTGGCATCATCGACAACAACTTGATTGGGCCAAAAGTACTTCCGCCCAGGTTAAATTCGCAAAAATATTTGGCTTTTTTGCAAGAAGTCATGTCAGAAATCCCAGAGGAAGTACCTCTTGCGGTACGAAATCATGTTTTCTACCAACAAGATAGTGCTCCAGCGCATTAAGGGCTTGTTGTGCCGGATTGGCTTAACACCAATTTCCGTTGGATTGGACGAGCTGGATCAATCGCCTGGCCGCCACGATCTCCAGATCTCACACCACTTGACTTCTTTTTATGGGGGTACATCAAAGATTGTGTGTATTCTGTACAGATCCACAATCGTGACCAGTTACTTGCACGCATTGAGGAAGGTGCGGTGAAAGTTTTTGAAAAGATGAGTGAACTAAACGTGGCGGATGTGGTTTGCAAATGGCTGCAATTGTGTTTAGTCGAAAATGGAAACCACATTGAAAACTTCCTTTAACATCAAATGTTTTTTTTTATGTGTTAACATCTATAGCGACGTATAGGGACTAAATCTATCAAAGTCAGATTTTATGCTGCTGCTAAAACCAGATTTTATACTGCTGCTAAAACCGGATTTTATGCTGCATCTAAAACCAGATTTTCTGCGACTGCGAAAGAGAATAATGACGTGTTAACCAAAAATGAGCGAGCAAGGGAGCAATGAAAGAGTGTTCTGGCAGGGGTGAGGCAAACGAAATTGTGTCTATAGCGTATGTATTAACATAATAATGTATGTATGTACATGTGTCTGTTGCTGTTGTTGAACGGAGATATAAAGCATAGCCACGCAAAATTTCATTTGCAAGCACAGCCGACGTTCTCGTGGCACAATAATACGTCAGCTACTTCGTACAAAATATGTGTGATGTTGTGTGTTTTGCTGTTTCGTTGCTGTTGATATGCCAAACATGTGGTTATGTGACACACGTATACGTCAGCTACTTCGGACAAAGTATGTGTGATGTTGTGTGTTTGGTTGTTTCGTTGTTGTTGCTATGACCAAACAAAGCGAGTCATTTGATGTTCAGCATTGCCCGGTGTATACAAAAAAACTATTATTTTTTATTTTCCAATGTAACATTTACTAATGTGTTCATAGAAATCGAACAGGTACCGTGTAGCAAAAAGGTGTTAACACGTCATCCGTGAGTTCGAGCACTCATTGATTTTTTTTCCTTATGTGTTTGATTCTTCAGCTAAAAATTTCAATAAGATAAAATCTTAAACGTATTAATTTACAAAAACAAATAAATGTGTGCTGTTATTTCGCTTCCAAAAACAACTATTTTCAGTAAAATGGTCATGACTTTGGAATGGTAAGACCTCTGGGCGGCGTTTAAGTTATTTTGAAAAGGTAAGAGGTATGGCCATCTTTCAACAGCAAAAAAAAAAACATAAAGCTCTGAAAGCTCTGTATCTCGGCAATTTGACTTTTTTCTACTTTTTTTTATTGATTCTGAAAGGCCTCTTAAAGACCTTTCCAACAAGCCCAAAAATCCGGCCACTGGCTAAGAAGTTGGCAACTTTACCCTACTACCCTCCGACCACCAATCCGTAAATTTTGAACCCGCTGCCATTTCGCACCCTTGCATTTTCGGACATCGTCCCAGTGGACTTTTCTTCATGAAATGAGGTAATACGCTGGAGAAATTTGTCCGGAACTTCCTGAATCACACTGTATAGGTTACGAAAAAATCGACCCTAGCGAAAGCCAAACTATAGGTGATTTTTAGCTACAATAGTATCACATTTTTTAAAAACTTCAAAAAATAATTTATAATTTTGTTAAGATCCATTGCGTTTAACAATTTCTTTTAATCATCATCTTAGAAAAGAATTTTCCAAATTTTTGATAATTTCTTTCGCATCCGTTCCACTTATCCTAGAGCAGAGTGATCAAATCGTCTCTACTTCGAAATTTTCTATGTCAGATATTAAGCTCATAATGAACCCGAAGATTTTTTCTGGAGCTTCAAGAAGAACTTCCATCGGATTTAATCCATTTTACAAAAGTCACATCTTGATATTGAGGGCACTAGACGGTCAAAAACGACTAATTTAAAGTTTGTTAATAATCACTCATATTTCTACTCCAGATGCAAAAAGTACGTTTTACATTGGTTTTTTCACTCCTGGTTTCTGGAGAAAATTTTGACATCCCTATTAATAAATTTATGAGGAATTTTGTCACTTATCTTTTTAAATAGTCAACCTATTTCTTATATTTCATAAATAACTTCTTTCTTTTTACGCCTGTGGAGTTACTTTGTTTGGCAAAGTCTATAGTTGGAATATCAAATTTCCTGTACAAAACAATTGTTTTCGTACGAAATTACTTTGGCATAACAACCCTGTAATTGACTTTGTTTACAAAATTTTCGCAAAAACGTTAGTGAGTACCAGTCAAGTATAACGATATGCCGTAAAAATAGGTTTGTTGATCCATTAAAGGGGAAACTTTCAATACGAAAAATGGTGCCGTTTGAAAAAACATAATTTTTCAAAAACCAAGTTCCAAACCCAAGAAAATTGTGTCAAAACGGCATAAATTATGCTGACATGGTAACACTGCTAAGAACACTTCTTGCTCGCGGTAAGTTCTCTTCTCTCAAAACCAAACCAATAATAACTACCTGCTGTGTCAATGAATGCCGTAAATCATTTGAATGATTTGAAGTCTGCCTTTTCGTATTTTGCTAGAATGGAGTGGCAAACAGAGCTGTCGATTTTTTACGTGGGGGAGTAGCAAAATTAAAATGAAATGACATTAAGCTAACTTAATTTATTTTTCTTAATTACTAAATTAAATTACCTGCAGAATTCAGAATTTGATGATGACTACGAATAAGTCAGCTTACGCATCAGCGAGTGCATTCGATCAGTACGACGAAATAGGCAATTTGACGAGCCTATGTGAATGGCGTGCCGAAGTAGTAAGTGGTACTCTACATTCGCTGGAATCTGAGCGAAATAGAGCGGTCTACGTAAAGGAAGTACGAGAAGAATATATGTACTATTTCGCTAACGAAAGCGAACTTCCATGGCAATACGAACATATTTAATTTTGCTTTAATACTTTATAATTATATTTATTTTAAATAAAGCTACTACCGATACAAAATTAATTATTAAAATTTTTATTGTTAATGGCAAAAGCGAAATGTGCACGCTTGTTTTATTTGTCGTCATATAAATTAGTTGGCGTTGGTTCTACTAGAATCGACTTCAAGATTTGCGTATCAGGGATTTCCAATCCATTCTGAAAGAATTCATCCATCCATTCCAAGAAATCATATAACACCTTGAACAGACGTTACTCCAAATAGATCGCATCATTTGAATTAAGATTTCACAAATGGCCAACGAAGACCTCACCGATTGCCTGGAACCGGTCAGCTGGTGCTCGGTTCTGGAAATTGGCCAACACTTCAGCCGTAATTGTTTTAACGCCTAAAGATCTTAATATTGGTGATGGCGTTCGTATTGGTGTTCTGCATGCAGATCATTTTCGCCTTTGGCCAACAGTTGGTGGAATCATAATCGAACTCATTTCTTCATTCACTGCCGGCGACAAATTGTCTAAAATCCGTACATCGGTTTCGTCATTACCCTATGACGACACAATTTAATGATTGAAATAAGCACGATTGAAATGAAAATAGTAAAAAATAAATCACCATAAAATTTGACGTCGATTGGGCAAATTTATCAGCTTATGCAAACTTTTTTAAGTTCATCTACTCCTTGACCGGATTATTTACTGCGAAGTTTCCCCAAGAACGTTTTGAAATTGCTGCGCATGCTGTTCCACCCTTTCCTCGCTTCGGACCAATTTTCTTCCATGTCCGGCTCATACGCGACCACTTGTCAACAATCGAGTTTGGCATGCGTCAATTTATATTCGGGAACAGAACAATCCCACAGCGGCCGTTGCTTCTGAACTGCCAAAATTAAGCTTGTTTCTTTTTGCTCGGATCACGTCCACCCGATCTTTCTGGATAGTCTATTTTTATGGTCTCCTGTGTTTTTGTTTTTATATCAAACTGGGGTTCAGTTCACGAGTTCAAAAAATAATCAAATGATTCCACAAAATAATAAAATCACTACGTTACGATTTAAACAAATCAAAAATTACTTGCAATTTGCAAAAAATTACATGTCACGAATTCATGCAATAAAATTTAGGATAGCTGCCATTAACGGAGTTATTAGATGGTCATTATACTCTGCCATTTAAATGGTAGGAAATCGTCTACTATTTGCTGTGCCATGTCAAATGGCAGGAAATAATGGCCGTGTAATAGTAGCTTTAGTTTCTAGTTAATGTACGTGAAATTCATGGTACAAACTTACAGGTCAGGAACATTTTTCTAATTGAAAAATGGTTGGTTTTGTTGGAACTATTAGGCAATTCATATAAGTTCTTCCCGGTCCCTTCGTGGGATGTAATGGGAAACCATTTATTTATTTTTATTTTTAATAGGCAATTCAGTTCAACACACACTCACTTTCGAACTCCGTTACAAGTTAACCATCAGATGTCTAACTATTGTGCCTGAATTAATACCATCGGTTGATCATCAATCGTATATATACAAACTCAATTCTGCAATTCACATGTGCGAATTAGTATCGGTCGAAGATCCCTAAGTATCAACATCACTGAATGGCCTATAATTCCAACACAAGAACAGACAGTTTCTCCACGTGCGTTCTCGCATTGTAGCAGTGCTTTGAGGTGAGTTTTAGTCAATATCAAAGAGTTGCATTTTTCCGTGGTATAGCTTTTTGATGACAGGGCTTTATATTACTTTAGTTTATTATGATATTTTTTTCCTACAAAATTGCTTTGAAATATAATCTGATATGTATATATAAAGCAAAATGCTTGACATTTGTTTCATTTTCGATAACTTAAATTCGGTAAAACAATTTTTATGCGATGTTAACTAATTGGCAATCTAATACAAATCCAATACTTCCCAAACAAACCACATTTTAAGTGAATTTGTTTTACAAAACATTGTTTTGATCATAACGCACACTTTTTCGCTCTTAAGCTCTCTTGCGATTGTTTTGTTTCTTTCACAAAGCAACACCGTTGTCGTTGACATGTCTTGTTCGCAGAATCAAAACAATCACATGTCTTGGAAAATAATAATTAGGCTTGAAACCGTTTCAATCGCACTTGTCCAGGACTCTAGTATTTACTGTAACTGACCTGAAAAGAAAATCGAGATGCGTTTGCGGTCTAAGCGTATACGAAATATTAATTTTCAGTACTTATCCGCCATAGGTCAGTGTTTCACTTTAGCATAGAGAATCAGATAAAAGTTGCAATCCCTCTGTTTACGGTCTCTCGATGACGACGAGTTAGTAGCAGTGTTGCCAGGTCGGCACTTTTTGTGCTTTTTTAGCACATTTTGTTTGGCCACGGCACAACAAAATTTGATTTAAAGATTTTTTCGAAGAAAATCCCTCGTAGCTGAAGACATTGTGAACAATAACCAACAAAGCACTGCCGATGCAATTCGGTAGCAATTCGTAGGTAAGTAAGATCGGTTGACTAACAATCTTTATTAAAGAACTTGTTAAAATTTAAACATTGTTAAAACATTTCATAAAGAACACTGGTAACACACTAACGCATTTCTTTAACAAATTTAAAATTAAATTTGTTTGTTTGATGTCCAAAAATGTCCAAGTGGCGCTTGTGCACAATAAAAAATATGTAAAACGAACAAATCGAAAATAAATGAATAAAAAAATCATTCTTTAAGATTCGTTTTAACCCATTCCTATAAGAAACTTGTTAATGCATTTCGTTAAGAAACTTGTTAAGTTTACGTGCTTAATTCTGACGAATTTCAAATTGACAATATTTTGGAAGAATTTAAATAAAATAAATAAATGGTTTCCCATTACATCCCATGAAGGGACAGGGGAGAACTTCTCACAATCACTGAGCTGTGCGCTTTCCAGTTTTCACACACTGACTGGGACCTACAGTTTTACACCGATTCCGAACGGTATTTTTGAGAAGCTTTTCCATGGCTATATACTCGATAGTGTCGCCGCCACTATGCGAGGTGACCGCCGCCGAAAGAAATTTTAAGGTGGTTAGAGCAGGGTTCGAACCCAGGATCTCATGTACAAGAGCCGCGCACACTAACCATTGTCGGCGGCCACTTTGGAAGAATTTAGTAACTTGTAATTCAGCAGTTGGTTGCTTATCGCTATCTCGCCTATCCACTCTGTTTTCTTCCAATTTTCTACTACAAAGTCAATCACCTATGTCATGAATACTCCCTGACTTTAAGAAACATTTTCAACTGAGACAATACTCTTTCTATTTCAAAACCCTTTTTCTATTTATGTTTACATTTTTATAATTTGTATCACATGGATTGACTTTTTTAAAAAAACATCTGCCATAATTGAGTAGGGTCATATCTTGGGAAACTAAAATTCAGCTAGACCAGACTGTTATCTAAACTTTTAGCAATATGGTGATCATTTTGCTAGCTGGTGCTCACCTAATCTTCTGGAGAGAAAATTAGAAATGTACGACTTATAACCCGGGATGTACATATGTCTTCTATAACGATATCATATTTCAATATCTTGTTTAACCATAGTGATGTTGAGACCTGCCAGCAGTTATGAGAAAGACGAAAGGGAACGAAAAACATTCGAACGCTTATTCTGAAGAAGCCGCAGATTCGATGAATCCGTGCAAACGCTTGTCACGTGATGAAAATATTCATCCGGCTATGGTTCGTTGATGAAAAGGCTGCAAGACAGCACGCTGTCTAGCACACTTAGGCTAAAGAAGTCCATAGGGATACCTGCAGTTTCCTCTATAGCAACTATTGCCCAGTCGTCTAGCCAATTTTCCCTTTCAATGAATTTGTCTATAAGACCTACACGAATATCATGTAGGGCTACGGTGCTAACTAGATGTGTTCCGAATATCCTACTTTTCAGGCCTGCCAGAGCAGGGTAATCCAAGAGAAGATGTTTCGTCCTTTCCTCGTCCTCTTCCACGCAGCATCTACAGAGAGTGGAGTTTCTATGTCCCAATCTTAGGGCGTGTTTTCCTATAAGACAATGTCTCGCAAGTGTCATTGTGGATAACCTGCCTCTCGGCAAGCTAAGTAGTTGCCTAGTCCTCTTCCTCTCCACCTGTGGCCAGAGGATGCTGGCTTGTTTGCAAGTTGAAGTAAGTGTCCACTTGTCCTTGAACATATTATCAGCCCACTGCCTGATCTGCAAACGGCAGGTAGAGATTGGCATACTAACGCCTTCTTTTACCGGAAGAACCTATGCCATAGTACCCTGTCTAGCTAACGCATTCGCCACGCCAATTGCCTGGAATGTCGCTGTGTCCCGGTACCGATATGAGCCTGATGTCAAAATACTCTGTCATCACCCTAAGTGATGAGTGGCATTCATTCACCGCCAGGGACATAGCAAACATGGCTTCCAGGGATTTTATGGCAGCCTGGCTGCCTGTGTAGATACATATTCTCCGGAGGGTTCTGGCACTACTTTTGAGTAGTTCAGCAGCCTCCAGTATGGCGGTAATTTCCACTTGAAATATGCTAGAGTGATCAGGCAACTTAAAGGAGATATTTACATTTAGGTCCGGTGAATGGACCCCACAGCCTACTTGCTCGTCCGACTTTGACAAATCCGTGAAAAATCTGATACTACTGGTGACCCCTTCCAGCGACTTTTCACTGGTATTCCTGTTCGGAATAGAAGTCCTTAGATTTGTCGCTGGTCGAAGGTAGGGGATACTCTAGTCCGTTTTTACGGGAATGGAGTTGATCCGGTGTAGTAAGTCAGCGTGTCCGGAAACGCCACAATCTCTGATTCTCACCAGGGATGTAGTGGCTGCCGATTCGGCCATGATATCAGGAGTACAGATGTTCAGGATAGCACTAAGTGCAGTGCCTGATGTCGTGCTCATTGCCCCACTAACACTAATCAGTGCTGGTCTTTAATTTTCATCAAGGAATTCAGAGTTTATTCCTTTGGAGGGACCTCCGCCACACTACGATGCCATAGAGAAGTATTGGTCTGTCTATTGCCGTATAAATCCACATGGTGATCTTAGGTGACAGTCCCCAGCGCTTTCCTATCGGCCCTTTACACCAGTAAAGAGCAACAGACGCCTTTTTCACCCTCTCCTCCACATTCGGTTTCCAACACAGTTTTCTCTCCAGAATTATTCCCAGATACTTGACCTTTTCCGTCAACTGTAATTGCACCCCATTAACTGACGGCAGTTCAAATGCGGGTATTTTATATTTCCGAGAGAACAATATAAGCTCGGTTTTAAGTGGGTTAAAGGATAGTGTGTTGTTAACGGTCCAGTTCGAATTCAGACTAAATAGGCTGGTTGTACGAATGCTAAAAAAATTGAGTTTTCTAACCGTACAGATGATAGCAGTATCATCGGCATAGGCAAAGACCTGGCATTCGGCCCTGTCCAATTCAAGAAGCAGTTCATTGACAGAAGTTAACCATAATAGTAGAGACAGAACTCCCCCCAGCCATGTCCCCTGTTAACGTTCCAAGCAATTGTAACACCACCCCATTCAGCTTTGACGGATCTATCCATCAGAAGCTTCCCAATTAGTAGTGTCACCAAGCTGTCGATTCCTAGATTCTGTAACGACCTAAGAACCGCCGAAGGTTGAATGTTGTCCAGGATGGTCGCCAGAGCGAAGACCTTATTCTCAAGAGAGTTTTCATTATGCTGACTATAGAGTGGAGGGCCGTCTCAGTTGACCTTCCCTTGATATAGGCATGCTGAGAACTCGATAGTAGATTCTGAGGAAGATTACTTCGAACATGAATGTCCATTAACCTTTCAAATGTCTTAAGAACAAAGGATGATAGACTGATTGGTATAAAGTCCTTTGGTTGGACATGAGAGCATTTGCCCGCTTTCGGGACGAAAACCACTTTGGTTTGCCTACAAATGCTAGCACTGCCCCTAAAGACTGCATCTAACCAATTACAGGATAGGTATAGTGTATCCTGTAGTTGCGCGGGAATTATCCCGTTAGGTCCGGCTAATTTATAGGGCTTAAATCATCTAATGGCCCATATCAGATTTTTTTTCTGCTCACTATTGAGTGAACTTTTTCCATGATAGGTGAGTTTGGGCCTAGCTCTTCTTGCTGATGACCACCATTCCTGTCATCGTTGGGAAAGTGTGTATCCAGGAGAATCCCAAGAGACTCTTCGGACGAATAAGTCCAAGTTTCTAGCGAGCATGCATCTTAAGTGTGCAGTCTGGTTGGTTCCTTCAATGGATTCACAGAAGTTTCGCCAGGATTTCCGTTTGGCGTTCCTGATTTCACGTGGGTTCGATCCCTACTCTGACCACCTTAAATTTTTTTCGACGGCGGTCACCTCGCTTAGTGATGGCGACACTATCTAGTATTTAGCCATGAAAAAGCTTCTCAAAATACCGTTCCGAACCGGTATAAAACTGTTGGTCCTAATCGGTGAGTGTAAAACTAGAACGCGCACAGCTCACTGGTTGTGAGAAGCTCTCCCTAATCCCCTCGTGGGATGTAACGGGAAACCATTTTTTTTAACTAAGAGTTTCCTTAGGCACCCACGATAGACGTTCCAGTCCGTTTTTCTATAATTTTTAAAAACTTCCTTTTTCAGAGGTTCGATATTTATGTGGAACTGTAGATACCTATGATCAGAAAATGAGTTATCAGAAAGTACGCTCCAATCGGATATAGTCGTAGCCAAGTAGTAAAATTAGGTCTAGTACTTCCCTCCTAACCGAAGTTATGAAGGTCGGTTCCTCGCGTCTATTACAGATAGTTCATCCGGATATACATTACGGAAAAAAGTTTACTAATAGCTCCAACTGCAGTAGGACCTAAGACCATAGGCATACCAGTCTATAAATTAATATCATGCTGTCGTTTCCAATGGTAGATGTAGCCCTAACCAAAATCTATCACCGATGACACTGTGAAAGTCGAACAACGAGACAGGGCAGGAGAGTACGGTTTTATCCTAATTCGGGTATGAGGACTCGAACGGCATCATTAGCTTTTTGAGTTACAATTATGGTTTCATACAAAATATATGTAGGATTGCCAGACGTACTATTCTCAACAGTACGCGAACTTTTTCGTTCGTTGTACTATCTTCTGCATTACCAATCAAAAAGTAGGCGAAAGTACTTTATTAAACAATCGTATTTCTTATTTGTAGTTTTTCTTTGGTTGAAACCCCAATTAAACAAAGTGTTTTTATCCAAAAAACCTTTTCAGTGTAAGAAAAAGTAAAATTACCTGAAATTGATAATTAAGTGGAAATTGATAACTGTAAATGACGATGAGTAAATAGATATAGTTATGTAGTGAAAGGTTTTCTCTTATTAGGCGAACTAATCTGGTTACTGGCAATTTGTGAACTGAAAATAGAAAGAATGTCGGAAAATTGCTTTTCTGCTGATGTTCTGAACGAACGAATCCCAAAAACCTGGTTTCAGAGTTAAGCTTTGTTCTAAAAAGTTGAATCCCAAAACCTTTAAAACAACTTTGTTGGTTAAAGTTTAGGGGCACAACCAACCAAGTAGACGTTAGTGGCTGTCAAAATCGAAAAATCAAAAAAAAATCCACTCTATTAGTCAAAATAAAAAGAAAGTTTTGTATGAAACTGTAATTTTAAATCAAAAATCTAATGATGCCGTTCGATTCCTTGTACCCGAATTAGGTTAACACAGTACTCTCCGGCCTTGTCTTAAAAAATATTTGACAAAAACTATCACAGTGTCGTAGTAGCATATCACCGATGCATACTGGGGCCCATTGTAATAACATCACAATTTTTAAAGTATTGTTCTGATCATTTTGGAATGTACTAGACATTTGTATAGGAGGAGACAATATTTGAGAATGTTGAATTTAGGAGTACCCTGTGTCAACACACTTGGTGCTACATGATGTCAAAGTCGACCACTTTGGCACTGTTAGAAATTTCAAAGCCTGGTACTTCTAGACTTATAGACCGATTACAAAGATTCTTTACTTTTGAGAATCTACTATGCAAGACAAATAAAAAATGCACCAAGCGTTGCTTAATATCTTTTACCGTTATTAAGATGTTCTCTACCAAAATTTAAAATTGTAAATTTTTTACATTGACTTTGTTTAGTTTTTTGTTAATAACCCGGTTATTTCAGGGAACAGAATATTTCTGAATACACTGTAAAATTAAAACAAATCAATAATTTCACTTTTTCAGAGAATGCATGATTTCTAAATGGCTATAATTTTACTTTAGGTATATTTGCCCAAGCCTTGTCCTATAGGAAAGTGTATATATTTGTATGTAGATTTCTTGGAAAAAATCTAAAGAAAATACTGAATGAATCATGGTAACTTTTCGGGAAATATATGGTGTTTTTTTTTGGAGGTTGCGAAAAATTTCAAAACTTGAGAAGTCGGCATTTTCAAACGCCTTGAGATAGCTTAATAATTTTTACAGTCTATTCTTTACTGTAGTGTGGTGTAGATATATTCTGTTGTCTGAAATAACCGAGATATTAAGTAAAACCTTAAAAAAGTCAATGAAGAAAATTAAAATTTTTACATTTAGTAGAGAATATGTTAATAAGTGGACAAATTTGGCACCGTGTAGCCCCAACTGTGTTGACACGGTATGCTTCTGAATACAGTATTCTCAAAGCCTGTCTCCTCTTCTACAAATGCCTGGTATATCCCAAAATTATCAGAACATTACTTAAAAAGTGGTGATATTATTACCTTTATTTTTCGAATATTTCCGACTGTGCGATGTTATACGTATCGTCATTCGGCACAGACGAAATATGGCGAATATAAAGGGTGGTTCAGTCACAACTGGAGAAATTTTACCAGCGTATTCCTTGGCTCATTTTATAAAAATATGTCCATCTACGACCATCCCCGAAAATGCAAGGGGCGAAACGCAGCCATTTTAAAATTTTCGGATTGGTGGTCGGAGGGTACTAGGGTAAAATTGCTAACTTGGAAAGGATGGAAAGGTCTTTGGGAGACCTTTCAGAATCAACAAAGTTAAATCAAAAAATTAAAAAAGTGAAATCGATGAGGTACAGAGGTTTAAAAAAAATCCAATGAGTGTTCGAACTCACGAGCGATGTGTTAACATCTTTTTGTTACACGGTACCTGTTCGACTTCTATGAACACATTAGTAAATGTTATATTGGATATTAAAAAACAGCGTTCAATCATATGATGACGTTACATTTAAATAATATTAATACTTACAATTATTTAAAGGCCCAGTGCAAGCACATGTGCCATTATTTTCTTGCTTAATACTTTTTGTTTTATTCCTACAAAAAACAACGAGAATGCAAAGCATCAGACACATGTAGTGGGTTTTCCAATAGTTAATTGACAACTTTGAATTTAATTTGTGAAAGCACTATTCCACTGATCATCTAACTGCTATTTCCCTTTTTTTTCAGTAAACCCAACGTTTTCCTCATGGTAAAGTACACGAACGAACAACGTATGCAAATTACAAGAATGTACTACCGAATGTCAGAGTCGCGTTAGCCCCAATTTTCGGTCGATATTCTCGTCCTAGTAGACAAGCAAAAACAATTTTTGTGGAAAAATGTAAGTCTACATATTCATTGAGTGATGCTGCCGTACCAGTGAGATAACGTGTTGGTCGAAGTGTCGAAAATATCGCTGTTATGTTCGTACATACACCACACAAGTTCACACAATTTTCGTTGCTCTCTTGCTATCTCATTTTTA
The DNA here is from genome assembly GCA_963931995.1 of Phaonia tiefii. NCBI lineage: Eukaryota > Metazoa > Arthropoda > Insecta > Diptera > Muscidae > Phaonia > Phaonia tiefii. Next base: position 100,870,259 of record OZ008369.1, on the reverse strand, counting down.
TATCCGTATAACCACGTCATTACTCTCTTTGCTCTGAGAGTGCTCCGCACCCACACAAGACAACTATTCGCTGCCGCTACACCAGGGTGTATTTTTTTCGTAGTCTGAAAATCTGTGTTTCGCAGTTGGACAAATCTGTGTTCTACATAGGGCTGGGTCATCCTTATCATTTAGGTTATGAAATATAGATGCTGACCGATTTCATATAAATCGGTCCAGCCGTTTCGGAGGAGTTTAACGCCAAACAATATGTGATCGCAGTCGGACAAACCATAGAGTTTCTCATACTAGAGAGAATATTCGGCTAATTTGACGTTTCATTTCACACTCTTCTTGATGCGGTCCGTGTAATAGAGAGACGTTTGACAAAAAGTTACATACACCAGGTGGAATTACACTAACTTCTTGCTTTAATATTTCATGTCGATTTGATGAAAACTGAGAAATTTAAATGTGTTTTAAACTTTTTTTATTGACTGTTATTGTTAACACAATAATTTTATCACACAAAACGGAATGCCGTTGTTGTTCTTTTGTTCGTTGTTTTGAATCATTGCCTCTATCTGGTATTAGTAAAGCAACTCTTTTCAACTTCGAACGTAAATATAACACCAGGCCAAATGTCATTAATTTGGTGAGAGAACTACTGGGTCTACTATAAGTATTAGTCTATGGGACAAACTGTGTTTGGATGTGTTCACTTTGTAAGTTTAGTCCCTACCCGCGGCTATAGTTGTTAACACATCAAAAATGCAAAACAGACATATGAATGTGCACATAACCTCAATTTGCTCAGCCAGGGGGCAGGTAAGTTATGTTTTTTGTCTCTTAAAATATAGCCCTACATCTGGTCTTTCCAAAATGCTCTAAACGAAGCCCAGAGGTCTTTCCGTTTCAAAGTTCAGCCAATTCTTCAGCCAAAAATTTCAACAAAATAAAATCTGAAACATGTTAATTTACAAAAACAAATGAATGTGTGATGTTATTTCACTTCCAAAAAAAAAACATATGTTTTTATGATAGTGTCGCCGTCACTAAGCGAGGTGACCGTCGTCGAAAGAAATTTTTTTAAAGGTGGTCGGAGCATGAATCGAACGCAGGATCTCCAGTACGAGAGGCGGGCACACTACCCATTGCACCACCGACGGCTCACATATTGATCATTATGTCAAAGTATTTCTGGATGTTTTTCCTTAACTAGGAGTGTTAAGATAATTCTTGCTAAATTGAGATCAGTTTATACCTATAATGTGTGATGATATGCCCAAATACTTGCGCAGAAGGGAGCTGATGATATGCCTTGGTGAGCATTGAATATTCCCAAGCATCCACCATTATAATCAATTTCACAGCATCCACCATAATAATCAATTTCACAGTACGAATATCTTTTTTGAATATTTTCAATTAAAATTTACTTAATCCATGAAATTACTTTTTCTATGAAAATTCACTTTTTAATAGTTATTGATCTTGAACTGGAAATTGACTAGGGAACTTTTTTCTAATGTTTATTTATTCCACCAATTTATATTCTAAGCATAAATAAACAAATTGTAATTAGATTAGTTTCCAGTACACTGTCCCACACACAAGCACAATTTTTACTACAATAATCCATGATTTAAATTTTAATATTCTTGAAATACAATTAATTAAATACGATGAACGTAAAGACAAATTTCAACAAAACTGTACTTAATTATAAAGGTAAAGATAAAAGGCAACCAACGGTCATGGGGTAAACAAAACAATTCTGAAAAAAAGTCAAGTAAAAAGTTTAATGATTAAGCCGTATTGGTGGTGGAATTCAAATTAGGAATAATGTTCCTATCTTCTATATAGAAATTTGTATCAAATCTTTTGTTATCATGAGTGAATTGATTACACGATATCGTCTTATCATAGGTTTTTCTGTAACGGGGTTTTCAATAAGAGCGCTACAAAAGTGTTTTTAAATAAAACAAAACCGGTTTTAGATACCAATGAAATTGCTTGCAGGGGTCCAGACGCTGAACCCAATTTTCGCCTTTTTTCAAGCATAAATCGGCCGATACTGCTGCAATTTCATGTTCAATATTCGTACGAAGTTCACCAATCGTCGCTGGCTTGTTGGCATAGACCATAGACTTGAAGTAGCCCCACAGGAAATAATCTAACGGCGTCAAATCGCACGACCGAGGTGGCCAATCGACTGGGCCATTTCGTGAGATAACACGTTCACCAAACTTGGTTTCCAATAAATTGATTGTGGCATTTGCTGTGTGGCTTGTGGCGCCGTCCTGTTGGAACCACATGTCCTCCAAGTCCATATTATCCAATTGGGGCCAAACATATTCAGTTATCATTGAACGGTAGCGATTCGCATCGACAGTAATGTGCCGGTGTTGATCATCACGGAAGAAGTACGGCCCGGTGACGCCGCCGGCCCATAAACCGCACCAAACCGTAATTTTTTCGGGATGCAATGATGACTCATGGATTTCGTGTGGAATGCTGTCTGACCAATAACGCATATTTTGCTCATTAACCCTAGAAAGTTAACCTTATTTTTTTACACATAAAAGATAAACATACGTGTCAAAGACGTTTGAGGTCTAATTAGTAAAGGTTCCAAAATGTTTTAAAATAATTTTAGTTTCACATTAATAAGATTAAGTCTTGCTCTATAAAGAAATGTTATCTACAGAAAAGCCCTCAACTTTTAAACTGCATAACCGACCAACAGTATTTACCTTAAAAATCAATGAAATAAATAAATGCTTCTTTGTCATACGTCTCAGCGCCGCACCTTATCTCACTAGGGTTAACGAAGCCATTCAGCAAGAAATGAGCCTCATCGCTGAAGACGATTTTCCGATGAACATCCGAATCATTTTCAAGTTGTTGCTCAGCCCAATTCACGAACATACGCCGCTTATGGTGGTCAAGCGGCTTCAGTTCTTGCGTCAATTTGATCTTGTAAGGATGTAGGCCAAGATCTTTTCGTAAAATTCGTCACAACGACGTCACAGAAACGCTTGAGAACGACGTGTGAGAGACACATTTGGGCTTTCTTGAAGTGAAGCCTCAGCGGCAGCAATATTCTTGACCCTACGGGCACTTCTTTGTCTCACTGGCACGGGAACATTTTGTGCTGTGCCTGTGGATTCTAATTTTTCCACTAGACGGTAAATTGTTGATCTGGTAGGACGATTATGACGACCATAAATTGGACGTAGCGCTCTTAAAGTTGAGGCCACTGACTCCAAATTTCGGTAGTAAATTTTAATAATTTCGACTCGTTGTTAGCTCGTATATCTTTCCATGATGAAATGGCAAACCTTACTGAAGAGAAATGTCAAAAGAGCGGGAAAAAGTAAGGCGTTATTTGCTGTCCCTATGGATTTACGTTTGTAGCGTCTCTGTTGAAAAACCCTTTATATTGATGTCTCCTGGGACAAGTAAGTCAGAGAAGTGGTCTCTCCATATTCCCAAAATACTCTGGCCATCTGCGACCAGTTTCCCGTCCTTATCTCTACAAAATGAGCGTCTCTACGTTACGGGCTCTCTGATGGAAGATTCAATTTGCTCACTCACCCAGCCAATTTTCACCCTTAAATTTAAATTTACGATGTTTGTTGGTTTTGTGATTCAAAGTTGAGGTTGTCGAAAAACATGCAAACAAAATTCAGAATCGTAATTGCTCCACAGAAATAAAGGATTCGTTGAGATGTAAATTGCCAGTGAACTTTGACTAGTGACGCTTTTTTTTATCAACAATTACTTTTAAATATATCTTTTTATAAATTACTAGGCAAATCAGCTTTTTTTCTCATTTTGCTTACTAATATTTTAGGAAATTTAAGATTTAATTAATTAATAACAAATAACAAATATTTGTTTAATACAGATTAATATAATAATAAAATTGAAAAAATAAAAAATTTCTCACCAGGTTCCTTGCTAACAAAGGCTATCGCCCTTGTAATCAAAACTCATTGAAAATTATTGAAATGACATTTTATTTAATTTGTTAGAAACTTGATTTCAATGAATTTGTATGTAAACTATTTTCCCCTTCCTACCCCTTCACATCTATGGTCGTGGTAAAATAATTATACTTTATATGTGTTATCGCATACATCAAACACAAAGTATTGATAATTTTAATTAGTTTGACGTCATGCAACGTGTCACAACAATATTGTTATGATCGAACGTTGATATTTCCCATGTTATGTATCCAAATATTAATGTGTGGTCGTCGATACCTTGTATCACAATACTGACCTCCAACCTCTGTACATTTGACCGACAGTATACAAATATGAACAGACTGATATTTCTTTGAAATACTTCATAACAACAGGCATACTACCAGTCAAACACTGCACAGTGATTGGAATGCTCATACGCGCTGATAAATCTATATTTTTTGCTGTTTGGCTGGTAGTATAAAGTGTATTTATAGCTTGTCGACACATGTAGTATACTTCTGACCAAACACATTGTGTTTGCGATTGAATGTTACATGTTGGAGACACAATGATTAATATGCTATAATATATGTGTTTGCATCCAAATATAGCTTTGTTTGTGATACAAACACAAATGTGTTTGTGGCGGCAATTAACTTAATTTTTCTTCCCTATGCTCTGTCGAGATCAAAATAATAACAGAAAAGAAAGCGAGTTTACTGTCAGCATACGTGAATGTTATTTCAATTGTGAGACATTGACAAAACCTTTAGGGAAAAAGAAAATAGTCTTTTCATGTAATAAAATTCATTAGATGTGAATTTAAACTTTTTATTTGAAGGGAATCAATTCCTTAGAAATGGGTCCTACACTGTATAACATGTTAAAGACTACTTCAAAATTGCAAATTTCAAACGATTTATATCCAGTTTCTCAGCAATTCGATAAGCAAGCAAAATTTTATAACTACTTTATTTCGAACATTTCCAACAAATGTTGCTTTTCCAAAGTCACTCGTTTATCATTTTCATGTTGCATTCTAAATTAAAGGTGAAATTAAAATTCCTCAGGGACGATTTTTGTTTATTCGACATTTATATTGGCACCTTTTAAATTTTTAAGTCCTGGAAATGTAACCATATACGAACAACAAGGGTATTGGTTTTATATCCTTTTACCAAAAGATTAAATAGGAGTCAATTTTTAAAAAGCAAATGTTGAAATGGGCTGGCGTTACGGCTTCTTTATATTAATTACCAACTTTGTAATTTCTGAGTAGTCAGTAGACGCAGGGGAAAAGTATAATACCGTATTTAGAACACTTATAAATTGAACATATATCTGGATAAATAAATGGCTAGAGTAGCGTAGAACCATATACGGACACCACTACGTAATAAGGGACCAAAAAAAATACCCGTGTCTCGTGCCCAAAGTCATGCACTTCTTTTTGTGGGCCCCCAAAGATTTGGGTCCTCGGTGTCATTTTTGCAAAAACGTGATCAGTTTGTCAGGCTCATATCATGCAAACGGTTCGGAACCGTTCTTGTCATAAAGAACAAAAATTGTAAACATATAAAATCAAAAAAACTTCATCTTCAGGGTCAAAATCGCAAAAAACTTAAAAAAACATCGATATTTCTTTACCTTTCCCCCTGTTCAGGTCCACATGTAGAAAACTGTTCAAAAAAAAAGGTAAGCAAATCGAATTTTTTCAAGTTTTTTGGGATCTTGTTCTTGAAGATGAAGTTTTTTTGATTTTATACAGTCATAATCGTTGTTCTTTATGACAAGAGCTACAACTTTTCCTCAGAGAGTAAATCAAAGTTCCGAACGGTTTGCAAGATATGAGCATGTCAAATTGATCACGTTTTTGCATAAATGACACCGAGGACCCAAAAAGGGCATGACTTTGGGCAACACTGGGAGACACGGCTCTTTTTAGTTTTGGTCTTTCATCACGTAGTGGTGTCCGTATATGGTTTTCTATTCGTGTCGCACTGTGTTATTCACGCTCGAGGCCGAATAAATACTACGAAACTGCATGCAATTAATATTGCATGTAAAAATTGTTTTGTCTTTTTGGCAACAACAAAAATCGTGTCTAATGGGACCCGAGGGTTCTCTGGAGATGGACAGAAGTTTTTGCACAATGTTTCTTTATGTTTTGCAATATTTTTCGAACACTTATATTGTTGGACATTCTCAATTGAAATGAGTTGTCATTTGCATTTAGTTTGATTATTCTCGACTAATTATTCCAGCTTAAGGTCTCTTTCATTAAACTTTTTTGTTTTTTTTCGATATTTCGATTTCCTTTGGAAATCTTCTTCAGGAAAGTTTTTATATTAATTAACACAACAAATTCGCATCGCAATTGGTTCACGTATAGAGAAATAGACAAGAGTCGCTAACCCTCTCTTTACATTCTCTCGATGACGACGAGGTAGTAGGCCATTTCATCGACATCGTGCTGCTTTTGTATTTTACTCTTAAGTTGGACATAAAACGGATAGGAATAAAATGCAATGCGTATTTTCCTTCGATGCAACCAACATAAAACATTATTTATCTGTCATTAGTATCAGTCAAATACTATTCAAACTTAGTTTGCTGCATTGTTTGCTTCTAGATACTTATCGCTCTCTTGCCTATCCTCTCTGCTTTCTAACAATTACTACACTCTGTTTTCTACCTACTACATTGTCGATCAACTTTTCCATGGATACCCCCTGATTCTTGCTATCGCATGGAGTATAGTATGTTGCAGCCGTCGTATTGAAATAACATACCAACCAGTTTGGGCAAGAAAAATCCGTGTCACCAACCCATAAACTGCACCAAACAGTGTATTTTTCAGGGTGATTTGGCAGATCTTGAACAGCCTCTTGCTGGTTTACTGACCAAAAATCGGTAATTTTGTGTACTTACGTACCCACTGACATTTTTTCTGTGTATGCTGTCCCGAACTACTAAAATATTGCATTAAAACTTGGTTTAAATAAAACCACAAATTTTAAAGGCGATAAACTTTATTGGATAATTTGTTTTTGTTTTCAAAAGATGCCTAAAATTGTATTTCAGTTTTTACATAAAGAGGTTATGTTCTTTAAAAAAAATTCTTACAAATTAAAAATGTTTACCAACAACTTAAAAAAAAATGTATTGCAAAATGTGCTAAATCATCAAAATTGCTAAGTATCTCTTAGACTAATAAAAAAATAAGATATAACGAATAAGGCGTTAACACATATTAATGGATTTTTTCGTTTTCTGTTAGTTTATTACTTTTTAAACAAAGAATAAAATTTAAAAACGTGATTTGACCTTCCACATATGCAATACAATGGGTTCAAAAAGTAAGTTTTTCAAAAAGTCCAAAAAATTAGTGAACTTTAGTGGGTTGCTATCAAAAATATTTTAAAGAGATACCTAACATTTTTTTTGTGTTTATTAACGTATGCGTTGCTACGTTTCAGACCATGTGAATTTTTTGAAAAATTTTTACCCACAAGTTTAAAACAAATTAGCTTTAAAAAAGTTCTAAATTCACAATTTATAGAGTGACAATGTTAAAGTAAAAATACCTACAACCTAAATGAAATATCATATAAAACGAACGTTCTACACGACCATTGCAATTGCATTCAGCGGCATATTGTTGTTTGTTAATTTTCCCAGCAAACATTTTAATAACAATTCTAGATTATAAGCTCATAAATTAAGCATTGAGATATAGAAACAGCTTGAAAAAACATTAGCTGGGTTGTAATATTTGACATTTTGTTGTGCGTTAATTAGTAATAAATAAGATCAGTGCGAGAGACTATTTGATTACAATGTCTTTAAAAAATTTTGACTCAATTGATTACTGGATTGCAGCACCATCTAATAACAAAGTGGCTAGTTTATGTGCTTTCGTGGAACAGACACTGGGAAACAAATGTTGTGAAAAAAAAGAAGTTGTAGGAAAATTACGATTTTTTAACTCAAAAATGTCAAAATACTGGAATTTAACTAGAATATAATTTATTTTAACAAAAAATACTCTAAGTGGCTAAATTGGAATGTTTGAAACTTGATGATGTGAGATTAAATATGTTTTAATAAATCGAGTTATTTTATTAATAACATTTTGTACAGAACCCTTGCACAAGTAAAAACAGCTCAGCATAAATGGATTTATCACCAGATACTTCAGTCCCAATGACGACTCCAACTGCAAATGTCAACATTAAAAAACGCGGAAGGCCAATGAAAAGCTGTATGGACTCTTCAAATTAATAAAGGAATCGTAAAGTTTCTGACCGCATCGCAAAATAGTCATTGGCAGAGCTGGAACTTGCTGTTCAAAAAAAGGGAGATGCTCGAAAATCAAAAGTGCTTATCTAACTCCAAAGCGTTAGCTTTATATTTGGACTTAGATCTTTCAGAAAGAAAGTATATTATACTGCGTTCAGTAATTAATGAATTGCACCCAAACTATTTGCCTTTTTTATATACACTACGAGACGAAAAACGTAATGTACTTCCAGTTGTGACAGCTACCGAAAATCCTGCTGAAGTAAATTTGAAGTCCATAATGCGCAGAACAGCAGAGGGAGTGCACACTTAAAAATATTCACTCTGTTCGGAGTTCCAGGGAGTCTCACTCCGATCGGATAACTTGTAGCGGAGTGAAAAACTTTAACTCCGTTCGGATGAAACTAATTAACTCCGATCGGAGTGAATTCACGCCGTTCGGATGAAACTACTTAACTCCGATCGGAGTGAATTCACACCATTCGGATGAAACTACTTAACTCCGATCGGAGTGAATTCACTCCGTTCGGATGAAACTACTTAACTCCGATCGGAGTGAATTGACTCCGTTCGGATGAAATGAATTAACTCCGATTGGAGTGAATTCACTCCGTTCGGATGAATGGAATTAACTACGAACGGAGTGAATGCTATTTCTCCGATTGTGTTTGAAATAGAAATGCAGAACAAACTTTTTCAATGTATTTTATGTTTATTTTTGAAAATTAATATCAATATGCGGCCTGAGCATTTTTTAAATATATTAATTAATATAACATTGTCTTAGGAACTATAGGTGCAAAGTTATTTTGTCGAAAAATAATCTTACCAATCCAGGTACATCTAAGAAACGGGGAAAATCTATGAGTATAGCAACTTGTCCTCGGCGGCAACAAAACGTTTTTTTCATGCTACTAAAAATTTCGTCTGTTTGCAAAACGGTAGTATTTTGTATCCACGTTACTTCTTCCTCATCGGGGCAGTTGTAGTTGCTACCATTGTTTGCCTTTTTTTGCTCAGACGCAGTCAACCGCGAAGAATTCCCGATGACTCGGTTAACGGTTTTTAGCCTGTAACTGATGTATCCGCCTCGGTCGCATATGGTAATCATGAATATACGATAAACTTACCAAATTTTCGGCGTTCTTTCCTTCACATAAATTCGGAAATATCGCTGCAGCAGCTTTGGGCCCAACCACCTTTTCCTCTCTAGATGGATAGAATCCACAGGTAGTCGTCAGCCGCTCTACTATGAGTTGGATTAGAGACTTTCTTGAGCGATCCACCAGCGAACCCGTTGAAGAATATTCGTTAAGAATATTTTGCCCGCAGTCTGATAAAAAAATCCTTAAGTCCTGAAAATCCAAAAGGAAAATTAAAATATCTGAAGTGAAGTAAAAAACGAAATTGCAAAAAAAACTAAACTTCCGCATATTGAAATTATCTCTTTAACAGCATTAACATCTAGTTTGAATTCTGTCCGTCCCCAATCCTCACAAGGGCCGCTGCTAATACCATCCGTCTGGGTCTGAGTGCCTATGGTTTTAAATTGTCCTGTGGAAAGCTACATTACACTATACGACTCACTTTTTCAATACACAACAGCTGATAAAAATTCTTGTGCGTGCGAAAGAGAGGTATGTATAAATGCACTTGCAGCAAGCTAACTGTGGCAGTTAAAAAGAGATGCAGCACCGCACGACAATTGTGCGACAATTTTTGACTATAAATTAAAAATGTTTTCAGCATCCTAACAGATACTTATATTTTTGGATTATTTCCAGCGTCGTCGTCGAAGTCGATTCTATTTTAACACATTTTGTTTCGCCATTGTAGGCCCTATAATTAATTTATGTAGCTCTGCCATCGCAAGAACGCAACAGACACGGCGAGACCAAACACACGAATGACGCTTGCCCTTGCTACGAAACAGCAATGGAAATAAAAATCACTCCGATCGGAGTAGATCCAGCAGTTCACTCTGTTCGGAGTGCGACGGTACGTAAAATCAGTAAAATGCGTCAAGTTTCATCCGAACGGAGTAAATTTAATAAATTCACTACGTTCGGATAAACATTTTCATTCACTCCCAGCAGCGGAGTACACTAACACCGGACCGGAGTTAAAAAAGGCACTTATCCGGTTACCGGAGTGATTTTTTTGCAAATAATTTTAAGTGTGTGTTAGGACTTTGTGATATACAGCAAAACCTGCGTAAATTTCAGTTCATATGCAAGTGGGGTATGGATGGAAGTTCTGGTCATATCCGATATAAACAAAAATTTACAGATCAAAACCCAACGGATGAATTTATGTTTTTCATTGCATTCGTGCCTATCAAGTAAGTGAAATAAGAAGAAATAGGTGTGATATGTGTCTAAAAATTTACTGTTTTCAGATTGGTGGATTTGACATCAGGACAAGATGTATGGACAAACCAAACACCATCATCTACAAATTATTGCAGGCCAATATAATTTTATTTTTCAAAAGAAAATGCGAAAAGTTCGAGATGAATATAAAGAAATGACGGAGAAAATTAATAGTCTTGAGTGCGATGTTATTGACTTGGACAAGAGGAGTTTTGAAGTTTCTTACAAAATGTACTGCACAATGATAGATGTGGCAGTTGCAAATATTCATACAATGACAAATTCTTGTAGTAGGTGTTTGTTTTGCAATGCTAGACCAACCGAAATGAACGAATTAAGGGCAAACAAAATTCCAAATGTAGATAGCTACGAGTTTGGGCTATCAACGCCACATTGCTGGATACAGTTTTTTGAATGTGTGTTACATATAGCATATCGACTTCCGTTTAAAAAAGGGCGTATAGGTAAGGAAAATGAAAAAAAATTCTCCGAAAACAAAGCAAGAATACAGGATGAATTTCAAAGAAAAAGAGTGATTGTGATAAGTTCTCCCCGGTCCCTTCATGGGATGTAATGGGAGACCATTTATTTTTTTTACTTAGCTGCTGAAATTACAAGAATTGATCGAGAACTAATAGAAAATTTCGGAATAATACTTCGAAAATATAATAAAATTATTCGAAAAACTCGATTGAATCATACAAGGAAAAATTCTTGGGGTAACTGCAACTTTGATTTAATGAATCACCTAATAATAATGTCGGAATCATCCATATCGTCGAACAGACACAAAACATTTAACAATAAGAACACAAATGTTAAAAATATAGAGAAATATATAATAACTGTCAAAACCGAAGATAGTTGTGAGCTTGAAGTGTCCGAAGAAAGAACATGTGATGATTCATCTTCTGAGTAGTTGAAATAAAAGAAAATTGAAAACTTTTCCCACTACCAGTTCTGTTGAATTTATTGCATGATGAATATGGTAAAAATGAATGGATATGGTAAAAATAGTACGATGTTAAAAGTATGGTCATAATTAGAGCATCAAATAAAGGTTTGTAGTGTGAATAAATTTCGAGCCCATGTTCTATTTGTATAAGAGGTACCAGAATCCTTGGTCCGATTTGTTTTAAATTTGCCATAGAGTTTTCGACAACAAAAAAAATAGTTTTTGAAACTTTGATTGAAATTAGACTGTCTGATAGGGTGTTACGACATGATTATTATTTAAGACCCTTTGCGCCTTTTGTATGGGAGGTACCAGAAGCCTTGGTCCGATTTCTTCTAAATTTTACACAGTGTTTTAGACAGTAAAAAAAGTGAAGCTACAAAGTTTGGCTGAAATCTGGTGGTCACAAAGGGTGTTATAGCGGGTTGAAATTTTATTATGAATTATATCCTTTTATGGGAGCTACCAGGAGGCTTTGTCCGTTCGGAATCAAATTTTGAATTTTTCTTGATTTATACCAAATACTCCTTTCATTTTTGTCCCATCGATGTGGGCCCGTTCAGTGAAATGACGACGACATGTTAGTAGTTCGCCCGATCTCAGTTCCAGCACCAGTTGTAGTTTGTATGGATTTGGACAGAGGTCCTTACATAAAATCATCCAGATAGTTGAAAAACGCAAACCCAAAAAAATTAACTAGGTGTTAACGTTAATAGGTTGTAATATATGTACTTGTAACCCAAACGTGGCTTTGTTTTTTGAAAACTGCTGAAAACAAAAACGTGACAGACAATAAAGAAACAAAAAGCAGAAAACCTTCAATTCACGAAAACAATGCTTGCAAACATGTACATGGATTGTGCAATATGTTACTTGGGCCGATATTTAACAGCGTGTACGCCTGACATTAGGTTACGGCAGCTCTTGCAATGGGGCATGGTCGAATTCGGTAATGGAACATTGGTGGAAAGGACGGCCAAAATTGCTGTTTTTATCAAATACCTAAAAGCGGAGCCATTATTCAAACGGAAATACCAGACTCTCCTAGCGGAAAGGGATTAATAGAACAGTCAAGTTCCTGTTATAGAGGGATAAGTAAAATTATGCTCGGCTGGGTCGAAAATTAATGATCAGGTAGGGTACAGGATCTATACTGGGGAACTACAACTGTTTTCTTCTCGTAGCTAATACGAACATTGGGGTGTACTGAGTACCGCGTTCTTTTTTGGAATCTCTATCGTGGAGAATATCAAAAGACACGTATTGAAGAGCTAGTTACGGGAACGTCAAACCTTGTTCATACGATGGTGCTTATTCCCTTACCCGGGGGTCGTGGTTGCAAATCCTAGGGTATTTGGGCAAAAAAAATATTTTTTTGTCAATATGGGGTTCAAACTAAAAATATATTTTCATAATTTGGAAAAAATTTTCAGGGCAGCATTTTGAAGTCAAGATCGAGCATATTTTTTGTGATTTTTCGCGCATTTCTCATTGCGGTTCGCCAATTAGCTTATATTTGTATTTAGTGTATATATTGGATGGATTTTCAAAAAAAATTAAAAAAAAAGAATTGTAAACCTGGCAGGAAAAATTGCAAAAAGGTGGCTTGAAAAAGATTATCCGTCTTCCTTAAATTTGTAAGGTACGCCCAAACATGTGCTTGAAATATTCGACCCGAATGTCAGGAGATGAATTTTGAAATATTCGTGCAGACATGGACAACTCGAATTGAGCCAGATGAATTGTGAACACTGATAATGATATTTTACGAGTATGCACTCTGCCCATTAAAATCACTGTTGTGGTTTAAACTTGAGCATCTCAGCACATTCCCTCCAGTGTATCTGCATGTTTGTGTTTGGCCAATTGATTGATAGCAATGACTTAACCAAATATAGAAAAAACGCTTCCTTCCTAATGTGCTTGCCCTCCTGTACATTTCCCGTTGTGTACTACCCTGCCACATTGTAATTGAGCGTTAATTAATCAAAAATATTCCCCCTGCCCATCATCCATAAGTTAGCCCAAGGCAAGGTTCACAATGCTGACGATTTGTACATACATATGTAGTACAATATAATTTTTGAAATTAATTGTAACATTGTTAGTGGGTGTGTTGGTCTTACACATAGAGAAATGATGTATAGAGACGCTATTATTCTCATCAGACATTTCCTTTCACACTATTCGTGGTGCGGTATGTGCGACAGAGAGTTATTTGACGTAGATTGACTTAAACTTTTCATATCGTTTTGATGAAAAACTGTGAAAATTAAAAGTATTTTGGACTTTTTTTGTTGTATTTTATTGTTAGTATATGTTTGTGGTGTATTTACACAAAAATTTTAACGCACAAATCGAAATGCCGTTGCTGATTTATTGTTGGATGGTTTGAGTCATTGCCTCTATCTACTTTCCAACTCTACAATACTTTCCAACATGCAACGTCCATATGCAACACACTAAATGTAATCAAAATACTGAGAGAGATGGCATCTCTATACATTGTTACTCTATGGGCTTAGATCATTACAAAGTATGCGTGTTTGGTCGGGTTAAGCAAAATCAAAGTTTGATAGTTTCTCAGTGTTTGAATTGGTACTTACACAGTTGCGGAAGTCGTCAGCTGGAAGGCCTGAAATCATGATCTAACAGATATTTTCTGGGATACGCCAAGTCTTCCCTACACATTACCTCCTACTTTCTTTTTAACATTGCGTAGGATTGACCGGCAAGACCTTTCATCCCTCTGTACTAGAAGGTCTTATGAAAGCCTGCAAAACAAGTGGTTTTAGAAAGGTTTAAGCAAAGATAAAAATATAGATATATGCGGAATATTTTCATATTTAAGATTTATACTTTTACCAAGTCTAATACTTATAAATTATTATCTTACAGATCTGCAGCCATAGGAATCGAACACACGACCTTTGTACTTATATTCGGACGTTCTATATACTGGGCTATCGCATGTTATAATTTTGCAACGACAAATTGCGAACATGTGGACATACGAAATTCCATGAGCAACAGCGTCGTCCTGCATTCATTTAACAGGCCTGTGGAAGCTCTGCAAAATAATGCATTTAACGCAAAGGCATTAAAGGCCTCATTCACGGAGGCCTCTCAAATACTGCCGCTGGGTTTTTCATTTGTATTTATATCTGCGAGTGATTGACAATCGTTCGATGTTATCAATCCACGCACATATATAGTTGGGAATCTGATGGTGAACTTGTCACGGAACTCGAAACTATTTATGTCAGTGTGTGTGCTTTCCTGATTTGTTTATTATTCGAAGAAGACCAATCATTTTTCAAGTCAGCTTCTCCTGATTGGACATTATCAGTGTGGCTTTAGGCCTGGAAAATCGACAACCGACCAGATTTTCACGCTACGTCAAATCCTGCAGAAGACCCACGAAAAACAAGTTGACACCTATCATCTATTTGTCGATTATAAGGCGGCCTTCGATAGCCCGATACGGGGAAACTCTACGAAGCAATGTCTGAGCTTGGTATTCCTGCAAAACTCATACGCCTTACCAGGAAGACCCTGACGAACACCAAATCCGCAGTGAAAGTTGGTAAGGATCTTACCGAACCTTTTGAAACTAAGCGAAACCTCAGACAAGGTGACACCCTATCGTGCGATCTCTTTACCATCTCATTAGAGATTATTCTGTGAAAATCTGCTGTCAACATGAATAAAACCATCAGCAGCAAAAGTCACATGCTGCTCGCGAATGTTGATGATATAGACATCATTGGACGTACAGTTAGAGAAGTTACTGGAGTGTTTTCGAGAATTGAGAAGGAGTCAGGAAAAGTGGGTCTGACGGTAAATGAGGACAGGACAAAATTAATGGTTTCAACCAGCAGGGCCTCCACGCGATTAGACCAACGCGTGAACGTTGAAAATCTTTATAATTTCGAGGTGGTAGACGAATTTATATACCACGGGTCTTCCATAAACAAAAACAACAACGTCAGCCTTGAGATCAAGCGGGAGCTTGCGAATAGATGTTATTTTGGGCTAAGCAAGCACTTTAGAGATAAATCCCTCTCTCAAGTAACATAAGTCCAATTATACCAGACTCTCATACAACCTGTCTTGCTTTATGGCGTACATTCCTGGGTCTTATAGCAAGCAGACGAAACATCTGTAAAAGTCTGCGAGGGAAAAATACTCCGAAAAATTTATGGCCCTATAGTGCACAACAGAGAGTATCGGCGACGCATGAAACAAGAGGTATATGAGCTATATCCCGACATTGACATAGTTAATCGGTTCAAAATATCACGATTGCGCTGGCTAGGCCATGTCAGTAGAATGGATGAAGACGAACCAGCTCGAAGGGTTTTTTTTTTTTTTTTTTTTTTTGTTTATTTATTTATTAGATTCATTTCATTTAATTTACAGTACAATATTAGGGCCCCAGCGCCTTAATGGCTTTGTAGAGGCAAACTGGCAACTATTGATTCTCACAAATAACAATATTTATACTCATTCATATGTACAGATTAGAAATGAATAATAAAAGAATAATAAATATAATAATCTTAATCTTGTATTAGTTATTTATAATAAATCTTCAATATTCTGTAGTAAGTGCATTTTCAATTGCTGTTTAAAGGATGATACAGTTAAAATATTTTTCAAAGCTTCAGGTAAGATATTATATTCACTTGGTCCAACGAAACCAATACATTGTTTTGTAACTTCCAATCGGCATCTTTTTACCACTAAGTTGTTGGCTTGTCTTGTGTTTCTACCATTGCGTTCTATATTGCGCTTGAACTGTATAAGTCTTCCAGGAAATTCTCTCAGTGACTGAAAAATATAAAGTAGAAGTTGTTGCTTATATATTCCTCGTACTGGTAAGATATTCACAGCTTTATCCATGTACAATTGAACTGTATGATACCGAAGGGGAAGATTGAAGACTAATTTTAAAGCCTTATTTTGTGCAACCTGCAACTGTTTAAGAGAGCTTGATTCTCTGCTGCCATATATCATAGGTATATACGTTAGTCTTGAATGTATAAGTGAGTTATATATAAGTATTTTCGTACTAGTGCTCAACTTATTTCGAAATTTGTATAGCAGTCCCGTAGCAGAAGATATTTTGGCATTCATCTTAGCAATATGAGGATCCCATACAAGGTTCTGGTTTAACGTTACTCCGAGATATGTAACATTCTCCGATTCGGATATTAGTGTTCCTTCAACGTTTACACTGGTCACATTATCATTACACGTAGACGTCGTTCTGAACTTAATAAACTGCGTTTTATATGAGTTAAGGACCAATTAGTTAATTCGTGCAAATTCACTTAAAATGGCTGCGTCGTACTCGATATGTGCTTTAACCCTGCTGTTAGATTAGGACCATTTGGTCCAAATTTTTTCTGTTTTCCCTTGTAACTTTGGAACGGTGATATATACTGACTAAATTTTTCTGCTAATGGGGTCTTTTAATAAAACAATGTTATGTGCGAAAATTAAATTTTCTAACTTTATTCAGGACTGAGAAAAATACAAAATGACGAATCTTAGGTTAGAGGACCATTTGGTCAATAGTACATTTTTTCATTACCAAGCGAATGTAAATTCATGTCAAATATTTAGAAGATGTTTTTGATATGTCAAATACTTGCTTTAGAAATTATTGAACCAAAATAGTTACAAAGGATAAGATAAAATTATTATTTTGGATGAAAATTCCAGTATGGACCAAATGGTCCCTCAACCTAAGATTCGTAAATTTTTTCATTACCAAGCGAATGTAAATTCATGTCAAATATTTAGAAGATGTTTTTGATATGTTAGCGGATGTTTTTGATATGTCAAATACTTGCTTTAGAAATTTTTGAACCAAAATAGTTACAAAGAATAAGATAAAATTATTATTTTGGATGAAAATTGCAGTATGGACCAAATGGTCCCTCAATCTAAGATTCGTAAGTTTTTTCTAATCTAACAGCAGGGTTAAGAACGGTTTCGTGTCTGTATTTGTAGAAAATACATATGTCATCTGCAAACATAAATAGTTTACCATTAAATGGTATGTTCATAAGATCATTTATATATACTTTAAAAAGCAATGGTCCAAGAACACTTCCTTGGGGTACTCCATAGTTAACAGGCAATATGTTACTTTTAGAATGTTGAACTTGGACATACTGAGCTCTGCTACGCAAAAAATCTGCAAACAATTCAAGAGTATTTTCGGATAATCCAATACATTTTAGTTTCTTTAACAGTATTCGGTGATCCACTAAGTCAAATGCCTTAGAAAAATCAAAGAAAACACCTCCTACACCTTTATACCCGTCATCGATACCACCACATACGTAATCCATAACATTAACAACAGCTTCTAATGTTCCTGATCCTTTTTTGAATCCGAATTGAAAATCATAAAAAATATGTTCCTCGTGCAGGTAGTTAGACAATTGTTCGAACATTAGTTTTTCAAAAATTTTATCAATAACGGATAATACTGCAATAGGTTTGAAAGATGTTATGTTTTTAGCATTAGGTGACTTTGGAATGGGTATAATTTTGTGTACTTTCAAAACGTCAGGGTACTTGCTAGTACTTATCATGTTGTTAAATATTATTTGTAATATTTCAGCTGTTGCGCTTACTCTAACCTGTAGCATTTTTGGAGTTATTCCATCATGACCTGGGCTTTTTTTAGAATCTAATGAACCAATAATTTGCTCTACGTCTGACCGCTCAATCTGGTGGAAACTAAAAACTTGTGATTTTTGTATTAATGTTTTAAACATGTTTATGTCATCATCATCAACATACTGTTCAAATCCATCTTTCAGATCTTCTACGGAAGTAATAAAATGTTTATTCAGTGCCACAGCTTTGTCGTGATCGTCCACCAAGATGGTATTATTTGCATCCACCACTTCTGTAATTCCTTCATTTTTGCGTCCAAGCTCAATGTTTAGAAACAACCGTGTTTTCCTCACATTATTAAGACATAGATTAAGATTGTATGTGTAATAATTTTCCATAAGCCTGAGTCCACAAATTTTTATTACAACACATATTCTTCTCAACGTTTCATGACTATAGGTTTGTTTCTTTCGCTTGCGTTTTAGAATTTTGTCTTTATATTTTATAATTGACAAAAGACGTTCATTCATCCATGGCGCGATATTTCTGCGGCTGTCTGTTATTTCAGTTGAGTACTGTGTGCTCATGTTCACTGCAGAATTAATTTTGTTTATGAAATTTTTGCATAAATCTTCTGGCTTCCGAGTACATTGCAAAGATGGCAGAGTTTTGTCTAAGATTTGTCCGAATTTTTGATATTTTATACACTTTTTCTGCACTTCAACCTTTTGTTCGCCTGCCTGTTTTAAATATATACCACAACTAAGTATATAGTGATCTGATAAGCTGTTTTCGATACAATGCACGAAGAAATTTAAGAAATCAGTACTAAAAACCCAATCAATAGATGTTTTACTCGTTGGTCTAGTGATGTGGCTATGACAAGAGTACATATTAAATTCACTAAAAAGATTTACCAATATTCTCTGGTTTGTACTATTTTTTAGCATATCGATGTTGATATCTCCCACAAGTAAAATTGTCTGCGCACCCAATTGGTCAAGAACTGCTTCTATTTTATTTAAAAAAACGTGAAAAATGCATTTTGGTGAGCGATAAACAGATATCAATATAAGCTTCCTATTATTTATTTTTATATCTGGCAACTCGATTGCAATTAATTCAACATTTTCATCGCTTAGATTTATAAGGGTTTTATTCTTGATCGTAGATTTAACATAGATAGTTGTCCCACCATACCCATCATTTCGAGGACAATGTATTGCTTGATAGCTGTTTATGGAGTACAAATTTAAGTATTGGATGTTGAACCAAGTTTCCTGAACTGCAATTATTTCTGGTAATTTCTGCATTTGACTTAAATAATTTCTAAATAAATTGAATTTATTGATCGAAGATGCACTTCTGATATTTATGGACACTATATTAAAAAAATTCAAATCATTTAATGATATAAACGAATTATAAGATATTCAAATATTCAGAGTTCATTTTGTTTATAAGAAGGGGAAAAAAACAAAATAAAAACTATCGATAGTAATTATTACAACAAAAAGTACAAAAAGATAAGTATATTTAAATACCAGTAGTTGGCGACAAGAAATCATCTACCTCCTCATCATCATCCGGTTCTGGTTCGTTTGTTCGTGCTTGTGGATATATATTACTACGCCTGGGTACAGCTGCCGTGGCTTTAATCATCAAGTTATCAACGTCATCTAGAGATTTTATTTTGATTGGCCGGGAATCGTCTCGTTGTTTCGCAAAAATACTACCGTTGGCAGAGAAAATAAATGTATATCCAACAGATTTAAGTGACTGAGCATGTTTCAAGAGAGCAATGTTATCTCGCGACAGAAAGTCATTGATATAAATGTTCTTTGCATCTTCCAGATCTCTTAATTTTCTATTCTCTTTCATAAAAACTGTTTTACTTCTCTTATTGGCAAACTTTACAACAACAGATGACTTATTACTTTGTGCCCGGCGGCTAACAAAATAGGCATCTTCAACATCATCTCCACTAATTTTGGCTCCCGTTTGCTTCGCAATATTAAGCACAATATCAGCCGCATTTACTTTTTCATCATATGTTAGTCCATTAATAACACAGTCGTTACGAACACGAACGTTGTTTAAAAACGAAACTGTTTCTTTAAGTTTGTTAACATCTTCTTTTAATTCTTTGTTTTCTTTTTTTAGTTCTTGAATTGTTTTTGTGTTCTTCTTCACACCTTTTAATATGTCATCGTATTGTATTGACAATAATTTCATTGTCTCCTTCATCTCCCTCATTTCCAACAGTATAGTGCTTAATTGTGAATTGTTGTCATTGCCGGGAACACAGATGTGACACTTGTAACTGAGAGAGTCATTGTTTATCAATTTGTCTATTTGCACTTTATCCAGAAGAGAGCACTGAGCGTGGAGAGTTTTGTTACACGCATCACATTCCAAACTATCTTCATTCTCCAATACTTCTGTTTTGCATTGCAAACACAGAATTTTATTTTTTTTATTATTTATGCTCTTACGCTGTTTTGGAGGCATACTTCAATTATTTCAGAGATATTTCTACGTTCTCTTTTCAATTCAGTGACACTTTCACCTCAACTTGTATTCCTTCCTTTTTAATTTAACTTTTTTATTTTCTTTTGCGGAGCGTCGCACCACTTGACGTTTTATTACGACAGGGGTTGCCAGATCTCGAAGGAAGACGAACTCGAAGGAAGACGAAAAATAGGAACACCAAGACTCCGCTGGAAGGATCAGGTTGACGAATCCCTGCGTACACTTGGTATTGCCAACTGGAGAGAAAAAAAATTTTTCCTACGTGTAGTTTTGGATATAATGTCAATTTTTAATAGCAATTTTGCATTCGACCGTGAAACAAAAAGCGTGTGTATTTCCAATAAATAAAAAGCATAAGACGGACATATTTAACAATATTTAATAACATGTCGTTGTCGCGAAGAAGTTGTCTCAATGATCCGAACGTGGTTTGTTACATTTGTGGTGACTACACCGTTAAAAAGTTTAGAAAACCTATAACGGATTTTATAAAAAGTGCTTATTTTTTTTATTTTAATTTGCAAATTGAGGATAAAAATAAGCCGTGGATTCCTCAAATGGTTTGCAAAATGTGCTGTGAACAATTAAGACAGTGTATGAATGGTCAAAGACGTCGTATGAAATTCGGAGTGCCTATGCAGTGGAAAGGACAAAAAAATCACTTAGATGACTGCTACTTTTGTTGTATTAAACTACGTGGAATTAATCTGAAAAAAAAAGATTTATCCAGTCGTGGAATCAGCTAGAAGACCTCTACCACATTCCCAGGAAGTACCTGTTCCAAAATTATGATCTGAAAATGAACCCTTGTTTGAAGAAATCCTTGTCGAAATGAGTAGCGATAGTGATTTTGAAGAAATACCTTCTACAAACCCCAAATTATTTACACAAGACGACTTAAATGATATGGTAAGAAATCTTGAATGACCTAAAGAATCTGCAGAGGTAATGGCTTCTAGACTAAAAGAAAGAAACATGTTATCATCACATATAAAAGTGACATACTATCGCAAAAGAGAGCAAGGCTTACTAAATTTTTTTCATTCGGAAGACGATATTGTATTTTGTTCTGATGTTCAAGGCCTTATTCTGGCAATGGGTCTTTCCGATTACCGGCCAAATGAATGGCGCCTCTTTGTAGATAGCTGCAAACGAAGCATGAAGTGTGTACTTTACAAGATTAAAAGAAACATACTTAAATATCGCACTTGTGCTAGACAAAATAATATATAGCGAGCACCAATGGATTATATGTGTTGATCTTAATATGACTAATTTCTTATTAGGACAGCAAAGTGGATTCACCAAATATCCATGTTTATATTGTCTGTGGGACAGCCGGGCCAAGCACCTACTCTGGGAAAAGCTAAATTGGCCTAAAATACCTGAGGCGTTGGAGGTTGGAAATCATAACATCATAAATCCACCTTTAGTTCCAAAAGAAAAAATTATATTGCCTCCCTTGCACATTAAACTAGGTCTTATGAAGCAGTTTGTCAAAGCCCTGGATAAAAATGGCCAGTGTTTCTCTTATATAACGACAAAATTTCCAGGACTAAGCTTAGAGAAATAAAACCGGGAGTTTTTGATGGTCCACAAATAAAAAAATTAATTAAAGATTCCAGTTTCATGAATTCAATGAATAATTTGGAACGGCCTGCTTGGACTTCTTTGTTGAAGTTATTAAAAACTTTCTTGGAAATTACAAGTCAAGCAACTATCGCGAAAATGTTAACCACATGCTAAATAACTTTAAAAACTTGGGATGCAACATGTCTATCACATTGCACTACCTTCATAGTCATCTCGACCGATTCCCAGATAATCTTGGATCTTGTAGCGATGAGCAAGGGGAGCGGTTTCATCAGGATCTGAAAACTATGGAAGAGAGGTACCAAGGCCGATGGGATCGGCATATGATAGCTGACTACTGTTGGGGAATGCAACGAGACATTCCCACTGCACATCATTCACGAAAGTCACGAAAAAGAAAGTTTTTATGTAAATAATAATGCAAAAAATCACTTTTGACGTAGAATACGTCTTACCTTACGGTATGAGGAGTCATGTCAGGTTTTTATTGTTGTAATCTTTATTTCATTGAATTTGAGGAAACGGCTAGATGAATTTTTTTTAAATTTTTTTTGTAGGTAAATGAAGATGTTATCTTTCGTTTGATATACATTTCATATTGGTTGATATATTTCTAGTATTTTAATTTCTCAAATGAAAATTGTTTAAACACATACACTCAAACATATGTGTGGTGTTTGGTTGAGTGTTTTTGGTTGCTCAACATTGCTTAGGAACATGTATCTAGTAAAAAGTGAAACGAACAGCAAGCTAATGTTGCTTGGCAACATGTATCTAGTAAAAAGTGAAACAAACAGTAAGCTAACGTAATAAAGCTTTTTTGCGAAAGCTTCAATAAAGCTGTTGTAACATTAATTTTGAATTGTAATGCGTAAAGCTTTCATACAACGCTCGAATGCTAATGCGAAGACTCGATAAGGTAAACCTTTTTTAATATTAGGGCGGCCCTCTCAACATTCGCAGAACTTATTTCAATAAAAATATTAATTAAAATACATAAATTAAATTAAGTTTAAAAAAATTGAACATAATATTTTTTTTTTTTAAGGGACTTGAATCAAATGCCGTTGGTAAATATAAAAATTACAGCAGACAGTTGTCCGAGGCCTTCGGCCACGGACTGTCCCTGCAGGCTGTGTCAGAGACACGGCCATTAAGTTTAACGTAGAATACGCCATCCGATAAGACAGAAAACATATATAACAATAAATGATAAATAATATAAGCAAATGAATTTATTGTTATATATGTTTTCTGTCTTATCGGATGGCGAATTCTACGTTAAACTTAATGGCCGTGTCTCTGACACAGCCTGCAGGGACAGTCCGTGGCCGAAGGCCTCGGATAACTGTCTGCTGTAATTTTTTTTTATATATTTGAACAAAAGCGAAATACGCGAAAACTACACGTAAAAATTACAACTTTTTGTTATTTTTGTAATTAGTATGAAGTCCTAGTTTAAAAAATATATACAGTTCCTTGGCACCAAAACTAGTGTTGACTTGTGTTATAGTTTATTTAGTTGAATCGAATTGGATGGGATTGGAATGGATTGGAATCTATTGAATTGGATTTCACTGGATTGGTCTGGATTGGGTTTTATTGGATTGGATTGCTTTGGATTCGATCGGGTTGGAGTGGATTAAATTGAATTGGATTGGGTTCTATTGGATTGGACTGGATTGAGTTTTTTCTTCAAGATTTTGAGCTTTATTGTACAAAAAATATTTTCTTACATTTCATCTTAATTCATATTTCCGCGATGTCATTATATTGTGTATAGAAGTTATTTTGATTTCGGGCGTGTGTTTTTATTTGGGCATTGTAAAGCAGTTTTAGAAGTCGGTTTTGCGTCGGTTTTGGTTTTGCTGAAGTGTTCTGCAGTATGTGGCTGTACCGGTATACGGTAATCCCATGTTATAAGTAGGATTCTGCGAGTGAGAATGATGCCTGCCTTAGCACCCTATATGGGGAGCAGTTACTGAGGTGGTATAGAGCGTATGACGATTGTCTCAAATTTTTTGAGGATATCTGTTGTGTGTTTTCCATTTCCATTTTCCATCGAGGTGTAGGCCCAGATACTTTTTTAATTACAATTTTGGGCTTTATTGAACAAAAATATTTTCTTACATTTCATCTTAATTCATATTCCCGCGTAGCCATTCCGGCTTGTCTGCAGGATAACAAGTAGTTGTGTAAATCAATGTTCATACTGTTATGTTTATTTCAGCTCAGCTGTGTATATAATTCATAAAAATTATCGAATATATAAAATTCTCGTGTCGCGGTGTTAGTTACCAAACTCCTCCGAAACGGCTGGACCGATTTGTATGAAATTTTGTGTGCATATCGGGTAGGTCTGAGAATCGACTAACATCTAGTTTTCATAGCCCTTAATGATAAGGGTGACCCACCCTTGAATATTTTTCTGATATCACGACGATTTTAAACCACTAACGATTTTAAGATCACGCCAGTGATTTTTAGGTGTTCTGAATATCACATGATTTTGTATTTTTCGGTGTTATTTTGTGTTTTCGAAATCACCAAGTGAACAGCTGATTTTGTTGTTTTCTTTGCTTTGTATCTCATTTCCTTTGGTTCCCAACATATGTTTGTGGTCATATTTGATAAAAATTTGTGAATTTGTGAAAGATGTTGGAAACATTTTAAATGCCTGGAGCTTTATTGTTGAGTTTTCTTAATTTAAATTATATTCATTAATAATATTTATTAATATTTTCATTCTCGAAAAGTAAAGCACGAGCCAAGCAAAGATGAAGAGAGAATCACGAAAAGCAGAAGGGTAGTAATGAACAAATGTGAACCATAATAAATATCATTTTTGGAAATTGTTAAATTTATGTGTTTTTCTATTAAAATAAGTTATTTTAATACTAAAAAGAAAAAAACATTTCAAATTATGTTTTCCGGTAATTTGTTAAAAGATCTACAATAATTTTTTTTCCATAAAACATGCAACTGATATGTGTTCACCGTCATTTTCCTGAGCGATTTTATATGACGTGATTTGCAAAATCGTTGCTTGCAGAACACCATTCCGGTGATTTAAAGCCATATCGACGTGAAGTGATATCAGAACAGGCCTGTATGATTTAGCATTGAAAAATACACACAACTTCGAATTTTCACCCTTCTACGATCAACCCCTGTTTTTTAGGGGCGGTGTCCCACCCTCTTTCCAAAAATCGCTCTGACGGCTTTTCTAGTAGACCGATTATTATAAAAATGAGGTACTGATGACCTGCTGACAGTCCTTGGCTATATTTGGAAGTAATTGGATAAAGGGGAGTGGCACCGCCCATACAACTTGAAATTTAAAATGGATGTATCTCTTGTACTATCGGAGGTAAGAAGATGAGATTTAAAAAAGCCGTGAAAAATATGTGTGTCGCAAAAAATCGCGAGCCCACTGAGGCCTTAAAACACGAACTAGAGGCACAAACAATCGACAATGTACTGAAAAATTGGGTTGGTCGCATGTGGTACTCTATTGTTGGGACCTGCAGTTTTACACCGGTTTCCAGCGGTATTTTGACAAGTTTTTTCATGACTATCAACTCGGTATAGCGGTGTTGGCGGCACTATCGAGTACTTAGCCATGAAAAAGCTTCTCCAAATAGGTCCCAATCTGTGAGTATAAAAACTAGAGAGCCCACATCTCACTGATTGTCCTCAATACTCAATCCCTTCATGGGATGTTATGGGACACCATCTACTCTATTTTGTCATAAAAACCGAAACCGGTTATTAACCGGTTTCTACACTCCGGTTTAATCGAAACCCGGTTTCGCCAAAATCGGAATATCCGAAGAAACCGAAAACCGACATTTTCGAAAAACAGGTTTTTTGAATACACTAATGACAATCCTACCTTTGACAACCAACTAGCCGACATTTGTGCCGATATGGTCAACGACGATTTGATTGGCGAGGCTATATCCCACCATGTCGCAGTAGATAGTACAATTAGCAAAAATTACTTCCATAGTTTATTTTGAATTACTAACATGAAATTGAAAAGAACCTACAAGGTTCACGTTCAACTGACAAAGTTAATTATCGATCGTTTTCTCTCTTTCTGTTGTAGAAGTTATTGTGTCCCGATAGTTTTTTTTTACAGTTCGTTCTGTTTTATCTCACATTTCTTAATGACGGCAACGTCAAATAGTTTCCGACGGTTGACAAGCTAAAGAGGTTGTCGCTCACCATGTAACTATGTCGTCAATAGAAAAATCAATGAGTGTTCAAACTCACGGACGATGTCTTAACACCTTTTTGTTACACAAGACCTGTTCAATTTCTTTGAACACATCAGTAAGTATTACATTGCAAAATAAAAAAAATTGATTTTGTGCTGAAGGCTCTTTTGCCATTAGATGTAATCTTGTTAACATAAATAAAGCAATATTTAAAATAAATAAATGGTTTCCCGTTACATCCCATGAAGGGATTAGGGAGAGCTTCTCATAACCAGTGAGCTGTGCGCGTTCCAGTTTTATATTCACTGATTGGGACCTACAGTTTATACCGGTTCCGAACGGTATTTTGGGAAGCTTTTTCATGGCTAAATACTCGATAGTGTCGCCGTCACTATGCGAGGTGACCGCCGTCGAAAGAAATTTAAGGTGGTCAGAGTAGAGATCGAACCCACGTCCTCATGAACAATAGCCGCGCACACTACCATTGCACCACCGACGGCCAGCATTGTAAAAACATCAATTGATCATAAAAGTTTCTTAGTTGTTATTTGTGGAAGATTGTTGTGGTTCTTATATAGGTGAAGTCAAAAAGCAGTCGATACCTCCAATGCATCTATCGAAGTTGTGGCCCTCGAATCTTTGCCTCTAGCTTCGTAAAAACATCAATTGATCATAAAGCAATATTTAGCGCACTGAAATAATCGCTTTTGTTTTGTCACAAACAGAGCGATGATAAAAAGTATTGAATAGTATAGAGAACTTATTGCACTCTCTTTCTGCTCTCATGTAGAGTCTGAGTATAAGAGCATAAGCGATTGTTATGCTCTTTATAGAATATTTCAATATAAATGCTCCATTTCGACAATATTTCAAAAGGCATCACATCAGAATTATGAATGGACCAGGTTATGACAAAAAGAGAGTCATACGTTTTAAATCATTGGGCAGATGTCGCCAGCGCTTTTGAGTCATACAATTCGTTTCATTTATTCAGTACTCTTTGGCGACGACGACCTGCTTGTTTGTTCGCTGCCATGATGCTAACGCTGTTGTGTGTTGTTTGCATGTGTTCACTTTGATAGATTGCCCAACCCGTGCCTATAGATGTTAGCACTTCAAAAATGTCGTTAACGAAAATTTCCTTACAACTTCATCAGAAACAGTTTCAGCGACAAATGGCGTGAGTGAAAAAATATCTATCTGAAATCGTTGACGACTACTTCGTGTAGGATGATTTTTCGAACTGGGAGTGACTACGTTTGGACAAATGCGTAGACACAAACACCTTTATGATAAACGGTGTACTCCATTTGCCGTAAAAGAACATTATGAAAACTTATTGATAGTTCGTTTACAACAAATTAATATTCCGAGTTCTATTGTCTTGGCTTTGTGAGAAAAATTTTAATTTTGGCTGTGCCAATCGATATCTTTTTGCCAATAGTAAATTTTGACAGCTTCGTCATTAGAGGAAGACCTAAGACGCCATTGAAATATAATTTAGCGTAATGAATATTGTTAGAAGGTTGTTTTTAGCAATTTTTTGGCAAATGCGATCTTTACAATCCATGGATATTTTCTTTCTGAAAAATGTATTTTCAAATTGCTAGAAAATTCTTACAAATTGCTACCAAATTTCTTCCTCTTTCTTTGTTTTATTTACAAATAAGTGATGAATAGAGCTACAAGTCGACATTAGCGGCATAAAACTGCACAAAATTTGAACGGCTTTGGATGAAGCCAATTATTAAAAATACTTTTAAAAACTTTTAAATGCATGTAAATGCGTAAAACTGGCAAATATACTTATCAAAATGGATTGAGTCATCGTAATCCAACTTAGAATCTGAAAAACTTCGGCGGCGGCGCCAATACAGTTTTGCTCTACGCAACTTGTTTTTCCGCTGCACGGAAAAAACAGAATTGGTAAAATTAAATAATTACAATTCTATGAATAAAATTTCTGGAATTCATATATTAATTTCTTTCAATTGAAGAAAAGATTCTTGAAATCAAAATACTTTGTTTTCTAGATTTTCAAATTCAAATTATTTGATTTTACAACAAAATATAAGAAATAAAACAAAATCAGCTAAATGTTTCATAGTCAATTCAAATAAAAAACTTTGTTAATGAATTAGGAAAATCAATTCAAACTTTAGAATTTTTAACCGACTCATATTTGTAGAAGTTTTATCTCGAAATATATGATTTTTCAACACATACTTTTCATTCTGATGAGTTCTTTATGACGTCACAGCCTACGAGAAAATTTCGTTTTTGATAATACTGAGGGATCTTCGAGCGATACTAATTCGCATATGTAAATTGCATAAATCAATTTTGATATATACGATTGATGATCAACCAATGGTATCAATTAAGGCACAGTACTTAGGCATCTGATTATGAACTTATCACTGAATCATGCCAGTGAGTATGCTTAACACAGAATAATCTATAATTCCAACAAAACCCAACAATTTTTCATTTAGGGAAATATTCCTGACCTTCTAAGATGGTAGTACGCATTTCCTATACATTAACTAAAAACTACCGAAATGGGTCATAAAATTCAATTTAAAAACAGCAATATTTGCTCAACAATATTTCAGAAAACAAATGAAGTTTAAATTAAATTGTAATGTATCCACGAAAAACACTTGAAAATTTTAGTTATTAATTACCAATTGTTTTCTTCAATACTGAGAAAAAATTTTTCTAAAAGCAAGAAATATTGCTTTAATTTGACAAATTTTAATTTTTGTTATATATTTCGAGTTTTAATTCGTTAATCAAAATATAAAATTAGTTAACGCAAGGAATGTTTTCGTTGAATCAAAGATTGAAAAATAGAATTCTTTGAAAATAAGAATTAAAGATTTGTAATATTTACAAATGTTTTTTTGAAACTAATGAAATAACAATTTCTTTTTTTTATATCACACTGAAAGAAAAACGCTTCGTCGCATGGACGAAACGTTTTCATTAATGGTTTTACGTTATTATAGTGAAAAGTGTCGTATATCCGACAATTTGGTAGTCGCTGCAACGAAAAATTTCATACTTGCCTTCTTTGGCAATTTTTCATTTCGTTGCTGCAACAACAACTTACTGTGATCGTTTGTGTAACTTGCGGTTCTATAAATCAAATAGATAAATAAACAGAATGCAAGGAGCAACACGACAGCAAAGAAAGTGACGCATCGATAGCAGAAAAACTACCCCGAAATATATAACTGAACTTGTGTGTGTGTGTGCATGCGCAGGACGGCACAAGTCGCAACAAAATATTCGTGTTTTTGTGTTTTAATCATAATTCGGTAGCGCCTATTTCGTTGTGTTGGTATTTGGATTCAGAAAAATCGGAAGGCATAAATAAATTTGAGCGGGCAATTGAAGTCAATGAAAACGAAGAAATCAAAGAAACAAAGTGTTTCAAGTACGACGAACATGAAGCATATCCATTCAACGCAAAATCAAATGAATCCAATTGACATTTTAACAAATTTTGTTAAAATAAATAAAAGAGTAGTCGAAGAAATTGCATACAAAGCGATCGGTGGGTTAATGAGGGGGAGATTTGACGCTACAGTTGAACACAACAACAATTTCATGATTTAAAAAAACAATGATGTGGTTCTATGTTAAAGGAGTAGAGCATAGGGGAGTTATGTTTATCTTCATGGTAACTACATACATAGAGATATGTACATACTTTTATAAAAAATCTTAATAATGCATTCTTCATATTTGTTTATAATTCAAGGACCTGAATACTACAGCCACAATAACACTCAACCCCTCGACTACTACAATCTTCTCCAGATGTGTGTTTCAACATGGAATGAATATTATCTAATAGATTTTCGAAACCAAAAATTCAAAAAATTGTTACCAAAACACCTGCAATGTAATACTAAGAGTATATTTATGTACAATTGCCATTAAATAATTTCAAACACACTTCAAAACATTTATTGCTGCAATGAAATAAAATCATTGTAGTAATGAAACATATTCATTACAACAATGACTCAATTCATTGCACTAATGAACCAAATTCATTGCGGTATTGAAACAAATTCCTTGCAGCAATGATATAAATTCATTGCAAGAACGATACATGTTCAGTGCAACAATGAAGCAAATTCATTGCAGCAACGAAGCAAATTCGTTGCAATAATGAAGCAAATTCATTGCAGCAACAACCATACTTTCACCACAGTAACGAACAATTTGCAGTTGATGAACACATTTTCATAGCGGGAATGAAACGTTACGTTAGCTCACTTCCGATGACAAAAGTTGTTGGGGTGATGGACATTTTCATCCGTGTAACGATGGTTTTCCGTTCAGTGCAGATAAAATATTTCTATGACTGAAAATTATACAAAAAATTCATTGAAATCGGATGCGACATTGTTCGATATCATAGAATTTTTTTTTTATTTGTGTGGTGTATTTTTGTTAAACTTCAAAAAATTGTATTCACCACGCAAATGTCATATTTTTACTTTGTTACCGATTGGCACAGGCGCTATGTAATTAATATCATGGCCCAGCTGTAACTCTGGAAAAACTA
Organism: Phaonia tiefii; assembly: GCA_963931995.1. Classification (NCBI taxonomy): domain Eukaryota; kingdom Metazoa; phylum Arthropoda; class Insecta; order Diptera; family Muscidae; genus Phaonia; species Phaonia tiefii. Next base: position 100,839,099 of record OZ008369.1, on the reverse strand, counting down.
CAGTGTGATCAGTGCCGAAAGATGTGACTTTATTAACCGAAGCTGTAATTAAATGCTTATACATTTTACCAAATTTTTGAAATCAAAATGCCTTGCAAAATGACTTGCACACTTCGTAAGCGACAAGAAATGTGCTCCATAAATACGATTTCCGTTATTCCATTGTTACTCTATAAACCATTATTTTCTTATTTCTTTCAACGGCATTTCTATTCCATTAAAGTTTATGGTCTAGATTAATTTGCAAGGCCTTTATGTACTGATGCCAACAAAATACACAACAGCCATTTCAACAGGGTCTCTTAATCAAATCCTTTTCCTAGCAATGTCTGTCCTTTGTTCTTGTGTTCTATGAAATTGGTAAATGTGTGTAATATCAATTAAATTTTAGTAGTGTTTTGTGGTAATAGAAATTATTGTTACCCGAAATGTTTCAAATTCACTGTCGCCATCGTTTGAACAGACCGCATTTAATGAATACGATAATTCAGTTAAAGGTCCCAATAATATTGCAAAAATAAACCCCTCAATGAATGAACCACATTCTGAGTGGCTTGCCAATGGAAAGTTTTCGTTTTGTTACACTGAAATTGCTTTGATACCAAATAACATTCAAATACTTAGAAAATACGTAACTGCAAACTCATTTTTAGTTTATATAAAAAAATATGTAAATTATATTCTGCCAAAAGTTGTTAAATCAGTCAACGACTTTCGACATTTCAATTAAATAACCAATTAAAATGGTTTTGAAATTATGTTTGTACAGTATAATTATAATAACGTAAACCTTCTCGTTTTATTAATTTATCTGTATATATATAAAATTCTCGTGTCAGAATGTTAGTTACCTTACTGCTCCGAAACGGCTTGACCGATATGTATGAAATTTTGTGTGCATATCGGGTAGGCCTGAGAATCGGCCAACATCTATTTTTCATACCCCTTAATGATAAGGGTAACCCAGGCTGACGGCTTTTCTAATATACCGATTGTTATGAATATTTCACAATGCGGTACTGATGACCTGCTGACAATCCTTGGCTGTATTTGGAAATGTTTGGATAAAGAAGCGATGGCACCGCCCATACAACTTGAAATTTAAAATGGTTGTATCTCATGAACTATCAGAGGTAAGAAGATGAGATTTTGTATATATGTTGTTGGTACAGTATGAATTACAGCCAGGCTGTAAGAAGGCGGTGCCACGCCCCTTTTCAAAAATCGCACTGACGGCTTTTCTAATGTACCGATTGTTATGAAAATTTCACAACGTGGTAGTGATGATCTACTGATAGTCCTTGGTTATACTTGGTAGTGGTTGGATAAAGCAGCGTGGCACCGCCCATACCATTTGAAATTTAAAACAGCTAGATCTCATGAACTATCAGAGGTATGAAGTTGAGATTTGGTATATATGTTGTTGATACATTATGCATTACAGCCAGGGTGGTAGTGGGATGTACCAGGCCCCTTTTAAAATAAACCTTTATAGCAGTCATAATAATAGTTTGATCGTCCAGAAAATTTCACAGTATGTTAAAGTTGGGCTAGCAAGTTGGCAAAAAGGGCCGAGGTGCTGCCCACACGCGTCAATATTTGACTATTACATATACTATATCAAACAATTGTCCGTAAACCAGGCACTTGACAACATATTTCAATGTATCTCAAAAAAAAAAATATGACCGAGTCGATTTAAATCATTTTTTTTAAAGTTCAATGCTTCTAACTTTAAAAAAAATATTTGAATCATATCGGTCATATATCTTTTGAGATACATTTAAATATGTTCACAACTGCCAGGTGTATGGACAATTGTTTGATACAGTGTAGGAATGTGAGGTTCGGTACATATACTACTGATATGATGCAAATTACTTTTTGGGGAAAACCAATTAAAATACGGCTATTAAAAAGGTCAGACTGTGACGCTAAGAAAGAGTCCCAGGTACGAGTGAATATGAATATCATTGAGGTCAGTTTCGAGAGCATCCCAAATATTGTAATCCTAATTATGCATTTAAAAAAAATCAGAATAATCTTACGGAGGCTACTAAATATAATCACTGGAAATTATAAGCGAACTGATGTACTGATTCCACGCATTCCCATGATACCTACAGACATGTCCATCGATTTGAAAAGATTCCAGTTTCCGATTCTTTTGCCATTGGCGATTACCATTAATAAAGCGCAAGGGCAGTCGCTTAACCTTAATGCAACGGCAACAAACTTGGGTATGTTTAGCGTTTTCAAAACGCTGTACCTCTGAACTGGATAACCGGGTCGATTTGAAATTTCCTGATATCCTAGCCAAAACTGTTTAACGCAATAGCCCCAAGTTTGGCTAGGATTGGATCATCCGTTTGGAAGGTGAAGTCCATTTACAATGTTGCACCCTTACGTCAACAGCATACACACCTGGGTATGTATAGTAAAACGCATGCAAATATGATGATATAATTGAAAAGTATATTTTATTTTGAGTTAATTTTTGTAAATATTATATTATTATTATATAATTATTATATAATTATTTGTAATTATATTATTGACATTCAAATACATCCATCGCATTGCAGCAAGTCTTTGGAATGCTCTGCGCACACTGGTTTGTTGCATAATGTGCATGCTTTACGAGTAGGACGTCGTTTCGAGCAGATGTAGGAATTCCCCTTTACTTTTAGGCTTCCCGTACTATCACATTCCTCCGCTTCATGTGCTCCAGCATCCACAACTCGGATGGGCCTACCTATCATGGCTTCGTTGGCGTTGCGCGTTGAAAAAACTCTGGATATTCTGCTGTTATTAGCCCTTCTCTCTATTTTTGGCTTGCATATTTGTTCCCTTAGCTGATGGAGAAACATCCTACGGCGGCTTGTAGACGCCTTCAGGTGAGTGTTGTTCTCAACGTATATAACATATGCAGCAAACCCACAATATTATAAAAGAAAGCCAAAGGCCATCTATTTGTCAGCCGCTTGGTACTAAATCCGGACAAGCACTTGTCCATGTTATCAACTCCACCTTTGGTTCTGTTGTAGTCCAATATAAGCAATGGCTTCTTCTTAGGACCGCCCGTTTCTGTTGTATTATGGGAAGTGGACAATAGTACAACTGCCTTGTTTTTCTTGGGCACGTACGATCACATCGTAACGTGATTATAGAACCCAAACATTGATGATTCAGCCTCACGTCGTTTGGGGTTGGCAAATGCTGCTGGCACGAATGTACGCCTTTTATTGCATGTACCCAATATCGATAAATTATTGTCTATCATCAAAGATTTTGCCAAGTTGTAGCTAGTAAAAAAGTTGTCACATACAATATTTCTTCCACTTCCACCAAAAAGGTATTTCAGCCACGTTACTTTCACGTTCACCAGACGGTGACATTCCTGTATAGATTTGTCCCTGCATTGACAAATTAAATTCAATTTAGTTATTTATATTTTCAACAATTTTCGACAATATTGATAGTACATGCAATGGATAGGACGAAATGGAGTCGCACACCCACCAAACTTTTATCCCATATTTGGCGGGTTTTGATGGTATGTATTGCGTGAAGCCAGTTCCACCACGATAAGCATACAATTGTTCATCTACGGTAACGTTGGCTCCTGCCACGTAATATCTACGAAGACAGCTGTTTAGCATCAAAAAAACGATCGATATTGCTGCTGCTTTGTCAGTTTGTTTGCGTTGCTGGCGTGTGTTTCCATTATCAAAACGTATGAAGCGGCTTATTTCCCAAAATCGTCGTACACTCATTGCAGCACGATATAATGTATGTGATGTAGTTTTCCACAAATCTTTCGTATGCACGTAACCAGAATGTGTAACGCCACTTAGAATAATTAGGCTCAAATATGCATCAAATACACGCTTTGTTATGGGAATCCATGATCTCGGTTGTCTTGTTGGATGTTTTGCATTGTCATCATCATAGAATTGCCTTGCCTTTCGATTTGATTCACGAAAAATTATGTCGCATATTTCGTCTGACATTATCAATTTGAGCGTTTCTGCAATGGTCAAACCTTGCGTTGCCCGTACTGGTCCAGATTGTGCACTTCTTAGAATGTTGTGCGTACGGAATCTTACAGGTTGTGGTTGTATCGAAGACCAAACATTACCATCTCTGGCAGTAAAACATTCGCCAGTTTCAATTGGTTCATCTTCAAGTTCTTCATCAGAATCACTGTCGTCCTCTGGGTCATATTCCGAAAAGTGGGTTCTTCACAGTCTGAGTCATCGCCACCAATATCAGCTACACATTCACATAAAGCCTCGACGACAACTATTGAATCGTGGTCACTTATTTCGTGGAGTAAGCCATTCACCATCTGCCATTTTATTTTTATTTTATTTTTTTACTTCCACAAAATAAACAGAAACGTCTTTTCACTTCGAATCACAAATGTATACTAAGTTTGCTGACGAAACTACAAAGAATGAAATTTCTGCATCAATACATGCTTCTACGTGTGTCTACCTATACAACCACTTTTTCCAAAAAAAAAACAATGACTGCATGGAAGGGTAAAACTGGTTTTGAACCTTTTGTCTCTTTCTAACAAAATAAAAAAAAAAATTCAGAAATTCCAAGAAACGAGTTAGATATGCAACGGCATGCCATTTCCCATAAAAAATATATGTGCACACCCAGGTATGTTTCTGTTGCAAGGGTGAAACTGGTAAAACTGGTTTTGAACCTTTTGTCTCTTTCTAACAAAATCTTAAAAATTTAGAAATTCCAAGAAACGAGTTAGATATGCTAACGGCAGGCCATTTCCCATACAAAACGTATGTACATACCCAGGTATGATTCTGTTGACGTGCGTAAAGAAGATCTGCTCTTGACAGAAAGGTTAAATTTGACAAATCCGTGATTTCCCACGTACAATATATGTTGCATGTTCGCGTGTAAGTAAACCTTCCAACTAATATACATTTGCACCAGACGGCAAAACTAGACATATTGTATATCATAGAGCACTTGAATAAATAGAGAAAAAAAACAACAAAGTTGTGATTCATTAAAATTACAATTCAGGGGTAGCGAAGCGCAACGGGTACAGCTATTATAGTATAATGAGAAGCTTTTTAGACAAATCAGCACACGATCGAAATCTAAACAAACACTTCTAACAAATAGTTATTTTACATTCTACAGGATTATTTGCCCATTGTCAACTAAACGTGGCATTATCCCGTGTCGGTACGCCAGCAGATATATTAATTTACTGCAAACATAATGGAACAAAATAATTTTGTTCACCCTTGGGCATTAACAAAACTTTGAAGGCAAAACGAAGTTTGCCGGGTCCAGCAATAATTATATATGTAAAATATATTATAGATAGATATTGATTACAGGCGCTCCTCCTAGAAGCTTCCGATTAAACAAGAAATTCCTTCCATATGTTAGTCTAGACACAAACCAAAGCAAAAGAACCCAATATAGTTGATAATACTGGGATGTAATAAAGTTGATAAAAAAAAGTTGTTTAATTTTTTTCATTTAGCCCATAATTTCGTTCCAAAAAAACATCGAAAAATATCTACGCATTTCCGTTTTACGCACACCTTTGTGGTGATGTGTTTTCCTGTATAAAATGTGTGAATTCATTTGTGGCCATGACATCATTGAATACTTTTTGTCGGCAGGGCGAAGTGTGCCGGGTAAGCTAGTAATTGTATACAATTTGTATAAAATGGAAAATATTAATTCAGGTATTTAAAAAAAAATTGTATTAATATGTTTCATAAAAATGTTGTTGTTGTAAATTTTTTTGGTATCAAAGTGTGTCGTATTTTCTGTGTAGTTTTGGTTATTGACCGTGTGTTTCTTGTAGTAGTACTTTGTGTATTGGGACGTATTTGTTGAACAATATATATTTAGAGAAAGGTAATGATGTGTACTTCCATATGGTTGTAATTTCAACTGCAGCCAAATGCAGCCCAACTACTCTAAATTATTTATATTTTCCTTTTAAGTTTGCGTAAAAATCAAAAATACGGATAAAGTTAAATTTTGGTTAGATAATAATCGAAATGCTACAACTGTTGTCAACTGGGTTTTCACGAAATTTAATAGAAGTGTGGATGACGAATGTATGGCATCAATCAAAAAGAAAATGAACAATTTTTGTGCAAATGCTACCCAAAAGTGGAACAAGAACCAAAGATGTGCGAAGAGATTTGAGAACAACGAAAGTTTATGGTTATCAAATGTGGCTGAATTTAAAATTTCTGAAAGTGATATTGCAAACAAAAAAGGTCGCCCTCATGTTGGATACAGCGAGGGAAGTGCGAGGCAAAAACGAAAACTTGCTTCCGATGTATCGTCCGTACAGGGTCACGATACCAAATTATTGGTTCATGCTGCTTCAATATCAGCTTATGCATCAAACGCAAATGATTTAAACTTTGTTTTAAAGGAGACAGCTTCATCTCCATCTAGGGCTACACAAATGAGAAATGTTTTAACCTCCAATAACAAAAAACCATTGCCACTATTCCCCGAGGAAGCATTACTATTTTTAATAGAAAATAATTTAACAAAGCAACAGTACATAAACATTCGGGCAATGGGCAAGTCACGAAACTGTGATATTTATCCACATTACCAAAAAATTCGAGTGCAAACTGCAATGCCGACCGGATGGACTATCGGTAACGGAATCATCAGCACAAATTCCTCTGCAGGGCTTGGTTAACCATACAGCAGAAAGAATTTTGTCATACCAAGAAGAAGTTTTGATGCAAATAGATGAGCTGAATGATGTCACATTGGTTTTAAGTAATGGTTTCGACGGTTCCACAGGACAAAGTCCTTTTAAACACATATTCAGCAGCAATAACCCCAGAAAATTTAGACAACTCGCTATTTGTGACATCAATTATACCACTAAAATTAATCACGTCGCATCATGAACCGTTTGGATTAATCGTACAATCTGTTCGTTTTTGCCGACCAATTAAAATTGAATTTATTAAGGAAACGAAGGAACATATTTTGAAAGAAAAAAACAATCTGGATATGCAAATAAAAAACCTTGAGCCCTTAGAATATTTTTTAAATGGTAGAAAAATATCAGTAAAGTATGAACTTATAATGACTTTAAATGATGGAAAAGTTTTGAACGTACTTACGGAAACAAAGTCTTCGCAGTCGTGCCCAATATGTGGTGGAAATCCGAAGCAGTTTTTGTCAATAAAAGATTTAAGGTCATTAGTGTTTCAGCCAATACCAAATTCATTAAAATATGGCATAAGCCCATTACACGCTCGGATTCGATGCTTAGAATTTGTTCTGAATCTTTCATATAGACTTCATATTAAAAAATGGCAAATTCGAAATGCTGAGGACAAATTACTAATGCAACAGAGAAAAAGTGAAATTCAACAACAATTCTGGGAGAAAATGGGTATTCATGTCCAAAAGCCGAAAAGTAATGGAAGTGGATCAACAAACGACGGCAATACAGCGCGAAGAGCATTTTCAAATCCGGAATTATTTGCGTTAATAACCAACGTTAACAACGAGTTTTTAAAACACTTACAAGTCATACTAATTGCAATTTCTTGTAATTTTAAGTTAAGTGTCGAAAACTTGAAGAGTTTTTGTTATAGAACTGCCGAAATATATTTTCAATATTAGAAATGGTACTCAATGTCAGCTGCGTTGCATAAAATTTTAGCACATTCTTCACAAATAGTACAAGCCTCAATCGTGCCTCTTGGATGCGCTGAAGAAAGTGCTTCCGAGGCGAGAAACAAATTTTATAAAAAGGATCGAATTGAGCATGCACGATAAGACTCTAGAGAACACAATATATCTGATGTTTTTAACAGAGCCATGGATTCTTCTGACCCATTCTTATCCAGTATTTGTCTAAAGAACCGTCATTCAGCAAAAAAATTTGCAGCTTCCAAGAGAAGTTATTTCTCTTTTAAAGATTCCAGATGTTCCTGAATATCAATTGCCGACGATTTCGAATGGGTGGCAGAGGATTTATCTCATTTTAATATAGAGTTTGAAGTTGATGAAACATGGGACAATTTTGAAGTAAGGCTTATTTATAACACCGTACAACAATACTTTTAAGACATGAGCAAGACCTAAAACACGCCAAACTAGAGCCCCTTTGGAGTAAAACTGCGCTTACAGTTTCTCATTCCCTCATCAGTTGTCCTTTTTAGAGGACTTTAAAGTTGTAATGGAAATTTAAATAGAAAAAAAATTTATATATATTTCTACTCATCCTACGATGCTGAGATAAAAAGCAAATGAAAGAGGAGACTCTCCTCAATATTTGTTTTGTTATATCAGGAAAAAAGGACCTTATTGAAGTCCTTTCAAAATTTTGTCCTTTAATATCCTTGAGAATTTCCAGCCATTACATCCACAAAAAATATATCTTAAGGATATTAATATACGCCAACACGTTGCTGAATTTCATTGTACGCACTTTGTTAGTTTAGTGTAGACATAATTTTAAGTTCTACTATACAAAAAAAAAATTTATATGTAACTCCCTAATATTAACCAATTTTCTTTAAATAAAATCTAACACATGTACAAATGGATACACACATAAAACTGGAACCACCGTGAATTAAAAGTACGTTCACAGTTTTTCATTCGTTTATCCGGGAGCTTAAAGGGAGCGCTTTTAAATTACAAAGGACATCGAAGTTTTAAAATTTTTTTAAATACTTATGTTTGACCTACGATGCTGAGATGAATACCAAATGTAAGGGATGTTAAAAATTCAGTCCTGAAATATGCTTGAAGAGTTTTGCCAAGTATTTCCCTGGAAATATATGTTAAGGATTTTAATATACAGCAACTAGTTCTTAAACCCTTTTAGCTTTATTACATGTTATTTAGTTTTTCGTACATAAGTCAAATTTCTGATTTATAAAGCAGGCCACAAAACAATTATCAGTTCTAAAACTATTATGCAAATAAATAGTGCTTTTTTTTGTTTTTTTAACGTGAGAAATTATATAATAAGAAAAAGCGAATAAAAGTGAAAGTGACTATGGAGTGCCCCAATCGCAATAAATTTTGTGTTGTCGGCGGACTATTTGTACCGTATAAAAAATCGCGAAAAATTACAAAAACCTTTGTGGAATGTTACGAACAATATTTTTTAATTAATTTTGTACCAAAATTATGGTATCAGCCTGTAGTTGTGTGCGGCTATTGTTATCGTGGTATACTAGGTTCGAATTCCGTTAACCGACAACAGCATCCGATGAAATATGTTTACCCAGTGATTTGGTTGAATCGAAGTGAACAAACCCAACCGCTACATCTGAAGAGCAAATTCCAGATGCCGTTGAAGAGCACTCATTGTGCGCCGACAAAGATATTGAATATATCTCGGAATATCAACCGACAAACAGCGAGCTCGGTTTTGCTCCTCGTCATTTCATAACACAGGCCGATTTTGATGATCCCGTGCGTGATATAGGTGTAACAAAAACCAATTCCGAAATTTTAGCATCCCGTTTACAACAATGGAGACTGGTTTCTGAAGATTTTCGCGTAACTTCTTCCCGAAAGCGCTTAAAACAACTGTCTTTTGATGAATGCTTTAAAGTTGATGATCAAACTGGGATTACGTATGCAGTAGATATTGAAAATCTTTTTGAAATCATCGGCCACCCGTATAATCCGGATAAATGGCGCCTCTTTTACTACATAACGGTAACGCCTTTCCGTCAGTGCCTATCGTTTATGCTACCGATGTAAAGGAAACATATGCAAACATTAGCAATATTATTAAATTAATGAATTATGACCTCCATGGATGGGTGATTTGTTGTGATCTCAAAGTGGTTGCTATTATAACAGGGCTTTAAAAAAGGATTTTCAAAGCATCAATGTTTCTTGTGTCTCTGGGAAGGTAGATATCGTGAATTACACTATACTGATCACGAATGGCAGCCCACCATAACCCATAAGCTTGAACAACATAGCATTGATCACATGCCTCTAGTGCCTTCGTCGAAGATTATTCTTCCACCCGTTCATAACAAATTGGGGCTTATTCGAAATTTTATTCGCTCTCTGGCTCGTGAAGGAGAAGCCATGATGCACCTTAAGACGATTTTCCCAAAATTAAGCAATGCCAAAATTGATGCTGGTAAGTTAGAAATTAGCATGTATAAGCTCTGAAGCGAAAAATACTTCTTTTTTTAGGTGTACTTAACGGACCACAATTAAAGAAATTGATCAATTGTAAGGAGTTTCCGAATTTTCTTAGAACATTGGAAAAAAAAGCATGGGATTGCTTTAAGGATGTAACAACAAATTTTTTGGGCAAGAACAAATCAGAAAATTACAAGGAGATTGTCCGTAAAATGGTCCGTAGTTTTGGTGAACTGGGTGTCAACATGTCACTCAAAATACATTTTTTGGATAGTCACATTGATTTTTTCCCAAGCAATTTGGGTGATTTTAGTGACGAGCATGGTGAACGATTTCACAAGGATCTTGCCACAATTGAAAATCGCTTTAAAGGAAAATATACTTGCCATATGTTGGCAGAGTATTGTTGGACACTTTGTCGCGATACCAATACTATTCACAAGCGCCAACAGAAATGTATACGGTTTACCTGAGAAGGATGGAAATTTTTAAATAGTTTTTTATTTACTTATGTAGTTAGAAAAACTTCTATCACTTTAAAAATTAGAAATGTGACAGCCGTAAAACAGCCTATGAAATTCTTGTCTTTGACTTCATATTCATATATATTAAAAGTTTTTGAATTTTGTATGTCCTTTAAAACTTTAAAGTCCTTTTAAAAGAAGACCGGATCACCAAATGAAAAACTGTGAACGTACTTTTAATTCACGGGGGTTCCAGTTTTATGTGTGTATCCATTTGTTCATGTGTTAGATTTTATTTAAAGAAAATTGGTTAATATTAGGGAGTTACATATACATTTTTTGTTTTTGTATAGTAGAACTTAAAATTATTTCTACACTAAACTAACAAAGTGCGTATACACATAAAACTGGAACCCCCGTGAATGAAATTAAACAATGAAAACAATGAAATTCAGCAACGTGTTGGCGTATATTAATGTCCTTAACATATATTTTTTGTGGATGAAATGGCTGGAAATTCTCAAGGATATTAAAGAACAACATTTTGAAAGGACTTCAATAAGGTCCTTTTGTACTGATACAACAAAACAAATATTTTTGCAAAATTGAGGAGAGTCTCCTCTTTCGTTTTCTTTTTATCTCAGCATCGTAGGATGAGTAGAAGTATATATAATTTTTTTTTCTATTTAAATGTCCTTTAAAATTTTAAAGTCCTCTAAAAAGGACTACTAAAGAGGGAATGAGAAACTGTAAACGCAGTTTTACTCCAGAGGGCCTCTAGTTAGTTATATGAATTTACAATAAAGATTCAACAGAACAGAAATTAAAAAATTCTATTGCTTGAAATATGAATTGAATACATTTTTTTGGTGCAGTTTTTCAGCTCTGGTTTTAAGTTCTTTCAAAAATAAGATTCACATATTCTATTGTTTGTGTTGTTGTTGTTAGGCTAACGTATAGAAGCTTATTAAATTAATTTTAATGGAGAACATGATCTTGAACCGGGTTATGATTTAGAAACTTATAGATTGAACTTTTAAATAAATAACATAAATTGTTTGCCATTTCATCCCATGAAGGGATATGGAAGAGCTACTTTAGATTTACATACACTGACTGGGACCTAAAGCTTTACACCATTTCCACACCGTATTTTGAGAAGCCTTTTCATGGCGAAGTACTCTATAGCAGTTGAAAAACTCTGGCTACCGCTGCTCTATAGTGTCGCTGCACACTGATTCCGAATTTATTTTCATCGGCCAAAATTCAATATCTTTTGATCTAGTAAACATTTTTAGTTCTATAAAAAATAGATTGTAGGCATATCAGCGTTCAAAATCCCATAGTGGGGTATATTGCAGAAAATTTTCCAAAGTTGACTGCTATTTATTTTTTTGATTTTCAAGAAACCAAAAGTTTGGGGTTGTCTTTTTATGCAAAATTTTTTGGGAGTTTTCAAAAATGTTGATGCAAAATTTTTTGGGGTTTTCTTTTTCGTCAATTTCAATTACCCAATTTCATTAAGATCGGAAGTATTTCACGCGATTTATCGGAGTGACAACCCGGACGAACATCCAGTTTTGTATGGGGGGTACCAGAATGGGCGTTAGAATTCTTCGACTGAAGTAGACATTTACAGATTATTAACCAGTGTGTGAGTTGAAGCTAATCACATCTACCAGAAGAAAGGTTTGGAAGAAATATGATTTTGTCTTAAATGTGCCGATTTGTATGGGAGGTAGCAGAAGGGTCGTGGCCAAAACGCCCATTTTGAATCCCAAACTAATTTTCTACAAATATTAGTCACTGAAAAAATTTCATTGTGATCTGTAAAGATTTACGGCAGTTATCGTGAGGGCCAGCTAGCCACACAGGCAGGCAGACAGACGGACATGGCTCAATCACCTTAAAATGATGTAAAACGAATTTTGTCCTTAAATACTATTACTACTACTACACCCAGCGAAATAATATTAAGGGCAATATATTTTTTCTTGATACTCTCTATCCACTGGGTTTTTGGCGTAGAATTTTAATGCATATATGTGTCATTAGGTATATTATGTCAGAGAATATAACCATTCGATCTCTGTTACTAGTTAAATGAAAACTGACGTTTTTTCTGATTCTGGTGCGAAATATATATAAAGGCAACATGGAAAAGAACCCGAATTCGAATAGTAGTAAATAGGAATTTAAACAGAAGTGAGTTTTCTTTGGTTGATATTTTATTGTGCTAAAATTAACGCAGGTCAAATAAAAAAAAATTAATTTATAAAGGAAGGAAAGTACCGAAGTAAAGAAGAAAAGGGAAAAATTTAAGATTATCATTGTGAAGGGCTGTCCAGTCGGGAAATTTCAAGGCGATTTAAAAGATATAGCTGTGTCATTGACAATTTTATAAAATGGGGTGGTCAATATGGAAACACGACACGACCAGGAAGGAGGAAGGCAGCGCTAAAAGAGAGATCAAATGGGCTGAAGTTTAAGAAAACTTCGGCGATAAGGAAATTATTGCTGAATTCAGCTTGGGGGCAGGATTGCGTCGTGTTCAACAAATAACGAAACGCGACTTGAAACTGTCATATGGAAAAAAAGTATGCAAAACTTGGTATCATGCCAAGACACGGATTAGCCAGATTTAAATTCGTTGAACTATACATTTTTTGAATGAGGGGTAATATTTTCCGATGCAAAAAATTTAATTTCGATGAACCTGATGGCTCTGACAAATCTTAGCGTTCCAAAATTTTTTCCAAAATTCTGCGTCAGCGGCGAAATTTAGGCGGTGGCTCCCTTATGGTTTTTGGCAGGTATGAGTTATAGAGGAACCACTCCAATATGTTTCGTTTCCACAAAAATTGACTCCGAGTATTATATTCGACTATTGGATGTCGTCTTAGTTAATTATAAAGAGGAAGTTTGTGTCCCAGAATTTATCATCCAGCAGGACAACGCAACAGTACATCGGTCTAAGAAAACTACAAAGATTCTGGGGTCCAGAAATAATTCAAACTCTCGACTGGCATGCACTTAGTTCTGATCTCTATACGATCGAGAACTTCTGGTATATTTTACCTACCCAAGTTTACCACCCAGGACGCCAGTTGAAGACTATCAACCATCGAAGAGTAGCAATACCAGAAAATGGAACATAACTGATCCTGCGCATATTCATTCGTTGATAAACTCAATGCCAAGGTGCTTAGTAGAAGTTATCAGCGATAATTTAGATGAAATGTCTTACGAAACTTTATCGAATATTTAAATAAACCTTTTGCCTTTATAAATATTTTGCACTAGTAATTAGTTTATTTTTGTTGATTCACCTTGAAGAAGACATAGTCAAAGTAGTATTGTTGAAACGTATTTAATTTTGAAAGGACTAATAGGATATAAAATAAAAACTTGAAAATTCCTCACAACATTTGGGGAAAGCAAAAAATGGGGTTGCCTTTATATTTATTTCGCGGGGTGTATAATATCTCTGTGATCTGTATATCTGGAAGTATAATTATTATTAAGTGAACAAGATAACAAACACCCTAATACATTTTTTGCATGTAGACAGTTTTGAACATGATGCGCTGACATTTTTTATCCTTTCGTCGACATTATTATTTTTAATTTCAGAAAAGAAAGTTTATACAAGTGTATGCGTGTTCTCATAAAATACATAGCCATATACAAAAATGTTAATGTTAAGACGTGCAAACAATAATGATAAACTTTAGCCCAAAGATGTCGCAAAGAAACAAATTTCCGCTAATAACAATGGGTGACCATCATATAAATATAATGAAAATAATCGGCTAAAACAGATTTAGATGCCGGTTCTATATTAGCCTTCACAATATGGCATGTATTTCGGGAACGCGCACCACGCTCCTAGTATGAAAACTGGTGGTGAAACTGTACCTATTGATTACACAGTGCATCACATAAAATGAAAACTCCTTCACGTGTAAAATTTCTCGAAGTACTTATCGAAACAAACAAACCCCTACTTGGGTTTTGCTAGTTTAGCTGCTGTTCGGATTTTATGGTCTCATGTATATTTTGGCTAAAACTTAAAAAGAACTTAAACACCAAAAACTGCCCCAAAATTTCGAAAACTTTACAGTTTTTCTATCTTTGTTCACATTTTCGGGCACGTTTTCGACAAGAATTGCGATTTTTGTCTGGGTTACATAATAATGAGTAATGAATTTTTTTATTTGGATTGAAACATTTTTCAAAACTTTCCCCCATTTATGCCAAATAACAGATATAAAATGAAGTCCATAGTAACACACGTGCATTTTAGGACGCGGATTTCGCAAAACCCTATTTTCAATTCTGGTCTTATTCGTCGGAAAAATCATATGAAATCCATGAATGTTTTTTAATACACAATAGGCTATTTATGAAATGAAAATATTTATGAAAACGAAATGGAGGATTTGCTATAACCTGAAACCTGATATTGCAATGTGTTATTTCAAAGGCGGGTTTCCAAAATTTTTGTTTGCGTTGTGATTGGGATTCGCGAAGCAAATCCTATCAGCGTAACGACCGGAGAAAAATAACTCCCGAAAACGAAAAACGGAACCTTTAATAACGAACATCGATGATATATTGCTGTCGCCACTTCATATAAAATTTGCAATTGCTAAGAAATTCATCGAAATGGCCGACAAAGATAATGAGGACATGAGGTGTCAGGAACTTTTGTTAAAAACTTTTTTTTATTGAATGTATTTAAAAAATATATATATATATTTTTAGGTACCTTTTGTAAGAATATATATTATATTTTCCGGAAAAGGTCCTTTCTTTAATGAGAGGTACTTCTTTTATTAAAACCTAATGCTTTTTTTTAAGAAAAGGTACAATTTTTAATAAAAAGTACTTTCTGTAAGAAAAAGCCTAAAGTATGAATTTTTTTGTACAAAGAAATACATTATTTAAAACTGGTACAGGTACAGGTAAAACAGGTACTTAACGGTTATTTTTTTAAGAAAATTTACATATTTTTAGAAAGGCTACTTATTTCAAGAAAGGTAAAGTAAAGGTATTATGTTATTTTTAAGGGAAGGCACTTTTTAGAGAAGGAATTTTTGTAAGAAAATGTATTTTCTTAAGAGAAGGAATTTTTTTTTGAAGAAAAGTTTTTTTTACGAAATAACATGAACAATTTTAGGAGTAGGTACCTATCTCAAGAAAAGTTATTTTGTTTTACAAAAAAGGTACTCTTTAAAGAAATGGTAGTTTTTTAAGAAAAGGCAATTTGTTGTAAGATAATATAATTAAAAAAATTACTTTTTGTAAGAAAGGGTACTTTTTGTAAGAAAGTTTATTTTTTAAGCAAAGCTACTTCTTTAGGATAAGGTATTTTTTTAAGAAAAGGTACATTGTTTACAAATATCAGTAGGTATTTTTTTGAGAAAATTTACGTTTTTTAAGAAAACGCATTTACTTAAGAAAATTTTATTTTTTTTAAACTTCTTTCACTTTGGCTTTTCGAAATTTACTTTTTTTCGGTTCAAACCTAAAATATGTAATAAACAGTCTCCACAAAGAAAATTTCCCATTAAACAAAAAATATTCCCCATATGTTAGACTAGACACAAACCGAAAGTGCGAGTGTAAGAGTAAGTGTGCAGAGTTGAATTTCATGGATTTGCCAGTCTTGCACTTTGGCTTTTCTAAATTTACTTTTTATTCGGTTCAAAACTACAATATGTAATAAACCGTCTCTCCAGCTTTCCCATTAAACAACAAATTTCTCCACATGTGTTAGTCTAGACCAGTGGCATGGTAAAATAAGTAAGGTAAACGCACTAGGACTTGTTACAACAAACACAGGCATTTTGTTTTTGTTTGGTGTCCATAATCTGTCAAATTTTCTTCATGTGTGTATCTACTGTAAAATCAAACAAAAAAGTACACAAACAAAATACATGTGAATTTGACATAAGAGTAACACCTGAGCAAGAAATATGTTGAAATCAGCTGTTCTAACGAGTTTACCTTACTCCTTTTACCATGACCAGTGGTCTTCGTTCATATTACCCAGCTAACGAAGTTGTTCGGGTATATAAATATTTATTCTCTTCGTGAATATTGCAACCAGGGTTGCTGAAAACACAAAAATCCTACCAAACAGTTTCTTAAAATGTACCAAAACAAACTATATCGCTAATCTTTATTACATTATCTATTAATTTAAATATCGGACTTTATTTACTGATATTGCTTTTATAATTCCTGGAAAGCTATTTTTCTTTTACCATCCTTCAAAAACGATAAAAAAAATCTTTCACAAAAAAAAACCATACGTGTTGTTTTCATCGTGCCAAACGGCAACCATAATTACAACAAAAAACATGTGTGTGAAACAAAAATTTCATTCAGTAGCTTTCCTGCAGTTTCACAAGTAGTGGCTGGCAACATTTCATCGACTACATCGCCATTGATTTTTCATTGACTACATCGCCGATTACATTGGTACTCAGTGGTAATCTGTAAGGTAGTGTCTCCAGAGATTTTCTATTGTTTTTCTTAACCTGTCGACGAAATGTTACCGATAAATGCGTCGACGAAATGTTACCGATAAATGCGTCGACGAAATGTTACCGATGAAGTAATCGACGAACAGTAAGGCATTACCAAAGCGGACATCGCCTTGTTAAATTCGCCGCTCAACAGCATTGCTGGTAGTTTAGCGAGTAGTCGACGAAAGGTTTGTGGTAGTCGATGAACTCATCAGCGTAGAGTCGATTACCAATACTGCAGGGTTGTTAGCTTTCAACAGAGTAGGAGTATAGCCGACGTTTTTATATTTTAAAGAGAGCTAAAAAAATGTTTTGCTACACTAGGAAGTCATAATATCAAACTACCTAAATTTATGCTTGTTTATATTTCTTATATATATACCTATTTCTTTTCAGCATTTTAAAACAAAATAGTTATTGAATATGTGGAGCGTGAGTGGGAAACACGTTTTTTATTTTCCATGAACACATTTAAGGAAGCTGAGTGCGCCGTGTATGTAATCAGGTAATTCATATTGACATATTTTAACCTATAGTCGATTTAAGTTTTTTGAAATTCTTTTTTTAAATTTTTTGAAATTCGCTCTAGTTCAATAATATTCAATATTCCATAATTTCATTATTATTATTGTTAAAACTCATAATTTCTTTCAGTGTAATACTCTCATTTTTAGTATGTTTCTCTTTGTGAAGACCACTGATGTAGACTCTAGAGTCTAGAGTCTAGACCACTGGTGACCAGCCCATACCGCAATTGCGGAGACCAACACATAAACAAAGTCACACTTATTCTTCTGCTCTTCCATTCAGTCGTCGTTGAGAAAGCGGCGTGTAAACATGTAAGCGGACGTATGCATCTTTTCCTGATTTATCAGCAAAAAATGCATATACCCATGCTCATGTGCATACGTCGCTGTCTAATCGACAACTGAAGCAACATCGTTTTTCTCACCAATACTACACCATAAAAATTTTTGGTCACCTCTGGTCTAGACCAATCCCAATAAACATTATACACTTACTATAAACTGATTATAAGCTTACATTAGGAAACGTAAGCTTGGAAATTCTTTATGGTAATCATTGTAACATGTTGATTTCCAATTATCGGATAAAGAAAAAGGGTCCCTTATTCTACAATTGTATCCATGCTTGGAAAACAATTGAGAATCAATTTGTGAAAACAATATTTAATAAATCATGTGGAAAGTTTGTTGTAATTTTATATATCTCTTATTCTACAATTGTATCCAAGCTTGGAAAACAATTGGAAATCAATTTGAAAAAACAATATTTAATATATCATGTGGAAAGTTTGTTGTAAATGTGTATATTTGTTTGTTTGAAAATTGGATGTAAATACTTTTCCAAAGTAAAACAAATTTAAATTTATATTTTTAAATATATTTACATATTTATTAATTAATATATTTAATGATTTAAGAATAATTGAATGAATATAAATGAATAAGTGATACAGTAGAAATAAATTTTACTTCAAATATATGTACATATTAATGATTTATGAATTTCTACATTGAATGATTTATGATTTGTACTTCAAAACACAACAAAACAAAAGATGCAAAAGAAAACAGTTAAGAGGTAGTTAAGTTTTTGTCAATTGACCTAGATTGCATAAGTCTACTCTATATATACAGCCATATATACAACTATATACAGCCATAACGAGAAAATGTTAATTAAAAAATTAGAAAAATTATATTAATATTCATTGTCAGATGGTATTGATTTGCGTTTATATTTTGCTCTTTGTTTTTGCCTATTTTTGGCAAATTGAAAAAAACTTTTTGACTCTTGAATAAAGTGGCCCTCGTCAAAACCACGCTTTACTGCAGCATCTGTTCAAAATAAAAAACATATTATTTTTACATTTGCTATAAATGTGCTGAAACTACTTACTCTTTACTTACTACTTACTACTTTAAAAAAAACTAGAACAATTAGAATTACAATTTCCGATTTCAATAAATATTTTTGATATTGATTTTATAAGGGATTTGATATTTAGAATCTCTTTAAAATCAAAAAACCGCATATTAAAAACCGTATCATTGGTGTCGGCGGCGAAGATTGTAATTCAAGCAGGCCAGTATACTTACGAAAGTATTGTAAATTTCTATTTTAGTACATCTTTTACAAAATACATTACAATAAATTTGTGAATTTTAATTTTCGTAAACTAGTTTGGAAATAGTGTTTGGAAAACAATTGTTAATAAACTAGTTTACGTCAATGTTTATTGGGATGATGGGCACACTAACACAAAGAACAGCATATTTGTGTAAGTGGTACAGAGAGCGACTGCGCCGCACATTACACTATGAAACAAAAACTGATTTGAACTTCTGTTCCTTTACAAAAACAGAAAATATTGACTAATTTTGTCATACATACATAAATCTTGCATACAGTTCCAACAAGGAAGAATTTATAACAGATGTAACAATTTAGGGGGCTTCACAATTTGTAACAAATCATGTGTTTTCCTAACTAAATTTTCAATAAACATAAAATCATTTTCCCACCCTTCCGGAAATATTTTTTTGTTGTACAGTGTAGAAAACAAATTCCGATATGCAATCTTATAGCTCATTCGCACTACAAAATATTTTCCCGATTTCGTATCAACTGTTCTAACAAAATCCGAAGTGATCGCCATGGGGTTTTCCTGATTTTATTGAAAGTCAAGGCGTATTGACGAGGTAGCATTACTATGACAACAAAGACTCCAAGCCGACAACAATAGGTATTTTGCTTTGTCTGATATTTTTCCACAACCAAATTCAGCACAAAATCTATTCCAGGAATAAAAGTTAAAAAAAAGTATAAAAAATATTGTTTCAGAAACAATAAGTACCTAAGAAATGCATTAATTAAATAAGTCGGGTATTCTAGTGGCACCACCACAACGATGTGCCGTGATTGAAATGGTTGTAAACAGATGTAAATGGTTGTAAACAGATGTACTATTCGTTCGTAGTGTGAGATAAAACAGCGTTGCATAAAGCAAATCAAGCATTTTTTTCCTGATTCCTAGACAAATAGGAAAAAATACCGGGTTTGTCGTCTGTCAAAACGTATGGGAAATCAAGCAAATATTCTTGATTTTTGCTTGAAATCAACAAAAGTGGCAAAATCAAGAAAATCGATGCCAGGCGAATGCTGTCTTAGATACCGTTTAGATTATGCGTTTCACCCGTGACTTTCACCCACGACTTTCGAGTTTAGTTGGCGAGTGGTGGGAAGAAGCAAGAGGGGTGAACAAACACGCACGAGACGAGAGTTCGAGAGGATTTTTGATGTTTCTCTTTACTCTCTTTCGTAGTTCTACCATGTTGTTTCACATTATTTCTGATTTTGAAGGGAGAACATCGTTTGCGTATATTACTTTCTGATTATTTGTATAATATGAACAGAAATAAATCGAAAAATAATAAATTAACTGTGTAGATACAATAATTCGTGGAGATTTTGATTAATAAATATCAACAACGTGAAAATCAGACACCTTTGTTTGAAAAATTAATTATTACGAACGCAAGTAAGAAGCAGAACACCCGATTAGACGATAAGGAACCCATGGGTAGATCGCAGAGTGTAAATGGTCATGATTTACGAAGGGTGTTCAAACGAGAATTTAAAGATTAACGCAGGCTGAAGACGCAAAACCTGAAACATGGCTTAGACTTGAACGAAGACGATCGTTACCGAGAACTGCTTAGCTTATACTGTACGTGCGCAAGCAGATCGTCGGCAGAATTTTGTGAAAAAGCCCAACACTGGTCTAGACACAAACCAAAGCAAATTTACTTTTTATTGGGTTGAAAACTGCAATATGTACTTAGTAATTAGTATAAAAAAACTTGTTATTGTCGTTTGTCATTGTCATATTGTCATTAAATTATATTAAGGTCTTGGAGACATCGATATTATTTTCCTGTCCCCACTGAATACCTATATACGACATACATATATCAAGCTTTTTATAGGGTTGACAAAAAATTGTTTCGGTTTTTATTCCTTCAAAGTAATTCTCAATTAGTTTATTCAATTTTATTCAGTGACCTTCTGTCATCGTTCAGGCAACTTTTTGATCCCACATTCATAGAATGACTGGTTCGTCCCACAAATATACTCGAACAACACGGTTTGTTTCGCTTTCAGAAAGTTCAGATCAGGACTATAAGAAGATGGATGTGGGATCACTTCCCTTGCAAGCTCCAATATTTTTTGCCGAGACAGCAAGATGTGTGAGGCCTATCGTCGTCGTGATAGATAATAAAGCCTTTGCGATTTGCCAATTCAGGTCGTCCTTCTTTCAGTGCCACATCAAGGTTCGTCAATTGGTGACAATAGACGGTAGAATTTATGATTTGGAAGCAGTTCAAATTAAGTAGTATCCCACCAAATAGACAATATAACCTTTTTTTGGTGCAGTTCAGCCTTTGTTGAAGTTTGAGCGCCTTCATACTAATTGGACCAAGATTTCTCTCTGTTGGAATTGTTGTAGAGAACCATTTTTTCATCTCTAGTGACAATGCGGTTCCAAAATGCATCAGTTTTGTTGCGTTTGAACAATAATTCGCAATTGCTTATCCGTGTTAAGTGGATTTCTTTAAGCTCATGCGGAACCTAAATATCAAGCTTTTGACAAGTTCAAGCCGTTTTATCTCGACCAGAAACGTGCCGGTCCGATTCAATAACAGCTTTGATTTTGTCCTCATCAACCTAATTTGTCGTACCGCTCCTGTGGCCATTTTTGATTGTGAAATTTCCAGAACGAAATTTTTATCCCAACTTTGGTATGTGAGTTTGCATCCAAACCATTAACGTCGCATATATCCCAGTGTGCTTCCGTGTCGCTTTTGCCGTTTAGGAAATAAACGAGTAAAATAACACGAAATTTCACATTTTGATCATCCATATTCACAACACGACGTAAATGAAAAAGCAAAGTTATTCTTTCTTTTGCCACTTTTCGACCAACGGCACTCCTTTCCTCTGCATATACATAAGCTCTGTCAGGAAGGAGCGTCCAAAATAACCCGGTCTCATCCGCATTAAAAATTGTTTCCTCAGATAGGTTCACCTAAATTCTACTACTCCTTTGAAAAGGTCCTACCACTCCTTGCTTGAAGATAAATTTTCACTACATTGCTTAAGTAATCTAATTCCAAATCTCTTTTTAAACCGACTAACCTACCCATTACCGACATTGAAATTTCATTTATAATCCTGAGTGTGGAAAACTTTTGCCTTTGATTTTAATATTTCGCACTAATCGGGACTAATTTTTGCGTTGCATTTGGAACCACTGAAACAATTTATTTTCCATTACTGGACGCCCTCCATCTTTCATTACACTTCGGTGTTTATTACCAAAATTAGTTTTCTCCATATTATTCAACATTTGTTGCCTACTTTTTAGAATAGTGGAAATTTTAGATTTGGCTAAACCATATTTAATTGATAATCTACTAACACTCTCCTTGTTTGTATATTCAGCTAACGTTTTTAGTTTTTTTAGTAATTTTTACTTTATACGCTATTTCAAAAAATGGTTATATACATCCTTTAAATTAGTTGTTCGTATTTTTTTATTTGTTCGTTAAATCGAGTAGTAAATTGGAGTTTCATTCGTTATACACAGTACCTAATGTAAAAATGTTCTTGTTCGTCAAATCGCGAATTCGTTAAATCGTGAGTACGCTAAATCGGGAATCCACTGTATATATAAAGCAAAACAGGGCGATTGCATGGCCCTGTCAGAATATCTACGCATTGATTGGGTTTTTCACGACATTGTTTAACATCCTGTCGAAACCATTCATGTAATATTTAGAACAAAATCAATATTAAATACAACACATACAAAAATGGAATTGCGATTTATAATATAACACTGAGCAACAACTTAATAAAATATTTTGTCCTAAGAACGCCAGTATGTTTTTCGCATGTAGTTTGGTCTAAAACATGAAAAAAAAATATTAAAAAATATCTATCACACCACTGAATTTTAGAGGTTTAAAATCCAATTTGCGTTACTCTTTAGCTCATATCTTGTGAACACATGCTCCGTATATTTAGTTTAAGGTAACAATCGAAAGATTATTAAATACCCATAATAATTTTCTAATACATTTCTTCACTTGATCAAACCGTTTGAGCACAATTTAGAAAAATAATCAACTTTTCGGAAAAATTTCAAATTTCTTGGACATTCAAAAATTACGGAAAAATAGTAAAATCGAAAAAAATATCAGGTACGTGTGCTATACTCCAGCGACATTTTTGAGACATAAAGGGAGAAAAGCGGTGTATAAATGCGGATTTTACTACAATTTTTTTGAATTTACCCATATATGCAGTTTTCCTCATTTACGATACAAAACCGTATATAAATAAATAAATAAATGTTTTCCCACTACATTCCATGAAGGAATTGGAGAGAGCTTCTCACAATCGGTGAGTTGTGCGCTTTCTATTTTTAAGACTCACTGATTAAGACCTACACCTGTTCCGAACGGAGTATTAATAGAAAATAAGCTTTTCTATGGTTGATTACTCGACAGTGTCGCCGGCACTATGCGAGCTGACCGTCGTTGAAGGAAATGTTAGGTGGTCAGAGCATGGATCGAACACACGATCTCTTCTACAAGAAGGATTTATTAATTTTAAGATTTATTACTTTCTTTATATAAGATAAAAAAAATTTATGTCATTCCCATCATTCTTGCAGTACAACGTCCTTTGTAGCAATCTACAATGTTTTTCATTTCCTGATGGAATCTCTCGCCAAGTTCATCACTCATAGCCCCTACATTTTTTGGGAAAATGTCCACGAGTGAATGAAGGAAATGTATTCTTAATGACATGTTAACGCCTGATTGGAAAACAAAAAGGAAATTCAGTCACAAATAATTGATATTATTGTTTTTTTTTTATCATTAACAATTTTTGAATAATGTGTTAATAGATCTCCAATAATTTCTTTATAATCTGGATTTTTCGTTCTGCCAACGAAGTTTTCCACATCCAATTTAAATAAATTCCACGCTACAACCTCATCTTTTGTTAATACATTCTCAAAATTTGTATCATTTATAAGTTTTTTTATGTGACCCCATCAAGCACACCCTGCTTCCCCCCCCCCCCCCACTGCTCCACCCCTCCCCTTGTTAATGTTTGATCCACCAATAATTTATTCCAAATGAAATCTACATAACTGAGACCTAGATGGCGCCTGAACTCGAATCACATTTGAAAGTAAATACATTTAAACGAAAAATAATGCAATTCGTTTGAATAGATTTATTTTAAACTATAATTTTAGTAGATGCCACTAGTTTTTATATCTGAACATTTTAGTAATATTCAAACTACTACACCGTATATGTCACTCGCAGTGTACATATGTAAAATGAGTCCAAAATTATTGTAACTACCAATCCACAGCTTACCACAACTATACAGTGTACACGGTTTTGTATCGTAAGTGAGGAAAACTGCATATATGGGTAAATTCAATAAAATTGTAGTAAAATCCGCATTTATACATAGCTTTTCTCCATTTATGTCTCAAAAATGTCGCTGGAGTATAGCACACGTACTTACTTATTTTTGTAGATTTTTGAAGTCGATTTTGCTATTTTTCCGTGATTTTTGAATGTCGAAGAAATTTGAAATTTTTCCGAGAAGTTGATTATTTTTCTAAATTGTGCTCAAAAGGTTTGATCAAGTGAAAAGATGTATTAGAAAATTATTATGGGCATTTAATCATCTTTCGATTATTACCTTAAACTAAATTTCGGATCATCCGTTCATAAGATATGGGCTAAAGAGTAAACAAACTAGCGCAAATTGGATTTTAACCATTTAAAATTCACTGGCGTGACAGATACTTTTTAACATTTTTTTTTCATGTTTTAGGCCAAACTACATCCGAAAAATATAGTGGCGTTCTTAGGACTAAGTCGTTGCTGCTCAGTGTAATTTACAATAACGTAAATTTTACAATCTGGTCTCCCTAACATTATCCGTGTTTGCATTATTGGGACAAAGTTTCAGAATACTCCTGCACTGTTATGGAAAATTCGTGATTTGAATACACTAACTGTGTAAAGCTAAATCATCTAGCCTCGATATTCCAGTAGTTTTTTTTGGCTGCCAATGTTCTCCTTTGATGAGGAGGGTATTCAAATATAAAAAAGAAATACACAAAACTTTGACTATCAAGCAAACTAATAGAAAATTGTATACAATAATTAATGTTGACGTTGGTGTAAACCTATGAGAGAGTACAGGGAAGATAGCGGGATATGTTTCTTTCAAATAATTCGAGCTCAGTAAGAATTCAGGTAGCCGTCGCACAGTGGCTCAGAACTGATTTATTTTGGCCGAAATTCAATAACTTCCCAGAAGCAGGAAAATTATAATGCGAAAATTCTTACTTTTATGTACGTATTAACTCTGATCCCATAATTACTAGTTTTATAATTTTTTACTATTTCCATTTTTTTTTCTATTTCTCTCCTTTAGCAATTTGTTACGAATTTCTGAAATTACGAAAATTTGTTACGAAATATGAAAAAGAG
Organism: Phaonia tiefii; assembly: GCA_963931995.1. Classification (NCBI taxonomy): domain Eukaryota; kingdom Metazoa; phylum Arthropoda; class Insecta; order Diptera; family Muscidae; genus Phaonia; species Phaonia tiefii. The sequence continues at coordinate 100,813,305 of OZ008369.1, read as the reverse complement.
AAAAAAAAAATTCCAGTACATACGGGAACAAAGCTATGATGAGTAATTACGTCAAAATAATTTTTTTTTAAACTCTCTATTAATAGAGGTAAAAGTTTCAAAAACAAGTTTTGCACAATGCATTCTCATAATTATTGCAAAACGTATACAGGTTGAAAAAACGGTATATTTAATACATTCTCTATAACACATTCTGTAGAAAGCATGTACATGTTTGGAACACACTCGAAATATAGCTATAGTTGCAAGTCCTAAACTCACTTATATTTAAATTCAATCGTTAGCATGTTTACTTACAAAGATGTATACCATTACATGGTACAATATGAATGTTTCATTACAAACATTCATATACTTTCGTTGAAAAATTCGTGTGATTCCTCACAAACGAATGGTTGACGACTGGATGTATGAAACTAAAACGCAGCAGATCAGTCAATGTCAGAAACACTCAATTCATTTAAAAAAACGCATTCACGCCTATTTAAGAATCACTTTCAATAATTTTACTTTAGGCTGTGAACAATCCCTGATTTTCTATTATTTTGCGCTTGATAGGGCATAGCAACAACAAATATTTATATCCCAAACAAAGCTGTATTTGGACCACAAACACATATATTATATCATATAATTCATTGCGCCTCAAACATGTAACATTAAATAGCAAACACAATGTTGTTGAACACAAATATGCTGTATTTGTGACAAGCTTCACCCACACGTTATATTTGTATTCAAAGAAGGATGATATTGCATCAAACTAAATGCAAACGAAAACTAATATGAATTAAAACTTCCCCACTATGCCCACTGCTCCGTTTCATGGACAAAAATCGGAAATCCGACTTGGTTGGAATTGAATTTTTTTGGTATCGTCTTACGGGTAATAGCGTAGCTAAAAAAAATCAGCAACGATTTTTCATAGAAATAGATTTTTTGTCCTCCAGAGCAATTCAAAGTGAGCGATTTGTGTGCTAAATAATTTGATTTTTTAGTTTCGTTCGTTAGTAGTTGAAGGAAAATATTGTTCAAAACTACATTTGGGGAAGAAATTAAATTATGTTCCATTTTTTGGATAGGTAAGAAGCGGTACAAAATTTGATTATTTTTTTTTTCGTGTAATTCTTAAAATTGATTTTTAAAAATTGACTTTCCCAAGATAAATATTTGAAAAATTCTCAGTTTTTGATGGCAAAAAAGAAAAGATATCATAAAATTCGGCGAAATATTTTTTCATGATGAATTAGTTTAAACTTTAGTCTATTAGAAAAATGCAAAATCTTTTCCGCTTTGTTCCGTTTCTTTTATATTTAAGCTTTTTCAAAATTGCTTAGAATTACTTTTTTACTTGTTATTCAAATATGAATTATTTTGTAGGAGATTATTTTTACTTTAATTAGTCAATAAATATTTGCAAATATCAAGTGGTTTTGATATCCTCTGTCCGATGAACCATTGACGACTGAAACTGAAACGTAATACATCAGCCAAAATACGAATCATTGTCTTCTTCAATTTACACGCAAATTCAGGAATATTTATAAATCACCGACAGAGAGAATAATGCAAATGTACTGATACACACTTACGAGACAGACTCTCTCGTTGTCTTTCTTTATTTCTCTTGCTCTCAAGTGAGCATAAAGAGTGCAACAAACTCGGCAAACAACCTAGATATATTTGGTACGCAAACACATATGTTATAACATATTAATCATTGTGTCTCAAACATGTAATATTGAGTAACAAACAAAATGTGTTTGGACACAAGTATATTATATTTGCGGCAAAGCTCCAAACACACGTTATATTTGCATCGAAATAACTAAAAACGACAAATTTTCGAGAGTTTTACAATTTGTATGGGAGGTACCAGAATTCGTTATCCGAGTTCCTTCAAATTAGGCATACAATTTGAAGGAATTAGGCATACAATCTTATACATTGCAAATTTTAGTTAAAATCTGTTTGTCCGATAGGGTGTTACGGCAGTCTATACATCTGTCTTACAGATGAAAAAAAGAATGGGTTCCCATCGATCCAATAAATAACGAAATTTTTTTTTTCAAAAGTCTTTTTCGTGATTTAACAAAATCTTGTTTCGTGTAGTTTCACGCAAAAATTAATTTTAATCTGAATTGACTAAATTTTTCTCGGGTTTATTGGATTTTATATGCATAATAAATAAAAAAAATTATAAAAGAAAAATTATAAAAGAAAATAGTTCGAAATATGAGTTTTTTTATTATTTTTGTTTTTAACAGTTTATACATTTTTCTGCCTGGGAGGAATAAAAACAAGTCCCTATCTGTTGCTATTGGAGAAGTGTTTTTGAAAACACTTTTGGTTTCTGCGTAGAATAATAATAATTTCGGTTTTTATGGGCGGTGGGCGTGGTCAGTGTTGATAATATGCTATTTTTTTGTTGATAAGGTGGCATATAAATATGTTCTTCCCGCAATTTTCATGAAACTTGTCGCAATAGTTAAATGTTTACAGCCAATAATTACTTAATTTTGTATTGGCGTGGTCAATTATTTCGATACTTTGAAATTTTCTTAATTCTGTTATATTAGGGACTCGTGCCAAATACTGGGACAAAGCACTTTGCTGTGTAAGCGTTCGCAAAATAACGAATGAAACCCCAAATAGGTAAACATTTGCAAAAACTTCGTCACTTCTTCCTGCTGATGAATAGGCTTTTTATTTAAGTGGTCTTCAGCTTGACCAAATTTCTAAAATTAAAGTTTAAAAACAAGAGACCTATTGGAAAACGCAGGCACGGGAACATGTGAACAAAAAATGTTTACTAGATCAAAACCTATTGGATTTTGGTCATTGAAAATTTATTCTGAACCATGGGCGTAGCCAAGCAAGACAGCCTACTGTTCCTATTTACCCCTTTTTGGGTTAAAAGGAATTTAAATTTAAACGGAATTTGGTACAATGCATTGGGGGCAACGATTGTATATAACCGCCATACAAATCCCAGTTGGTAATTTTGACATGGAGACATTGTCAGTAGTATTTCCTTAGGACCATATCAGTAGGTGATGACAATATATATGAGACGTCTGCTTGAAATGTCACTAGTTTTGGATTAGGTGACATAAATTGTGAACGGTTAACATTTTATGTATAACCGTCCTATTGATTTTTCAGCACTATGTCATGGCTGACTCTTAATATGACCAATGCTGACTGCAGATAGAGGAAGTCTTCATTCATTTGACATTTTAAAACTTTTAAACAACTTCAAACTGAGAATTGTATGTACATACATATATTTATTTGTAGTTATGAAATAAAGTACTGCTATATATTTTCAGAATTTATTTAAAAATATTTTAAATTTGTTAAAAGAACATGCAAATTTTCAGAGCATTATAATTATGTACGTATCACTTTTTGTCTAGTTATCTTTCAGATTTTATTTAATATCGAGCAACAGGACAGATACATACATACGAATACATTCCAATAAATATCGGGTTTTTCAATAAGAGCGCTACAAAAGTTTTTTTAAATAAAACAAAACCGGCTTTAGATACCAATGAAATTCTTTATTCCTGTGAAAGTAAGTTCGATGCCATTTCTTTTGCATGGCCACCACGGGCACGCTTGCAGAAGTCCAGACGCTGAACCCAATTTTTGACGTTCTATATTCGTACGAAGTTCATCAATCGTCGCTGGCTTGTTGGCATAGACCATAGACTTGACGTAGCCCCACAGGAAATAATCTAACGACGTCAAATCGCACGACCGAGGCGGCCAATCGACTGGGCCCTTTCGTGAGGTAACAAGTTCACCAAACTTGGTTTCCAATAAATTGATTGTGACAGTCACTGTGTGGCTTGTGGCGCCGTCCTGTTGGAACCACATGTCCTCCAAGTCCATATTATCCAATTGGGGCCAAAAATATTCGGTTATCATTGAACGGTAGCGATTCGAATTCACAGTAATGTGCCGGTCTTGATCATCACGCAAGAAGTACGGCCCAATGACGCCGCCGGCCCATATACCGCACCAAACCGTAATTTTTTCGGGATGCAATGATAACTCATGGATTAAGTGTGGATTGCTGTCTGACCAATAATGCATATTTTGCTTATTGACGAAGCCATTCAGCCAGAAATGAGCCACATCGGTGGAGATGATTTTCCGATGAAAATCCGAATCATTTTCAAGTTGTTGCTCAGCCCAATTCACGAACATACGACGCTTATGGTGGTCAAGCGTCTACAGTTCTTGCGTCAATTTGATCTTGTAAGGATGTAGGCCAAGATCTTTTCGCAAAATTCGCCACAACGCTGTCACAGAGATGCCCAACGCTTGAGAACGACGTTGACTGAAGCCTCAGCGGCAGCAATATTCTCGACACTACGCGCACTTTTTTGCCTCACTGGCACGGGAACATTTTCTACTGTGCCTGTGGATTCAAATTTTTCCACTAACGCTCAATTGTTGATCTGGTAGGACGATTATGACGACAATAAATTGGACGTAGCGCTCTTAAAGTTGAGGCCACTGACTCCAAATTTCGGCAGTAAATTTTAGTAATTTCGACTCGTTGTTGGCTCGTACATCTTTCCATGATGAAATGGCAAACCTTGCTGAAAAGAAATGTCAAAAGAGCGGGGGAAAAATATGGCGTCGTTTGCTGTCCGTATCGCTTTACTTTTGTAGCGTCTCTGTTGAAAAACCCTTTAAATAGCTATTGATGCCCCGAGACACCATATTTAATCACTTCTTGAGTAACTGAGCCACTGATGAATGGTCACTCAATTACGTCTTGCGTACATGTCAAATGTTGACAAACTGCGGAAGGTTCCTGCTGACTTTTGACCAAATGTGTGAATATATCAGAGGGTGCCATGACGTTTTCTGTGTGGGAGCGGATCGGCAAGTCAGCTGTGACTCTTACGTGCCACTTCTTTGTCTTTGATGACGTCTGTAGGAAGTTTACAACTGATGATTTATATAAGACATGTTGTGGCCGTCGGTGGTGCAATGGTTAGAGTGCGCGGCTCTTGTACATAAGATCCTGGGTTCGAACCTGGCTCTGACCACCTTCAAATTTTTCTTTCGGCGGCGGTCACCTCGCATAGTGACGGCGACACTATCGAGTATCTAGCCATGAAAAAAGCTTCTCAAATTACCGTTCGGAATCGGTGTAAAACTGGAGGTCCCAATCAGTGAGTGAAAACTGGAAAGCGCACAGCTCAGTGATTGTGAGAAGTTCTCCCCAGTCCCTTCAAGGGATGTAATGGGAAACCATTTATTTATTTTTTTATGTTCGTGACATGCCGCTAGTTTCGCCTTAGATTACACAAATTGTGAACGGGCTGGCAATCTTTTCTTATGCCAATGCTGAACATCGATGGTAGAAAGAAGTCTTTATCTTTTGTCAACAGCGAGGCCTTCGGACAGAATTTCAAGTTATTCGGGAAACATAAAATCGAAAATTGTATATTTAAATTTTACCGGTCGGCCTCTTGAAGAAATTGCTTCAGCGAATGAGAGTGTTGCCGAAAACCCGAAAACATCAATTCGGTATCGTCCTCAACAGCTTGAAATTTCACGAAGCACTACGCAGCTAATTTGGCAAAATGTAGCTTACACAGGAGCACAAACCAGCAGACCATGGAAAGCTCTGGCAATTCGTTCAATGGGCAATCGAAAATAAGTGAAGTCAATGCCAATTTTTTAAAAAAAAAGTCATATTCTCCAGCGAAGCGCATTTCCATCTGAATGGCCACGTGAATACAGAAAATTTTCAAAGTTGGGGCTTAGAAAATCCTCATGTAATTTATAAGAAATAAATGCACCCACAACGAGCAACTGTCTGGTGTGCACTTTGGTCCGCCGGCGTGATTAGGCCTTAATTTTTTAAAGGTGAGTCCGAAATTGCGGTGACTTTGAACGGCATTCGTCACAGGAACATGGTAACGGAGTTATTGTGTCCTAAACTGGACGGCATGGATCTGGATGTCATGCGGTTTCAGCAAAACGGCGTCACCTGCAATCGATTTATTGCAGCAACCATTTCCATAACAAATTACCCAAAGAAATTCTGGCGTCAACTGGCGTCAACTGGCCTCCAAGAGATCATGCGATTTAACGCCGTGCCATTTCTGTCATTGGGTTTTCAGAAATCTCGAAATTGTGCGAATAAACCAGAAACAATTCCTGAATTCAAATCTGAGATCCAGCGCGTCATTGGCCGGATACAGCCATATCTTTGAGAAAAGGTAATGGAAAATTTCGTGAAAAGAGTAATAGGCTGTCATCAGCAGCGTGGGGGCCATTTGACGGAGTTTTCATTTCATACTTAATCGAAGCATATCTTCTTTGCAATCCAGAAAATATCACAACTATCTGAAAAAATACGTGTTTTTATTTTAATATTTTGTTTCTAATTTTTCGACCTATATTTGATTAATTATTCTCGACTAATTGTTCCAGCTTAAGGTCTCCTCAGATTTCATAAAACTTTTTTGTTTTTTTCGATATTTCGATTTCCTTTGAAATCTTCTTCCGGAAAGTTTTTATATTAATTATAACAAACAAACATCAATACAAATTAAAATGGAAATTTTTGACAAATTGTGAAAACTAATACTATTTATACATATTATAATACAGTAATGTTTACAGAAAGTAGAAATATTAAATTGAACAAAATTTTAAAATATTTTAAGACATTTGTGTTAATCTATCCAATTATTAACCTATTAGTTTTTATTAATTAAGATTCTACCATTTTTAGTGACGTTATACGTATCTACTTTCTCATTAAATTGCGAAAACTGATAAAAACTAGCGAAAATTAGCGAAAAATTACCAAAATTTAAACAAGTTAAAAAATTACCTAATAATCACTACAACCAAAAGAAATGGCAAAAACTCTGCTAAAAACCGCCAAATTCGCGAGAATCCGCAAAACCTTGCCAACCCCAGTATAACAACGATCTCCAACATTTCTTAAAAAACGCCAAAGCTGTAAAGAGTAAGAAAGCTCCCCAAATCGGTAACAATGCAAAGATATTGCAAACTTGATAATAAACTCTAAAAATTTCCTAAATAGTTAAAAATAAAACAGCGAGACCGCAAAAATTCGCGGCCTTTGTTTTAATTTCCCCTATTATTAACATTTTTATTTTTATTTAATAGACATTTATAATTTTGAGCTAAGTTATCTGTGTCTACTTTAAAATTTATCCTCTTCTCAAATGGAACATTATTAATCTGTAACATTTCTAACATATATCTACGTTTTTTAAAATTCTCTGTGTTTAGAATAAATGTATTTTCGAAATCTGGATAGTGATTGAAATCTCTACAGTGAGTTGATAATGCTGTTTTCGTTGTTGAATTATAATTGCTATACTTTTGGCCATGTCTATGTCCTGCTATTCTCGTTTTTAATTTAGTCCCTGTTGTTCCTACATATACCTTCTCACATTGTTCAATGTCATTACCACCACATGGTGTTTTATATACTAAATTTGACATATCTGATTTTTTTTTAATTTATCTTTAGTTTTCGTAAATAATCTTCCAACATTATTATTTATCTTATGTGCCGTTTTATATTTCTCTTTGTTATATTTATATGTTTGAGTTTTCTATCCTTTCCGAAAACCCAGGTACATATATAACAAAGAGAAATATAAAATGGCACATAAGATAAATAATAATGTTGGAAGATTATTTACGAAAACTAAAGACAATATTTCTTTTACAGCATAGAATTATCTTTTTGAACTAAAGAAGAAATTAGCAAACTTAACTAATATTGGTATTATTTTAGTTATAACATGAATGCTAAGTAGATTACATTAGAATGCATTGTTCACTTTCAACAATAATAACTTGTCAAAGTTATCATCTGATAGAGATCCACGTTTTGGAGTTTTAAATGCTTTCGCATTTATTGAATTTCTTATTGCAACAATAGTGCATTTTTTGCAAAAATTTCGCGAAATAATTCATTTGGTTTGAATAACTCAAATGAATAATTCAAATGAATTGCAATTTATTTTTCTATTTCATTTGAATTAATTCAAAATCAATTCAATTCAAATGAATTGGAAGTGAATTGCAATTCATTTTTCTAATTCATTTGAATTAATTCATAATTAATTCAATTCAAATGAATTGGAAATGAATTGCAATTCATTTTGCCAATTCAAATTTGAATTGGAAATGAATTGCAATTCATTTTGCAAATTCATTTGAATTGGAATTGAATTCCAATTCATTCTTGCCTAATTCATTTGAATTGTTTCAAATTCCATTCAACTCTTTTTTTGGTGAAAAGAATTAATTCATAATTTTGCTAATTCAGTGCATGAATGATTCGCGTGTTAATTCAAAAATGAATGATTCGCTTACAGCTCTGACCCTTTGCCACCAAAGATAAAATATATTAGGTTGGTTGGTTGAAAAACACGCTGTCTAGCACACTTAGGCTAAAGAAGCCCATTGTGATACCTGCAGTTTCCTCTATAGCAACTATTGACTAGTCGTCTAGCCAATTTTCCCTTTCTATGAATTTGCCTATAAGAGCTACAGTAATAGCCTGTACGGCTACGGTGCTAACTTAATGTGTTCCGAATATCCTACTTCTCAGTACTGCCAAAGCAGGGCAATCCAAGAGAATGTGTTTCGTCGTTTCCTCGTCCTCTTCCATGCAGCATCTACACAGAGTGGAGTTTTTATGTCACAATCTTAGGGGGTGTTTTCGTACAAGACAATGTCCCGTAAATGTGTTTATCATTGTGGATAACCGGCCTCTCGGCAAGTTAAGTAGTCGCCTAGTCCTCTTCCTGTCCACCTGTGGCCAGAGGACCCTGGGTTGTTTGCAAGTTGAAGTAAGTCTCCAATTGTCCACACATATTATCGGCCCACTGCCTGATCTGCAGACGGCAGGTAGAGATTGGCATACTAACACCTTCTTTTGCCGGAAGAACCTGTGCCGTAGTACCCTGTCTAGCTAACGTATCCGCTACGCAATTGCCTGGAATGTCGAAATACTCTGCCATCACCCTAAATGATGAGTGGCATTCTTTCACCGTCAGGGACGTAGCAAACATGGCTTCCAGTGATTTTATGGCAGCCTGGCTGACTGTGTAGATACATATTTTCCGGAGGGTTGTGACACTACTTTTCAGTAGTTCAGCAACCTCCAGTATGGCGGTAATTGCCGCCTGAAATACACTACAGTGATCAGGCAGCTTGAAGCAGATATTTACATTTAGGTCCGGTGAATGGACCCCATAGCCTACTTGCTCGTCCAACTTTGAACCATTCGTGAAAAATCTGATACTACTAGTGTCCTCTTCCAGTGACTTTTACCAAGTATTACTATTCGGAATAGAAGTCCTTATATTTGTCGCTGGTAGAAGATAGGAGATACAGTAGTCCATTTTTACGAAAATAGAGTTGATCCGGTGTAGTAATTTAGCATGTCCGGAATATTCCGATATCAAAACGGCACAATCTCTGATTCTTACCAGGGATGTAGCGGCTGCCGATTCAGGATAGCAGTAAGTGCAGTGCCTGAAGTCGTGCACATTGCCCCACTAACGCTAATCAGTGCTGATCTTTCAATTTTCATCAAGGAATTCAGAATATATTTCATTTGGAGGGACCTCCACTAAACTACGGTGTCATAGAGAAGTATTGGTCTGACTACTGCGATATAAATTGACATGATGATCTTACAAGACAGTCCCCAGCGCTTTACAGCAGTAAAGAGCAACAGACGCTTTTCACCCTCTCCCCCACATTCGGTTTCCCAGACCGGACAACGGACTATCGGACTATAAACCGAGCTTATCTTGTTCACTCGGAAATATTAAATTCCCGCATTTAAACTGCCGTCAGTTAATGGGGTGCAATTACAGTTCATAGAAATATTAGTTCAATAACGATTGCAGCAACCGTAAGATCGGCTGTTGCAGTTGACACAACCGAGTTGAGGTTGTCGCGACTGAATTTAGTTCTCGCAACTGAAATTCGTTTAAAGCAACCTCCAAATCAGTTGCGATGATATCTAATGCTGCTGTGACATCCTCTAAATTCAGTAACGGCTAACTTGGTTATTTGTTCTGTGGGTGTCGCAGCATCTAGTAAATTACAGTAATACACAATCAACAACACAAGTTGAAAAGCCTCAGCGAAAACAGCAACAGCAACTTTATAGGTGGGATAGTGCATGAAATTTAGATTTAGAGACGAGTCACCCTCTAATTTTGTGAGGTTTGCAAAAAAAATTCATGAGCTACAAAGTGGGGTAGGTGGGGCAAATGGCTCCCCATCGTGGTCACAGGTGGTGGTGAAGCTCGGAAAATGTACAACAAGCCCCATAACTGCCCCGAAGTCACCCCTAGAGGAGTGAAATGTATGACCCATCATCATTACAACCCATCAATTCTCATCGGTCATGCTCGATGGATGGGGAATAGCAAATACTGTTTAAAAACTATTTTGTTTCGAAAACATCTCGATTTGGACAAAAAAGACTAGAATACTTCTCGAAAGCTTGGTTTGGCACCACCAGAACAACCAAAGCTCCAATTAATTATTTGAGTTGTTTGAAAGCGATTCCTCGTTACGATTCAATTGATAAGATTGTGTTGCATCGATTGGAGAACAGATTATGTGTACATCTTTGGTCTTCTAGTGGTGAAGCTGTTGCTCTTGTATTAGTTGATTTGAATACCCCCCGTAATATTAAGCGGCAAATGGCGACAGCAAATCGTATACTTGAAGAAGAGAAAGGGGAATTAGAGGAAGAATTATCTGACAACAGCGGAGAAGAAGACGACGTGGATGATATCAAGAAGAAGAAGAAGTAGATGATGATATAGAGGAAGAATATGATTTGAAGGATATCGGCTGCGGTGGCAACTAAGACCGGGCTCGTCCTGTACATTTTGCCTTCAAAGATGTTAACTGAAATACATTGGCACATTCGCCTGGGAAGAGCGAGACGGCTACCAGCAAGCCCTAGAAATATTACGTAAATTGCATGGTGTCATCGACGCTGCCGAAAGAGGTGGAAAATTAACAAATGGCTACAGCAGCGTGTTGTGCCGTAACGACGAGGAAAAAATATTTTATGCTTCAGGTCGTCACATTTTTGAAGTAGTATATACATTCTCGAATTATAAAGATATGAATTAGAGACATATGATGTTACGTTCAACTTCATAAAAAAAATATAAACATAATTTCTCATACATTAACCATAAATAAAGATAAAAATAAAATTATATGGCGACCACCTTAATGGATGAAGATAGAGGGTAGATATGTTCCAAGAAACTGTTGGTGTTGAAAAAATATTGGGGGTCGAAAAAAAAATTATTGTGCGGGAGCTCACTTAGGGGGTTCAGATAGGGCTTAGGTCTGTTTAAAGAAAATATTGGGATGGAAATATTAGTGGCGTCTGTCATATATTTGACTCCTATAGGGCTGACTGCGGGAGTTTTTGTGCATTTATGCCACGATGGGGCCATTTGCTGAAACGACATGTCGTCCAGATCCATATCGTCCAGTTGAGGCCACAAGAACTCCGATATCATGCTTTTGTAATGAATACCGTTACAGTCACTGAAATTTCAGGAAATATCAATAAATCAAAATAAATCAATTGAGAATCGGAAAATATTAATTGAAAATCGGAACACATCAATTTAAATTCAGTAAATACTTATCCGGTCTCGAATAACCCCGGGTGATGAGGGACCTTACAGAACGAAGATAACATATTTCGCCAACCAGTTCGATCTTTTGCTTTATCTCTCCACTTGGTAATAGCAAGTGTACGCAGGGATTCGTCAACTTGATCCTTCCAGCGGAGTTTTGGTCTTTGTATTTTTCGATTTCCTTCGAGTTCGGTTTCGAAAACCCTTCTTGCTGGTTCGTCTTCATCCACTTTAATGACTTGGCATAGCCAGCGTAGTCGCGCTATTGTGATTCGCTTAACTATGTCAATGTCGGGATAAACCTCATAGAGCTCATAGTTCATGCGTCACCGACAGTCGCCGTTGTGCACCATAGGGCCATAAATCTTTCGGGGTATTTTTCTCTCGAAGACTCCCACAGATGTTTTATCTGCTTGCGATAACATCCAGGATTCTACGCCATAAAGCTAGTCAGGTTGTATGAGAGTCTGGTATAGCTGGAAATTCAGAAAATATTAATTGATATTAAGTACAATTTCAATTGAAGTATCATCTCGTTATATACATTTGTCTGCATTTCAATTGATATTTTTTGAATATCATTTGATGTTTTCTGTATTTTAGTTGATAATTTCTGAATTCTAATTGAACTTTTCTGAATTTCAATTCCAAATTTCTGCATTTCAACTGACGTCTTCTGAATGTCAATTGATGTTTTGAAAACTTTTATTTCAATTGATATTTTCTGAACTACAATTGAAAAAGGCGCATTTTCGAACTCCGTGAAAAGTTCATCCTGAGATGTCTTACTCCTGTCTTTAAATTGATCAGATCATCAATCGTACAAACTCCTATGACAAAATTTACAAATGCGAATTTGTTATCGATCAAAAATTAACTTGGACTTTTAGAGATAATTAAAATTAAAATTATTCTTGACTAATTATTCTAATTATTCTTGACTAGCTATTCAAATTATTCAAAGGAAATCGAAATATCGAAAAAAAAACAAACAAGTTTTATGAAATCTGAAGTGACCTTAAGCTTGCATAATTAGTCAAGCATAATTAATAAAATAAAGGTCGAAAAATTAGAAACAAATTTTTTCAAATTAAAATACAAATACTATTATTATTATGTCTCTACACATTTTTCAATTGAATACCAATTGAAATTAGGAATTTCCTATCGAAATTAAGAGGAGATCAAATTAGGAAGCAAAAAAAACTTAACTAAATCCGTAAAATTTTAGATACAAAAGAGTTTTAATGCAATTTTTAATAAAAAAATTAATGTGAGTCCGATCACAGGGGAGATGAAATTTTTTTTAAGTTGGAAGTACTTATGCTTTTAGTATATTTTTTTAATTAATCAATTAAAAGTATCAAAACTTTCAATATTGTAAATACATACATAGGAATTTGCTGGTTTTTGTTTGTTTTATTTAACTTATTTGGTGAGTAAATGGGCACACTGCAGTATATATGTACTGCATTAAAAATTACAGTAAGCAGTAAATTTACTGATTACTGAAAAAATTCAGTAAATTTTTACTGATAATGAAATTTAATTTGCATTACCAGTCAAATCATAGGGCCGTATTCATAATAATCAGTAATCGGGCATTACTGATTACTGAAAATTCAATGCACCTCATCATAATCATGTAGGCACTTTATAAAAATTGCCGACAAAAATTGTAATAATCAGTAAAAATTTACTAGTTAAAGAATTATTTTTACTGAAATTTTAGTAGTACTGCAAAGTGTCCATCTATGGTAAATCCTTTAAGTACAAATAGTTAATATTGGCTTATGGTAACTAAAATAAGATATATACATTTTTGACTCGATTGTATTTAAAAATCTATGGAAAACTGCATCTATAGTAGTGGAATTGTTAGTTGTGGGGGTTTGTGGAGAATTGCTCATATGCAAGTGGAAAACGTCAAATATATCAAAATTTTGATAAAGCTTGCGACTGTGGGTTTGCAAAATTTGTATTAAAATCTCCACCCATAATAATTAGCATGAGATGGAGATTGTTACCCAATTGTCGTGCACCAGCTTCAGTGTAAGGCAACAGTACGTAATTAAGATATGTTATAATATTTTGTACTGTTTGACCAGGAGAAATGTAGATGGCAATGCAATGCACTTTCAAACCGGATTTTAATTGGAATTCACTGCAACACATATCCCCTATTGTATAATTTCCACATGGAAGAGTTGTTTGTAATCTCAAGGTATTAAGCTGGTATGTAGGTTCATTTTCATTGTTTTGACATCTTTTGTAAATCGCAACTCATCCAGATCGTTGTCCTGATCTTTTGTACTGATTGCAGCACTGAAACAGTGGAAAGGTAATTGTGGTGTCTTCTTCAAGCCAACTTTCTGTTAGCAATAATATATTGCAATGTTTTGTTACTTCGTCTTGAAGGTTAGCACTATGTGCTGAAAGACTTTGACAATTAAATGTCATTAACGTTGTTATGTTGGGCGATTGGAGGAATTGTAAAGCCGTGTTTTGTACTGTTTCCATTTTGGTAGTTGAAAGCCTTGCAAATTCCTGTCTCAGAGAGTAAAAATTTTTGGTGGGTCTTCTGCCATGATGGAAAACTTGTTCATTTTGTGGAGCCACTAAAAAAAGTCCCTCTATTGTTGTGACTCGCGACAAAGCTAAGTAAACCAGCTGTTGATCATGTTTTTTGTCATAATGGTATACGTATATAAAATTTGTCTTAATTTATATTGGAATCTAATAGAAATTTTATTAGAATTAACATTACCTCCATTCAGCTTTGATACACTTTGTGTTGTTTTATGTTCTGAGTTATAATTTGTTTGGTGTTTTGTAAAATATTTTATTATTTTGTATTTGTTGCGGTTGACAAGTTATTAATCAGCTGTTTACTGATATGTAACGCATGTAGTTATTTTACAGCAATGGTTTTCGAAAATTAGTAGCTACTATTGCACACTAGATGGTGCTTATATGCAGCTGTTAAGTATGAATGACAATCTCAAAGACGAAGAAGACTTATAGTTTGACAAGTTTAGTTTTTAGTTTTCCTTATTTTGCTTTGTTTTAGTAAATTTTTTTATTAAAAGGTCAAAAAATCGTTTTTAAAGTTATTAAAATTAAATGTTTTTGTATTCATTTTATTTATTTGTTTTCATTTGCCTATGATAACATAATGTACGACAATTAGTGAAAATTAGTAGCTACTATTGCACACTACATGGTGTGGAGTATATTGTATGCAGCGTATGATTACACTAATACACTCATACATAGCTCACACCGATTTGATAACGCTTTACGATTGGTTAACGATTACATCGCACATCTTACTCTAAATTTGTGATTGTATTGTGAAAAAGATTTTTACCCCCAGCGTATAGATGTTTACACATCAAAAGAGGCAACACGTTTTTGGAAATTGTATTAAAACTTTTTGTTGTATCTAAAATTCACATCATTTCCCCTACGGGAATTTCCATTCGGTCTGTTTTCCAATACCTATAAATTCATTCAAGCTCAAGACCTTTTTAAATAATATAAAGCTTATTATCTTTATATTACTTTCAAAAAAGTCGAGCATAAAAATGTTCCAATGATACCAAGGCTGTCTGTATAGCTATTTCGGATCTTGCCAAGATCTTCATCAGCAGACGTTTTTGGTATGTTTTTGGTGAATTCTTCAAAAATATATATCCAGAAACACTCATCATATTAATGAGAATTCCTTTGTATACTCGTTTGAAGAATACCAAGCACTACCATTGGAACACCTTCATGCACAACTATTTTTAACATGCCGTAAAACCATTGGTTTTAATCAGACATGATTTGTTTTTGCTATGTCATTACAAAAAACAACAAAACAGAGGGTTGCCATCAACAATATTATTGTTTCAAGCTCGCGGTGCTCATCGTCAACTTCCATCATTTCGCCTACGGGAATTTCCATTCGGTCTGGTATTTTGGTATTTTGAGAAACTTTTTATGGCTCAATACTCGATAGTGTCGCCGTCACTATGCGTTTTGATCGCCGCCGAAAGAAATTTAAGGTGGTCAGAGCAGGGCTCGAACCCAGGATCACACTAACAATTGTACCACCGACGGCCACCGTCGGGCTAATTAGACTGAAAAATTGCTTTCCGGTTCCAACATACTAAAAAAGGTAAAAGTTCGTGATTTTTGAATACTTTAGTCGCTTTAAGCCACCTCTAAATTTTCTTAGATTAACCCAAAACTTTGTATTTCTTCGTTTGTATACCCTCACCATAGGGATGGGAGTATATATCATTTAATACGTAAAAAAAATGTAACACATAGAAGGAACCAAATTAGAGCCTTAGTATCTTTGGACGAAATTCGCTTTAAGACTTTCTAACACGTTTGAGCCATGTCCGCCTGTCTATCTGTCTGGCTGGCTGGCAGGCTGGTCAACAAGATAACTGCCGTAAATCTTTACAGATGACAATGAAACTTTGTCAGTGACTATTAGTTGCCGATATTGAGTTTGGGATTGAAACTGGGCGATTTGACCACGCCCCTTCTGGTTCCTCCCATACAAGTCGACACATTTAGCACAAAATCATATTACTTTCAAACCTACATATCTTCCGGTAGATGTGGTTAGCCTCAACTCTCACACCGGTTAATAATCTGTAAATGCCTACTTAACTGGAGAAAATGGGCGAAATTTTCACGCCCATTCTGGTACCTCCCATACAAAACAGGGGTTTCGACCGGATTGTCAATCCGATAAATCGCGTGAAACACTTCCGACCTTAATGAAATTAGGTATAAGGCTTCATGTTAATAAGCTAATCACCGATTAAAACAAGGGTGATTTTTGCAATCCCATTGTGGTACCTCCCATACAAAAGTTGTTGGGCCCTCTGGTTGTTCGGCTCGAGAAGTCCTGCAAAACCAACCCAATCTTTATGAAAGTTTGTTCTAGTCAGTATTTAGCCAAATAAAGCTCTCCTATAGGAAATGAGCTGTTTTGCCACACCCATTCTGGTACCTCCCATATACAAGTTGGGCGTATGACCGGTTGATCGACATGATAATTCTCATAAACAACAAGCGATCTTAATAAAATTTGGTACTAGGCAATATTTTGCTAAAATCTACTATCTAGTTAATAACTGACTATTGTGCCACGCCCAGTTTCGTACCTCCCACACAAAAGATGGGCGTAGTTGCGGTTTGGCGACTCGATATCTCCAATATATCATAACCGATCTTAATAAAATTTGGTACTGATCAAAATTTTGGCAACAACTTGCCATGCCCATTTTTGTACCTCGCATATACATATTGGGAGGGAAACTAACTAATTTGGGTATTCAATAATATTTAGCGCAATGTCGTCAATCTGCTATTGAATATGGTCACTTTTGAGTAAGGCATGGTGAGGGTATGATTAAGTCGGTTCACCCGGCTGAAACTTATGTACTGGTTTTCTTATTCGTATATTAGGTGAGGGGTGAGAACGAGAGTCAGAACACTTTAGTTATTAAGGGCCACCTTAATGTACAAGTATATATTAATTTTGAAATCATAACCTGGAAACGTTAATTCTAAAGAATCACAGTTAATATTTCAAATGTTAATTTAATTTCTAAGACGTGCTTGTGTTCTTTCAAAGACAATGCCCAAAGTTATCCTTTTCGAGATGGATCTACCTCCCACTAGCCCCAAATTTTCTATACTCATATTCAACAGAACTGTAAGCCTTACACGTCGTCACCATTTGGATCTGTCTCCGCAGCCGTCTTCCTATACAAACAATTAAATTCCATGTATCTGTCTCACATACAGTATTTTATAAAAGTACGACACTAAAAATAGTCGTAATTCTCAAAAGATTTCTAGGTGCGTCCACTGAGAAAACCACAGAGCAGAAGAGGGATAATAAAAATAAGGAAATGATGATGAAAATTCTTAAGGTTTTGATAAAACTGGAAACAGGCGATGGTGGTGGTGACACAAAATGATAACGAAAGAAAATTTCTACGCCTACATAAAACCTTAATTCATTCTCATAACAGAAATAATTCCAGTATAATATAAAAGGAAATTAAAAGGAAGAGACATATTTATAAATGTTAAAAGCCACAGCAAATATGGTAACATGACAACTGATTTTGTTCAGGGGCGATGAGGGTGACTGAGTGAAATTAAGTAACATCAATGACCTTTAAGCTTGAAGATAATGGTGATGCGACAATAGAACATAAAGGCTGTCTTTAGGTCACACATTAATTAGCATAACTGTAACAGATTAGTCAACAAAATTGTATTTTATTCTGGAGAAATTCAAACTCTTTGCGAATACTAATCAGATTGTGGATATTAATCAGGGAGATATTTTTTAAATTTAAAGAGTTTCGCATAACGTGGATCGAATATTTTAGATAAAAGAATGAGTTGGGCGTGTTAGGAAAAGTTCTATCTATACAAGAAACATTGGTAGACTTTAGGCAAATTTGGGACTACTAGCACGGGAGATAATACCATTACAATTGCCTCGTTCGAAAGATCGACCGCATCGGGGAGAGTCGTTCAATATTACAATAAGGAGATATTATTATCGATAAGACTGTCTGAAGAAGTATTAACTTAATTAAGGGGATATTACGGGGAGACTCGGAACGAATTCCTTCCCCTAATTCTCAATAAGAAAGAAAATGTGTAATTTACCTGGGAACGTGGTAAGTCAAAGTAAGAGTATCTCAAAAAGATTGCAGTTTTTAAATTTAGTGTATTTTGTTTTTTTGAAGTGGCAACTCTGTAAATTGGCAGCTGTCGCATATGTTTATCCCGATTATTAACAATGGAGCGCTGTACGAAAGAACAACGCGTTGTACTTGAGAAAACTTTTTACAAAAAATTGGAAATTTATGCTGAGACCACTCGCAAACTACGGAAAATATTCAGTCGAGAAAGTGCACCCAATGTGTCAACCATTCTAAGACAAATTTTATGAAACTCAGTCGGTTATGGGCAGTGGGACTCCTGTGCGTCAATGTACCGGTCGGTCTCTTGAAAACATTGCTGCTGTAAAAGAGAGTGTCTCAAAAAACAACAATTCGGCATCGTTCTGAACAACTTCAAATTTCAGGAAGCAATACGCGGCAGGTTTTGACAAACGCCCTCCAACTTCATGGGTACAAAATTCAGCTTACTTAGGAGCTCAAACCAGAAGTTCATGGAAAGCGCCGGTAATTCGTTGAATGGGTAAAGGAGCAAAGTGAAATCAATGCGTATTTTTCAAAAATCTTTCATCGTAAACTTCTTCGATGAAGCGCATTTCCATCTGAATGGCTTCGTGAGTACACAAAATTGTCGAATTTGGGGCTCAGAAAATCCTCATACAATACATGAGAAACAAATGCACCCACAACGAACCACTGTCTGGTGCGGATCTTGGTCAGCCGACGTGATTGGGCCTCACTGCTGGCCACCAAGATTCAATTCAACAGCAGTAATTTGATTTATTGAGTTGGCAAGAAGTACCTCCGCTTTTCTCACATAGATGGATTTTTTGTTATTTTTGAAATGCTTTTGATCAGATGACTCAACTCGTTGTTATACAGCTACACGCTGACATTTCAAGCTTAAATTTTTCAGTGGTCAGGGTTCATTTAAATTGGGTTGTGAATATGGATGATCAAAAGCAACAAAGTTATCCACCTTTGGAAATGAAAACTGGTTTCTTTACAAGCACGATGCCCGCTCTGAAACTTCTTCAAAGGCTAAACTGCACCGAATTTAAAGGTTATTTGCCCATTTGGACGTAATTTATATTGAACTGCTTCTTAAAACCATAAATTCTAATGGCTATTGTCAGCAACTGACGGCAAAAAAATATTGGAGCTTGGTTGGGTACTGATGCCACATCCAACTTATAGTCCTGATCTGGTACCTGTAGCTTTTCGTTTAGGAAGAGGACCTACAAGCCAAGTTTTCTGAGTATATTTGTGGGACGATCCACCCATTCTACACGTTATAGATTAAACTAATTACTCATAGTTGAATAAAAAAATTGAAAATTACTTTAAACAAAAAATCCAAAATTACTTTCTTGCCAACCCGATAAATCAAATTAAAAAAAATAAATGGACGGCCACATAAAGATTCGAAATCGAATTACTACCATTGAATTACATACAGGTGGTACTGAATTTAACAAAAAAGCAAACAGTGGCATTATTATAAAGTTTTTAGAACTGAATTCTAAAATTCGCCCCAATAACAGCCGCGAACCAATTTTACGGTCACTGAGATGAATTTAATTGGTGTTGAATTCTCTGCATAGGCCGTGCCTATCTCTGGTAATGGCAGCTTTCCGATGTGTCGCTTTCCATATGTCTGGTTTCGTACGACTTTCGTCCTGCTTAACTTTGTACGACACATCGCTGCACCCAGGTAGTGATCTGCATCGATATTAGCTCCTCGAAACACTCGTGCGGCCATTACACCAGTAGAGTTCCCTCCATCACTTACCAGGTGCTCAATCTGGTCCTCGGTCCATTGTAGAGGGGATATCCAAGTAGCGGATATCCTTATGATGGAATCTCGTACTACTGACAACCATGACGCGGCAAAATCTGATATTCTCACTCTCTTATAGGAAGTGATGACGTGTAGACTGAGTTTACCGACGATTCGTTCAAAGACATTTTCCCTGCCGACTTTAGCATTAAAATCACCTAGAACAATCCAAATTTTATGGCCAGGGCAACAGACGTATGCTCCCCCAGGCCCTCGTAGAACATGCCTAGTGTCATGGTCCCTTCCCTCCATCGCGATTCGATGGGGCATGCACACAAATTAGCGATATGTTAAAGAATTTCGCTTTTATGCGGATGTTGGCTATACTCACTGAGCTCAACCTTGAGGCCAGATGTCGCAGTCTTTGGTCAACTACAAACCCGTAACAAAATTCATATTTTTCCTCATGGCAGCTGTAGTATGTGTCACAGTTTCCCATCCCCGTTCTGTCATGTCGTCTCCGTCGAACCTCCTGGATAGCAGTAATATCAGCCTTACAATTCTCGACTACAAGGGAACCAAGTTCAATTACTCTTCAGAGACATAGATCGATGGAGAGAATTCGTTTTTTTTGAGCCGTTTATTTTTACTTGGTGTTGTAATACTGTGATATGTATTATTTAAAATAAATAAAATTTATTAAATTTTTTAGATCATGTTGATACTTAGGGTTCCTTATATTTTATTGAGGGTATTTGTGCCGGGCGGGTAATTACCCACCCAAAAAATTCCGTGTGGGTATAACTACCCACCATACCCACATTATTTGCCGGGCCTGACGACCGTTACCAATTCAAAGTTATTTTGAATTAAACACCTTAGCTGTGGTCGAATGACAAATATCATTACTCGAATTAAGAACTGTATTTTATATGCAGCTTTTTTTAAGGAATGTGTTGGACCAACATAAATTTTGCTGTATTTTTCCCGTTACCAATATCTTATTACGCGAATCAAAAAAAAAAACTTTTAACAAGATTTATTTTAACAATTTACCAGTAACATATTATTTATAAAAAAATCGTTTCCATTACATCACATGTAGGGATTGAGGAGAGCTCCTCACAACCAGTGAGTTGTCGCTTTCTATAAGTAGTTTTTACACTTACTGGTTGGGAACTACAGGTTTACACCGCCTCCGAACGGGGTTTTGCGAAGCTTTTTCATGGTTAAATGCTCGATAGTGTCGCCGTCACTTCGCGAGGTGACCGTCGTCGAAGGAAATATATGGTGGTCAGAGCAGGATGCTAATCCAGGTTGCCATGTAAAAGGTGTCTCAGTAAGATTGAACTTTTAAATTTTGTGTATTTGTTTTTTTTGCAAGTGGCAACTCTGAATTTGGCAGTTGTCACAAATGTGTATTCCAATTATTAACAATGGAGCGCTTTACGAGAGAACAGCACGTTATAATTGTGAAAACTTGTTAGAAAAATTTGGAAAGTTATACTGACACCGCTCGCAAACTTCGAAGAATTTTCAGTCGAGAAAGGTGCACTTTAGTCAACTATTCGCAGAGTGATCAAAAAATTAAATCATGCGATTTAATGCCGTGCGATGTCTTCTTTGGGGTTTTGTGAAATCTCTGGTTTATGCGAATAAACCAAAAATAATTTCTGACCTCAAATCCGAGATTCAACGCGTCGTCGGCGAGATACAGCCACATATCAATGAAAAAGAAAAAAGAAAATTTCATGACAAGAGTAAGGGCCTGTCATCAGACCCGATGGGGCCATTTGACGGATGCTTTATTCCATCCTTAATCGGAACATGTCTTCTTTACAATCAAATAAAAAATCACAACTGTCTCAAATAATATGTATTTGAACAAAGTTCTTTATCACACGTTGCGGAAGGGGCTGAATGAAAAAAAATTAATAAATTTTTTTTAACACTATTATGCTACAACCCAGTATTACCAACTATATTCGGTACGTATGCTTTGGTTTGTGTCTAGACTAGTGTAATTATAAGTTGTCTAGGTGGAGCCTGTAACCAATATTTATTATGGTTTTGAACCCAATAAAAAGTAAATTTAGAAAAGCCAAAGTGAAAGAAGTTTAAAAAAATATAATTTTCTTAAATCAGAGCCCTTCCTTAAAAAAGTAAATTTTCTAAAAAAAAAAAATACCCAAAGCAATTTGTCTGAAAAAACTACCTTATCCTAAAGAAGTACCTTTGGTTAAAAAATGTAGATTTTCTTACAAACAGTACATTTATTAAAAAAAAAAGTTTTTTTTTTAAATAAGTACCTTTTATTAAAAAAGTAAATTTTCTTACAACAATTTCCATTTTCTGAAATAAATACCTTTTCTTTAACGAGTACTTTGTTTGTGAAATAAATTAACTTTTCTTGAGATAAGTACCTACCCTTAAAAATTTATCTATTCTTGAAAAAGGACCTATTCAAAAAAAAATTATTTCTTAGAACAAATTCCCATTTCTTAAACTTAAAAAAATACCTGCTTTAATAAAAATACCTTTTCTTACACAAATTTCTCTTCCTAAAAATAAAATAATCCCTTTTCTTTTCTTGAGATAAGTAGCCTTTCTGAAAATAAATAAATCTTCTTAAAAATAACCTTTTCCTAAAAAGAGTACTACTTCCTTAAAAAGTACATATTCTTATAAAAGTACTTCTGCGTAAAAAAATCATACTCTTATGGCGTTTTCTTACAAAAGGACTTCTTCTTAAAAATAGTATAATAACGGGTTTTTCAATAAGAGCGTCACAAAAGTTTTTTAAATAAAGCAAAACCGGTTTTAGATACCAATGAAATTCTTTATTCCTGTGAAAGTACGTTCGATGCAATTATGTATGGAACTCGATTTCTTTTGCATGGCCACCACACCACGGGCACGCTTGCAAAAGCCCAGACGCTGAACCCAATTTTCGACGGTTTACAAGTATAAATCGGCCGATACTGCTGCAACTTTACGTTCGATATTCGTACGAAGTTCAACAATCGTCGCTGGCTTGCTGGCATAGACCATAGACTTGACGTAGCCCCACAGGAAATAATCTAACGGCGTCAAATCACACGACCGAGGCAGCCAATCGACTGGGCCATTTCGTGAGATGACACGTTCACCAAACTTGGTTTCCAATAAATTGATCGTGTCATTCGCTGTGTGGCTTCTGGCGCCGTCCTGTCCTCCAAGTCCATATTATCCAATTGGGGCCAAAAATATTCGGTTATCACTGAACGGTAGCAATTCGCATTCACAGTAATGTGCCGGTCTTGATCATCACGGATAAAGTACGGCCCAATCACGCCGCCGGCCCATAAACCGCACCAAAGCGTAATTTTTTCGGGATGCAATGATGACTCATGGATTACGTGTGGATTGCTGTCTGACCAATAAAGCATATTTTGCTTATTGACGAAGCCATTCAGCCAGATATGAGCCTCATCGCTAAGATGATTTTCCGGTGAAAATCCGAATCATTTTCAAGTTGTTGCTCAGCCCAATTCACGAAAATACGACGCTTATGGTGGTCAAGCGGCTTCAGTTCTTGCGTCAATTTGATCTTGTAAGGATGTAGGTCAAGATCTTTTCGCCAAATTCGCCACAACGACGTCACAGAGATGCCCAACGGTTGAGAACGACGTGTGAGAGACACATTTGGGCTTTCTTGAACTGAAGCCTCAGCGGCAGCAATATTCTCGACACTACGGGCACTTTTTTGTCTCACTGGCACGGGAACATTTTGTACTGTGCCTGTGGGTTCAGAGTTTTCCACTAGACGCTCAATTGTTGATCTGGTAGGACGATTATGACGACCATAAATTGGACGTAGCGCTCTTAAAGTTGAGGCCACTGACTCCAAATTTCGGTAGTAAATTTTAATAATTTCGACTCGCTGTTGACTCGTATATCTTTCCATGATGAAATGGCAAACCTTACTGAAGAGAAATGTCAAAAGAGCGGGAAAAAATATGGCGTCGTTTGCTGTCCCTATCGATTTACTTTTGTAACGTCTCTGTTGAAAAACCCTTTAGTATACAGGGTGATTGAGGAAGTTCCGGATAAATTTCTCCAGCATATTCCTTGGCTCATTTCATGAAGAAAAGTCCACTACGACCATGTCCGAAAATGCAAGGGTGCGAAATGGCAGCGGGTTCAAAATTTTCGGATTGGTGGTCGGAGTTGAGTAGGGTAGAGTTGCTAACTTCTGAGCCAGTGGTCGGATTTTTTTTTTTTGCTTTTGGGCTTGTTGTAAAGGTCTGTAAGACGTCTTTCAGAATCAATAAATAAAGTAGAAAAAAGTCAAATCGCCGAGATACAGAAATGCACATAAACTGAGTTAAAGCCCTAGGTTATTCTAGGTGGCAATGTCGAATACATTTTCCCATCTATATTAAATTAATTGTTTTCGCAATAAACACGTGTCATTTGGTCGTATTTAAAATGTATTGGTTATTTCGTTTAATAATGTCTTAACACCAACACATATCTTCTGGTTTGTTTTAAATATTATTGTAATAGTTTTGAAACCCATTATGTATTTTAACTTTCCATTTGTAATTTTATTATTTTAAATAAGAATTTCAGTGAGTAAATGATATAATTTTGAATTATTTGTTACACAAAATTTCAGCCTTGTCCGTCGTTTGCATTTCAGCCAAAATTGCCAATTACCTAACTATAAGGAATGATATATACTTCCAAATACTTCCAACTGCCCATCGGCGATCGATATTTTACTTTAAATTTGCGCTGCGTTTTATAACCTGCCTCTTAAATAACGTAACTCAACGAATGTGGTCACGGCACAGCTGTAACGTGTTATAAACTATCAAAACGACAAAAGTAACGCTATGTGACTGATTCGCGACTTATTGAATGACACCCTACATTTGCTCACTCTCGCGCTTTCTCGACAACTGGTTTTTCTTCTTAAATAACCAGGTTTATTTAATAATTGTTCGGGTCAAGACCAATAACTATTTCACCCTGTCTTGCAGAAATTCAGATTGTGTAATAGTATTTACTTTTTATGTTTCCTACACGCAAAGGAAAAAAACGTTTAGTGCTCGCTTGCCACAACAATACCTTGATTGATTTGTATTAATTTATTAATCGCTACCGTTCCTCTAGTGCTCCCAAAAAAATTCGTAAATCTCAAATGTATATAATGTTGTGGCAAACGAGTTCTCGTTTGCATCAAACGCGTACAAAATTACATTTGCCACAAATTAAAAAACTTTTGCGATAACTGAAATTCTCATGTAGAGAGCCTCAGTTAAATAGCATAAACGAGTCTTATTCTCTTTATAGAATATCACCACGTATGTGATGCTAACGCTGTGTGGTGTTTGCATGTGTTGACTTTGGTAGATTGCCCTACCCGTGCCTATAGATCAGTGATGCCCACACATATATTATAACATATTGAGCTTGTGTGTGAAGCAGAATAAACCGAAGTTAAATCTGATGTATTTTTAAACAATTACGCAGTGTGACCCGTCTCTAACAAATGCTGACCAGCAACTGATTTGATTTGCATTGAAAACTTTAAGCAAAGGAAGAGCCGACCGCCCACAATCGAAATCACACGAAGAAGCTTGTACCCCTGACACACACGTGGTCTACTCACCACAATAGCCTTCAATACCACATGTGTGTATTCCCATACCATTGAACAAACTGGTTTATAGGGCGTTTAATTACAGTTCGTATACTACGTTCCGGAACGTAGCATAAATGTAGTATTGTAATAAATATAGCTAAACATAGCTCCAAAAAAAAACGCTTTCAAACACTAGCCAAAAAACACTCAAACACAGCTCAATCAAATGACATATGATCAGCTGTGATTTGTTCAGCTGTTAATCATTTATTTGTTATTAATTAAAATGTCGAAACTGGTGAAAAGAAATGTCCTCGGGACAAAAGCTATTAATATTATTATATACATATATATATTATATTAATATACAGGGTGTCCCCTAAACTTTTGTCTAAACTTAAACACGTGATAGCTGAGAACAAACGCTACAATGTTTGTTCTTACTCCAATTGCCTAGGTGGCTTCGTTTTCGAGATATTCGTGTTTAAAATAATTGCATTTTTGAATGCATTTTCATTTTTTTAATGCATTTTTTCGTTTCAAATGAAAACGAATTTTTTTTTTTTAATGTTTTCAATTAACGAAAATTTTCAAAATGAGAGCGTTGTTGCGTTATGCACTTAGATAAGCGGTCTCTTATTTCAGTTGTAGTAGTATTAATAGTCATTTCCTGTCGCATTTGATTTAAAATCAATTTTGAAGCAATTTTCAATGATATTTCTTTTTCATTTAAATAGTGGATTATGCATTTATTGAAAATGCATTCAAAAATGCAATTATTTTAAACACGAATATCTCGAAAACGAAGCCACCTAGGCAATTGGCGTAAGAACAAACATTGTAGCTTTTGTTCTCAGCTATCACGTGTTTAAGTTTAGACAAAAGTTTAGGGGACACCCTGTATATTAACATATTAACATCGAAAAATTATTCAATGTAACAAGCAACATTTTTTTCTTGTTTTCTTTTTCCATGTTTCTTACCACCTGATGAACTGTCAATTGACCATATAATCAAATGTCACATAAAACCACAATGTACATGTGTGTCACTATATTGTAGTATGTTAAACCATAGTATTCATACAATGGTTTCTCTGCTACATGTGTGTCAGGGGTATTATACTATACGTGTGTCAGCAGCGCAGAAACAACATTTTGCTACCCATCACGCGTGTTATGGAAATTCAAAATTTGGACATCACTCCTATAGATGTTAACACATCAAAAATGCCTTCTTTTCAAAAAAATACTTTTCTTACAAAATTTAATTTCTTAAAAGTACCTTTTCTTAAAGATAAAATAATACCTTTTCTGTTCTTGAGATAAGTGGTCTTTCTGAAAATAAGTACAATTTCTTAAAAAAATAAACTTTTCCTAAAAAGAGTACCACTTCTTTAAATAGTACCTGTTCTGAAAAAAATTACTTCTTTGTAAAAAAAAATCATGCTCTTATGGCTTTTCTTATAAAACGTACTTCATTTTAAAAATAGTACCTTTTCTTAAAAAATAAAAGGTGTTAATAAAAATAATAATAATATTAATAAAAAAATTACCACTCCTTAAAAAATTACCTTTTCGGGAAAATATAATACGTATTCTTACAGAAGGACCGAGAAATATACTTTTTAAAAAAAAATACATTCATCATATCCCTTACGAGAATTTTTATTCGGTCTGTTTTCTAAAACTTACAAATTTTTTCAAGCTCAAGACTTTTAAATAATATAAAGCTTATTATCTTTATATTACTTTCAAGAAAGTTTATGCTCGATAATAAGCTTTATATTATTTAAAAAGGTCTTGAGCTTGAATAAATTTGTAAGTTTTAAAAATACATTCTCTCAAAAAAAAATTTTTTTTAAAAAAGTTTATCATTTTACAAAAAGTATCTTTTCTTAAACATATATTTAAATTATCGGGCGCCTTAGGCGTGTTGTAACTAACTAGTACATAATAACGGGTCCGCCAAAAAAATTTTTTTTTTGAAAATTCTATAAAAAAAACTACTGAATATTTTCTCAAATTTCTTTTTTTATTTGAAAGCACAATCCTTCCGGTTAATAATGGAAAATAATTTCATTCAAATCGCTGCCTCGGCTGGCCATGCAGTAGCCTACACGATCGGTCCAATTTTTAAGCACATTATCGATTGTGTGCAGCTGTATTTCACCAATGGCTTCACGAATATTGTCCTTTAAAGCGTCAATTGTCTCTGGCTTGTCGGCGTAACACTTATCTTTGAGGGCACCCCACAAATAATAGTCCAACGGTGTCAAATCGCAGCTCCGAGGTGGCCAAACGACATCAGCTCTGCGGCTGATAATGCGATCTTCAAAAACAGGGCGCAAAACATCGAGTGTAGCTTCGGCTGTGGGGCACGTAGCGCCGTCCTGTTGAAACCAACTGTTGCCAATATCCTCCTCTTCAATTTTTGTGAACAAAAATTCGTTCAACATGGCCCGATAACGATCCCATTGACTGTAACGGCCACTCCTTGCTCATTTTCGAAGAAAAATCAGACATGAGATAAGTGTTACCATTCACGAAATAAGCACTAGTTGAAAAAACAACGTTAGATGGCTGACCCTTTATATAGCGAAAGGAACTTCGCTCCAACCGGGTGTCAGGGGACCTCATGTAATTTTTATTTGTCCTTTGCTGTTATTAAATAATATATGTATATAAAATATTTGTTCCCAAATGTTAGAAATTTTGCTGATAACAACGCTTAAATAGACAACCAACCAACTGTTGCCAATATCCTCCTCTTCAATTTTTGTGAACAAAAATTCGTTCAACATGGCCCGATAACGATCGCCATTGACTGTAACGGCCACTCCTGGCTCATTTTCGAAGAAAAATGGCCCAATTATGCCTCTGGACCAAAATCCGCACCAAACAGTGACTCGTTTTGGGTGCATCGGCTTTTCAATGCATGCGTGCGGGTTTTCTGTGCCCCAAATGCGACAATTTTGCTTGTTTACATACCCGCCAAGATCAAAATGAGCTTCATCTGAAAAGATGATTTTTTTGCCAAAATCGGCATCTTCTGTAAGTCGATCGCAGGCCCACTTAGCGAAGCGAAAACGCATTGGATGGTCAGTTGGCTTCTACTCCAGAACCAATTGGACTTTGTATGGCGTCATACCAAGGTCTTTATGCAAAATTCGTCTCAATGATGTCTACCAAATGTTCAATTGTTGAGAACGACGGTGAATTGAGGTTGATGGCGCTTCACGCACATTTCCTGCAGCAAAATTCTCGGGTGTACGTACTATTTTTGGCTTTTCACGCTTTGGTTTATCGATGAGAATGCCAGTTTCTTTCACTTTTTTTCACAAGATAACGAACATACGGAGCTGACGGTGCTTCTCTTCTTCCAAAATCCGTACGCAATTTTCGCACACATTCTGCAACATTACCATGATTTTCAAAGAAATGTCGCAATATTTCCCAGCGTTGTTCAAGCGTATACACAACCATATTCGTTCAGCGGAAGGATAAAGCTAATTATCTGTCAAATCAGACATGAGATAAGTGTTACCATTCACGAAATAAGCACTAGTTGAAAAAACAACGTTAGATGGCTGACCCTTTATATAGCGAAAGGAACTTCGCTCCAACCGGGTGTCAGGGGACCTCATGTAATTTTTATTTGTCCTTTGCTGTTGTTAAAAATATATGTATATAAAATATTTGTTCCCAAATATTAGAAATGTTGCTGATAACAACGCTTAAATAGACAAATCTTATTCGATTATGACTCGATCGATTGTCATCACATGCCGGTATACCAATTAACAAACATTGTTACTATGGTTATAGTTATTATGGATATTTAGGGAAAACTCTTTTTTTTTTGGAAAAATCTTACTTGCTATTTGCCGGTTATTTGTGAATATCATAATTTGAATTATAAATTTAAAACATGTATTGCCATAATAAAACCACTTATTGTAAAACAAGATCGCCGGAAACCAACTGACATCGACTCTCCGTGAAATAACTATGCAACAGTTTGCCACAATTTCACCTGGTTCTTTCTTTCGATGGCGAAAATACTTTAAGATTTTCCAGTGGTAGAATAAACAAACAAAAAAACCCCATGATATAACCAACTGGCACGCACCAGAGTCTTAAAATGTTTTTCTTCGTTCCTGCCGGTGATATAATTATTAACGTGCGCGAATCTAGTACTTGAGTGGGTGGGTTCAAGCCGTGCTCTGGCCATATTTCATGTATTTCGGCGGAGGTCACCCCGCTTATTGACAACGGCATTTTCGAGTAATTAGCCATGAACAACATTCAGATTTGGTAAAGAACTGCAGCTAGTGGTTAATGAGTCTACACATTTAAAAACTCATAGTTCGTGGATTTGGAGAAGCTCCTCCATTTCACTTTATATGATGTAATGGGAATCTAGTCCGATCTTCTTTGTATCGGTTAACCGACACACACATTGGCATATAATTTGTAAATTTGTTATCCTATAATCCTAACAGAATTTGTCATAACCATTTGAATCATATACACAATCTTGTGTGCGTATGCTAATTTGGGTAATTATGACTATAATTTTACTCTAATATACTCTTTGACCCATATAGTATTTATAAATTAGGGTGACACGTACGTTGTCTGAACATTTGAATAATCTGGGAATGTGTTATCAAAAATGTATTATAGGATCCAAAGACTCAAATATAATACGGGACCGAATGCATTTAAGTTTAATGGTCAGGAAATACGGCATTGGAGAGAAAGTCCAAATAGTTACAAACTTACACCGCATGTAAGGCAATGTTACACATAGTTTCAACGTATTCTGTAAATTAAACGGTATTGCGAAACACTCAGCAAACACAGCCGATTCCTAGCGGAAAAAGTAGAGAGAATTAAGTTCACAGTAAGAAACAACTTGGACTTTTGTTTTGTTCTACACGCTGAAAAATCTGTCGTTATTTGTTGTTTGGGTGCAAATATAACATGTGTTTGGAGCTAGTCGCAAATATAATATACTTGTGCTCAAAAACTATGTATGTTCCTCGAGGACCGATTATTGTAATAAAATTCAAATTTTTTTCCTGTTTGCCAAAGCTATATCTCGATATCTAGACATGGTTGCCGTACAAAACGTCGTTCGGAGCCAAATTCATTTTGGCCATAGAGGATTAGTTTTTAAGAACCACCTTAATTATTCTTACATAACCAACATTTATTTTAAAGGATTCAAAGCTCTATCGCCTACAAACGCTAAAATGTATGGAAATATATGAAGTTTGTCGAATTGACCTATTTTAATTTTTTTAATTTTAAAACAAAAAATGTTTTCAAAAATCACAATGTTTTCTTCAATTTTTTTATAGTGTATTCAATATGGAAACTTTTGGTTCGGTTTAAATTACTACTGGAAGTTTTGTATATTTTGAAATTTTTCGAAAACGAAAATTGTCACAGTGCAATGAATAAAATATAATTTTTTTGAAGTTAACAGTCATAATAATATTGGTGATATATTTTGATAATTGACGCCAGAGAAATTGGGTTCCCTAATTTAATTTTTAACCAAAACTAATAAAATTTAAAATTACTAATAGGTATAGGTAATAAATTTAAACAGATTAAGCACATTTGTCAATTAAACTGCAAATAATTGACGTTGTGGTTTTAGCTGTAGTTTTCAAAATACCTCTTGTACATGAGGCCCCGGTCTCCCCTATTCAGAGAGAATAAGCCAAAAAATTTGACGTTCAGATACCCATTAGTTTGCTAATGTTTGTTGTTTTTACTTTGATTCCTTATGCTCGCTGTAGTCTAAGTGATATTAGTAATACTTTTTTTCAAAAATATAAGAATAGCTATTAACTTACAAACAGAAATTTGTATTTTTTAATTTTACAGAAACCTCGTAAGCGACAAAATTTGCAAATTGCTGTTTCCGCCAACAACACGTAAGCGACAAATTTGGCTACAGTTACTTGAAATTAACCAGTATTTTAAAAATATGTTTCTACTCCCTTCAGAGAGCCGCAAAGCCATATTTTGTAAAACAAGATATTGTTTTAGAATCCCTATTTAAAACGTTATTAAGTTTTTTTCGCTTCCTGAAAAATGAGTTGTTGGTGCTTATGTGGTCTAAGAAGAAACGCGACGATATGTGTTTGCGACCCAAATATATCTGTGTTTGTGATACAAATACAGCCGAGATTGTTGCACTGTTATGCTCTCTGGAGAGCAAGAGAATAAAAGGGGGGAAACGAGTGTGTATATCTTGTAAGTGTAAAATGCAGATGAAGTCAGTGTTTCTTATTTTGGCTGATGTATTGCGTTTTAGTTAGATGTATTTAGTCGTCAATGGATCATCGGAGAGAGATTATCAACAGCGCTTGATCAGTGAAAAAAGAATAAACAAACGCTCAGAAGGTTAAATGGTTTGGGATGTTGTGTATGTGCTTCGCATATACTTATGTGTGCTATCAGAGTGAGAAACGATTTTGAGCCTCTACAGAAAAAATCGGAATGGCGGACCATTTGTAAAATGTAATAAAAAAATTACATGAGGTGTCGGGGGTCACCCGGTTGGAACGAAGTTCCTTTCGCTATATATTATATATTAGTTAGTTCCAACACGCCTAAGGCGACCGTTGAAGAATACGATAATTTAAATGGCTCTTTACGAAAAGATACCTTTTGTAAAATACTAAACTTTTTTCAGAAATTTTTTTTTTCTAGAATGTATTTTTTTAAAAAAAGGTATATTTTTAGGTCCTTTTTGTAAGAATATGTACTATATTTTCCCGACGATGTAATTTTTTAAAGTAGGTACTTCTTTTATTAACAACTAATGTTTTTTTAAGAAAAGGTACTACATATTTTTGAGATGAATTACTTTTTGTAAGAAAAAGCCATAAGAGTATGAATTTTTTTACAAAAAAGTAATTTTTTAAGAACAGGTACTTTTTACCCACGGTGTAATCCTTTCAGGAAAGGTTATGTTTTTAAGAAAATCTACTTATGTTCAGAAAGGCTACTTATCTCAAGAACAGAAAAGGTATTATTTTATTTTTTTGAAAAGAAATGTTTGTAAGAAAAGGAATTTTTTTTTATGAGAAGGCATTTTTGATATGGTAACATTTATAGGCGCGGGTAGGGCAATCTATCAAAGTGAACACATGCAAACAACACACAGCGTTAGCATTACAAACTTTGGTATTGCAAGTCTCTGCCTGAAAATATGTATGATGGTATTCATGTAGCGGTAGCGTACAAACAAGTAGGTCGTCTTCGTCAAAGAGTATTGAATAGTATAGTATAGCATAGAAGACATTGATGCCTTTTGAAACTTTTGTATTGTTTTATGTAATAACGTTGTCGAAATGGTGCATTTATATTGAAATATTCTATAAAGAGAATAAGACTCGTTTATGCTCTTTTACTCAAACTCTTTACATGCGAGCGGAAAAAGAGTGCAATAAATTCTCTATATTATTCATGGTAGAAATATAATGGTGATGCAGGACGACAACAAATACAACAAGCCAAAAACCACAGGCACTTTGTTTTTGCTCAGTGCCTTTATTGTGTCAACTCAGCTGATTGAAAAATAATGAAAATGTAAACAAAATTGGAAAAAGTGCCAGTTACAAAATGCGTGCGTTTTTTGTAATGTATTTAAGTATGAAAATTTAATCGTTTCTATGTGCTTTTTACCGAGAAAACATTTCAAAAACAGCAATTTTAGGCGAACGGTGGTTGTATACAAACAAAATTAAACAACGTTTGACATAAGAGAAAAACTCACTGCTGAAAAAAGTTCAAATCAGCTGGGCTAGTGCTTCTAACATTTGTTTGTACCATGATACTATTTCATACTTTTTGTCGTCGCTCTGTTTATGACAAAACAAAAACAATTATTTCAGTGAGCTAAATATTGCTTTATTTATTTTAACAATATTGGATATAATTCATACAAATCGAACAGGTACCGTGTAACAAAAAGTTGTTAACACATCGCCCGTGAGTTCGAATACTCATTGGTTTTTTTTAAAGAAATTACTTTTTATAGGAAATGAGATTTTTTCAAAAATTGGTCTTTTTTTAAAGAATAGTTAAATTTTTAAAAGTAGACACTTATCTCAAGAAAAGTTATTTTGTTGCACATAAAGGTACACTTTAAAGAAGACGTACTTTTTTAAGAAAACGCAATTTTTTGTTAGAAAAATTATTTTTTTAAGAAAAGGCACTTATTTAAGAGTACTTTCATTTTAAACCTTTTTCACTGTGGCTTTTCTAAATTTACTTTTTATTGGGTTCGAAACTACAATATATACTAAATATTGGTCACAAGGCTCCACCTAGAAAACTTCCCACTAAACAAATAATTTACCACCATATGTTAGTCTAGACACAAACTAAAGCAAAAGTACCCAATATAGTTGATAATACTGGGTTGCATTAAAGCTGTTAAAAAAAAATGTTGGTAAATTTTTTTTCGTTTAACCCCCATCCCGCAACGTGCCATAAGGAACTTCGTTCCAAAAACACAAGTAATTAATAAACGCTTGTCTTGCATGAACTAGGTTTGTATATATAAATATATTGTAAGTGGACCAACGCATAGTGATAACCAATGCATACTTGAAACCTTCTTAAGGCAAATTCGTGAGAGACAACAAAGAAAGGAGAAGCAACAGAGCAGGAGATTCAAAACGAAACAAATAATGCAGTCATTGCAAATAAATTTAAAAATCATTTAAATATTTTAAATTTTTATATTAATTATTTATATAAATAAATGTAAAAATTAATTATAATAAATAAAGAAAGGAAGAAAAATTCGTTTCTAAATATCTAAGTATTATTATGTTTGGTAGAAAATACGTATATAAAAAATAAATAAATAAATGGTTTCCCATTACATCCCGTGAAAGGACTGGGGAGAAATTCTCACAATCACTGAGCTGTGCGCTTTCCAGTTTTCACTCACTGATTGGGACCTACAGTTTTACACCGATTCCGAACGGTAATTTGAGAAGCTTTTTCATGGCTAGATACTCGATAGTGTCGCCGTCAATATGCGAGGTGACCGCCGCCGAAAGAAAATTTGAAGGTGGTCAGAGCCGGGTTCGAACCCAGGATCTCATGCACAAGAGCCGCGCACACTACCCATTGCACCACCGACGGCCACAAAATACGCATATGTTTCCACGTAAGTATATGGAGGTTTGGGGGAAACGCATGAATGCCTCCACGTAAGTACATGGATGTTTGGGATGAAACACGCATAGGCTTCCACGTAAAAGCATACATATTTGTCAGCAAACATGCTAACGCTTGCATTTAAATACACCTGAGTTTGGTACTTGCAAATATATAAATGTTTGAAGTGTGTTTCAAACATATACATGGTTCCTGCAGAATATGTTTGAATATGATGTTTCAGCTTCATACACTATGAATGTCTATAGAGCAAATAAAGCGTAAAATCCTTAAACTTTGTACCTAACCATACAAAGCCTGTGACTTTCGTCTTCCTCATCATCTATACCAGCGGTTAAATGGTTTCTTAAACTCTCTGCTCAACACCTCGCGACTTTAGGGTAGGATCATATGATTGTCGCAATGTACAAATTACGTATTGATATATTGGCTGGTCAACACGATAATTGCCGTAAATCTTTACCGCTCGCAACGAACTTTTTATCAGCGACTATTATTTGTCCAACCTTAAGTCAGGATTGAAAATCAGCATTCTGACCATGCCCTTCTGGTACCTCCCATACAAATCGACACATTTAGTACAAAATCATGTTTCTTCTAAAGCGTTTTTCCGGTAGATCTGATTAGCTTCAACCCAAATATTGGTTAATAATCTGTAATTGTCTACTTAAATGGAGGAAATGGGCGAGGTTGTCACGCCCATTCTGGTACCTTCCATACAAAAGCTTGGTAGTCATCCTTCCGCAATGCCAATGAGATAAGTCGCGTGATTCGATCTTAATTAATTTAGTTTATAGGCTTCATTTCATCAAACGCCAGTCACTGATTAAGACAAGGGTGATTTTGGGACGTCGATGTCAGTGCCTCCCATACATAAGTTGTTCGGCCGGCTGATTGTTCGGAAAGATAACTCCCGCAAAACCGAGCCAATCATGATGAAAATTGGTACTATACAAAATTTAGTCAAATAACACTCTAATATAGGAAATGAGCGGTTTTGACAAATCCATTCTGGTCCTTCCCACACAAAAGTTGGGTGGATGAGCGGTTGATCGACACGATAACTCTCGTAAACTAAAAGCGATCTTACTGAAATTCAGTTCTAGCCAAAATATTTCTAAAACTTAAAAATTAACTACTGTACCACGCCCATTTTTGTACTTCCCATACTACAACCCGTATACTACAACCCATCATAACAAAATTTGCTACTGATCAATATTTTTTCAAAAGCTACTGTGTAATAACAAATGAACAACTTCGTCATGCCCATTTGTGTACCTCCCATATAAATATTGGGCGGACAATTGGCGGGTAGTCATGATAAATCCACAAAATCACTGAGGATCCCAATTAAGTTGGGTATTGAATAATATTTATCGCAAGGCCACTTCACTTTTGAATACTGGCACATTTGCTACGCCCATTCGGCCAACGTTTTTTTAATGCAATTGGGTCGGCATATTTAAGTCGGTTCACCCGACTGAAATTGCTGTAGTGGGTTTTCTCATCAAGTTCACAGACGATAACTAAAGCTGATGCTTTAGTTTCTTTTTGCTTTAGGGAACAAATCATCTTTACTACAATAAATTTCATTTGTTTAAAATTTATATTTGTATAAGGAAGGAATTTACCACAACAGCTGTTTCTCAGAGTTGCCGTATACTATAATAATCGTGTGACTGGAAGCCGGCGATTATTGTCCATTAACCGTTTTGCACCAATTTGCGACAATCAAATTTGTGCAATGTTAGGCAATCATGTGACTGCAGAGAATTTGATTGGGACAATTTTTATATTGTTGCCCAATTCAGCACAATCAAAATTGGCGTATTGCGACAATTGTGTCATCCTACCTTTATAACAACAGGTTTCTAAGTGCACCAAGTAATGTTTGAGAAGAGGCAGACTGAATGCACTTTGTTAAACATATTACAGCGGGAAAATATGTAGTTAGTTTTTTATTCCCTTAGATATTTCGTCAACGATAAGAGATGTAATTATAGCGTTGGCATTAATCGAAAGGCATTAATCGTCCATTTTAATGTGATGAGGTATGCGGATGAATTTATCAAAAATTTTCAGTTGGAACAGTTGGACTTTTTGTAAGGCGGTCAAGTGTTTGTTTTAAATGGAGCGAACCCATCGCCGCCACTCTGACCCACCCCTACGGACAGAAAGGGCCACAGCACCATGCCGTGAGGACAGCGCATATATATTATTGACCGGTCTATAACGGAAGAGCAAGGATACTAAGACCAGCCTAAACACACAATTGTTAGCTAAACAATTAAAAAATAGGGGCTTAACTGATCGTCTATCAATTGGTAGCAAAAACAGTGTAGATCAGTGACAGAGTGATAATCAGCTAGAAGAAACCATGCAGGAAACTAAGTTTAAATAGTGATTGATTGATACGAATTCAAATTATTCAATTCAATTTACTTCTGTACGTTTTATGCCCAACCACATAGTAACGTACAACACCAACTCTAACTCGAAGAAATTTCCCGCTAGCTAAGACAAAGATGTAGACTCTTATACATTGCTCTATAAAACAAGAAAAACTGTTTTTCATTAAAATTAGTTAAAGTGCCGTTATTCAAGTGAACCAAAAACCAGTACATAAGTCTCAGTCGGGTGAACCGCCTTAATCATACCCTCACCCTAAGTCATCCATTGCGTGGGAGTTCTTTGAAAAAACCCCCATACTCAAAAGTGACCATATTCAATAGCAGATTGATGACATTGCGCTAAACATTATTGAATACCCAAATTAGTTAGTTTCCATCCCAATATTTATATGCGAGGTACAAAAATGGGCATGAAAAGTTGTTGCCAAAATTTTGATCAGTACCAAATTTTTTAAAGTTCCGTTACGATATATTGGATAATATCGAGTCGGCAAACTGCAAAT
Source organism: Phaonia tiefii (assembly GCA_963931995.1). Taxonomy (NCBI): domain Eukaryota; kingdom Metazoa; phylum Arthropoda; class Insecta; order Diptera; family Muscidae; genus Phaonia; species Phaonia tiefii. The sequence goes on along the minus strand of OZ008369.1, from coordinate 100,775,322 downwards.
ACGCCCAACTTTTGTATGGGAGGTACGAAACTGGGGGTGGCATAATAGTTACTTATTAATTACACAGTAGCTTTTAGCAAAATATTGCCTAGTACCATCGTTTTCTTTACGAGGGCTTTAGTTGATTAAATATTGACCAGTAGAAACTTTCATAAAGATTGGTTCGGTTTTGCGGGACTTCTCCTGCCGAACAACCAGACGGCCAAACAACTTTTGTATGGGAGGTACCACAATGGGCGTGGCAAAATCACCTTTACTTTAATTGGTGATTGGCGTTTGATAACGTGAAGCCTTATACCTAATTTCATTAAGGTCGGAAGTGTTTCACGCGATTTATCGCATTGACAACCCGGACGAACACCCTGTTTTGTATGGGAGGTACCAGAATGTGCGTGAAAATCTCGCCCATTCTCCCAGTTAAGTAGGTATTTACAGATTATTAACCGGTATGAGAGTTGAAGCTAATCACATCTACCAGAAGAAATGTGTGAAAGAAATATTAGTTTGTGCTAAATGTGTCGATTTGTATGGGACGCACTAGACGGGGCGAGGTCAAAACGCCCAGTTTCAATCCCAAATTCAATATTGGCAAATAATAGTCACTGCCAAAATTTCATTGTGATCTGTAAAGATTTACGGCAGTTATCGTGTTGACCAGCCGGCCAGACAGACGGACAGACATGGCTCAAACGTCTTAAAACGGCCTAACACGAATTTCGTCCAAAGATACTAAGGGTCTAATATGGCTACTTCTATGTCTTACATTTTTTTATGTATTAAATGATATATACCCCCATCCCTATGGGTGAGGTGTACTAACTGGCCATAGGCAATAAAGCCATGTAGCCTTAATTCTCATTATATTTAGTATGACTTTATATACACAGAGGAAGTGAAATAAGGTACTTTTGACATTATTGCACCTTTGATATTTTTTTGAGTAACATTTATCTAGTGTACTTGATGGTGACATGTTATAAAGCCATATGGCCTTATTTCTCATCGCACAGATGGTTTTTTTTTGACTTTGAAATGTTTGCATGGATCAAACAGTATTTTCCTTTCCCTTTCGCAACAAATAATATCGGGTTTTTCAATAAGAGCGCAATAAGAGCGCAAACAAAATTCTAACGGCGTCAAATCGCACGACCTAGGCGGCCAATCGACTGGGCCATTTCGTGAGATAACACGTTCACCAAACTTGGTTTAAAATAAATTGATTGTGGCATTCGCTGTGTGGCTTGTGGCGCCGTCCTGTTGGAACCACATGTCCTCCAAGTGCATATTATCCAATTGGGGCCAAAAATATTCGGTTATCATTGAACGGTAGCGATTCGCATTCACAGTAATGTGCCGGTCTTGATCATCACGGAAGAAGTATGGCCCAATGACGCCAACGGCCCATAAACCGCACCAAACCGTAATTTTTTCGAGATGCAATGATGACTCATGGATTACGTGTGGATTGCTGTCTGACCAATAATGCACATTTTGCTTATTGACGAAGCCCTTCAGCCAGAAATGAAATTCAGAATTCAGAAATTGGACGTAGTGCTCTTAAAGTTGAGGCCACTGACTTCAAATTTCGGTAGTAAGTTTTAATAATTTCGACGCGTTCTTGACTCGTTTATCTTTCCCTGATGAAATGGCAAACCTTACTGAAGAGAAATGTCAAAAGATCGGGAAAAAATATGGCGTCGTTTGCTGTCCCTATCGATTTACTTTTGTAGCGTCTCTTTTAAAATCCCCTTTACATGATAGATAATGTTGATATTGCCTTTCGGTGTCAGTGCTTAATTCTCCATTGCAATTTTCATCGGATTCGCCGTCATTGCTGTCAATTGTATTAATGAAATTTTCCTCAATCCTACAGGCCTTCATTATAGAGAACTATGTGATTAAAGTACCAGCATTACAGTTTTTTCCATAGCAATAGTAACATTTAATATTAGTTCTACTGTATTTATATTTAAATATTTGCATTTCATCTTTTAGGAATAACAATATGCTGGAAGCCATAAATCCAGGTATTAATTCATATTCAAATATTTGTTTCTCCTCCATTTTATTTTTTTTATTTACCATTTTTGATGATAATCTTTGCTTGAAACACTCGGATAATATATTGAACTGATAATTGTATGTGAGGAACGAATAACGTGCTGAAGCAAACTAGCGTTTCTCCATGCATTGCATATATTTACATGCGGAAAAAAAACAGAATACAAGATTTTTTCAGAACTAAAGCAGAAAAGAATTGGATCAGCTATTCTCTGTCATCATAAAGGGTGGCTAATGAAAGCCGCTACCAAACAAAAATCTAATGATTTTTTTTGCTATTTAATGAATCTGGTTAATTTTTTTTTTTCATTTTGCAGATTGATTTTTAATTTTGACAAAAATGGATAAGTGGGACACTGAAACAAGAATTTGGATTGCTCGCCGCTATCACGCACTGGAGTCCGTAGCTTCTTTCCAAAGAGAGTATAGGCGCACGTTTTCCGGCAATCCTCCGAGCAGATAGACCATAATGAGACTTGTTAACAATTTTGCGGAGCATGGGACAGTCAACAGAAGTCCTTACCATCGAAATCCTTTAGTTCGGATGGAGGAAACAATCACTGCTGTAGCTGCTGCCATACAAAACAATCCAAGAGTTTCGACAAGAAATGGGTATAAGCAGACAGTCATTGCAATCAATTGTGTACAAAGATTTGGACTTATTCCCATATACAATTCAAAAGGCCAACAAACTGAATGCAGCAGACTTCCCGATTCGCTTGGACTTTTGCCAGACGATGCTTCAAATGGTGGAAGAGGTCGGAAACATGTCTTTTCATGTCTGACGAGGCCCATTTCGATTTAAACATAATCAAACAAAATTGTCGAATATGGAGTGCTTCTACTCCATGAGACGGAATTGCATCCACTTCGTGTCACAGTTTGGTGTATAGTTTCATCACGCTGCATTGTCGGGCCCTTCTTCTTCGAAGAAAACGGTCACACCATTATGGTTACTGGAGACCGTTAATTGAGCATGTTGAGAGAGTTTTTTTTTTGTCTAGACTTACGTCGAATGAGAATTTCTTTCAACTCTGTGTGGTTTCAGCAAGATGGTGCAACTCCTCACATAGCCCGGCCTGTTATGAGAGAATTGCGACGAAAATTTCCCTATAAGATGATATCCAGAAACTCCACATTCCGTTGGCCTCCCAGGTCGCCTGACCTTACTGCACCTGACTTTTGTTTTGCAAGGTTATTGCAAACAGGAAGTCTACAAAGCAAAACCAGAAAATTTGAATGAACTAAAGCAATCCATTCGAGAAAGAATTGCGGCTATTCCTGTCTCGACTCTCCAAGCAGTAATGAACAACTTTTTGGTAAGATGCCGCACATGCATCAACGAGCAGGGGCCATTTTAACTTCATTATTTTTAAAACTAATTGAGCTATATTTAATAAAATTGAATGAGTTTTAACATGAATGAAATTTAACATGAATGAAAATGAATTCCATACACTAAAAAAAATTATTTGAGTTTCTTAGTGTAGCAATATTACCTTTCCCTTGCAATATAGCTCGCTCCCGTTGCGTACAATGCGCTCCACGTTCCCAACCTGTGTCATACTTTTCCAAAACTTGACTGTGACAAGTTATTCTTTTGGCAATATGTAACTATAACAATTGTTTGCATTTTACGCTGGTACGGTTATATTTTCACTTTGGCTGCTAAACAAATATGGTACTATTGCACTTTTTTGATGGAAATAAAGCCATATGTAACCAGAAATAAGGCCATATGTTAATCTTGCCAACGAATACCTTCATCGAAAGTAAGCTAATGTACAGTTTCATTTTACTGAATACACCTATTTCTAAATGCATGTTTTCCGATGGGAGAGCAACCCGTGCGTTTTCTAGTTTTATACTCACTAACCGCGGAGGTGGAAAGTTTCTGATTGCCACTCATTTCGGAGTGCCCAGATGTGAGCAGCATGGACCCGATCAGCCAGAAATGAGCAGGTAGTTCAAGCAGCTACCTACTTCCTAGAAGTGTGTCCCGGACAATGGCTTTATCGGAACCATTCGTTAGCCAGCAAGAGAGTGAGAATGCGAAAAGAATGAGCAGTCTGATTGGATATACTATCACTGATGCGTCTCAGGTTAAATAAGTGGCCCTGTCACTGAAGCTCTTTGAACTAGCTAACATATTTGTTTGTTCTTTGATGGCGGATGAGCCCACACTACTGGCCAACTGCGGATCAAAAGTATAGAAACCAAAATCGAACCATTTCGACACAATGCATTCTGGTCAGCGTCTGACCCATAATGTGCCACTGAAACATAATCATCCTGGCAGTAGGTAAAATGCAAAGCAACGGTGGGCTGGGCTTGCCTTACGCCACTGATATATTGGCAATGCAAATACGAAAAGAGAACGAGAAACATACCTCCCCACCCCAACGCCTCTTTTTTACCGACCCGCCGAAACGTTATAAGGACCATGAATTACGGATATGTATTTTGAAGGTCAGAGCACTATATAAATCCGTTGTCACCATCCACCTGGCTTATGCACTCGAGAACTAGTTATAAGGCTGACATTACTGCTACCTAGGAGATGTGATGGGCAGGTCATGGCTGTGACATAAGTTACAGCTGCCATGAGGAAAAGTATGACTTTGGTTGTGGATTTGTAGTTGGCAAAGGACTGCGACATCTATTCTCAAGGTTTAACACCGTGAGTTAACTGCATCAGCCCCCATCCGCATAAAAGCAAAATACTTTAGCATATGGCTAATTTGTGAACATGCGCCGATGGATGGAGGAAGAATACGATGACTCCAAGCACATGTTCTCTGAGCATCTAGAGGAAACGTATGACCGCTGGCCTTGCTAAGGCATTAAGATTTTTCTAGGTGATTGCTAAAATCGGTAGGGAATGTCTCTTGGAACCAACATCGGTAAATCCAGTCTACACGCCATCACTTCCGATAACGGAATGAGATATTAGATTTTGCAGAGGCGAAAAACAGGGTTGTCAGTATTACGAGATTAACCATATAAAGACATACACAAGGCTATTCCCTGATCTACAAACGAAGAACCAGATTGATCACCTGGTAACTGATGAAAGTCACTTTACTAGTGTAGTGGACGCACGCGTTTGGATTTGGATCAATATCTGTACCTCGTTTCTATAGTGCTCGAATCGAAAAAGTTTTCACATGAAACATGTGAATTGAAACAAAACCGTTACGAATCGGTACAAAAAATTGCCTCTCACATGTGAGTGTTTCGACAACATTTGTTTTGCGAAAACTTCCAGTGACGTTCTGCCTTTTTCTTGCTTATTGGAAAAATGCGAGAAAATTTGTTCCTAAAAAGTACGGAGTCGAAAAATTGAAAATTTGGAACCTCAGAAATTCTCACAAATTAAAATGGTGCGAGATTTTGCCATTGCTTCTAAAAAAAAGTCTTTTTAAGAAATTAAGAATTTACAGTTTAAGTGGAGAAGATAAGAATTATCTTTTTTGCTATGTATTTCAATTAGTGTTTCTTAAATATTACAGAGAATTCAAAAAACCAAAAAAGAAAATATAGTTGAATAAATGTAAACTAATTTGGAATTTCCAAGAGACAGTTTGGAGTATTAAATTCAAACACAAATTGTAAGGAGCACTGGGAATCCCTTAAAGCAACTTCTGTTTGTTGGTCTTTTCCGCACTAACTTAATTTGTTTGTTTACATTTTGACGTATAATTCGTCTTACCGTACGGTTTTATTGTTGTAATCTTTATTTCATTGAATTTGAGGAAACGGCTAGATGAATTTTTTTAAAATTTTTTTTGTAGGTAAATGAAGATGTTATCTTTCGTTTGATATACATTTCATATTGGTTGATATATTTCTAGTATTTTAATTTCTCAAATGAAAATTGTTTAAACACATACACTCAAACATATGTGTGGTGTTTGGTTGAGTGTTTTTGGTTGCTCAACATTGCTTAGGAACATGTATCTAGTAAAAAGTGAAACGAACAGCAAGCTAATGTTGCATGGCAACATGTATCTAGTAAAAAGTGAAACAAACAGTAAGCTAACGTAATAAAGCTTTCTTGCGAAAGCTTCAATAAAGCTGTTGTAACATTAATTTTGAATTGTAAAGCGTAAAGCTTTCACACAACGCTCGAATGCTAATGCGAAGACTCGATAAGGTAAACCTTTTTTAATATTAGGGCGGCACTCTCAACATTCGCAGAACTTATTTCAATAAAAATATTAATTAAAATACATAAATTAAATTAAGTTTAAAAAAATTGAACATAATATTTTTTTTTTTAAACGGACTTGAATCAAATGCCGTTGGTAAATATAAAAATTACAGCAGACAGTTGTCCGAGGCCTTCGTCCACGGACTGTCCCAGCAGGCTGTGTCAGAGACACGGCCATTAAGTTTAACGTAGAATACGCCATCCGATAAGACAGAAAACATATATAACAATAAATGATAAATAATATAAGCAAATGAATTTATTGTTATATATGTTTTCTGTCTTATCGGATGGCGTATTCTACGTTAAATTTAATGGCCGTGTCTCTGACACAGCCTGCAGGGACAGTCCGTGGCCGAAGGCCTCGGACAACTGTCTGCTGTAATTTTTTTTATCACTTGTCAGCTTTCTTGGAATATTCCAATAAAAACGTCGTCTGTGTTGCATCTTTTCGCATTGATATACAGAAACACTTTTTACTCACAAATCGAGAAACGATGGAATTTTTTGTTTCATGCTTAATATGAATACTTTTTCTATTCGAGAACTACAGAATCGAGGTATTGGTTGCAGCAAAAACTCGCATTTTAGTATAGATAAGGGTGTTGATCATACAGGACTATAGCATCGGCTGCTCCTCCTAGCCGAAGCGAAGTCAGAACAGCAAATTTCCCGGACTAAGAACAATAAAGCCGCTGTTGCTCATGGACTACCAGCTGAGCTGTTCGAGGCTTGCGGCTATGAGTTAAAAAGTTGCATGCATCAGTTAATCTGCAAAGTCTGGATATTAATCTGCAAAGTACGTGCACGACGATTGGAGTCTTAGAACACTATGCCCTTTTTCAAAAAGATGTTTTTCAAAAGATGTTATCACTAACACAAATCCTGGATAAACCCCACGGAAAACAAATCGACACCTACCACCTCTTTGTAGATTATAAGAATGCCTTATATAGCCCGACAACTCTCCTTGCCACACTGCCACATTGGTAATGTCCAATAAGGTCAGCGATAATTGGTTTTAGTCTTTCGGACATTATACTTGATAGAACCTTATATGCTATGGATAAAAGGTTTATTCCAGGGTAGTTCACACAGAGACTCGGGTCACCTTTTTAAATATGGGACATGGTACACTGAGACTCCAATCGCCGGCAATGCATTCATCTAACCAAATTTTGCTAATGAGCTGATGCATGCACCTTATCAGCTCATCGTCGGCAACTTTAAACAGCTCCGCCGATAATCCATCGGATCGTGCGGCTTTGTTGGTCTTAAGCCGGGCAAAAGCTGTTCTGACCTCGTCTTGGCTAGGAGGGGGTCAATCGATATCGTCGTCCAAATTGTGACCGGTTTATCTCATCGTAATTGGATATCCCAGGTATCAGTAGCGCGGAGAAATGAGCTTTCTATATTCCCAACATGCTCTGCACATCAGCGATGAGATTTCCGTCCTTGGCTTTACAGAAGAGGGCCCGAACCATGTCGATAAGTCCCGTTTTTTACCTTCTGGTAGAATTTTCGTGCTTATATCCCAATTTACTCACTCTCGCGCTTTCTACACAGCTGTTTCTTATGCCTAAAGAGAAGGTTTACCTCCTTCCTTTTCTCCATATATCGCTCAGTCGCAGCTCACGTTTCAATTGACTGAAGCATTGCCATACGTGCACCGTTCTTATCATCATTTGCAATGCCACACTCTTTATCGTACCATAGGTTGTTGCAAAGGGGTTTTTCAAATCCAAGTACGGCTGTCGTGGCAGTTTTTATAGAGTCGGAAATGGGTATTCACCGCGCTTCAGGATCGTTATCGGGAGGGGGTGGGTTCTGTACCAAAAGTTGCAAGAGCTTTCTTGAGTAGACTGTGGCTACCTTTGATAATTGCAGCTTTCCGATGCCTAGCTTTCTCTGGGTCTGGTTTCGTACGATTTCCGCTCTACTCAATCTTGTGCGAACATTTGCTGCTACCAGGTAGTGATTAGAATCGATGGTAGCTCCTCTGACCACTCGTACGTCCATATCACTGGATGAGTGCCTTCCATCAATTACCACGTGATCAATTTGGTTCCTCGTTCTCTGATCAGGGAACTAACTTACACCCTAACAAAAATGCAAACATCTACAAACTGCTTTTTCATTATTTACACTCTACATGTATTTACTATGACTCATATACACTGGCACATGGAGTGTGTAAAAGTTTACACAAGGATGGATAAATTTTTGTTATTTAAAAAGTAGCGTTAAAAAGGAGGGGCTGTACGTGGACACACTCTCCAATAGAAGGTAGTAATTTGGAAGGTTTATGTTATATGCAAATGGGCAAACACGAGAAATTTCAAGCATTCAGTATTTAAGATTTTGTGTTGGCCAAACAAAGTGACTGTTCAGTGTACACCCAAAACACAGAGGTATTGTAAAATTTGTGTTAAAACTGATGTAGATAGAAAGCCCTTGGAGAAATCATGTGAGATTAGTGAGACCACAAACATGAAATTTGTGAATTGTGTAAATACTTGTTCAGAAATAGACACTACAGTGAGTTGATGTTAATTAGTCACATAGTCGATGTGTACTAAATAGAAATCGGCAATGGAAACAGGAGATTTAAATACCGATAGTTAGTATTATTATTTAATAGTGTGAGATGGGAGCATTTCAAGTTTAACAAACGCCTAAAAAATCGTTGAATCTGAAAAAAAATGGTAACATCTATAGGTACGGGTAGGGTATAATCTGACAAAGTCAACACATTCAAACAACACACAGCGTGATCTACGTCGAAGCTATGGAGCGTTAGCATTGAAAACAATGTGTGGTTGTTGTAAAACAATAGTCTCTGCCTATGATGGTATTGATGTAGCGGCAGAGAATTTTTGTCTTAAAAGACGAGGTCTTTCTACTCGTAAGCTTACGAGCATAACACAATATATGTACATGCGTCTATTGCTTTGCATTCTCTTTGTTTGTTGTTGGAATAAAACAAGAGTATTAAGCATGAAAATAATGACACATGTGCTTGCACTGGTCTGAAAATAATTTGAAGTATTAATATTACTTAAATGTAACGTCATCATATGGTTGAACGCTGTTTTTTATTTTCCAATGTAAATACTAATGTGTTCATAGAAATCGAACAGGTACCGTGTAACAAAAAAAATTACAGCAGACAGTTGTCCGAGGCCTTCGGCCACGGACTGTCCCTGCAGGCTGTGTCAGAGACACGGCCATTAAGTTTAACGTAGAATACGCCATCCGATAAGACAGAAAACATATATAACAATAAAGTCATTTGCTTATATTATTTATCATTTATTGTTATATATGTTTTCTGTCTTATCGGATGGCGTATTCTACGTTAAACTTAATGGCCGTGTCTCTGACACAGCCTGCAGGGACAGTCCGTGGCCGAAGGCCTCGGACAACTGTCTGCTGTAATTTTTATATTTACCAACGGCATTTGATTCAAGTCCGTTTAAAAAAAAAAAATATTATGTTAAATTTTTTGAAACTTAATTTAATTTATGTATTTTAATTAATATTTTTATTGAAATAAGTTCTGCGAATGTTGAGAGGGCCGCCCTAATATTAAAAAAGGTTTACCTTATCGAGTCTTCGCATTAGCATTCGAGCGTTGTGTGAAAGCTTTACGCTTTACAATTCAAAATTAATGTTACAACAGCTTTATTGAAGCTTTCGCAAAAAGCTTTATTACGTTAGTTTACTATTTGTTTCACTTTTTACTAGATACATGTTGCCAAGCAACATTAGCTTGCTGTTCGTTTCACTTTTTACTAGATACATGTTCCTAAGCAATGTTGAGCAACCAAAAACACTCAACCAAACACCACACATATGTTTGAGTGTATGTGTTTAAACAATTTTCAATTGAGAAATTAAAATACTAGAAATATATCAACCAATATGAAATGTATATCAAACGAAAGATAACATCTTCATTTACCTACAAAAAAAAATTTTAAAAAAATTCATCTAGCCGTTTCCTCAAATTCAATGAAATAAAGATTACAAAAATAAAAACCTGACATGACTCCTCATACCGTAAGGTAAGACGTATTCTACGTCAAAAGGTGTTAACACATCGCCCGTGAGTTCGAACACTCATTGTTTTTTTTATAATATTGATCCTGTTTCGGAAATAATACGATGGGGTTAGGGAAGAGACCGCAACTTCACCAGACCATTGTACTCAGAATTGGTTGCAGAACCGATACATACTTACACAACGAAGCAGTCATAACTGTGATGACAAAAATCACATGAGGTGTCATGGGACACCAGATTGGAACGAAGTTTCTTTCGCTATATATTATGTGCTAGTTAGATCCAGCACGTATAAAGCGCCCGTTGCAAAGTGCGATAATTTAAATGGATCTTTAAGAAAAGGTACTATTTGTAAAATAAAAAACTTTTTACAAGAAATTTTTTTTTACGGCAATGTATTTTTTAACAAAAATTTTATATTTTTAGGTCCTTTTTGTAAGAATATATATTATGTTTTCCGGAATATGTATTTTATAGATCCTTTTTTAAAGATAGGTACTTCTTTTATTAATAGATAAAGTTTTTTTAAGAAAAGGTACTATTTTTAAGAAGAAGTACTTTCTGCAAGAAAAAGCCATAAGAGTATGACTTTTTTTTTTACAAAAAAGTACTTTTGTAAGAACAAGTACTTTTAAAGAAAAGCAATTTTTTAAAAAAATTTACTGATTTTCAGAAAGAAAGCCTACTAACCTCAATTAAAAAAGGTAATATTTTATTTGTAAGAAAAGGTTTTTTTAAGAAAATTAATTTTTGTAAGAAAAGGTATTTTTTGTAACAAGATATTTTTTTGAAGAAAAAGTTTTTTTTTAAGAAATGGAAATTATCTATTAGAATTGGTCCTTTTTTCAAGAATAGGCAAATTTTGAATAGTAGGTAGATAGTAGATATTGCCCTATTAAATAAGACAAAATTAAACCATAGACAGAATGTAATATTTAAAAATTATAAAATCTTAAGCAGATATCGAATTGTTGCAACAAGGGGTGGGGGAACTGCTATATTAATCAAGAATAACATACAACACTACAGTCATGATAACAAAAGTAGATATTCGCTAGATGTTTTAGAGACATGCGCCATAAAGATACCCGTTGACTGCAACAACTTTTTAGTTATTACATGTGCGTACTATCCGGCCGGCAATATAAAGTGTTGGCAAACACTTATGCACCCCCCTAGGTAATTTTCTTCATATGACAATTTTTTAAAGAAAACAAAGTTATTAATTTATTTGGTTGTTTTTTTATTAATTTATATCTTTCTTATTGATAAACAACAACCTTAGGCATTCAGAAATTTATAAATAAAAAATTAATATCCAAAAAAAAAAATCTTAATGGACTAAACTAAAGCAACCCCTTTCTTCGTCAAAAAAAAAAGTTTAGAAATTAATATTTCGTAGCGAATCTTTTTTTCTAGATGAAACGCGCACATCTTTTAGGCCTAGAGGATATTAAATTATAAATTATATCCGGTGATATTTCTTCCCAGGCTATTTTTTTGGCTTCGAAAAGATATTCCTATGTTTGGCAATTTCCACAGTTGATCTTCATGTTAACGATCTCCCACAAGTTCCCAATTGGTTAAGATTCGTCGATTGGGCAGACGAAGATCGATAGAACGAAGATCTTCTATCCCATTGCTCTGGAACCAATCCTTAACCACTTTTGCTGTATGTTTGGATCGTTATCATGCTGGAACCTCCATTGGAATTCACTTGTTGGGTTAATAATTAATTGCTGTTTAAACAATCAAAGTTGGGCATTTAAACTATGGTCAAGTGACCGTATGATTTTGACAGAAAACAACAAGAAGAAACACAAAGCTTCTTTAATTGTTAATGTGAACAATTATAGTCACCATCCTTTCACCATTTCTGCTCAAATATTCTCCAATTTCATTAAATATATGCATTATATTTCATCACTTCACTTTTGTTTTGCAAATGGCGTCAGTTTGATGCATTGTAACGATTAGCCGATGCATGTAAGAACACCGGATATTTTTCGTAGCATTTGCCACTGTTGCCACATGGTAGTAAGATTATTTGACTAAGCACTGAAAACTCTTTTCATATTTAAAGTCAGATCAAACATAAATCAAAATCAACTGATTACCAATTTAAATAACCAGATAGTTTTTTTTTAACGTCGTCGCAGAGGGTGGGGGTTACATGCTGAAAAAAGCTAAAACGGTTTAATTGATTCAGTTCAAAAATTAATCAAAAATCGCGAAAAAATCAATAATATTTTTAAATTAACTTGATTCCATTCTTAATCAATATTTTTGAAAAAATTCAATAAATGTTTTAATCAAATTTACAAGTTTTTTAATTGAAGTTTTTTCTGGCAAATTTACAAACACCTTTAATTAATATTATCATTTTCGTGATTACACCAAAATGAATTAAAAAATTATTCAAATAAACAAATTTTTTAATTGAAATTGATTTATATTTTATTCTGTGTTCGTTGGAACACTTTTTGCAACACATTGGAACACTTTTAATAAATAAGCTTAATATTAAAATGGTCTTGAGCGTGAATAAATGTAAAAACTTGATATTTAAAAAACAGACCTACTAAAAACCCCCGCAAGGGAAATGATGAAAGTTGACGTAGAGCGCCGCTAGCTTGAAACAACAATATGGTTGATGGCTACCTCTGTGTTGTTGTTTTGTAATGACAAGGCAAAACAAATAATGCTTGTTTATAACTGATGGTTTTTGACATGATAAAAAAGAGTTGTGCATGAAAGTGTTTCCAATGTTAGTGCTTGGTATTCTTCGAACGTATGTATAAAGGAATTCTCATTAATATGATGAGTGTTTCTATACATACAGTTTTGATAAATTCACCGAAAAGCATATAAAAAACGTTTGCTGATGAAGACATATGCCGGAATTCATAGTTAAAACCAAATGCCATGAAATTATGTACCAGATTATAATAAAACAATTTAATTGCAACAACATTTCTCTCTTGCATTATCACGTGAAGTTCTCTTGCAGCTAAAAACCACCCATTATATGTAAATTCAATTATATTATAAATAATTAACAAAATAATGAAGGAAACATTTTACATTATTATATTGTATCAATGAAATTATATGAGTGTCTCATGAAATCAATATTTAATTTGTAATACCAATACATAAATGAATTTATTATAAATAAAGCTTTTGTTTTCAAAAAACACTTTCCGTTTAATTTAAATATTTTCTTAAACAAACTACAAAAGTGGCACGTTATAGCTTTTCACACTAGGCCACATCTTACATCTTCAATCAATTTGCAAAGATGTTAACATTTCCCCATACGAATTTGACACTTTGTGAGCTCAACATTTTTGAAAAATGTTCTTAACTAACTACGTTTCACCCCCCATTTTTCGATAATATTGAGTCCATCACTGGAAAAAAACATTGAAGTTGTAGAAAAACTGACAGAAATAACAACAAACCAAAAGATATATTTATATCAGGTGGTAGCGCTAGTACAACTGATTTAAATATTTTCAAATCGTTGCATTAACTGACTGATAAATTCATATGTATTTCTTTTTTGTACACATGTATTGTAATTGCTACCAAATTTGCTTTGGATTTGGTAGTGATATGACACCACACAAATAACGGGGTTTTCAATAAGAGCGCTACAAATTCTTTATTCCTCTGAAAGTACGTTCGATGCCATTAAGTATGGAACTCGATTTCTATTGCATGGCCACCACGGGCACGCTTGCAGAAGTTCAGACGCTGAACCCAATTTTCGACGGTTTTCAAGCATAAATCGGCCGATACTGCTGCAATTTCACGTTCGATATTCGTACGAAGTTCATCAATCGTCGCTGGCTTGTTGGCATAGACCATTGACTTGACGTAGCCCCACAGGAAATAATCTAACGTCGTCAAATCGCACGACCGAGGCGGCCAATCGACTGGGCCATTTCGTGAGACAACACGTTCACCAAACTTGGTTTCCAATAAATTGATTGTGGCATTCGCTGTGTGGCTTGTGGCGCCGTCCTGTTGGAACCACATGTCCTCCAAGCCCATATTATCCAATTGGGGCCAAAAATATTCGGTTATCATTGATCAGTAGCGATTCGCATTCACAGTAATGTGTCGGTCTTGATCATCATGGAAGAAGTACGGCCCAATGACGCCGCCGGCCCATAAACCGCACCAAACCGTAATTTTTTCGGGATGCAATGATGACTCATGGATTACGTGTGGATTGCTGTCTGACCAATAACGCATATTTTGCTTATTGACGAAGCCAAATGAGCGTCATCGCTGAAGGTGATTTTCCGATGAAAATTCGAATCATTTTCAAGTTGTTGCTCAGCCCAATTCACGAACATTCGACGCTTATGGTGGTCAAGTGGCTTCAGTTCTATTTTGATCTTGTAAGGATGTAGGCCAAGTTGATCTTGTAAGGATGTAGGCCAACATCTTTTTGCAAAATTCGCCACAACGACGTCACAGAAATGCCCAACGCTTGAGAACGACGTGTGAGAGACACATTTGGGCTTTCTTGATCTAAAGCCTCAGCGGCAGCAATATTCTCGACACTGCCGGCACTTCTTTGCCTCACTGGCACGGGAACATTTTGTACTGTGCCTGTGGATTCAAATTTTTCCACTAGACGCTCAATTGTTGATCTGGTAGGATGATTATGGCGACCATAAATTGGACGTAGCGCTCTTAAAGTTGAGGCCACTGACTCCAAAGTTCGGTAGTAAATTTTAATAATTTCGACTCGTTGTTGGCTCGTATATCTTTTCACGATGAAATGGCAAACCTTACTGAAGAGAAATGTCAAAAGAGCGGGAAAAAATATGGCGTCGTTTGCTCCCTATAGATTTACTTTTGTAGCGTCTCTGTTGAAAACCCCGTTATAACACAGCTATAGTTGTTGTCGCAATAACACCACCTCCATTGTTGGTAATTCCTTCCTCGCCGAATTTAATGGATGTTAATTCTCCAGCTCCAGGTTCAAGTCCAATGAAATCTTCTGTCCCTTCTACTTATGCTGAAGTCGTTTCTGTAGTTGCTATATCTTCCACGGACAGCGATAAGTCATCTCCTCCGGGTGGTAATCTCGCAACGGTGCCAGGACCGGGACCGAGAACGTTGACTGTCGTACTGGCAAGGAAGACAGTATTTATATCTAGACTTTCCCCCGACACGACCGATGAGGATATACGACTTTACATATCGTCTAAATTAGCCGGGAATAATTCTAACGATTCCATACAGTGCTTCAAGCTGAAATAACAATTCTCAGAACGTAGGTCAATTGACAAACTGGTGGATTCGGAATTTTGGCCCCACAGAACGTTTGAGTATCGGGTTAATGGTAGGCGTTGAAAATGGCATATCAGAATGTTCGCGGTTTGAATACTAAATGTTCTAGATTATCTGTTGATAGCTTTGGTTTTGAGTTTGAGGTCATTGCGTTTTCTGAGACATGGCTTAAACCTAATGTTTTTAATTCTGAGTTGTTCTGCAATAAGTACGTAGTTTATAGAAAAGATCGTGTTGGTTAAATTGGTGGTGGTGTTTTAATCTCAATTGAAAATTCTTTATCTTCTGGGTTAGTTACAATTAATGATATTGGCGATCTTGAATTTATTGTGGTGTCGATTAATTTAGGCAATTTGAAACTGTTTGTCACGTGTTCTTATATACCGCCATCTTCATGCTTTGAGGTATATCAAGAGCAAGTTGACGCTATAGCAAAACTTATTGCGTTAGCCAGTAGAAACGACAGTATTTTAGTATTGGGTGACTTTTGCTTGCTGTCTGTGACATGGGCGACTTTAGCCGATTCCAATTCTCTGACTCCACTGACACCGTGTGATTGGTCATCTGATTTTGTTACGCATATATCCGAACTTGGCCTGATTCAATCGAACGACATTCCCATTTCTATGAATCGAGTCCTTGATCTAGTTTTAGTGGGTGATTCTAACGACTTTGATATTTCTCGAATTGATCCGTTAATTTCTCCTGAGTATAGTTACCATCCAACGCTGGGAATTAATTATACATATGATACCATGCAGGTTGGTTGCAATCGCTCTTCGTCCTATGTTGGCCTATGCTTTTCGCGTGCGAACTTTATTCTTTTGAATAATCTTATCTTTGATACCGACTGGTATAGTATATGTCAGTGTGATAATGCTTTAGAATTTGAAATCGCCCTGGATGATTTCTATAATACTACTAATGGCTATATTTCTAAGTCTGTACCCAAGAGGCCTATAATTGGAAATACTGGTCCTCAATGGCTCTAATCAGTCTCACGAATGTAAGGAATAGATGTTCGAAAAAGTATAAACAATCTGAAATGCTAGCAGACTATGCTAGATATATTGTTGCTAGGAGTAGATACAACTCTAAATCCCGTGAGAGTTACAGATTATATAGGATAAGTTGAAGGCTAATTTTGAAATCATTCTTTAGATTTGTTAACTTGAAGCGTAATTCGTCTTCCACACCTTGTAGGTTCAAAATGAACGGTATTGATTATTCAGATGAGGAGTCTATTGCTAATTGTTTCGTCGATTTTTTCGCATCTATTTATTCCACCCGAACCTATAATGTTTCCAAATCATACCCGTACACTGTCCATTCCGTTTGATGCACCTGTCGTAAATTCTTCGTGGTTGCTAGTAACTTAATCAGATTGAAAGACTCGAATAAAGCTGGTCCTGACGGTATCCCGGACTCTATGTTGAAATACTGCTCGAATTCTCTCAGCTTACCGTTGACTCTCTCATTTAACGCTTCGTTGAAGTTCGGTCATTTTCCTGCGCAGTGGAAGAACTCTTATATAACCCATCTCCACAAATCTGGTAGTTTAGTAAATGTTGCAAATTATAGGGGAATTGCAAAATTGAGTGCCATTCCTAAACTTTTGAGAAGTTAGACACAGAGGTTTCCTCATCATCATGTTTCCTCTATTTTAGATCCATGTCAACATGACTTACGGAAGGGTCGTTCCACCGTGACTAATTTGCTTCAGTTTTCCTCTTCTATTATTGACGGCTTTATTAATGGAGATCAAACTGATGTGATTTTTACCGATTTTAGTAAAGTCTTTGATAAAGTTAACCACAATTTGTTATTACATAGACTCGGGCAATGTCTTTTAATTGTAACATGCTGAATTGGATTAGTTCTTACTTAATGAACCGAGAACAGATGGTATCATTTGGCCGATCATTCTCAAGATCTATTTTTGTGTCATCTGTGGTGCCTCAGGGCAGTTCTATTCTTGTTATTCATTAACGACTTATCCGCCTCCATAATGCACTCTAAATTGTTATTGTACGCTGATGACGTGAAGATCTATTTTTCTTAGAAGGATCCTTGTCAATATACTTTACTTTAGAGGGATTTGTCTACTTTCCAGTAGTGGTGCGAAACAAATTTGATGGAGCTTAATTTTGCGAAATGTAAGCATATGCATATATTGTAGGTGGCAATGTTCTTGAATCAGTGGATTCATTTGTTGATCTTGGTGTTCTCTTGGACAAAAAATTGAATTTCAAATCCCACATAATTACGATGGTAAATAAGGCTTATGGCGTTCTGAACTTTATTAAACGTTGGGCAAAAGAATTTTCAGATCCCTACGTTACGAAAAATCTTTTTCCTTCACTAGCCCGCCCTATTCTCGAATATGGATCTGTTGTTTGGGACCCCCAGTACAATTTGTACGTTAATATGATTGAATCGGTCCAGAAACAGTTTCTCATTTTTTGTCTGAGAAACCTTCAATGGAACCCGAACCATAATCTTCCTTCGTATAGCAGTAGACTAGCATTAATCAGATTGCCGACTCTTAGTAGTAGACGTACCATGATAAACTCTATTACAGTTTTGAAGATAATTGATGGATATCTATGTTCTGAATTTCTGTTATCTAAGATTTTCATAAATGTCCCATTGAGTACCGAGTGGGTATCATTCACATCAAGTTTCAGCGTTCGAATTATGCGTCCTTTGATCCAGTTAGGAGAATGTGTCGTGACTTTAATGAGCTATATCAGTTTATTGATTTCACTGGTAGTTGGGAAACTACAAAGCCTAGGATGATTTGTCGTTTGAACCGATTGCATTAGTGCTATATATTCCTTCACATATGTAAATTTTCTTTATCATTTTGTTCGTAATTATTATATATTATGAAGTCTGTTATGTTAATATCTCGTGCTGTGCTTTTATACTTATTTATGTTAGTGTAATACCAACTGGTGAAGAATTTCTGTAGTTGGTTGCATCGTGTGAGCTTATGATCCTTGCTCTCCCATTATAGACCGGTCTATAATGTGTACGCTGTCCTCACGTTATGGGGACGTGGCATTCTCGGTCGGTAGGGGCGGGTAAGAGTGGCGGTGATGGGTTCGCTCGATTTAATAAAAAAAAAGTATATAAATACACCTGGACGAAATAAATGTAGAAAAAAAAACAATTGTAATAAATATGAAATGTTAAAAAGTAAACGTTTCTTTCTACTCCTGCAGTGCCACTCACTATTTTTTAACACTTTAGCAGGTATTAACTTTAAGCACACATTCTGATGTTTGCACTAACCACTATGTGATTCATAAACTTGATTTTAACCAAGGTAAATAGTTTTATATTTCTCTGTATTCAAATTGATATTACGTAGCAACTCTGCCAAGCGAAATGTCAAAATATGAGAAAATAACAAAGAAGAATAAAGAAAAACAAAACAAAAACCTTGTGATTTGTAAAGTTTAAATAGTTTTCTGCAAAGTAATTAAACCATTATAAATTTTTTATATTTTATTAATTTAGTTAACGCTTGTAGATATTAAAATAGAATGGCTAGTACTTCTGACAAAAGAACCCGCGCGACTGCCGAGCTGCTAAGTCAAATGGTTGACTTTATGATAACCTAGCAACCCCGGCAGAATTCGTCCTGAATTTTAGTAGGGGGAAAAACAAAAAAGCCTGTAGCACTCAGTGATAACGTAGCATTATACTGGTGAACGAATTTTTAAAAACGCATGAGTAGTTTAGAAGATTACCCCCTACATACAAACTCAGAAACATTTCCTCTTTAAAATATTAGTATAGATAGATATAGATAACCCGGGACTTGCTGGCGGTAAGTTTAAAAAGCTCCGTGGAAAATTGGAATGAAAATTGTAATTTCCTTTAAGGCTAAGAGATCATGTTTTCTCTGGTTAGTGAAAAAAATTTAAATGCCGCGGGTGGGACTCGTTTCGATCGTTTCGATGTTTGTGAAGCATCATCTTCAGCAGCGTTTAGCCCGTTACGCTACTGCGGTGTGTATTCACACCAGTCACTAACCCAAGATATTTATTTTATTGTGCAGAGTGAAAATATTATCTCTTAGCCTTAAAGGAAATTACAACTAAATTTGAAACATATGGTAGGGCCAAACCAACACAGAACGAGATAACTACAAGTAGAATAGTTTGTTCTATAAATAGAACTTTCAAAACTTCGGCATCAGTGAGTGTAAGTAGGAATTCAATGTGTAAGCAGCGACAAACAATCACTCTGCACAATAAAACAAATATCTTCGGTTAGTGACTGGTGTGAATACACACCGCAGTGGTTTAACGGGCTAGACGCTGCTGACGATGATGCTTCACAAACATCGAAACGATCGTCCAGCGAATGTGAGTTCGAATCCCACCCGCGGCATTTACATTTTTTTCACTAACCGGAGAAAACATAATGTCTTAGCCTTAAAGGGAATTACAACTTTAAATATAGCGAGGATCTAAGACAACTAAATTTAAAGTTAATTTTGTGGTTAACTCTTTAAACCAAACAATTGTGGTAAAAAAAACATAGTGAAACGCAATACTGGGCTCCAATAGACAATACAATATATAGACAATATTTTCTAAACCATTTTAGTTCCGCTATTTTTTTTTTTTGATCACAAAAATTTCACTACAGCGATGTGGCATCCCAGCGGCGGAAGTCGCTAGGCCTTCCACAAATAAGGCCTGCGGAATGGTTCTTTAATAAAGCCTTCCGAAAATAAGGCCTTGCGGAATGCATGCATTTTTTCATCAGATATAACCAAAAAGAAGATTTTTAAAATTTTGAGAAACTTCTCTTCTGATTCTTTTTAACCGTAATTTAATTGGAAAATTTCATACAAATTTTAAAATTATATTTTTTGTTTAATATTTTTCAGTGTATTTTCAAAATTTTCAATTTGAAGTTGGGCGTGGTACAGCTTTCTAAGATAGATACATACATATTTATAAATAAATATGTATAAGTGGATAACGATTTTGTGATATAATAAAATATTTTAATTTTATTTTTGTTTAACAAAAATAACTTAAAGTAAATGCCTTCCTCTTTGCATGCCTTCTAAGGCCTTCTTTAGGCAATGGGCAAAGAAGGCCTTGCCTCCCAATCTCACGCAATGTTAAAAAGATAAGAGGAGGTAATGTGTAGGGAAGGCCTGCCGTATTTTAAATAAGTCCTCTTTGGTCTTGATTTCAGACCTTCCAGGTCATGACTTCCGCCGCTGGGATATTAATAAATGAATTTTGGAAGACGACAGGTGGAAGTTGTTGCAAGTGTGAACGCATGTTTCATTTTTTCAACATCTGGCATGCGTTCCCCCAAAAAGTGTAAAGGCTATTAAAGAAAAAAGTACAAGTACAATAAGTTGAACACGTCATATATGGAACAAAAATTTTGGACCCTTGAAGATTCCACTTATTCAGGTTTTACTTTACCAACCAACTTTTCACACAGAGGAGTCACAGAGCATCAGATTTGATCAGCTCGGTTGCACAAATATCTTCCATTATTAAAACAGTTGAGGAAGTTATGCCACTTCCCGCTTACTTTAAAATCATAGCGAAATAATCTATTTATACACTTATTAACATTTATCTTATGCCCATTGGGTTTTTGACCGATTTGGGAGTGGTGAAAAGACCCGAAGAAAATGTTTTTTTTCGCAATGTCCACGGGGGCTCTGCTATTTCCGCGAATAACCGACAGATATAATAACCGATTTACCCGATTTTTTAGAAATTAAAAAAAACAGTACATTATCATACTAGAAGGAAAATTTCTTCTGCATATAAACAATAAAATGTTTCTTCGATTTTATGTTCAGCTTCTTTGAAATGAAAGCTTAATATAATTTATTAATGGATAAATGTAATTCTCAATTCTCGTTTCGAATCTACCGAAGGTGTAAAATTTTTCATATAAGGTGGTGGCGTCGTTACTATTATATTTGATGGATGAATTTATAATGGCGTTTATTGTTTTGTTTTATTTATGCTATCATTCAAAAAAGTGGCATTCCGTTATATCCCGTGAATGCATTGAGAAAGAGCTTCTCACAAAACAGTAAGCTATGCGCTTTCTAGGTTTGCACTGATTGGGACCTACAGTTTTACACCCGCTCCGAACGGTATTTTGAGAAGCTTTGTCACGGCGATATACTCGATAGTGTCGCCGTAACTAAACGAGGTCACTAAGTGCTCTGAGAAGGGATCGAACCCAGGTCCTGTTGTACAAAAACAGAGCGCACGACGGTTACTTGTCACCTACATCGAAATCAGAGCTGCTGCTACTAGAAGCGATTTGATTCAAGAATACTTTTATCATGAAAAATCCGGGTTTTTGGTTTAATATCGGTGCCGACTAGTGTATTCAAAGCCGAAACCGGTAAACCTGTTAACCGAATTTCGGCCCGTTAACCGTGCATCGGTCTCGCGAAAACTGCTATTCTCGAAGAACCGGTTTCACCGGCTATTTTAACTCGACTAACCAGTTATCGGTTTTAAAAGACCGTTTACGCAATTGATATAACAAATCTAAAGCCTGTTGAATTGCTCAGTACGGTTACTGAACCCATCAGATAGACAGCAAATACTTTCCCAACGAATTATTTCGCCGCCTGTTTCATGAAAGAGTCGACCAATGGAAATATCAGATATATTTACCACCTCCGATTTAAATGCAAGTTCCGGAACTACTAACAATACAAGTAGTATGTTAACAGAAATTCATAAAACAATTTAAAAAACATCCCCAATCCTCATAAAATTACGAACCGTTCATGGAAAATTTACCTAACGAAGATTTTGCCTATTTGGATAAGTTAAATAAGAGAACAGATAGGTTGAATAGCGACAGCAACTGGTTAGCGTAAACCTAATTTCACTTTGCAGATACTGGACAGCGATCGCCAGAGAGATGTTTAAAATGGGTCTCGTTTTTGACGTAGAATACGTCTTACCTTACGGTATGAGGAGTCATGTCAGGTTTTTATTGTTGTAATCTTTATTTCATTGAATTTGAGGAAACGGCTAGATGAATTTTTTTAAAATTTTTTTTGTAGGTAAATGAAAATGTTATCTTTCGTTCGATATACATTTCATATTGGTTGATATATTTCTAGTATTTTAATTTCTCAAATGAAAATTGTTTAAACACATACACTCAAACATATGTGTGGTGTTTGGTTGAGTGTTTTTGGTTGCTTAACATTGCTTAGGAACATGTATCTAGTAAAAAGTGAAACGAACAGCAAGCTAATGTTGCTTGGCAACATGTATCTAGTAAAAAGTGAAACAAATAGTAAGCTAACGTAATAAAGCTTTTTTGCGAAAGCTTCAATAAAGCTGTTGTAACATTAATTTTGAATTGTAAAGCGTAAAGCTTTCACACAACGCTCGAATGCTAATGCGAAGACTCGATAAGGTAAACCTTTTTTAATATTAGGGCGGCCCTCCCAACATTCGCAGAACTTATTTCAATAAAAATATTAATTAAAATACCTAAATTAAATTAAGTTTAAAAAAATTTAACATAATATTTTTTTTTTAAACGGACTTGAATCAAATGCCGTTGGTAAATATAAAAATTACAGCAGACAGTTGTCCGAGGCCTTCGCCCACGGACTGTCCCTGCAGGCTGTGTCAGAGACACGGCCATTAAGTTTAACGTAGAATACGCCATTCGATAAGACAGAAAACATATATAACAATAAATGATAAATAATATAAGCAAATGAATTTATTTTTATATATATCGGATGGCGTATTCTACGTTAAACTTAATGGCCGTGTCTCTGACACGGCCTGCAGGGACAGTCCGTGGCCGAAGGCCTCGGACAACTGTCTGCTGTAATTTTTTTAGTGGACGTCAATTTGGACCACATAATTTGATGAAGTATCGGAGTGAGGCTGGAATGTGTTCAAGATTAGACATAAATAATATGAAAAAGAATTAAGATCTTCAAAGAGTAGTTCTTGAAAACATTTCTGCGAAGGCTAAGGCTTTCAGACTACGCAAAGTCCTTTCGACGAATCCCACATCTGAAGGAACAATCCGGGCAATTGACGACGTCGAATGATGAATCAGCAGACCTTCTGCATAACGTACACTTTCCAGGAAAATGGCCCGAAGACATAAATACAGATTCACCGAACAACCACGTCATCTCGCAGGTTGCGGGAAATATAGTGACAAAACAAACACTACACTTGGTAGGCCCTTCGCAAAACCCCTTATCCGCCACATATAACCCATAAATTTGCTGGTGAGAAATATGGCTAAAGCGTTGGGAATCTGCCTAAGACATTCTTCGCGATAGATTACCATCTCATATGGGAATAGGACAATTCTACGGAATATGCGGCAATGTACAATAGGGTGTACTGAAAAACGCTTTTTTGGAATTTAAAATATGAGGGGGATGTCAAACGATGCGTATTAAAAAGGTGATTACGGGAATATCAAACTTTGTTTTTATACGAGGGTACTTATATCCCCTACCGGTCGTTGAAGATTCGATTCCTGGTATATTTTCGAATAAAAAATATATTTTTTGACAATATGGAGCTCAAACCACATGAACATACATATATAGAACAAAGTATTTTCAAAATGTTGTCAGGGAATTGTTTTTCACGATGTTATTCTGAAATCTTTATCATGCATATTTTGCAGGCTAAACTTTATCGAAAAGGCTTATTGATGGTTTTAAATCTTCAACACTATTGACACTGAAATTTAAAAAATATCAATTAAATTATAAGAGCAATCAATGGAAAAGCTACAGGTTAATTTGAAATTCAAAATATAAGTCGTAATGTAAATTACAATTTATAAGACTTTAATTGAAATTTAAAAGACACGAAGTGAATTTAAAAAGACAGCAATTGTAAATTAGGAGAACGTAATAGCAATTTGACGTCAGATTGAATTTAAAACTTTAATTTAATTACAATTTCAATGACATCAATTGAATTTTAGAAAACATTAGTTGAATTTTAGAAGACTTCAATTGTAATTCAAATTAATTCTATTGAAATTTAAGAATTTTGCAATTTAAGATCAGTTCAAATTTAAAACTCAGTAATTGAAATTTCAAAGACATCAATTGAATTTTAGAAAACATTAGTTGAATTTTAGAAGACTTCAATTGTAATTCAAATTAATTCAATTAAAATTTAAGAATTTTGCAATTGATTAATTGCAAATTAAGATCAGTACAAATTTAAAACTCAGTAATTGAAATTTCAAAGACATCAATTTTAATTTACAATAATTCAATTAAAATTTAAGACGTCAATTGAAATTTAAAAAGCATAAATTTTAGTTTAAGAAGCACAAATTTTAGTTTAAGGGACATTAATTGAACTTGAAAAGACATCAGTTGTAATTCGAAAAGATGCATTACATTTAAAACACATCGATTTAAGTTTAAGACATCAATCGAAATTTAAGACACACCAATTATAAAACGTAGCAAATAAAACGTAAAAGATATCATCTTAAATTTAAAGGAAATCAATTGAAATTTAAAATACATCAAGTGGATTTTAGACATCAAATATCATGGAAATGAAATCAGTTAAAATTTAAGAGAAATGTATACGTTTAAGGAAAAGGCATACATTCAAATGTAAGGCATCAACTGAAATGTAAAAGATATCAAATTAACTTTAAAAACGTCAAACGACATTTACGAGACATCAATTAAAATTTAACAAGATTAAATTTCAAAATTCAAAAAATTGGAAACAGTTCAGATTCAAACTATTTTCAGTCCGCGTTGTACGAAAGTTGTTCAGATTACGTAATTGTATTTTAATTAATAAGTTAAAAAAAATAAATAAATCAAAAAAACCGGTTATTAGAAGATTTAACATTTGTAAAACCCGGAATTAGGTCTTAGATAAAAAAAACGATCTAAGTTCGGGGCTCCAGGAAAACTGGGCTCTGCCGAATTAATATTTTGTCTGACATGGCACATCCCCAGTGTTTAAATAGGAATATACCCCTGTCAAATATTTATATGTGCAATGTATCATTTTGAGTTGGAGCTTTGAAAACTAAAATTTTTTTTATTTTTATTTTATATATTAGTTTATATTTTATTATTCTTTAAAATTATAAGAAACCATATTTTTTCATTTCTGTTTTAGAACAAAAAAAAGTGTTTGATATATTCTTCATAGAAAATATTTATATATGCAAAAATGATACTTAAATTTAATTCTTATTCTTATCCAATTAAAATATGTAATTAATATGATATTGAGTTGCCCTTGTGCTTAAGAACTTGTTGTAGCCTGCGTGGTATAGAACTCACTAAGTTGCTTAAAGTGGACATGTAAATTATCTCCCATTCCGCCAATATTGGTAGATTTAGTTCTTTAGGCGTCGTATACTGCTTCCTCTTTGAAAACACCTTGGCGGAAAGTATCCCCCAGAGATCTTCAATTGGGTTGAGGCCGGGACTTATAGCTGGCCACTCCAGTAATGGAATATTTCGGGACTTAAAAACGTCCCTTGTGAGCCGAGCAATGTGGATCGGGGCGTTGTCTTGTTGAAAAGTCCAGTTATCTCCATATAATTCGACAGCAAAGTCAATTAAATTGCTGTCAAACAGATCAACGTACGCTTCCGAATTCATTTTAGTTGGGACAAAGCTTATTACTGACTTCCCTCGTGCTGCAAATGTAGCCCATATCCTAAGAGATCCACCACCGTCGTGTCGCTTGTAGCACCTTTGACGAGGATGTCGTAAATCTCTCCAATATCTATGGTGACCATCAGGTCCGTCCAAAATAAACTTTTTCTCATCACTAAATATAACGGTTTCAAATTCGTCCTCAAAAAGCTTGTACTTTTCTGCAAAAGCAATACGCGCATTTTTATGGAGCTGGTTTAAGCGTGGTCTGGCCATTTTGCTTTGGTACCGAAGACCTATATCGTACTTTAGCAGTTGCTGGACACGCTGTCTCGTTACATTTAGACCCAATTCCTCCTTTATTTCCCTGCAACTCATATTCTCATTAGCTGCTAAATGCCAAATGCGCCGCTTAGGCCTCTGGTCTATAGTTGGGATGCGTCCACTGCGCTTAATACACACACAGTTTCTGGGGTCTTTGAGGAAATTCGAAACTGTATTACGATTCCGATTTACCGCAGCTGCAATCTCGCCAATTGCTTTACCTGCAAGTCTCATTCCAACAATTTTTCCGCGCTCCTCATCCGTAAGTTCACTTCCACGTGGCATCTTCAACTAAAAACAAAACTGTGAATTAAACGTTTCTTAGAATATATTCATAACGATCACTTTACTCACGTACAGAAAGATATTTTATACTAAACACCCGAGAAAAATAGAGTTGTTCACTTTAAAGTGTCTGGAACGCTTTGGCACATATAATTATTTTCTATTGAGTTGAAAACTTACAGAGATAATCATAGATAAAGGGACTACAAATAAAGTCCAAAATAGAAAAAAGTATATGATAAAGAGAGAGGGATATTATTAAAAAAATTGTATATGGTCGACATTAAATTACAGCCAGTTTTCAGAAGGAAAGAAAAAAAATTATTTTGCACATATAAATATTTGTCAGAGGTACATAATAAGATTCCCAGGCTTATGTTTCAAAGTAAAAACTATAAAATGGTTTACCTCCCGGAAGGAGCAAGTGCCACTAAATGTATTGCTCTGTTTTTACATGCAGTCCGAGGGTGGATCAATAAGTCCGGGACTTTTCGAACTTCCCTCATAGTTATATGAAATGCAACACTGCTCTCATCAGGTACAACCTGTTAATAGACTACTGTCAAATTTTGAGCAAGTTCCGTCATTTACTTTGCGTTTAATAACTGTTCAAAACATCCAAACTCGTGCATTTTTTAGAAATGGAAAAAAGTGAATTTCGAGTGATCATAAAACATTCTTTTTTGCGAAAAAAAAACCGTCAATCAAACCAAAAAAAAACTTGGTAAATACTATGGGGACTCTACACCATCGATTTCAATGGTAAAAAAAGTGGTTTACTGACTTTCGTTGTGTGTCGCTGAACGTTCTGGACGGCCAATTGAGGTCAATACACCCGAAAATGTCGAAAAAAATCCGCGATATGATGTTGGCCGATCGAAGAGTAAAAGTGCTTGAGATTGTTGATGCCATAGGCATTGCATATGGCAGAGAGGTTTCGATTTTAAAAGATTAGTTAGTTTTTAGAAAGCTGTCTGCAAGATGGGTGCCGCGTTTGCTGTCAATTGACCATAAACGTAATCGTATGACAACTTCAAAGGATTGTTTGGTGATTTTTAAGTAGGCTACGAATTGGTACGTCATCCGCCATATTCTTCGGATTTAGCCCCAAGGGGCTATTTCCTATTTCCAAGCCTAAAGGAATGGCTCGGTGGAAAGAGATTTAGCTCCATCTATTAAATTATTTATCAATCAAATGCCTATTTTATGGACCTTGAAGAATTGGAGAAACGTTGGACTAAGTGTATTGAGTTAAAATGATATTATGTTGAAAAATAAATTTTGTTCATTCAAAAAGCCACTGACTTCTTGATCCGCCTGCGTAATTGCAACAAAACAGTGCTTCAGATTTTTCAACTCACCAACATTATACCTATCTTTTTTTTTAATTCAACGGACTCCCTATTATGCTAATATACATATCTACTAAACAAGGTGTCCGGTAAATAAATTATAAATAATGTTTATTGTTTTTAACATTATAATAACACGGAACACACCATACATGTGTGGTGCATGGTAAATATTAACATTAAGCTACATATCGCTCGCTCCCAAGTGACTTCGTTCTTACCTTCTGTCCTTTTCAGGGGAATTAAGTAATTACATGCATTTATATTTATTCACCCTTAAAATGACAGAAATGGAAATTACCCAGAAACAAAAACCATTCTCTGTTAATAGTTAAGACATGTAAAGTTGAACCAGCGACCACTTTTGTTTGGTCAGTAAGTTAAATAATGGCTATTAAATTAACCCCGAAATGTTGGCCGCTCACAAACACTCATTTGTATTAATGACTACAAATGACCGAGCGGGAATGACGGCAACAGGGGGCGAGGGCGATAGTAAACAAAAAATCACTTTAACGCAAAAAATCTAAACACCAATCAGTTTATTTGCACAGTTATGTGCATACAAATACAATATTTGTAGTTGGTACAAACATTGTATACACACAAGTTACTAAAATCACATTGGATAAATGCCCAACCGACAGATGTGTAACCAGCGTTCACTGTCAATGTGCTGTTTTGGCTGCTCAATTTATTTCGATGCACACATGTGTATGTACGAATGAATAGGGTGTTATCGACGGGCGACAAATATTTGCAATGAAAATGAGACTATCTGGTTGATAATTGTTTTGGTATAGCCGCTGCTCAACACCTTAAAAAAATTAAATTTGTTAACCCATGGAAGACCAATCTATCGTTTTTTGACCTCACCTTTTTTTTTATCAAAAATTTCATTATGTCGAAATATCACTTATATTAAAGTATGTCCAAATGTACATAGTCGTATAAACAAGACTTTCGCTTTCAGCACAAAATATAGCAAGCGCAAATAACCCTTGAAAGCCCAGAGATATTCAAGTTTAAACCTTTTTATCGAACAAAGTTCCTTATCGCGCGTTGAGGGATGGGAGCTAAATGAAAAATAAATTAAACAACTTTTTTTTAACATTATTATGCTACAACCCAGCATTATCAACTATATTGGGTACTTTTGCTTTGGTTTGTGTCTAGACCAGCGACGGCCAAATACACATACTTTGACATTTTGAAAGCTCTTACAATTGTATTGTGTTGAAAAGTACACCGAGAAAATGTTTATTTAGGAAGCTTTTATTTAATTCTCTTGAAAATTCATAACGTCATCTAAGTTTATTTCTCCATCATAAAGTTTAATGCGTAAGAGATCTGAAATATGATTATCTGATAACTTGTTTCGGTTTTTATTTAAAATTAATTTTAGGGAAGAAAATGATGACTCACAATTATAGGTGGAACCAAACATTGAATACAATTTAAATATCTCATTTTTTATTTTGGGGTACTTTTCATTACAAATTTGCTTCCAAAATGTCTCTCCTTCTGCCAGTGGAATTGTAAAATCTTCCGTCATACGTTTTAATTCTTCTTGTAATTCTATACTTTGTTCACTTATATTACATATAAGCGGAAATTTATGGAAATCTAACATATTTTTAATACAATTAAAGTCTTCGAATCTTTTTTCATAATTTTCATACAATCTTTCAATAATTGCAATATAGCTATTAATTTTGGCTGTATTTGGATTTTCTGCAAAAACTTCAGCAGTTTTTTCTAAATGGGAAAATTTTTTCTCTTTTAAGTTGGCAATAAGTATTTTTAATTTTCTTCCAAAACGATCTACTATTGAAACTAGTTGACATATATTTTTATTTTTCCCTTGTAGATGTAAGTTTAGCTCATTGAGCAGTCTAGTTACGTCACATAAAAAAGCAAAATCAATATTAAAATCGTTACTATTCAGAGCCGAAATAAACTCGCCATCAGTTGGAGTGGAATTATGTTGAAGAAATTCGAGAACCTCATTTCTTAAATTAAAGAATCTTTCCAGGCATTTACCTCTGCTTAACCATCGCACTTCCGTAAATAAAAGCAAATCTCCATAATCAGTTTCTAATTCCTGAAGGAAAGCTTTAAATTTACGGTGTGTCAATGCATTATGACCTCCTTTAATCCTATTTATAATTTTGACTGTTATTTCCATTGCATAATTCATTCCCAATTCTTTCGAAAAAAGCGATTGTTGATGAATTATGCAATGGAAAGAAGGAACGTTTATGCCATTTCTGTTAAGGAATCCCACCAAACCCTTATTTTTTCCAACCATAACCTTAGCTCCGTCGGTGCAAATGGCGCTTAATTTATTTTGGTCAAATAAATTCAGGACGTTGCTTTTAACTGCATCATATAACGTCTCCCCTCTGACATTACCATGAAGGTTTACCACAGAAAGAATTTCTTCGAATGTTTGAAGATGCTCATTTGCAGATTTTGCACATATTATTAGTTGACACATATTATTTATGTCTATGTTTTGTCAAATTGTAAATATAGGACCCAATTTTTTCGGTTCGGCGTACAACAGTCTGCCGGGACAAAGGAACAGAGTCCTAAATTTTAGATATTTCCTTAGCTTTATCGCCAAAACATGGGAGCACTTCTTTTGACAGATCTTCGAAAAAAGTCCCATCCTCAAAAGGTCTGCAAAAATATTTACAGTTAAGCAACCTTTGTTTTGTCAAATTGTAAATATAGGACCCAATTTTTTCGGTTCGGCGTACAACAGTCTGCCGGGACAAAGGAACAGAGTCCTAAATTTTAGATATTTCCTTAGCTTTATTGCCAAAACATGGGAGCACTTCTTTTGACAGATCCTCGAAAAAAGTCCCATCCTCAAAAGGTCTGCATCGTTTTGCTAAGCCTAGCGCAACGACAAAACAAATTTTTTCTTTGAAATTAGCATCATATTGGGGCTGACATAATGGCATATTTTTCTGTTGAAATTAAAATTTTAAATCATTTACTAATTTTGATCTATCAGAATTATTATTTACCCATTTTTTCTGGCATATATTATAATGCCTTTCAATATTAAATTTATGATTCCGCTTAGCGTTGTAATCACAAACCATGCATATCGGTTCGCCGTTTAAATTTTCAGCAAATAGAAAATTTTCTTCCCATGATTTATTAAATATATTTTTTTTAGTGTTCATTCTGTTCATTCATTTAGTCTTGCTTGCCTGAAGTTACAATATCGACTGTTTATGTTTTCGTATCCATGTGACAATCATGCATTGTGTGTCGCGATCTGATTGGCTGATGGAATCCTGTCGGTGTGAAAGCACAAAAGCCTTCGCTGGTCTAGACTAACATATGTTGGCAAATTTCTTGTTAAATGGCAATGTTTCTAGATGAAGTCTGTAACCAATATTGTAGTTTTATACCCAATAAAAAATAAATTCAGAAAAGCCAAAGTGAAAGAAGTTTAAAAAAAATTACATTTTCTTAAATAAGTGAATTTTCTTAAACAAAAGTAAATTTCTCAAAAAAATACCGGTTCATATGTTTAAACAAAGTAAATTTTCTTCAAATAAATTCCTTATCTTAAAGAATAAATTCCTTATCTTAAAGAAGTTAATTTTCTTACAAGAAGTACCTTTTCTTAAAAAAATTAATTTTTTAAATAAGTGCCTTTTCTTAAAAAATGACTACCTTTTTCTCTAAAGAGTAAATTTTATGTGAAACAAAATAACTTTTCTTGAGATAAGTACCTACTCTTAAAAATGTACCATTTTTGCAAAAAGGACCTATTCGGAAAAAATTTAATTTCTTAAAAAAACCTGTTCTTCAAAAAAAAAATCCTTCTCTTAATACATACCTTTTCTTACAAATCTGACTTTTCTTAAAAGTACTCTTTCTTAAAAATAAAATAATCCCTTTTCTTTTCCTGAGATAAGTAGCCTTTCTGAAAATAAGTAAATTTTGTTAAATGGCAATGTTTCTAAATGAAGTCTGTAACCAATATTGTAGTTTTATACCCAATAAAAAATAAATTCAGAAAAGCCAAAGTGAAAGAAGTTTAAAAAAAATTACATTTTCTTAAATAAGTGAATTTTCTTAAACAAAAGTAAATTTCTCAAAAAAATACCGGTTCATATGTTTAAACAAAGTAAATTTTCTTCAAATAAATTCCTTATCTTAAAGAATAAATTCCTTATCTTAAAGAAGTTAATTTTCTTACAAGAAGTACCTGTTCTTAAAAAAATAACTTCTTTGTAAAAAAAAAATTCATACCATTCTAGCTTTATTTTATAGAAAGTATGTTGTTTTAATGTTTTTTTAAGAAAAGGCACTATTTTCTTAAAAAACATTAACTTTTAATAAAAGAAATACATTTCTTTAAAAAAGGATCTTTTCGGGAAAATCTAATACATATTCTTACAAAAAGGTCCTAAAAATATACTTAAAAAAAATACATTCCATAAAAAAAAATTGTTTCTTGAAAAAAGTTTATCAGTTTACACAAGTATCTTTTCTTAAAGTTACGTTTAAATTATCGTATTTTTCAAAGGACGCCTTAGACGTATTGGAACTAACTAGTACATAATATATACTAGTACATTATATATAGCGAAAGGAACTTCGTTCTAACCGTGTGTCCCCTGACACCACATGTAATTTTTTTTTAATTTCGCTATATGTATTTTGAAATTTAGAGTAAGAACACAGTTTCTTTAAACTGTAGGTTTCATCTATGTTTTGAATAGAAAATCAGAAAACAAACAAATAATAATATTATGAAAAGTTTGTTATTTCGGTTAATTTTCGAGATATGTTTGTTTGAATTTAAAATATTTTCCATTTGAACTTCATATATCTCAAGAAATAAGAGAGATATCGTATTTATTTATTCAAGTTTTTATGTTAATTTTGACACCTTGTATTCAAAAAGTTATTTAGACAGCGAAATTTTTTAAATTTTATTTCCCACATTTACCAGTATAATGCATTTTTGTTTGTATAAAATTTGTATTGGTATTAGTTTTAGGATATTTTTTTTGTGTAGAAATATGTTTTAAAAATGTATATATTTACGCCCAATTTCACCAAACTACGTTAAAGCTAACTGACAGTTAAAAAATAACAATTTTTAGTAAAATAAGACAACAACAAAACTACCAAAATGATGGCGATAACCCAAATAAGTTTGGAAACCACTGATCTAAACGATTGTAATAGTTTTGAACAAGATTTATTAATTTATGTTTTAGTTTGTGTGCTCGAAGACTGTATGCCATATGTTTAAGGATGAAACTATATCTAGTTTAACGTATTACATTATAGCGACATCTTCATTTGAAGTACAGCTACAGCAATACTGCTTTCCAACTACTTCCCAATGTATTCACAGAAATGTGTTTAGGAAAAACGCCATTGATATAGTGAGCGTATACATCGCCAATCCTTTGTATTAATGTACATACACACACATTTACACGCTGCTCGCAGAAGTAAACAAACGACAGCAAAGATCTGTAAACTTTCAAGCACACACAAGTGTCCACGCTCCCCTCCCTTCATTTTATGTTCCCCTCCAAACGACCTAATAACCGACCGATCCAACAAAACGAAATGTACACACACACACATTTACATGCTGCTCGATAAATAAACAAAGCACAGCAAAGCCAAAATCATTTGATTTCACAACAAAAACAACAGCGGCATTTACAAACCAACAACAACAGCGGCATGTACAAAAAAGTCTAAAATATCATGCTCTTAAATATTTATTTCCTTAACTACATAAAACTTTTATATATAGACATATAATTTTTTTAATGTAATTCGAAACAAAACATATTACCAAAACTGAGTAACATATAAAAATTGCTAAAATATGTTTTAATATTTAAGTAAAAGTGGGTGAAAGTTGACAAACATTTTCTCAAAATTTTGTGCTCCAGATCAACACCCCTACCTTACCTACGTTAAAAAAATTATAAATTCCATACAAACTGACAGTTAAAACTGTTCGTTAGCTCTAACTGAAAAATATCTGACAATGGCGAAATCGGCCGTTAATGAAGTTTTGTTGATTTTTATGTTTTTGTTCAATAGTTATTTGTGGAGTTCTAAGAATTTGATATTAGAATATATTTTTTTATTGGAATAAATTTAAATATTTACGTTGTTTGTAATTTTGTATTTTCGCACGATTTCGTTTGAAATACATATTTAAATTTTTTTTAAATGAATGTACATATTCGATTTTATTGGCAATGAAATTTAGAGTTGTGTAGTTCACGAACGAACTAGTTCAAATGATCGATTCACTCTTGTGAACTAGATGAACTAGTTCACACTGTTACGCTCTTTTGTTTCAGTAGTTCAATTGTTTCAGTAGTGTTTTGTATTTCAATTGTGCAGTTATCTCCACCATTTTCTAGTTCATGCTCTCTTTGTCTCACTCAATTTGCACAAAGGAATGGACTTTGTGGAATGGACATACATATTGCCGGCTTCCACACAATAACTACAGCGCTAATCACCACTTTTATTCCAAAATATTTCAGAAACGGAATGACCCAATCGTTAAATCGAGCTTTAAGAGGGCGATTTGGTATAAACAAATACCACGGTACCGAAAACACTTTAAAAGTCTGCAAAAATCAGATAATTTTCACGATTATTCGCCCCGAATGAACTAAAACTACAAATTAAACTGAAATGAGCTCTTTAGTTCACAGCTCATATGAACTGTTAACCTGAAATGATACAATGAACTAAATGAATGAACTAGTTCATTCCGTTGAGCTGAACTAAAAAGAGCGCTCACTTGAATGAACTAAAATTACCAACTCTAATGAAATTGGAATGAATAGCGCCGCAAGCAAAAAAATGCGCGATTTTTTAAAATTAATTTTTATACTTTTTAAACTTGAATATCTCAGGTCTTTGAGGGATTATTCACGCATATTATATTTGTAAAACGTGAAAGTCTTGTCTATAAGCATATAGACATTTTACATAACTTAATATAGATCAAATTTGGACATACTGACATTTTCGAAAAAAAAGGCGTGGTAGAAATCGAAATTTTGAAATTGATCCTCAATGGGTTAATAAAACAAAACTTTTTTGACGCCATTTGGAGGGCATTTCCAGAAGCTTGCCAGCAATACATATAATGACCTGATCTGATTTATTTATTTACTTATTTATTACATTATTATACTTATAACTATATTACAAATATAATAAAAATATACCATCTCTGATTACCGAGATCTTAAGCTTGAGACCTGATAGGATTACTTATACGAAAGATACGTTGCACTTTTGCAGACCCATATCCCGGGAACCGTAGACCGGGACGGGAAATTGGATGTGGCTCTTGTACCCATCAGACAGATGTCGGTAAAATAGACCCATGCCCAAATTTGACGATCCCGCTGTATAGTAGGTAGGCTATGGGAAAAAGATGAAAGGAGATACATATACTACCTTATTGGATGCCGATAGAAGAGCTATCGTATCATCAGAAGTTCCTCAAACTCAAGCGACTCAGCATCAAAAATCAGAGAAAAAAAATTAGGTTAAAGCAAGTTTGGCGACAGTGCAACAAGTGATTCAGAAGGCTTTAAATCTTAAGCAATTGGAAAAATACATGAGGTGCCAGGGGACACCCGGCTAGAACGAAGTTCCTTTCTCTATATCTTATGTACTAGTTAGTTCCAACACGACAAAGGAGCCCGTTGAATATACGATAATTTAAACCGGTATCTTTTCTTATACATAATTATAATTTTAAAATTAATTTAATTTTAATAAAAAAAATGAATTTTTGCAAAATGATAAACTTTTTTTAAGAAAATGTTTTTTTATAGAATGTATTTTTTAAAAAAATATATAAATTCATCAGGGATGATTTCTACTTATTCGGCCTTTTTATTGGTACTTTTTAATTTTATGGTTCTAGCTAGAGGCCATTCTTTATCTCTATTAATAGAGCTACAGTTTTTGTAAAAAGGAGATTTGCAAAGGTATTCCTATGATTCCCGGCAAACCGTATAGCTTTTTCACATCTAGCCATAGATCTTCATCAGCGGTTGTTTGGTATGATGCTATTGAAAAATTCATCAAACTCAATGCAACCGAAATCTCATTTGAATTGAAAAGTGAGAATTGAGAACTGTTGATGCAGTTTCGTCATACGCCACGTTATTCAAATTCATCAGGGATGATTTTTATTTATAAATAAATAAATAAATTGTAACGTGGTTTTGTCTAGGGCTGAGGTAAGCTCAGCCATGTCCAGAGTCTTTCGTTAGGATCCACCAAACCTTTCGAAATAAGAACAGAATAGTTTCGAGTTCAGATTCTTTATTGATATTTAATTTACAAAGTAATTTGATCTACAGGAATAACATCAACTGCTTCACTCGGTGGGAACACTCCTCTTAGCTTGAAATCACTCGTCTTCATTGACAACAGTCTTCCGGGGGCACTTATGTTGCCTTAACACTCTTCTGGGGGCACTTATATTGGCCTAACACTCTTCTGGGGGTGGTTATCTTGGCTTAGCACTCTTCTGGGACACGCTGGTTGATTCGGGATGATCGGGCACTTAGTGCGTCGCACCTACGACTTTTCGGATTCGCTGCGTAAATCTGTATCGGATATGTGGGATGCTGGCTCGGTATGTACTTTACATGTCCGGTTAGAACAGTTCGGTATCGGTTATCGTCGGGTGAGATACATAGGAACAGTGAGCCGAAACTCCTGTGTAGGAACAGTGAGCCGAAACTCCTGTGTAGGAACAGTGAGCCGAAGCCCCTGCGTAGGAACAGTGAGCCGGAGCCCCTGTGTAGGAACAGTGAGCCGAAGCCCCTGTGTAGGAACAGTGAGCCGAAGCCCCTGTGTAGGAACTGTGAGTCGAAGCTCCTGTGTAGGAACAGTGAGCCGAAACTCCTGTGTAGTGAGCCGAAGCCCCTGTGTAGGAACAGTGAGCCGAAACTCCTGTGTAGGAACAGTGAGCCGAAACTCCTGTGTAGGAACAGTGAGCCGAAATTCCTGTGTAGGAACAGTGAGCCGAAACTCCTGTGTAGGAACAGTGAGCCGAAGCCCCTGTGTAGGAACAGTGAGCCGAAGCCCCTGTGTAGGAACAGTGAGCCGAAACTCCTGTGTAGGAACAGTGAGCCGAAACTCCTGTGTAGGAACAGTGAGCCGAAACTCCTGTGTAGCAAATGTATTTTCACCGTCTTTACTAAAGAACGGATCCCAAAATGTGCTCCTGTCTTTTGCAGAACTAGAGCCCCAGGCAAAATGCTATAATCTTGTCTGGTTGTTCGCTCGGAGGCGATGACTTGAGTCTAGTCAACCTTAATATTAAGTAGCATTGCTGTAGTGACGCAAATGAGAATTGCATCCAATCACTTATTCTCGTGTGACCATTAAAACTAGTCGCTGCTAATATGTACACAACGTCGACAGAGCTTGTGTGTTGTTAGTGAGTGTGATTGTTCGCGGTGGTTGGTGCGACTGATGGATGTTGTGTATGCTTAGGTGACGGGTAGACCAGGGACGTATGCGGATGGGAATGGCGGTGAGTGTTTGCTATTATGTACGGCCGTCATGACGTCACGTTACAAAATGGTTTCCCCTTACATCCCATGAGGGGAGTAGGGAGAGCTTTTCACAACCAGCGAGTTGTGCGCGTTTTAGTTTTACACTCACTGATTGGGACCTACAGTTATATACCGGTTCCGAACGGTATTTTGAGAAGCTTTTTCATACCTAAATACTAAATACTAGATAGTGTCACCGTCACTAAGCTAGGTGACCGCCGTCGAAAGAAATTTAAGGTAGTCAGAGTAGGGATTGAACCCATGTCCTCATGCACAAGAGCCGCGTACAGTACCATTGTACCACCGACGGATTTTGATTTATACGGCCTTTTTATTGGTACCTTTTGATTTTATTATTCAAGCTAGAGGCCATTCTATATCTCTATTAATAGAGATCCATCCCTGATGAATTTGAATAACGTGGAGCACGACGAAACTTCATGCAATTGTTATTGCATGCAAAAATTTGTATTGTCTTTTAGGTAACAACAAAAAACATGTGTAATGGGAATCGATGGTTCTGTGGAGATGGAAAGAAGTTTCTGCAAATTTTTTCTTGTGTTCTTTTCGAACACTTGCATTATAGTGAATTCTCAAATCAAATGAGATTTCGTTTGCATTTAGTTAGATGAAATTTTCAATGGCATCATTCCAAACAACCGCTTATGAAGATCTGTGGCTGGATCTGAAATAGCTATACGGTTTGCCAGGAATCATAGGAATACATTTGAACAATAAAAATAAAAAGTAAAAAAATATATGTGTTTTTATGTCCTTTTTTAAAGAGAGGTACTTCTTTTATTAAAAGCTAATGTATTTTTTTTAAGAAAAGGTACTATTTTTAAGGAGAAGAAAAAGCCATAAGAGTATGAATTTGATTTTTACAAAGAAGTACTTTTTTTATAAAAACAGGTACTTTTTAAAGAAGTGGTATTATTTTTAGGAAAATGTTATTTTGTATTTATTTTCAGAAAGGCTACTTATCTCGAAAAAAGGCATTATTTTATTTTTATGAAAAGGTAATTTTAAGAAAAGGAACTGTAGTAAGAAAAGTTTTTTTTTAACAGAAAGTATTTTTGGAAGAAAAGGGTTCTATTCTAAGATTTCGTTTTTTTTTAAATGGTCTTTTATCAAGAATATGTAAATTTTTAAAAGTTATTTTGTTTCACAAAAAGATACTCTTGAAAGAAAATTTATTTTTTTTTAAAAAAGGCAATTTGTTGTAAGAAAAAGGAAGTTATATAAAAAAAATACTTTTTTTAAGAAAAGGTAGTTTCTGTAAGAAAATGTAATATTTTAATCAAAGGTACTTCTTTAAGGTAAGGTATTTTTGAAGAAAAGGTACTTTGTATTTTTTTTTACAATTTACTTTATAAAGAAAGGGCACTTACTTAAGAAAATTTTCCTTTTTTAAACTTCTTTCACTTTGGCTTTTCTAAATTTAGTTTGTATTTGGTTCAAAACTACAATATATACTAAATATTGGTTACAGGCTCCACCTAGAAAACTTCCCATTAATCAAGAAATTTGCTAACATATGTGAGTCATCTAGTTAGTCTAGACACAAACCAAAGCAAAAGTAAACAATATAGTTGATAATAATGGGTTGCTAAATTGTGTTAAAATAAAAGTTGTTTAATTTTTTTTCATTTAGCCTCCATTTCGGAACGTGGGATAAGGAACCACCACCATGGTCTTATCACGGTCCAAAAGGAAACGCGAACCCTACCTTGTAGGAAATATATGTCATGGGAGAATAAAAGGCGGAGAGTAGTCTTTTCTGATGAAGCGAAGTTTAATTTCGAAGCTTCAGCTATTATTTCCACGACGTACGTAAGGAAGAGCTTCGAATTGATCGTCATTATTGTTGTGTCAGTGAAGTGATGGTGTGGGGTTCGATTTCTTACCATGGTACGGGAGAACTACAGTTCCTGTCTTCAAACTTGAATGGCAATTCATATAAAAATGTTCTGCAAAAGGCTTTTGCACATTTTGCAAATATCTTCGACTCATTGTCCCTGCCATTTCAGCACGATAACGTCCACATTCTAGCCGCACATGCCGTCAGATATTGGATTCTAAAGCAAAATGTAGATTTACTTGATTGGCCTCTATACTCCCCAGTCCTTAACATAATCGATAATGTTATGGGTTGGCTATCTCATCAGGTCCATTAGTAAGGAAATCAATACGAGACACAACCTCGACTTGATAGAAGGAATAAAAAAACCTTGGGACGAAATTTCAATTATATAAAAATCCAATGTGACTCTATTCCAAACCCCATTTTTGAAATTGTCTCAAATAACTTTCTGTTTTAAAAATGCTTTGCTATTAAACACGGTAAGAAATATTAAAAAAATTTATATTTTATTGAAAATGTACTAAAATTTATGTTTTTGTTTTACTTTTAGTCACTATGGCAAAGGGTGTTGTATTCAGATGAACCAAAATGTACGACAATATTTTAATTTATGTTACAACATCTTTTGTATCTAAGGGAAAAAATTTGGCATTGGAGCTGTATGTACAATATTTTTTTAACATTTAAAGAGGCTTTACTTTATAATCAAAATACAGTCTCTATCATCCTCTATTCAAAAGATATTTAGCATCAGACGTTTTTCGTGGGGGTGTCGTGATCAACTGAGCTGCAGTGTAAGTTCAACATTTAAACTCGGCTTTGCGATGTAACTCGACCAAAGACTTTTTCATATTATAACTCATGAAATGTCAATTAAATTTCAGAATTGCCTTTAATATAAAACATAATTAAAACCACTACACTCACAAAAAAGGGAACTAAATTTAATTCCAAACGAACTTAACCTAAGCAAAATTTAACTTCGTGTGGATTCAAATATTTTTGAACTCAAATGAAGACCTTTCTCTCCTAAAATTCAGGAAACATCAAAATTCAGGAAGTAACGTTATAATTGTATTAAATTCAGTACAATACTAAGTACCCTCTATAAAGTGCACGTTTCTTCAAAGATGGAACATTTTGTGACAAAAGTGGTAATAAGCATTTCAAACGATTCAGTTGTTTCCTCAAATCAACTTAATTTGTTTCTTCGATTAAGCACTTAAGGACTTAAAATGGGTAAAGCACTAATTTCCATGAAAGTTTAAAAAATTTTTCCATGCATAGGGTGAAAATTCTGAACAACAAGCAGCTGATACCGGCTGCCATAAGCGGTGGACAAATTTTCGCCCAAACGGATACGTTAACTAGCAAAACTGCCGCATTTGGGCTACCAAACAAACCACATATCATTCAAGAAAAAACTATGCATCCACAACGAGTCAGTATTTGGTGTGGTCACTGCCACTATGGGACTGGCGGAGTCATCGGACCATAATTTTTTTGAAAATTATGTCGGTTAACGCTGTTTCGTTAACAAAGATATTGACAAATGGATCAACTGCACATTCCGGTTTATGGGAATTAAATACGT
The DNA here is from genome assembly GCA_963931995.1 of Phaonia tiefii. Lineage (NCBI taxonomy): Eukaryota > Metazoa > Arthropoda > Insecta > Diptera > Muscidae > Phaonia > Phaonia tiefii. The sequence continues at coordinate 100,733,962 of OZ008369.1, read as the reverse complement.
TATTTAAGTGTTCTGCTAATCTGTTTGCTGTTTCCAGATTATTTTTTATCCATGAACTATCAGCCTTGTGAATAAGGTGAGTATTTACCTTCGGTATCCTCTTGCTTTTTCCAACAACCTTCCATAGAGAGTAATAGGTATTGTTTGTATTGCCAAGTGCCTGCATACGTCTAATAAAATCTGTATTTCCCTTCTAAATTGCAAGGGTCTTTAAGTCTGAACTGGTCCTATTTAAATGGGTTTTATCGGGGGGATAATATTTTAATCTGCCATAATTTCTATGCCTTACGTTTTTCACGGATATTGTCACGAATACAACTTGAACACGTCGCAATGCTACGTAAGTTCTCTCCAATGCTGTTTGAATTCTCCAGCTTGTTGAACAACTCCCACAACGTATTCAGCGGCTCTCATAATTTCTTCAGTTTTGAGGGGTATGTTGTTTTTAAGGGTATATATATATTATAGCTGTTCCAATTTGCTCTTCTGATATGCAATTTGCAAGGACAATTTGTGCAGTTTACAGTTGTGTCTATGATTAGGATTACAGTAGAGTGATCACAAGACATGTCTAAGCTTGCGATATATCTTTGAGGTTCAGCCGACATACCTTTTGACACACAAAAGTCAGTTAAGTCAGAATCTATGTTTATGGCTGTGGGCCAATAAGTAGGAGATTAGAGAGACTTTATATTTAGATTTAAATTTACGATGCCATTGTATAATTGCCTAATTTCTGGAGTTGGTAATAGTGAACTACATGCTATATGTAGTAAATGCATGAGAAATGTTTAGCATTATAATATTGAGGAACATATAAGTAACTGTTCTTCATGAAATGAGTTTCCGATATAAATTCAGAAATGATTTGACTTCCAGAAGCGGTTGAAGTACCACCCATAAATTCGGCTGTTACCTCCAAACAGCGGTTGCCACAACCGGATTGAGGTTGTCATGATCGAATTTAGTCCCCACAACTGAAAGTCGATTGAAGCAACCTCGTTTCATAATTGATTCGGTTGTAACAACTGAATCTTCAATTATATTCGAATTGTCAACTAAATTTGCTAAAACTTCGGTTGGAATACCCGAATTTGGAATTCTTTCAGATGCAGCAACCGAAATTTGTACCAAATAACCGAATTTAGCCTTAAGCCGGTTGCAACGCACAGAATTCGGCGTCAAACTGGATGGTGTCACCATTACGCTCATGACTTGGTGAATTAATTTTCAATCCGGTTACCACAACATATCTCTATGTATTCAAACCTGATATTTAATTTTCTAAAAAAAAGGTTATATCAAAAAATTTTGAAGAATGTATATTTGTTGTTGTCGAGGCGATATCAATTTTTTTCGTGGTTATTAAGAAAGGTTAATAAAAAACATTGTGAGTGGCCGTCGGTGGTGCTATGGGTAGTGTTGCGCGGCTCTTGTACATGAGATCCTGGGTTCAAACCCTGCACTGACCACCTTCAAATTTCTTTCGGCGGCGGTCACCTCGCATAGTGACGGCGACAATATCGAGTATATAGCCATGAAAAAGCTTCTCAAAATACCGTTCGGAATCGGCTCAGTGGTTGGGAGAAGTTCTCCCCGGTCCCTTCATGGGATGTAATGGGAAACCATTTATTTTATTTAATAAAAACATTGTAGCTATAGGTTTTGTTTTAAAACTTCTTATTTTGCAACCAATGTCAAAGCAGATACCAAACATTTTGAAGTTTTCACGTTCGGTCGTTTAACATATTCTGCAATCGTTTGTAACGGGTTTTTCAACAGAGACGCTACAAAAGTAAATCGATAGGGACAGCAAACGACGCCATATTTTTTCCCGTTCTTTTGAAATTTCTTTTCACTAAGGTTTGCCATTTCATCATGGAAAGATATACGAGCCAACAGCGAGTCGAAATTATTAACATTTACTACCGAAATTTGGAGTCAGTGGCCTCAACTTTAAGAGCGCTACGTTCAATTGATGGTCGTCATAATCATACTACCAGATCAACAATTGCGCGTTTAGTGGAAAAAGTTGAATCTACAGGCACAGTACAAAATGTTCCCGTGCCAGTGAGACACAGAAGTGCCCGTAGTGTCGAGACTATTGCTGCTAGTGAGGCTTCAGTTCAGGAAAGCCCAACTGCGTCTCTCACACGTCGTTCTCAAGCGTTGGGCATCTCTTTGCAGTCGTTGTGGCGAATTTTGCAAAAAGATCTTGGCCTACATCCTTACAAGATCAAATTGACGCAAGAACTGAAGCCGCTTGACCACCATAAGCGTCGTATGATCGAGAATTGGGCTGAGCAACAACTTGAAAATGATTCGGATTTTAATCGGAAAATCATCTTCAGCGATGAGGCTCATTTCTGGCTGAATGGCTTCGTCAATAAGCAAAATATGCGTTATTGGTCAGACAGCAATCCACACGTAATATATGAGTCATCATTGCATCCCGAAAAAATTACGGTTTGGTGCGGTTTATGGGCCGGCGGCATCATTGGGCCGTACTTCTTCCGTGATGATCAAGACCGGCACATTACTGTGAATGCAAATCGCTACCGTTCAATGATAACCGAATATTTTTGGCCCCAATTGGATAATATGCACTTGGAGGACATGTGGTTCCAACAGGACGGCGCCACATGCCACACAGCGAATGCCACAATCAATTTATTGGAAACCAGGTTTGGTGAACGTGTCATCTCATGAAATGACCCAGTCGATTGGCCTCGGTGGGGCTACGTCAAGTCTATGGTCTATGCCAACAAGCCAGCGACGACTGATGAACTTCATACGAACATCGAAAGTGAAATTGCAGCAGTATCGGCCGATTTATACTTGAAAACCGTCGAAAATTGGGTTCAGCGACTGGACTTCTGCAAGCGTGCCCGTGGTAGCCATGTAAAAGAAATCGAGTTCCATACATAATGGCATCGAACATACTGTCACAGAAATAATCAATTTTATAGGTATCTAAAACCGGTTTTGTTTTATTTTTTTAAACTTTTGTAGCGCTCTTATTGAAAAACCCTTTATATAAAATGGTTTAGGTCCTAAACCATCAAATACAACACATCGGAATTGGTGCGGTGATCCATGATGGCCGGAATTTCAAAAACCGTCGGAAGTGACATGTAACCCATTTTCAATTCCCGTTTTCCGGGAATTTTATCCGTGAACCACGGGAGTTTTTCCAAAAGATTGTAATAGAATATTTTAGAGAAACAAGTATTATTTAGAAAGGTCGTCTTGCACTAGGGTATTCTATATGTTTTAAGTTATTCAATTTTCGTTAAGTATTTGTATCAGTTCACTGTAATAAAACTTATTATTCGTAGGGATACGACATTTTCGTTAGTTGATTCGTTGATTTGAAAAAACTTTTGAAAACTTTTTACCGTTGCTTCAATATATCATGTTTTCCAAGATTTTTTGAATGATCATCGTTGCGTTGCTCCAACAACTCATTTGTTGTTATTGCACCGAAGACGTCATTTGCCAATTTTGTATAATAACGAATTTAATAATGTAATTGTTAAGCCTTGATGTTTAGGTATCTATGCTTGTTTCAATATTTTATTTGTTCGTTAATATTTTTTACTGTATTTAGATTTTAAAATTAACAAACCAAACAATTGCTGCAACGTGTCAGTCATCAAAACCGGAATCACAATGCAAGCAAGATTTTCAATAGGCGTTCGCAATGTAAGCAACACTTAACTTCGAATCTAGATGTTTCTTCTAACAGGTGATACCAGTATTACAGCCAATATATCAGCGCAACAATAAAATATATTTTGTTTTCGTATCAAAGTTAACACTAATGTGTGTCGAGAATAAAAGTAAGCCAGAAATTACAAAAACCAAATACAATTGAATTTGATTGTTCATGTAATGAACAGATAGAAATGCAAATAGTTTAAGTTGTTCTTATAACACAACCTCTATTAGTTGCATCACGATTCAAATGTCACATCCAGGTTAGTATTTTGAATATTATGAATATATTGGCTGAACTTTGAAACGGTAAGACCTTTAGGCAGTGTTGCCAGATAAAGTCGGTCACAAATCGTCAAATTGGAGGTGCAGAAATCGTCAAATCGTCAAAAAAATTTTTCGAAATCGTCAAAAAATCGTCAACATTAAAAACTGCAATTGCTGTACCAAATATCAATATTTTTGTGGGGGGAAAACAGTAAAACAAAGCAATTAAATCAATATGTTATAGTAATATTTTTTGAAAAAACATATATCTTTATTTAAACTCTATTCCGAAATCTCTTCAACTATTGGTCAAACAACCAACGAACAGAGTTGACAAATATGTGTACGAACACAATCGTAGCGATAACGTAAGCGGTACAAATTTGTACACGTATTCTTATGGAAGAAAAACAAAAGCTGGCATTTGACGTCGCTTCTGGCGTAAACGACAAAAATTAGAATTCTTTTTATTTCCCTGGCGTCAAGACGCAGAATGTTGGCGGCTTAATACAAAAATAAAACAACACAGGAGATTTCTGAAAGAAATGTGAACAGGAATTGTAAATTTATATTTTATAGGGTAAAAAAGAAGAGTCGATGCAGTTTTTGTCCTTCATGAATAATTTTCATTAACCCCTAATTGGCTGACCTCCGATTCAATTGTGTGAATTTGATTAAACGTCACACAGATAATATTTAGGGTATTTACATACATATGTATGTACATATATTATTGACACGGTATGTTTTATACATTAATATCGTAAGTTTTTAATAGTTCTATACTTCCCCAGTCCGTCTACAAAAATGAAATCTCGATAATTCTATTATTTCAGAAATGGTTCCATTTGTGGGGAATTTGTTTACCCAATATCCCTTGATGGGTTAAGTTTATGTTTAAATATAGTATATAGCTGTCGGTATTGCATTACCAACAATTTCAATTTTGGAATAGACTAAAAATCGTCATTCCAGAAGCTGAAATCGTCAAATCGTCATTTTATGTTTTTGTGACTAAAAATCGTGAAAATGACGATAAATCGTCACTTCTGGCAACACTGCCTTTAGGGCATTTTGGAAAGGTAAGCGGTAGGGCTATCTTTTAAGAGGAAAAAACATAAGTTATCTGCCATCTGGCTGAGCAAATTGAGGTAATGTACACATTTTTATGTCTGTTTTTTTCCAATTTTTTACTGAAAGCTCCGTATCTAGGCGATTTCACTTTTTTTAAATTTTTTTTAAGATTCTGAAAGGTCTCTTAAAGCCCTTTCGAACAAGTCCACCACCACTGGTTCAGAACTTAGCAATTTTACCCTAGTAACCCCCGACCAACATTCCGAAAATTTTCAAACCGCTGCTATTTCGCCCCATTGCATTTTCGGGGATGGTCATAGATGGACACATTTTAGTGAAATGAGCCAAAGAATACGCTGGTAAAATTTGTCAAGTCGTGACTGAACCACCCTGTATATATTCTATTTTCAAACTTTAATATCGCTTGCCGTTAAATTTAACAAAAATGGATGACTGGGACACTGAAACAAGAATTTGGAATGTCCGCCGCTATCACGCAGTGGAGTCCGTATTTTCGGTCGAAAGAGAGTATAGGCGCACGTTTGGCGGCAATCCTCCGAGCACATGGACCATAATGAGATTTGTTAACAATTTTGCCGGACATGGGACAGTGAACAGAAGACCTTACCATCGAAACCCTTCAGTTCGGACGGAGGAAACAATCGCTGCTGTAGCTGCTGCCATACAAAACAATCCAGGAGTTTCGACAAGAAATGGGTATAATCAGACAGTCATTGCAATCAATTGTGTACAAAGATTTCGACTTATTCCCATAAAAAATTCAAATGGCCAACAAACTGAATGCAGCAGACTTCCCGATTCGCTTGGACTTTTGCCAGAAGATGCTTCAAATGGTGGAATAGGTCCATTTCAATTTAAACGGCAACATAAACAAACAAAATTGTCGAATATGGAGTGCTTCGAACCCACAGATATTCCATGAGACGGAATTGCATCCACTCCGTGTCACAGTTTGGTGTGTAGTTTCAGCACGCTGTATTGTCGGGCCCTACTTCTGCGAAGAAAACGGTCACACCATTATGGTTACTGGAGACTGTTAATTGAGCATGTAGAGAGAGGTTTTTTTTTATTATTTATTATTATTTTTAATTAAATTTTTCTTTAAGCTGAATTTCCGATTCATACCCAAGATTAAAAATATTTCGGTATCTAATAATTTCTTCTTTAATATCCTTCAGGATTTTCAATTTATCATATACCCTCAGATTAGTGTGTGATGAAATATATTTTTGAAAAGGGACTGATTGAAACCCATGTAGGATATTAACGGGAAAATTTTTTAAAAGACAATTTTATAAAGTAAAGGGTCCGCCAAATAACTTCTTTTCTTTTAAATGCTATAAAAAAAAACTACTGAATATTTTCTGAAATTTATTTATTTATTTGAAAGTACAATCCTTCCGGCTAATAATGGAAAATAATTTCATTCATATGGCTGCCTCGGCTGGCCATGCAGTAGCCTACACGATCGATCCAATTTTTAAGCGCATTATCGATTGTGTGCAGCTGTATTTCACCAATGGCTTCACGAATATTGTCCTTTAAAGCGTCAATTGTCTCAGGCTTGTCGGCGTAACACTTATCTTTGAGGGCACCCCACAAATAATAGTCCAACTGTGTCAAATTGCAGCTCCGAGGTGCCCAAACGACATCAGCTCTGCGGCTGATAATGCGATCTTCAAAAACAGGGCGCAAAACATCGAGTGTAGCTTCGGCTGTGTGGCACGTAGCGCCGTCCTGTTGAAACCAAATGTTGCCAATATCCTCCTCTTCAATTTTTTGAAAAAAAAAATTCGTTCAACATGGCCCGATAACGATCGCCATTGACTGTAACAGCCACTCCTTGCTCATTTTCAAAGAAAAATGGCCCAATTATGCCTCTGGACCAAAATCCGCACCAAACAGTGACTCGTTTTGGGTGCATCGGCTTTTCAATGTATGCGTGCGGGTTTTCTGTGCCCCAAATGCGACAATTTTGCCAAGATCAAAATGAGCTTCATCTGAAAAGATGTTTTTTTTTTGGCAAAATCGGCATCTTCTGTAAGTCGATCGCAGGCCCATGTTTCCCAGCGTTGTTCAAGCGTATACACAACCATATTCGTTCAGCGGAAGGATAAAACTAATTATCTGTCAAATCAGACATGAGCTAAGTGTTGCCATTCACGGAATAAGCACTAGTTGAAAAAAAAAAAACGTTAGATGGCGGACCCGTTATTTGCTTTGAAATAAATAAAACATAAATGGTTTCCCATGAAGGTATTGGGGAGAGTTTCTCACAACCACTGAGCTGTGCGCTTTCTAGTTTTATACTCAATGAATGGGACCTACAGTTTTGATACCAATACCGAATGGGTTTTCGAGAAGCTTTTTCATGTTTGTTTTGAGGAACACATATTAATATCATTGAAAATTACAAATATTTTAAAATTGTCTAAATTGTTTAATCCTGTCCACCCTTCGAAAGTTGTACGTCTTTTTAAACGCACAACGACACATAAACTCTTTTTAACGCAGAAGAAACTATGAGATACACATATTTGAAAATATCAATTGATATTTAAATTTTGAAAGATTTTGGTTTAAAGTGACAAAGCTTAGAGAATGTGAATCATCAAAGTGGTGATACAAAAATCCATTAATCTGAATACAAATGAAGATTGATACATTTAAATAACAACTGGGTGGGTAAATACGAGCTCTGGGTTTTTATAGAAGAATTTGATGTTTGTTGAGCATCATCTTATTTCTAACCGACGATTTTATTATCACAGCTGTTGTTTGTAAATGCAGCAGTTATGTTTTGAATGTTGTCTATACGAATTTTAACCCAATACATATTCAGACTTTGCCACTGTAATAGATGGCAGGCACTCTTCTAGTGCAATGGATGTACGTGTGATTCGATGTGCCAATATCGACTCGGATCATTACTTGGTGGCTGCGAAAGTTCGCATGAGGTTGAGCAGGGCGAAAAATGTACGAAGCCGAACACAGTAAAAGCTAGATATTGATAAGCTATAAATACCGGAGATATCAATGTCCTATCAACGGAAGCTCTCTCTCCTACTAGGGCAGAATACCCCCATCCCGAGGATACAGATGCACAGTGGAAGTACATCCCCATTCTTTGGAAGCCGCTGCAAGAACTGAACTCGGCTATCAAAACCGCTGAAGGATAAGAACTGGTACGACGAAGAATATCGTATTGCAACTGATAAAAAAAGATGCTGCACGTATGGCAATGAAACAGTCAGTTACAATGCGTGCTGCGAGTGTATGGTAAAAGAGGCTAAGAAGGGAGGAAAACCAACTATTTAGGCGAAAAAAATGGCAGTGAGAGCAGAGAGAGAGTGAAAGAACCGAAATGTGCAGGATGACTGGTGAAACCCGTCGGTTTTTCCAGAGGGTAAGAAGATCGACCAACGGGCCTAATAATGGGCTGCCCTGCAAGGACGAGAATGGGAATCTGGTGACTGAGAAGCAGTGTGTGCTCAAAATGTGGAGAGACCACATTTCAGCTCTACTCGCCTCAGATTCTTCCACTGAAGATCAGGAGGTAATGATAGTGGAAGATAGTATAGATTGTAACCACCTACCCCCCCCCCCCCCCCCCCCCTCCCCCAACCAAGACGAGATTAGAACGGCGATCTCCCGCCTGAAGAATGATAAAGCCGCTGGTGTGAATGGCCGACCCGCTGAACTTTTTAAGGCAGGTGGCGAAGGACTCATAGCCCACATGCAAAAACTGATATGCGTCATATGACTGGGGGAATTCAGACCTGACGATTGGAATCTCAGTGCATTATGTGCCGTATTCAAAAAGGGTGATCCGTGTGTCTGTTCCAACTATCGCGGTATCAGTCTTATAGCCATCGCGTATAAGGTCTTGTTGAGCGTATTATGTGAAAGACTAAAGCCAATTATTGAACTTCTGATTGGACCTAATCAGTGTGGTTTTAGACCAGGCAAGTCCACGACTGACCAAATATTCACGCTACGCCAAATACTGGAAAAGACCCACGAAAAGCAAAAGAAACGAACTTCGTCCAAAGATACTAAGGGTCTAATTTGGTTCCTTCTATGTGTTACATTTTTTTACGTATTAAATGATATATACCAAACCTCTGCAATGAATGGCTTGAATAAGAAATCAAGCCATTCACTTGTAAAACAAATACATACTGTAGTTATCTCAGTATTTGCAAAACAAAGCAAAGAGTGAAAAGAGAATTCACTGCCGAGCCGTTATCAAAACAAATGAGTATCAAGATGTGGGAGAAGTGTGTATTTTCAAGCACTGACTAACAAAACAAAACTTCAGTAGTTCACTGTACACTACAGTACTGTAATCATTGTCATTTCAAATGAAAATTGTCTTTGTTTGCGTATTGTGTTTTTGTGTTTTGCAGTTGAATTTGATTTTATTTACAGTATATATAAATTAATATGTAGGCATGTTTCTATAATTTTGTAATTTTATTAGGTTTTAAAAATAACATTCACATGTGCATATCTACATAAAACATAAAAAGTATTCAAATTACATAAATCATAAAGACAATCAAAAAAACAAAAAACAAACAATTAAAAATAAAATACAAAATTCATAAAAACATTTGGACAATAAAAAATATAAAATTAAAGGGTAATTCCATTTTAAATCAAAAAAAAAAAACGCAATTTTTGACCTTACGCTCTTAGAATTGTACAAAAATTATCACGAATGTTTTACAGTACTAAACTAATATAAATTGAAATATTTTAGGTATCTCGCTTTTGTGGTTCCGGAAATGTGGTGCTTCAAAAACTAGAGAATTCATTAAAAACCGCGTAAGTGGTCTGGCAATATTGGTGATATCTTCAAAACTTTTTAACGCACATGATCGAAATTGGTCTCATTTAATAGATATTGCAAATAGCTTTAAAACTAAATTTATATTTTTTTTTTGCGAAAGGTCAAAGGTCAGTGTCACACGATTTATAGTTTAGGAAGCTATATCTCAAAAAGTGAAATTTTTAAAATTCTGAAAAAAATATATGTTGATCCTAATAGTCTCTTACGCATTTTGTGAGTGTGCTCTTATTAGTTCCTGAGATATAGACAATGATGTGAAATTGTTTGAACAATTTTAATACTATTTTTTTTGTATTATTCATTCTTCACTTTATTTCTCCGTTCAACAACAGCAACAGACACATGTACATACATACATTGTTATGTTAGTAAATACGCTATACAAGTTGACACAATTTCAAGCCGACGATTTTCTGGATTCACTTTGCGAAAAATTATTGACACTTTTGCCTCACTCGTTCATCGCAAGGAACAAGCTGATTTTTTAAATGCAAAAAAGCATTGCTTGGAGAACATGAGTACATTGCAATATGTGATTTTTCGGAAATTGCATCGTTTTTTGTTCAGGACTGTTCACAAGGTTTTCATTGGAACAACAGCCAAGCTACTTTATATCCGATTTCTATATATTACAAATGTAATGGCCACTTAGAGCACACCAATTACATAGTTATATCTAATTGTCTTATCCACAACACAGTTGCAGTACACTTGTTCCATCGCCATATGATAATGTTTCTACAAAATAAGTTTTGTTCAACACCAAGAAAAATTTCTTATTTTTCGAATGGCTCAGCCGCTTAATTTAAGAATAAAAAAATTTTTCTTAATTTATGTCATCATGGAGATGATTTTGGGTTTCCAGCCGAATGGCATTTTTTTGCCACAAGCCATGGAAAAGGTCCTAGCGATGGTCTTGGTGGAACCGTAAAGAGAGAAGCTCGCCGAGGCAGTTTGCAACGTCCAATACAGGACCAAATTACTAGCCCGCTTCAATTGTATGAGTGAATCTTGAATTCACCACTTATAATTTTACTTTTTATTGAAGAATTAGTTAATAGGCATTCATTTTGATACTTCTGTATAATTGGAAGCATTTATTTGCACCTATTATGTTATATGTATGTGAAAATACATAGATTAAGACGTATTCTAATAAAAATAGATTTGGGAAATTACTTACACCGTTCGCATTCATAATTAGTTTGTTTTTTAAATATTTTGTATTTGCTCTGACAATTTCTTACTTACATACGTGCATATGTTTATGACAACTGCCGATAACCACCTCTATTTTCGTACTGATTGGCATGTGACATAAATTCTACACACATTTTAACAGTGAGTACAGCGAGTACAGTACTGTAGACGTCGCCTTCAGCAGTGCACATACTTCAATTTGTCGAAACGAAACGGGAAGAAACATTAAAAGAAACGAACAAGCTGTAATCATGTTTTGTTTTCATGCACCAAACAATGTACAGTGTTTGGTTTTGTTTTTGCGATCACTCAGTTATGTTGTCATATTATTGCAAAATACAGTAGTTCAGTTTACAATGAAATGAGTGCACTACTGTGGACGAAGAAACGAATGTCTTGATGCATAGGTTTGATATATACCCCCATCCTATGGTGAGGGTATAAAAACATTTGAATTTCCTTAACAATTAGTATGTTTTTTTTTGTTTTTTTCCAATAGTGGCCGACATTGTGATGGAGGAGCTGTTGCATAAATGTATTGGAGACTGTGATATTGGACCTAGGATCTTGACTAAATATGTGGCCGACCTCTTTGAGATATGTAGGATAACTGCGGTTGAAACTATACTGACGAAGCTCAATAGTTTTAACGGTAATGTAACATTCACTATGTAAGAGGAGACTGAAGGCAAACTTGCGTATCTGGATACCATGGTTATCAGAGGAGATAAAAACGTCATTCTGGACTGGTATCAAAAGTCTACAGCATCAGGCAGATTGTTTAAAGATTATCGGAAAATTGATTATGGAGAACGGCCGATCATTGAAAAGTGAGGACTGGACTGAGGACTATCTCAAGGACTGGAAAGGGCGTATGGACAAAATTGGATTTATAATGACACACAGATCCTATAATAAGCTACGGAAAATTTTTGCAAAATTAAAGTCCAAAGTTGACAACATGGAAAAGTCGGACCTGATATGTCGAGTACAATGCAATGGAGATCGTATAGCACCATGTGGAGAATATTATATGGGAATGACGAGGGGAAAAAGCAAAATCCGACTCGCCAGCCATAAATCTAATTTAGGGAACAGATATGAAAATTTGACGCGGGAAACTGCAGTAACCTCCCACTGTGAGGGGGAACAGCACCAAGCTGATTTGGATAATGTTCGTGTTTGACAGAGTCAGAACAATTACGACAGACGAATGACTCTGGAGAAGCTTCATATCATGAATGCATCAACAACGAGACGGATAAACTTCAAAACCGATATCGATGGTCTTTCTCACGGCTATAGACTTCTGAATGGGTGGCGATGGTGTGAGAAGTAGGGGGATCGTTAGTGCAATGTGTTAAGGGTTAGGGGACAGTCGAAGCGGTGGAGGGCAATAAGTTGTTGTTATCTGCCAATTTGTAAGTTGTTTACATTTTTCTAGATGTGTATGTATATTTATACATATGTATGACTGTGTGTAAATTTATTATTTGTAGATATTCCAGATGATGCCTTTCGATGCAAGGCGAAACATCAAATAACATTAAGATTGAACTTATTAATTCACTTTTTGGGGGAAACCCTTGGCCTTGAGCATGATTTGGAAATTAGACAGCTCTATACTTTTTATGAGATGTATCTTCCATTTCAGAGCAATGAGGTTTTAGAAATCCTCAAATTGGTTAATACAACTTAATTTCTGTAGTAACAACTTGTAAAGGGTCCGCCATCTAACTTTTTTGATGTGTTAACATCTATACGCGCGCCTCTAGGGCAGTAAACTATAAATTTAATACATACGCAAGTGTTAGGTTTGTAAGAGTAAATCATCGTTTGTTTGTTCGTTGCTTGGCAGTCGGCATTGAAAGTGATTATTGGGCGATTTTCATATAATTTTCCCACGCGATTTTCTCCGGAAATTCATAGCCGATTTTATTAATTTTTGGATTAAAAAGCTAGTGCGGGTTTCGACGAAGAGTTTAGGCCAAAAATTAAGGCGATCCGATATCGGCGAGCCGAGATTGAAGTGTTTTAATTTGGAGTATTAATTTGGAGTAATATTAAAAAAGTATTTTATGTTGATCTTCGGTTATATCGTACGAATATAACAATGTATGTATGTATGTACAAGTGTCTGTTGCTTTGCATTCTTTGACTTTTGTGGGAATAAAACAAAAAGTATTGAGCAAGAAAATAATGACACATGTGTTTGCACTGGGTCTTTAAATAATTTTAAGTATTAATATTATTTAACTGTAACGTCATCATATGATTGAACGCTGTTTTTTATTTTCCAATGTAACATTTACGAATGTGTTCATAGAAATCGAACAGGTACCGTGTAGCAAAAAGGTGTTAACACATCGCCCGTGAGTTCGAACACTCATTGGATTTTTTTTTTTTCAACTAGTGCTTATTTCGTGAATGGTAACCCTTAGCTCATGTCTGATTTGACAGATTATTAGTTTTATCCTTCCGCTGAACGAATATGGTTGTGTATACGCTTGAACAACGCTGGGAAATATTGCGACATTACTTTGAAAATCATGGTAATGTTGCAGAATGTGTGACTTACAGAAGATGCCGATTTTGGCAAAAAAATCATCTTTTCAGCAAAATTGTCGCATTTGGGACACAGAAAACCCGCACGCATACATTGAAAAGCCGATGCACCCAAAACGAGTCTCTGTTTGGTGCGGATTTTGGTCCAGAGGCATAATTGGACCATTTTTCTTCGAAAATGAGCAAGGAGTGGCTGTTACAGTCAATGGCGATCGTTATCGGGCCATGTTGAACGAATTTTTGTTCACAAAAATTGAAGAGGAGGATATTGGCAACATTTGGTTTCAACAGAACGGCGCTACGTGCCACACAGCCGAAGCTAGACTCGATGTTTTGCGCCCTGTTTCTGAAGATCGCATTATCAACCGCAGAGTTGATGTTGTTTGGCCACCTCGGAGCTGCGATTTGACACCGTTGGACTATTATTTGTGGGGTGCCCTCAAAGATAAGTGTTACGCCGACAAGCCATTGGTGAAATACAGCTGCACACAATCGATAATGTGCTTAAAAATTGGACCGATCGTGTTGGCTACTGCATGGCCAGCCGAGGCAGCCATTTGAATGAAATTATTTTCCATTATTAACCGGAAGGATTGTACTTTGAAATAAAAAAAGAGAAAATATTCAGTAGTTATTTGGCGGACCCGTTATTCACTGACACCTGTTTTTAATTTATCAATAACATCGGCAAATAATTCTGATGAATGATAACGCAGTGCAACACAAAAAAATATAACCATATTCGAACGCCACTACGAGATAAAAGACAAGATTTGGGGCTTCGGTGTAATCTTTGCAAAAAAGTGATAATTTTGTCTTGCAATTCGTTCGGAATTTTGATTTACTCTCTGAGGGAAGTTTGTAGCTCTTATCATAAAGAATAAAAATTGTCAACATATTAAATCAAAATAACTTCATCTTCAAGGTCAAAATCGCAAAAAATTTGATTTTTTTTACCTTTTTCCCCGTGTTCAGGTCCATAGGTAACAAACCGTTCTAAATTCAAGGGAACAATTATCTAGAAAAATTTACCTATGATTTTACGAAACTAAATTAACTTACTATGAACTTCCTAGGAATGATTCTTAATACCGTTTAGATAGCTCTTAGGCAGCGGGTCTTTTTTTTGTCTTTTATCACGTAGTAGTGTTCGTATATGGTTATATTTCCATGACATAAAAAGTTACAGACAGTGTAATTATGAACGTTAATCAAAATATAGGCTTTATCATGGAATTATCAATGCCTTATTTGATTCCCAACTAATCTTTCCCTATGTGCATTAACCCTGCTGTTAGATTAGAAAAAACTTACGAATCTTAGATTGAGGGACCATTTGGTCCATACTGGAATTTTCATCCAAAATAATAATTTTATCTTATCGTTTGTAACTATTTTGGTTCAATAATTTCTAAAGCAAGTATTTGACATATCAAAAACATCTTCTAAATATTTGACATGAATTTACATTCGCTTGGTAATGAAAAAATGTACTATTGACCAAATGGTCCTCTAATCTAAGATTCGTCATTTTGTATTTTTCTCAGTCCTGAATAAAGTTAGAAAATTTAATTTTCGCACATAACATTGTTTTATTAAAAGACCCCATTAGCAGAAAAATTTAGTCAGTATATATCACCGTTCCAAAGTTACAAGGGAAAACAGAAAAAATTTGGACCAAATGGTCCTAATCTAACAGCAGGGTTAAACGCACCATTGGATTTCTTTCTATAGGGTTATTTGGAGTCAATGCTCTATGTCAAAAAGCCCACATATACCCATATATTGAAGAAGGAAATTCAACTATGCATCACCGAAGTTCAGCCTCATTTATGCAAAAAGTTCATGGAAATTTTCGAAAAAAGTGAGTAGGCGCCAGCAAAGCCGTGGAGCTATTTGCCCGATTTATTTTACCATACATAACCATATCCATGTACTGTATATTTGATAAAGTTATTTTTCGTTTGCATTTTAGTTAATGATTTGTTATTTATAATTTTAGTTGATTTTTAATGATAATGTTATATAATTTTAATTGAATTCTTTCGTATTCCAATTGATATCTTTGCTTTTGGAATGTTTTGATCCAAGGTACTATCGATGTGTTTCAAATTTCAATTGATGACTTGTGACTTTTAATTGATTAATTTTTACGTAAATTGATGTCTTTAAAATTGTAAACGAAATTTCTCAGCTTTACTTTGCATTTTCTTTCTTCAATTTAATTCATGTTATTAAAATTTTAAAATATATGTTTGCATAACATAAAATTGCAAATGATAAGTTTCAAATTATTCCCAGTTGAGATTGTTTAAAATAACACTTGAAAATTGTGTAGTCCCTTTGCGACAGCCTCTGATTTCGCTCAATCCTTTTCCCCTTGTTTCATTTCCACACAAATGCACAAAGTTTTCATATTGACGATGGTCAAGTATGGGCAACGAATAATTGACAAGCACAGCAGGGCTGCAGCGCTTTGTATGCCAATATTTCTTGTGTCCAGTTTAATAACGACATGACATACTTCAAGACATGGCATACACTGCCATACTGGGGTCATTGATTACTCGCCGAAATCCACCCATTCTACGGGCTGTTCCCGAAAGTGCCATAAACTATAAACGTTTAGATGTAGAGTAGGGCGCATACATTTTTTTATATTTATTTTACGTTGCAACTAGAAAAACATATTACATTCGCAAAAAGGATAAAATTCTTAAAACGCAAATTGCCAGGAGTCATCCAATGATACTAAGGCAGGGAAAATTAACATACTTAAAATATAGAACGCTCCGTACCATATGAGAAAATTTGGGAGTTTTAAGTTTCTGGTTTCTGAAATTTAGGAAAATAAAATCTTTTCAGATGCTAAATTATCAACATTGTGAATAACCACGTACAGTTCCAACCAAAATTAGTTAGAAATCTGTGAGCCTGAAGACATAGGCATTGAGGGCATTTAACACTGGTCTAACAGTTAATCAGTATTATTAACATTTGATCAGACACTTAGAGCTAATGCTATGAAACTTGTATTCTACTTGCTATTTTTAAATTGATATAAAATAAAAAGTTTGAATTCGAAACTTTTGCTATTTACAAAGCACTATTGTTTCAAATTGAAACAGCCTGCCTGACAGCAACTACTAAAATCCCTTGAAATATCTGAATATGACTGAATTCTGAAAAATGCTTGGAGATGAACAACATGACATCCGTCACAGTGACACCCTCACTTGTAGACGCTAAAGCCAGCGTCATTGTGTCCACAACCGTTTGTCATTTTATTTGAAAACTGTGTAATTTAACACTCGAAATTGCAGTTGTTTCAATTTCGAAGGAATGTAATTCTACGTATTAACACAAACATGCTACATTATAGGAAGTCGTACATAGTACAATATGTCCGCACCTTAAATAAAGGCTTGTTTGGTTTTACAAATATGACCAATAAATTTGCCTTAATTACGTTCTTCTGATAACAAAAATATGTGTGTTGCATGAAGGACTACTAAACTCTTTTAAATTGTCATTATTGACACACTTAGTCCAACTGGGACCGTTCGTACACCAAGGGGCGTCAAGTTTTCTCATCATCATTGGAACTGTAAATTGACCTGTAGTGCGTTTCACTAACTTTTAGCGAACCGATAATCGCTATATTACTTAACGATTTCTGTCGCTTGCAGTAACGATTGTGTGATTCACTAACTCATCCTTCACAATAGTAAACAGCTGACTTTTTGCGTTTACTGAAATTGATATTTAGTGGCAGCTCTGTCCATGTAAATGCCAAAATATACGAAAAACATAAAGAGGAATCGAAAAAACAAACAAATTTCTGTTATAAAATTGAATTTGTTAGTTTATAAACGTTTTCACAACTATTTTTTATGTGTGCATAATATATTTTTAGAATGACTACAAATCCAAGTGGGAAACGGAGTCGCGCCCCGCCGGAGCAACTATTTTCTGTGACAAACCATATCCTAAACATTCGAAAGCCATTTTTAAACGAACAGTAATTAAAAAATTACAAAATTTCAAAAACAAACAACCCCAATTGTAAAAGAAGGAAAAATTAGTTTGTTATGATCAACTTAACAACACAAAAATAGTTGTCGTTAATTTTGCGATAGTCGAATCGATAACTTCAACAGCTGTTTTAGCGATAGCGAATATCGTTATCAAACTGCCTGTAGAATACCAAAATCGTTAATTTTATCGTTAACTGAACTTAACGATTCGATTATTGAATCGCACTACTGGACTCCTTATTACCCCACAGTTTCCGTAATAACTATTTGCTCTACCATTTCTTGGACTGTTCCTCTGCCTCCGAACCCATATAAGGTGGATTCCAAATTGACAGGCAATCTCATTTAGATATGGCGGTGAAGACATTATGTCCCCAACAGAGTGGAACCTTTCTGATTGCCGTGACTTCAGACTGAAAAATACTACAATGGTCTGATGACCTTCGTGCAAGGTCTAGACCCACCACATTAGAATATACTTAAAATATCTATATTGCTATCTTGTTTGGAGACACCAGTGTAGAAGCATATATATCTTATATTCGCTGGTATAAGTGCCTTTGTGTCCCGACTGTCAGGGGTATGACGTAAGTGCAGTGTAATACACTTGGCGTAGATCCCTTACAATTGTATTTTGGAAATAGGCGGATTTCTGACATTACGACCATTTACCTGCCCAACAAATCAATCAAACAGGTGAAAGATAACCTCCACAGCCTCGGAATAGCCACAATAGACTTAGGTAAGCGGATTTCTCCAGCAACGGCCACCAAATGACAATGTCGTAAAACAATATCGGGTGGAGACGAGGTGCACACGCTGAAAAGAAACGGTTCCTACACTATATAGCAGGAGCCATGCACATGTTTGCAAGCATAGTTTTCATGAATTGTAGATCTGCTGCATTTTTGTTTCTTCGTGGTCTGTCTCGTTTTTGTTTTCAGCAGTTTTCAACTAACAAAGCCAATAACAATAAAAATATAATAATAAAGACATATATTTTTTTCATTCATTGTGTCTCGTACGTGTCATATTTATTAGCAAACGCAATGTGTTTGGATACAAGTATAATATATTTGACACAAGCTACACACACGTTATATTTGCATCCAAACAACTAAATAGGACAGATTTTTCAGCGTGTACTATTAAATTTCCAGTAATTACAAGTAGTCAGTTTCGGTTTCTCGCTGCCAAGATTCTCATTATTTTTTCAACACAAATATATTTATTGTAACATTTTACTAAAGTCGTAGATTAAAGCGAAAAGAAGGACACACTGAAAAATCTGTCTTCTTTAGTTATTTGGACGCAAATTAAATGTGCGTTTGGAATTTCAGGCAAATATAGTATACTTGTGTCCAAACACATTGGGTTTTCTGTTCAATATTAAATTTTGGTGGCGTAATGCATACTATCTTGTAATATATGTGTGTGTGATGCAAATGTAGCCTTGTTTGTGATGCAAATACATCTGTGTTTGATGGACTATATACTTAAAGTTTAGTTAGATTATAGTAAGTATAACTTGCAGATGCCCGCCAGTTTCTGTGGTAGCTGTTACCACTAAATCACCAGTTACCTAGTCAGTAATTCAGTCAACTAGTTTCGTTTTTGTTCCAATATCATCGGCAATGTAACTAGATACTGGACACTAGTTTCATAACTAACCCAAGGTAGTGCAGAGGCGGGACAATTGTCAAATATCTGTACCATGTTATTGCATGAGGTAGTCAGCTGAAAAAAAGAATAATCTTATTTACAATTCTCTCCCCCACCGAGTTTGCGGAAGCAAGTGTGGAAAAAATAAAGTTATTCTAAGGAATTGGAAAAAGGAAAGCTTGAAGGGTTGATATGTTGTAAGCCATGAATATTCATTTAGTCGTGTTAAATTTGTTAAGTCAACAATTTTGGGGGATTCAGTTATGCATAACCCGAATAACCAGACAGCTTTTGTCGAGATTGTCCCGGTTACTTTTTGGGATTGTCCTGTATTTTAGTGTTCCATCACGACTTGAATATATAATAACGATATGATTATATTCAACAGAAAGCGCCTTAATTCATATATTTAGTCTCATTTTAACTAAATACAAATATTTTTATATAATTTCTAATTTAGACCCAAAAAATTTATTACTTAATTATTATTTCAGCACTAGTTACGTAGTTCAATTGTTAGGACTACACAAGTAGTTAACAACGCAGAACCCGCTACGTAACTGTAGAAGGGTAATGCAGAAAGAGGTCAATTCACCATTCCGTAGGACAGCACCATGATAAATTCGCCAATTGGAAACATGTCGAGTTGATTCGTAGGTAGTTAGTGGTGGTTGCTGTGTAGTGGGATACGTAATGGGTTTTGAACCAGTTACATTTTCAGACGGATGTTGTCGCCAATCAGTCGCCAATCGATCATCGGTTAGAGGATAACAAATGCGCTTGATCGAATTAGTAAGTATGATCAGAGAAGAATTTATATTAGTAAAAAATATTTCCGATCAGCTAAAAAAGAATAAATCATGGTTGGGGAGGTTAAAGTGGTTTGTGTTGTTGCCTTGCCCGTATGACATTCGTAAATATGTGTAGTACCACAGTGAAAATCTATTTTGAGAAAAGAAACTGAAAAGCAACTAGAACATGTTCAATGCTGAATGACCTGTTGAAATCTTAATTTTTTTTTATTAACTCGTTTATAATAAATAATGTGTATAGTATATTGAAATCAGAAATGCGTTGCTTCTAAATTTTACTATGTTTGGGATGAAACAAGCATATGGTTCCTCGTAAAAGCATGCATGTTTGCAAATAAACATGCTAATATTTGCAATTAAATATAACATATTTGGAGTGTATTCCAAACATAGAAATGGTTATTGCAGAATGTGTTTGGTAGAATATGTTACAGAGGCCAATCCAATAAACGTTTTTCGGAGACACGCCTCATCGACCTCCGATGCTATTTGTGCAGGAATGAAGGGGGTGAAATGTATGACCGACCCCACTAATTTTTCCCACCAAAAATTTTTGAAGTTTCCAAAAGTACCTATCCCTATCTTCAACTCCTAAGGGGGCGAGCTCCAATACAAAACTGAATTTTATTTATAATTTTTCTTCCACCGTCCTAACTGCCCAAATAGTGGCCTTACAGGAGGCAATTGTATGACCAACCCAAAATATTTTATCAACCCCAACAGTTCCTCGGTATTTTATATTTTTTTTTTTATTATTTTGTTTATACAATCGGCACTTACCGTTCCCATTGTGCCTCCTGTGGGCGCGAAATGTACCTATAGCATCCACCCAGTTTTATGTCCCTATCTCCAAACATTTTTGCGGAATATACTTACGCTCTTGTATGCCAAACCCAAGTCCAATGCAAATTCAATTAAATATGACAAAATTACACAATATTCTACACAAAATACTATTTTTGGTAAAACATACTTTTTAATTGTGAAGTATCGAAAAAGGCCGAAAAGTATTCTAGTTTACTACGTTATCATAAAGAGACATATCCTATAATTAAAATGCGACATGGATCATGAAAATCGATTGATATTTTTCGCTTTTATTCGAAATTAAGTAAAGGCTGTATCATCTCCTGATGATGCTACACCACCGATTAGCGAAATATCGAGGAGAATAAATACGAATAAATTAAATCCGTTGGACTGCGCTTGCCTCCCGCCACCGTTCATAATGGCAGTGAAAATACAAAAACGAAAGAGAAAATATAAACAACCCCTATTTGTTGACGATCCCCGCAAACGTTATAAGGACCACGATTTACGGATATGCACTTGGAATGTAAGAACTCTATATAGATCCGGTGCAAGCAGTTGTCCTCTAAAGTTATAACGCTGACATTAGCGCTATCCAGGAAATGCGACGCATAGGACATGGCTGCACACGATACAGAAACTGAGACATATACCACAGTTGTCATAAGAAAAACCATGAATTTGGTTGGGGATTTGTATTTGGCAAAAGACTGCGACATCTAGTCTCTAGGTTCAATCCTGTGAGTGAACGTATAGCCACAATCCGCATAAAAGCGAAATATTTTTATATTTCCCTCAGCTGTGTGCATGCCCCGACAGAAGAGAAAGATGATGATGCCAAAGACATATTCTATGAGCTCCTAGAGGAAACGTATTACCGCACCCCTGGCCATGACATTAAGGTTATACTAGGAGATTTTAATGCCAAAGTAGGCTGGGAGAATGTGTTTCATCCAACAATTGGCAACTTCAGTCTACATGCTGACAGTTCCGACAACGGTATGAGACTGATTGACTTCGCCGCAACAAAAAACATTGTTATTAGTGATACAAGATTCCAGCATAAAGACATCCACAAGGCTACTTGGGTATCCCCTGATCAAAGAACGAAGAACCAAATTGATCACGTGGTGATTGATGGAAGGCACTCATCGAGTGTAATGGACGTATGAGTGATCAGAGGAGCTAACATTGATTCTGACCACTACCTGGTAGCAGCAAAAGTTCGCACGAGATTAAGTAGAGCAAAAATCGTACGAAACCAGACGCAGAGGAAGCTGGACATCGGAAAGCTGCAATTACCAGAGGTAGGCACAGCCTACTCAAGGAAGATCTCGCAATTTTTGGCAGAGAACCGACCCCTCTCGATGACGATCCTGATGCGCAGTGAAAACCCATTTTCGACTCTATAAAAACTACCACAACAACCGTACTTCCGCTTCGCAACAAACCATGCTACGATGAAGAGTGTCGCATTGCAAATTACGAAAACAACGCTGCACGCATGGTAATGCTTCAGTCAATTGCAACGCGAGCTGCGACTGAACGGAATAGGGAGAAAAGAAAGGAGGTAAACCGTCCCTTTAGGCGTAAGAAACGGCAGAGGAGAAAGCGCGATAGTGGGAAAATTGAGTCATACAGAAGGAAGAACGAACCCCGAAAATTCTACCAAAAAGTCAAAAACGGAACTAATAGACATGGTTCAGGGCCCACCTTCTGTAAAGACAAGGACGAAAATCTCATCGCAGATGTGCAGAGTATGTTGGGAATATGGAGAGATAATTTCTCTGCGCTACTGGTACCTGAGAT
This sequence comes from Phaonia tiefii, assembly GCA_963931995.1. Classification (NCBI taxonomy): domain Eukaryota; kingdom Metazoa; phylum Arthropoda; class Insecta; order Diptera; family Muscidae; genus Phaonia; species Phaonia tiefii. Next base: position 100,711,133 of record OZ008369.1, on the reverse strand, counting down.
ATCCAATCACGAGACAATCGATCAAAATTTTGACGACGACGTCGATTGCCCCCCTCCTAACCAAGACGAGGTCAGAACAGCTATTGCCCGGCTTAAGAATAAGCCGATGGATTACCGGGGGAGCTGTTTAAGGCTGGCGGCGATGAGCTGATAAGGTGCATGCATCAGCTCATTAGCAAAATTTGTTTAGATGAATGCATGCCCGGCGATTGGAGTTTCAGTGTACTATGTCCCATATTTAAAAATGGTGACCCGAATTTCTGTACCATCTACCGTGGAATAAGCCTTTTATCAATAGCATATAAAGTTCTATCAAGCACTATGTGCGAAGGACTAAAACCGATTATCGCTGACCTGATTGGACCATACCAGTGTGGCTCTTGGCCTGGAAAATCGACAACGGATCAGATTTTCACGCTACGCCAAATCCAGGAGAAGACCTAGGAAAAACAAAACGACACCTATCATCTATTTGTCAATTATAAGGTGACCTTCGATAGCCCGATACGGAGGAAACTCTACGAAGCAATGTCTCAGCTTGGTATTCCTGCAAAACTCATACGCCATTGTAGATGACCCTAACGAACACCAAATCCGCAGTGAAAGTTGGTAAGGATCTTAGCGAACCTTATCGAATCTAAGCGAGGCCCAAGGTGATACCCTATCGTGCGATCTCTTTAACATCTTAATAGAGATTATTCTGAGAAACGCTGCTGTCAAGATGATTAAAACCACCAGCAGCAAAAGTCACATGCTGCTCGCGTATGCTGATGATATAGATATCATTGGCCGCACAGTTAGAGAAGTTACGAGTACTGCTGTGTTTTCGAGAATTGAGAAGGAGTCAGGAAACGTGGGTCTGACGGTAAATGAGTACAAGACAAAATTAATGGTTTCAACGAGCAGGGCCTCCACGCGATTATACCAAAGCGTGAACGTTGACAACCGTTATAAATTCGAGGTGGTGGACGAATTTATATACCTCGGATCTGCCGTGAACAAAAACAATAACGTCAGCCTTGAGATCAAGCGGAGAATTGTGCTTGCGAAAAGATGTTATTTTGGGCTAAGCAAGCACTTTATAGATAAAGCCCTCTCTCGAGTAACATAAGTCCAACGATACCAGACTCTTATACAACCTACCTTGCTTTATGGTGCAGAATCCTGGGTCTTATCGCAAGCAGATAAAACATCTGTAGGAGTCTTCGAGAGAAAAACACTCCGAAAAATGTATGGCCCTATAGTGCACAAAGGCGGGCGACGTTGACATAGTTAAGCGGATCAAAATAACGCGATTACGCTGGATAGGCCATGTTAGTAAAATGAATGAAGACGAACCAGCACGAAGGGTTTTCGAAACCGAACTCGAAGGAAGACGAAAAATGTGAAGACCAAGACTCCGCTGGAGGGATCAGGTTGACGAATCCCTGCGTACACTTGGTATTGTCAACTGGAGAGATAAGGCAAAAGATCGAACTTGTTGGTGAAACATGTTATCTTCGTTTTGTTGAAAGTCCCTGACCCATGGGGATTGTTCGTGACCGGATAAGTAGGTAAGTAAGGCAAGTCTGACCTCAAGCTCGGAAATATACAGGGTGATTCAGGAAGTTCAGGACAAATTTCTCCAGCGTATTCCTTGGCTCATTTCATGAAGAAAAGTCCACTAGGACCATGTCCGAAAATGCAAGGGTGAGAAATGGCAGCGGGTTCAAAATTTTCGGATTGGTGTCCGGAGGGTAGTAGGGTAAAGTTGCTAACTTCTGAGCCAGTGGTCGGACTTTTTTTGTTTTTGGGCTTGTTGGAAAGGTCAAAAAAGTCAAATCGCCGAGATATAGAACCTTCGGAAAAAATGGAAAAAAAAATTCACATAACGTCAATTTGCTAAGCCAGATGGCAGGTAATTTATGTTTTTTCTGTTGAAAGATAGCCATACCTCTTACCTTTCCAAAATGACCTAAACGAAACCCAGAGGTCTTACCGTTCCAAAGTGTTCGTTTTTGTTTTTTGAAGCGAAATAACAGCACACATTTATTTGTTTTTGTAAACTAACACGTTTAAGATTTTAATTTCTTGTCCATTCTTCAGTAAGTAGTATTTATAAGTATTCTTTGAACAGAAAAAAAAGTTACCTGCCATCTGGCTGAGCAAATTGAGGTTATGTGAATTTTTTTTCCCATTTTTTTCCGAAAGCTCTTACCTTGTATCTCGGCAATTTGACCTCTGTATCTCGGCAATTTGACCTTGATTCTGAAAGGCCTCTTAAAGAACTTTCCAACAAGAACTAAAACAAAAAAATCCGACCACTGGTTCAGAAGTTAGCAACTATACCCTACTACCCTCCGACCACCAATCCGAAAATGTTGAACCCGCTGACATTTCGCACCCTTGCATTTTCGGACATGGTCCTAGTGGACTTTTCTTCATGAAATGAGCCAAGGAATACGCTTGAGAAATTTGTCCGGAACTTCCTGACTCACCCGTAGATTCCCCGATATTATATGCAAAATTACAATGAATTTTGTTACACGGAAGTTGAAAAATTCCAATTTACAATACTGATCCAATTTTTCTGAAAAAGTATTTTAAATTTATGAATGTTGGGTGAAGTGAAATTTTTCAATGTGCACAATGTGCACAATGATACAGACTTGCAAAGCGGCGGAACGAATTTGATCGATTTCCTGTTATCGTCACATTTGATGGGAACGAGCAGCTCTTGGGCGTGCCAAAGGTATCGTCGAGATGATGGGAGCGAAATGCTCCTGGGTGTGGCAAAATATAGAAAAAGTATATCGTATTGCGGAGGCCGTTTACGAGTTTTTGCTTGAGTGGGAAATAGATGACCGCGTTCAAGCTATTTCTTTTGATACCACATCAGCGAACAAAACTCTGATCGATTTCCTGTTATCGTCACATATGATGGGAACGAGCAGCTTTTGGGCGTGACAAAGATACCGTCGATTAAAGGAAAAGTTAGCGGGTTTTTGCTTGAGTGGAAAATATATTTTTATTTCGACACCACATCAACGAACACTGGCCAATTCCAAGGTTCACCACTATTGCTTGGGGAAATATTGGAACGAGATCTTTTCTATCTACCATTGCAACATCGTATTTATGAACTGCAATTGAAAGAAGTGGTCGAAAACAAATTCGGCAAAAGGTATGAGCCAGGAATGCCAGTATTTGTCCGTTTCAAAGAGGAATGGTAAAATATTAAGGACAAACCATAAAGTTCTGGAATATACGATGATGGAGTCGCTACCAATATCACAGTTCAAGTGCAAATTGAGATCACGTCCCTTTGGTTGGATCAACTGATCGAAACACAACCCAGAGATGAGTACAAGGAATTCCTTGAAATCGGTTTATTGTTACTGGATGAGAATATTCCCAATCATAATTTTAGTCTATCCGTCATGCTCGATGGATGGCAAAAGGCATGCATTTTTGCGCCGAAAACACTTCGATTTAACCAAAAAGAATTGAATGGACTTCACGATTTTCATCGTAACACTTTACGTGAAAGCTGGGATTAGAACCACCAGAGCAACCGAAGCTCCAAATAATGATTTGAATTTTTTGATATCGATTATTGGTTATGACTCAATTGATATGATTGTGTTGCAACGACTTGTGAAGAGGTTCTGTGAACATCTCTGTTATCTTAGTGGTGAAGCTGTTGCTCTTGCATTATTTGATCGGAATACCCCCTGTGACATCAAACGGAAAATGGCGAATGCAATTCGTGTACTTGGAGTACACAAAGAGGAATACGATGAAGAATTATCTATCGATGAGATGGACGAAGCGTCCGACGAAGGCAGCGAGAAAGAAGACTACGTGGACGATATCGAGATCGAAAAAGACGATGATATCAGAGTTGAAATAATTCTGATTTTGGGAAATCTCCTAATAGTAAGTTAGTCGTTTTTACGTGTAACACACAAAGCATTTAAGTCGCACTTTTGGCTTAGCGCGGAGCGTTTCGCCTTATATTTGCTGCGTAAAAATGAGTGGTGTGTGCTTGAAATTAAAACAAAATGCTGAAATTCTTGGTTTTTTGCTGAAAGGATCGAGTTTGATGTGTTCAGCAAAAAAATAAAAAATTAAATGGAAAAACGAAATGATTTTTAAATGTGTAAAGAATCTTAAATCCTTTGGATGCCACTTGGAGTTGTGTCAGCGAAACGATAATGATCCCGACAATGGTGTGCCGTTGGCCATTTTAAAAGTGTCCGCAGAAAGGAATGAAACGATGATATATGCGGATAACAATACTGAAGAGGGGGACGAATCCAACGATGATGACTGCATCTCAGAGGTATCGAAGAAAATTAAACAAAAAGTGATGCCGTCCAAATTTTCAAAAAAGCGGTGGCGGCTAGCTATGAAGACGTCGATCAAAGTGATATGACTGTAGTGAGACATCTAAGGGAGAAAGCTGTGTTTCAGTAGTTAGAAAAACAGAAGAAACAATAAACATTACTGATTTGTTACATAAAAATATTTTTCAGTTTTATATATCTGTTTCGCCCAAATTAAATGAATTTAAATGGGTGCATATCCACTTCATACTTGTTTGGGATTCGAAAACGTGAACACCTTTGTTAACATGAACTCCTTTGAATTTAATTAGTTCACTTTATCGAGTGTGCACTGTATATGCTATTTTCGAATTTTTCAAAATTAAATCGAGAAATACAATTCAATTCAATTTTTATTGGTATACTTGGTAATACAAATGACTTCTTATAATCTATAAAATAAAGAGTTCAAGAATAATTCTTTTTCTACTTAATTATTAATAATAAATAATGGTCTTAGTTAAGGTACATAATTACAAAATCTTGGTGGAGGAAAAAATGTCAAAAACTTATTTGAAAATGTTATTTTATAATAATCTTAATCTACTGCTAACCTAAACCCTAACCTAAATTTAAACCTAGAATGACTATTATAATTGGGCAAGCTCACTTATATGTGAGTACTCAGAATTCGAACATCTGTCATAAAACGATCTAGTAAGTCTACCTAATCTGTGCGCCACTAGTTCCACATTAGCAAAGGAGTGAAGTAACTGTGTCGAATAAAACCATGGTTGGTCGTAAATAAGCTTTAACAACTTGTTCTGCAAAATTTGTAATTTCTTTATGTGACAGGTAGCACTGGCAGACCAAACGGGGGCCGCGTAGAAGATAACAGACTGGAAAATAGCTTTAAATTTAATTATTTTATTTCCAAAAGACAGCGATGATTTTCTATTAATGAATGGGTATAACATCCTAATTAGAATATTTACTTTATTCGTTATATAAGAAATGTGATCCTTGAATTTTAACTTCGGGTCCAGCATTACTCCCAAGTATTTCACTTTATCCTGCCAATGAATATCACAATTATCTATATTTACGCTAGCTTTCGTTTTCTTGAAAAATAAATTGCCTGTATTTTTTCACCATTAATGGTGATCCTCCATTTTCTGTAGTATTTGAGAAGTTCCCCGACAGCTAACTGCAAGTTTTGCAGGATTGTAGAGGCCATTTCACCTGAGCAAATAACGGCTATATCATCCGCAAATATGTATAGCTTACAGAGGCTACTTTGCGGAATGTCGGCGGTATACAAATTATAGAGGATAGGGGATAAACAGGAACCCTGTGGACATCCATTTGTAATGGGGAAGGCATCGGAACAATGAGAGCCCACGAATACTCTAAAAGATCAGCCTGTCAGATAGTCTTGTATTATTCTAACAATACTGCCGGGAATGTTAATGTTTAACATTTTATATATGAGGCCATCGTGCCAAACAGTGTCGAATGCGGCCTTTATGTCCAATAAAACCATGGCGGTGGATTTCTATTGAAGACAGTTGGAATGAACCATTTGTTTTATCCAAACAAGAGGGTGAACAGTGTTATGCCGTCTTCTGAATCCGTATTGTTGTAGTGGCAAAATATTATTATCCTCGATAAAGTTTACCAGTTTATCACGCATAACTTTTTCTAGAATTTTTCCAACAGAAGAAAGCAAACTAATCGGCCGGTATGATGATGATGAGTCTGGTGGTTTATTAGGCTTTCTGATGGCAATAACTTTAGCTTTCTTGAATTCTGGCGGAAAATAACCCAGCTTGAGACAGCCATTAAAAAGGACTGTTAGATATTTAATTCCTTTATTCGGCAATGCCTTTAAACACTCATTGTTTAAACCATCGATTCCAGGGGATTTTTTCCCCATCAAGTTCTTTATTATGAGCGAAATTTGTGGCACATTGGTTCGGAATTGCTCCGACGGATTAGTGATAGAGGAGCGCAAATCATTAAGTCCACTATTGACGTTTCTTATAGTGTCCTGGTCTCCTGAATCGGAGGAAATTGAATTATTGGATGCGAATGTATCGCACATTTTTCCGAGTGCGTGGAAAAACGGGATACATTTACCTTTAGTATCGGGATATTGCGTGACTTTTTCCTTAAAATTTTGGTAAGATTCCAAAATGGGGGAGAGCCTATATCCAGCGTGGATAGCAATTGATCCCATAACTTGTTTCAGAATTTCAGCAACTCAATCTTTATTTTTTTATTTAAGTTCCGCAACTCATAAAAATTCCACGTTCCTGTTCCTCTGCCAATTTCTACGACAGTTGTTTCTCAATCGAATCAAATTCCGCAAGTAGTAAGGAAAAGGTTTTCTTGAAAATGATCGTGTTCTTCTCGGTACACTGTAATCAACTGCCTGATTTACAGTGTACATAAATGTTGACAGTAGTGAGTTGATGTTCTCGAAATTGTGAATGTAGCTCGTAAAAGTGAACCAGTTAGCTCTTCTGAAATCATACAAGATCTGAACCGGAAGATGGTCAGAACTCAAATCATTGATGACATTGGCGGGTGACATAAAGTCAGGGATACTGGTCAAGAAAAAGTCCAAGGTAGACCCTTGCCTATTGTGATCTGCTGGTATGTATGTATGTTCACCAGGATGTATAATGTTCATGTCGTAGGAGCTTAGTTTTTCCAACAGAATATTCCCCCAACAATTGGCCCTAATGCAACCCCATTCTTGATTCCTACAATTAAAATCGCCTCCTAGAATATATCTTTCGCTCCTAGATAGCCTACAGAGGTCAGCTGCAAAATTCATTTTTCTTGTTACATTATCCCCCCCTCGACCTGCGGGGAAGTAGCATGAATAAACATGTAGAGGACCTGCGTCAGTGTAAATTATTATACCTATATTTTCGATCACCCTTGTATTAACAATAGGTAGCAAATCATGAGAGACATTTTTCCTAATAATTATTGCCACGCCTCCCCTTCGGCCATTCTCCCTGTCATTTCTATAAACTCGAAATTCATTATTACCTATCGATAAATTAGGTTTCAGCCAAGTTTCTGAAACTAAGCATATGTGTACATTGTAATTCAGTAGGAATTCAAATAGTTCTTGACTCTTGTTTCCAATGCCCCTGGCATTCCATAAAATAATTGTAACATTGTCATCCATTACGATAAAAATTTACAAGCTAAATTAGTAATAACCGCAAATTGGTCAGCCTTATTCCCTCTTAGATTTTCCATTAGCTCAAATGTCAATTGTCTGATTTCTTTCATAGAAAATAAATCATTAGAACGATTTTCGTGGGTAGAAAAATTGTGGCTACCGGTCCTGGGAACAATCCACGTATTTGGTGTAACTGTAACACTCTGACGCAATGTATTGGGGTATATATTATTGTAGTCTGAAGCACTATTCGAGTTGTTGATGACAGCAGCAGGACTTTGTCTAGTTGATGACAGTGAGGAGCGTTGTTTAATTTTAATACAGGTGTCCCTACTTTGACATAAGTGTGAATTAGATGAATGCGCTCCGCTACAATTGTTATCGTTGCAGTCGGCAGTCTTGTGTGGACCAGCACACTTTCCGCAAAATGTTTTAACTCTACAACGACTGGAGCCATGGACATCGAGAAATTTTTGTCTCTTTTTTCGAATTTCTTGAACTGAATCTCATTTAGTTTTAGAGACATTACGCTTAATTTTCTATGTTAAAAATAGTGAGGCATCTATATTTTTGTGTATGCCAATTACTGTTCGGTAGGGCTAATTATTTAAAAAATATTATTTATGAAAACAAAACTGATTTTGGACCAACATATCTTCTTTGCTTCAAAGCATCCAATGAATATGATACACAGCTGAAAATTCTGATCTGTTCCCCAATAATGCACGGTAACCTTAGCTACCGCTTGATTGAACACAAAGCAGATAGTGATACGTTACTGAAAAAATCTGTTATTTAGTGCCTAAACGTTAATAACTATTTTTTTCTCAAAAATTTTAAAAAATAGTAGGTACGCAGCTAAGACAGTGATACAATTTTCTTTCGTTATGTCCAAAAAACCTTCATAACACACCATTTGAAAGATAATTTAATTACTGCCGTTGAGTTGCGGCATTGATTTATAATTTATATGATTTTTAATGATTTTATATCTGAATACTAACAAAATTCGCCTCAATAACAGCCGATTTTAACCCTGGTTAAACCATTTTTGGTATAACTCCAAGTTGTAAAAAAATTAAATATAAAATATTGGGGTAACGAGGGGATTCGGTTTTCTTTTTAATATGAGATATGAATATATCAACTAACTACTACATTAGTGTTTTTAGCCTTCAATTACCTATAATTTTTTGTAGACCCACTTATTTTTATGTTTCTCATCAAAATCACTATGAACTTTAAGTGAGGTCCTACCTGGAAATATACAACATGTACTTACCTCTTTTTTCAGCAGACATATTAAATAAAGTACACACAATTCAAGGAACGATGACAAAAATAAATTAAATTCCACTAAGTTAACGAAATCTGGCAATGAATGTAGCTGTCTATTTTGGTGATAAAGTACACGTGTCTACTTTATTACATTTAATGTTACCAGACCACTAAAATACTAATTTAAATGACAAGTTTAACACGCCGTAATATAGTTCGGTTATTAAATATTGGATTCAAACGATAGTTATCATAAATTTTAGATGTAAGAAATTTGAATAAATTCGCGTTAAATGTTTACTTTGAGCCACTGTGCGACCGCTTGGTCATCAAAGGGTTAAGATGGGTATACATATATCTCACATTTGTATATTCTAGAAATACCAGTACTAACTCATAATATCCAGTTTCCACACTGAGGTATGGGACATAATAGAAAACGTTCTTAAAAAATACCTTGAAAACTAACACTTTCAACAACTTAATATTGTTCATAAATTTCAGTTGATAGTTGAGGTTAGAAAAGGTATTTTAAAATCGGTTCATCCAATTTAATATTCCTAGAGGTGTCCTGGGTGCATCTCAGACATGTCTTCAATCCTTTCGTACAAGTTTTTACACAAGATTTACGAAACGTAGAAAATGATTTTCGTAAAATTCAATCTGTCCACACACTTTTTTTATTACTTTTGGGAGCATAAAAAAAAAACAAAATAATCCCATCCTGAAAAAGGAACTTTATCACAAATATGTGGACAAATTAATGCCAATTTTGCTGCTAATTTTTTTTATTCTTTTATTCGTTTTGCTTAAACTCTTCCTGGCGTGTATTGAAAGCAATTACCCATACTTTGGCGTAAACTTCACACGGCGGGTAACAAATTTTATTTGTCGCATGAAGTCATCAGACACCCAAACTAACACGGTTAAGAGATGAGAAGTTTAGTCTTGGTGGATATAGCCACCGACAATGTAACTACCTGCAAAAGCAAAAAAAAAAGTCATTGGGGCAAATCTGTTGGCAATGTTGCTGCTGTTACCACTTTATAGGTGTAATCAGTTGGCTCTAGTTGCTAAAGTAAATTGATGCTTAAGGACATTTTTCACTCTATTACGCGGCAGCTATTGCTAACAGGAATAAGCAGGATTGGATGTATACGGCAAAACATGCAACAGCAGCAGCGAAACAAAAACTTTTCTCGAAGTTTTCAGGAAACGAGACAGAAGGAGCAGAAGAGAGATGGGCTGACAACAGACCCTTAAGATTTGAAGCCACCATGTGAAATACGTATGCTCAGTTCCTACAACAGCAAAAGCCTTAATTTATTCCTCATTTAACCTTTGGTCTAATAGCAATTTCCGCCAGCAAATTGAAGGTCTTACCGGGAGCTTTACACACAACCACCCCCTCCTGCTACACAATACTTTGCTACCAACAATATTTAACTTAAATAACTTCCTTAATATAATGAGAAAATTTTCTCATTTGCCATGGTAGAAAGAATGCTCCTTGATTTATTTACAGAACATTAAGTGGCTATGAGTTTTCAATATAAAATCATATAAAAGTTTTCATTTCAAATGGAATGGATTGATGTGAATAAAAAAAGGTGAATGATTCTGCATGAGATTTTTCATTATGCCTAACATCCATTTTGGTGGGAAGAGGCACAGTGGTGAAATTTCGGAGACGGCGGCCACAAATATATGGGGCAATACAGCTCAAAAAAAGTCACTTTTGGAAGTGACATGTCTCTGATTTCATACGAGTATCATAAATATTCATTAATTTGAATCAAAAATATTGACTTGTTTACAATTTTTAAAATTTTTTTCATATAGATATTACTGAGGTTGTCCTACAGAAAGGTCTATAACTTTCTTATTTGTTGCTCTATAGATATGCGGAAAACGGTCAAATGTTCATAAAAGACGTAGCCTTGGCATATATTTTTTCGGATTTTTCGAAGGATATGTCATTTTTCCTGCACAAAGTTTTTTGAGAAAAAATTTAACATTTCAAAGAATTTTTAAAATTTATTTTTGTTTTTAATTTTTGTTTCTAATGCCAATCGGGTTCAGAATATGCCTGAGAAATTTCAAGATTTTAAGTTAAGCCGTTCTCGAGTTATTATCAGAAGAAGAATATGTGAAAAACGTGGATTTTGGTCAATAAACGCCACAAAAATTCGAAAAAACTTCAAATTTTAGGCAAAATTTTCTCTTATAATATTCTCCCTTTCCACCAAATTTCATCGAAATCAGAGACATGTTACTTCCAAAAGTGACTTTTGCTGTGTTAACATCCATAGGTGCGGGTACGGCCTAAATTCATGAAATGAATACATCCAAACACAATTTGTCCGACTGCGCTCATGCAGATTGTCCGACAGCGATCACACATTGTTTGCCGTTAAACTCCTCCGAAACGGCTGGACCGATTTGTATAAAATTTTGTGTGCATATCGGGTAGGTCTCAGAATTGGCCAACATCTATTTTTCATACCCCTAAATGAGAAGGGTGACCCACCCCTATATAGAACACAGATTTGTCCGACTGCGAAACACAGATTGTCAAACTACGAAAAAGCACATACTGATGTAGCGGCAGCGAATAGTTGTATTGTGTGGGTGCGGAGCTCTCTCAGAGCAAAGAGAATAATGACGTGGTTATACGTATATAAAAATGAGATAGCAAGAGAGCAACGAAAATTGTGTGAACTTGTTTGGCGTATGTACGAACAGAAAAATGTATGTATGAACATGTGTCTGTTGCTTTGAATTCTCTTTTTTGTGGGATTAAAATAAAAAGTATTAAGCAAGAAAATAATGGCACTTGTCTTTAAATATTTTTAAGTGTTATTAAGTATTAATAGCCTGTTTCTGTATCTCGAATTAAAAGCTAAGGGAACGAAAATCAGCCTCCCACATTCGACTCAAATTAGGTTTGTCTTAGTCGAAATTTTCGTTTGCCTGATTTCATGTTTGTTCCTAAGTGGCGGCGCATTCGAAATTGAAAACACAAAATTTGTACGGAATAGTTTCATATTTTCGTTCGACTGGAAACAACAAGATTGTGAAACTGAAATCAAATTTCTTTCGTCTAGAACACGAAAGAAAGCTTTCGTTCTAGATTGAGACTGTAATATTATTTAAGTGAAACGTCATCATATGATTGAACGCCTTTTTTATTATTGTGAAAGGTAAGTCAAATAAAATGTGGGTACGGAGCACTATATAAAAATGAGATAGTAAGAGAGCAAAGAAAATTGTGTGAACTTGTGTAGCGTATGTACGAACATAACAATGTATGTATGTACATGTGTCTGTTGCTTAGCTTTCTCTTTGTTTTTTTGTGGGAATAAAACAAAAAGTATTAATCAAGAAAATAATGACACTTGTCTTTAAATATTTATAAGTGTTATTAAGTATTAATATTATTTAAATGAGACGTCATCATATGATTGAACGCCTTTTTAAATTCTTTATATTAACTTCACCTGGCATGCTTGTATGCCGAAAAAAATTTGGATTGATTTTTATCCTTTTTCCCGTGATCCAATCGAGCTGAAACTTCGCAGGCAAACCAATGGCGACGACAAAAATAAACCGTCAAAATATGGGAGGGATTGAATAAAGGGGCGTGGTACCTCCCGTACAAAATAAAAATTATTTATTTCTTTATTTTATTATTTCTGCTCCAGTTAACGGTATTTGAACAAAATTCGATATGTTGGTTTGGTTTACATATTCTAAGATCTGCTGCAAATATGGGAACGTTTGGACAAAGGGGCGTGGTCATATATGAAGAATTTATAGTCAAAAACTATGTTTTTTACGGGTTGGTTTTTTATTATTTTGAAAGGTAAGTCAAATAAAATGTGGGTGCGGAGCACTCTCAGAGCAAAGAGAATAATGCCGTATATGTATACGTATATAAAAATGAGATAGCAAGAGAACAACGAAAATTTTTTGAACTTGTTCAGCGTATGTACGAATATAACAATGTATGTAGTTATGTATATACAAGCGTCTGTTGCTTTGCATTCTTTGGTTTTTGTGGGAATAAAACAAAAAGTATTGACCAAGAAAATAATGACACATGTGCTTGCACTGGTCTTTAAATAATTTTAAGTATTAATACTATTTAAATGTAACGTCATCATATGATTGAACGCTGTTTTTTATTTTCCTATGTAACATTTACTAATGTGTTCACAGAAATCGAACACGTACCGTGTAGCAAAAAGGTGTTAACACATCGCCTGTGAGTTCGAACACTCATTGGTTTTTTTTAGCTGAATTTTATGATATTATTAACTTTGTTTTCGGTTAGAGGGACGCGGACAATCCTGTGGCCTTGCATAAAGAAGTTAACATATTTCTCTAACCAGTTTTACTTAAATTATGTATGGGCGAATTATAACGTCACGTTCCTACCTCGTACCACTGACCATCATGTTTTTTATCGCAGCGAAATCTATCAATTTAATTCCGCTTTATTCATTAAACGTTATGCGAGATTTGAGAAACAATTTTTTTTATGGGGTAATTCCAATAAAATCGACACAAAAATCAGAATTTTCGAACCCGACAACTTGTGATTGGTATAAAATTTGGACAGTAGTTTCTCCTCGTCCATACGAATACTATCACACCAGAATTAATAACTAGTAAACGTCCCTTTTTGAATAAATTCAAGAGTATTATGGGTTTTTTATAATATATTGTGTGAAATCATCGCCGAAGTTGAAAAATGGCGAAAATAATTAAAAACTATCTGTTTGCTGGACAAATACACACAGACTTCTCATATTTTCTTAAAGAAGGTATATATCATTTGAAAGGCCTAATCCGGTGAGAAAGTGAAAATCGGTTGATAATCAAATAACTTACAGGTTTATAAGTGTGCAAACGTACGCAAAACCGGGTTTTTAACCGGTTTTCAAGATTTTGGGGCTGTTTGGGAAATTTCACAAGCAGATTCTTGTTTGACTCGACAAGAAAAATACTATCACTTCCCAGGTATTTCTACTTTACTATTTTTTGTAACTGTGTTATACGCAGTCACTACTTGAAAAATCGAAACTAAAACAGCAAAACTCGAGCTGTCTTTACCAAACCTAATGTAACTATTGATCCCATGGAGATCCCATTTGGAAATTTGGCTATGATGTAGAGAAAAAGATGGACTTTCTTTTTGATGGAAGAAATCAAAAATTAAAGATACGCTATGTCAGGATATTCAAGGATAAAGGATACTTTGGAACCAACGACATCATTGAACCACAACGAAATGACTGTTGTATGGGCTATTATTAAAGCGGTTTTTGCAAGCTTTAAAATGGTATCCAACATTTTTAAATCCATTAACGAATTCCAAAGATATGCCGTTTTTCAGTTGGGTCGATTTTTCAGAAAGTGCCATACAATACCTACTATAACGAAGCATCTAACAAAAACTGCTCTGAATTTTGAGTCAATTCTGGAGTCATAGAATTCGTATGAACAGGGAGAAACTTCTGTCCAAATTTCATACAATTCAATAGGTGTTGGGTCCTGGATTGTGTCGAAATATTTTGGAATTACCCTATGAAAAATCGTCTCTAAAATCTCTCATAACCGTTTATGAATATGGCTGCAAGGTTAGCAAAAGCATTTTCCCCGCCGGCTTTGCCTTCGTATCACCCAGAACAATTCAAACGTCATGGCCAACCAAGCGGTCATAGAATTTGTCGTTAGTGTAATCGTATTTACGTTCTGTCGGGGCATTTTGACCAATAAACGATATGTTAAAGTATTTGGCTTTCATGCTGACGGTGGCTATATATTCACTCACGGGGTTGAACGTTGTGACCAGATGTCGCAGTCTTTTTCCAACTACAAACCCGCAACCAAATTCATGATTTTTCTTATGGCCGCTGTAGTAGTGTCAGTTGCTTAGTGGGACTAAGCTAAGTTCTAGCATTCCAAGTTCACATCCTTAAATCGTGGTCCTTATAATAGGATAGTTCTAAGTTTTTTTCTATTCTTTGTGTATTTTTATTAACATTTTAACAGGACGAAACTTCTACTGACTCCGTCTAACCTTCCTTCTTTCTCTACCCTTCCCTGCACTCAATCGCTGTTGACTTGTAGTTTTGGTTAATTTGCCTTCAAAGAAGGAAAATAAATTTATACCAATTAGGCCATGGATACATCCGTAGTTTACAATTAAGGACATCGTTTACAACAAGATCGTGACCTCAGGTGGGGGTAAGTGTTAGCGACTAGCATTCATTAAAAATATTACCGTTAGCAAAAATATATCCATTTCCAATAAAATCAGGGCAGATACTTTGTATCTGTAAAGATAAAGATAAAAACACCAAAAATTATATTTTGTCGGTAGAACGCATGGGGTCACACAATCCAAATAAATGGGCCCCCTAGGGACATCTAGTAACAGGTAAATGCGGGTACTCAAATGAAAAATATAATTCACACGAAATAAATGGTGAATATAATTTTCCCGTGAAACATCTGTGGGCCCAAATTTTAGAATACTATAATCGCCCCTGTTCTGTAAACAGAATCCAGACAAATACAAAGCGTTTCAAAATATTTGGATTTCTGGAAAACAATTCAGAAGAAAAATACAAGTTTAGAATTATAAAGCAAATGCCTTCTGATTTTAAAAACAAACAATTTAGAACAAATATCTTTCATGTTTTGCGAACATCAAAATTTGTAGATTTTTTATTCTGAAAGACAATTCTGATTCAAAAGCATTCTGTATGCTGAACAGGGCCGAGTATGTGGGTCCTGATAATTGGAAAACGGATACAGCAAGTGCGAGATCTGGAATGAAAGTTAATTCGAACTATAACAGGTCTGTAATTGTACCAACAAATATTTTTTTGATAGTGATGCCTCTTCCTCCCCGAAAAATAAATCTTTTAAAAAAAATCGCGCGAAAGCCGGGAGAAGGCCGGCCACGCAGAAAGCTTTACAACACCAAAATACATTGCCGAGGCTGGTGTCGAACCATCCCTAGAGGAGAAAGTCCCTAAGCCTTACAACACAAAAATTTTAAAACTAAGAACGAAAAATACATATATTAATCTACGATAAATCGATAACTAAGACGGTTATCGAACAATTTTATTTAATTTTTCCGAAATATTTTGAGACATTAAGCGAACCACAGACTTGTCATTCATGAGCATGAACATCAGTTATCGTTGATGTTTATTGTTCGTTTATACTAAAACTTCTTGATACCATATGATAATGCAATCGAAGTTGTTGGCATCACTATCATGTTCACAAAACTTTTGGGTAATACTTTTTCAAATTCATAAGTCAGATAAGAAGTTATCGACCAAGCTCATCCTCATGACTGACAAGTCTATGGTGCGCTTTATACAAAGAACGGTCATAAAAAAGTTGTATTCCGATAATTTGCTAACAAAATGAGTTATCGTAATATTGTATTTTTCTGCCTCATATTTTGAATTATTTTATGGAAAAAGTTAATCAAAATGACACTTTTTTAAAATAGTCCTCAAGCCCCCTATTTGGATCCAGGAATCCATGGGTCCGGTAGACAATTTTGGAACGAAGTTCCTTACCGCGTGTTACGGGATGGGTGCTAAATAAAAAAAATTAAACAATTTTTGTTTTAACACTTTTATGCTAGAACCCACTATTATCAACTATGTTGTTTACTTTTGCTTTGGTTTGTGTCTAGACTAACTAGATGTCTCATATATGTTGGGAAATTTCTTATTTAATGGGAAGTTTTCTAGGTGGAGCCTGTAACCAATATTTAGTATATACTGTAGTTTGAAACCCAATAAAAATTAAATTTATAAAAGCCAAAATGATAGAAGTTAAAAAGAACATTTTATTAAATAAGTGGCTTTTCTTAAAAAACTAAAATTTTCTCAAAAGAAATACCTATTCATATTCTTAAACAAAGTACTTTTTCTTAAAAAAATACCTTATCATAAAGTAGTACCTTTGCCTAAAAAAGTAAATTTTCTTACAAAAAGTATATATTTTAAAAAACGTATTTTTTTTTAAATAAGTACCTTTTCTTAAAAAAGTAAATTTTCTTACAAAAAATTGTGTTTTCTTAAGAAACTACATTTTCCTTTAAGAGTACAGTGAAACAAAATAACTTTTCTGGAGATAAGTACCTACTCTTCAAAATTTACCTATTTCTGAAAAAAGACCAATTCTAAAAAAATCTCATTTCTTAAAAAAAAAAACCTTTTCTTCAAAAAATACCTTCTCTTAAAAAAATACCATTTGTTATAAAAATTCTTTTTCTTAAAATTACTTAAAAAATATAATAATGCTTTTTTTTCTTTTTTTGAGATAAGTAGCCTTTCTGAAAATAAGTACATGTCATTGAAGGAGTACATTTTTTGAGAAACAAAATAAATTTTTTGAGATAAGTACCTACTCTTGAAAATATAGCTATTCTTGAAAAAGACCAATTCTAAAAACAATCTCATTACTTACAAAAAAACCTCTTCTTCAAAAAAATACCTTCTCTTAAAAAATACATTTTCTTACAAAAATTGCTTTTCTTAAAAGTACTTAAAAATAAAATAATACGTTTTCTTTTCAATTCTTGAGATAAGTAGCCTTAATGAAAATAAGCACAGTTTCCTAAAAATAACCGTTTCCTAAATCGAGTACCACTTCTTTAAAAAGTACCTATTTTCAAAAAAGTACTTCTTTGTAAAAAAAATTCTTATGGCTTTTTCTTAGCAAAAGTACTTCTTCTTAAAAATAGTACCGTTTCTTAAAAAAACCATTAGCTTTAATAAAAGAAATACCTCTCTTTAAATAAGGACCTATTCGGGAAAATATAATTCATATTCATACAAAAAGGACCTAAAAATTTATTTTTTTTTATAAAATTACAATCGGCTGAAGTTCAGGACCGGGGCAGGCAAAAAACAAATTTAAAAAAAAACCAAATTAAAGAAAAATTAATGACTTTGAGAAAATGGAAAACTAGCTGTCGGAAGGACCTATGGGGCCCACAGGGCCCCAAAAACCGGTACACCCAGGACCATTTCGGTATGGATTAGTGTGGGTACTTCAACGAAAGGTATTCATGTCACGAATTCGGCGGTGTCATTTTTTTTTTCGTGGGATGTCTCTACGCCCATATAAGTCCACTTTTGTAGGTACAGTGCCAATGCGATTGGTTATGATAACCATCCAGAAAAATAAACATTTTTTTTAAATACTGTGCGGTATAAGTGCAATTTTGTTTGTACAGTGACCATGCGCGATTGGTAATGATATCCATCCAGAAACCATCCAGAAAAATTTTTGCCTCCGGCGCAATTATCCTAAGTCAATATGTGGCGTGAGTGTATATAAAATCCACGTACATTGACCTTGCGATTGGTTATGATAACTATCCAGAAAAAAAATTTGAAGGCGGCGATATTTTCCTAAGTGTATATGTGACTGCTAATGTTTGGTTATTGAAATATGAGGCAGTACTGTATTTACACCTCTGCATTACATTTTGGGTCTTCCCCGAAATGTAACATATTCAATTTCATATGTGTATCGTGTTTGCAGTGATCTTAAACAGATCTTAAAGCAAACATGTCACACATTAATCAATATCAAATTCATGAATGGGAGAAAGACGGTGGATTAATTTTGATTGAGAAATTGATGGAGTTGGGAATTCTCCCAAAATATAGAAGTATGTTTTGCCAGAATAACCATCCAACCCCAAAGGTGTTACGGCAGAGCGACGGAACGTACAAATGGCGCTGCAACCACAAATTTATGGACGCCCATAAGAAGAAGAAGGTTTGCGGGTATGGAGTAGCGCTGAAAACGGGGACACTTTTTGCAAGAGCCAAAATATCGTAGCTGTTTGCAAATTTCTTGTTTTCTGGCTGGACAACCTGCCGTTGACCATAACCGGCAAATATTCCGATATTAAAGGTCAAAGCACATTAGTAGACTGGGCGAGCTTTTCCAGAGAAGTGGTGTATGACGATCTCGTCACCAATAAGAAGCCCATTGGCGGTGTCGGCCGGACGGTAGAGCTTGACGAAAGCAAATTCGGAAAGCGAAAATACCACCGGGGCAAACATGTTGAAGGCCAATGGGTTTTCGGAGGGTACGAGAGAGTCACAAGCCGTTGTTTATGGTACCAGTGGAGCGGCGAGATGAAAATAACCTCATTCCCCTTATTGAGGAGTGGGCTCTTCCAGTAACTACGGTAATTACCGATTTCTGGAAGACATACGATTGCATGAATCAGCAGAAATTCAACCACCTAAAGGTAAACCACTCCGTAAATTTTAAGGATCCAGAAACCGGCGCCCACACAGACTCCATTGAGGGATCTTGGGCCCACGCCAAGCTCTCAATACCATCCAGCGGTCGTAGGAAGCACTTTATGCAGGATATCTGGCAAAATTTATGTTCCTTCGTACCTGCAAAGCGCAAGGGTTGGATTCCTTTAACGAATTTTGTCGCATCGCGGGAAAATTATACGACGCCACGAAGCCATGCCAAAACGTGGAGGTAGATGTATCTGAAGACTCAACCTCAGTCACCGACACAGATGCCGGTTAATTTAATAATGTAGTTTTTAGTTTTTTATTCAATTGAATTTATTTATTTATCTTAAGTTTAGTATTTTTTTGAATGAATTTTTGTTAATACATTTTTATTGTTTGCTTATTTTATTTTTTTTGTATATTTAGTTTAAAAGAAGAAGTAACTTTTAGTTAACTTAATTTTTTGTTTATTTTCGTTAAAATATAAAAAAACGTTATTAAAAAAATACTTAATTTTTCCTGTTATTTTGTCCCTGGCTAGGATATTTTCGGCTTAAATACACTCCCTATACGACATTTTTTATTTATTTTTTCTCATTTTATCGGTCGAGAACTCGATAACTAAGGTATTTACACAATTTGCAGGGAAACATTAAAAACCCAATTAAAATAAAATTTTTTGGTCGTTAAAAACTTTTTCGTGTTACTTCGACATTTATTATAAAAGGCGTTAAACAAACAAATTTTTAAAATTTTATCGTTCGATAACTCGATAACTATCTTAGTTATCGAAAAAATGTACTTTAGTTTGTCGTCTTATTTTCACATTTACTATCTAACGCGTTAAAAAACAATTTTAAAAATATGTATCGTTCGATAACTCGATAACTGGAGCAGTTATCGAAAAAACTTATTTAAATTTTTCGTCTTATTTTGACATTGACTATACAACGCAAACTATTTTGAGGCCCTTTTTTGGACTCTGTGGACCCCATAGGCCCTTCCGACAATTTTTTTTTTCGTTTCCTCTGATTTTTGGTTTTTTTCCTTTTTTTTTTGCCTGCCCCAGGTCCTGAAGTTTTGCCTTACAATCTAACATAACAAATTTTTTCTTAGAAAAAGTTTATCATTTTAGAAAAAGTATATTTTCTTAAAGATCTGTTTAAATTATCGTATTTTTCAACGGGCGCCTTACGCGTATTGGAACTAACAACATAATATATAGCGAAAGGAACTTCGTTTCAACCGGGTGCCCCCTAACACCTCATGTAAATTTTGTGTTGTTGTTACATTTTACTCTTATTTGTTTTTTCTTGTTGTAAGACATACCTGGTGTGCAGCATTTTTCCGATATTTTGGTTGGGTGAACTGGCTTAAACACATCATCATCCTAAAGCATGTTTCTCGTCCTTGTTCAATTTAGAAAGGTTGATCCAAATTTTAAAACAATTTAGAACTTTAGTTGCCCGAATTAGCGCCGCAATCTTTTCCAGATATATTTTCAATTTATTTATTTATTCTTTCATAATATATATATTTAGTATATTTGTTATACTTATATACATACATACAATTTGTTTTGAGAATATTTCATATGTTCAATTCCATGAAAAACACGACACCAAGTGAAAAAAGCCTGGTTCCCCAGTTCTTGCAGCTCTTCTACATGATTTGGTTCTCTTCTACATGATTTAGTAGCTCTTCTACAAGATTTAGTTCTTTCGGTTGAGTTTCCGAAAGATCTAGTTGTCATACAAGTGGATTTTTCGCAAAATTATACTCATATCGTATACACCCGACATCATAGCTTCAATTTAATGACAACTTGGGAAAACGGCCCTAAACTACCAGGTATAAAAAAATCCACTGTTTGGTTACTGCAAACAGGAATCCAGAAGGGTTTTATTGTCTGGTAATTCCTTGGAGTCTGAACCCCCTCGAGATGCCAATTCAACAATAAAATGTGGGAACTGGTTCGAAGTGGACTATGATGGAAAACTGTATCCTGAAGAAATCATCAGTATTACAAATAATAAGTAGGAAATTAAGACTATGGAACCACTAGAAAAACACTGGAGGTGGCGGCCATAAAAGATAAATATTTTTATGAATCATGACGTATTATCTATTTCCAAAATATCTGCGTTTAGTTTGCATAGATACGTTTGCATACTTAATACTAACAACTTATATAATACCCCGTTGTACCAGACTGATGGCCTTTTCGATATCTAAAAGTATTATAGCCGTAGTCCTTTTTACATGTGTGTCTGGCAATATTTTGATTTGATTCCATTTATCGAATGGACAGTGCTGTGGTCTTGCTTAAAACCAAGTTGTTCTTTAAAAATAACATTATGTACTGTCACGAAGTCGATCACTCGGTAATCTTTCCCAAGTTGCTCAGATTCCAAGAGAAGTTAGTCGCTGCTGATAGTCACTAGCTGATATGTGATGTGATATGAAGCATTGCATTAAGGGCTTCAGCTGGACACGTCCTCATTGCCCCTGATATGCCGATGCAAGCTGATATCTGAACTGTATACAGTAGTTTCATGGTAGACGACTACCCCGCGTTTACCCTAGATTCACTCCAAGACAACTCGCAGTGGCCCAGTCATTAAGTGATTTCAAGGCCCCATTCATGATTTCGCTCAACACGGATGGGAACAAACCAGATACCATTATTACCACGTCATCCGCATACGGCACGGTTTTGATCCTCATATTGTCCAGTTTTGGTGGTATTTTGTTGATCACAAGTAAGGAGTTCCCCTATTCAATCGCTTTGATAACTCGCTATTGCCCATAGGGCCGTTGATAACTCTGCTCTGTAGCATTGTCACTATCCAAGTTTTGAGGAATGTTTCCATGCCTAGATCTCCAAGTGTGGCCGTCGGTGGTGCAATGGGTAGTGTGCGCGCCTCTTGTACATGAGATCCTGGGTTCGATCCCTGCTCTGACCACCTTAAAAATTTCTTTCGGCCGCGGTCACCTCGCATAGTGACGGCGACACTGTCGAGTATTTAGCCATGAAAAAGCTTCTCAAAATACCATTCGGAATCGGTGTAAAAACTGTAGGTCCCAATCAGTGAGTGAAAACTGGAAAGAGCATAGCTCAGTGATTGTGAGAAGTTCTCCCCTGTTCCTTCATGGGATGTAATGGGACACGGTTTCTTCTTTTTTTTTTTTTTAGATCTTCAAGTGATTGTTCTATAAGTGATTATTCAATAGTTCTGGCGACTTCGTACAGGGATGTATCGGATGAGTGGCCTTTTAGATATGCATGTTGACTGCACGATATTTTGGGCGATCTATCCATTTTCATTCGGATGTATATTGAGGCAGAAGAAACGATGAGAGACTGATCGGTCTGAAATCCCTTGCGCCCTCATGACTCTGTCTTCCCGCCTTGGGAATGAAAACCACTCTAAGAGATCCTATTCTGATGGGCTGCCCAGACCCATCGTGGAATTTTTTACGGTATGATTTTTTTCTTGAAAGTCACATTTTGATCCCACTTTTTGATCACAATCGAACTGTGCCCTGGAGTCGGAGGGGAGAAGCTAGCGACCAGTTTCTTTAAAAACACTTGCTGGCCAACTCTTAAAATAAATAAATGGTTTCCCATTACATCCCATGACATCCCTTGATGTTAAAAGTGCAGATTCAGCTAGAGATATGACCTAGAAGGACCAAAAATAACTGCCGCCTACTATAAGACAGACGCAGGCCACGGAGCCGCCTAATGTATTAAGGAACAGACAGACGCTACCACCCTGGGAACGAAAGTTATTACTCCGTGTACTGATGCCCTTCTGGCATGGGTGAAAGTTTAAATGGGAAAGTCACAATAGAAAGTTTAAATGAGGGCATAAGGTGTCTATGAATGCTCTATATCGATTTCTGTCACTGGAAAGGGATTCAATTTGGTACCATGACAGTCGGATTTGTTTATATTCCCATTCCGCGCACAGTTTTCATATGTTTGGTGGTTTCGTGGCAGTACCCTTTAGGTTTCCATTCTATTGCTGTTCTAGATATCTGATGTTGGACACCTAAGTATATCACCGATCCAAGTTAATTTTTTTCTACTACGAGCTAATTATTCAAAAGTGATGGTTGGAGTTAATGTGTTCTCTGATAGGCAGGCGGCAACTAAATCCTTAATATGAGTCTTCATACATTTAACATATATCCAGAACAGAACATTGTTCGCTTTAAATGTGTGCCAGAGAGGTCCATTCCAGGGAACTGCAGAGCAGATGAACTGGAACGATTAAGACCTCACAAGAAAATTTTGTCAGCACTTTGTCTGATTGGTGGGTATTCGACGAGAGTAAAACCGATATGACTTTTGTAGAAGCTGTAAACGCTGACGAAGTAAACGAATTGACTGAAAATATCATCTGGATGTGTTCACCAGTAGCACACCCCTAAATGTACACCTTGTGATCTCATTTCTAATCTAGAAGTATTTTGTTATTTAGGCGCCAGCACAATCCTCAGCTGCTCACCTCGTTAGCCCAGGGTGTCGCAATGAAGAAAAAGTAAAATTGAGTCTTTCATCGTATGCCACTAATAAATTACCTAACCTACATCTAAAATATGTCTTGTTGGATTCAAATATGTGGTGTGTATGGAGATTGCGAGAAATATAATACACTTGTGTCCAAACACATTGTGATTGCTATTCAATATTATATGTTTGAGACACAATGATTATTATGTTATAATATGTGTGTTCCTAAGCCAAATGTAGTAAAAATACAGCAGTGTTTGATGCAATGATTACTTTATTTTAATCAACAACAATTTTCATAAACTATATTTTACTGTTTTAGAAAGAAATGAAAAAAAATTTCAAAAAATATATCGCGCACATGATCAACAACAATTTTAATAAATGAAAAATGAAAAATTTTTCTGCCTAAGAAATGAAAAAAAAATTTCCAAAAATATATCGCGCTTCAACACATGATCAACAACAATTTGAATAAACTGTATTTTACTGTTTCAGGAAGAAATAATAAAAAAAAATTCCAAAAAAAATCGCGCGATTTTTTTGGGAAAAATTTTTTGCCTTAGAAATGAAATGAAAAATTTTTCTGCCTAAGAAATGAAAAAAAATTTCCAAAAATATATCGCGCTTCAACACAAGATCAACAACAATTTTAATAAACTATATTTTACTGTTTCAGGAAGAAATAAAAAAAAATTTTTCCACGGCGCTTCAACACACGATCAACAAAAATAAGTGATGATTTATCCGACCTTTCGTATTGTAATTAAAAAAATTAAAATTTTCGAAAAATTAAATTGTTCGAACGTTTAGTCGAAATCAATCAAATCGACGGATAAAACGAAACCAATTTTTTATATATTTATATCAATTCTTTCAAATTACACTTCAAGAAAATACACCACAAAGAGTCAATGAAATCAGGCACCAAATTGTATCAGTATAGAACAAATAATTGTTTTGGGATCCTCTTGTGCTTATTGGGGCCTTATTTTAAAACGGTTTGAAATTTGGGGCCTACCTTCATAATGGAAACAAAGCCTAAATTTGGGGCTCATTTTCATTTTGCAATTTTCATTTTGCAATTTGCAATTTTTTGCAACATTTGTATGTTCCAAACACATACATGATTCCTTTAAAATGTGTCATAGAGAATATGAAACAGAGGCCATTTTTTTCAGCGTGTACCCATAGCCAGGAATGGAAAAACTTTGATTTTTTAATTTAGATCATGGAAAGTGAAATTGACTTATCTCAAGTTATTTATAAAAAATATATTTTTTTTCATTCAATATCATTTTCATCATATTGACATTTCGCAAAAAAGTATGCTTTCTCTTTTTAATATTGATGAAAATCACTATCCTTTTTAAATCCTTGTCAAAATGACTGTAATAGTTTCGATTACAATTTATATAAATGATCACCAATTGTTTTATGCCATTTGTAGGAGCATTTGTTTAACTGTCTGTGACTAGACCTACTTGAGGCAATTAAACTGTATATTCTGTCTTTAAGGACATCCATCACTGATGTCTCCATGCGTTGTGTCGCTATCACAACTGACATTGTTTAATTGCAGTAGAATTACTTTTGATTGAGACAAATGTTCTGAAGTGTCCTGAAGTTCTTTGACAAACATCAAGCAATCAAATCCCCACCAAAAGAACAAAAGACAAACAACAAGTGAACAATCAAATACTAACATTTTGGTCATTACAATTATGTTTCGATAACATTTGTGCTAACTGCGTCAATTGCAATAAGGACGACATACAATGTCTCCCCTCCTTAATACTCTCGTCAGAGTCAACTTGTATTTTTGATTGCTCGACATAAGGGAAGGAGGGAGAGTCAACTTTGAAGCAGGTGGAACAGTTTTTTGTTTGTGTTTGAGAAATATAAACTTTAGAACTTTTCAATTAATGTCATATAAATAAAATAATGTATGTAGCAACGAACAAGTAGAATTTAGTTATAATGTGTTACCGAGAATTCGTTGATTGATGGGAAAACAGCGGCTCGATTTCGATAATGGTCGATGGTGGAGTTTTTAGAACAGACGACACAATTTATTATATTTTTTTATTCGACATCTTTTACCCAATTGAGGCAAAGTACAATATGCATTAAATGTATATCTTTTACACAGCAGCTAACAGACTTGTGTTTTCTTGTCGTCGTAGACTCAATTCCCGAAATTACCCGTTTTTATTTCAGTGAGCGTGATGGTCGCGACACAATCATGATTGCAACACTATCAAGTACTTCGCCATGATGCGGTAATACGCCATAAATCAGATTCTGGCAAATAATATAAATTGTTGAATTCATTTAATTTTGATATTTCCTAAGGATGTATAGTAGTACAGATGGGGTGTAAATACTCTGGTCGTGTTATCTGAGTCCAACAATCTGAAAATAAGCAGTTAACTGTTTGAAAGAAGCTCATCCTTATACTGTCATTATATATATCATCAACAATATGACTCGTCCATGGACGACATAATAGGCATGTTTTCGTTACAAGAAAGCGATTATAGCTTGCTTGCTAGTAACAAAAACGCCAAACTAGCGATAATTTATTATATTATATATAATCGTCTCGCTCTAATGCATGATATGTAGTCATCCTTGAATATGTGTATATTCTACTCCTTGTCCTTGCCTCACAATTTCGATATCCAACACTGTTTTTCTGATTTTTTCATACTGGCAACTGTCTGCCTTTTTCAACCGGAAATACATATAACGGTGTTGCTCTAACGCATGGTTTATAGTTATTCCTGCAAATGTTTATATTATTTTCCTTAACGATAACGATATCCAACACAGTTTTTCTGCTTTTTACCGCATGGAAGCGGTAACTTTAAGAGCCGCTTAATATCGCTTAGCTCTCCATACGAAATAAGTGATAATCTAAGCAAGCGGTGTAACCAAAACACGCCAAATGTTATATACCATATTACAGTACTGCGTATTTGCGTTGTAGCATTTCATCAATAGACTATTGTTGAATTCTGCACGGGCTCTGTATATCTCCTCACAAGTTGGCTGTCGTTTGAGGATGTTGACAGCTTGGTAAAATTTTTATCGAATTTACTATTTGTAGGCACACCTAGTCGTCCAAATCAAGAAAAATGCTTGATACATACTAAGAGTCTTAATCTCATTAACTTCAATTGTTAAATGTGCACAGAATCCCAGTGGTGCCAAACATTTTGTACACCCAATTAAAGTCGCGCTTATTAGCGAAATTGAGATGTCAGATTAGAGCCTACAAAAGAGAAAGATAGTACTGAAAATAGATACTTCCATGACATATTTTATTCACCCATATTCCGGTTCTTGTAGAGCCAAAAATTGTCATCGTTTCTAACCACTATTTCGTAGAATTTATATTTTTTGGGTTTAGTTTAATAAACACAGAAAGTAATTTCATAAATTTGTTGTCTCTTAGTTTTTATATTGTAAAAGGGTAAAGGAACAAAACAGATTCATGTTGCCTCAGCTGTTAAAAATTAACTCACATCCTAACTCCATCAACCCAGGGGCTTCAAGGACCTAACAAAATCACTTCTGTTATTGTCAAGTTTGAACACACACCGTCTTTCACTAACCGGAAAAAAACATAAACGTAACCATAAACATAAATTAGAAATTTCTAAAAATTACCCGGATCAACGACAACTCTAATTTCAGAGGCGAAAATGTTTATCCAACCAGCTTGATCTTCAGCAGTTTTCGAAATAGTAAGACATTGTTCACACTACCGGGGCAAAAAAATTCTTTTGATGTGTTAATATCGGGTTTTTCAATAAGAGCGCTACAAAAGTTTTTTTAAATAAAACAAAACCGGTTTTAGATACCAATGAAATTCTTTATTCCTGTGAAAGTACGTTCGATGCCATTATGTATGGAACTCGATTTCTTTTGCATGGCCACCACGGGCACGCTTGCAGAAGTCCAGAGGCTGGACACAACTTTCGACGGATTTCAAGCATAAATCGGCCGATACTGCTGCAATTTCACGTTCGATATTCGTACGAAGTTCATCAATCGTCGCTGGCTTGTTGGAATAGACCATAGACTTGACGTAGCCCCACAGGAAATAATCTAACGGCGTCAAATCGCACGACCGAGGCGGCCAATCGACTGGGCCATTTCGTGAGATAACACATTCACCAAACTTGGTTTCCAATAAATTGATTGTGGCATTCGCGGTGTGGCTTGTGGCGCCGTCCTGTTGGAACCACATGTCCTCCAAGTCCATATCATCAAATTGGGGCCAAAAATATTCGGTTATCATTGAATGGTAGCGATTCGCATTCACAGTAATGTGCCGGTCTTGATCATCATGGAAGAAGTACGGCCCAATGACGCCGCCGGCCAAAAAACCGGACCAAACCGTAATTTTTTCGGGATGCAATGATGACTCATGGATTACGTGAGGATTTCTCTCTGACCAATAACGAATATTTTGCATATTGACGAAGCCATTCAGCTAGAAATGAGCCTCATCCCTGAAGATGATTTTCCGATGAAAATCCGAATCATTTTCAAGTTGTTGTTCAGCCCAATTCACGAACTTATGGTGGTCAAGCGGCTTCAGTTCTTGCGTCAATTTGATCTTGTAAGGATGTAGGCCAAGATCTTTTCGCAAAATTCGCCACAACGACGTCACAGAGATGCACAACGCTCGAGAACGACGTGTGAGGGAAACATTGAACTGAAGCCTCAGCGGCAGCAATATTCTCAACACTACAGGCACTGTGGATTCAAATTTTTCCACTACACGCTAATTGGTAGTCTGGTAGGACGATTATGACGACCATAAATTGTCGGTACCGCTCTTAAAGTTGAGGCCACTGACTCCAAATTGCGGTAGTAAATTTTAATAATTTCGACTCGCTGTTGGCTCGTATATCTTTCCATGATGAAATGGCAAACCTTACTGAAGAGAAATGTCAAAAGAGCGGGGAAAAATATGGCGTCGTTTACTGTCCCTATCGATTTACTTTTGTAGCGTCTCTGTTGAAAAACCTTTATCTATAGGCGCGGGTAGACACTAAATTCACAAAGTGAATACATCCAAACTGCGATCACACAGATTGTCCGACTGCGATCACAGATTGTTTGGTGTTAAACTCCTCCGAAACGGCAGGACCGATGTGTATGAAATTTTGTGTGCATATCGGGTAGGTCTAAGAATCACCCAACAAATATTTTTCATACCCCAAAATGATAAGGGTGACCCACCCCTATATAGAACACAGATTTGTCCGACTTCGAAACACAGATTGTCAGACTGCGGAAAAAAAACACACACTGGTGTAGCGGCAGCAAATAGTTGTCTTGGTTGGGTGCGGATCACTCTCAGAGCAAAGAGAATAATGACGTATTATACGTACACAGTCTTACCATGTTGGCATAATTTATGCCGTTTTGACACAATATTTTTGGTTTCGGCACTTGGTTTTTGAAAAATTGTGCCAAATGCCGTTTAGCACAATTTTCTCGGCATTTTTCCAATCTTTTTAATTTTAGTGCAGTTTTTTACCACATTTTTTTGGAAACGGCACAATTTTTCGTATTGACTGATTTTCCTTTTAACTTATCGGAGAAATATATTTTTATTTATCGGTATATTTGCCTGGTACTCACTAACCTCTTTGCGAAAGTTTCGTGAACAAAATCAATTACAGGGTTGTTATGCCAAGGTAATTTCGTACAGAAAATTTGACACAAAAAATTTGATACTCCGACTACTTTGGCAAACAACGTAACTCCACAGGCGTAAAAGCAAAAATGAAATTCATGAAATATCAGAAATAGTTAGACCATTTCAAATATGTCCGTGTAGAGACCAATGCCAAAATTCTTTATAAAATGTTGCCAAAATGCTTTCCTGAAATCAGGAGTTCAAAAAAAAACGATGTAAAACTTATTTCTTGTGCCCAGAGTAAAAATATGAACGATTATTGACAAACTTCAAATTAGTCGTTTTGGGCCGTACAGTGCCTTCAATATGTGACTTTTGTAAAATGGTCTACATCTGACAGAAGTTCTGCTCGAAGTACCAGAAATAAACTCCAAAGGAAATCTCCGGGTTCATTAAGAGAGTAATATCAGACAAAGAACATTTCGAAGTAGAGACGATTTGATCACTCTTCTCTAGGATAAGTGAAACGGATTCCAAAAGAATTATCCAAAATTTGGGAAATTATATTCTAAGATGATTGGAAGAAACCGTTCACAACAATGGATCGCAAACAAAATTCGAAATAAATTTTTTTGAAATATGATACTTATTGGAGCTGAAAATCACCCCTAGTTAGGTTTTCGTTGTTGCAGAAATTGTTCAAATATTATAACGTAGTGTTTTGTATGAAATTAAGACTCATGCTAGAACAAACCATAATAATGTTTTTTTTTCTTTAACTGAACGGGTAACGTATAACAGCTGTTTAAATGCGAGATATGCACTCATTTCTTGGAGGGTCTGTAAGAGTTTTGGACTCTGTATTACAAAAACGACTAAAACGTCAATTTTAGCATAATGATTTTGCAAAAGGCACAAGTTTTGAGGACATTTGATATAATTTTTTAGTTGGTCTCTGGCAACACTGTAAGACCATATATAGAAATGAGATAGCAAGAGAGCAACGAAAATTGTGTGAACTTGTGTAGCGTATGTACGAACATAATAATGTATGTATGACATGTGTCAGTTGCTTTGCAATCTCTTTGTTTTTTATGGGAATAAAGCAAAAGGTATAAAGCAAGAAAATAATGACAGGTGCTTCCTTGCACTGGTCTTTAAATAATTGTAAGTATTAATATTATTTAAGTGTAACGTCATCGTATGATTGAACGAACTTTTTTAGTTTCCAATGTTACATTTACTAATGAGTTCATATAAATCGAACAGGTACCGTGAAACAAAAGGTGTTAACACATCGCCCGTGAGTTCGAACACTCATTTGTTTTTTTTTAATTTGTTTCTTTTACTTATACATATTTATTATTATTATTTCGTTAATCATATTTAAGCATTAACGATATTTACTCTTTGGAAAAATATTTAGTTATACTTGTTTGCTTTTTTTGGTTGAACATTTGTCATTATAGCAGAGAATCGTATTTGTTTCAGGCGCATAATATTGTGCAAGTCAATGGTACTTCGTTCAGCCCATTTTATATCAATACTTAGGGCTTCTGCAGCTTGATTATGAGTAATTTTTGAAGTCTCGGATTCCTCTTCACTTCGACTTTCATCAGAAATTTCGATAGCTTCCCCAACACCACTTTCAAAAAAGTTATTCCAGGCTTCAACTTCTGGAGTAGTGTACGTTGCCTAACATTAAAAAAAATTAATTTAATTTCATTTACGAAACATACTTCTCATGCTAACCTGGCCGTTAGCCTGTAAGAGTTCTGTAGTTTCTTCGAGAGATTTGCCATTTTCCTAATTTCTGATAATAGAGGCGAAAATAGTAAGAGACACTTCATCCTCTTCATCTTTCTCCGATTTAGATAAATTGTTTCAACTTTTCGATATAGAGGAATCTTCAATTTTAGCCTAAGCAGATGCTAAATTTAAGATAACATCTTTCAAAGTTATGCTCTTTAGACTTTACACGATGTCATTGTCGTTTTCGAAAAAGAATTCCGCTTAACAAATTTTTCCTTAGTACAACTTCAATAGGTTCAAAACATTTTGTTCCATCGGCTGTATAAGGGAAGTAACATTTGTTGGAAGAAAAAACAACTGAGATGAGGCCAACATCCGATGTTAAAACATCTTTTGAAGAACGACATGTTGCATTATCCAGCAAAAGCAAACCTCTTTGAGGAAGATTTTGTCTTTTTAAAAAGCCTCTCACCATAAATAGAATTTCTGAAAGCTTTTATTTACGAACACAATACAAAAGAAAACAGTTTCTTGGGTTACATCGGGAACAAAATTGTTAAAATACCATTCGCTAAATATATCGGCAGTCATCCAAGCATTCTTCGAACTTTTATAGATAAGGGGACATTTAAATTTATTACAAAATCTTGTGTGGCGTGAGTGTCCCATGACTAGTGGCGTAAGTTTATGTGTTCCTGTTGCATTTGTTTAACCAAGAAAAGTTACTCGATGTTTCTGAATTTTCAAACCTGATGCGGTTTTCTTCTGTATTGCTTCAAACGCTTTCGTTGGTAGCATTTTGTAAAAAAGGCCAGTTTCATCAGCATTGTAAACCGCAACTTCTCTAAGCATCTTTCAATAATAATTTTTTTTAACTTCAATATAAACGGTTCAACGAGTTCAGGCTGAAATGAAAGCATCTCACCGGTAATGAACAAAAATCTAATTCCAAATCTTCGTTTAAACCGCTGCAACCAACCTGCGCTTGCTGAAAAGCCGGCAGAATTTCCTGTTGTTTCCTCAAATAGCTGTAATGCTTTTTCTCTTAAAATTACTCCGCTTATTGGTAAATTACTTTTGCAGTGCTTAAGAAACCATTTGTAAAGTTTCTTTTAAAGTTCTGGAAGCTCAGCTTTCTTAAGGGTGCATTTATTTCTCCGGTCCTAATGTAAATCCTACTGTTTTTATTATTCAAAACTGTTGTTTTTTATGGCACACACAGTAGACTTCGCTTTTCCGAATTTTTTTGAAACTGTAGTCATATTTATTCCCTTTCCAAGTTCTTCAACAATTTTTTCTCTCTGATGTAGCGTTAAAAAAAACTAATTTTTGCCATTTTTAAATGTTACAATTTTTTTATTTACCATCAGCCAAAAAATTAATACGTACACAAATACGTTTCGATGTTTGTGAAGCATCATCTTCAGCAGCGTCTAGCCCGTTAGGCCACTGCGGTGTGTATTTACACAAGTCACTAACCGAAGACATTTATTTTTTATTTACTTTACTTTTCAAGTAATTGGTACATTTTAAAATTAACCGGTATATTTTGAAAGTAACTGGTATGTTTTTAAAGTAACGGGTATATTTTGCAAGTAACTGATATATTTTTAAAGTAACCGGTATATTTTTAAATTTTCCGGTATATTCTGCAAGTAACTGATATATTTTTAAAGTAACCGGCATGTCGGTGGTGCAATGGTTAGTGTGCGCGGCTCTTGTACATGAGATCCTGGGTTCGAACCCTGCTCTGACCAGTTTCAAATTTCTTTCGGCAGCGGCCACTTCACATAGTGACGACAACACTATCGAATATATAGCCATGAAAAAGCTTCTCAAAATACCGTTCGGAATCGGTGTAAAATTGTAGGTCCCAATCAGTGAGTGAAAACTGGAAAGCGCACAGCTCACTGACTGTGAGAAGTTCTCCCCGGTCCCTTCATGGGATGTAATGGGAAACAATTTATTTATATTTATATATTTTAAGTAACCGGAATATTTTAAAGTAACCGGTATATTTTTAAAGACAGCGGTGTATTTTTAAAGGAGCAGGTATAGTTTTCAAATAACGGATACATTTTTAAACGAACCGGTTTTTTTTTAAACAACTGAGCTGTGCGCTCTCAAAACAAGTGAGCTGTGAGCTGTGTTTTTTAAACCGGTTCCGAACGGTATTTTGAGAAGCTTTTACCGCAAAATAGTCAGACTTGGACCCCAATTCTCATGCACAAAAGCCGCGCACACTACAACACTAC
This sequence comes from Phaonia tiefii, assembly GCA_963931995.1. Taxonomy (NCBI): domain Eukaryota; kingdom Metazoa; phylum Arthropoda; class Insecta; order Diptera; family Muscidae; genus Phaonia; species Phaonia tiefii. Next base: position 100,677,839 of record OZ008369.1, on the reverse strand, counting down.
CCAATAAGCGTGTTTTGGTTACCGCTTGCTTATATAATCGATTGTTTTGTATGAAGCACTTAGCGAAGATTTAGCGAGAACTTAGCGACGCGAATCATTTTCGCTAAGTTGGAAGACATTTATTTTACATCTTTTACCGTTTTCAACCCTTTTCAATATTTTTGAATAAAATCACTTATCGCTAAACAGCCGTTTTTTTACAACTTAGCAAGCCATAATCGGTTGCTTATAACCAAAACACGACCAATATTTTGGATGTATTTGACTAGAAGACTTTCCATTGTGTCGTATTAGTAATATTTTATTTGAAACAAAATCACGTATTCGCCGTAGTGTAATATAATTGAATTTCTGTGGTCACAAACAATAGCAGCCTAACTCGAGTTAGGACAAAATTGAAAAAACAATGAGTGTTCGAACTCACGGGCGATGTGTTAACACCTTTTTGCTACACGGTACTTGTTCGATTTCTATGAACACATTCGTAAATGTTACATTGGAAAATAAAAAACAGCGTTCAATCATATGATGACGTTACAGTTAAATAATATTAATACTTAAAATTATTTAAAGACCCAGTGCAAGCACATGTGTCATTATTTTCTTGCTCAATACTTTTTGTTTTATTCCCACAAAAGTCAAAGAATGGAAAGCAACAGACACTTGTACATACATACATACATTGTTATATTCGTACGATATATCCGAAGATCAACATAAAATACTTTTTTAATATTACTCCAAATTAAAACACTTCAATCTCGGCTCACCGATATCGGATCGCCTTAATTTTTGGCCTAAACTCTTCGTCGAAACCCGCACTAGCTTTTTAATCCAAAAACTAATAAAATCGGCTATGAATTTCCGGAGAAAATCGCGTGGGAAAATTATATGAAAATTGCCCAATAATCACTTTCAATACCGGTCAAGCAACGAACAAACAAACGATGTTAAGACAAAACCGAAGATCAACGTAAAACACTTTTTTAATATTACTCCAAATTAATACTCCAAATTAAAACACTTAAATCTCGGCTCGCCGATATCGGATCGCCTTAATTTTTGGCCTAAACTCTTCGTCGAAACCCGCACTAGCTTTTTAATCCAAAAATTAATAAAATCGGCTATGAATTTCCGGAGAAAATCGCGTGGGAAAATTATATGAAAATTGCCCAATAATCACTTTCAATACCGACTGCCAAGCAACGAACACACAAACGATGATTTACTCTTACAAACCTAACACTTGCGTATGTATTAAATTTATAGTTCACTGCCCTAGAGGCGCGCGTATAGATGTTAACACATCAAAAAATTGTTGAGAAGTCACCGTGCTCAAATAATCAGTGAGTGAAAACTGGAAAGCGCACAGCTCAGTGTTTGTGAGAAGTTCTCCCCAGTCCTTTCGTGGGATGTAATGGGAAACCATTTATTTTTGATGTGTTAACATCTATACGCGCGCCTCTAGGGCAGTAAACTATCAAACTAATACATACGCAAGTGTTAGGTTTGAAAGAGTAAATCATCGTTTGTTTGTTCGTTGCTTGGCAGTCGGTATCGAAAGTGATTATTGGGCGATTTTCATATAATTTTCCCACGCGATTTTCTCCGGAAATTCATAGCCGATTTTATTAATTTTTGGATTAAAAAGCTAGTGCGGGTTTCGACGAAGAGTTTAGGCCAAAAATTAAGGCGATCCGATATCGGCGAGCCGAGATTTAAGTGTTTTAATTTGGAGTATTAATTTGGAGTAATATTAAAAAAGTATTTTATGTTGATCTTCGGTTATATCGTACGAATATAACAATGTATGTATGTATGTACAAGTGTCTGGTGCTTTGCATTCTTTGACTTTTGTGGGAATAAAACAAAAAGTATTGAGCAAGAAAATAATGACACATGTGCTTGCACTGGGTCTTTAAATAATTTTAAGTATTAATATTATTTAACTGTAACGTCATCATATGATTGAACGCTGTTTTCTATTTTCCAATGTAACATTTACGAATGTGTTCATAGAAATCGAACAGGTACCGTGTAGCAAAAAGGTGTTAACACATCGCCCGTGAGTTCGAACACTCATTGGATTTTTTTTATTATTTTAATCAAAACATGTTTATCTTCTAGGAGATTATCTTCTAAAATTATTATTGCAGATATTCAGTTTATCTTCCAGACGATATTATGGCAATATCGGTTGGATTTCTGGGAATATTCTGTTATTTAAAAATATCATATATTTGTGATATTAATTCTAAAAATATATGACATACAATACAAATAGAAATTTGTCAGTTTTAAATTTGTTGAATGTCTTGAAAGTCAGCGCACATGACTCGCCTTTGACAAAAGATAAAGACTTCTCCTGTCACCTTTCAGCATTGGCTTTAGTAAGAGTCAGCCATGACACAATGCTGATAAATCAATATGACGGTCTTATATAGAGTTACTCCACAATACAGCTTCACAACTTATGGCACCTAAGCCAAAACTAGTAACATTTCCGGAAGATGTCATATATAAATTGCCACCACCTACTGACATTGTCCTAAGGACACTCTACTGGCAATGTCTTTAAGACAAATTTTTGGAACAAAGTTCCTTATCGCACGTTACCGAATGGGGGCTAAATGACAGAACTTGAAACAACTTTTTTTAACTACTTTATTACAACCCATTATTGTGAACTATATTGGGTACTTTTGGTTCAGTTAGGTTTAATGGGAAGTTTATTACATATTGTAGTTTTGCGCCCAATAGAAAGTAAATTTAGAACAGCCAAATAGACTAACATATGGGAAGAAATTTCTTGTTTACTGGGAAATTTTCTAGGTGGAGCCAGTATATTACACATTGTAGTTTTGAACCGAATAAAAGGTAAATTTAGAAAAGCCAAACTGAAATAAGTTTAAAAAAATAACATTTTCTTAAATTTCTCAAAAAAAGGAAATTTTCTCAAAAACAATACCTATTCATATTCTTAAACAGAGTACCATTTCTTAAAAAAATACCTTATCTTAAAGTAGAACCTTTGCTTAAAAAAAGTAAATTTTCTTACCAAAAGTACATTTTTTTGAATAAATACTTTTCTTAAAACAGTACATTATCTTGCAACAAATTGCCTTTTGTTAAAAAACTATCTTTTCTTTAAAGAGTACCTTTTATGTAAAACAAAATAACTTTTATTGATATAAGTACCTACTCTTAAAATTGTACCTGTTCTTGAAAAAAGGACCAATTCTTAAAAAAAACATTTTCTTAAAAAAAATACCTTCTCTTATAAAAATACCTTTTCTTACAAAAACTCCTTTTCTTAAAAATAAAATAATACCTTTTCTATTCTTTTCTTGAGATAAAAATAAGTAAATTTTGTTAAAAAATTACCTTTTACTAAAAAGATTACCACTTCTTTAAAAAGTACCTGTTCTTAAAAAAAAAGTATTTCTTTGTAAAAAAAAATGCATACTCTTAGGTTTTTTCTTACAGAAAGTACTTCGTATTAAAAATGGTAGCGTTTCTTAAAAAAACATTAGCTTTTAAAAAGTACCTCTAAAAGTACCTCTCATTAAAGAAAGGACCTTTTCGGGAAAATATGATACATATTCTTACAAAAAGGACCTAAAGATATACTTTTTTTTTTAAAAAAATACGTTCAATAAATAAAAAATTTCTTAAAAAGGTTTATCATTTTACAAAGATCATCTTTTGTTAAAGATCCATTTAAATTATAGTATTTTTCAACAGCCGCCTTAGGCGTGTTGGAACTATCTGAACTAACTAGTACATAATATATAGCGAAAGGAACTTCGTTCCAACCGAGTGTCCCCTGACACCTCATGTAATTGTTTAACTATATACTGTTAGGTTCGGTGCTGGTGGCAATTGTTGAAAGACTCCCATGAAATGAACTAGTGTTTCCATTGTGATACCACTGGCGAACGAGATTGCCTGTTGGCCCCATGGTCCTCTATTTAGTGCGTTTCGTTTATCTTGTCTATACCTACCTGCTATAATTTTCTCAGGTCGCTAAAGAGGCCAGATCCTATAATAGATACCAGCCAGCTGGTTGGGGTTGAACACGTGCAAAGGATATGTGAATTTATTACAATAGATTCAGTAGATTTATTACAGCTTTTGCTGGAGAAATTTTCTCTGATCTTTAGACTCGCCCCATGTCCACCAATCAGACAGTGTCTCATCAAAACTGAAACAAGCATTTGTGTTTTAAGCCCGATACAAATTTAAATTCTAAAAATTTTATTATTAAATTTTAATCTAAAAAATTATTTTATTCGAAAGGACAATATATATACCATGACTGTTCACTGCTACGCGCATTCTGGACGTCTAATAATGGGTCACTTTTTTGAGTATTCCTGGCTGTATATCACGAATAACACGAACAATTGTGGCTTCTAAGGGCGGCAATTGTTGCTGGTTTATCAGCATAAACCAGTGACTACGTAATTGAGAGGCGCACAACTTTAAGGCTGCCAAATTTTGATGTGATTTAATTTCAATAAATCTACGGTTGTTGTCGTATGGCACGTAGAGCCATCCTGTTGAAACTACATCTCGCCCGGACCAATGTCATTAATATTTTCACACAAAAAATCGTTGTCCACGGTGCGGTAAAGATCTCCACTGATCGTAACGGGAGCTCCTGCATCTTTTTTTTGAAGAAATTGTGTTCCATGATGCTACCAGCATGTAAACCGCACCAAACGGTGAATTTTGCTGGATGCAGTGGTATCTATAGAGTCTATTGTGGATTGGTTTCACTCCATACCTCTATAGTTAAAATGAGCCTCATACCTAAACACAACTTTGCGATAAAACGTCGGGTTAGATTCCAACTGCTCCAGAGCCCAATTGGCGATAGAACAACACATATGATGGTCTCGTGGCTTTTGTTCCTGCACCAGCTGGATCTTTTAAAGGTGTAGGCCAAGACCTTTTCACAAACTTTTCCACGTAGTGGACGTACAGAGCCCCAAATCCTGCGAGAGACGACGAATCGATAAAGTTCGATCTTCTTCCACCCTATTATCTTACGTATGCACATTATCTTACGTATGCACATTCCTTCGACGTGTTGGTGTTATTGCATCATTTAGACAATATATGGCATGAAATCTATCCACAGTTCGACGGATGGCTTGCGCAGATGGACGATTATGTGCGCTATAAAAATCATGAAGTCGTCTATAATTTGCTCGAATCGATGACTGAGTTTGAAAGTAAATTCGGATAATTTGGTAGCGCTGTTTAAACGAGAATCTATTCCTTACTATTTGCCAGATTATACTGATCATAAGTGTCAAAAAGTGAGCGCAGTATGACAGTTTGTTTGACAGCTAACCTTTCTGCAAGTTCTGTCTAAGCAAAAAACAACACCTCTTATATCTTGGGTCTATCTAGTGCCAGAAGGTTCACGCATCTCTTGCTATCCACTATCGGGAATATTTGTCTGGCGGGTAGAAAATCTATGTTCGTCGTCCACCACTCCTGCATCCTGATGTACGAGCGTTGTAGAAGGATATTCTTACAAGGAAATGCCTACATTTCCTGTGATACCTCTAAGTTCGCCCGCAGTCTGGCTAGCTAATCCGGGTTGTAGTTCCCCGAAATACCCCTGTGCCCCGGCACATACGTGTGGTGTATACACTACTGTTGGACCATCTCTTTAGGAGGTCTGTGGCAGCAGATGTATAGTTCAGGAATACTGATTTTAGTGCCTTGATAAACGTTTGACTGTCAGGAAGATGTTGACATAAATGGCTGCGGGATTATTGTACCTCAACCCACCGATTAATTCCCATGTTTCGTTCTTATTTTCCGTAAATTTTTTTCATGAGATTCCTACGAGCGTAGCGGATTTAGGGGCGAATGAACCATAACCTCTAGAAGTACTTCTACCGCCTATTTCTTAACGAGGCGCCTAAATGTCAGCGCATTAAAATTCAGATGGATACCCCCCAACTCTAAACTATTCGTAGGCACGGTACGCAAGACCCTCCGGGATGGTGAAATTGGTTTTGAGTAAAACAACTACTGTTATAAAAAGCCGCCCCTAACATTTAAAACAGACACTGACCAAACCCAAAGAAGACCTAAACTAGAATATTGTTACGAATTTCCTTATTCGTCCTTTTTGCGTTGTTTTATTCCCAATAACAAAACAAGGTTCGTTTTAAATTACGATAATTGCAACGGTTTAACTTCCTTTTATTTTACTTATATAGTATCTACAGTAGTTTACTTTATTTATGACACTTTAACAAGTCTTATACTTTAGTATCAAATCGCGTTGCTTACTTTACGGCGGTTAACCAAAACTGAACTCTCCATTCCAAAGACCTCTGCTATTTATACCAACTCACCATACTCAAATGAAGGTATATCTAGCGAATTCAAGAACCTTCTAACGTTGTAGTTGTTGCTTATCTTTGTAAAATCATCTCGAAGGGCGGAGAATTATCTTTATTGAGGTGAATTAATGCTACTGGTTTAGCGAGCTGGTACGTTGTTACAATGCATACTTTCGGGCGCAGCGCTAACCGCCTGTTATTTACATACTGTTAGTAGAGTCATTAAGAGCAAGCAAAAGCTTTTACTTATTGGTAACAATATATATTTATTTGAAAAATGGTTTAATATATATTTTCTGAAAAATGGTCTTTGTAAACAAGTTAGTTTACTATTATTAAAAAGTACACTTTACCCCGGTTTACATAATTTTGTGTTAACATAATATTGAGGACTGTATTCCATGGATCCTTTTGTGTCCCCTACAAAGTGGCCCACAATAATATAAATTGAATTATATTAAATCTAGTATTTAAAATGAGTATATATAGAGGAAAGACCCAAAGTAAAAATGATTCGAATCCTTCAACAAACAACTAGGAATAATAAAATCTCATTTTGTAACGTATTCAGTAGTTGTGCATCAACAGAGATTACATTTCAGAGATTACAATTTGCCGTTCATCTCATGCATATGACCTCCTTTCACATTTCATGTGGTGGCTTTGAATTTTGGTTGGAAATGTTATTGAAAACTTTTCGCCAAAAAGTTGGCAACAAATACAGTTATTAGTTATTTAGCATTTTACCCGAAATCCTTGAAGAAATTTCGAGGACTTCAGTCTCGCATGATGTTTTATTGAAAATAATACTCTGCATGCGCAATAATATTTCAAATGTGTATTAGATGCTGGCAGTTTACGGAGAAATAGATTTAAATTAAACTCAAGAAAGTTGTGAAAACCACATACAATTATGTTCAAATCAAAACTCAAAACTTTTCAACCACTATGCTTTATATTAAACTGTGTCCCTAAACTTTTAAATCTACATTTCTTAAATTGACAAAGAAAATGAAATAGAAAAAATAATGTTTGGTTACTTGAGATATGTTAGGGAGTAAAATAAAATTTTAAGTAATATTACGATTATTGCAACACGAATTGGAATAATAAAGAGCAATAGATAATATTCTGACAATATTTAATAGTTTTAAGCAATATTTTAAAATTACAATTGAAAAGGAAACAGACGGGACACTCCACTATTTAGACACCCTGATGATGCGAAGGGGAAACAGAATAATGATAGATTGGTACCAAAAACCTACGGACTCTGGAACATTAGTTAATATCCATTCCAATCATCCAAGGAAAATTATTATGAACACGACTACAAACTTCATAAATAGAGTATTCATTGTGAGCGATGCGTAATTTCGTTACGTCAATAACGACAAAATTGGGAACATACTAGGATACAATAGATTCCCAAAAAGCACAACAGGACGACTTCAGAGGGAAAGAAGAGCAAAGGCGGAATCTGGAAACGAACCCAGTTATATACAAATCTATTATATACATACCGGGACTTTCTGAAGGATTGGGAGAATTATTGATGGTGTCGAATGCGCAATTTATCGGAAGAAGGACCACACACTTCAGAGTATCTACACCAACTTAAGGACGAGGATAAATTCATTCTAGATCAAATCTTATATATGGGACTAAATGCAACCTCCCCATGCGACGGATACTGCAAGGGAACTACAGAGGACCAGAAGATCGAGAATAATTACTTACTTATCTGGTCTCGAACAACTCCGAGGGGTCAGGGACCTTATAAAACGATGCGAACATATTTCGCCAACCAGTTCGATCTTTTACTTTATGTCTCTAGTTGGCAATACCAAGTGTACGCAGGTATTCGTCAACTTGATCCCTCCAGCGGAGTCTTGATCATCCTATTTTTCGTCTTCCTTCGTGTTCGTTTTCGAAAACCGTACTTACTGGATTGTCTTCATCCGTTCTACTGACATGGCTTAGCCAGCGCAATCGCTTTATGCTGATCCGCTTAAATATGACAATGTCGGGATAAAGCTCACACAGCTCATGGTTCATGCGTCGCCGATACTTACCGTTGTGCACTACAGGTCCATAAATTTTTTGGAGTATTTTTCTCTCGAAGACTTCTACAGACGTTTCGTCTGCTTGCGATAGGACCCAGGATTCTGGACTTTTGTTACTCGAGAGAGGGCTTTATCTCTAAGGTGCTTTCTTAGCCCAAAATAACATCTATTCGCAAGCACAATTCTCCGCTTGATCTCAAGGCTGACGTTGTTGTTTTTGTTTACGTCAGATCCGAAGTAAATAAATTCGTCCACCACCTCGAAATTATAACAGCTATCAATGTTCACGCTTTGGTCTAATCGCGTGGAGGACCTGCTCGTTGAAACCATTAACATTGTCTTGTCCTCATTTACTTTCAGACCCACATTTTGTGATTCCTTCTCAGTTCTTGAGAAGTAGTAACTTCTTTAATGGTGCGCCCAACTTGTTTAATGGTGCGCCCAACGATATATCCAGCATACGCGAGCAGCGTGTGACTTCTGCTACTGATGGTTTTATTCATGTTGACTGCAGCTTTTCTTATAATGACATCCATTAAGATGTTAAAGAGATCGCACTACACTGTGTCGCCTTGCCTGACGTGCCGCTTGGTTTCGAATGGTTCGGTAAGATCCTGATCGACTTTCACTGCGGATTTGATGTTCGTCAACGTCATCCTGCAAAGGCGTATGAATCTTGCAGGAATACCAAGCTCTGACATTGCCACCTTATAATCGACAAATAGATGATAGGTGTCGATTTGTTTCTGGAAGGTCTTCTCGACGATTTGGTGTAGCGTGAAAATCTGGTCGGTTGTTGATTTTCCTGGCCTAAAGCCTAACTGCTATGGTCCAATCAGGTCAGCGATAATGGGTTTTAATCTTTCGCACATTATGCACATTTTTATGTACTGTTCTGTATCACCTATATGTAATGTACTATATCATATATTTTAGAATTCCTGATGATGTCATTCGACGAACGACGAAATATTGCCAATTAAATTAAAATGTATCCAACAGAATTGACTTCGAGCCTAATTATTCAGAAATTAGGATCTTAGTTAAAAAAAAAATGGTTTCCCATTACATCCTATGAAGGGACCGGGGACAACTTCTCACCATCACTGAGCTGTGCGCTTTCCAGTTTTCACTCACTGATTGGGACATACAGTTTTACACCGATTCCGGACGGTATTTTGAGAAGCTTTTTCATGGCTATATACTCGATAGTGTCGCCGTCACTATGCGAGGTGACGCCGCCGAAAGAAATTTGAAGGTGGTCAGAGCAGGGATCGAACCCAGGATCTCAAGTACAAGAGGCACGCACACTACGCATTGCACCACCGACGGTGAGGATCTAAGTTAACATTTTTATTTATTAAAATATAACATTTTGCAAAATTTAAAACAAAAGACACATGCTCTCAATGGTGGACACAATTTTCCATCAGACAGCGAAAAAAATCAATCGAAATTGTATGAAACGATTATCAATATTTGCACTATGGCGTATGATTAACAACAGTTCCAAGTTTAATTGATCAGGTACGTATGATTAATATTATTTTCAGTTGAAGTACTGTCGTTTCTGGTCATAGTGAAATAATTTAAACAATGTCTTCTTCGTAAATCCGACATACGCTACGGAGTCATAACGTCCGGTTGCGTATGAAATTCATCGCGAAACCCTGAGTTTTTTCTACTTTTTCTCCCAACGAACTCCATATTCGAATACGTTTCGTGTTTGTTTTTTCTAAATAAAATGGAATCAAGACGGATCCGCTTTTATCAGATTTTGCGTATTCGAATCAGATTCGTTCGGACATTTGAAATTAAAATAGGTAATTAACTATGTTTTCTACCTCTGATTCACTTAAGATTTTTTTTCTTACTATATTAATTTTTCCAGTTGCAACAATTCGTTGTCAACTAAATTTAAACCATTTTAGAATTCCTCTTTAAGATAGTGTTAACAATCGGTCTATTTGAAAGTGTAGTGTCAACAATTTCAACAATTTTAGTTTCATCATAACTTCCAAAAGTTGATACTGTTGCCCAAATAAAATCGTGATTTATTAGAAAACTGAACGATGCAATATATTATATGGATATGGAGGACGTGGGATATTGGAAAATGTCATTCATATCTCCCGATTTGAAAGAATTCAAAAAAATTTATAACTTCTGGAATCCGTGCTTTGAAATTTACATTGCTAATTCATTTGAAATCTGTTAAAAATAGAAGAATTTTGTTATCATTGAAATTTATTATGATTTTCAATTTTATTATCGGGTCTAGGTCATAAGTATGAAAAAAGAAAACGAAATTGTATAATTTTCATTTTATCATGTTCAAGGATTTAATATAAGAAACACACAAAGATTTTCTAGAACATTAGTGGAGACAGTAAACACAAAATTTTCCCTTCAAGTACAATATTGTCTGTTAGAGATTATTGTGTAGGAAATCACAATAATATTTATGCCTATAATTACATTGTGAGGTAACAACAATTATACGACTAGTCTTTGCTGCAAGTTTTTTTCAACTAATTTGATTTTTCCTCCTAAATGTGTCAATTGTATGTCAGTAAACTTGTGCACATTGGCCTGTATCGCGCCTGTAGTTGAGTATTTTCTCAGATGGAACGCCAATAATGTGGAGCATTTCCTGAAGGGGACGTCATGAGTAAATCTTCTCTTCGGTTAAAATGTTCACTTCGTCATAGTTTGGCCTGTGTCCAGTTAACTTATAGTGGACTGCGAGTGCTGTTTTTTGTTCTAAAAGCTTATAATGTGTCTTTTGGTGCGATTTATGAGATGATCAGTTTATTCATCGTAGTACCCAAATATACTTTCTGACATATGCTGGTTTTGTCTCTGTTACACTTGATTTCCTAAACCACATTTTGTCATCCGAATCCATTCTCGATTTAGTCCTACTAAAAAGGTAAGTTAGGGTAAAGTTAGACTTTGGAGTTAATTGGTATTTCTACCTGCCATAAATGTTTGAATGTTTGATTTTTTGAGAGAGTCCCGGCACATACGTTATGGGTTTATATATCCTCTCCGGTCTTGTTTCAGCCTTTGGTGGTAGGGGTTTCAAATCTGTAAGTGCAAGTCGTCAATCGTGTGGAGTGGAAACTGTTCATTTGCAAAATCGTTTGTACTTTCTCCTTATTTTTCCCATGACTTTTCCCAAGCGACGTGGAATTTTATGGGAAAAATAAGGAGAAAGAAAGTGAGTTATGATTCGATACTTGTAGTGTGAGTGAGTGATACCAACAGTAACAAGTCGATATTTCAAACTTCTGGTACTTTTTGATATTTTGAAATATCTGTATCTTTTTCGGCTAGAAGAAGACGTTAGTTGAATTTGACGTCGGAGTTAAAAAATATATGGGGGAAATGTGGGTTTTGAAGAGACCGAAATAACTGTACAAGTTTTTACGATCGGACTTCAATTGACAACACGGCTCAAAAAAAAAACTAGAAGAACTGTATTTATGTTGCACGGCAATTATTTTTTTTTTTTGGATTTGGAATTGTTGTTGCTTCATCTGTAAATCGAGGGGGTGAATGCCCCAACTTTTTTTGTATGGCGATCGAGATTACCTAATGTACATACATTTAAATCACACTAACATTTTGTAGATGGTCCTTTTTTGACGTTAATCCAACAAAAAACATAACATTCCTCTGAATTTCTATAAAGCAGTGGACATCTTTTCAAAAGTATCATAATTAATTGTTTACATTTTTGTCGTATTCACCTATTGACCTATTGAAATTGGCAAAATACGCAGATACCCTAATATACGCGCCTACAGACCTATAATTGCAACACAATATCAAATAATATATTACAATTCAATTTAGTTGGCATTAGCAAAATCACATAAATATCATTTACAAGAGCTTAATATTAAATGAACCATAGCGTCTCTCGTCCTCCTAATGTCTGTCGTCATAGTTAATGATTCAAATCACAATATTGCTGATAACTGGAAATCGAAAACTAAATTATCTATTTCGATAAACCGTAATTGTAACGAATGTGACAAAATTGTTTGCAAATAAAGTTTAAGGTTTTGGGAAAATATCAATATTAAGATTGTGAAACCAAAATTGCCAGAACTAAATTATGCATTTGAATGTAATGAAATTTTAAAGAAAACTGTTGATAACCAATGTATTTATATATTGTTTGACTACTTTTGAGTAATTGATTCATATCACAATATTGATTGCAATCACAATTTTGTTGAAACCTACAAACCCAAAACCACAATATTTATTTGTATTGACCGTAAATGCTTGTAAAATATTTCAAACAAAATTGGTAAATATCTGTGTGAATAAAATTTATCAAAACTAAATTAAATGTTTGGAAAATTTGCTCCAAGAATTAATTGGAGTCGAAAATATAAAACAAATTCAATTACAAGGATCAAGGTGATATACATAGGTATTTAACCACTATAAGTAGAGTGTCCAAGAAACTGGCAGTTCTTAAAAACCGGTTTTCGGTTTGTTCGAAAAATCAATTTTTCAGGAACCCGGTTTTTGGTTTGTTAGAAAAATTAATTTTTCAAGAAACCGTATTTCGGTTTTTAATTTTGGAAAAAAAAACAGTTGAACCGGGTTTTTGCGGTTTTTTCCCTCTAAATTAAATTACACTTGTAGCACTTACAATACATTTGTTTAGCGACCGTTTCACATGCACTCCGGTTCACCTATTTCAAGGTACTAAAAATTTCTGTAAAAATTTGCTGTATCTCTTGCAATTTGTAACCGATTGCAGAATTTTAAAATGGAAATAGAAGCTAGACATCTTCAGATATAAAAAAAATCATGACAATAGTGGTTTCTGGGCTAAGAAACCTCGTTTGGGCAATTTATAAAAAAAAAAGTCAAAAAATGTGATATTTTCTTTGGTTCACTTGAATCAAGACACTTTAACTAATTTTAATGAAAAACAGCGTTTCTTGTTTTTATAATTTATTTTTCCTTTTTTAAGAACCACTAGTAATGGGTACAACCCCCATTGTTTTTAATAATTTCAAATATACGGGTTTTCATTGAGAGATAAAGAGAATTTATGTAATCCAACGGCATTTGATTCCAAGCATCCCTAATGGCCTGAATTAGTGACTGATTGTCATAAAATTGTCTACCTCCTTCATAGACCTTACGAGATAACCAACCCCAGACATTTTCCATAATGTTTAGATCTGACGAATACGGTGGCCAGTCAAGAATATTAACATTTTGGCTTTCAATGAATTCCTTTAATGCTCTCGCGTTGTGTATAGGGTCATTCTCTTGTTGCAATATCCAATATATGGGACCAAATAGTTCACTGAACTTCGGAAAAGCCGATTCCAATAACCTTTTATAGCTTGCACCAGTCATTTTTGCACTTTGATGTGATGTCGGCTCAAAAAACGCTTTTCATGTATGAAAATCTTATTAAGTTTGAAACATTTTATTTTATTTTTGAAATTTGGAAAAAAAAAGTTTAATTAATTTTAAATTAATTCCTATTCGTCATAAAATTATTTTGAAATTTGAATAAAAATATGTGCGGAAATATCATTGAGAACTTATTGAAACATAACATCATATTTGAAAACAGAAATCATGTCTCTTAATTCCAAAATTTCATGAAAATTCGAAAATCATTTCATTTATTATTAATATTTTTAAGAATATTAACACAAATTGAGAAATATCCGGTTAACCGACATCAAATAACCGGTTTCCGGTTTGTTCAAAAATTACGATTTTTAAAAAACCGGCACACGGTTAATGGCAAAGAAACCGGTTTCACCGGTTGTTCAGTTTCGGTTTTGGACACTCTAGTCATAAGAAAGTTGTCATCTGCATAGTCGACATCATGTAGATATTCATACATACTCCACTGGATGCCGAACGGCGAGTCTGCATTAGTTGCGTACATTATATGGTCAACAAGTAGAAGAAATAATGCGGGGGACCGGACACATCTTTGTGCCACTCCTGAAGATGTGTGAAAGATTGGCTTTCCTTTGGTGAAAGATTGGCTTTCCTATCACGGATCATGAACACTATCTTGTCCGGTATCCCCTTTTTGATCAATTTGGATGACACTGAGTTAAGGTGTACACAATCGAACGCTTGTTCACAACCTACGAAAAGCAGACACAGAGGCAAATGCAGTTCAATTGATTGTTCTATGATTATAGAGGAGTAGGAGTAGACCTGAAACCCGCCTGTCCTTTCGCATAAATTGCTTTAATCATCGGCAAGATCCGCTGAAATATAAGTTTCGCCATTATTATGCCTATTGCATTGAGTAACGTTATATGTCTCCCATTCCTGCACAGCGTTAGATGAGAGTTGGGAACCACCCCTCTTTCCAAAATTCTGATAATCGGCGTAATGACATGACATGACATCTAATGGACGATGTTTCAACAGTTCCGCTGGAATATTATCAGGACCAGATATTGTTGATCTTTCAATTTACCCAGTGCCGCCTGGATCTCTGTTTGCGACGGGGGTTCTATTGAAATATCCCATTTAGGGCTGCGATGTGAGTATGGTGCCGAGAGGGTACACTGATGTTCATCATCAGGAAATCTGTTTTGTGTCGTAAAGTATTCACGTCATTACTTCAGTTGCAGAACTTTTAATGATATCTTTGTGCCATTATTAGCTTTTACGGATGCAGTACGCCTGAATTTGTTGCCGCTCAGTAGTAAACAACATGGAGATTACCTGTGTTTGCAGTTGTTTGGTTTCCTTCGCTAAAGTGTTCAAATAATTGTCGCAATCTGAACAGACCATATAACTTGTTCTACGTGCTGATTGCCGATATTCTGATTTTAAATGCTTCTTCAACGTTGGGGTATTGGATGGTTTACGCATATGGTGCAGGAGTTGTCGATTCCGAATTTGGGTCTAGGATTCTGCACCAATCCAAGGTTTATTCACATATCTTTTCTCATCATGGCTGTTGCCTCCAGCGTTCCAACAATGGCTGACCCCGTATTTTGATTGTTATGTGCCAAATTGGAGCGTAGACTTTTATCGTACATCATTGATGTGGATCACTGATGTCATTGTGTGTATTGTATGTTACGATTTTGTCTCTAACACCGCTGACAGTCGCTGGACAGGGACGGAGGTGCCCATTAAGGGTTAGTGGTCGCTGTCAATATTAGCACCACGTATAGTTTTGATGTTCGGCAAGGAACCCAAAAACTTTTTGCTGACAGGTATATAGTCGATTTGGCCGAAGGTTTGGCCATCAGGTGACTCCCATGTATAATTGTGAATATATTTGCGGTAAATTTCGTTCGAGACGAGTACATAAATCTATGAACCTTTCACCATTGTAAGTTCCACAGTTCCAAGACCATTCCTTTCCATCAGTTCCCGCAATTGGTAGTTTTTGTTGCCCACTTGGTCTTTTAAATCTCCCAGAAAATTTGTAATCCACAAATTGGCAGACAGCTTACCGCAAAATCCACTTGGCTATAGAAATCCTATTGAACATTGTCCTTCTCAGGTTCAGTAGGTGCATACACTTGAACCACAAAAATCATGCTGAATTTTTAATTAAAACTGTCAAAAACGATGCGATAAGATATAACCTTGTATGATATTGGAGCAATTCTAGCCATAGGTCAAAGAAGAAGGCCGCCTCCGTTTAAATGGTGTTACTCATTGCCGGAGTGTATAAAGCAGTGGCCGGAAGATACAAAGACGTGACCTTCGCTTAGGCCTGGGATGCCCACATTTTAGGATACCATAACACGTTTAATATGCCCAAATCTCGAATTCTCAGTAAAAGTTCTTATATTCCAGGTTCCAATGATAAACCGTTGATTAAAGATAATTGTCGGTAGCGAGCGGGACATATTTGTTTTTTAATTTATTGACGTTTCTGTAATGATTTAGATGAACGATTCATCAGACCACTGCATCCCATCCTATTGCCGGGGCTGTCAACAACTTCTAGGTAGGCATAAACAGGTTTGTATCTTGTATTAGGGGGTACCAGGGACTTACCAGTCTAGATCCGAAGTGTTTAGGATCAGCACCACGTAATATGGTCCTGGCAGGAGCTGTTCCTGCCCATGTGCACTTCCACCAATCTACATTTACCCAAATGGGTGTGGCAATTTAGGGAGTTTTTCAATAGCAGAATGACAGTGAGAAAATAACATCCGATTCCTAATTTAATTGCGATATGGGATTTATGGTCACACTCAACCAATGTGTGTCAAACATTTGCATGGAAGGTAAGGAACTGCGGACGAAAAAGTCGTCTATTTTAAATTGCACAATGGCTTTAGACTAAATATTGCGCAGTACCAAATTTTAATACGATCGTTTTTCGTTTACCGATATATCGTGTCGATCAATACGAGCAGATTTGCAAAAACTATTTGAATCTATGAATCTTCAAAATTCAAATAATTACTATGTAACGGGTCCGAAATCTAACTTCTTTTCTTCAACTAGTGCTTATTTCCTGAATGGTAACACTTAGCTTATGTCCGATTTGACAGATAATTAGTTTTATCCTTCCGCTGAACGAATATGGTTGTGTATACGCTTGAACAACGCTGGGAAATATGGGAAAAATGGGCCTGCGATCGACTTACAGAAGATGCCGATTTTGCCCAAAAAAAAACATATTTTCAGATGAAGCTCATTTTGATCTTGGCGGGTATGTAAACAGGCAAAATTGTCGCATATGGGGCACAGAAAAGCCGATGCACCCAAAACGAGTCACTGTTTGGTGCGGATTTTGGTCCACAAGCATAATTGGGCCATTTTTCTTCGAAAATGAGCAAGGAGTGGCCGTTACAATCAATGGCGATCGTTGTCGGGCCATGTTGAACGAAGTTTTGTTCACAAAAATTGAAGAGGAGGATATTGGCAACATTTGGTTTCAACAGGACAGCGCTACGTGCCACACAGCCGAAGCTACACTCGATGGTTTGCGCCCTGTTTTTGAAGATCGCATTATCAGACGCAGAGCTGATGTCGTTTGGCCACCTCGGAGCTGCGATTTGATACCGTTGGACTATTATTTGTGGGGTGCCCTCAAAGATAAGTGTTACGCCGACAAGCCAGAGACAATTGACGCTTTAAAGGACAATAGTCGTGAAACCATTGGTGAAATACAGCTGCCCACAATCGATAATGTGCTTAAAAATTGAACCGATCGTGTAGGCTACTGCATGGCCAGCCGAGGCAGCCATTTGAATGAAATTATATTCCATTATTAACCGGAAGGATTGTACTTTCAAATTAAAAAAGAAATTTGCGAAAATATTCAGTAGTTTTTTTTATAGCATTTTCCAAAAAAAAAAAGTTATTTGGCGGACCCTTTACTACCGCGAGACTTGAACTGCAAGCACAGATAATGGAGTTATACTGTTACTCGTATTATCGCAAAAAGCAGTAGCTTTAAAGAATGGTTGTCGGAAAACGATAAAGAATTCAGATGTAAGCTTTACGCTTCTGTAGCACCATCCTTTCCTCGATCGGGCTCATACCACGATTTATACATAACGGATTCCAGGCAGGAAATGTCAAACTGCCTCAAAACATTGGATTACGAAAGCGACCACAACGCAGTGGAATTAATTGTGAAAATTGAGAGTGGACCGACTGTTATCACAACTTTGAATTTGATTCTAATATCAGAGGCCATTGAAAGTACGGTACTAACATTTAAAGACAAAGATGTCTTTTCAAAATTTCTAACAGCATAATTAAAAAATTACACCCAGAAAAAAGTAAAATATTAACGATGATAAAAAGACATAATAGATTAGAAACAAGACTTACACAATTATCATTGTTGGGTCAGATCGCCCTACATCGATCATAAAATTATTTGTATTTTTTGATTTTGTAAAATATCGAAATTTCTAATAATTTTGTCGCAACAACAACATACATACATACTGGTGGTGGTCATTATGTTTTGTACCGTATGTATGTATCTTGTTGCTCTGTTTGGTCATTCAACCGTTGTACTCTTGTTGTTATTTCTTTTGGATTCTCTATTCAGATTAACTGTCGTTCTATGTTGATAGATTTTGTGGCCCGCGACAACAAGAAACATTTGTAAAATCAGTTGTCGAAAACACTTAAAACAATACACATATGTAGTCGAAAAGAAATTGAACAATAAAGTTCAACAACAAACACCATTTCCAGCAAAAAATCAAAATTGTTTTGAATTAATAAAATGAAGAGTTTCTGCGCGAACAATCATTAAACACCTTAAAACCAAAACTCAAACTGATTAAAATACTATTGAATGAAAATTTTATACTAATCTATATATATAAAAGAAAGTGTCCGAAGCGATGTAATCCCATAACTCGAGATTGGCTGAACCGATTTTGATGATTTGTACCTTGTTGGAAAGGTATTTTCTCAGTACGGGTTTTAAAAAATAAAAAATAAAAAAAAGTGAAAAAAAACGTCAAAAAAAAAATTTTAAAATGTCTTATTTTTACCACCCAGCGTGCTGCGATAGGTTTTTTTTGATTTTTTTTAATCTATATATATAAAAGAAAGTGTCCGAAGCGATGTAATCCCAAAATTCGAATGTAAAATATCGTATCACAATTGAACTATCAGATAGACACGCCACGTAACGCCATCTGTTATCGATCAATGGAGAAGTCAATTTTGTTTCATGTGGGGTGGCGCTGTCGACGTTGACTAAAAAACTCTTGACGTTGTTGTCAATTTTACATGGACTTGACGTTTCATTTCCACTCTATTTTATTCATATCTCTATTGTGCCATTTGATTCAGTTGTGTACTTTCTTCATTCTTTGCTGTTTCAGCGTACATATTGCACTTTGCGAATTCGTGTTTTGTTCGATTGAATAACGTTTGCCGGCCATTGTGCATTACAGATTCGGATTTCTTCATTGCGATTTGGTGAGCTTTTGTGAATTAAAATTGATATCAAGAATATATAGAAGAATACAAATGAGTGTATTCATATTGGACTATTTTCATTTAATGTGAACAGTGGCGATTGAGCGATTAAGGCATTTTGTGAATTTGTGCTGTGTTGCATTGTTGGTTAGCTATTGGGATTTGTCTATAAGAAGTGGTACGTTTCTATTGTTGTTTCATTGTTTTCAAATTTTATATTAGGGATTTCATTGTACTGCAGTTGTTCTTCATAATGCCACCAACGAGAAGATCTAATTTAAGCCGACGTTCAGCTGGTGCACGAGCAGTGTCGACTCATCGTGCGAATATGAGTCAAGAAGATAGAAACATTGCCCAACAACGAAGAAATGCAAACCACGTCCAAATTCGTGCGCAACAAACAGAAGAACAACACAACAAAGTCGTCGAGTAAATCAATGTGTACATTTATCGATGCAAAGTCGACGGATAAACACAGAAAATAGACAACAAAGAAGAAGTGCTGGCAATGTCAATTTGCTTCGAGTAGCTTTCCGATATGATTGTGCATTCGATTATCGATCTCTTCCTGCCGTACAAATTGGATCAATGGTTGTAGTATGTCCACATTGCAATGCATTGAAATTTCCAGGAGAAACACCTGGAATGTGTTGCCTTAGTGGAAAAGTTAAATTGCCAACATTGCCATCGCCACCGGAACCATTGCGATCGTATCTAGAAGGCGTAACAAGAGAATCAAAGCAATTTCTTGCAAATGTTCAGAACTATAATGGGAGCTTTCAAATGACTTCTTTCGCTGCATCAATTATCAATGAAAGTGGATATAATCCGTCGTTCAAGGTAATTCCTGCTCGAAAGAGTACTCATCCGTTTCCTTTGAATGATCGCATTTTATTAATTTTGAATTCGTCTCTTGGTAACCAGATTCAAGGGCAGGTGCATCATCGTGCTGGGTCGTTATTGCCGCTTCCTGATGGCGAATACAATTTTTTACAAACCTATTTTATTGGGATCGAGAGCGATGAAATAAACCGCCGTAGTGCATTGTACAACAAAACGAAAGAAGACATAATCAGAGAATTGCAACGAATGCTTCATGACCATAATGAATTGATTGGATTATTTAAGAATGCGTTAGACAGAATGCTAACAGATGATCATCAAATCGTGATTAAAGCAGATAAAAGGCCTAACGGAGCGCACGAACGTCAAGACAATGCACCGACAATTGATGAGGTTGCCATTATTGTAGTCGGTGAACAAATGGAGTCACGGGATATTGTACTGACGCGTCGAAACAATGGACAATTGCAACGTATTAGTGAGACGCATCGGTCGTATGATGCACAAGGCGGTATGATCAAGGCGGTCTCCAAAAGCATTGGTGTACAATACAGTTACAGGCAATACTTTTGTAGGCAGGACGAAGTCGGCCGGGTCAGCTAGTAGGTAATAAAGCAATTCAGGAAAACCTGGAGAGATTAGATCATAGAGATCCAGTAAGAATGTTTTAAGGTAGGAACATATTTAAAAAATTAAACCACTCTATTTAACTAAAATAGTTGTGCACGAATCTGAAAGGAATATACTAAGAAAGCTGCATGATGCAATAGGAGCTTTTCTGGAATCAATGCATTCTAAGTATTTCGATGAAACCAATAATAATGAAACTAGTCGGCATTCGCCGATGATATTGTTATTTATCATGCTAATAAGACAAAATCTTATATTAATGAGGGACTTCAAAACTCATTAGACATGGTCAAGGACTATGCCCTTGGTTGGTCAAATATAAACTCTAGCAAGTGTGAGACTATTGTATTTCGGCCACCATTAGGAAAATGTAATAACGACGTAAAACGGAATTAGAAACAAATCAAACCTTTCGAATACGAGCGTTGAGAACAAACACCAAATTAAATATCTAGGGGAGCACCTGGACAAAATACGTACACTTTTATGAATATATAAAGGAGATGGTCTCAAAGGCAAGGAAAGCGTTTTTTATAAAGTACATAGGCGTCTTTTTCATTCTAAACATATAAATTCCCGGGTCAAAACTATTTTGTACGAAACGTTAATATAATGACATAATATATGGTTTTCCTCTCTGGTTCAACGTATCGCCGGCGTTCATTGAAAAATTACGGATATTCGAAAGGAAGTGTTTAAGAGCCTCTACTTCTCAGTACAGAACAGCACAAAGTCAGTACACAAAGTGTAAATCAAATAAGAAATTGTATGAGTATAATAAGGCAAATGTAATTAATAAATTTAATAAGAACCCATATACTACGGGATACAACAAACTATGGAAAAAATTTAATAATGGCTCCCTACTATATAAATTATTTAAGTGACAAGCACACAAAATATATCGAGGATACAAATGGGATTCCCGTCATATATCATATATACAGACGGGCAAATATAACAGCAGTATAAAGTACAACGTACAATGTCGGTGATTGTAGACACAATACTAACATATCGCATAAAGATATTGCACTAACGTCAAAAACCATAAAATTGAGGTGGCTATCTTAAAATTATTGTTTTATAATAAAAAATTTTAGATTTAATTATACCATAGATATTAGTATATAAATAATACGATATTTATGTAATTTTTTTATTAAAAAATTTGTTATCTTATATGAGTGTTAAATTGATTTGAACACAATGAATTTATTAAGCTGTATCTGGGACAATGCATAAAAAAAAAATATAAATTTTTAAATTTCTATTGTTTATTATGGTACTAAATTTTTTATAATTACTTGAATTCAATTATCATTTCAAAAATAATTATTATAAAAATAATTTTTCCTAAAAAAATAATGATTATGGGGTGATTTTTTTAATATTACTCAAATTTAATCATTACAATTAAAAAAAAAATCCTATAAACTAATAATATAATCATTAGTATATCATTTTTATAATAAAACTCATAATGATTACTGTCCATGACTTCTGTGGATGAAGGCACAACAGACAACGGCTGTTTCGGAGATAAGAAAAGACTGTCCAAATTATCCAAGTTAAGAGTTACTGGTACAATTATAGTACGATTACTAGAAGCTTTTATTCCGTCTTGGGAAGGACGAAATGTCCTCAGACCATCTAAAAGTATCAAACTAATAGAGACAAAATCATTATCTAAAGTGTGAAATCCTTTCGTGGCCTCTTTAAATAGCTTATAAAAGTCATCATCGAATTCCCTACACTTCCAACATGTTCACACAGAGGGAAAAGATTAGTTGGAAATCAATTCAGGCATTGGAAATTCCATGATAAAGTCTATTTTTTGATTAGAATTCATAATTGTCAAACATCAGAATTATTTGTCGATGTTGTTGATAGGTTAAAAATAGGTCTTACTAAATACAAGTTGCTACTAGCGAACTTAAGTTGCATTAACCAATCTGAGTATATATTGGAATCATGTGAAATGGAAGATACAAGGTGCGCAAAAGTAATCCTCCTATCAGAAAATGCTATAAATTTTGCAATTGGCCCCTAATGTCAGTTCTGTTTTGACATTTGTATAGTAAACACATGCGAAATACACGTTAATAAACAATGTTACGCTAGACTGCTCCAGAACGCGGATTATTGCTGACTATTTATTTGACCAATAATCGGTCGGTGACTTTGGCACAACTTGAATTTCGTCGCAGATTTCCTGGCCGTCCAACGCCTACTGGTGAAACACTGCGACGTTTAGCCGCTCGCCTCGAAGAGACTGGCACAACACGAGATGCTGCCAGGCGTGGCAGACCCCGGAGTAGCCGTTCTGCAGAGAATATTGCTGCTGTAGCCGAGGATGTCATGGAAGCGCCGTGAGCGCTACAGAGCAATGATCAACGAGTTCTTTTTGCCGCAACTTGATGAATTGGGATTGGAAAACATGTGGTTCCAACAGGACGGTGCAACGGCACACACTGCACGTGCCACAACCGATATGCTGAAGGATGCATTTCCCGGGCGCCTAATCTCCCGTTTTGGCGATTTGCACTGGCCAGCAAGATCGCCTGATTTGACCGCTCCAGACTTCTTTTTGTGGGGCTTTTTGCAGTCGAGGGTTTATATCAACAAGCCTCAGACTCTTGCAGCTCTTAAAGGCAATATCCGTCAAGAATGTGAGGACGTATCTCCGGAAGTTTTGGCCAAAGTGATGGAAAATGCCATAAAAAGGGCTCAAATGACAATCAACTGTGGCGGCGGCCATTTACATGACATCATATTCTCGACTTGATGTAAAAAAAATTAAAAGACCAAATAAAAATAATCCACACGAAGAATCAAAGTTTTTCATTTTTGTTTTTAAATTACAGCCAAAAAACATTGGAAGTTTACTTTTGCGCCACCTTGTACAACTAATAAAAAGCACAATATTAGAATTCGTGTTCAATTATTAGTTACTGTAATCATAATTTAGTTTCTGTTACAAAAACACTTGTTGCAAAATTACGAGTACGTATTCGATTTTCCACAAGAGGCTTTGTTGTTAAAGAGAAACTACATATATTGGAATGTTATACGAGGACTTTACAGAAAAACTAATATTTTAAACAGAAAGTGATAAACAAAGTTGTGAAAAAACAATAAAGTGTATAAATATCAGACAGCGAAGAATACATATTATCATAAATTGAAGTGAACTGAGACTTTTAAATATAATCGATGAATATGACGCCACTATTGACGCCTTCACAAACACATGCAGACAATTGTGGACACTTGTAGACACTTGGCTGGAGGACGTATTATTGTGGATGACACAAATTGACTTAAACATAAGTACGTTTGATACTCAGAGTAACACACCCCCATTTTTGATCGATAATATGAAAAATTTAGAAAGATTGTCTGTATTTGTTCTTCGATTGGACGCTCCGTTTTCGAGATATAGAAATTGTTTCATATTTTCGATAAAAAAATCGGCACGAAATACGAACCGCGATTACAAATAATAATAATTTTGTTTATATTTAAATATAAAATACACAATTTTAATAAAAAGTCATTTTTTTTACTTTTTTCCTATAAAATTCATAAGGGGTTAAAGCATCACCAAATGGTTGTGATAGCCATGAAATTCAACTAATTACTTTAGCATAGCGTACCAAAGTATCATTTCGTACAACCGAATTAGTTTTAACATTTTTTGTTCATCTAACTAATTGAATATTCACCGCTACAGAATAATTTGATTGCTAGAACTAAAACTCGATTGACAGATCACATTCATTTCTTGTTGCTGTGGCTTCAACTAAATATTTCAGTTCTTGCAACCAAAACTGAATTACAAATCAATTGATATGCACCACATTTGGTGATATTGAACACAATTATTGGTAATCACAACAGAATAATTTGACAGTCCAATGAACCGCCAAATTTTAGTTGGCTGTAAATATAGTTGTGACAACGAATCACTTCTCTGTGTGCAGCGAAGCGCGCTTTCCTTAGCCGTAATTATGTCATAATTCCTTCCATTGAAGCCAGCACACTTCACATGGGCATGACTATCACAAACCAACATGAAAGAAAACAACCACCGTATACGTCCCTGACTATACAAATCTAGTAATAATTACCAATTATGTCTAAAGGTATGCAATAAAATAAAATAAAACGAATTGGTACAACTTTCAAACACTAAACGCCGAATAATACTGGGTTGTATACTGGGATATAGCATAATACGGTTAAAAAAAGTTGTTTAAGTTGTTTTCAGCGTATAGGTATCGGGACTTCAAACGCCGGTAGATGACTATTAAAAAATGTAACTTCCCATAATCAGCTCTTCGACATGCATCTTTTGAGACCATCCCGCGATTGAAACTCCAAAATACATACCTTTCAGTACACCCTATTTTACATCCACTCAAAATTCGGCAATTTCTTTAATAAATTGTGTCTCAAAAGAAATACAAATAGTCTATAGTATTTCCTTACTTACTTAGATGTTTTCAAACAACCCAGGGGGATCAAGGGCCTTACAAAATGAGGATAATATGTTCTCCAACCGGCTCGATCTTCAGCTTACCTCCTCCAGTTGGTGACACAACGCTGTCACGGGCAATATTCCAAGTCGTCTTTGTGGCAAATCTTGGTCGTCCTATTTTTCGATGTCCTTCGTGTACGTCTTCGAAAACAATTCGAACTGGTTCAGTCTGGTCCATTCCTACTAACATAGCGTAGCCGAGGTAAACGCTTTATTTTGATGCGCCTAACTACGTCGATGTCGGAACACTGATTATACAACTGGTGGTTCATCCAACGTCGATATTCGCCATTTTCTTTATCTTTTCATGAATGATATCTCATCAGCATTCGATTTGACCCAGGATTCTGTGCCTTAAAAACAGGTTGTACGAGAGTCTGATATAGTTGGATCTTCGTTTATCGAGAGAGGGGTTCACATCTGAAGCGTTTGCTTAGCCCGAAATAACGCCTGTTTACAAACGTAATTCCTCGTTTGATTTTCAGGCTGACATTGCGTCTGTTCATTATAATGGTTTTAAACGTTCAGCCTTTCCTCCAATCGGGTGGACGTTCTGCTTGTCAAAACCATTAATCTATGGTTGTCCTCAGTTACTGCTAAACCCTCTTTCATTGATTCCTTTTCAATTCTCGAACAGACTGCAGTAAATTCTCGCAGATTTCGGTCACTGATGTCCAAATCATCAGCATACGCGAGCGGCATGTAACTTTTGCTGCTGACAATTTTATTCGTGTTTACTGAAGCTTTTCTCACGATGATCTCAATTAATATATTGAAAGGAAGGTATGTTGGGGTGTCGCCCTGCCTGGGGCCTCTCATCGTACAAAATGGTTCGGAGAGATCATTACCAACCTTTGCTGAGGATTTAGAGTCGGCCAGTGTCATTATACAAAGGCGTATCCGCTCAGCAGGAATACCAAGCTCCGATAGAGCTTGGTACAGTATCTCCATAATCGGACTATCGATGGCAAGCTTAAACTCTACAAAGAGGTGCTACGATAGGTGTAGATTTTGTTTTCCTGGCGTTTTTCCTAGATTTATCGTAATGTGAGTATCTGATCGATAGTTGACTTTCCAGGCCCAAAACCACATTGATAAGGTCCGATTAGGTCGGCAGTAAATGGCTTCAGCCTATCGCGTATTACTTTCAAGAGAACCTTGTATAAGGGCTTATTCTACGACAGTTGGTACATATACTCGGGTCGACTTTTTGGATAACAGGGCACAGTATGCTGAGACTCCAATCGTCGATCATGCTTTCGTCTAGCCAGATTGTGCAAACCAGCTGATGTGTGCACCCTTACAACTCACAGCGGCTTTGAACAGCTTAGCCGGTAGTCCGTCAGCACCTGGAGCTTTGTTGTTCTTAAACCGGGAAATTTCAGTTCTAACTTCGCTTTGGCTAGGAGGGGCGCACTCGACGTCATCGTCCTGTATGCGATGCATACCATTATATATATCGAAGTCTTCTGGGAAAGGTAAAGCAGAGAAGTGTTATCTTCATATGCCGAACATACCCTACACATCCTTGACTAGATTCCCGTCGTCTTTATCTCCACAAAGGGAGATTTAGACCATTTTCATTGGTTTAGCTTTGTACTTTTCCGTAGAATTTACGGGCCTCAATCTTCCTTCTTAAAGATTAAATTTTCTCACACTTTTCACAACCGTTTTTTCCTCCTAAACAATCGGGGATCCCCCCTCCTCTTCTCCTTTCACCACTCTGTAACAGCTCGCGTTACAACTGACTGAAGCGTTGTCGTACGTGCAGCGTTCTTTTCGTCACTTGCCATGCGGCATTATTCATAGGACCATAAATATTACATTCCATGTAGGGATTGGGGAGAGCTTCTCACAAACAGTGAGCTGCGCGCTTTCTAATTTTTCACTCACTGATTGGGGCCTACCGGTTTTGCACCGGTGCCGAACGGTATTTTGAGAGGCTTTTTCATGTCTAAGTATGTAGACGATAGTGTCGCCATCACTAAGCCAGGTGGCCGTCGGCGAAGGAAATGTAAGGCGATAAGAGCAGGAATCGAACAAGATACCCGCATACTAGCCTTTACACTACCAACGGCCACTCGTACCATGGTTTGTCTTTAAGCGGGTTTTCATAGAGTGGGAAATGTGCTTCTACTGCGCTTCAGGATCATGAGGCAGGGGTGCAATCTGCGGCAGTGACTGATTGAGTGTCTCTGCATACGCCGGAGCTAACTCTGGTAGTTGCAGCTGCAGTTGTCAAGATGTCTATATGTCTCTTTCGTACGACTTGCGGTCTGCTATACATTGTATGAATCTTTGTTGCAACTAGGTAGGGATCCGAATCGGTATTAGCTCCTCTTATCACACATACGTCCATTACACTAGTATAGTGCCCTCCATCAAACACCAGGTCTGTTGTCAGGGGATACCCAAGTAGCCTTATGGACGTCTTTACGTTAGAATCTCGTACTACTGATAACTATTTTTTCGCCGCGGATTTTACGAACAACAATTTGTGAAATTTCCAGGGGTTCACAAATTCATAGGAATCCTTATCCTAACAATGTCGTCCCATCAAAATCCTCTACTCTGGTTCCCATATTCGCAAGATTTTAGTATGGCGTTCCCACGATTATGAGTCGCTTGTGTATAGCGAAGGGATTTCTCATCGAAAATGAAAAAAATAAAATGATATAATGTGTATCGAAATTGGGTCCCGTTTCCAGCCAGGATCCTAGGCAACTGTCTTATTTATCTGTTAGTTAGGCTGTGAGATGTATGAATCCCTGCGAAAGCTTAGTGTTATGAAGTGGGCAGAGAAAGCAATAGATCGAGTAGGTTGGAGAAATATGTTATTTTCATTATTTGAGGTTATTATCCAAAATTAGTTGTCAATGACCAATTAAGCAAGTTACCAATAACGTCTTCAATACTAACCAGTTGAAACAATAGGAATTTGCCTACTTGTGGAAACTTTTCCATGCTAAGGTTGTAGATTGTTCAATATTATTTATAGTTTTAATATTGCTCATAGTTTTTTAATGGCTTTTAACTACGAAACGTTGGAAAGGTGGATTCTTGATTTATAGTTTTATATTAAATCTCTGCGAGTATTTAAAACGGTTGACAAACAATCCTGCATTAAATGCTCAACGAGTTGAATGTTTTTATGTAATGGAAATATTTCAACACTTGACTTTTTCAATACTGCTAATTGCAGGTTTGGCAGATATGTAAATACTCGTATCTATATTTCTGTTTACATCAACACAATAACAAAATCATCCTAAAATGCAAATCATTTGTAAGGACAATTGTATGTATAAATTACATTCAAATCCGAAATTTCCACACTTCACTAAAGTGTGTCAACACAAAAGTTAAAAATGAAAACGGTTGCATGACTTCAATTTATGCATGTCAACAGTAGGACGAAATCCTTGTTCTGTATATGAAAAAGTATCCTTTGAAAACAATAGGTGAGAGACAACCCAACTGATAGTTTATTACTTAACACAATATTTGAAATTTTTGTTGCGAATGCTAAAAAACTATAAAAACATAACAGCAAATTTATGAGCTACGATATGGTTACATTTGAGTTCCTGGCTCTTTAAAGAGCTGAAGAGAGTGAAATGTTGTAACATTAAAGAGAGTGCATAATCATATCAGTGGTTTTGGTTTAAATATTCCGCTATATACTATATACATATTGCACCCTAAATAAATCATACATCAAAATTTCGAGATTTTAATTTTTTGCTTAAAAACAATCACTGAGGACCTATTCTATCTTTTGTAACAGTCTGGCGTAATTATCTCTTCCCGTTAGTTAAAAAAATCCAGGATCAATATGTCTACTTTTGAGACTTTTCATACATTTTTTAACTTTGCAACTTAGTTTTTTGTCTCTACTGAAAATATGTAAATTATGAGTTGTGACACTTTTGTATTTGGGGTGCGATATGTACATTGAAGAGGTCATTATGAAAGAGATCATTATCAAAGTAAAATTCCAAAAATGTTCCAGTTCTAAGGTTAACCCTACTTTTGGCACTATTTACATATCGTCGTTCCGAAGTTATCTTCACGTATCTCCAAAGTAAAAAATTTCCAAAGTCATTGATGAAATTTTCCGAGTTATAGCTATTTATTCGCCATCTTTTGGGAAATATTTTTTTTGTTTATGGCGCATACGTGAACATAAGCTGAAAAAAGCTATACTACAGAGTGGAGCGCGGAATTTTGCTTATTTGGAAATGAAATAAAAAAATTATGAGCTGTAGAAAAATTTATTTTCTATTTTAATTATATGGAACAGTAAGGGAATTTTTAAATTACATGGTTTTTAAGAGCGTATCTGGCAAATGTCTACCATCGCTATTCACACACTGCTGCATACGTTTTCTGAAGTTTCAATTTTGAAGTTAAAAAAAAAATATTTGACAGACGTAAAAAAAGATATTATCATCCTATTAATATTTGCATTTTGTTTTCGTACTATATCTCAAAAGTAACTCCGGATAAAGTCTATAACATTACAAAAAAGTAACAAAAAAATTTCATACAGTGTCGCTGCACCCTGATGTACAGAGTGGAGCGCGGAAGTTTGATTTTTTGCACTGCCCTTAATTTTTCCAGGATAACCGTCTTGCCGTAACTGTGACCTCCGAACGGTACTTGACTATGATACAGGATTTTTTATATTTTTTATATATATATTTTTTATTGTATATCCACGATAATGGTTCCAACGGTACCATAACGTGTTAAATTTTTACCAAAAGTGGACATACAAGAAAACGACTTCGTAATATCTCTGAAACCATAAGAGATAAGGACCTGGGGATTAAATAAATGGATAGATCTAAAACAGTTGTCCCAGGAAATAGTCTTATCTTATCTTTTTTCTGATTTTTTTGATATATGTACGAGAAGATAACTTCGGGTCGACGATATGTCAATATTGCAGCTTTTAATAGGATGTAACTTCTTTATTGAAATATAAATAAAAATACTAAAAATTTAAGTTTTAAACTATATATACAAACTCAAGTAGGCAAATTGCATATGCGAATTAGTATCTATCGGCAATCGGTAAATACCAATACTCAGTGAAAATCCAATAATTCCACTACAAAACTAAAAAGCATTTTTCCTCCATGTTCTTCTTTATCTCTTACATTCTCGCATCGTTGCAGTGTTTTGAGGTGAGTTATAATCACTGTCACAAAGATGTATTTTTGATGACCGGGCTAGTGTCACTTACGTTTTCGAATTTCAGTTTTGAGGGCGATATTGTTCATTTTAGTTAAGGTATAACAAATTTAGCATACGCCCCGATGATGTAGGGTATTTAATGTCAGTCTGTTATACGAACATTTCCTTGTCTTATTACTAAACGAGCCAGGTATGGAAGCTTAAGGTCCTGCTTTTTCAATATAAATTGTAACTGCCTGTTGACTGAAATTAGTGCTGCAATTGAGTTATCTTCTTCAGTTTTCTTAATGGTCCAGGTATTTTGTCTAGATTTTCGGTGTTTCCTTGAATTTATTAAACGTATGATCCAATAATACATGCCTTATAATATCTCTCACAATCGATGATGCTGGACAACCCATGAGCATGCCTTTACTCTGCTCGTATATTTTATATTCGTACTTAAAATAGCGCGTCTTCCGGATACAAAACTTCAAAATTTCCAAGAATAATTCCAGTGTTGTTTTCTTTTTGGCCCCAATATCATTCCAATGATAATTTATAGTCTTGCGAGCAAAATTAATGGGTATATTATGTAATTATACATAGTGTTGTGAATTTTTCGACAGTTTTGATGAACAAATGTGCCCTAAAGAATTCCCTCTTTATGGATCTTAGGCAGTCTGTATATTCTAGAATCTATTGTATTTTCCTCCGATAATGAGCATCTTTTATTGCAGGAGGATTAAATAACTTTTGTTAAATGGTGTGATTGTCAGTTTATGCTTCTTAACTTGAGTAAATGTAAAAATATATCGTTTTACAGAAGGAAGTGTTTGGACACTTTTTGCAAGGTAGGTGAAAATGTGCTGGATAATGTGTAAATGTGTAAAGTATAAGGATACTTGCATATATAGGACATCTTGTTTGTTAGGATTTATAAAACGTTGGTCCAGGGAATTTGATGATCCTTATTTGTCACAGCGAGCACGGTTCAATAGTTTGGCTTCTACATTATAGGTGCCATATTTCTAGACTCGAATCTGTTCACAAGCAGTTCCTACATTTTGTTTTAAGCAATCTTGCGGGGAGCTCATCTTCGAACCTACCTCCCTATATTCATAGAATATAGCTCATTGATTTGCCCACCTTAGAGCTTCGTAGGGCAATGTTGTCTGTATCTTTTATGGTTAAACTAATCAATGGAGAAATTAGTTTATCATATTTGATCTCTTCACTGAATTTTAATGTTCCTTTTACAGCTTATAGACAACATGTTCCATTTTTGCTACCCGCATTAAACCATAACTACGAATCTTTTTATCCACTTTTTACTCTTTGCAATATATTTTATGAATTCCACCATCTATTCTCTGTATCGGATTTGATTGAAGTAATTAAACGGCTGATTGGTTTTTTTAATAATGCCTTGAATTGCCTGATTTAAGATGTAAGATTTTATTCGGAAGGTCAAGTGAATGAGTTTTTTTTTCTAAATATTCTGTTTTATAGGTCCTGCTGCATCTGTTCCTGCTTCATTCTCATCCTGATCTATCTGTTCCTGCTTCACCTGTTCCTGTGACACATGTTCTTACTTCATCTGTTCCTACTCCACCTATATTATCAGTTTTTCCTTTATATGTCCTGCTTCATCTGCTCCTGCTTCATTCTCTTCCTGCTGCATTTGTTCATGTGACACCTGTTCCTGCTTTATGTGTTCCTCCTTCATCAGTTACTGCTTTATCTGTTCCTGTTTCATCTGATCTTGCTTCATCTGTTCCTCCTCCAACTATATCAACTGTACTTGCTTCATATGTCCTGCTCCATTCTTTATTCTCTTCGTGCTGCAACTGTTCCTGTGACATCTATTTTTTGTTTATGTATATGTTCCTGCTTCACTTGTTTGAATAGTTCCTGCTTCATTTATCCCTGCTTTATATTAGTCCTGCTGTCATCTGTTCTTGCTTCACCTGGTCCTGCGTCTCTTGCATCATTAGTTTCTGCTTCATTTGTTCCTACTTTATCTATTCCTCATTATTCTGGTCATGCTTCATCAGTTTCTGCTTCATCTGTTCCCGCTTAATCTGTTTCCGTGTCATATGTTCTTGTTTCATTTGTTCCTGCTGAATCGGTTCCAGCTTCCTCAGTCCTGCTCCATCTGTTTCTGCTTTGTCTGTTCCTGTGTAATCTGTTATTGCTTCATCTGTTCCTGCTCCACATACATCATCAGTTCCTGCTGTATCTATCCTGCTGCATCTATGTATAATAATTCTGTTAATATCGTTTTTGGTTGAGCAAATAAATAATTAAAAAATAAATAAAGAATTTACCCTTCATCTATGCGTCAATGAATTTGTCATTGAGTAATTTCTCCACTAAAGTATTAGTCGTGTCCAGCAATCCGGTAATTGGATCCTGTGCTGACGTTAATAAGTGCATAGATCTCCAAATTGCAGAAATCCAATTCTGCTGTTTGGCCCCTTCTAAATTGCAGACATCCATTCCAGCTGTTTTGCCCATTCAAATATTTTACTATGCGGCCCACTGTACCCAAAATATATTTATCTCTCCTGTGGTTACAGAAAGCATACATATTTTGTTTTTTGTTGTACTAATGTATAAAATACTTTACATTTTACGTTGTATTAAACCCCTGAAAATTATGAAGGAAGTTGGCCGAATATTACAAACAAATGGTTTCCCATTTCATCCCATGAAGAAATTGACTAGAGCTTCTCACAACCAGTGACGTGTGCGCTGTCTAGTTTTACACTAGACACTATGCGAGTTGACCGCCGCAGAAACAAATATGACGCGGTCAGAGCAGGGATCGAACCCAGGATCTCATATACAAGATATTGTTTTTCTTTTCTCACATATGTCCTCAAGCTGAAATAACAATATTTAACACAAATAAGTTGGAGGGTCAACTACGAGGGCGGCCCCAAAACTAGTTGGGAAAAATTTGCTTTACTTTTCAACATAATCTCCTTTTAGCTCGATACACTTTTTTGAGCAATATTCAGTAGCGTTGATACCCTATTTATAGAAAGAATGGTGAAACTCCATAAAATAGCCATTAAGCGCAGTCTCCACCTCTTCATTGTTGCCAAATCTGTGCCAAATCTTTTACCACCGAGGCATTTTTTCAAGTTAGGCAATAGGCAAAATCCGAGGGAGCTAAATCTTACGAATAATGTGCGTAATGTAGCAATTCGAGATTTAATACATTAATTTTGGTCATCGCAATAGTGGATGTGTGAACTGGAGCATTATTTTGATGAAACAACACTTTCCCTTTTGCCAAATGCGGCCTTTTTTCCACAATTTCGTCACTTAAACAATACAATAAATTAATATAATATTTGTTGTTGATGGTTTTTCCTTTCTGATGATAATCAATAAAGATTATCCCATGCGCTTCCCAGAAAACAGACGCCATAAACTTGCCTGCAGATCGAACCGTCTTCGTATTCTTTGTACACGATTCTCCCCATTCCAGTCGGCTGCTTGGACTATTCCTTTGTCTCAGGTGTGAAGTGTTGGTCCAATGTCTTGTCCCTGGTTATAAATCAACGCAAACATTCGGATTACCATCGCCAAACACTCTACCGAAACACCTTCACGACGCTGTTTTTGCTCTATTGAACGCAAGCGCGCCACCCATCTTGCGCGCAGCTTTCTCATCTTCAAATCTTCGGTCAATATACGATGTGTAGCACTTTTTGAAATGCCTATCATTTCAGCTAGCTCACGCATCCTCAGCCGACGATCATCGGATACTATTTTGTTGCTTTTCTTAACCGTGTCTGGCCTGGACAACTCAATTGGTGGAACATTACGGCGTTCGTCGAGGCAGCTCGTACGGCCTCGTTTAAGCTCTACTACCCAATATTTTACAGTCATAAACGAAGAAGCACACTTCATCAGAGTAGGATCAAGCTCGGCTTTAATACTGTTTGGCAAACTACTGGCACCATCTATACGTCGGGTCGGCTAGTTTTGGGACCGCTTTCGTACACGTAAAACTCACATACTAAATTCGACGTCAAGCCATTCCAAAATTGAATCAAAAACGTCACTCAATGCAATTAAATTTTCTATTTAGTAAATAAAACTCAGTTGTTGTAAAGTTTATTGATCTGTTTAAGTGTACGTAATTTCCCCTAATAATAATTATGAAATATGAATTTAATTTAACGCTGGTTTAGGAATTGTCTCCTAAATTCAAGTACGAAATCATTCCTAAAAGTTCATCAAGAACAAAAAAAAATTGTAGGCTACGAAAGAGGTTCCAACCTTTGTAAATTCACTGAAATTCACTATAATCGATCTAATAGATGTCCACTAATGGAAGTCACAAGCAGGATGGCATCAATACATTTGTAACTAATTTGAGCTGGGGCTTATGCAAGCATAGCGATTATCCGGGGGTCGGTAACAACAACTGTTTTACGTTGCAGAGATAAAATGAGGGGAAACGGGTTTTAGTTTTAATTTCAATTATTCCAATATTTTCAACAACTTAGGGTTCGGGTTTTAGTACATAAAGGGTTTTTCAACAGAGACGCTACAAAAGTAAATCCATAGGGACAGCAAACGACGCCATATTTTTTCCCGCTCTTTTGACATTTCTCTTCAGTAAGGTTTGCCATTTCATCATGGAAAGATATACGAGACAACAACGAGTCGAAATTATTAAAATTTACTACCAAAATTTGGAGTCAGTGGCCTCAACTTTAAGAGCGGAAAATCATCTTCAGCGATGAGGCTCATTTCTGGCTGAATGGCTTCGTCAGTAAGCAAAATATGCGTTACTGGTCAGACAGCAATCCACACGTAATCCATGAGTCATCATTGGATCCCGAAAAAATTACGGTTTGGTGCGGTTTATGGGCCGGCGGCGTCATTGGGCCGTACTTCTTTCGTGATGATCAAGACCGGCACATTACTGTGAATGCCGTTCAATGATAACCGAATATTTTCGCCCCCAATTGGATAATATGGACTTGGAGGACATGTGGTTCCAACAGGACGGCGCCACAAGCCACACAGCGAATGCCACAATCAATTTATTTATTTATTTATTTATTTATTCAATCATCTACAGAATTTCATTCTTACAGATTATAGCTACATAAAGACTTAATACTAATTGCACCAAGTTTGGTGAACGTGTTATCTCACG
The DNA here is from genome assembly GCA_963931995.1 of Phaonia tiefii. NCBI lineage: Eukaryota > Metazoa > Arthropoda > Insecta > Diptera > Muscidae > Phaonia > Phaonia tiefii. Next base: position 100,642,070 of record OZ008369.1, on the reverse strand, counting down.
AAATGGCCCAGTCGATTGGCCGCCTCGGTCGTACGATTTGACGCCGTTAGATTGTTTCCTGTGGGGCTACGTCAAGTCTATGGTCTATGCCAACAAGCCAGCGACGATTGATGAACTTCGTACGAATATCGAACGTGAAATTGCAGCAGTATCGGCCGATTTTTGCTTGAAAACCGTCGGAAATTGGACTCAGCGTCTGGACTTCTGCAAGCGTGCCTGTGGTGGCCATGCAAAAGAAATCGAGTTCCATACATAATGGCATCGAACGTACTTTCACAGGAATAAAGAATTTCATTGGAATCTTAAACCGGTTTTGTTTTATTTATCATATCAAAATCAAATCCTACTGAATGATGACAGAACTTAATACGTTGAGTCCAGTGCATACTGGGACAGATTTAAAAAAATGACCGGACAAAATTAATGACGTCGTTGTTTTTGACTTTAGACGTGTCCAACTCATTAGTTAAATTAAAAAAAAAAAACGTTATGGGTATCGTTTCAGAGGTTTTTGGATGCCTCGATTTCATTTTTAGCAAACATTTTTCGTTCAGGATTTCGATAACTAACCTAACGGTGGAATGACCATGTAGAATTTTACCTTTTCGCATAAAATTTAGGTTTCACGTTTTAAACTTTTCTGCCAACTTTACTGGGAATTATAAAATAAATTAAAAGTTTGAGAAGTTTGTTTCGTAACCATACAAGGTTTGCTTGGGACCTCAAAAAAAACTTCGTTTAAAAAAATCTATATCATTACGTTCGACATTTTCAGCATCGTCGTCTTCGGAACTTTCGAAATTTTAGTGTGAAATTTCGAAATTTTAGTTTGGCATTTTATGGTATTGTCAGTCCGCCAGAGTAATATATTTAACTTTACACTGAAAAAAATTAATTTTTACATACGTATTTTATATTTAAATATGAAATCGAAAACTGGGCCAAAGTTTAAAAAAAAATGGTAGTAAAGGGTAACGAAATAAAATTAAATTTTTTTTGGTCCACATAAGATTAAAAAATGTAATATCTTTAGTCAATTACTTTCATTGCAATTGGAAGGGATTGGTGAAAGCTCTTTTAAGTACAGTGCATAGGAAAGGATAGAGCTTTCTCGATTATAATATGTACGTATGTACTAGGGTAACCATCATTATTCGGTTAATCGTGTTATAGAATTAACCGAAATTTTTAATAATTAATTTTTCGATTAACGATTAATTGGAACAAATCAGTGCGTTTAATATATTTGGGAGAATATGTTAGAGAGGCCGTTATTTTGTAGCGTGTAGTGATGTTGGAGGCAAATTTTAACGATATCACGGGATTCAATTGCAATTCGCAATTATTTGTTATCATGGTGCAGTAATGATCTCCATTCACAAATATGCACCCACCGGCCTAGTTATTGAAGAAACATGAACCGACGACTCCACCAAACCCGTTATTTCATCTAGGTGTTATGGCGATTAAAATGACCTTCTTCGAGGTTTTTTTTATCTTAACGTTTCCATTGTAAAATATCATACAAAAATGAAAAATAATTCATTACAGTTTGACATGCCATAAAATCTCTACTAGAAAAAGCCTATAGAATTCACACTAAACTTGTTAGGTGTGATATCATGCCGCAAGTTCTTGCCGAAAGGAAGGCATCTCCTTGGTAGACATCGAAACCAACCATTCCTTTCAGACATACTTTACTCACATCGAATTCAAATATACTACAATGACAGTAAATAACCTACAATGACAGTTAATACACATTTCTAGTGTATACCATCTAACAGTTCTAGTATGCTACGAATTTAATTGTTCACGGTTCCAAATTTATTATGCACTTCTAATCAATTTTAGTATTTAACAAACTCTTTGGTCTTATTATCTTTCACCTGGAAACTGAATACGCTTAAAAATGCGCGTAACGCGAACAATTTTATAATTTCGCTTCAGCCGCACCGTACAACAGTTACTCCTTATACCCTTAACCATACAACTAAAAAAGTAAACACGTCCTAAATAAATACAATTATGAGTTGCGTCGAGGTGAGAACATTTAAAGGGCACCACTTCCTTGACGCGTTCGGAACACCTTTCATCAAGACGAAAGAAATCATTCAATTTAAACTTTTAAGTCAAATTTTTATGTTTTGACCGAATGGTAATAATGTCCTGTGAAGCGCGAAATTTATCAAGTTAGATATATCTGTTCAATCAAAAAAGGACATGATAGAATTGACAGTATTCCACAAATTAAATGTAAAGGGTTTTTCAATCAGAGAAATAAAACAAAACCGGTTTTAGATACCAATGAAATTCTTTATTCCTGTGAAAGTATGATCGATGCCATTATGTATGGAACTCGATTTCTTTTGCACGGCCACCGCACGCTTGCAGAAGTCCAGACGCTGAACCCAATTTTCGACGGTTTTCAAGCATAAATCGGCCGATACTGCTGCAATTTCACGTTCGATATTCGTACGAAGTTCATCAATCGTCGTTGGCTTGTTGGCATAGAACATAGACTTGACGTAGCCCCACAGGAAATAATCCAACGGCGTCAAATCGCACGACCGAGGCGGCCAATCGACTGGGCCATTTCGTGGGACAACACGCTCACCAAACTTGGTGCAATTAGTATTAAGTCTTTATGTAGCTATAATCTGTAAGAATAAAATTCTGTAGATGATTGAATAAATAAATAAATAAATAAATAAATTGATTGTGGCATTCGCTGTGTGGCTTGTGGCGCCGTCCTGTTGGAACCACATGTCCTCCAAGTCCATATTATCCAATTGGGGGCAAAAATATTCGGTTATCATTGAACGGCATTCACAGTAATGTGCCGGTATTGATCATCACGAAAGAAGTACGGCCCAATGACGCAGCCGGCCCATAAACCGCACCAAACCGTAATTTTTTCGGGATCCAATGATGACTCATGGATTACGTGTGGATTGTTGTCTGACCAATAACGCATATTTTGCTTATTGACGAAGACATTCAGCCAGAAATGAGCTCCATCGCTGAAGATAATTTACCGATGAAAATCCGAATCATTTTCAAGTTGTTGCTCTGCCCAATTCCCGACCATACGACGCTTATGGTGGTCAAGCTGCTTCAGTTCTTGCGTCAATTTGTTCTTGTAAGGGTGTAGGCCAAGATCTTTTCGCAAAATTCGCCACAACGACGTCACAGAGATGCCCAACGCTTGAGAACGACGTGTGAGAGACACAGTTGGGCCTTCTTGAACTGAAGTCTCAGCTTCAGAAATATTCTCGACACTACGGGCACTTCTTTGTCTCACTGGCACGGGAACATTTTGTACTGTGCCTGTGGATTCAAATTTTTCCACTAGACGCTCAATTGTTGATCTGGTAGGACGATTATGATGACCATAAATTGGATGTAGCGCTCTTAAAGTTGAGGCCACTGACTCCAAATTTTGGTAGTCAATTTTAATAATTTCGACTCGTTGTTGGCTCGTATATCTTTCCATGATGAAATGGCAAACCTTACTGAAGAGAAATGTCAAAGGAGCGGGAAAAAATATGGCGTCGTTTGCTGTCCCTATCGATTTACTTTTGTGGCGTCTCTGTTGAAAAACCCTTATGAGTTAACTAAATTGTCGTCGGTGGTGCAATCGTAGTGTGCGTGGAAGGAGGCCCTGACCACCTTAAATTTCTTTCGTCGGCGGTCACCTCGCTTTAGCCATGAAAATGCTTCTCAAAATACCGTTCGGAACCGGTGTAAAACAGTAGGTCCCAATCAGTGAGTGTAAAACTAGAACTCGCACAGCTCACTGGTTGTGAGAAGCTCTCCTAATCCCTACACGGGATGTAACTGGAAACCATTTATTTTATTTATTTTAACTAAATTGCTTAAAGTAACTTATTCAAGCACTATGCCAAGGAATACCTCGATATTCAGTTAAAACTTGAAGACAATATGGCTGATGTTAAAGTTTTTACTTGTATATGTAATCGTCATGACGTTCAACATTTATATTCACATCATAAGAGACAATCTCGGATGTAACGGCGAAAATACAATTTTTGTTAGTTTCAATATTCTGGTATTCTACAATTATTATTGCGGAAAACTGTGGAAGCGTGTAAGGAGAACTGTTCATTACAGGCTAAGCCGTTGTAAGTAATGTTTATTTGGTTTTGCTAATGCCAAATAAATTGAATTCAAGTAAAATATTATCTTTGTGATAAAATTACATTCAATAGGCTGTTATTTACTTTTGTGAAATACCAAAAAAACATGGGACTGTCCGTGGTGGAGGAAAGTTTCTGATTGCCATTCACTTAGAAGTGGCCAGAAATGATTCCTTCATTGGGCAGTCCAAGCAGCTCACTACTTCCACGCAGTATGTCCCCGGCAATGTCTTTTCGGAAACCTACGTTAGCTAGCTAGAGTGAGAAGGCGAAACAAATGAGCATCAAATCAGGTTTAGTAGGTGTCTGTTATCACTGAAGCTCATCAAATAATCGGGCATATTCTTTTGTCCTTAGAAGGCGGATGAGCCAAACATACGGGCCAACGGCGGATAGAAACTAAAAGAAGAAAATCCAGGTCCAACATATCGCATCCTGGGCAGCGTCTGATCCATAATGGGCGGCTGCAATCAAATATCCTGGCAGTAGGTAAAATGCAGAAAGATGGTGGGCTGGGTTTGCCTCCCGCCACCGTTCATAATGACAGTGAATATACAGCAACGAAAAATAAAACAAAAACAACCCCTATTTGTTGACGATCCACGCAAGCGTTATAAGGACAAGGATTTACGAATATGCACTTGGAATGCAAGAACTCCATATAGATCCGGTGCAAGTATCCAAGTGGCAGATGTCCTCGTAAGTTATAAGGCTGACATTACCGCTATCTAGGAAATGCGATGGACAGGACGTGGCTGCACGAGAAAAAGAAACTGCGATATATACTACAGTTGCCATGAAAAAAAAACATGAATTTGGTTGTGGATTTGTAGTTGGCAAAAGACTGCGACATCTAGTCTCTAGGTTCAATCCTTTGAGTGAACGAATAGCCACAATCCGCATAAAAGCGAAATATTTTTATATTTCCCTAATTTGTGTGCATGCCCCGACAGCAGAGAAAGTTGATGATGCCAAAGACATATTCTATGAGCTACTAGAGGAAACGTATCCAAGATTGTACTAGGAGATTTTAATGCCAAAGTAGGAAGTGAGAATGTGTTTAGTACAACTATTGGCAATTTCAGTCTACATGCTGCCAATTCCGACAACAGTATGAGACTGAATGACTTTTCCGCGGCAAAAAACATGGTCATTAGTGGTGCAAGATTCCCGAATAAAGACATCCACAAGGCTACTTGGGTATCCCCTGATCAAAGAACTAAGAACCAAATCGATCACGTGGTAATTGACGTGGTAATCCAGTGTAATGGACGTACGAATGATCAGAGGAGCTAACATCGATACTGATTACTACCTGGTAGCAGCAAACTTGCGCACAAGATTAAGTAGAGCGAAAATCGAACGAAACCAGACGCAGAGGAAGCTGGACTTCGGAAAGCTGCAATTACCAGAGGTAGCCACAGCCTACTCAAGGAAGCTCTCGCAACTTTTGGCACAGTACCCACCCCCTCCAGATGATGATCCTGATGCGCAGCGGAAACCCATTTTCGACTCTATAAAAACTGCCGCAACAACCGTACTTGGTTTCGAAAAGAACGCTACACGTATGGTAATGTTTCAGTCAATTGCAACGCGAGTTGCAACTGAGTGATATAGGGAGAAAAGAAAGGAGGTAAACCGTCTCTTTAGGCTTAAGAAATGGCAGTGCAGAAAGCGCTAGAGTGAGAAAATTGAGACATACAGAAGGAAGAACGAAGCCCGAAACTTCTACCAAAAAGTTAAAAACGGAACTAATGGACATAGTACAGGTCTCCCCTTCTGTAAAGACATGGACGGAAATCTCGTCGCAGATGTGCAGAGCATGTTGGGAATATGGAGAGAGCATTTCTCCGCGCTACTAGTACCTGAGATATCCAATGATGATGGGACAATCGATCACAATATGGACGACGACGTCGATTGCCCCCCTCCTAACCAAGACGAGGTCAGAACAGCTATTGCCCGGCTTAAGAACAACAAAGCCGCAGGAGCCGATAGATTACCGGCGGAGCTGTTTAAGGCTGGCGGCGATGAGCTGATAAGGTGCATGCATCAGCTCATTAGCAAAATTTGGTTAGATGAATGCATGCCCGGCGATTGGAGTCTCAGTGTACTATGTCCCATATTTAAAAAAGGTGACCCGAGTATCTGTGCCAACTACCGTGGAATAAGCCTTTTATCCATAGCATATAAGGTTCTATCAAGTATAATGTGCGAAAGACTAAAACCAATTATCGCTGACCTGATTGGACTATACCAGTGTGGCTTTGGGCCTGGAAAATCGACAACTGACCAGATTTTCACGCTACGCCAAATCCTGGGGAAGACACATGAAAAACAAATCGACACCTATCATCTATTTATCGATTATAAAGCGGCCTTCGATAGTCCTATACGGGAGAAACTCTATGAAGCAATGTCTGAGCTTGGTATTCCTGCAACACTCATATGCCTTTGTAGATGACCCTGACGAACACCAAATCCACAGTGAAAATTGGTAAGGATCTTAGCGAACCTTTCGAATCTAAGCGAGGCCTCAGACAAGGTGATACCCTATCGTGCGATCTCTTTAACATCTTAATAGAGATTATTCTGAGAAAAGCTGCTGTCAAGATGATTAAAACCACCAGCAGCAAAAGTCACATGCTGCTCGTGTATGCTGATGATATAGATATCATTGGCCGCACAGTTAGAGAAGTTACGAGTACTACTGTGTTTTCGAGAATTGAGAAGGAGTAAGGAAAAGTGGGTCTGACGGTAAATGAGGACAACACAAAATTAATGGTTTCAGCCTCCACGCGATTATACCGAAGCGTGAACGTTGACAACCGATATAATTTCGAGGTGGTGGACGAATTTATATACCTCGGATCTGCCGTGAACAAAAACAACAACGTCAGCCTTGAGATCAAGCGGAGAATTGTGCTTGGGAAAGATGTTATTTTGGGCTAAGCATGCACTTTAGAGATAAAGCCCTCTCTCGAGTAACAAAAGTCCAGACTCTCATTCAACCTGTCTTGCTTTATGGCGCAGAATCCTGGGTCCTATCGCAAGCAGACGAAACATCTGTAGGAGACTTCGAGAGAAAAGTACTCCGAAAAATGTATGGCCCTATAGTGCACAACGGCGAGTATCGGTGACGCGTGAATCATGAGCTGTATGAGCTTTATCCTGACATTGACATTGTTAAGCGGATCAAGATATCGCGATTGGGCTGGCTAGGCCATGTCAGTAGAATGGATGAAGACGAACCAGCACGAAGGGTTTTCGAAGACGAACTCGAAGGAAGACGAAAAATAGGAAGACCAAGACTCCGCTGGAGGGATCAGGTTGACGAATCCCTACGTACACTTGTTATTGCCAACTGGAGAAATAAAGTGAAAGATCGAACTGGTTGCCGAAATATGTTATCTTCGTTTTGTAAGGTCCCTGACCCCCGGGGTTGGCCGAGACCGGATAAGTAAGTAAGTATGAAATACCAAATTTTAGTTTTATTTATTAATGTACTCAGGTAAAAGTTCCTGTATTATTTTTTCGGAAAGAAACTTAACTTGAATTAATTAAAAAATGTTACCTTAAATTAGACCAAATTTAACAAAAAATAAAAATTCACAAAATAATAGTAATTCTACATTAAAAAAATAATGGGCGGATTAATATACTATATATAACAAACACAAGCAAAAATAAATAAAAATAATAAAAAAATATTGTGAAAAAATTACATGGGGTGTCAGGGGACACCCGGCTGGAACCAAATTCCGTTCGCTATATATTATGGCACTAGTTAGTTAGGGAAATGATGAAAGTTGACGAAGAACACCGCGAGCTTGAAACAATAATATTGTTGATGGCAACCCTCTGTTTTGTTGTTTTGTTTTTATTGGAGCGTTTTTATGCTCGACTTTTTTGAAAGTAATATAAAGCTGATAAATAATCTTTGTACTATATAAAAAAGTCTTGAGCTTACATAAATTTAGAAAATTGTAAAAATATACTTTTTGTAAAATGATGAACTTTTTTAAGGAATTGTTTTTATTGAATGTATTTTTTTAAAAAAATTATATTTTTAGGTTCTTTTTGTAAGAATATGAATTATATTTTCCCGAAAAGGTCCTTTCTTTAATGAGACGTACTTCTTTTATTAAAAGCTTAGGTTTTTTTTAAGGAAAAGTACCATTTTTAATAAGAAGTACTTTCTGTAAGAAAAAGCCTATGAGTATGAATTTTTTTTACAAAAAAATAAATTTTTTAAGAACAGGTACTTTTCAAAGAAGTGGTACTCTTTTTAGGAAAATGTTGTTTTTTTAAGAAAATTTACTTATTTTCAGAAAGGCTGCTTATCTCAAGAAAAGAAAAGGTATTATTTTATTTTTAAGAAAAGGTTCTTTGAAGAAAGGGAATGTTCATAATAAAATGTATTATTTTTAGAGAAGTAATTTTTTTTTGAAAAAAAGCTTTTTTTAGGATACGGGCATTGTTTTAGAATTGCTCCTTTTTTCAAGAACAAGTACAATTTTAAGAGTAGGTACTTATCACAAGGAAAGTTATTTCGTCTTACATAAAAGGTACTCTATAAAAGAAAGGTAGTTTTTTAAGAAAAGGCAATTTGTTGCAAGATAATGTACTTTTTTAAGAAAGGGTACTTATTTAAAAAAATTACTTTTTTTATGAAAAGGTACTTCTTTCAGATAAGGTATTTTTTTAAGAAAAGGTACTCTGTTTAAGAATATAAGTAGGTAATTTTTTGAGAAATTTACTTTTTTTAAGACAATGTTATTTTGGTAAACTTCTTCAGTTTGGCTTTTTAAATTTACTTTTTATTCGGTTCAAAAGTGCAATATGTAATACACACGCTCCACCTAGAAATCTTCCCGTTAAACCAAACCAAACCAAAAGTAGTAAGTAAGTTGATAATAATGGGTTGTAATAAAGTAGATGTGTAAAATTTTTTCATTTGCCCCCATCCCAAAACGTGCGATAAGGAACTTCGTTCCAATAAAATCAACAGACAGAAGATAAGTGCTACGCCGACAAGTCAGGGACAATTGACGCTTTAAAGGACAATATTCGTGAAGCCATTGGTGAAATACAGCTGCACACAATCGATAATGTGCTTAAGAATTGGCCCGATCGTGTAGGTTACTGCATGGCCAGCCGAGGCAGTCATTTGAATGACATTATTTTCCATTATTAACCGGAAGGCTTGTACTTTCAAATAAAAAAAGAAATTTGAGAAAATATTCAGTAGTTTTTTGTTATAGCATTTTCAAAAAAAAAAAGTTATTTGGCGGACCCTAATATATAATATACAGGGTGATTCAGGAAGTTCCGGACAAATTTCTCCAGCGTATTCCTTGGCTCATTTCATATAGAAAAGTCCAATAGGACCATGTCCGAAAATGCAAGGGTGCGAAATGGCAGCGGGTTCAATATTTTCGGATTGGCGGTCGGAGGGTAGTAGGGTAAAGTTGCTAACTTCTGAGCCAGTGTTCGGATTTTTTTGTTTTTGGGCTTGTTGGAAAGGTCTTTTAGAGGCCTTTCAGAAAAAAAAGTAAAATCGCTGAGATACAGAGCTTTCGGAAAAAAAATTCACATTACCTCAATTTGCTCAGCCAGATGGCAGGTAACTTATATTTTTTTTTGGCGGCCGATTTGCCATTACGCGTCAACTTTTGCCGTGAGATGTTGCAACGTGAAGTACACGCATATATGTTTTTACGTTCGATTGTGTGTACCGACGTAGCGCAATTCACGAGAGACGTCATAACTAATTTCCATAATTTGCACGAATGGGCCCATGACAATCCCCACAACAAGAAAGAAACAGCATTTCAACACCTATTTGCCGTCAAGGATTGGGCTGGCATCATCGACAACACCTTGATTGGGCCAAAAGTACTTCCGACCAGGTTAAATTCGCAAAATTATTTGGCTTTTTTGGAAGAAGTCATGCCAGAAATCCTAGAGGAAGTACCTCTTGCGGTACGAAATCATGTTTTCTACCAACAAGATGGTGCTCCAGCGCATTACGGGTTGATTGGGCTTGAATGGCTTAACACCAATTTCCCTCGACGTTGGATTGGACGAGCTGGATCAATCGCCTGGCCGCCACGATCTCCAGATCTCACACCACTTGATTTCTTTTTGTGGGGCTACATGAAAGATTGTGTGTATTCTGCGCAGATCCACAATCGTGAGCAGTTACTTGCACGCATTGAGGAAGTTGCGGTGAAAGTTCGTGAAAAGATGAGTGAACTAAATATGGCTGATGTGGTTCGCCAACGGCTGCAATTGTGTTTAGTAGAAAATGGGAACCACATTGAAAACTTCCTTTAACATCTAATGTTTTGTTTTTCCTTATGTGTTTGATTCTTCAGCCAAAAAAATGAATTTTTTTCCGAAAGCTCTGTACCTCGGCGATTTGCCTTTTTTCAACTTTTTTATTGATTCTGAAAATTTTAATAAAATAAAATCTTAAACGTGTTAATTTACAAAAACAAATAAATGTGTGCTGTTATTTCGCTTCCAAAAACAAAAACAAACATTATTTAATTTACGTAAAATGGTCATAACTTTGGAAGGGTAAGTTACCTGCCATCTGGCTGGGCAAATTGAGGTTATGTGATTTTTTTTCCATTTTTTCCCGAAAGCTCTGTATGTCGGCAATTTGAATTTTTTATAAATTTTTTATTGATTCTGAAGGCCTTTTAAAGACCGACATCTGCCTCAGAAGTTAGCAACTTTACCCTACTACCCTCCGACCACCAATCCGAAAATATTGAACCCGTTGCCATTTCGCACCCTTGCATTTTCGGACATGGTCCTAGTGGACTTTTCTATATGAAATGAGCCAAGGAATACGCTGGAGAAATTTGTCCGGAACTTCCTGAATCACCCTGTATATACATATGTATATATACATATATGGGAATTTTCACAGAAAGGTCCACCTTTTGTCACATCACGTCACCCTCGTTAATTGCCTAAATTTTAAGACCAGTTAGTTAGATTGTTTTCTCATCTGTTATTAAATATAGAGATTCTTACATTCTGTTTTGAGTAAAAGAATAGGAAACAATCGAACTTCATGGTCCTAAAATATAAAAAATTTACGATGGTAACGTGATGCGACATAGGGTGGCACTTTATGTGGAAATGCCCATATATATATATATATATATAAAGCAAAAAACTAGCTAACTAATATACAAATGGTATAAAATTGGATAGTCTACAGCTTGAAACTAACGCACTAGAATAGACACTAGTGAAAACAACTAGTATGACAACAGTACTGGAAAAACTAGTCTCCAACTAGTTTAAGAAATATATATGTAACTATTGACAGCAACTAGTATTTTAACTGGTATACAAAGTAACTAATAACACGCCTATGACATCACCATTTAAAAATCGACACTTCGCCCTATTAATAATGGACAGATGTGCAACTAGTATGATGCTCGGAGCAACTAGTATGTTTCTGTCCACAAACAAGTTATTTTGCCTGCAGAGAATCTACTCCTGGGGTTCTACGCAAAATTTTCTATAATTGTTCAAACATATACATGTTACATAAAATGCAATACCAGTGGAATTTTTCAAACTATGTAACTGTTGTATTTCTTATTGCATATGTGGTCGAAGACAGAAGAGGACAACCCGCTCTACTATATAGTACGAAAATGAATTGCCTATTTCACACCTTGTATTCTCTATGAATGACTGTAATTCTTTTCGTTTTGGGGGTACAACTTTCCATAGTACAAAATTTCCACGAGATATCATGCTACTCCAAGTAATCATTTGCCACTGATAGCGGTTCTGCATGGTGTCGTGCTGTTAATAAGAAATGCGACATTATCATGTCAATGTTGTAAAGACGTTGCAACATTTTCCATTTAGTTTATTCAATTTTCCCTGGAATGCTATTAAAGTAAAGCAAATGTCGTGTAAAGGGTAAATTTCTATCTTCATCTAATGTGAAATATAGAAATTGTGCTGATGATTTACGCAGTGAAGTGAAATATCACATCAGTGTTGGGGCTTCTGGTAAAATTGGAATGCAATTCGTTAGCATAACTGAAGCAGAAAATTTAATACTCCTTCTGTTTGGATGTCTGTAACAACGATTACAAATTTCTTTATTTCCCTTCCATTGCTTTCGGGTTCTTTGCCGTTGTAGTCTGCAGTCGTTAGTCTTTGAGTTGAGAAATGATGAAATGCAATCATTTTGAATGTACATGTGAATAATCTATTAGAACACTTTACGTGCAATATATTTTATTCGGAGTAATTCGTTGTTTAATACGAAAATAAACCAACAAAAATGAAAAACATTTTAATATTTTATTTAATATTTTATTCCTGCCCTTTTTAGGATTTAATGTAATTTAACACATTTGCTCTTCTAGTCGCTATGAAGTTTTGAGTGTATATTTCAAGTTTTAATTCTCTGTGGTTCAAAGTTCCCTATCCCAGAATATTTCCACTAATATAAACTTTGTTTTAAAAAACTATAACGAGTCATACTATAATTCTCACTTATTGCTGGTCATAACCCCCAAACGAGGCTGCAAAAAAAGTGGCTAAGATCCTTAAAAAAAATTAACATAACGGCTAAATTGTTTGGGACAATGACCAGTCCTAAAGCAATCATAATCCCTATTATGTAGGTTATACCCCGACTGATGTCGGTAATAATCACCATTATTTTCAACAGTAACAGAGACAACATTTTAATTGGTAAATGGTCTAGTAATTTGAAGGAATAAATGTAATTACAAACATTTTTAAATAACTGTATAGGAAAAATTTAAAAATCGTAAATATGAAATAATAGAAAAGCGGGCAATCTATTTTAAAATTATTGAACCCCATGACCTATTTGTCAAACTGGTGGATTTCGAATTTTGGCCTCACAGCACATTCATAAGGGAATTTGAGTATCGGGTTAATGGTAGGCGTGATAATTTTGCTATATTATTACTGTCTGGAAATAGGGGAGCTTCAAAAAACTAATTTGGTGTTTGAATATGGTGTATCAGAATGTTCGCGGTGTGAATAATAAACTGTCTAGATTTCATGTGATTGCATTATGTGAGACATGGCTTAAACCTAATGTTTTTAATTCTGAGTTGTTCTGCAATAAGTGCATAGTTTATCGCAGACATCGTGTTGGTAAAATTGCTGCTGATGTTTTAATCTCAATTGAAAATTCTTTATCTTCTGAGTTAGTTACTATTGATGATATTGGCGATCTTAAATTTATTGTAGTGTCCATTAATTTAGGCAATTTGAAACTTTTTGTCACGTTTTCGTATATATCGACATCTTCGTGCTTTGAGGTACTTATATCAGGAACCCCCCCCCCCCTGTTGACGACCCGCGCAAACGTTATAAGTAGCATGATTTAAGGATACGTACCAGGAATGTGCGAACGCTATACAGGACTGGTGCCACTTTCCAACTGGCGGATGTCCTCGGAAAATATAAAGCTGACATCACAGCGATCCAGGAAATGCGATGGACAGGATATGATTGCACCAGAAAGAAAAACTTCGATATTTACTACAACTGCCATGAGCGAAAGCACGAATTTGGGTGCAGATTTATAGTTGGCAAGAGACTGCGACACCTAATTTCAAGGTTCAACCCAGTGAGTGACCGCATAGCCACAATTCGCATCAAAGCAAAATAATTCAACATCTCGTTAATTTGTGTGCACGCACCGACAGAGGATAAAGAAGGAAGTATATGACCGCTGCACTGACCACGACATTAAGATTATTCTAGGCGATTTTAATGCCAAATTAGGAAAAAGGAAAGTGTCTTTCGACCAACCATCAGTAATCGCAGTCTACATGATACCACCTCCGATAATGGAATAAGACTGATGACTTCGCCGCTGCAAAGAACATGGTAGTTAGTAGCACACGATTCCAGCATAAGAACATTCATAAGGCGACCTGGATATTTCCTGATCAGCGGACGAAGAACCAGATTGATCACTTGGTAATAGATGGCAGGCACTCTTCTAGTGTAATGGATGTACGTGTGATTCGAGGTGTCAATTTCGACTCGGGTCATTACCTGGTGGCTGCGAAAGTTCGCACAAGACTGAGCAGGGCGAATAACGTACGAAGCCGAACACGGGTAAAGCTGCATATTAACAAGCTACAAATACCGGAGATATCACTGTCCTATCGACAGAAGCTCTCTCTTCTGCTAGAGCAGAATACGCCCTCTCCCAAAGACCCAGATGCGCAGTGGAAGCACATCTCCCAATCTTTGTAAACCGCTGCAAGGACTGAGCTAGGCTATAAACCGCAGAACGATATGCCATGGTACGACGAAGAATGACGCATTGCAATTGGTGAAAAAGACGCTGAACGTACGGCAACGAAACCGTCAGTTACGACGCGTGCTGCGAGCGAGCGGTACAAGAAGCTGAGAAGGGAGGAAAACTAACTATTTAGGCGGAAAAATGGCAGTGGGAGCAGAGAGAGAGTGAAAAAACCGAAATGTGCAGGATGAATGGTGAATCCCGAAAGTTTTTCCAGAGGGTAAGAAGATTGAGTAACGGGCCTAATAATGGCCTGCCCTCCTGCAAGGACAAGAATGGGAATCTGGTGACTGAGAATCAGTGTGTGCTCAAAATGTGGAGAGACCACTTTTCAGCACTACTCCACTCGGATACTTCCACTGCAGATCAGGTGGTAATGATAGTGGAAGATGGTGTACATTTTCAAGAATCGAAAAGGAATCAGCGAAGGTGGGTCTTGCTGTTAATGAGGGCAAGTCAAAATTGATGGTGTCAACGACTAGAGAAACCTCTCGACTTGGTCCGCACTTGAACGTTGACAACCGATTTAATTTTTAAGTGGTAGATGAATTCGTCTACCTTGGATCCGCCGTGAACAAGGACAACAACGTCAACCTGGAGATGGATAGGGGAATTGTGCCTGCAAATAGATGTTATTTTGGTCTCAGCAAGCAGTTTAGGGGCAGGGCCCACTCTTGACCGACAAAGGTCCATATATCAGACTCTCATTTTACCTGTCTTAACATATGGCTCCGAAACTTGGGTCATATCGCAAGCGGATGAGGGACACCTGGGAGTTTTCGAGGCAAAAATTCTCCGTAAAATATATGGCCCTGTTGGGGAAGACGGCGAGTTCCGACGTCGCTGGAACGCAGAGCTATATAATCTGTATTCTGACGCGGACATAGCTGGACGAATCAAAGTGGGCCAATTGTGTTGGCTAGGCCATGTTATCACAATGGATGAAGATGAGCCAGCGCGAAAGATTTTTGGTAACGTACCCGATGGAAGCGGGAAAAGAGGACGACCGAGACTCCGCTGGACAGACCAGGCAGAAGAATCCCTCCGTATCCTTGGTGTTACCAACTGGCGAGAAAAGGCGAAGGCTAGAGACAGTTGGACGAATATGTTGAAATTTGTTTAATTTGTTTGTTTAATTAATATGTGTAAGACGTCTGACCTCACGAGGTTGTAATATAGTCAATAAAAGTAAAGTAAACCCATTGGGGGTGATTTTAAACAAGTGTTTTAACCTCTCTTTTTTGTTAACAATAAAATTTTCAAACAAACCTCTACTGTACCTAATTTCTTGCTAGACTCCTAAAATAGACAATACTTCAAGTCGTTTTAGAAATTGTAATACTACATATTAACCCCTCAAATACCGGAGATATTAACTTTAAAAGTTTTGGAATAAATTAAAAATTATTTTAAAAAAAATTCGCGCGATTACCTTTAAAGCTTTATAAACAAAAGTACTAGTCCGTCCACGCAGAAATCCTTATAACATAAAAATACTATGCCGAAGCCGGTGTTGATCCACCCTCCCGTCCGAATTCCGTCCACGCAGAAAGCTTTATAATACAAAAATGCTTTGAACTTTAATTTTGAATATTAAAATAAATAGGACAGGTTTATAAAGTTTAGAAAGACCTTTGTACTGATGCCCATTATAACCAGACTGGATGATAAATGGCTGACTTGTGGCCGACTGTACGTTCAATCATTGTTTTAATCGCCGTTTAATGCCCTATCAGGAAAAAACCCAAAAAATAGGTAATTCGATTCTAAAGTAAATTTGCTCCTTAAAATTTACCAGTGACATTGTGCGTTTATTTAATCATTTCGGTCATGATCCATTAATTACAAATATTTATCCATCTTATTATCAATGACGATAACAACGTTTAACATGGATGTTAAGTATCCATTCAAAGCCAAGAAAATTTTCGGAGATCACTGACATCCAAGATGATTTCGTCCTTCAAACTGCTCTTTTTGATCCTATTCTCCTATTATTCATATGCCAAGAAAGTCACAGAAGAGGAGTATATCGTTGGATGAGGTGGTACAACTATGCCTGACTACTCTGCAGTGGTACACCTAAATAAGAATGACGATCCTTGTTGACCATAGAAGTTATTCAGAGCAACGCTTCAGTCGTGCATGCGCCATATAAAATTGCCCATCTCCAACCGTGAAAAGTGTACCCCATATTTATCTTAATGGACCAAATCTCATATTTCCCCCTGTCTTTGTAAAACACTTTTTCCTATAGAAACACATCCGTATCCGTAAAAATTTAAAATAAAAACAAAATATGAGATGAAAACAAGTAAATGTGTTTATTGTATTGAGGAATAATAGGTTTAGATTGTATTAGGCATATCCAGCTTCGCAAAGGATAGTGAGGATGGGCAATATCGCAGTGTTTTTCAAATATAAAAATTCCGACAATTGTAAATAGGAAAGCTTTTGCGATGCTTTTGTTGTAGGATGTTCGGCCGAATCCTCCTAGCCTAAACCTAAATTGACATGCTTTAAATGGGGCTGGTTCCTTTCAGAGCTTCGTCAAATCAAAGACGCTAATGGTTTTTACCAGACTTATCCGCCTGTGTATGTAAAAAGATTTCTCATAAACTCAAACATGGAAGTCCAAAACGTACATCATGTCAACAAATGTTTCAAATTGTTATTTATTTCAATTTTGTTTACAAATGAATTCTGACAGGAAAATAGATAAAAAAAAATGCCTCAGATTAAAGTGCTACCTAGTTATGTATGTTTTAGCGGAATGCGTTTCTTTTGTATTCTATATACATACGTTTCGTATATATGTTACCAAAAAACACAATCATTCTTTTTACATTCTGTGCCACGTTTAGATACACAAGTTGGTGTGTCTAATGCTCCCATATGTAATAGCTGGGTGGTATAGAACAAAATAATATTTAATAGTTTACGTATCAGTGTTTTTTAAGGGACGGTGAGATTTCCCCTTTTGCACATTCTTGTGATGAATCGGCGTAGGAGTCCATGTCATCCTTACATTTAAGATATAGGATACGTTCAGCAATTTTGTGTACAAATTTATGAGAAATATTTTTGTGGAATACTTTAACCTTCTACCGCCTCATATATGGATTTTGTTGGTCCTTTCGAGAAAAGGTAAAACACACCCCTAATACAGGGCTGTAACGGGTTAAAATGTACTACACAAATTTTCCTCATAAAATTCTACTATAAGTTCTTAACACACCAACGCTCAAAACTCAACTTGAATGCCAAAAATAAGTCAAAACTGAAAATTAATTAAAGGGTTAATTTCGTAATTACTCCGAGTGGGCGCTAAAATGTCCCACAATACTGCATTTTAGGGGGTCGCCGTATATTGAAAAATATTCTATGACTATAATCCATCGAACAAAAGAAAGCTGTATATATAATATCTATAAATTTTTTCTTTAGCTCTTGGTAATTCTATGTCGTTATCAAACTATGTCCAACATATGTCAGCTATAAGAGAATGAATACTCTGACCTTTAAAGCGTTCTGCACTAGGTGCACACGTTTGATAAAGTCGTTCACCATATTCATCGGACTCTATTGCCAACCGCATGCTCAAAATAAACCATATGATGAATTTCATATCAAAACCTATAAAAAAGGGACATTTTGAACCCGACCCTCTCAGATTTTAATGAAATTTAGCATACAGCTAGATTTTACCTATAGAAACACAACCTCATTTTTAGAAATTGCATTTTTGAAAATGTGTGGGCAAAAGGTAAAAGGTACTTTTAAGCTGCGATTACTATGGAATGACTCAACCGATTTGAAAGATCTTGGTGCCATTAGAAAGGTATATAAGTCAGCTTTCGAAAACATACACTTGAAAAATTGTATATTACACTGAACATTTTTTCTCCCAACAATAAAACTTTAAACTTGGAAAACACTTCCAAGATCAGGCTTTTGCCAAAAAAAAAATTTTTTTAGATAGGTCTATTTCATATATATAACATATCTAAAAACTAAAATATGTTTTTTTTATTTTTGATGTGTTAACATCTATAGCGGCGTATAGGGACTAAATCTATCAAAGTCAAAATCTGCTAAAACCAGATTTTATGCTGCTGCTAAAACCATTCATTTGCAAGCGAATGGGCTTCCGCAGTTGACGTTATGGTGACATACTTTTCCGTCAGCTACTTCGTACAAAGTATGTGTGATGTTGTGTGTTTGACTGTTTCGTTGCTGTTAATATGGCAAACATGTGGTTATGTGACACACGTATACGTCAGCTACTTCGGCCAAAGCATGTGTGATGTTGTGTGTTTGGTTGTTTAGTTGTTGTTGCTATGGCCAAACAAAGCGAGTCATTTGATGTTCAGCATTGCCCGGTGTATACAAAAACAAGTAGAAACGGTGTTAAGTTCGGACGGGCCGAAGCTTATATACCCTCCACTATGACAATTTACACTCCCACTCACCACTCTTTGCATTCCCTTAACAGTTTTTATTTTAGGTACCCCCCCCCCCCATACACCTACCATCCACAAAAACACTCCACGGCACAGCAAGCACAAATAAATCACCAAAATATCAGTAGTGTAGTAGTAGTAGTTGTTGTTGTTGCTGTTGTTGTTTTTTATTATAGTGAAAGGTAAGTACAATAAAATGTGGCTGCGGAGCACTCTTAGAGCAAAGAGAGTAATGACGTATTATACGTATATAAAAATGAGATAGCAAGAGAGCAACGACAATTTTGTGAACTTGTGTAGCGTATGTACGAATATAACAATGTATGTATGTTGTATATACAAGTGTCTGTTCCTTTGCATTCTTTGACTTTTGTTTGAATAAAACAAAAAGTATTGAGCAAGAAAATAATGACACATGTGCTTGCACTGGGTCTTTAAATAATTTTAAGTATTAATATTATTTAACTGTAACGTCATCATATGATTGAACGCTGTTTAGATGTGTAAACATCTATACGCTGGGGGTAAAAATCTTTTTCACAATACAATCACAAATTTAGAGTAAGATGTGCGATGTAATCGTTAACCAATCGTAAAGCGTTATCAAATCGGTGTGAGCTATGTATGAGTGTTTAGTGTACTCATACGCTGCATACAATATACTCAACACCATCTAGTGTGCAATAGTAGCGACTAATTTTCACTAATTGTCGTACATTATGTTATCATAGGCAAATGAAAACAAATTAATAAAATGAATACAAAAACATTTAATTTTAATAACTTTTAAAAAGATTTTTTGCACTTTTAATAAAAAATTTACTAAAACAAAGCAAAATAAGGGAAACTAAAAACTAAACTTGTCAAATATAAGGAAAACTAAAAACTAAAAGTTTTCTTCTTCTTTGAGATTGTCATTCATACTTAACAGCTGCATATAAGCACCATCTAGTGTGCAATAGTAGCTACTAATTTTCGAAAACCATTGCTGTAAAATAACTACATGCATTACATTTCAGTAAACAGCTGATTAATAACTTGTCAACCGCAACAAATACAAAATAATAAAATATTTTACAAAACACCAAAAAAATTATAACTCAGAACATAAAACAACACAAAGTGTATCAAAGCTGAATGGAGGTAATGTTAGTTCTAATAAAATTTCTATTAGATTCCAATATAAATTAAGATTATAACATATCTTCATTACGTACTGTTGCCTTACACTGAAACTGGTGCACGACAATTGGGTAACAATCTCCATCTCATGCCAATTAATATGGGTGGAGATTTTAATACAAATTGTGCAAACCCACAGTCGCAAGCTTTATCAACATTTGTATTTGACGTTTTCCACTTGCATATGAGCAATTCTAAACACAAACCCCCACAACTAACAAATCCACTACTATAGATGCAGTTTTCCATAGATTTTTAAATACAATGGAGTCAACAATTTAAATATGTATCTTATTTTAGTTACCATAAGCCAATATTAACTATTTGTACTTAAGGCATTTACCATAGATGGGCACTTTGCAGTACTACTAAAATTTCAGTAAAAATAATTCTTTAACTAGTAAATTTTTACTGATTACTAAAATTTTTTTCAGCAATTTTTATAAAGTGCCTACATGATTATGATGAGGTGGATTGAATTTTCAGTAATCAGTAATGCCCGATTACTGATTATTATGAATACGGCCCTATGATTTGACTGGTAATGCAAATTACATTTCATTATCAGTAAAAATTTACTGAACTTTTTCAGTAATCAGTAAATTTACTGCTTACTGTAATTTTTAATGCAGTACATATATACTGCACTGTGCCCATTTACTAACCAAATAAGTTAAATAAAACAAACAAAAACCAGCAAATTCCTATGTATTTACAATATTGAAAGTTTTGATACTTTTAATTGATTAATTAAAAAAATATACTAAAAGCATAAGTACTTCCAACTTAAAAAAAATTTTTCATTACTAGATGTTTACACATCTCCCCTGTGATCGGACTCACATTAATTTATTTATTTTCCAATGTAACATTTACGAATGTGTTCATAGAAATCGAACAGGTACCGTGTAGCAAAAAGGTGTTAACACATCGCCCGTGAGTGCGAACACTCATTGGATTTTTTTTTAATTTTTTAATTGAATGCATCTCTTGTTAACTTCCTTATATTTTGATATCTTTGTGTGATAAAAAAAGAATAAACATAGCTATACTTTGGAAGTTACACAGATTTATTTGGTAATTCTAATAGATTAGAACAAGAATCGTATTATCAAATTTTTCAGACACCCCCAGAAATATAAACTTAACCTTGATAATTTTTTGTTTATTTTTATTTTTCAGATTTAATATAAAATTTTGCACAAGAAATACTATGACTTTCGGAATATTTGCTAACAGTTAGTGAAGTGTCATCTAAAGGTATAAAAGAATGGAAGCTTTGAGTTCCTGTAATGGTTTTAGCATTTTTATACCTTGAAAATAGCTCTTCTTTTGTTTTGTTGTAGTGGTCAGCGTCTGCATAAGCAACTTCTATGGAGGTCTGAAAAGTTTGTTGCTATGCTACACATCCGAGCGCCTCTTTTTAATGTCCCACCTATTCCATCACATGCAGATTTACCATGGCTGGTTGCGTAAAAGTGTCATTCAGCGAATATATCAAAATCAATTTTATGGTGACATAAATTAATTAAGTTGTGTTTGTTTTTGTATTGTGCTCCTGCACCATCTGACACGTAGATACATTTCGAAATTGAATTGCTTATATTGGTCTTAACAAAATTAATCATTTTTGAGATATACAGATGAACTGCTATGCTATCATGGATATTACAATCGAATACTATGGCAAAGGTTCTATGAATTAATTTTTCGTTATCTTTGTAATAAACAACGAACGGGTGTATCGTGGCTTGATTATTATTTCAATGGTATCCTTGAACGGCATCAGCGAAATCCAGTTGAATTAGCATTTCTCCTTGCAGCAATGTCATTTTTTTTTCACTTACAAATCGGGACTGGCGCTTAGCTATGAAGTGATGTGGCACCAGCTTATTCATGTGTTCTACAAAATCGTCAACAAATGTGTCTGTAGTAGAGGAAATGGTTTCGAGATTACATCTGAGAGTTGTGTTCCATTTTTTGTAAATGAGTTCTTCAATTCCATATTTTTCGTAATATCATTGATACGCAACACTCGCTGTTTTCAATATTGTCATATCAAACAACGAATTTAATAACATCTTTATAGTTTATGAAATTACGTTTCAGTTTCCATCGATTTCAAACCGGATTTTTCGAACATCAGTTTCACATTCTGATGCAAAGTACACACACAAACATTTTGCTGGTTTCCAACTCCAAGTTTGCTACAATTCTTTGGTCGCAACATTGTAAATTTTGTCAATTCTATTAGAAGTGAAGGGTGTCCTTTTCTAAATTTTTGATTATCCAAATTATTTTGAACAGTTTTCGATTTAATATTTCATGTTCTCCAAAATTACTTCGTAATAACCTTTGATTTTATTTAGTTCTTCTGAAAAAAGTTAACAGTTAAGCACCTTCAAGTGAATCTGAAATACTTTCCACAATTTGCAGTGTTTTGTTTTTGCAGCTTCCATCGATTTCAAAACGGATTTTTCGAACATCAGTTTCACATTCTGATGCAAAGTGCACACACAAACATTTTGCTGGTTTCCAACTCCAAGTTTGATACAGTTCTTTGGTCGCAACATTAGCGGCATTCATGCAAACGTGAAAGCCGAGAACTTTTGCTCAGCGCAAATTTCCCTCGCACCGTTGCATGAGGCACCAAGTAAAGTTGCTCAGCGAATTTGTGCTCAAAACCATATCAGCTGACCAAGATGGATACATAAGGTGGTAGCAGTAGCAATTGCATGTATTATGAATGTGTACTTTTTCTACTGTTCTAGTGCTATCACCTTATTTATCCATCCTAGTCAGATGACAACGAAATGTCAAAAGTTTACACGTTTCTCCATCCCACGTTTGCGCAGCAAATCTGACTTGAAGACTTTCCACTTTTGTGCAAGTCGCTTTGTATGGGAAATTTCTTAGTTTTGACGTTTGCCGCGAAAGTTTGCGAGGTTTACGCGTTTACGAGGCTCTTTCGAGTTTGCATGAGGACCACTATTGTAAATTTTGTCAATCCTATTAGAAGTGAAGGGTGTCTTTTTCTAAATTTTTGATTATCCAAATTATTTGAACAGTTTTCGATTTGATATTTCATGTTCTCCAAAATTTCTTCGTAATAACGCTTGATTTTATTTAGTTCTTCTGATAAAGTTGACAGTGAAGCACCTCCAAGTGAATCTGAAATACTTTCCACAATTTGCTGTGTTTTGTTTTTGCAGTATGTATCCCTTTCTAAATATTTTAGCTTCATTGGTGGTTGATGGCTTCCAAGATGAGGAATAACATGTTCATTTATATTGTCGACGAGTTCGTTGCGTTCAAGTGATTTAGTATGGCTGCTGCATGTTGGATGTTCATTATATTCTTACACAATTCACCGCTAGTCAGATGATGTAAATCATCACTTAGGCTTTCATTGCTCATTTCTTTCGTTTCAGTAGAACGCTGATTATCATTAATGTTGACAGCCTTCTTCAGTTTAAACCGACAACTTTCGCAAATACGGCAACGATCAATGTTGGAGACTGCTGCTTCTTTTGCACTGATTTTTCGAAGTTGAGAGGAACATTTTTTTGATAGATGCACACATCTGAACATATTGGTTGATTCCATATTTATTTTTATGCTTGTTCACCTGTTTTAACACTTTCAATTTTAACACTTCTGAAATCTAGAATTCAACTGAAATTTAACTCAGAGTGTGTGAAGTATCTATATTTTTTTTTTGTTGTCCACTATGTTTGTGTGTGCACTTTGCATCATAATGTGAAGCTGATGTTCGAAAAATGGAATGGAAAAATGGAAGGGAACACAACTCTCTACCCTTTTACGCCCCCTCCCGCACACCTTAAAAAAATCAATGAGTGTTCGAACTCACGAGCGATGTCTTAATACCTTTTCGATTTCTATGGGATAAATGTTAAATTGAAAAATAAACAAAATTGATTTTTGTGCTGAAGGCTCTTCTGCTACTGCACTTTCTTTTTTCTTACATATGTTTTAACATTAGATGTAATATTGTTAAAATAAATAAAGCAAAAAATTATCTTACTGAAATAATTGTTTTTGTTTTGTCATAAACAGGGCGGAGACGACCTACTTGTTTTAGTGCTGTCATACAACTGAATAAAAAGCAATATTCAGCTCACAAATATAATTGTTTTCTTGTCACAAACAGAGCGACGACAAAAAGTTTTGAATAGTATAGAGAACTTGTTGCACTATTTTTCCGCTCTCATGTAGAGAGTCTGAGATCATAAACGAGTCTTATTCTCTTTATAGAATATTTCAATATAAATGCACCATTTCGACAATGTTATTACATAAAACAATACAAAAAGCATAAATGTTTCAAACCGCATCAATGTTGCACATCAAAATTATGAATGGACTAAGTTGTGGCAAAATAAGAGCAATACGTTTTGAATTATTTGCCAGATGTCGCTAGTGCTTTTGAGTCATACAATTCGTTCAATGAGTTCTCTATACTATTCAATACCCTTTGGCCACGACGAGCTGCTTGTTTGTCCGCTGCCGCTACATCCATACCATCATACCTATTTTCAGGCAGAGACTATTCTTGTACAAAAACCACGTATGTAATGCTAACGCTGTCTGTTGGTTGCATGTGTTCACCTTGATAGTTTGCCCTTCCCACGCCTATATATGTTAACACGTCAAAAATTGCATTTCAATAATATTTCTGTATTGTTTTATCGTTTTAGTTTCTCATGTAGCTAAAAAACACCCGTTATAAACCACAGTCAGCTGTTTGATATAAGCATAGAGTAATACTTAAGAGTTTCCATTTCTCCCTTCGATGCCTATTCATGACATTTCATAGACTTTTATTTGCTGCTGCATTTTACTAATTTTTTCGTTGGACATAAAACGGACAGAAATCAAAGAAAATGCGTATTTTCGTTCAATGCAAACAACATAAAATATAATTTAGCTGTCATTAGTATCAATAAACACTATTTAAAATTAGTTCCTGTCTTCTTTGGTCTCTCATTCTACATCAGTTCCCTAGTACCTTTTCGATCAGCTGTGCCATAGAAACCCCCTGATATAAGGCAATTACAAAAAGGGGATAAGAACTAACATTTCCACTTGTACTTAAATTTTGTCGAAGAAAAAAAAACAATACAAAATAATCAAACAGGAAATCCCATTAAACAAAAAAAGAGGCAGTAATAACATTTGAATACTAAATCTTGTTGATGATCATTAATAACATAACATTATTGACAGTGTCAAGTTCATATCACAACACATTTGTTTTGGTCTTAAGTACTTGTAACAATCTTCAAGTGGCATTGAGTGGGGAGGGGGACAGCATCCCACACACTCGTTATGGATTAAGAGGACATTAACGTTGAACAACCACTCCCAAGTGAACAAAAAGGAGCTAACACATGTGCAATGACAACAGAATACCAAGTTGTTGAATTTCCTGAAAGCTGTTCACTTCGCCCTCAATAGGATATAAATTGGGGCAGCTTAACTACATATGTTGTATGCTTGCTGATAACTATATATGTATTTCCACATATTAACATGTATACGAGTATATATATATATATACATATATATATATTTCATTGTATAGAAACAGATAAAAACGTACGGGTGGTGTACGTGTAATCAAAAATAAAATAAAATAATGCTCAATATTATCTATACAATTTTCTGTGTAATTTTTTGAAATTGTTTGGGAACCTATAACTCTTTTGGAATTAATTTAATTGTCCTTTATTTCATTATGGAATAGCCCACAATAAAACAAAACAGAACGTTCATTCAGGTGGTTTCTATAGCACAAAACAAAAATGGTGTCCCTTAACATCCCATGAAGAGATTGGGGAGAGCTTCTGACAATCAGTGAGATGTGCGCTTTCTAGTTTTACACTCTCTGATTGGGACCTACAGTTTTACACCGGTTCCGAAAAGTATTTAGAGCAGCATTTTCATGGCTAAGTACTCGATAGTGGCGCCATCACTATGGCACAGCTGATCGAAAAGGTACTAGGGAATTGATGTAGAATGAGAGAACAAAGAAGACAGGAACTACTTTTAAATAGTGTTTATTGTTACTAATGATGGTTAAATTATGTTTAATGTTGTTTGGATTGAACGAAAATACGCATTCCCTTTGATTTCTGTCCGTTTTATGTCCAACGAAAGTGTAAAATTGGTAAAATACAGCAGCAAATAAAACTCTATGAAATGGCATCCTATCTCGTCGTCATGAAGAGGCAATGAAGAGAGTAATGGAAACTCTTAAGTATTACTCTATGGTTCAATAGACTTTCTTTGCCTTAATCATTTTGAAGTAATTTTGAAGTAATTGCAGTTTAGAGGTGAATTGCATATATGTATAAAGGGTGCCTCAGTAAGATTGCACTTTTGAAATTTTGTGTCTTTATATTGTGCAAGTGGCAACTCTAAAATTTGGCAGCTGTCACACATATTTATTCCGATTATTAAAAATGGAGCACTTTACAAAAGAACATCACGTTATGATTGTGAAAATTATTACAAAGATTTGGAAAGTTATGCTGAGAGCGCTCGCAAACTTTGAAGAAATTTCAGGCGAGAAAGTGCACCTAATGTGTCAACAATTCAATAGTAGTTAAAAAATATAAGAAACTGTGTCGGTTATGGGCAGTTAGACTCCTGCGCACCAACGTACCGGTCGGTCTCTCGAAAATATTAATATTCTTAACAACTAAAAATTTCACGAACCACTACGTTGCGAATGTTGAAAATTCAGCCTGCTCAGAAGTTCAAACCAGCAAACCATGGAAAGTGCCGGCAATTCATGCAATGGGCAATGGAACTAAGTGAAGTCAATGCCAATTTTTCCAAAAGTCATCTTCTCCGACGATGTGCATTTCCATCTGAATGGCTTCGTGAATACAAAAATTGTCGAATTTGAAGCTCAGAAAATCCTCATGCAATATACGAGAAACAAATGCACCCACAACGTGCAACTGTCTGGTGCGAATTTTGGTCCGGCGGCGTGATTGGGCCCGATATTATTGAAGACGAGTCATATAATCGGAACATGCTTTTGCGACCCAATAATATCAAATCTCAACTATCTCAAAAAGTACTTGTTTTTATTTTAATATAAAAAAGTGCATTCTTACTGAGAAACCCTCACATTTCATATCATTGATAGCAACGAAATGGAATCTACGACCATAAATTAGTAAACGGTACTGACTAGGGTAACCATTCAATTATTCATTATTCGGTTAATCGATGAAACGTGTTATAAAATTAACCGAACATTTTAATGTTTAATTTGTCGATTAACGATTAACTCGAACAATTCAGTGCGTTTAATCGATTAATAAAATATAAGTACGTGTTTGTAGCAAGGAGTCCGTCTTGAAACACTCCTACAATGTGTCACTCATATGACAACGGTTTACGAGCAAATTTCATAACTTTAAACACATTTCGAACAGATATGATAGTTTGTTGAGAGAAAGCGTCACATAGTACTTTGGCTCAAAGACATAAATCAAAATAAAAAATTGTCTCAAAATTGGTTCATTAAATTGGGTGTAATAGTCAGATGAAATTTCAAGACCCACTGGTACCAAACAGCCTGGTCCGATTCTGCTGAAACTGTGTACAATAAGGAAATAGACAGAAAATTACGTTTTGCTAAATTTGGTCAAAATTAATCGATCCAATAGGGTGTTATAGTGTGATATAGTTTCAGAGCCTATCCTGGCCTTTTTATGGGAGATACCCCAAAGCGTCCAAACTTTGAGATGTTCTTAATTTTGGCTTGGTACCAAATCACTAATTTTTCATGTTTCTACATATATTTTATATAAAGAAGATGCTTTTGCTGCGCTTTGTTTTGGTTTAATAAATTTGCCTAGTGCAATGATTGAACATTGTTTTCTTTTGTTTTTGTTTTATTTTATTCGAATAATCCATTAATCGAATAATTTGATTACATTTTGTTCGGTTAATTGTTAGGTTAAAATTTGCGATTAACCGATTAATCAAAAAAACCGATTAAATGGGTACCCTAGTACTGACAAATCAGATCACTTGTACAAGTTTTCACCGCCATTTGGAATGTCATTATTTTGAGTTTTGAAATTGTTGACCCCGAAAATCCCAGGATAAATCCCAGACTTTTAGACGGAAATTGCTATTTTTGAACCAGCGTGAGAGCCAATGAAATTTCAATATTTTGGCCACCATAATGGATCCGCCATTTTGAAGCTTGCAGGGAAACATGATGTCTCTAATCTGACTTCGATTTCAATATCAGCGTCCCAAAATATATCAAAAAAATTATAAAGCTTAAATATTTGATTTATCACATTAGCATTTTATTAGGACAGTCAGCAATTATTATGTCTCCCATTTCTGCGCGGTATGCATCGAGGTTGCCAGGTTCGTTTACAACTGCATTAACGCTTGCTGCTATGCATGGTAAAATTATCTACCAGGTAAATGCGTTAGCCCAGCTGATTTGTGAATTTTTTCTTATTTTCCGTGAAATGCATTGACCAACCGATCCCAATAAAATTCCGGATGTACTGGAGTTGCAGTTTATACTGGCCTTCCTCATAATCTTTTCGAAATTAAGGATTGCAATGATCTTAGTTTGGATCACATACCATTACTTGTCAATTATTGTACCTCAGGTTCCATCCGGCCTTAAAATATTAAGTTAGTGAATCCATGCACTGACATACTGCATTTTCAGTTTTTGTACGACGAACGCAATCTCGATGATGCCGTCGAAAATCCCACAGATGGCATTCACGAAGCAGCGCGTTTCCCACACAAAATCGAATTAATAATAACCATTGCAATTTTAATGTATCAACGGGAATAAGAAGTGTGGTAGGAGAAAAACGACAAATGCAGGTACAGTGGCATCGGACAAGACATCCACTGGACAACCGCTTTCTTAAAAAAGCAATCAAGGACCTTAAATGCCTTTTTGTTTAATACAGAAATGAATGCACCGGTGACCGTATTGAAGAAATTAAGAACTGTAAATATGATGACCATCTTTTGTAAAAAGCTACAAAATTTTGAAGACCACCTACAAATCGCAGTATCGTTATAAAAAATGCCGATGGTTATTAGTGTGGATCGGATAAGGAAACGACTGAAGGCTATCCTCTGCACTTAGCTAGTAGTTTTAAGTCATTTTGTTTTAACACAGATACAGATAATGAGGAAGTGCACAGATTTTTGGATGCTCCATTTCAGATGGATGTCCCAATAAAACTTTTTTAGCGTAAGGAAGTGCAAAATAAAATTACGAAATTGAACAAAAACACATCACCCGGATATGATGTGATAAATTGTCGAGGAGCATGTATCCTCTCCAGAGATTGAGTCATTTCCCTACACAGTGGAAATGTTCACAAATTATAATGATCCATAAACGAGGCAAACCAGAAACAGAAGTGCCCTTAAGTTTCCTCGCAAACTTTACAAAAATATTTGAGAAAATGTTCCTACACAGAAAAAAATATTGGCTTGTAAATTTCAATTAAAAATACAATTGAATTGTTTAAAAAAATGTAATTAAAACATTAATCGAATTGATTAAATTTGTAATCATATTTGCAATTTATTTTTTGAGTTTACAACAGAACTTGGAGTTGGCAATGCGCAACTCTACGGCGGTAAAAACGTTTAATTGCATTATCGAATTTTTTCTGTGAACCTTTCTAAATTAATATAAATATGCATGATATGTTCTCAACAAAAATTTCTAAATAAAAATTGTTGTGATAAAGTATTTCACAGAAAGTTGAATTTTACAGCGCCGTTGGGAGGCAATATGCGTGGCGGCTGAGTCACCAGCCGTCGTCGTCACTTTTCGTACGACTCTAGTCTTTCATATACAACACTGTTGTTATTTATAATTCGTTTATTGTTGATTGAAAGATTTTATTTTATGAACTTAAAAAAAAATCGTGTTAAATTGTCTTGTTTCGTGATTAAAACTGCGTTTTTTGTTATTGTGTTTACTTGGTTTTTTCCAATAACTTTTATTGGAAATGAGTAGTTGCGTTGAGTGTTTTGTTTGCAATGATAATATGTTCAAGGACAAATGGAGACTTACATCAACTTGCAAATAAGCCAGGGTCCTCTGGCCACAGGTGGACAGGAAGAGGACTAGGCGAGAGGCAGGTTATCCACAATGATAGGAACACTTACGGGACATTGTCTTGTAGGAAAACACCCCCTAAGATTGGGACATAAAAACTCCACTCTGTGTAGATGCTGCATGGAAGAGGAAACGACGAAATACATTCTCTTGGATTGCCCTGCTCTGGCAGGACTGAGAAGTAGGATATTCGGAACACATTTAGTTAGCACCGTAGCCCTACTGGATATTCCTGTAGGTCTTATAGACAAATTCATTGTCGTTGGCTACACGACTAGTCAATAGTTGCTATAGAGGAAACTGCAGGTATCACAATGGGCTTCTTTAGACTACGTGTGCTAGAGAGCGTGCTGTCTTGCAGCCTTTTCAACCAGCCAACCAGAGTCGTCGCAGGGGGTGGGGGTTTCATGCTGAAAAAAGCAATAACGGTTTTAATTGATTCGAATTTTATAACAAATCGCGAAAACAAATCAATAATTTTTTTAATTAACTTGATTACATACTTAATCAATATTTTTGAAAAATTTCAGTAAATGTTTTAATCAAATTTACAAATTTTTTAATTGAATTTTTTTTTTGACAAATTTACAAATACCTTTAATTAATATTATCATTTTCGTGATTACACCAAAATCAATTATAAAATTATTGAAATAAACAAACTTTTTAAATTGAAATTGATTTTTATATTTTCTGTGTAGTGAGATTATTGCCTGAATTGGAGAAAAGAAATATTATTCCTGAACATCAATTTGATTTCAGGCATAAACATGATACTCTTCTAATAGTGAATCAAATAACTGGTGCTCTGGAGGATAAAATGTATTTTTCGGCTATATTCCTCGACATACAACAAGCTTTCGATCGAGTATGGCACCAAGGCTTGCTCTTCAAAATTAAAAGAGACTTACCAGCTCTATTCTACTTATTTTTAAAACAGTACTTATCTGGACGATTGTTTACCTTCAAGTAAAACACGATAGGTCAAACATTTTCGAGATTAATGCCGCAATACTTCAGGGCAGTGTTTTGGTGGCTGTTCAATAATACAATTTTCACAGGAGATATGCAGACGACATCGCGATTATTGCAACAATTTCATGTACAGCGGAAGCATCGATGTTAGTTCAAATCGAAATAAATCTTCTGAAACAGTGGTTTAAACGTTGGAATATGATGGTAAATTCTGCCAATATATGTCTCATTGGCATATCTCTTTTTCTTTGCGACGCGGAGAATGCTCACCAAAAATTATGAATGGAGAAACAATACCTAAGCAGGATACTATCAAATATATCGAAATGCATTTACACAAGCGCCTCACATGGAAAGAAAATATAAAAGCAAACCGAAAACAAATGACTTTAAAATCACAACGATTCTATTGATTAACAGGGCGCAAGTCAAAGCTCAATCTAAATGCATAGTGCTTTTCAATAATTGGCTAATTTTAACAACTTAACCACGGAATTTCTAATGCGGCTACCCGGTAGATAATTCTACCATACTGTTATGCATTTGACAACATCGACTACTCCCATTTCGTCCTCCTCCACAAGAATGATTTCCATGTTCTTTGTCATTAATTGTTGCTTCAAATTGATAACGCGAATATTCGTTTCAGTGATTTGTTGTTTTCAGTACTTTTTTTGGTGCAGCTCAGTAACTTTAATAGTTAGCGGTGGCAGTGCATCAGGTATTTTTGCCAAGGCATTATTGATTTGAGTGACGTTAATGTTTAGACTATTCGATATTTCCAACACTACACTCATGTCGCATTTCAGTTCAGTCACGCCTGCCTGAACAGAACATATGGTCGGATTCACCGCGTCTAATGACAGAGATTCCTTAAATCACTTCCTTTGTTTTGATTCCTCCCTATCATCATCTCGTTGTCGTTATTGTTAATTGACTTCGTTGAAAACAGTAGTTAGGGACAATTAACTTGGTGGCACTTCCAATCAGCTTTATCGTCGCCGTTCATGCTGGTATATGTATTCCAAGGAAATATTGTGAGTTGATCATAGATAGATACAATTGCACTGATGGTAGTTGACGTAGCGGTTTGTTGCATTTAGTGGACAAGGTCATTCAATGAAGTCATAATAAACATGTTTTTTCAGCACTGCACTGTTCTTCCCATTTGATTGTATTATTGCAAGGCAACACACATGATCCTACTTGACGACTGTAGTTGATTATCCTTTTCTGTTACCAAATTATCAGCAATATTGTTAGCTACATATGTACTTCTTGGGGAATCAAATGGTTGTAGTCCAGTGATGGGCAAACGAACACAAACAACGTCATATTTGTGTGAGTGCCACAGAGAACGACTGTGGCGCACATTACAGTATGAAACAATCGGATGAAACAAACTGATCCCTTACAAAAACAGAAAATATTAGTGCTTATTTATATGCATGCACAAAATACAATTTAATTTTTGTACCAAAGCATATATTGCGCTTCCTTCCCCATCTAAATTTTTAAAAAACATAAAATCATTTTCCCACTGTTCCGGAAAGTACAGTCTAGAAAACAAATGCCGATATACAATCTTACATCCATGAAAGCCAAACGCAGACTGAATTGAATCATAGAGAAATACATAAGAGTTTCCATTACTCTCTTCGTTGCCTCTTCATGACGTCGAGATAGGATGCCATTTCCTAGAGTCTTATTTGCTGCAGTATTTTACCAATTTTACACTTTCGTTGGTCATAAAACGGACAGAAATCAAAGGGAACGTGTATTTCCTTTTAACCCATTCTAGCCCACCGTGACAATTTTCGAACACCTAGTAATTGAGGGTATATAAAAATAGTGTTGACAGTTGTTAATATTTTTGTACATAATTCGGTAGTGGAGGGTGCAATGATTAAATATAAGATCAAGCGATTTAATTACGTTCAGATTTTTTTTGGTAAAAGTCTGTTAAAATTTGCTATCAAAACACCTGTAGAGGTAGGTCATGGGTAACAAATATAATATTTTGTGCGTAAAGTGTATCGTCGTATATACTTATATTTTAACAATCTCGATAACTAATGAAACATTTACAAGCACTTTAGGTTAGATTTTATAACGCCTCAAATATTACTGTGCCAATTTGGGTACAACGGCTACAAGTGTACTAAGTATCGCACATTTGCAAAAACGTAAACACCTAAATGTATGCAAGACTCGAACACGTAAACTGATTTGTGTTTGTTCAGACCAATCGAAAAGCGGTTTACAAGAAGCCGTAAATATCGTATGATAGTAGAAGATAGTGACGATGGCTTGAAGTATGATTTAGCCATAATTCCACCAGAACCTAGCGTAGTTACTGATGAAGAAGAGGGGTTAGTTGGCATTGAAACTTCACGAATCTTTCCGAATGACGTTCCTGGAGAAATCCAACTATTTGTCTGTAATATTAGTACTGTTGTGGATTCTGAAAATAGCAGCGATGATGAGCCGGTGTCTGCCAAAAGGGCTTGAATTAGTACCAATACGCCACGTTCTGAGAAGCTTAGTATTGTACCAAATAGATCGGCATTGAATTATCCGCCTTGGCGAAAGTGTCCTCCAAATTATTCGAGGACTTATGCGGAATCTCACGACCGAATCAAGTAAGACAAGCATTGAAAGACTCGTCACCTGTTCAAATATTTGAATTGTTTTTCGAAGAAGCAGTTCGTACAATGATTATCGACTTTTCCCAATTATACGCGAGTCAAATAGCTAACAATTTTCATTGGGATATACTGATTTTATCTGGCTACCACAAACTGCCAAGGGAAAATATGTATTGGTCTGTAGATGAAGACATTGGAGTAGGCGGAGGATCAAAAGTTGCGTCCAGTAAAAGATTTAAAGTTCCTTTATCGACGAATGTGTGGTCAAGTATTACGGTTGTCATTCATCAAAACAATTTATTCGAGGCAAACCTGTTCGGTTTGGTTACAAAAATTGGGTTGCAGCAAGTTCGTCTGGATATTGCAACTGTTTTGATATTTATTGTGGTAAATCAACTACTTCTGTTGTTGAGACATTGGGTACTAGAGTTGTAAAACTTCTGCTGAATAGATAGTTCCAAAATTACAACAAGGGCATGGGCAAATGAACTAATCAATGTAAAGAAGACCCTACGGATCAGTTACTATTTCGGCGAAGTATAGCTAGGTTTTACCTAAAACAATCAGGCCACAGACACTCTGCTTGCCCTTCGTCATCAAATATCAAGGGTTTGCAACTAGACGGTAACGATGACATTCCTGCAAAGCTTCCAAAGAGTGTGCGTTGTGTCATCTGCCACAACAGAAGCCGATGGGAGTTTCACTCATAAGTGGCCATTGTGCCAATATGGGTACACCCCTGTAATATCCTGTAAATAATTTTTTTTAAATAATTTTTTCTTTTTCTGCTTTTTTGTATTGCTAACAATAGTCTTCCGAAAGTACTTTTTTCGACATAATAGTATTTTTATACAATAATTGAAGAAATTTGTATTTACACCAAAATATTAACGGGGTGTTAGTAGAACATATAAAAAAATGTAAGTAATCTGCGTACGGTTTGTTAACCTTTTGGGTTAAATTCATTGAAAGCTTTAGTTGGCCTCAGCCACACATATATGTATATATTTCAGTCAGATTACACAAAAGTTTACAATAAATAAATCTTGGCAATTTCGATCAGCTGAGTTTGACAAGGTCGGCTCTTGATACAAAAACAAAATTCCTGCAATTCCTACTGCTTCTACCTTACTTATTTTGCCATGTCACCGGTCATATAAAAGTTGGTTACACAAATCCGAAAGTACTCTTATTGGACCAAAAGGATTTGGGGACTTTTTGAAATCGAAAGGAGGTGAAAAAGTCCTTGTCCACCACAAATATCATCCTTGCTGTACGTGTGCAAACAGTATGTCGGCAGACTATTTCAATCCAACCACGTGTGGTTGGATTTTGCGACACTGTTGTAGTCTGACACAAAAAGTAATCTTCGTTTACCATCACATCCCATTAAGTGATAGGGGAAGCATCTCATAATCTTATTGATGGAGCCATTAACCCAGAAATGGGCATCATGGCCGAACAAAATTTGTTCTCCTTTAAGCTTTTCATTGGACCAAAGACAAAAATGGTTGACGATTCGGAAGGTTTCGTCATGAGATGTTAAACAATACTAAAGAAATATACCATGACAGTGCAATAGTTTTGATGAAAATACCTACTGGAAATAGTGCCCCTAAATTAATAACCCGATACTTGTAAAAACTTAACCCATCGAACCGGAAAAAAAATTAATTCTGGCTGGCATTTAAACTATTTCGTTATCCAAGCCAATCATCCAAATCAATAAATAAAATTTGTTGCTGCAATGTAACATATTCATTACCGAAACAAGCACAACTTTGAGGAACACATTTTCGCAATGCGAATGAAACTTACGATA
This sequence comes from Phaonia tiefii, assembly GCA_963931995.1. Taxonomy (NCBI): domain Eukaryota; kingdom Metazoa; phylum Arthropoda; class Insecta; order Diptera; family Muscidae; genus Phaonia; species Phaonia tiefii. Next base: position 100,606,307 of record OZ008369.1, on the reverse strand, counting down.
GCTCACTTTTGTTGACAGAAGTTATTGGGGCGACGAGCATTTTTATGCGTGGGACGAAGCTTTTCCGTTCAGTGAACGAAACCAATATTTCAAGTGATCTCCAGCCCCGGTTTTAATATTCGGTAAATAACAAAAATTATACCAAAACTAAAGTACTAATTTATTAAAGCATATTCTCTTTTTTCGGAAATTTATTCAATATTAAGTAAAGCGTGTCCCAATAAAAGTGCACGATTCAAGTTTTGTGAGATTTTTTCCTGTACATGTCGCAGCTAAGAAATTTACCAGCTGTCGTCTACGATTGTTCGGATTATTAAAAACGAAGCGGTACGCTTTATCATTGCTACAACCCATTATTAAAATGGGGAAGTTACCTAATGCGCCAACAGTTCGTAGAGTGATCAAAAATTTGGTTTGATTCTCGAAAATCGTTGCTACAGTAAGCGAGAGTGTCGCGGATAATTTGGAATCATCGATACCAGGGCCATCGGTCGCAACAACTTCTAATTTCGCAAAGCACCACGCACACCACGATGACGAAAGACTTTCATATTCACCCGTATAAGATTTAGACGTTTTTACCTCGATTTGACCGAGCTGATAAAATAAAAACTACTCTCCGTTTTTGATGTTAGTTTAATACTGACTTTATTTAATTCGTTTTCTGATTTTGTTACTTCTTATGCTTTACAATATTCGTAGGTGCAGTTTTCATTATTTTATTAAAAATACTTTGTGTTTAATTATCGTATCAACGAAAGTGGGTTTCGTTTCCGGTAACACAATCTGTTGGAAACGAAACAGAATTTTCATATCAAATTTATTAGGAAAAAGTGCATTTCGCAATTTTCATGACATTTAAAGTGGCTCGTAAAATTATTTGGAAATTTAATGTTGCGCGTGTAGGAATTAAAATTATTTGGAAATTCAAAGGTGCTCATGCAAAACTTAAATTTATTTGGAAATTTAAAGTTGCGCGTGTAAAAGTTAAAATTATTTGAAAGAAAGTTTATTTTTTTCTATTTCTTTTAGTTTCAGATAACTCACGGGGATTCAATGGCACAGCTGATCGAAAAGGTACTAGGCCGATGATGGAGAATGAGAGAGCAAAGAATACAGGAACTAATTTTAAATAGTGTTTATTGATACTAATGACAGCTAGATTACGTTTTATGTTTTTTGCATTGAACGAAAATACGGATTCCCTTTGATTTTTGTCCATCTTATATCCAACGAAAGTGTAAAATTGGTAAAATACAGCAGCAAATAAGACTCTATGAAATGGCATACTATCTCGTCGTCATGCAGAGGCATCGAAGAGAGTTTCACCATCTTTACACGATGCCATTTTTAGCTGCCATTTTTATCAATTCTCTTTTGAAATTGCAGCGTAAATCTTCGTGCCTTTACACGTTGCCATCTCATGATATTAGTGCTTGCCATTTTTTCTGATATTTCTCTTTAGTGAGTGTCCCTGTGTGTGTTGTTCATTTTTGTAAGAGGTCAAATTTTGTTCTACATGAGTCTAAAAATTGTTTTTTCGAAGGAAGAAATGAAATTTTTCATAATTAATTTTTATGTTTAACTTTCTTTTTATTTTTTTAAACTTCTGTTAAATTATTAAACGTAACATCTAACAATGTAACACAACACACGAAAAACTAGTATGAAAGAATGCCAAAATCATAACAAATGCGGAAAGAGCACAAAGAGAATTGCAATAAAATTTCATGAAACCCAGTGCGGTGGCGCTTCATGCCATTTTTTCCTCCCTTCTTGCTTCTCTACACCCCTTATCAACAAACGCAAATTGCATGGTTAAAAAATGGCATCGTGTAAAGGCTGTGTTTGTCGAATTTCGGGCTCAGAAACTACGCACGTGATCCATGAGAGACAAATGCATGCACAACGGGGAACAATCTGTGGCTAATTTCGGTCAGGCGCCCTGATTGGACCTCACTTCTTTCAAAATGTGACCGGAAATTCAAAATGGCCACTAACCCCAGGAATTACTGGAATTCCCTGAGGAATGCCAGCCTGAACCGCGTACCAACAACTGTTTGAGTTCCCTGAGATAAAAAAAACAAAAATGAAAAGTCAAAAAGAAGAAAATAAAGTTACGGTTTAGGGAGTAATGACGGTAGCTGATCCTCACACGAGTTATGCGCCGTCGATATTCAGAAATCGTGGTTCTACACGAGAGAGTGCCTTGGCCCCTGTAGTAGCAAATGTGGCAAGCACACCCAAAGCCTTTGGCAACAATTGTAAGTATGACGACGACATGATCCCCAAGGGGCCTGTAAAGAGCCTTCATAAAGTGGTGGGGACTCCAACTCTGACTTGTTAACAAAGCCACATTTGTGAACTAAATTAGGGAAGAGGTTTTATAAATAACAATTTGTTCCGAGAATATTATAGATAACATTAAAGAATAGAGGGTTTCTGATAAACACTCATTCGTGGATCACAGATACATAGGGTTCAAAATATCACGGGTACCGGCGAAAACTATAAGTTTTCGAAACAAGTTTTCGGAACAAGACAAAACTGGACAAAATTCGGAAGACTGCTTATAAATCTACTAGATCATCCTCAATTCGACTACTCGAGTAGGGACGAATAATACGATAAAGTACCAAGGACTACGCGAGCACTGGTAAAGTCATTCGAGGATACCTGGCTACTTCGAGAAAGGAAACCTGCCAAGAAAACCTATGGGTTACAGGGGAGATACAAAATTTTCTACAACAGGTCTAAACGTAAAAAATTTTCAGTTTAACCAGAATAAACGTTAAGACACCTGATGAATACACACTGAATGAGACTGCGGAACCCACGGACGAACGGCGACAGAACGATAATGGGTTACATCAGGCACCACTCTTAACGGACCAAATGCTCAAAGAGCCATAAACAGCTGCTCCTCGTATAAATTGGCGGGACCGGATGGGATCTTTCCGGCTATCCTACAATATATGGTTGACCTTATAGCAACGGCATGCCTAAAATTTGCCTGTACACCCAATAATTGGCAGTAGGCTAGGGTAGTATTCATACCCAAACCTGGAAACGCAAGTTAGGCGACGACAAAGGCTTATATACCAATTAGCCTCACCTCGTTTCCACTCACGACCTTGGAGAGAATAGTGTATGACATGGAGAAAAATGGAATGCCAGACGATATGCTGAAGACGTATATGTCCAAGGTCGATCAGTGGAAACCGCACTTCATAAGGTAACCCACTACATAGAAGAATCTCCCAATAGTAAATTGACTACACTTTCAGCACGCATAGATATTGAGTGCGCGTTCAACAGTGTTCAGACCGAAGCACTCATCCAATCTTTACACCAGTTTACAGTATACTGGGCATTGAAAGACTGGATTGAGCATATGCAAAAAATATATGGATAAACTGCGGTGCTCATGTCATAAATATAAGAGACACAATGAAACGTGGAACACCATAAGGGGGGATTACATCACAACTCTTGTAGGTCGTCACAATTCACAGTCTCCTAAGGATTCCGACGATTCCGATTCCTAACCGACGAAGGACTTAGAACAGTCTGCTATGCAGACGATGTTGTAATGCATATTAGGGGAAAGGATCCTAATCAATTATGCAGAGCGTATAACTGGTTTCAGATAAGGGGATCCAATGTGAACCCGGAAAAACGGAAATATGACCATTCACAAGGAAAACGAAAATCTTAGAGTTTGAAGTGCTTCGGTTCCTGGTTAATGGCCAGTTTTTCAGTCAGTGGTGATCTGTGTTTCTTAGTTAAATTGTGGTTAAACATCGATTTTTGTTTCTCAGTCAATGGTTAACTATCATTTAACCACCCAAACTTGATTGGTTAACTTGTAGTCAGAACCATATGATTTAGACAATCACATTACTGATTGTCAATATTAGAAATGTAAAATTGTATAAAATACATGTTTCTAATTTGAGTATTTGTACACATTCTTTAAGAGTAGATCGTTAAAGTATTGCGCCAACATAGTTCTTTACACATTTTTGTTAAAACGACTTGGATTTGATGCATTCGTTTTTCATTTTACAAAATTCCATTTATTTGTTCCTAATGCAAAGTTAACTTCTAATTACACAAGTATACACGGTTTTGGAGCTGAGCTACTACAAGTTATTCCTAAGGCTATTTGGGGCGCTGAATTCGAATCCGGGTTTCGTTTTTCAAGATTGGTTCTAGTTTTGGAGTTCTTGCAAAATTACCATTATTTGCGTTTTTAAAAAACATGATGTCACTTAAATGTAAATATCTTCAAAAATAGTCGTCGGTTTATGTATTTAGTTTTTTTTATTGAAAGATAATAAAATTACTAAAATAACCGTGGGTCGTTTGTGAAGATTAGTCAAGAAATGACAGTGTTACAGTGGACTCAATTTCAAACTTCATGAAAAATTTGATGAAATTTAGCAATTTTGCTATTTTCAACTTATTTGTTTTACACGAAACAGTTAAAATTTTTGCTACTTTGTTACACAGGACATTAGTCTATTTCAATACGAACATTTTGCGCCGAACAAGACCCAGATTGGTGCAAAAATGACAAAGCTACAGAAGATTTAGTGAATTAACCTACTTTTAGCTTCCAAATGATTGTCGATTATTTATCGATAGCAGCTGGTTAAGCTTGAAAGCTGTTTTGTTGCACAAAGGTAATGAAAAGCAGTTAACGTTAAAGAATCGTATGAGTCCATGTCTAAATTACTGTTGCATGCTGATACGCACCATTTCGTGTAAGATAACAAAACGATATATAAAGTAGTTTTTTTCAATTTTTGCAAATTAATTGACATTTTATTCAATAAAAACTGATTATTTAGAAATGAAGAGCCGTCAAACTGAGTCGTTTGTATTGTTTGGGATCTGTTTCACGCATTAGAGTCCAACAGTAGTCGCTCATCATGCCCTCGTCCCAAAATCCTTGATAGCGTCTTTCGATTTTCGCCAAATCTTGGTGTAGTCGCTCTCCTTGCTCGTCGCTCGTATCACCTAAGTTTTCAGGGAAAAAGTCGAGATGGGAATGGAGGAAATGCATTTTGAGAGACATTCGAGCTCCAATCTTCCGATAATTTTGCAACAAACTGTCGATTATTTTGTTGAAATCCGGGGACTTGCGGTTGCCGAGAAAGTTGTGAACAACATCTTGAAATGATGCCTACACTGCTGCTTCATTGGGCGTTAAAACTGCTATAAAATTGCCGTCGGCCATTAATTTTCGAATATCAGGTCCGACAAATATTCCTTCTTTGATTTAGGCGTATGACAATTTGGGAAACACCTTGGTTAAGTAATTAAAAGCCGGTCCTTCAGGGTTGAATGCTTTGACGAAGTTTTTGATAAGGCCAAGTTTTATGTGGAGAGGTGGCAGGAAAATGTTCTGTGGGTTCACAAGTGATGTAGAAGAGACGTTTTGTTTTGCTGGTTCATAACTAGTTCGACTTGGCCAATCATTTTTCACATAATGTTGGTCAGTTGCACGGCTATCCCACAGACATAAAAAACAGCAAAATTTCGTAAAACCAGATTGCATCCCCATTAAGAGACCAATGACCTGTTGGAATAGTATGTAAATAATTTATTCTTTAAAATTGAATATGCATTTATTTTCAAACCTTTAAATCGCTACAAATTTTCCATTGATGCTCTGTAATAAAAATGCGAAGCTATTTTAATCGCTTATGGAGTAGCGATATGTTTGTTTATTTAATGCATCAATTAAAGAGCATTGTAGTAAAAACTGACTTGACTGAATTCGTACAATGGTCTTATATACTATTTGGAATACATTATTAGTTCTATCTAGTTTCTATATGGTGACACATATTCATTGATTCTCCTTAGTGGTTAAACGGTTCATATATCGTGAATGCTCAATCGGTCAGACAGAAGGAGTCGAATTACTCGTTCACTGGTACAATGTACTTTGCTGACCTATACCTCGATATGAATAGTGACAATGTAAATGAACACGCCAACAACCAAAGAGTATATGAATGAATGTAGATATGTGTTAAGTGGTATCACATACGTTCTAGCATATGCGATATACGAATCACACTACAGCTCATTGTATTTGATCTTGGTCAAAATTCTACACATTGTATCATAACTTTCCTTCGTTTGTACTGCATGAGCAATCAGAATGGATGGTTTTATATTTCCATTATGTATCAGACCAGCCTTCAGGCTGCATTTTGAACCATCTATGAACAAACGCCATTCATTTACATCTTATGGTGTATTCATCACTTGACATAAACCGTTGATGTCGTCGCAGAAACATATGTTCTCCTCATTTTTGAAAAACGGTAAAAGTGCCTGATTTCTGCTTCTATAAACAATGACTTTTGTTTCAGTGTGAAGACAGTTCCACTCCTCCAACCGTGATGCGAGCAATTCTGATTTTTGTTTCGATAAATCCAAATCACGAATCAAGTCATTCAGCATACTTTGCGATATTTTAATATTATGTGTTTCTTCCATGTTAAAATCTTCGGTCGGTGACAAACTGTTCGATGGTGACGAACTGAAAGTTCCCATGGAATTTGCGCCCACACCTGGGCAAATTGGCAAAGGGTCACTGTTCGTACGGGGAACTGGCTTGAACACTGATGACACGTTAGCATATTTATACTTTGATAGTTTGTTTGCATTAAGACCGATCACATTCATCAAGCAAAAATTACAATCATCTACATGATTTTTCGGCTCCTCCATAACATTGGCATTAAAAATGAAAAGTATACCTACTTCTTGACCAAGTGACCACTTGTACAGTTTTGTGCTACACGCGTTACAAAATAATTTCGGTACCCACGGCTTGTGAGTGTTTGCTACAGAGAAACTAAAATAATAAGAATATGCGTCTCTCAGAGCCTTTGATATATTTTTTACACTTTTTCCGATGATATAACATCCACAAACATAACAAAAACCCTTCGAATCAACTTTGAACTTCTTTCTTTCCATTTTCACAGGTTTTGGAACAAAAAATAACTTAAAGATTACAATTGAAATGACGTTTCTAGCGATGCGAACAGCTGATTATCGTTACTCCAGTGCAGTGCAGCCAGCATGCAAGAACTCGAAAACTAGAACCAATCTTGAAAAACAAAAACCGGATTCGAATTCAGCGCCTCAAATATCGTTAAGATTTGTTCTCATCGGATCTGCTCCAAAAGTTGACCGCAATTTGTAAACTTGTGTTATCTTTCAATTACGATTAGGTAATCCGATAGTTAACTACCCACTTAAAAAATGGCCATAAGACGATTAAAATATCCGATAAAGTTAAATACTTGGATGTACTCCGAGACCGGAAATTGAATTGGAAACACCACATAGAGAATACATGGCCTACAGATGTTGGTTGCTATGCAGAAGGTCTATAGGATCCAAATGGCTGGATACATAAAAAAAACTTCCAACAGCCCTTGTCGGGGTTGTTATCATTGTACCGATGATTCCAATGTAGCACATACTTTGAACCCTTTGCAGTGTTGCAGTATTGCATTTCGAGCTAACAGAGCTTAAATGATGGTGGGAGTCTTAACGAGACACTGGGGCTTTCAATCCCACCTACTTTAAAAAATATTTATTTTATTGTTAAATTAAATCGTGCACTTGTATTTTTAATTACTGGTAGAATCTTTTAAAACAATTAAGTAACATTAGTTTTGTTTGGAATATCAGAAAATTAAAGACAACAAATTTTAACTGAATTTAGGAATACCCCAAACTAAAGAAAAATTATCACTTTCGGTAGAAATTTCCATCACTTTCTATGGAATTACATAACACGGGCTGTGGTTTTTATCAAAGTCACTTAATGGATGAATGAAAATGTTCTATGTATAAAGCAATAGAAACGTAACGTATATGATTCAAAATATTTCACAAAGGATTTTAAGCAACCACATATTGATAATTCAATATTGTCAGTTGGAAGTGGTGTAGTTTGTTGTCAACATCATATGTTCTTTTTGTTGTATTTCACTCTAAAACCAATTATCCTTAATGTATAGAGAGTATTTCCATACTGTGTTGTTGCGTAGTTTAGTATTTATTCAGTTTATTGATATCAGTAATCCCAATCGATTTGTCGATTACAAGTAATTTTACCACAAAATACAGGATTTGAGGGAAAATTAAAATTAAGCCATCACGAACCGCCTGGCGTACCATGTAAACAAAGAGTCAATAAAGACTCTCGTCGGTATGTAGGTTGGTAAGCCAATTTTGTATTTGACCAATGGTATTTCTGTATTTTATTTCCAGTATGTACACAAATATTTGTTTGCGTGTATATAAAATATATGTAAATCGTATTACAGATTTGAGGCTGGCATTGTGGCGATTGTATTACCTAATTTTTATTATGTGGGCTAAAATCTTTTAGGGTGGAATAAAAGATGAATTTAAAATAATTATATTCCGTATCAACACAAAAGTATTTGGTTCGGTCTGAGAGCAATCAATTTGTTATTAAGTGACCTTCGAGTCGTAGAACTTAAAATGCTACATTCAAATTCTGTGGTATCGCCTGAGACCTATTTCCAAAGTATACTCTGCTTAGGAATAGAGGTCTGCCCAGCAATGTGTAAATATTTCCCTAAAATTTATCAAAAATTTATAATAGCACAACTTTTCAAGCATTGTTCTGATCATTTTAGAATGTACCAGAGATTTCTGCAGGCAGAGGCAGGCTTTAAGAGTAAATCATTTAGAGGTACCCTGTGTTAAAAAAGTTGGTGCTACAGGGTGTCAAAGTTGATCAAATTGGTGCTGCTGAAACTTTCAAAGCCTGGTACTTCTACACTTATAAGCCGATTCCAAAGATTTGTTACTTTAAAAAATCCATAGTCATTTAGATAATCTCCATCAAAGTTTAAAATTGTAAAAATTTTCATTGATTTTGATCGGCTTTTTGTTAATAACTCGGTTATCTAAGGGAAAATAATATTTCTGAAATCACCATTAAAGCCCGGTATTCAATTTTTATGAAATTTTCGTTGCCATAGGAAGTACGTGTACGTGTATACGTGTATAAAAAAAACGAAAATTTCATGAACCGAAAATTCCGCTCACTTTCCATTTGCTTGGTACTCAGCTATTTGTGAAAATTTCGTAGGCAAAATCAATTGCAGGGTTGCTACGCCAAAATTATTTCGTACAAAAACAATTGTTTGATAATTTTTGGGACCCGAATTTTGACACTTCGATTATTTTAGTAAACAAAAGTAATAACACACCCGTTAATAGTAAAATGGAATGCAAAGACGAATATCTAATGAAATATTCGCTAGGTAAATCAGAGATATGTCGTAACTCTCTGTAACAACATTCTCCGTTTAGAGATAAATGAGAAAATTTCTTACGAAAATTTGGCAAGAACTTTATACTTCAGTAAAGAATACACCGTCGGTGGTGCAATGGTAAATGAGGCTCTTGTAAATGAGAACGTGGGTTCGATCCCTGCTCTGACCACCTTAAATTTCTTTCGACGGCGGTCACTTCGCTTAGTGACGGCAACACTATCGAGTATTAAGCCGTGAAAAAGCTTCTCTCAATACAGTTCGGAACCGGCGTAAAACTGTAGGTCCACATCAGTGAGTGTAAAACAAGAACGCGCACAGCTCACTGGTTCTGAGAAGCTAATTATGATCATTTGGAAATGCACTCCATACTCAGAGTTCTCTAAATATGTGCAATTGTTTAAGAAACTTTTCATTTTCGATGTTTGGCAACAATTTCACCGCAGTCTTCTATATATATTTCTTCATTTCTATTATAAACTGAAATATTCTTAAACTCACGGCACAAAAGAAAGAGATCCTACGAATTAGAAGAGCTTATACTGCAAAAAAAAAACGAATTTGGGATTAGAAGTCACTAAGATTTTTCACTTTTTGGAAAAATTCTTAATTGGATTTGATTTTTCTTGCATTGATCTATAACAAACAAAACAATTTGTAAGATACCGTCAAGATGTACTGATATGAAGGGTGTCTCTCTAAGAATGCACTTTTTCATTTTAAAATAAAAACACGTACTTTTTGAGAAAGTTGTGATTTTTTTATTAGATGGAAAGAAGACATGTTCCGATTAAGTATGGAATAAAATATCCGTCAAATCCCCTCACCGCTCTGGTGGCAGGGATTACTCTTTTCATGAAATTTCCCATGATTTTTTCACACAGATGTGGCTGAATCTCAGCGATGACGCGTTTGATCTAGCAGTTGAGCTCATGAATTGATTCTGGTTTATTCGCATAATCCCGAGATTTCACAAAACCCCAAGGAAAGAAATCGCACTACGTTAAATCGCATGATCTTGGTGGCCAGTTGACACCAGAATATCTTGAGATAATAGTCTGGAAATCATTGCTGCAATAAATCAATTGTTTCATGTGCGGTGTGGTAGGTGGCGACGTTTTGCTGAAACCACATGTCGTCCAGATCCATGCCGTCTAGTTGAGGCCACAAGAACTCCGTTATCAGTTCACAGTCACTGCAATTTCGGCTTCATTTTCAAAAAAGTGACGCCTAATCACGCCGCCTAACCAAAATCCGCACCAGACAATTGCTCGTTGCGGATGCAGGGATTTCTCATGGATTGCATGAGTATTGTCTGAGCCTAAAATTCGACAATTTTGTATAATAACGAAACCATTCAGATGGGAATGCTGAAGACGACTTTTTTTTGAAAAATTATCATCCACTGCACTTTGATCCATTACCCATTGAACGAATGGCCGACGCCTTCCATCGTCTGCTGGGTTGAGTTCCTGAGTAAGCTGAATTGTGTACGCATGGAGATATGCAGGTCTTTTCTATAAATTCGCTACATAGTGCTTCGTGAAATTTGAAATTGTTAAGAACGATGCCGAATTAATGATTTCAGGTTTTCGGTGATACCCTCGTATACCGCAGCAATGAGCCCGACGGGTACGTTGACGCACTGGAGTCTTACTGTCCGTAATTGACCCAGTTTCTTCAATTTTGTTGACCACTCTTCGAATGGTTGACACATTAGGTGCACTTTCTCGCCTGAGAATTTTACGAAGTTTGCGTGCGGTCTCAGGATAATTTTCCAAATTTTTTTTATTTAGATATCACAATTATAACGCGCTCCATTTTTAATAATCAGAATAAACCTATGTGAGAGTGGTCAAATTTCAGAGTTGCCACTTGCACAAAAATAATATAACTCTAAATTTAAAACGTGCAACCGTACTGAGACAAACTTTACTTTAAATAAAATTTGTAAAAGATTTTTCCAAAATTATATATTTTGATTTGTTTTTCGTATTTTGTCCAAAAGTGTTAAATAAATTTGGACATTTCGGCACATAATTTTATAGGAGATGAGTTTGCCTTTCCAATGGAATATAACATGTATATGTCCGGTAGTACAATAATTGTATGTATCACTCGAAACCCTAAAACTTTGACCTGAGTTTGCCATTTCCGTACCCTGCCGATTGCATGGTTCAGGTTGACAACTGCACAAAGGCATTGGATATACTTCAAAATTTGTATGTATCACTCGAAATCCTAAAACTTTGACCTGAGTTTGCCATTTCCGTACCCTGCCGATTGCATGGTTCAGGTTGACAACTGCACAAAGGCATTGGAAATACTTCAAAATTTTACTTGATGTCATTATTTTATGAAATTTTGGTTTGGGATCATAAAATACGTCCAACTTGCATAATTTACGCGAAGTCCTCTTAAAATTCAAACTGCAATAGCAGGTACCTGCAGTGCAGTCTCTTTGTAATCGGAATATAAGTACCAGGCCTGGACTGTTTCAAATGCACCAAAGTGGTCAACTTTGACAACCTGGAGCGTCAACTGTTTTTACACAGGGTGCTCTGAATGCAATATTCTGAAAGCCTGACTCCTCTGCAAATTTCTAGTACATTCCAAAATAATCAGAATAATATTAAAAAGTTTTGATGTTATAATCGTCCTTTTTACAATCGGCCCCAATGTGCAGCGTAGGTTATGAGACTTTTAAATACCTACAAAATTATTTTATTGATTCTAAATATTTTGTTTTTTATATATTAAGATTTCAAATTTATATCCGTTATGAAAATTAAAATTTTTCCACCACCCTAAATTACATTCATGATAATGTTTTTAAATATTTCTGTGTGCAAAAATATCTAAATATTGCAAAACATGTGAAAAACCACATGTAAACGTTAATATGATGGTTCTTATTTAACTTTATGACCGCATTATGATGATGTGATATAATAAAAATTGTCAAATTGCCAGATCCAGCTAAGGAGCAACACACAGTGGATGTAGAAAGATAAAATAATGCTCATTATAGTGGGTCGCGGCCTTCGGGGGTCCATTGGTTAGGGCGCGCGGGTCTTGTACATGCGAATATGGTTTCGATTTATGCTCACACCGCCTGATATTTCTCTCGATGACGTCTTAACGCTGCGATAAATTAGCACTTAAATGCTTCAATAAATTAGCATAATATTCCCCTTTTACGGGTATTCCTTTCTGAAGATAATCAATAAAAATTATCCCAACCGCACCCCAAAAAAACAGACGTCATGACCTTGCCTGCAAATGAAACCGTCTACGCCTTCTTTGGACACGATTCTGACATTCGAGCCCACTGCTTTGACTGTTCCTTTGTCTCAGGTGTGAAGTGGTGTAACCATGTCTCATCCTTGGTTATAAATCGACGCAAAAAATTCGGCTTCATTGAGGTGAAATATCGCCAAATACTCTACCGCAACAGCTCGTGCAGCCTCGTTTAAGCTCTGCTACCTAATATTTTACAGTTGTAAACGAAGGCACAGACATCCCCAGTGTAGAATCAAGCTCGGCATTAATAGTACTTGGGCTGAGACCTTTCAAATGGAAATATTGAATTACACAACGGTGACAAATTTTTTCCATGTTTACGGATTCACTGAGACCATTTACGTTTGATGGCTCAAATATGAACATATGTTTAATAAGGTTGCTACTTTTCACCAAAAAGTTTTTTAGAAACTACTGCCACCACCTAGACGCCAGATCGGCTAGTTTTGGGACCGCCTCGTATGTCAAAATGGGTATGAGTGAAAGCATAATCATATCGTGTGAAAATAAAAAGTACAATTGAAAATGATAATCAAATGCTCCTTTGGCACTTCTTTTAATTCCATAATTTTTGATGTGTTAAAATCTATAGACGCATCTAATTCACAAACTGAAACACAGTTTGTCCGATTGCGATCACAGATTGTTTGGCGTTAAACTCCTCCGAAACGGCTGGACCGATTTGTATGAAATTTTGTGTACATATCGGGTAGGTCTAAGAATCGGCCAACATCTATTTTGCATACCCCAAAATGATAAGGGTGACCCACCCCTATATAGAACACAGATTTGTCCAACTGCGAAACACAGATTGTCAGACTGCGAAAAAAAACACATACTGATGTAGCGGCAGCGAATAGTTGTCTTGTTGGGTGCGGAGCACGCTCAGAGCAAAGAGAGTAATGACGTGGTTATACGTTTATAAAAATGAGATAGCAAGAGAGCAGCGAAAATTGTGTGAACTTGGTTAGCGTATGTACGTACTATGAACATAACAATGTATATAGGTACATGTGTCTGTTGCTTTGCATTCGCTTTGTTTTTTGTGGGAATAAAACAAAAAGTATTAAGAAAGAAAATAACGACACATGCGCTTGCACTGGTCTTTACGTAATTTTAAGTATTAATATTATTTAAATGAAACGTCATCATATGATTGAACGCTGGTTTTTATTTTCCAATGTAACATTTACTAATGTGTTCATAGAAATCGCACAGGTACCGTGTAACAAAAAGGTGTTAACACATCGCCCGTGAGTTCGAACACTCATTGGATTTTTTTAAATGGAGTTTATTAGTTTATGTTTGTGTTTTCCTCTGAAGGAATGTTAACATATAAAAAAATGTTTCTGTGTTGTCCCCCTAAAAACGAAAGTGTTATGAAATGGATTGTATGATGGTGTGAAGATGGGAAAATTTTTTTAAAAGATTTTGTCATTGCAAAATGTAAAGTCCTAGGCGCGTCCTTATTGTAATCAAATAAATATAATTTAATTCTAGAAAACAGGGATGATGTTGTTGCTGATAACAACGAATAAAAGGAGACAATGAGTGCCATTTTACAAGGTGGGCCAAAAGTCACCGTGGGATTTACAAATTTAATAAATTTTTCGTTTATATATTTTTTAAATTTTTTTTCAGATGATATAAATAACACCTGGAGAATAAATAATGGATAGATTCACAACTGAGCCAACAGGCAGAATAATAGAATTCTATTATTTAAATCAGCGATCAATTAATTTACCGCGAAGAACATAGTTCAGTGTTCCGCAAAGCGTGTGCCGCGGGAAAAGTCATGGTTTTGTCAAAAACATCCCTTTTCTGTTTTTGACGTTTGTCACCAATGACGTCACGAAAACTTTGTTCCTATTGTCTAAAAATTTCGAGATTATACTTGATAATATTTGTGTATACATAACAGCGGGACAATTGACTCTTTTTACCATAAATTTATTTATAACTGCACACTTCATATTTACATTTTTCTTTGTTGTTATATTTCTTCACAATTCCGTCAAAGTGATTTCAATTACATGGCTGCCAACTCGCTGCAAACCACCAATTTTCTTCACATGAAATCTTATCTATCTTAAGTAATAGTAGGCAGACATAGAGTTGGCAACACAATTCTTTTTAAGTTCTGTCACCAACTACGTTATCTAACCCGGGTGCCACACGATCAAGAAATTGCGTTCAATCTGCAAAACCACTCACTTTTTTTAATAACGCACTGACACTTTTGCAGATGGCTTTTGACATAGAGTAAATCTTAGTAGATTGGCTCATCTGACGTTTCCTTTCCCACACTTCGTGATGCGGTCGGTGTGATAGAGAGATGTTTGACGAAAAGTGACATACACCAGGTGGAATTACAATAACTTCTGGCTTTAATTTTTCATGTAATTTTGGTGAAAAACTGTGAAATTTAAATGTGTTTTAAACTTTTTTATTGACTGTTATTGTTAACATACATTTGTATTGTATTTAACGCAATAATTTTAACACTCAAAACGAAATGTCGTTGTTGTTATTTTGTTCGTTGTTTTGAACCATTGCCTCTATCTGGTATTAGTAAAGCAATTCTTTTCAACATCAAACGTAAATATCACACCAGGCCAAATGTCATAAATTTGGTTGGAGAGCTATTAGATCTACTATAAGTATTAATCTATGGCTTCCGACCTTGATTTCAAAATCGCTCTGCACCGAGTGTTTCAAGTTCTGCTGCAGCGACAGTCCGAACACAATGAAAGCGATAGCGTTTGTGTGAATCGCTTTTATTTTTGTTTCTAAATATTGTGCCGCGGTGGAATTACAAATGTTTGCTAATAAAAGCGCTATAAAAAAAGATGTTGTAAGATTTTAGGATTCAGTTTTTTCCGTGATGACGCCATATGTACAAATAAAATTGCTTCAAGTTATTGCATGCAGCCTACGTCACAGCCGTCAATTCAAAGGAATTTTGACAGCCAGTATATGTGAAACACAAGCAAGCAAATCTTGAAATATAATGGATAAACTCGTTAAACGTAGCCAACGTGTCAACTGAAACTAATTAATTCCAAGAAGTACCAGTAGATTGCTCCAAATTTTGATCACCTGTGCTCAACTAAACAGGCTCACTTTTCTCACTAGACATCTTTTTATGTTAGGTATATTGATTTTAGTAATATAAATGTTTAATAAACATTGCCCAATTCAAACATTAAATATTAAATAAACATTGCTTTTTTCTTTGGTGTACCTCTAAAATTTCTTAATTTGATACGTCGGCTTTGAATCCTGCTCCCCAGTCCCTTCAAGGAAAGTAAATGGGATTTTTTTTCGTGAACATTTAAGGATATTTTGAGATTTCTAAAAACTTGGAATTTTTTGCTGTAAGACTGCCACTATGATTAGGATTTCAAAATCGCTCCGTAATAAAAATACTGTGTCGACATTTCGAATCGGATGTTGACAAAAAAAAGCAAAACATTCTTTTTTATTTTGTACCACAATGAAGGTGTCAAAGTAAGCTCAGAAATAAGGTTTTCAGTACGTATGTCATCCGTAACATTTGAAATTCGATGAAAAAAATTTAATTTTTTGATACATCAAGCGCACTTTTGTGAAATGTATCACTGATCGAACAGAGTACGACTTAGCTTCTCTCTTTAAAATTTAATTTCTACATTAACCGAATAAGAGATCGATCGTGATCACTGTAACATTTTCATTATCACGTCGACTATTTGTTGTTTTTAACAACCGCAGATAATAGGATTCCAATGTAAATTAAATTATAATACATAATACTATTAACTCATCTTTTGTTGACATGAAACAAATACGAACATGCACAACATATACATACATCATACACTCATGGCGACTGCGTTAGTGTGTATCTGGGTAAATATTATAAATAAACTCAACATGAAATGCAAATGAAACAAATGTATCTACTTACAAATGTTCGGAGAGTATAGATAATTACCTACATACATTTGCATGCACAATAAATGCGTCTAATGAAAACAACATCACCAGCTAACAGTACAAGCTGAAAACCATTTTCAGGACTCAATGTAGAATCCACAAAAAGGACCATTTGCCTATGGCCATGGCATCACAAAAGAATACCACACATATTCACTACTCTATGGGTCAAGTGGTTTGGAGTAATCATCATCGTCACAATGATAGTAATGATGCCCGTGCTGCTGCTGTTGCTGCTGATGATGATGATGATGATGATGCAGCAAATCCAACAACTGTGCATGTAATTCTGGGGTTTCAACATTCAAGTATCCAATATATAAAAAGAAGAGGAAAGCTTTCATTGTACTCATTTGTTCTTGTTGCTATAGGCGGCGAAATCTATGTATGTGTCGGGTTGGTAATTGTGACGGAGCAGAGTAAGTGTTGTGTCCTTGTCGCTGGCCGTGTCGCTAGATATTGCTATGTTGTGGCTGAATTGGTGCAAGTGTCCTTTAGTGTGGTTAATTTCAGCTGCTACAAATTTAAGGAGTTTAAGTTCATTCATTTTCGTTCGAGTATTCTGTCTTCGCTTGCAACATCACAAAATCGCATTCATTTGGCACTTATTGTTGTGCCACAGAAATGCAATTGAAATCATGCATTAAACTACTACACACAGTTCAAATGCTATACACAAACACCAGCACGACGCTCTCACATGTAGATTTACATTACTATAACAATTTGCCACACTACTACGGCAGTCAGAGGACAGAGTCCTGGGAATAAACGTGTGTGAAAATTACCATACACAAATTTGTTTATGTGCGTGCTTGTGTGGGTAGCAGAATGTCTATTGTTGGGTGGCCAACAATGGGTTTGTGAATGTGCAAATTTATACATTACATTGCAACATTACAAGAGCATTAATACCAAGCAAAAACAACACAACAGCAACAACACTCAATGTACCAGAGAACATTGCAAACAGTGTTCGACGATTGCCACGCACACACACACACACACACGGAGCTCAGATCAGGTGAGCGCAAAGTTTGTGCTACGACTCCAAATGAGGAAGGGAGGTACAATTTTAGCTGTTGGTATGTCTGAATAGGGCAGAGTGAGATTTACAAAGAATCCGGTGGGCAGGTGTAAACTCGGTACACAAAGAAGGTGGGACAGTTGCAAACCTGGTCGGGTATTTAAATAATCAAACATAATTTTACCACTTGTTCTATAAAAATCGGGTAATGTAACTCAAAACTGAATAAAGTACACTATGCAACATGACTTATCAGACAGAAATTGCCAACCCAATTTTTTGGCGTAGTTTAGCAGCCTTATTAAAAAACAACATCAAAAATTTTTGAATGGTACATTTTTTTTTTTAAATTTTTTTTTTTTTTAAATTTCTTGTTTTTCAAAATGGTACGTTCATTTTAATTTAATTTTCTAAGGATTCCCTTTATCGATTTTCTGGAAATTTATCTTAAAAAAATGTCCATAAAAATACCTTTGAAATGAGTGAAAATATTTCAAACCAGAATGCTTGGTTGAGAACTTATTGAATTTAACATTTCAAATACTGAATTTTTTTTTTGCAAAAAATCAAATATTTTTCAATTTTATTTTATCATAAAAAATATAAAACAATACAATTTTTTTTTATTTTCCTATATAATACACTGGACTGTTCTTCAAAAATTAAGATACATACTAAACAAATCCATACAGAAGTACAAGACGTATAGCCATTTTTGTAGATTAACCTAAAATCATTTTTTTAATTCTTTGCTCAAAATACTGGCTGGATACACATATACATCCATACTGACAACTGTTAGATTCACTTAGATGCACTCTATCCAATTGAAATTAAAAAATCCCAATGCAAATTTATAAATTCCATTTGACATTTTAAATACATACATCAATCGAGATTTAAATATTAGACTTAAAATCTAAAAGACAAAAAGACGTCAATTGAGTTATGAAAGACATCAATCGAATTTTTTAAAACCAAAATTTCAATTGACGTGTTTTAACATTTAATTTGTTGTGCTTTAAATTCCAATTGATGTCTTTTAACTTTCAATTGATTTTTTTTTGATTGTCAATTGAGGTATTTTCAAATTCAACTGATGTATTTTAAATGCAATCCGGTTCACTTATTTAAAGGCGCTAAAAATTCCGTATTCAGCAGCCTGTATCTTTTGCAATTTGCTACCGATTGCAGAATTTTAAAATGGAAATGGAAGCTAGACATCTTGAGATATAAAAAAAATCATGACAATAGTGGTTTCTTAACTAAAGAACTTTTTTTGAACAATTTATAAAACAGGTCCAAAAATGTGCAAGGCACTTTATTATTATTTTATTAGCACTTTTCTATTTTATTGTTCAAGCTCAAGACCATAAATAGAGAAATAGTTGTTCAAAAAAGAAGATGTTTTGAAAATGCATCCTCATGATTCCTAGCAAACCGTATAGCTATTTCTGATCTTGCCACAGATCTTCATCAGCGGTTTTTGGATATTGCAACAGGATAATGCCCCTATACACAACGCCAGAGTAGTAAAGGAGTTCATTGCAAGCCAAAATGTTAATATTCTTCACTGGCCACCCTATTCGCCAGATCTAAACATTATCGAAAATGTCTGGGGTTGGTTATCTCGTAAGGTCGATGAATCAGGACCAAGTCGAGAGGTTTCTTTAGTCGTTAACACCATCAATTTTGTCTTGTCCTCATTAACAACAAGGCTCACCTTCGCTGATTCCTTTTCGATTCTTGAATATACTGCAGTAACCTCTTGCAAATTTCGCCCAATGATGTCTATGTCGGCAGCATACGCCAGCAACATATGGCTGTTCGTGTTATTGGTCTTGTTCGTATTTACTGCAGCTTTTCTCATTATTAAGATGTTGAAGAGATTGCACGAAAGTGTGTCGCCCTGTCTCAGTCCTCGCTTGGTACAGAATGGTTCAGTGAGGTCTTTCCGCACTTTTACTGCTGATTTGGTGTTGGTCAGCGTCATTCTACAGAGGTGGATCAGTTTTGCCGGAATTCGAAGTTGAGACATAGCTTCGTACAGTTTTCCCTGTATGGGGCTATCGAAAGCAGCTTTGGAATCGACAACAAGAGGTATGTATCGATTTGCTTTTCGAAGGTCTCTTCCAGGATTTGACGTAGCTTTAGTCCTACAATAGGTCCCAATCAACGAGTGTAAAACTAGAACGCACACAGCTCACTGGTTGTGAAAAGCTCTCCCTAGTCCCAACATGGGATGTAACGGGAAACCATTTATTTATTTATTTTTGTTAAGAAAAGTTACTTTGTTTAAGAATATGAATAGGTATTTTTTTACTGAGGAAATTAACTTTTTTTAAGACATGACACTTATTCAAAAAAATGTTCTTTTTGAAACTTCGTTCAATTTGGCTTTTCTAAATTTACTTTTTATTGGGATCAACACTACAATATATGTGACCTTGTCTACGGAAAGGGGGCTTAGGTGTCAAAAAACCAATTTTCACTTTTTGGTTGATTCGGATGGAAGATGAGATGCTTTTTCACGTGGTGAAAACCAGAAAATCCTAACTTGCTTAGAAGTGTACTAAAACTGTAGAGAAAGAAGAGTAAAAATACGTCACTTCTTCAGTGTTACTTTTTTGAATGTTCCACACTAGCAACTTACACGATGAACTATAATAATATTCCGACCAACAACAACACTTACTGGACCAACAACAACACTTACTGAACGTCCGGCGCGGAGAACAATTAACGAGATAATGAGAAACTGACGAAACGAGTTGCTTACTTTTAACAGCTTTTTCACAGAAAACTAGTTTTCGCACGTAAGCTCCCTTTTCGTAGACCAGGTCACATATACTAAATATTGGTTACAGGCTCCACCTTCCCATTAAACAAGAAATTTCCCAACATATATGAGACATCTAGCTAATTTCTTTCTCTATGATCCAAGCCGTTAGTCCAGACACAAACCAAAGCAGATGTAAACAATATAGTTCATAATAGTAAGTTGTAGCACAAAAGTGTTAAAACAAAAGTTGTTTAATTTTTTTCATTTAGCCCCCATCCCGCAACGTGCGCTATGGAACTTTGTTCCAAAAGTGCATAAAGTACCAATAAAGTCCATGAATGTTTCAAAAAGTACATAGTGTACCCAAAAAGAGTACATTCGAGAAACCGAAAACAATTTTTTTTTGTAAATTTTTTGGTATTTGTATGTACTTATTTTGCTGCACTAGGTACAACATCTTGTTATGTTTGGTTCATTTTTGTATTTTTTCAGTACATTTAATGATCTTGTTTCTACAATATGTACTGTTTAGTTCGGAATGTTCTTTGTTGGTATATATTTTGTACTTTTTGGTATTCTTTATATACTCTGTGGTATGCCTTTAACTACACACACAATATGTATGCCTCGATTTTTGTACACTCTATGTGCGACCTGGTACACTTTATGTAGCTTATCGTGTCGTGCACTTTATTGCTGCCCATTATATCCATTTGGTGCATTCTGTGTACTTTTTGTCCAATTTATTTAGATTTTCGATACACTTTTTAAACCTTCTGTAATACTCTATGTACTTTCTGGAGTACTTTTTGTACTTAGTGTTAACTGCAAGTACTTTTTGGTACAAATTATGTTAATAGTCGAGAAACCCCATCGATATTAATTTATTGGATACATTTTCTACTTCCTTTGTGTATAATGGCTTTTATGCCTTGCGTGCGGTACACGAGCTGCTACCGAGCCGCACGTTTTACTCCATTTAGACGAAAAGGGGCGTGCGGTTATGAATATAAACAAATGGACGCAGATCGCTCGCGGACTCGTGCGTTTTTTATTTTCTTTTTTTGCACGTACTCTCGGGTCACATATTTGGGATTACATCTCACGACTAACTAGTAAGTGCATTTTTCGACTCCTTCTTTTAGGCTCTAGCCGAGTGAGCGATCTATGAGTGTGCGTTTACGATGCCTGGATATAACCCTCGGATTTCTTACGACTCACAATTAAATTCACCATTCACCGCAATTTCAGTGACGAGTTTAGCTGTTATCCAATTAATACCAAATTCTCACGAACTCGAAGTTGCCGCATCTGCTGTTGATTCCGTTGTATATCGAACACGACTCGATGTTGTAAGGATTCGATACATAATGACAACTCCACTTAGCACATGTGGCGAGTTTGGACATGAGCTGTGTATTGCACTTGTTTGCCTCCCAAGTATGTAAATACATACAAATAACATTGAAACCAGGAATCTATTTACGCACTTCACCGTAATGCCCTCGACATGAGATTGTTTTTTGGTCTGTCCTCCTTCCCATTGAGCAGCATTGCTGAGGTTGGTGTGGAATATGTTTGAATGCCGCATAAATCTTGTTCATGGTGTTCATGTATCTGGTCGTGTATTGGTTGTTACACACTGGAATAGTGGTGGATGGCATGTATTTGTATTTTTTATTGAAATTTAAAGTCTTGTCCAAAACCGATGGTCCTGGAACACATTTCCGTTTGTACAAATGAGCTTCTAGTTGGCAATTGCTGTAATTTCACTTTTAAACATAAATTCCACAAAATTAAAACCCCTTGTCATACTTAAGACGTCCTCATTTACTATCATCACAATGAAGGGGAAATAATGAAGTATTTGTAGATGTTGAATCCGATTTTTATGAGAATACACAGAAGTTGCGAACTTTATTTCAAGTTTTCTCCACTTTCTGTTATGTGGAGCTAAATCCATTGGCCTTTGAGTGGCTGAAATCAGAATGCAGTTACAGAATGTTGCCTTGCTTGATGCCGTATTTCCTAACAAACGGTTGAGAAGTGGTCGGGTCGGTATCATTCTGCAAAATGCTTACTAGCAGCACAGGGGTCTAGTTATTATATTTTAAGCCCACTGTACTAGTGTTGAAAAACTTTTTTGTTTTGCAACAATGTAAACGTTGCGGAATCGTTCACACACACAATATAAATAAATGGATATGTAGATAGATATTTGGTGGAAAAACTGTACAGCCATTTTTAATGTACGTGTTTATGCATAGTACTTCATAAATATGGAAATTTCTATAGCAGCTATTTTTGATAAAGCTAAGGAAGAAAATATATCATCTCGAAAGGTTATCAATCCCCAAAAACCTCAAAAAATACTTGCATTCTATTGGATAGAGACAAGTTAGTTCAATGTCAGTTCAATGTAATACTTGTTCTGCAAACTGTAGATTACACTGTGTGTAATTTTTTAAGTCATGGCAAAATAACCATATACGGACACCACTACGTGATAAAAGACTAAAAAAAAAAGACCCGTCTTTTCCAATTTTTCCCAAAGTCACACACTTTTTTTTTATGGGCCGCCAAAGATTTGGGGCCTCGGTATCATTTTCGTAAAAATGTGATCATTTTCTCAGGCTCATATCTTGCAAACCGTTCAGAATTTCGATTTACTCTCTGAGGCAAAGTTGTAGCTCTTGTCATAAAGAACAAAAATTGCGAACATATAAAATCAAAAAAACTTCACCTTCCAGATCAAAATTTTTTTTACCTTTCACTTTTCTTTTTTTTCACTTTCACTTTTTTTACTTTCACTTTCACTTTATAACTTTCACCACTGAGCTCTCGTTGACGTCGCGCTGTGTAATGCCTCGATGTGAGCGTCGTGTCGCTTTTATATTGTGTGCTGCGTCCCTTATTGCGTGTGCTGAGCTTACTGCATTGCCTGTGCTGCTGCTGTCGGTGCATGATCGCGTGATACCTAAGCGCTACCTAAACGGTGTTAACCCTTGGACAAACACATGGTTCTGGCCAGGCATATTTCATTTTTTGCTACCTATGGACCTGAACAGGAGAAAAAGGTAAAAAAAATTAAATTTTCGGCAAATTTTTCACTTTTGCGTGCTACCTAAAGAGTGTTAAGAATCATCTCTAGGAAGTTTATATGTTCTAGAAATTTGTTTATTGAGATCTTAGGTAAATTTTTGTAGTTGATTGTTTCCTTGAATTTTGAACGGTTTGCTACCTATGGACCTGAACACGGGAAAAAAGGTAAAAAAATCGAATTTTTTTAAGTTTTTTGCGATTTTGATCTGGAAGGTGAAGTTTTTTTGATTTTATATGTTCGCAATTTTTGTTCTTTATGACAAGAGCTACAACTTTGCCTCAGAGAGTAAAAAAGAAATTCTGAACGGTTTGCAAGATATGAGCCTGAGAAAATGATCAAATTTTTACGAAAATGATACCGAGGCCCCAAATCTTTGGCGGCCCATAAAAAAAAAGTGCATGACTTTGGGAAAAATTGGGAGACACGGGTCTTTTTTTTTAGTCTTTTATCACGTAGTGGTGTCCGTATATGGTTATTTTTTTTCGTGTTGCACTGTGTTATATAGGATTCTTAATAGCAAATTCCTAAATAATACTATTACAATATTTGGACGTATGAATAAGCAAACAAATTATTTCGTTATACCCATACTATATTTTATATTTAGTAACGTATTTGATCTTTTTTTGATAATTCCAAATCGATTATTTTAAAGAATTTTTTCCACTACACTGAACGGAAGAGCATCGTCACACGGATGAAAATGTTCATCATCCCAACAACTTTTGTCATCGAAAGTGAGCTAACGTAACGTTTCATTCCCGCTATGAAAATGTGTTCATCAACTGCAAATTGTTCGTTACTGTGGTGAAAGTATGGTTGTACGTGCAATGAATTTGCTTCATTGTTGCAACGAATTTGTTTCGTTGCTGCTATGAACTTGTTTCGTTGTTGCAATGAATAAGTATCGTTCTTGCATGGAATTTGTTTCATTATTACAATGATTTTGTTTCATTGCTGCAATGAATGGTTTGAAGTGTGTTTGAAATTATTTATTGACAATTATGGATAAATATACTGTTAGTATTACATTGCAGCAGTTTTGTTAAAAAAAATTTTGAATTTTTGTTTTCGAAAATCTATTTGCTAATCGTCTGGAGAAGATTGTGGTAGTCGAGGGGTTGAGTGTTATTGTGGCTGTCGTATTCAGGTCCTGCAATTAAAAACATGTACGAATAGATTATTGTTAAAATTTCTATTTAAGATATGTACATATCTATGTCTGTACTTACCATGCACATAAGCTCTACTCCTTTATCATAGACAAACATCCGTGTTTTGTTAAATCATGCAATTGTTGTTGGGTTGAGGGTTTGATATTCAATTGTAGCGCCAATCTCCCCTTCATTACGTCAGTTATCGCTCTGTATACAATTTCTTCAACTGCTCTTTTACTTGTACGATTGTACGTTCAATTGTTATTGTTTATGTTCGTCGTACTTGAAACGCTTTGTTTCTTTGACTTCTTCGTTTTCATTGACTTCGACTGCTCGCACCGATGTATGTGGCTTTTGTTTCTTTCTGAATCCAAATCCCAACACTGCGAAACAGGCGCGACCGAATTATGATTAAAACACAAAACCACGAAAATTTTATTGCGACTTGTACCGTCACGCGCAAACACACACACAAATGTTCAGTTACATATTTCGGAGTAGTTTTTCTGCTATCGATGCGTCACTTTCTTTGCTGTCGTGTTGCTCCTTGTATTCTCTTTATTTATCTATTTGATTTGTAGACTCGCAAGTTACACAAACGATCAGAGCAACACATAAATTCACACAATTTAGTTTTCACAATAAAAGATTATTACTAAGTATTTGTTTTTAAAAAAAATATTTAAATTATTCCGGCGGAGAAACATGTCTAGCACTTTCGGCTGTTGCAATGGAACTGATTTAAGATGCGTACGTCACCCACCACTCACGCTCACCATTTTCTCTTGCTGGCCTCTTTTTTACGCTCGCTCATTTTTTCGACTGTTTCTCTCTCATCATAAAAATTAGTTTCGTTACAATAACGAAATTGTTTCGTCCAATAAAAATGTTGACATACCTCCATAATAAATATAGGCTATAAAAAGTAAGAGATAAACCAAATAGCAGTAGTCTAAAACTCAAGCCTTTACTTTTTTTTTTAATTTTCAACCCAATTTTCAACAAAACTCAAATTAAATAAAATTGTTGCAGGAACGACAAGTAAGTTGTTGCAACAACAAAATTAAAAATTTCCTAGAAGTCGAGTATGAAATTTCTCGTTGCAGCGACTACCAAATTGTCGGATATACGACAGCTTTAGCGAAAATGTTTCATCCATGCGACGAAGCGCTTTTTTTTGGAATTTACCGGTCATTATCGCAACTCCTATTAAAGTGGAACTTAGTACCTATTAAAATGTTGGTAATGGTGAATGCTATAAACTACAACATTTGTCTATTTGTCAAGGCACACGATAGAAAACATTCCAAAAAAATGCAATGAGTATTCGAACTAACAGGCGATGTGTTACCACCTTTTTGTTACACGGTACCTGTTCGGTTTCTTTGAACACATTAGTAAATGGTATAATAAAAAAACAGCGTTCAATCATATGATGACGTTTCATTTAAATAATATTAATACTTTAAATTATTTAGAGACCAGTGCAAGGACATGTGTTATTATTTTCTCGCTTAATTTGCTTGCTGGCACAGTAAATAATCTAACGGCGTCAAATCTCACGATCGAGGCGGCCAATCGACTGGGCCATTTCGTGAGATAACACGTTCACCAAACTTGGTTTCCAATAAATTGATTGTGGCATTCGCTGTGTGGCTTGTGGCGCCGTCCTGTTGGAACCACATGCCCTCCAAGTCCATATTATCCAATTGGGGCCAAAAATATTCGGTTATCATTGAACGGTAGTGAT
Source organism: Phaonia tiefii (assembly GCA_963931995.1). Classification (NCBI taxonomy): domain Eukaryota; kingdom Metazoa; phylum Arthropoda; class Insecta; order Diptera; family Muscidae; genus Phaonia; species Phaonia tiefii. Next base: position 100,579,854 of record OZ008369.1, on the reverse strand, counting down.
TCGCATTCACAGTAATGTGCCGGTCTTGATCATCACGGAAGAAGTACGGCCCAATGACGCCGCCGACGCATAAACCGCACCAAACCGTAATTTTTCAGGGATCCACTGATGACTCATGGATTACGTGTGGATTGTTGTCTGACCAATAATGCATATTTTGCTTATTGACGAAGCCATTCAGCCAGAAATGAGCCCCATCGCTGAAGATGATTTTCCGATGAATATCCGAATCATTTTCAAGTTGTTGCTCAGCCCAATTCACGAACATACGACGCTTATGGTGGTCAAGCGGCTTCAGGTCTTGCGTCAATTTAATCTTGTAAGGATGTAGGCCAAGATCTGTTCGCAAAATTCGCCACAACGACGTCACAGAGATGCCCAACACTTGAGACGTGTGAGAGACTCATTTGGGCTTTCTTGAACTGATGCCTCAGCGGCAGCAATATTCTCGACACTACGGGCACTTCTTTGTCTCACTGGCACGGGAACATTTTGTACTGTGCCTGTGGATTCAAATTTTTCCACTAGATGCTCAATTGTTGATCTGGTAGGACGATTATGACGACCATAAATTGGACGTAGCGCTCTTAAAGTTGAGGCCACTGACTCCAAATTTCGGTAGTAAATTTTAATAATTTCGACTCGTTGTTGGCTCGCATATCTTTCCATGATGAAATGGCAAACCTTACTGAAGAGGAATGTCAAAAGAGCGGGAAAAACTATGGGGTCGTTTGCTGTCCCTATCGATTTACTTTTGTAGCGTCTCTGTTGAAAAACCCTTTATGTTTTGTTATGCCATATTTTATATTTTGGTTTTGGTTTTTAATCTTTATATTGATGTGTGTATGTAATATGATTTTCTGTAATGAATTATTTTAAATAAACATTTGATGTTTTAAATAAAAAAATTTAAAAATTTTGTAATTGTTGGTAACTATTTTGGAAAATTCTGGTAATTAAAAAATTATCCCTATGGCTACCGTGCGTATAACCACGTCATTATTCTCTTTGCTATGTTTCTATATAGGGGTGGGTCACCCTTATCATTTAGGGATATGAAAAATAGATATTGGCAGATTCTGAGACCTACTCGATATGCACAAAAAATTCATACAAATCGGTCCAGCCGTTTCGGAGGAGTTTAACGCCAAACAATCTGTGTGATCGCAGTCGGATAAATCTGTGTGATTTTTTGTTTGGATGTGTTCACTTTGACAGTTTAGTCCCTAACCGCGCCTATAGATGTTAACACATCAAAAATAATTGTCAATTTTGGACGGTCCATAACGTTTTACTGGTTTACTATACGCCATGTTTTTTTATTAGAGGTTTGTAGCACTAAGGCCCAATTTTTGACTACTTATTTAAATTGGTAATCAGTTGATTTTGATTTGACTTTAAATACGAAAAGAGTTTTTCAGAGCTTTGTCAAATAATCTTACTACCATGTAGCAGCAGTGACTACGAAACATAACCGGTATTCATACACTTATCAGATAATCCTTACAATTCATCAAACTGACGTCATTTGCAAAAGAAAAGTGAAGTGATGAAATACCCAATATTTAATGAAATTGGAAAATATTTGAGCAGAAATAAAGTTCTAACTGCACTACGAGTTAAATGATATGTTTACAATTAAATAACATTAACAATTACATAAGCTTTGTGTTTGTGCTTCTTGTTGTTTTCTATCAAAGTTTATTCATAATGCATTTCAATCTGACATCAACTACGTTTAAAAGCAACTCTACAATTATATGATGCCACATTGTAATTCTGTATATGCTGGAACACAACTGTCTCCAAAAAATCAACTCTACTTTTGACATTTTCAAGTTGCAAGTGTTTTCCCTCTTCAAATATATACTTCTTTCGAACTTCACCGTCACTGTACGCAGAAAATTGGAGTTATTCGGTTTTTATAAACTTTATTCGCTCGGCTACGGGCTCTCCTAAGAAGCCTACTGAATCTAAATTGTATGGTTGGTTACATTTATTTACATTCACTTTGACACAAAACAGCTCTTTTGCAATTGTTAGAGGAAGATCGTTACCATGAACTGAATAATAAATAACATTAATTTTGAATAATTTCTAACATTTCTTTGTGAATACGGATGTATAACTTTTCCAACTTCCACTTTTCTCTGGAACGAACCACGAGTATGCAAATGAATGAATGAGCTCCTGGGCCCATCCTGCGTACGTGCCTGTTCTAACTTCTTTAAGTTTATGGGATAAAAATACTTTATTTGTAGGTAATGTTTGAGAAATTTATGCTGATGCCGTGCTATAAGGCCATAGTCAATAAAGCCATTTGGCCTTATTTCTCATCACTTCACCTCTGATAATTTTCTATGTGCTACTTATGTAGTGTATTTGATTTCTTTTATTGGCAAAAAAAAAAATTTAATTCAGTTAACAGAAAATTGGAATACTTACATACATATATGTATTTTCTTTTCTACAATAATTAACAATATATAATTCCGGCATCCGTACTGATGGCACGACAAATAGGACACAATGTATGCTGACCAACTTTAAAATGCTTGCATGGATCAAACAGTATTTTTCTGTCGTTTTCGCAACAAACAATACATGACAGATAATGTTGCTGTTGCATTTCTGCGTCAGTGCCTTCTTCTTCGCTGCTATTTGCATCTGATTCAATGTCGTCAGCGCTGTCAATTGTATTTATAAAATCTTCCTCAAGCATACAGTTCTTCATTTTGGAGAACTGTGCGAGTACAGTACTCAGGGTTCGAATACTTCGCTTTTTTCCGCAAGAACTTCTGGCAGTGTATACAGATGTGCATCCGGAAATTGCTTTAAGGAAATCACTTGATTTGGTCGCTTCTAAATCGCATAAGAATTCCAGAAATCCGTAAAAATTACAATGCTTTGGAAGCTTCCTACGGGGCGCAAGAGTAGCGTACCGCGGGCGTGCGCCTCGCTTGATCCCCTCCCTCGCTTGATCCATATCTCTTCAACGGTTGACTCTGACAACTCATTCTTTACGTGGACAATATGCAATTTTAACAATGGATTGTACGGGTATGGCGTTATTTCTACTTCGATTGTTAACCTCATATGGTGTTATTACACTCTCGTGTTGGCAATAAAGCCATATGGCCTTATTTCTCATCACTTTGAGAAATAAGATCATATGACTTTATTGCCAACACGAGAGTGTAATAACACCATATGAGTTTACAATCGAAATAAGGCCATATGGCTTTATTGCCTATGGCCATATAGCACGGCATCATTCACACTACAAGCATACAAGGTCAGGAACTTTTTCTAATTGAGAAATGGTTGGTTTTTGTTGGAAATAATAGGCAGTTCAGTTAAGAACACTCACTGACATGACTAGTTTCGAACTCCGTGACAAGTTTATCATCAGATGCCCAACTACTGTACCTGAATTGATACCATCGGTTGATCATCAATTCTATAAAGGGATTTTCAACAGAGACGCTACAAAAGTAAATCGATAGGGACAGCAACCGACGCCATATTTCTCCCCGCTCTTTTGACATTTCTCTTCAGTAAGGTTTGCCATTTCATCATGGAAAGATTTACGGGCCAACAACGAGTCGAAATTATTAAAATTTACTACCGAAATTTGGATTCAGTGGCCTCAACTTTAAGAGCGCTACGTCCAATTTATGGTCGGCGCATTTCTGGCTGAATGGCTTCGTCAATAAGCAAAATATGCGTTATTGGTCAGACAGCAATCCACACGTAGTCCATGAGTCATCACTGCATCCCGAAAAAATTACGGTTTGGTGCGGTTTATGGGCCGGCGGCGTCATTGGGCCGTACTTCTTCCGTGCTTATCAAGACCGGCACATTACTGTGAATGCGAATCGCTACCGTTCAATGATAACCGAATATTTTTGGCCCCAATTGGATAATATGGACTTGGAGGACATGTGGTTCCAACAGGACGGCGCCACAAGCCACACAGCGAATGCCACAATCAATTTATTGGAAACCAAGTTTGTTGAACGTGTTATCTCACGAAATGGCCCAGTCGATTGGCCGCCTCGATCGTGCGATTTGACGTCGTTAGATTGTTTCCTGTGGGGCTACGTCAAGTCTATGGTCTATGCCAACAAGCCAGCGACGATTGATGAACTTCGTACGAATATCGAACGTGAAATTGCAGCAGTATCGGCCGATTTATGCTTGAAAACCGTCGAAAATTGGGTTCAGCGTCTGGACTTCTGCAAGCGTGCCCGTGGTGGCCATGCAAAAGAAATCGAGTTCCATACATAATGGCATCGAACGTACTTTCACAGGAATAAAGAATTTCATTGGTATCTAAAACCGGTTTTGTTTTATTTAAAAAAACTTTTGTAGCGCTCCACACTTAATCGGAACATGTCTTTTTTACAATCCAATAAAAAAATCAGAAATATTTTTTTTTTTAATGAAAAAGTGCATTCTTACTGAGACATTCTTTATTTGCAGATATTTCATATGAAATAATGGAGGGCGTTGGTCGACTGTATGAGTTTTAAAAATTATTGACTTTGAATCATATATTTTAATAAAATATTTACATGTCTATCTATAAAATTAACGTTTTAAATAAATCATTTTGCATAAATATATTATCATTCTTAGTTCATTTCATTTCCAGGATCCCGGCTGAAATTTGTGTTCATCTGTGATCTGCAACGGTCCTTAACATACATGTTAAAATTCACCTTAATATACAAATTCAAATAACTATACCAATGCAATAGCATACTACATCTATCTCTGGGAAGCAAATGTATCAGTTGACCTACATTGCATTGTTCTTATGATATTTTCAAAAAGTAACATAAAACTGCAATAAAGAAAAAAGTTAAACAAAGCTAAAACTTTTGCAATTCGTAATTGGATTTTAGAATTGGTGCATTGGTTTAATGAAACTTTTGAATGTTATTTAACAATTATCAATTCGGTAAAGTACTTCTCATCAATTAAATGAAAAGTTTAAATATAAATTTTGATTGGATTAGAAAATATTGTTTCGAATTAATAGAAGAATATACGTATTTGTGGATAATTATAATACTACTGAGCAAACCCGTGGAATAAATCAAATATATGTAACAGATAAGTATTTAAAACCACTGAATTAAAATCAAATCAAACTCAAAAGTCAAACTCAAATAAATGCTAAATATACCTTTTAAGTTTTGTATATTTATGAAGTGTCAAACAACCTTCATACAAATCTGAATGTTAAAATGAAAAATCTGTAGTTTTTTGTTGTTTGGATGCAAATATAACATGTGTTTGAAACTTGCCGCAAATATAATATACTTGTGCCCAAAACGCATTGTGTTTGCTATTCAAAATTAAATTTTTGAGACACAACGATTATTATGTTATAACATGTTATAACATATGTGTGTGCGACCGAAATATATCTGCGTTTGTGATACGAATACAGACGTGTTTGGTGCACTGTTTTTACTCTCTCGAGAGCAAGAGAATAATAGAGGGGCAACGAGTGTGCATATCTTGTAAGTGTGTATCTGCATTTTTGCATTATTCTCTCAGTGTTTCATTGGGCAAAAAATATCAAAAGCGCTTGATCAGTGAAAAAAGTATAAGCAAACGCTCGGACGGTTAAATGGTTTGTGATGCTGCTTTGGTTTTTTTGTATGTGTTTCGCATATATCTATGTACGCTACCAAAGTGTGAAACGAGTTTGGGGAAAGAAACTGGAAAGGGCAACAAGGTGAATCCATTTTTCTGCCCGAGCCTCTACTGAAAAACTCGGAATAGCTAACCATTTGGGAAATATAATAAAAAAATCACAAGTAATTAATACACGCTTGTCTTGCATGAACTGGATTTGTATATAAGTATATTGTTCGTGTACCAACGCATAGTTGAAACCTTCTGAAAAGGAAAATGTAAGAGACAACAAAGAAAGGATAAACAAAAGAGCAGCAGATTCCTCATTTTAAAAAAGGGTAATTTAAAATATTTTATAATTCGTTTCAAAATTCGTTTCTAAATATTATTATGTTCAGGAGATAATACGCATATGTTTCCACGTAAGTGTAAGTAGGTTTGGGGGAATCACGCTAAAGCTTCCACGTAAGTATATGGATGTTTGGGATGAAGCTCGCATATGTTTCCACGTAAAAGCATACCTATTTGTCAGTAAACATGCTAATGTTTGAATGTAAAGACACCTGAGTTTGGGACTTGAGTTTGGGGTTTACTGCTTGCGGAGATGTTAGATCCAAAAGGTCATTAGCTACACGTTAACGGAATTTGCGTAGGTTGATGTTTTTCTTTGTAGCTTCCTTATAAACAATATGCGCGTTTACTATTGACAGGCCAAGTAATAATTCAATTGCCAATTTCCTATACCACTTCAAACCTTTGCGTAGGGTGCTACCATTCGAGACCATTTGGTCCGATAAATCTATACCAGCTTTTCCTTTGTTATATTCAATGATAGCTAACGGTTTTGACTTAACTATACTTTTGCGTCTTTGTGCTCTACTAGTTGATGGGATATTTGGATCATCTTCTTGATTTGAATCGGATATCATCACTGGAGCATGCTTTGTTGAAAGCAGTCTGACATCTCGCCTATCCTTCTATTTTAGTACTACTATTCCGTTTTCATCTTCTTGGGCCACCAATTCGCCTTTTTTAAGCGCAGAATTCATCACTTCTTTTGGCAAATATTTCTTGTTTGCCCGAAGAGTGCCGACAAGGTGGGTTTTATTATTTAGCATTGAGCGAGCGAGTTCGTAGCTGGTATAAAAGATGTCAACGTATAATGTACGGCCTTCTCCTTTCAATTCAGTGATTAAATATTCACAAACATTTTTTGCTAAGCCAACTTCTCTTACCCCAGTAGCTGATTTACCAGAATATATTTTCAATGACCAGGTAAATCCTTCAGTAGAGCAAAGTTTAAACAGTTTTATTCCATACGGATGAGCCCTATTGGGAATATATTGTCGGAAAACAAGTCTGCCTCTCCAAGGAATCAGTGTTTCATCAATAACGATATTTTCTCCTGGTACATAAACTTTTTGGTACCGCATCTGGAGCATATCTAACAATGGTTGGATTTTTCCAAGTCGATTACCTGGAATAATGCTAATATTATCTGCAAAGTGCATGAAGCAGCAACTGAAAACGATTTCGGGATATTGTTTTTCCACGAATGGTAAAGTTATATAGGTGATTGTTTGACCAATAATCTGAAAGAGACCCAACTTTCACCAAACCCATCCATAAAAGAAGTCCCAGAAAGTTTTTAATTTCAAGGTTTGTTGTCGGTACCCACTGTTTCTTTCTCGAAGATCTAGTTAAGGCGGTTTTGTCCAAAATCTCTTGTGCGTTTTGGTTAGTCTCTTTGACAATTAAATCAATGATATCATTGTCCACAAATAGCTAATATGTATCCAAACAGGAAATGTCTAATGAAATATTTTGCTGGATACCAGTAAACGTGGTGAAAATTCAGTCCAATTGACTTCGGTATTCAACATTTCCGCGCCTGCAGTTAAACAGTCTTCTTCAGCTTCGTCAGCTTCGTCAGCTTCGTCTTCCGTATTGATACCATCTTCAAACAACATGTCACCGATTCCCACAGGATCTATGTCAGGCTCAGAGCCAGAATCCGAAACCTCCGGTATCCAATCAGAATCATCACCATTAGAAAAATCTTCATCACTCTCCGTCAAGACTTCCAATATTTAATTTCGTTTCGACATTGTTGGTATTTGCTTTTTATTTTATTATATTTTTATTTTAACTAAAAAGAAAAGAAAAAATAAATCAAACAAAAAAAAAAACAAGAAAAAAAACGTCGTACGTTTTTGTACGACAGCGACTTTTACAAATGCATACCCGTCGTGCAGTGCCACGTCGTACAGAAATGTACGACACAAAAAAGCCTATATAAATGGACTAGGGATATCTCAGAAATCGTACTAGGGATATCTCAGAAATCGTTTTTTATCACTAATACACTCATTTAACAAAAAAAAAATGTTTGGCCTCCTGGGAAGGTTTTCGTCAAAACCGCTTGGCACTCAATGTGCTAGCACAACGCTGGAATTTAAGGTTAAAAGTAAAAACCATGTACATAAGTACACAAGTTTGTTACATAATGTTTTCATTTACTTAACTTTACCCCAAAATTGTAAAATTTAACTTTTCAGCAAAAAAAATCATTCCACATGTAATTTTCCGACAGCAGTTTATAAAAAATTTGAATCCAAAAATGTGGTGAAAAGACAAAAATTAAAACTGCACTTGAACTTGCACAACTCAGTTTTTAAATTCCCCGAGTGCAAAAGCACCAAAAATAGTTTCATAGATCATATCGGGCAACAATGTGGCAATGAAAAAAAAGGAAATTAAATCAACTTGTTTGCTATGAAAACCACAAAACAGGAGGACCAAAAGTGCTAATAGTTCAACAAAAAAATTAGCTTCTCAATGACGAATTGGTGTAACACCATAAAACAAACAGTGTAGTAAATCTGAATAGAAGTTGGTGAATGTACTTATATTTAAATTTGCGTGAGTTTTCATATATAAATGATGAATTAATAGATCAGACCTCCACTGTCCGTGGAGGTGGAAAGTTTCTTCTAGCCATTCGCTTGGGAGTGGCCAGAAATGATTCCTTCATTGGGCAATCCAAGCACCTCACTACTTCACGCAGAATGCCCAGGGAAATGGCTTTATCGGGAAATGGCTTTAACCGGCTAGAGTGAGAAAGCGAAATGAATGAGCAGCCTGATTGGTAATGCGATCACTGATACGTTTCAGGCCTATTAGAAGACCTTGTCACTGAAGCTCATCCACATATCGGGCATATTCTTTTGTCCTTAGAAGGCGGATGAGCCAATGATATGGGTCAACGGCGGATAGAAACCAGAAGAAGAAAATTCAGGTTCGAGGTATTGCATCCTGGTCAGCGTCTGATCCAGAATGGGCGACTGCAACCGAATATCTTGGCAAAAATTCAAAAACCCGGTGGACTGAGTTTGCCTTCCGCCACCGTTCATAATGACAGTGAATATACAAAAACGAAAAAGACAACATAAACAACCCCTATTTGTTGACGACCCCCGCAAACGCAATACGGAGAACGATTTACGGATATGCATTCGCACTGTAAGAACTCTATATAGATCCGGTGCAAGTATCCAATTGGCAGATGTTCTCGAAAGTTATAAGGCTGTCATTACCGCTATCCAGGAAATGCGATGGACAGGACATGGCTGCACAAGAAACAGAAAATGCGAAATAGTTATATTACAGTTTCCATGAGCAGGAACATGAATTTGGTTGCGGATTTGTAGTTGGCATAAGACTGCGACATCTAGTCTCTAGGTTCAATCCTGTGAGTGAATGTATAGCCGGAATCCTCATAAAAATCAATTATTTATATATTTCCCTAATTTGTGGCCATGTGCCGGCAGAATAGAAAGAAGACGATGCCAAAGATATATTCTATGAGTTAGGTCATGTCAGTAGAATGGATGTAGACGAACCAGCACGAAGGCGTTTCGAAACCGAACTCGAAGGAAGACGAAAAATAGGAAGACCAAGACTCCGCTGGAGGGATCAGGTTTGCGAATATCTGCATACACTTAGTATTGGCAACTGCAGAGATAAGGCAAAGGATCGAACTGGTTGTCGAAATATGGTATCTTCGTTTTGTAAGGTCCCTGATCTCCCGGCGTATTTCGAGACAGGATAAGTAAGTAAATAAGAACATTAACTCCTTAATATTGGCTACACTAGGCGGCAGCTCAATATTTTCTTTCTCTTGTAGGTGTTATCGCGCTAAATCAAGAATCCATTTCTGAAGTTTCCCAAACAGCCCCACAATCTTGGGTTACGTGTAAAAGACCGATTTTTCGTACCTTACTTTTATTGACTATATTACAACCTCATGAGGTCAGACGTCTTACACATATTAATTCAACAAACAAATTAAACAAATTTCAACATATTCTTCCAACTGGCGCTATCGTTCGCCTTTTCTCGCCAGTTGGTAACACCAAGGATACGGAGGGATTCTTCTGCCTGGTCTTTCCAGCGGAGTCTTGGTCATCCTCTTTTCCTGCTTCCATCGGGTACCTTATCAAAAATCTTTCGCGCTGGCTCATCTTCATCCATTCTGATAACATGGCCTAGCCAACGCAATTGGCACACTTTGATTTTCCTACCATTTGCGGTAATAATGCTGTAACTTGGGTGATTATCAACGCCTTTACTATTCTTTAACGGATTTTGAAAGAACGATCGCAGACTTTTCGAACGTTATATACTTAATTTAAGGGCACTTAAAAAATCTGTGTGTATTTTTTTAATATTTTAAAATTTGGCGCTATGTTTACAAATAATGTTATAAGGAAAACGTACTAGTTTTGAGTTGATGAAAAAACTCATATACGGAGAGGTAAAACGAAAGTTAAGGGGATTTCGTTGCTTAAGAATAATGTTACCCTTGTATGAGGCGACATAAAAAAAATGTTGCCATCGTCCATTAAAAGAATTTTTTGGGGTGAGAAAAGAATATAAATATGTTGCAGTTTCCCACAACTGTATTCTTCCGTGTGATTTTATAGCATTTTGTATTTACCTCGCGTATCTAAATTATTCGTCTAGTATAAGTATATGGATACCTAAGCGATATTAAGCCATTTTAAGCGACTTTTCATACGAATCTTTCAAACGAAAACTTTTACATTGATCGGCAAAGATTACAAGATCTTGAGATGTTACGATATCTACGCATCCACATCCGCACCTACCACACCCTAGTACCATAGACTGTTGTGTACACTCTGAAAAATAACGGCCCCAGAAACATATTGAAGGAAACATGTATATGTTTCCAAGCATTATTTTCGTGAATTGAAGATCTGCTGGCTTTTTTTTTCTTGGTTGTCTGTCATGTTTCTGTTTTCAGTTTCTTTCAAAAAATATAGCCACATTTTGGTCACAAAAACAGATATTATAACCTATTAACCATTGTGTTTCCAACACGTAATATTGAATAGCAAACACAATACGTTTGGAAACAATAATACAATATTCGTGACTAGCCAACACGTTGTATTTGCATCCAAACATCAAAATAATACAACATTTTCAGCTTGTAGGGACTAGAGTGTCCAAGTGGCGTTTTACAAAACCCAGTTTTATGTACGTTCGAAACATATGTGTTTTTAAGAAACCTGTTTTAAATTCAACCAAAACCCTGTGTAACCAGACTTTTCTATTCTTTGTTTCATTATTAATTAAATTACACACGTTGCTCTTTCAATGCATTTGTTCAGCGACCGTTTCATATACTTATTCGTATTTGATACTCCAAATTTCTAAGCTCTATTTGAATTTGGCAATCATGTTATTATTTTAAATTAAAATTGGAATGCGTATTTATTATAAAATTTAAATTTTTTTTTAAATTGGCATTCGACAGACTTAAATCTTAAAATCGTATTCAACTAAGAAAGCGATTTTCATGTTGTATGAAAGCCTTCATAAGTTTAAAATATTTATTTAACGGGTCCGCCAAATAACTTTTTTTTTTGAAAATGCTATAAAAAAAACTACTGAATATTTTCTCAAATTTCTTTTTTTATTTGAAAGCACAATCCTTCCGGTTAATAATGGAAAATAATTTCATTCAAATGGCTGCCTCGGCTGGCCATGCAGTAGCCTACACGATCGGTCCAATTTTTAAGCACATTATCGATTGTGTGCAGCTGTATTTCACCAATGGCTTCACGAGTATTGTCCTTTAAAGCGTCAATTGTCTCTGGCTTGTCGGCGTAACACTTATCTTTGCGGGCACTCCACAAATAATAGTCAAACGGTGTCAAATCACAGCTCCGAGGTGGCCAAACGATATCAGCTCTGCGGCTGATAATGCGATCATCAAAAACAGGGCGCAAAAGATCGAGTGTAGCTTCGGCTGTGTGGCACGTAGCGCCGTCCTGTTGAAACCAAATGTTGCCAATATCCTTCTCTTCAATTTTTGTGAACAAAAATTCGTTCAACATGGCCCGATAACGATCGCCATTGACTGTAACTGCCACTCCTTGCTCATTTTCGAAGAAAAATGGCCCAATTATGCCTCTGGACCAAAATCCGCACCAAACAGTGACTCGTTTTGGGTGCATCGGCTTTTCAATGTATGCGTGCGCGTTTTCTGTGCCCCAAATGCGACAATTTTGCTTGTTTTTGTTGACGCTTTAAAGGACAATATTCGTGAAGCCATTGGTGAAATACAGCTGCACACAATCGATAATGTGCTTAAAAATTGAACCGATCGTGTAGGCTACTGCATGGCCAGCCGAGGCAGCCATTTGAATGGAATTATTTTCCATTATTAACCGAAAGGATTTTACTTTCAAATAAAAAAAGAAATTTGAGAAAATATGCAGTAGTTTTTTTTTATAGCATTTTCAAAAAAAAGTTAATTGGCGGACCCCATATAAATATGATAAATTTTGAAATTAAAAAAAAAAATATAGTTTAATTAATTCTTATTTGTCATAAAAACATTTCAAAATTGGAATACGAAATGTGTTTACAAATCTCATTTAGAACTTATTGCAGCAAAAAAAAAATATTAGAATATAGAAGTCATGTTTTTTAATTCCAAAATTTCAATAGAATACTATCTAAATCGAATTGAGTGTAGCTCAAAGAGTAGGTCAGAGAAAAAAAATAAAACCAAAACAAAAAAAAAACTTGAATGGAACACAACAAAAAAATTTGAATGAAGTACTAACAGAGACCATTGTCAAGAATGTTTGATATTCTTTAACCTTTCGGGAACCTTTTACTTAAACTTTGTATTGTAATGGTGTTTTTTAAACGGCCCCAGCAACATATTGAACGAACCATGTATTTGATGGCAAACATTGTTTTCTGTTCCGTTTTTTTTTTTTTGGTTATTGTCTGTCAAGTTTTGGTTTTCAGCAGTTTTCAACTTAGAAAGCGATATTTAGGTGAAAAAAAAAATATTACAATCTATTAATGATCCTGTCTTAAACATGTTATATTGAATAGCAAACACAATGTGCTTGGATACAAATATACTATATTTTCGAAAAGCTACAGAAGCGTTATATTTGCGTCAAAACTAGAAAAGATAGGATTTTCAGCGTGTTGTTATTTTGTTTAAATAAATAAAACACATACAAATATAATCCTTGCTGTACGAGATATACAGATATGTACCGACAATATTAAACATACATAAAGTTGTAATTATCATGATATTCGGTGTCCATGGTACAATAATATCTACATGGTAATAGCACCACGTGTTGTTGTAGTTGTAAGTAGCAACAGCAGACATTTTGTTTTTGTTCTATTCGCTTCAGCTGTCAAAGTCTACACAAATAAAGGGTTTTTCAAAAGAGCCGCTACAAAAGTAAATCGATAGGGACAGCAAACGACGCCATATTTTTTCCCGCTCTTTTGACATTTCTCTTCAGTAAGGTTTGCCATTTCATCATGGAAAGATATACGAGCCAACAACGAGTCGAAATTATTAAAATTTATTACCGAAATTTGGAGTCAGTGGCCTCAACTTTAAGACCGCTACGTCCAATTTGTGGTCGTCACAATCGTCCTACCAGATCAACAATTGAGCGTCTAGTGGAAAAATTTGAATCCACAGGCACAGTACAAAATGTTCCCGTGCCAGTGAGACAAAGACGTGCCCGTAGTGTCGAGAATGTTGCTGCCGCTGAGGCTTCAGTTCAAGAAAGCCCAAATGTGTCTCTCACACGTCGTTCTCAAGCGTTGGGCATCACTGTGGCGTCGCTGTGGCGAATTTTGCGAAAAGATCTTGGCCTACATCCTTACAAGATCAAATTGACGCAATAACTGAATCCGCTTGACCACCATAAGCGTCGTATGTTCGTGAATTGGGCTGACCAACAACTTGAAAATGATTTGGATTTTCATCGGAAAGACATCTTCAGCGATGAGGCTCATTTGGCTTCATCAATAAGCAAAATATGCGTTATTGGTCAGACAGCAATCCACACGTAATCCATGAGTCATCATTGCATCCCGAAAAAATTACGGTTTGGTGCGGTTTATGGGCCGGCGGCGTCATTGGGCCGTATTTCCTCCTTGATGACTAAGACCGGCACATTACTGTGAATGCGAATCGCTACCGTTCAATGATAACCGAATATTTTTGTCCCCAATTGGATAATATGGACTTGGAGGACATGTGGTTCCAACAGGACGGCGCCACAAGCCACACAGCGAATGCCACAATCAATTTATTGGAAACCAAGTTTGGTGAACGTGTTATCTCACGAAATGGCCCAGTCGATTGGCCGCCTCAGTCGTGCGATTTGATGCCGTTAGATTATTTCCTGTGGGGCTAGGTCAAGTCTATGGTCTATGCCAACAAGCCAGCGACGATTGATGAACTTCGTACGAATATCGAACGTGAAATTGCAGCAGTATCGGCCGATTAATGCTTGAAAACCGTCGAAAATTGGGTTCAGCGTCTGGAGTTCTGGAAGCGTGCCCGTGGTGGCCATGCAAAAGAACTCGAGTTCCATACATAATGGCATCGAACTTACTTTCACAGGAATAAAGAATTTCATTGGTATCTAAAACCGGTTTTGTTTTATTTAAAAAAAACTTTTGCAGCGTTCTTATTGAAAAACCCGTTGCATACCAACAACACATGAATGCAACAGAGTACAAAAACAAAATACATGTGAGTGTGACAGCCGAAGCTAAGAACCTCATGAAAAAGCATGAAAACAGCTGTTCTTACGACTTTACCATGAACATATTATTGTACCATGTCGGTATCCAAATGCGCCATTTCGTCTCTTCAATGAGTCTCTTTTTAATATCAAATAGTAAACTCGTGCTCAGTTTATGAGTTTTATTGAAAGAGGCGGGCATTAAACGCATATATTTAACTTTTTTTATATTTTGCAATATTTGGAACTACCTGACAATTTAGAATAATAAATATCATTTAAATAAAATTCGAATCACTTTTAATCTTGATCTGGTAAGACTATGTTACATTTTATTTTAATTTTTATACAATATTTTTCGGGTGGTACCATATCCCACCCTAACTACAAAAGGCTCTTTTATATGTATGATATATATATTTGTACCTGACAGGTGGTGCACATTTGCATCAGTTGGTCACTTGGTGCTACAAAACCGATTTTTAACTCGTTTACTGACTTTTCGCATTTTGAAACAAATATTATTATGCATCATGAAGATATTCGGAAGCTGTTGGGGGATGAAGCTGAAAGTGGTATTAACCTGATGGATGGTACAATGGTATACCAGTTACCCTAAAGTCCCTCCACTGTAGCACAACCGTATTTTCTTAACAGACTAATTCTGCGAAACACGAAGAATTCCATATTGAATACATAAATTACTATTCGAAAGTCGTACCGAAAGGGTTAACTCTTTACACTAAGGTCAGTTTTTTACGTCACGGTTTTACTCTTTCCCATCATTCTTTGTATGTTATTCTTTTGCCAGAATGGTGAATGAAATTGATGAAATATAAAATTTATATATGATAATTTTTCTTTTGGTTTAACTCAACCAAACAGTAATATAGATGACGATGTGGCCTCACCGAATCAATATAATGTTGATGCTGATGATAATCATTATGATGTTGCTAAAGAAGATGGTTATTAATTTCGTACAAATGAGGCGAGTTTTAAATTTTGGTTTATACAGTTTGATATCCGTTTTGTTTGATTTATTTATTTTTTTGATTTTAAATGGAATTCAAGATGATTATATTTATACCTAACAAGTGGACTTATGTAGAATATATGGACAATTAACATGATGTTTCACTCCTGTCAATAGTGGTAAGAACATGGGTCACATTTTAAATATTTACCAAAACCAAAAATTTAATTTACAAAAATGTTAACAAAATTGTATATGGTTAACTCGAATTCTATATTTAATTCTAACTTTATTTTATTTTAAAACCGATTGACGTGTGATTTTAACTATTTTCTAAGACTACATTCTCGAATTCATTTCGATGATGATGAAACGTACATTTTTGCACTGAACTAAAATGTAGCCAAAATTTGGAAAAAATGTCACTGCTTTATCTCTTTTCCAATTCAAATAAGTATATTATCTATCAAACTCTCTGATACCAACACTGCGTAGACAAATTTAATGCAGTTGCTTAAGCATTTTTAATGTTCTGTGTGAAATTGTCAAATTTTACCAAACTTTTTGCAGCTGTGCACTTGCAAAATTGCGGGATACTGAATGATATTTACAACTTAAGCTGTTTATAGACACATATGCTGCACTTGCCAAATTGCTGGATACTGAATGATATTTACAACTTAAGCTATTTATAGACACATATGCTGCACGAGGAGGTTTCCATACCACAACTGATCGACATTGGATTTGGGTAGTTCCTGAACTAAAGAATATAGTTAATTTAGGATGACCAGACATCACCAAGCGGCGGAAGTCGCAAGGCCTTCCACAAATAAGGCAATGATTCTTTTGTAATGCCTTCCTTAAATAAGAAATTTTTCATCAGATATAACCAAGAAGAAGATTTTGATAAATTTAGTTACCGATTCTTTTTAACCGCAATTTAATTGGAAAATTTCATACAAATTTTAAAATTATATTTTTTGTTGCTTAATATTTTTCAGGGTATTTTTAAAATTTTGAATTTGAAGTTGGGAGTGGTAAAACGTTCTAAGATAGATACATACATACTTACAAATAAATATGTAGAAGTGGATAATGATTTTGTGATAAAATAAATTATTTTAAACTAATTTTTGTTTAACAAACATAAATTAAAGTAAATGCCTTCTGGCCGTCGGTGGTGCAATGGCTAGTGTGCGCGCCGCGATCCTGCTCTGACCACCTTAAAATTTCTTTCGACGGCGGTCACCTCGCATAGTGACGGCGACTCTATCGACTATTTAGCCATGAAAATGCTTCCCAAAAATACCGTTCGGAACCGTGTAAAACTGTAGGTCCCAATCAGTGAGTATAAAACTAGAAAGCGCACAGCGCACTGGTTGTGAGAAGCTCTCCCCGATTCCTTCATTGGGAAACCATTTATATATTTTATAAATGCCTTCTAAGGCCTTGTTTAGGCAATGGGCAAGGAAGGCCTTGCCTCCCAATCTCACGCAATGTTAAATATAAAGTAGTAGGTAATGTCTAAGGAAGGCCTTCCGTATTTTAAAGAAGACCTGTTTGGTCATGATTTCATACCTTCAAGGTCATGACTTCCGCCGCTGGGCACCTTCACGAACATAATGCACATGTTCGATATCGCGAGAATGTTTGTGACAGGGCACTTTAAATGAACGAGATCTAGAACTAGTGAACGAGATCGACACTAGTCTAATCGACTTTGATAGGGAAGTTTGAAAGGGGACAGAGTAGATAGGCGAAAGAACGATAGGCAACCGGAAGCAAACCATGCAGCAAACTAAGTTTAAATGGTTTTGATTAATACTAAATTAATTTTTATCCCACGTGATCCCGCATTCCCTTTTCCCCTTTTATTTCTGACCATTTTGTGTCCAACCAAACAGTAACATACAACAGAAACTGAATCTCGGTGAAATACCCAACTACCTCGACGACCGTAAGGGAACGGAAAGTGGGGGATTTCTCGCAAAAAAAAAAATTTTGATAATTCCGATCAAGATGGAATTTCACATAAGCATAGCTGAGGTATTGTGCTATACAAATTGGATTATTGAAGTTACCTAGGCGTTTCTGGAGCCCCACATTTGAAACCGAAATTTTGCAACCTGGGCCATCCAACAAATTGTAATTGTAACACTTTTAATTTTGTTCTTATCGGAAATTGTTGTTGTCTCATATCCCAAGAGAGATCGATAAGCAACCATAATCAAACCGTGCAGCAAACTAAGTTTGGATAGTGTTTGATTGATACAGCTAAATTATGTTGTATGTTGTTTGCATCGAAAAAAAAATAGGGTTCCCGTTTTAATTCTGTCCATTTTATGTCCAACCAAAGAGTAAAAATCAACCAAAGAGGAAAGCGCACAGCTCAGTGATTGTGAGAAATTCACCCCTGTCCCTTCATGGGATCTAAATAGCCTTGTGTCGAACTCGTTCACTAGTTCTCGAACTCGTTAATTTAATGTGCTCGGGCATAACAATCACGAAATTACTAGCCAATCGAACACATTCATTATGTTCGTGAGGGTGATGTCTGGTCACCCTAAATGACCTATATAGTTCATGAACTACCCAACTCTAGATGTAATGGGAAACCATTTATTTATTTAAAGGAGAGAGGGATAAAAGCTCTTCGATATTTCTCTATGATACTAGAGGATCATATTAAGTTTTATATGCGTTTGAAACATAATAATTAAATGGTTTCCCGATACATCCCATGTAGGGACTAGGGAGAGCTTCACTCCGCTGAGCTGTGCACGTTCTAGTTTTACACTCACTGATTTTGAGCTACAGTTTAACACAGGTTCCGAACGGTTTTTTGAGAAGCTTTTTCATGGTTAAATACAAGATAGTGTCACCGTCACTAAGCGGGGTGACCGCCGTGGAAAGAAATTTAAGGGGGTCAGAGCAGGGATCGAACCCACGTTCTCATGCACAATAGCCGAGCACACTATCAAAGTACCACCGACCGCCGTTTGAAAAATAGCTAAGTGTTTTTAATTTTAGGATATCTTTCGGTATCTTTCATACACCTTCCTCCAGAGCCATCGAAATTCGGTCGATTTAAAAGAAAAAAATCATATTTGGCGAATAATAGCTCGTCGTTGCAAAGCTGTCTCGCGATTTCTGTAAATTAACTCTGGTAGTCGCATGTAAACTACCTTGAAACATATGTTGAAAATTCCTAAAATTTTCTAGAAAATCAAATTTTGAGGATTTCATATTTAGCGATTGTGTATTGTGTTACAATGAATTTTCAAAAATGTTGCTTGCCTTTGGCCAATTTTGTTGTTATATCTCATTTCTTTCTATAATTCGTTATGACTCAAATATTAATTGATGCGCAGATAACTACTTTTTTCAAATTTTTCACTTAATAATAATTTGTGATACGTGAATTAGATTTATTATAATTTTTTTAATTATATAAAATACAAGAGATGATAATGCGTTCAACGGTACCAATTACTTACCCACAAACGTATACAAACTCCAATTCATCAAACATTTTTCTACATCAATTATTAACAGCACGTACTCGTATTAACTACGCTCTGTGTGCGAAATATTTTAGAAAAAAAACAAAAAATAACAAACTAATATTTATTAGGTCACAAAGTTTTGTACATAATGTTTGAGTAATAAAAAAAATCAATGAGTTTTCGAACTCACATTAGTAAATGTTAGATTGGAAAGTAAAAAACAGCGTTCAATCATATGATGACGTTACATTTAAATATTATTAAAACTTAAAATTATTTAAAGGCCAGTGCAAGGACATGGGTCATTATTTTCTTGCTTAATACTTTTTGTTTTATTCCCACAAAAAACAAACAGAATGCAAATCAACAGACACATGTACATACACACATTGTTATGTTCGTACATACGCTCCACAAGATCACACAATTTTCGTTGCTCTCTTGCTATCTCATTTTTACATACGTATAACCACGTCATTATTCTTTTTGCTCTGAAATTTCTCCGCACCCACACAAGACTACTACTATTCGCTGCCGCTACATCAGTGTGTGTTTTTTTCGCAGTTCTACAATCTGTATTTCGCAGTTGGACACAAGGCTGTGTTATATATAGTGGTGGTTCACCCTTATCATTTAGGGGTATGAAAAATAGATGTTGGCCGATTTTGAGACCTACCCGATATGCACACAAAATTTCATACAAATCGGTCAAGCCGTTTCGGAGGAGTTTAACGTCAGACAATCTGTTATCGCAGTCGGACAAACTGTGTTTGGATGTGTTCACTTTGTGAGTTAAGTCCCTACCCGCGCCTATAGACGCTAACACATCAAAAATACTGAAAGAAATGAGATATAACAGCAAAATTTGGCAGTTTTCTTAGTCATGTAATACAGATTCTAAATTAATGTCAAGTGGGGTCTATGGCTCTCCAATGTACCAATTTCTCTAGCGCAACAGCTATGTAACTATTTATCTGGCTCGGACCAGCCGTTGCGAATCGGCTGAATTGGCTGTAGAAAATACCGCCAAAGAAATATTGTCCAAAAAGTAAAATGAAAAAGAGCCTAAATGAAAAATGGCCCAAATCTGAAAAATAGCCCAAATGAAAAATCGCCAGAAAAATGCAATATACATGCGGCGTTCCCTTCCTAATATCCGTTTTTTTTAATTCATTCTTATTATTTTCTTTTCTTGAAACTCTTACCTGAAAACAGTCAACATAAATTATTAACAGCTGCTTAGAAACTCCCATCGAAACAATTTGTAATGTACCATCCATCCAGTATTCCCTTAGATGGGGAATCATATTTTCATTTATCATATTACTGATTGATTCGGAGAAAGAAATGCAGTAACTGGACCCGTCTTCTTCACTTCATGCCCTACAAAAATGACATAGCATGTCTTCATGTTTTGTTATACCATATGCATTACAAATATTTTCCATGAGATCATATAAAAACTTTTCTGGTAAGATATTGTAACCCCCGTTGGATTTTTGAGGACTCCAATTTTTTTGTGGCTTCCCTGTCTACTTTCCTGGCTACTTGTCGGGTTTGTAATGAACAATAGTTTAAAAACAAAAGAACTATTTTATGTACAAGATTGTGAACCATGCGGGTGACATTGATTTGGCTAGCAATCAGCAATCTCAACTATACTTGTCAAAACACAAATAATTATTTTCGCCTCCCTGTACTTAAGAGTTTGAACATAGAGAAATGAAAGTATTTGTAGTGGACAGGGTTCGTATTTCGTGGGTAATGAGTTACCCTGGGTTAGCCAGGGTAACCCATTATTATTACCGCGGGGAATGAGTAACGATCGTTTACCCAGTACCCGCAGGGTATGGGGAAAATAATGGGTAGCTACCCACGACAATGGGGAATTCCTCAAAACAATTTCCCATTACCCTCAGGGCAATGGGGAAAATAATGGGTAGCTACCCACGACGATGGGCAATGGGTCACCCAGGGTAACTCATCCCCATTTTTGATCGATAATATGAAAAAATTAGAAAAAATGTCTATATCTCGGAAACGGAGCGTCCAATTGAAAAAATAATCAATTTTTAAATGTTCATTACACATTCCCCACTCATGGGTAAATGCGAACTCTGGTTGTGGATGTTTTCGAACAAGTAGGAGTTTAGGCAATTATCGCTTAGTTGAGATTTGTTTATCCCTATAATGTATGATGATATACCTAAAATTATGTGGATAAGGGAGCTGATGATATGCCTTGGTTGGCATTCAAATAACTATATTCCCAACCATCCACCATAATAATCAATGTCACATTATTTGCTTAATAATATATTCTATGAAAATTTACTTTTTGTTATAAAAGTACTTTTTCATAGAAATTGATCTTGAACCGGAAAAATTATTGAAGAACTTAAATGATTGATATATATGTACAAAGATGACAATTCCTCCCCACAATTAAACAATCGAAAAAAAATGTGTAACTGACTCTACTAGTGACAACCATGATAAAAAAAATATGAGATCTCTAGATGTATCGGAGTCATGCGTCTCTAATCCCTCCCGTCCAATGCTTTTAGGGACGCACAATAACTAATTTTACTAAATTCTCAAAAACGTATCATTATGTCTTTCTTTTCACATCCTGTCAGAAAACTGTTCAACGACTTTACAGATTCATTACAATTTAAATTTTTTGTTATCAAAAACGTATAAATTCAAACGTAGTTGTTGCACATTAACTATTGTTAACTATAAAGTTGAGTTTTTCATCAAATCA
Source organism: Phaonia tiefii (assembly GCA_963931995.1). Lineage (NCBI taxonomy): Eukaryota > Metazoa > Arthropoda > Insecta > Diptera > Muscidae > Phaonia > Phaonia tiefii. Next base: position 100,557,834 of record OZ008369.1, on the reverse strand, counting down.
ATTTCAAATCATTTAATTTTTAAAATCTTCTTCTTATATTCCCATAAAATGAGATAAACTTATATAATATTCCTATTTAACGAGATATGTGAATTAGGGCAAAACTACAATAATTAGTATGACATGCCAAACGTTTCGATTGGTCGGTATGTATTTATTAAAGAAAATGTACGGAAAATAAGTATCAACAAAAATAAAGAATTTCATTAGAAAGATCACAACGAAGTTGTAACGTCACTATTTGATGTATGTTTCGTCTTACTTTATCACGCTTATCTCTCCTTACAGAGCAATAATTCTTTATTGAGCAATCGATTAAAGCAAATACAAATTTAAAGGCAAAAAAACAATTTGTTTTAACCAATTTATCAAATCTGCTACCGCCGCACACTGGTCCAAAATGAAGATTTTTTGGCATAAATTGTACTTTTACTTTTGCATGTTTGTAAAGTTCACAAATTTTTAGCATGATCAAGTTACGCCCACAGGAGTTACAAGTCAAAGTATGCGTAAGTTAAAACTAGTTGAATGACCTTCACTGACTCAAAAATCATTTGTAAAATTCTAATAGATATTGGTATGTGTGTGTTCAATATAATATTGTTACGAATAAGTAAGAGCTTTTGCTTGTTGTTAATGACTCTAATAACAGTATGTAAATGACAGGCGGTTAGTGCTGCTAAGGAAATTCGTAACAATATCGTCATACCGGAGTTATCTGCACGTACATCCAAAAAAGCTATTTTTGGGAAATCTAATTTAAGGTTTCAGAAAGGTATATGAAAAAAATGGTAGAAAAAAGTGGTCCAATATTTTTTTAGATGCAATGATGGGGATTCTTCATTGTTATATGGAATAATATCAATGGTCATGAAGAAAATTTTTCGAATTATGGCAATTATTTCCTTCAGAAAAATTATGGCACTTAATCGTATACGCCACTTTTTGTGCGGAATTGTTCAAAATGTGGGATATACGTGGCAATGAACTGAAAGAAACATGTTAAAAAATGGTTACTTTTACATTTGTTTTTTAAAAACACTAAGATTCGTATTTATATTGTTGCTATTTCATTGTTTTATTATTCGAAATTAACCCTCAGTAGGTATTTAGAATTACTGACGTTACAGTGCTTTGGGTAATATATGACCCAGTAGTAGAATCTTACTAAAAATTACTGAGTTGATGATTATAGTTAAAAAGTTCAGATGTAGAATAATTCAAACATTTTTAATTATATTAATTCCAAAATATGTATATAAAAACAATGAATTAAGAGTCAATATACATCGCCTATTTGCTGAAAAATTACCAAACAATCTTTTTGAAATTGAGTTTGAAAATTGAATTGAAAAAAAGACAGAGTCTGTATAATTTATCTTCCGTAAGAAGATGTTAAATACTTTTCTAACTTAAGTTAGTTTAGTTTTATATCATAAATTTTCAACTAGGTTTTTGACACTTTAGCCTCCACTATCATTTTATATATATATTCATTAACAAATAGCATTAATCAGTAGTAATAATTAAGAAGAAAAAGATATAATCTTGAACTCTTTATTGTGTAGAATATAAGAAATAAATTGTAAAACCAAGTATACCAATAAAATTGAAATTGAAATGATTTATTTTGGTTGGCTTTATAGTAGGGTTACCAAGCTTTTGTTCAAAACGGCACATTTGTACGAGAACTATGAACAATAATATAAAGATAAACATAACGACGACATTTTTTTCTGACAATCTGTTAAAATGTACACTAAATCTTTCATACTTTGTATAAAGTCTGTTTTATGAATGCATTCGTCCGGAATTAAAACAGAAAAGAGCAGCATTTTTATTAAAAATTGCTTATTGTTTGCCGAACATGATGATGATCGATACACTTTATCCTCATAGCACTTTCTGGAAACCGTGCAACCGTTTCTGAGAAATAGGCTTTTGAAAGTTCTAATTGCTTTTTCTGACGTTGGAAAACATGGACAAGGAAGTTTATTCTTCTCGTACGGCAATAAAACCAGCATTAGGTGCACAATGTAGGCGGATGAACCAGCATTTCGATGTTTTGTCCCGTGCATTATTAAGTTATTCTTGTGTTAAAATATGACAACGAGTACTGTCATGGCGTCACGGTGTTATAAGGGTTCTTGTGCAATAGTTTTTTAAACCAAAAAGACAAACTATTGCATCAAAGAGGGCTTTGCGCGAACAGCTTTTGTTCGGTTCGGTGGAACGCCCATAAAGTCGATTGCTGTTAGCGTTCATATATTCGAGATTTGTCACCCGTGTAGATGTTATATTCTCTGTGTAATTGTATTGCATGAGCGCAATTTTCACACTCAATGGAATTCATCGCATACAAGTATTTTTTAAAGGCTAAATATTCACGGAATATCTACCATATATGAACGGTTTGGAAGCAAAAAAACTTACACTAAAGCTTTCATACGTTGTACAAAGACTGTTGTATGAATGCATTCGTCCGGAATTAAAACAGAAAAGAGCGGCATTTTTATTAAAAATTGCTTATTGTTTGCCAAACATGATGATGTTCGATACACTTTATCCTCATAGCACTTTCTGGAAACCGTGCAACCGTTTCTGAGAAATAGGCTTTTGAAAGTTCTAATTGCTTTTTCTGACGTTGGAAAACATGGACAAGGAAGTTTATTCTTCTCGTACGGCAATAAAACCAGCATTAGGTGCACAATGTAGGCGGATGAACCAGCATTTCGATGTTTTGTCCCGTGCAATATTAAGTTATTCTTGTGTTAAAATATGACAACGTGCACTGTCATGGCGTCATGGTGTTATAAGGGTTCTTGTGCAATAGTTTTTTAAACCAAAAAGACAAACTATTGCATCAAAGAGGATTTTGCGCGAACAGCTTTTGTTCGGCTCGGTGGAACGCCCATAAAGTCGATTGCAGCTAGCGTTCATATATTCGAGATTTGTCACCCGTGTAGATGTTATATTCTCTGTGTAATTGTATTGCATGAGCGCAATTTTCACACCCAACGGAATTCATCGCAAACAAGTATTTTTTAAAGGCTAAATATTCACGGAATATTTAACTTATATGAACGGCTTGGAAGCAAAACCGCCCAACTCCATCATAGAAATTTGTCATGGTTTTTAACGGACATTGCAAAATTCAAGTGAGCAATATCACCTTCTAATCAAGGGTATTTATTAATTTCATCGTGTAATGGTTACGATAATATAAGTATAAATGTGCCTGTAAAAATTGGGTTTTGGCGGTTTGTAATGATTTGTAAATGAAGAAAATTCCTAAGGCTAGAAATTAACATGAAATGGTTATGAATAGAGCTGTGTCAGTTACACTGTGTGGAATTTTTTAAGTCATGGCAAAATAACCATATACGGACACCACTACGTGATAAAAGACGAAAAAAAAAAGACCCCTGTTTCCCAATTTTTCCCAAAGTCATGCACTTTTTTTTTATGGGCCGCCAAAGATTTGGGGCCTCGGTATCATTTTCGTAAAATGTGATCATTTTCTCAGGCTCATATCTTGCAAACCGTTCAGAATTTCGATCTACTCTCTGAGGCAAAGTTGTAGCTCTTGTCATAAAGAACAAAAATTGCGAACATATAAAATCAAAAAGACTTTACCTTCCAGATCAAAATCGCAAAAAACTTAAAAAAATTCGATTTTTTTACCTTTTTTCCCGTGTTCAGGTCCATAGGTAGCAAACCGTTCAAAATTCAAGGAAACAATCAACTACAAAAATTTACCTAAGACCTCAATAAACAAATTTCTAGAACATATAAACTTCCTAGAGATGATTCTTAACACTGTTTAGGTAGCACGCAAAAGTGAAAATTTGCCGAAAATTTTTTAATTTCATTTTTTTTTACCTTTTTCTCCTGTTCAGGTCCATAGGTAGCAAAAAATGAAATATGCCTGGCCAGAACCATGTGCATTCTTCAGTCTATGTTGTTGTATTTGTTCATCCGCACTTCCTCTTGGCCTCCACGAGTTACATTGGAATTGATTCAGAGGTGAGCGTGAATCCCAATTACAAAGAAAACAAAAAAATTTTGGGAAGCCGCCCTTATCGATGATCCCTTGCAAAATGTTGATGACCTTCAAATCACAGCAAATCTTCCATTTATTTTCGTAATATTTGATTTTTTCCATTATATCTTTCAATGTTTCATAGCTTTCTTTCATGTTGATACCCATTGCTAGCGGAATGGAAGGTTTTCGGTTCGACACATGCAACAACACTGCTTTCTAGCTTGAAACAGAACCATCAATAAATAATCTCCACTCACTAGCGATGTATTTCATTCCCATTTTTACCACCAAAGCTTTTATATCGTTGCAGTAAGCGAACGAATTGTCATCATTTAAAGTGTAGAGCATCTGAAATTCAGCTTGTCGTTTGCGGTACGCCGTAGAGTTAACATTAGCATGTGTGAGTTTTCTTTGCTTTAAAAAAGCTGTCAAAAATATTGCAAGTCGCTGCGATAATCCCAATATGGCCACAAAGAAATCCATTTCCATTTGTGTTATTAGTTGTGGTCCATCTCTTCCCTGTTGGGGCTCATAATCGGTATCAAATGGATCTTCATAAGTAACACCACTTGCTGTACTCATTGCTGTAAATTCTGTAGTACGATCTGGAGTTGGCGGCCTTGGTGATACAAAATTTTCAGGTGCAAGCACTGGTAGTGTGGCTGTTACTTAATAAATTTTGTTCTTCTCAGAATTTCGATTTAGACGACATGTGTAATTTACGCATGCATAGCAACTGGTTGCATCATGATCATCTGGGCGATTAATCCAGTTTACCGGCTTACAATACTTCATAGTACCTCTGCCTCCACTCAACCATGCCATGAGATTGTTATAACATTGGCGACACACTGTATTAGGTGTGTAATTTTCACCGGTCAAGTCCACTTCGTCGAGAAACAATGTATATGCTCTTTTGAATTCACTAGATAAAAGATTCTTTTCCTTCTGAAATCTTGTAGATGTTTTTTTTCTGGTTTGATGACCGAAAACGTAGCAAAATAAATCAGTATTTTCACACTGCATATTGAAATTGTCAGTTGCCAATGCTGTGTGCGAATTATACTGTAGCACTTTCACTTTTTTTACTTTCACTTTCACTTTATAACTTTCACCGCTGAGCTCTCGTTGACGTCGCGCTGTGTAATGCCTCGATGTGAGCGTCGTGTCGCTTTTATATTGTGTGCTGCGTCCCATGTTGCGTGTGTTGAGCTTACTGCATTGCCTGTGCTGCTGCTGTCGGGGCATGATCGCGTGATACCTAAGCGCTACCTAAACGGTGTTAACCCTTGGACAACCACATGGTTCTGGCCATGCATATTTCATTTTTTGCTACATATGGACCTGAACAGGAGAAAAAGGTAAAAAAAATTAAAATAAAAAATTTTCGGCAAATTTTTCACTTTTGCGTGCTACCTAACCATTGTTAAGAATCCATTTCGATATTTTCCATTTTTTTTAATGTAATGTTATAGGTCGTGATTTCCTTGCCAGTCAGTATATCCCTGTTTGGAGTCCTTAATTTACACATTAGTATTAATTCTCTTGTTTTCTCAATTATTTTTTTCAATATGGTCAATTTGATACTTAAGGGGTTCAATTTTATCATGAAATATTGTTTGACTATTCACTTGTTTGATTGTTTTATATTGCTGAATTAGTATCTTGGATTGTTCGTTATAAAGTTGTGTCAGTGGTTCCCTACGGATATCTCAATCCTTTTCCAAATATATTTATTAAACCTCTTGGATCTCTTTTAGAATTTACTTTCAGTCCTTCTAATTGATTGGTTATATGTTCTATTTGATGGTTAATAAATGTGTTTCCATACTGGCTTGCCTCTAACTTTAAAACATTCACATAATTTTCATATTTGGTGTTGTTGAATATGTGCAGGATTTTAACGTAATCGTCAATAAGTTGTACTTCTCCTGTTTGTATAAGGGTATATCCATTGACTTGGTTCAGATCAGTTACCACATGTTTTTGAGCTTGTGCCCGGGACATTATCATTAGGATCGTCATAAATAACTTCCAAAGACCTGGAAAGATTCTTTTGTTTAATGAATTGGTCTTTATGTAGCAAAGTATCTTTATTCTTGAATTTCTTTGCATTAATTTGGATTACTTGTATTTTCTAATGTTTGGGGTCTAACTTTTGTGCTGCTGGGTCTTTTCTAACTTCAGTGTTATTGTTTGCATCCTGTCTGTTCTTGTTCCTATATTCTAAAGTTTTTTCTTTCCTTTCCACGATTTTCTGATAAATTTGCTGTAAACCCTCAGGGGATCTAAAATGAATATCTATAGCTCTTTTTGCTATGGCGGAATGTATCGAATTATTGTATGCTTCCAACGCTTGATACGCTAGATCTATATTGTAGGCTATACCATTATTTTCTTCGGGAGCTTTTATTATTCTGATGTGCTCATTTAATGTACCATGGAATCTCTCTATATCCGAGTTTCTGGTATGCCTGTTAGAGGTAGTAAAGTGAATTTCGATTCCGTTTTTCTCCAAAGAGTCACTTATAACTGAGGTTTTAAATGATGCCTCGTTTTTCATTGTAAGTTTTCTTGGTTGTTTCATCACAAGAAATCTTTTTGTTAATGCCTTTACGACTTGTAAGGAAGTAGCGTCAGCAAGTTCCTCTATCACAGCGTATTTGGTGAACTTATCAATCATGGTTAAGTATTTGGTGTTTCTGTCGAGAAACCATATATACAGATGATAGTGTTCATGGGGTCCTGAAGGGGTTTCTGTTCTTTCAAATAGTAGTTTTATTGGATTTCTTTCAATTTTGAAATTACATATTAAACAATTGTTAATAAATCGGGTTATCGTTTTTTTAAGATTTGGATGGTAATATTTTTCTTTTAATTCCATGTAGCTTTTCTCAATTCCTGGGTGATTATTTTCGAACCTATGATGTTTAGGTGTGCGAAGTTAGCCCCCCATTTTTGGAAATAAATATTTTTGAAGATTGTTCTGAATTGTTCTAGGATTGTTCTACATTGTTCCAAAACAATGATTTTCTAAAATATAATTTGTACCGGTAAATCGAAAAAAACCAATTTTAAAGTTGCACCCCATTTTTGAAAAAAAAATTTTTTTGCAGTTGTTCTAGGTTGTTCTAGTTGTTCTAAACATTGTTCCAAAACAATGATTTTCTAAAATATAATTTGTACCGGTAAATCGAAAAAAAACCAATTTTAAAGTTGCACCCCACTTTTGTAAAAAAAATTTTTTTTGCAGTTGTTCTAAGTTGTTCTAGGTTGTTCTAGTTGTTCTAAACATTGTTCCAAAACAATGATTTTCTAAAATATAATTTGTACCGGTAAATCGAAAAAAACCAATTTTAAAGTTGCACCCCACTTTTGTAAAAAAAAATTTTTTTGCAGTTGTTCTAAGTTGTTCTAGGTTGTTCTAGTTGTTCTAAACATTGTTCCAAAACAATGATTTTCTAAAATATAATTTGTACCGGTAAATCGAAAAAAAACCAATTTTAAAGTTGCACCCCACTTTTGTAAAAAAAAATTTTTTTGCAGTTGTTCTAAGTTGTTCTAGGTTGTTCTAGTTGTTCTAAACATTGTTCCAAAACAATGATTTTCTAAAATATAATTTGTACCGGTAAATCGAAAAAAACCAATTTTAAAGTTGCACCCCACTTTTGTAAAAAAAAAATTTTTTGCAGTTGTTCTAAGTTGTTCTAGGTTGTTCTAGTTGTTCTAAACATTGTTCCAAAACAATGATTTTCTAAAATATAATTTGTACCGGTAAATCGAAAAAAACCAATTTTAAAGTTGCACCCCACTTTTGTAAAAAAAAATTATTTTGCAGTTGTTCTAGGTTGTTCTAGTTGTTCTAAACATTGTTCCAAAACAATGATTTTCTAAAATATAATTTGTACCGGTAAATCGAAAAAAACCAATTTTAAAGTTGCACCCCACTTTTGTAAAAAAAAATTTTTTTGCAGTTGTTCTAAGTTGTTCTAGTTGTTCTAAACATTGTTCCAAAACAATGATTTTCTGAAATATAATTTGTACCGGTAAATCGAAAAAAACCAATTTTAAAGTTGCACCCCACTTTTGGAAAAAAATTTTTTTTGCGGTTGTTCTAGTTGACAGAATGACAGAATTTACGTGACACGCACTTTTCGGGTTTTCAGGACATATAATTTTTGAAATTTGTTGATTTTTTTGAATATTTTTACTTTTTTTGTTACTTTTACACATTCGTACGTACTCACATATTTATAAACCTTGGTTTTCACACATTTGTAATAGCCAGCTATATAAGTGACTTCACACTCACACTAATATCGAAAATTTAGAAATGGAACTAGTTGAGTTCAGGAATAGTGTAATATGGAGAAACAAATTCGTGGAATTAAATTGTAAATTAGAGGAAAGTTATGAGAATACCGATAAATCATCATCATTACCAGAACAAAGAATAGAAAATTTAATTTTAACAGTATGGAACTCAATTCCCAGTTCATTCACATCAATGAAAATTGCTACAGCGCTCTGTTTGGATCAACTTATAATAGTGAGCAGTTATTTTCCGCAATGAATTTTATTAAGTCCATTACAAGAAATCGTCTTGGAAATGATATATCTGCCGCTTGTGTGGCATTAAAAGTTACAAAATATTCACCAAGAATTACTACATTCGCATCGGAGCAACAACAACAAATTTCACAATAAATTAAAAATTATTTAATAAAAACTTATATTTACTAATTATAATAAAAAATGTATATGTTTAGTACGAAAGGAATTTTATTTTCAACTTTTTATAATTTATAGGTGGGTGACAAGCGAACTTTGTTTAAAAATGTTCAAAAGATTTTTTGACACACTTATGGCAAAAGTTCACCATCACTGAACTAGAACAACCCGAAACCAAGCTTTATATGGCCGGAACAGAAAATTTCGATCAAATTTGTCTTCCATTCAACTCTTTTCGAACTTTTGCTGGAAACAAAAATGGACGTCGTTGGTTGTTCTTGGTTTATTGACGATTGTACTAGATTTGTATTAGAATCGGTTGGTCACGAATACGTTGAAAGTTGAAAAAACATTGAATGAAGAATAAACTCGGCTGGAAGTTTTTATTCGAGCGATATCAAATTATGTTCTAAAATTTAAAATTGGTTTTTTTCGATTTACCGGTACAAATTATATTTTAGAAAATCATTGTTTTGGAACAATGTTTAGAACAACTAGAACAACCTAGAACAACTTAGAACAACTGCAAAAAAATTTTTTTTTACAAAAGTGGGGTGCAACTTTAAAATTGGTTTTTTTCGATTTACCGGTACAAATTATATTTTAGGAAATCATTGTTTTGGAACAATGTTTAGAACAACTAGAACAACCTAGAACAACTTAGAACAACTGCAAAAAAATTTTTTTTTACAAAAGTGGGGTGCAACTTTAAAATTGGTTTTTTTCGATTTACCGGTACAAATTATATTTAGAAAATCAATGTTTTGGAACAATGTTTAGAACAACTAGAACAACCTAGAACAACTTAGAACAACTGCAAAAAAATTTTTTTTTACAAAAGTGGGGTGCAACTTTAAAATTGGCTTTTTTCGATTTACCGGTACAAATTATATTTTAGAAAATCATTGTTTTGGAACAATGTTTAGAACAACTAGAACAACCTAGAACAACCGCAAAAAATTTTTTTTTTCAAAAATGGGGTGCAACTTTAAAATTGGTTTTTTTCGATTTACCAGTACAAATTATATTTTAGAAAATCATCGTTTTGGAACAATGTAGAACAATCCTAGAACAATTCAGAACAATCTTCAAAAATATTTATTTCCAAAAATGGGGGGCTAACTTCGCATACCTATGATGTTTAGCTATTATTTCTAGTAATTCCTCATAATCTTTCTCCTCTCGGATTTTTGTCGTCTGAATTATTTTAAAATTTACCATATTCTTCGGATTTTTCCCTATATTCCTTGTATGCCTTTTGTATATTTACCAAATCAGTCAGATTCTCGCAAAATATTACCAGATGTTTCTTAGTTATGGCTTCATATAATATTTGCTCTATTATATGAGGGGTGACAACTGAATATGAGTAAGTTGTTCTGAATTTCCCGAACTTACTTGTCTCTGATGTACAATTTTCATCGGACCTTTCACTAGTATTTGGTTATCAAAATATTGTAATGGTTTTTCCGATATTTGTATGTAATCGGTGCCGTCTTCGTCGGCTGAATGGACAGTAGCGTCCGAATCAGTACATATTTCATTTGAATTTCCTATAGGTATGTCCAAGGGTGTCAAGTCCTTGTGCTTGTATTTATCTTTTTAAATGCTGGTTTAGTGCCATATGTTTTCAGACATTTCTATTCCTGACATTCCTATATGTTTTCGGACATTTAGGGCATTTAAGTGATTGATGTAAATGGGTTTCCAAGTGTCTTCGAAGGTGTTCCTTCCTTAGGTATGTTTTTCCACATATTTCGCAGTTATATTTTCTTTGTTGTAAAACTTTTACTTCTCTTATTCGTGATAGAGCATCGGCTACTTTATTCTGTTTACCTTCTACGTGTTTTATATCGAATTCATACTCGTTAAGTTTAATTTCCAACCATTTCAGTGGTTTATGGTCTGCATTTAATTAAAATTTCCTTCCATAGAGAGAATGTCTAAACTGCTTCTATTGCTAAGAGCTCCTTTTCAATTGTGCTATAATTTATTTCATGCTTTCATGAGCGTTCGTGAAACAAAAGCTATCCGTCCCTTATTTTGGGATAACACTGCTCCTAGAGCATAATTGCTTGCGTCCGTAGTTAATGAAAATTGTTCATGAAAATCAGGGTATCTGAGTACCATGTCGGACATCAATATAGTTTTAAGCTTTTCGAACGAATTCCTTATAGGCTATATCGTTTACGTCGATAACTGCATCTTTCTTCAGTCTTATTGTCATTGGTTTCGCTATTTTTGCATAGTCAGGGATGAACTTTCTGTAATATCCACTAAGTCCTAAAAAACCCTGGATTTCTTTTACTATTTTTGGTAAGGTGTGTCTCTTTATACCCGCTACTTTATCGGGATTTGGCTTAATTCCGTCCTTTGTCACTACATGTCCGAGAAACTCTGTCTCTTTTTTAACTTTTTTAAGAAAATCGCTCTTATTTAAAGAAACCTTAAAATTAGCTTGTCTAAGTGTTTTGAATATGTGTCCTAAGTTACTTATGTGTTCTTGGAGTTAGGTTGAACAAATTAGAATGTCGTCCATGTAGATAACACAGATCCAATTTACGTGTTCTCTTAATACGTTATTCATCATCCGTTGAAATGTTGCCGGGGCGTTTTTCAACCCGAAAGGCGTCCTAGTAAACTCATAGTGACCGTTATGAGTAGTAAAGGCAGTTTTTTCCCGATCTTCGGGTGCTACCAATATTTGATAAAAACCTTTAATTAAGTCTAAAGTAGTGAAATAGTTTGAACGTCCAAGTTTGTCTAAAACTTCGTCTACACGTGGTATAGGATATTTATCTTCTTTTGTTACCATATTTAATTTCCGGTAATCTATTACAATTCTCCACTCCTTGTTTCCCAATTTGTCCTCCGTTTTTGGGACTGTCTATATCGGTGGATTATATGGTGAATGACTGTTTTTGATGATACTTTGTTGTAACATTTCGTCACTCTGACGTTCTACCTCTTCAGAATGAATGGCTGGATATCGATAAGTTTTCGAATATATTGGTCCTAATAACCCTGTATCTATATTATGTTTAACCTCATTAGTGAATGTAAGATCGTCTCCTTTATGGTCAAATATGTCCTCATTATTTTGAATTAATATTCTTATAGCCTTGGCTTCTTCGGGATTGAGGTGATCTATTCGCAACTGTTCGTCCGTTGTCCCTAATGTTCCCAAATGGTATATTGCCGATAATTCATTTAAGTTATTTACTTTTTCTTCGACTTCCAACTGTCCTTCAAAGTACAGTTTGAATATTTCTCCATTTAAAATTAATATTCCCCTACCGTAGTCTATTATGGCATTATTTTCTCTCAGTGTTGGATGACCTAGTATTCCATCAAACAATTTGTGGAAACTATATAGCCCAAATGTGATGTAATTTTTCAATGATATTCTAAAGAATTTTTAAGGAATTACTGCGTCCTGGGTAAGCGAAATAGTTCCTGCAGCTGTTCTAATGGAAATGGGGGTTTTCAAAGTTTTAACAAATGTATTGGGGCATTGATCTGTTCTTAATAAATTCTCCATTGATCCCGTGTCGATTAAAAATCTAGTACTTCGCACTGTCGTTTTGAGGAGGATATACGGTAACCCGAGGTTTGATACGAGGCCATTACGGGAAAATTTTGTAATTCACCAATTTCATTGTTTGTTTGAATTTCCGGCATATATTCACTCTTATTATCTTTAAAACTATAATAATTGTTACTTATATTATCATTCTTACTGTTACAACTACCAATATTCTTGAAGTGACAGGGACCCTCTTCCTGGAAATGATTCTGCCTTCGGCTCTGTTGTGTATCTACGTTCATGGGTTCTGATTGTGGTTACTGGGGTGGTTGTTGTTGAGGCCACTGATGTTGTTGTTGATTCATCTGCCTTTGTTGACATTGTTGGTTGTTTGGGCGTGACTGCCATTGTTGATTCTGTTGTGGGGTATACATCCTTGGTTTCCAACTTCCCTGGTGTTTTTAGTTAGTGTAGTTGTTGCTGTTGTTGGTTCGCATATTGTTGCCTGTCTGCTCATCTCTTGGCTTTCGAACGTGTTCTTCATTTAAAAATCCTGACTGGCTTAGTTCATGGATTGTTTCTTCCATCGTTTCTGGTTTTAGGGCACAGAGCACCGTCCTGATATGCATAGGTAGGCGTGTTATAAATATTTTTAAAGCGGTTTGAATATTTCTTTGTACATCACCAGTAGATCCTTCCTGTTTACATCGTTGATTTAGCAATCCCAATTTATGTAGAATGTAATTATAAAATTCCAATGTATGGCCACGGTATTTTGGTGCTCTCAGATACTCGTAGAGATAAATTCCAATGTATGGCCACGGTAATTATAAAATTCCAATGTATGGCCACGGTATTTTGGTGCTCTCAGATACTCGTAGGCTGATCTGAGGTTTGGAATCCACCGAAATTTGACTCAAGCACAGACTTGATATCGTTAAAGTTATTCAGATGGGGATGATGATGCACATGCACATGCACTGAGATTGATCGTTGTACGGCGACAACGTAGGGATTATGTCGTCAACATTCATGCAAAATGTTGCGAGGTCTTCCTTCCTGCCGTCAAAGGTTTGGATCTTTTCCAAATATTTCAAAGGATTTAAATCCAATGATTTACCTTAGGCAACTGCTGCTGCTGCTGCTGCAAGTCCAGCGATAGCTGATTGTAGGGACGTCGTGATATTTTCCGGATCTTATTCGTAGATTTGGATAAATTCACTGATGTTCTCGCTGTGATGAAGTTCCTTTCGTGGTGTTCTTTGTACAGCTCACTTGAGTAATTTTCACTCACTCGGTTCTTATTTACGGATAATCAACAATTTGTTAATTACCCTACCGACTGCGCCAATTTTAAACGTAAGCGGGCTAAATTCAATTGAACGTTCCGATTGACTGGAGTTCCGGAGGACTCCCATCTAACTTTGACGTCGATTTAGTACCCGTTACGGAGACTCATTAACTATTTCCCAAATATCCGCTTTGTAATAAACGCCGTGTTGTCGTTTCTGTAGTTGATTAAAATCTAATCTTTATTTAGTTAATTTTTGGTTCTTAACAAGAGAATCGTCAGCTTATTCATATTTCAGTAGTAGTCATATCTCTTATAAATGTATTTCACAGAGTATTCATATTTCATATAAAGGTTTACTATTACTTTTGGTGTCATACTTAGTATTATATGAGTCATTGCTGGTTATGCGAATGGGAGCTTATGGGAACTGTTGGGTATAACAAATTGGTCTTCAAAGTCGTGCGGTTTGAAATCTTTCGGCTATTTCCTGTGGAAATATTTCGAATATCCTGGCAGTAGGTAAAATGCAAAAACTCGGTGGACTGGGGTTGCCTCGCCGCACCGTTCGTGATGGCACTGGATATAGAAAAACGAAACATAAACTACCCCTATTTGTTGACGACCCCCGCAAACATTATAAGGACCACGATGTACGGATATGCTCTTGGAATTAAAGAACTATGTATAGATCCGCTGCAAGTATCCAATTGGCAGATGTCCTCGAAAGTTGTAAGGCTGACATTACCACTATACAGGATGAACAGGACATGGCTTCACAAGGAAAAAAACCGCGACATATACTACAGGTGCTATGAGAAAAAACATGAATTCGGTTGCGGATGTGTAGTTGGCAAAAGACTGCGACATCTAGTCTCTGGATTCAATCCTGTGAGTGAACGTATAGCCACAATCCGCATAATAGCGAAATATTTTTATATTTGCCTAATTTGTGTGCATGACCCGACAGAAGAGAAAGATGTTGATGCCAAAGACATATTCTATGAGCGCCTAGAGGAAACGTGTGACCGCTACCCTGGCCATGACATTAAGATTGTACTAGTAGATTTTAATGCCAAAGTAGGCAGAGAAAAGTGTCTCATCCAATTATTTACAATTTCAGTCTACATGTTGACAGTTCCGACAACAATATGAGACTGACTGACTTTGGTGAAAGGTACTCATCCAGTGTAATGGACGTGCGAGTGGTTGGAGGATCTAACATCAATTATAATCCCGATCTGGCAGCAGCACAAGTTCGCCCGAGATTAAGTAGAGCGAAAATCGTAAAAAACTAGACGCAGAGAAAGCTAGACATCGGAAAGCTGCAGTTACCAGAGGTAGATACAGTCTACTCAAGGAAGCTCTCGCAACTTTTGCATATAACCCACCCCCTCCCGATAACGATCGCGATGCATTTACAACTATAAAATGCTCAGCTCAGTCACCGGACGCAAACCGATTCCAACGAAATGATGGCAAAATTGTGCAACAGCATGCCGGCTCTTAAAAGAGTCAAAGGTTACTTGAAAAAATATTTTATCAGAATAGAAATAAATTAACATAAAACCAGAGTGCAAAATTGTAACATTTGTATAAGTTTACAGTATTTACTGTTCACTTTTTATATATCAACATAGAATTAAAATTGCTTGGTTTTTATTCACGGGAGAACAGTCAATTGATACAGGTAATTATTTTTTTGCTGTTCTTAATTAGACATTTAACATATAGAAATTTATTTCAAAGCTTTGTCAATTTTGCTCTTTGCCAAGGTATCAATGCTAGTTTCAGATTTGACGGGAAACTGTCTGATTGGTAGACTTGCGGTGTAACTAAAGGTAAGGGCAACTGACATCTGTAGAAACTATATCTATGAAGAAGTGGAACAATCCAATTAACATCCACATCCTACCCACACGGCCACCTGGCAACAGCGCGGAGAATATCTTGAGATTTTTGGATCAATCTAAATGGTTATCCCGTGGAACTAACGCTTAGTCCCGTTATCCCATGGTACCACAATTGATGCAGTCATTCATCGATTGTTCGGTTCTGTCACTGATCATCGCAATTTTCTTTGGTGTCCATGGCCCTATACGGCTGAGGCTCATGGCCCTATTCACGATTTTACTTCAATAAATATTAAATCATTTGAAATTTCGATGATATTGTAAAATATACTTAAACTCCATTACATCCCGACACGTTGGTACGATTTTTGCAAAGGGCACTTTAAAAATCTTTTGCAGTGTGACATTTCGCACCTTTTACGATTTATTGAAACAAAATCGGAAATAGAGTTCTGATCTTCAGCAGAAATCTTCTTTTTGTTCTGCAGAAAATAATGTGCTAATCAGACGCAAACCCGAACGGTGTTTTGTAATACTACCATCATGTACTTGAATAATTTTATTCCAGCCATTTACTCGCTCTTTAAACGTGGCTTATAATTTAAAAAAACAAAATCCAACGTTAAACGATTTTTCGCTACGAATTGTGTGACACTAATTTATACCATGAAATCCAAACGGTTTTGATTTACGTCCTTCTTACTCTGGTGTCGCCGAATCAATATTTTGTATGAAAAATTGCGTCCTTGTTACAAATTCATAGATTTATGAATTTTTTTTTGTTGGATTTCTTCAATATTTGACACTCACAGGAAAATTCAATTGAGACAATCTAATTTAGACGTTGCCACAATCTATACCACTAGATATCATTACAGCTTTCACAACCAAATTTGAGGTTGCCACAACCGAATTAGCTGGGTTCGAGCCGGCAGCTGAAGTTGCGACTGCCAAATAAGAGATTGTCGCAACCGAATTATGCGTTGTCACAAGCGCATTAGAGTTTGTAAGAGTCGTATTAGACATTTCACAGAAATGTTCATCACCACAACAACTTTTGTCATCGAAAGTGAGGTAACGTAACGTTTCATTCCCGCTATGAAAATGTAGTTATCAACTGCAAACTGTCCGTTACTGTGGTGAAAGTATGGTTGTTGCTGCAATGAATTTGCTTCATTATTTCAACGAATTTGTTTCGTTGCTGCAATGAATTTGTTTCATTGTTGCAATGAATAGGTATCGTTCTTGCAAGAAATTTGCTTCATTGCTGCTATGAATTTGTTTCATTAGTGCAATGAATTTGTACTATTGTTGTAATGAATATGTTTCATTACTACAATGATTTTGTTTCATTGCTGCAATGAATGTTTTGAAGTGTGTTTGAAATTATTTATTGACAATTATGGATAAATATACTGTTAGTATTACATTTCCAGTGTTTTGATAACAATTTTTTTAATTTTTGTTTTCTAAAATCTATTTGCTAAATAAATTATGTTCATTCCATGTTGAAACACTTGTCTTGAGAAGATTCTGGTAGTCTGGGGCTTGAGTGTTATTGTGGCCGTCATATTCAGGTCCTGCAATTAAAACCATATACGAGAAATTTATTGTTAAGATTTCTATTTAAGATATATATGTTCATATCTATGTCTGTACTTACCATGAGCATAAGCTCTACTCCCCTATGCTCTACTCCTTTAACATAGAACCACATCATTGTTTTGTTAAATCATGCAGTTCCTATTGTGTTGAGGGTTTTGATATTCAATTGTAGAGCCAAATCTCTCCGCCATTGCTTTGTAAGCATTTTCTTCAACTGCTCTTTTACTTATTTTAACCAAATTTGTTAAAATTTCGGTTGGATTCATTTGATTGTACGTTGAATTGTTATTTATAGTGTTCACAACTTCCCTAGTCAATGTAGTTACTAGCTCTTTTAGTGATGTTATCGAACTGCTCTGCTGGGATACTTGCTCCCGTAAGGCATGGAGCTCTAGCAAAACTGCATTGAGTGGTTCAGATTTGCGATCTTTGTTTTTTCTGCTCGATTCTTTCGATGTACCTGTAAAAAAGAATTAAAATAAAAATAAGGAAATAAATCTTTAATATTATTGTAGGTGTAAAAGTGTGTAATATAAATAATTGCACTGCGATCTTACCAGAGTTAATGTTTTGTGATTCTTTGTTTTTTAATTTGTTTCCAAATCAGTATTTGCTGAGTTTATGGTTTCGGATGTAGAAGCTTCTGCAAATAATTATAGATTGATTACACTACTCAACAAAATGAAAAAAATTTCATGTACTCCGGATACGATAATTTTTTCTGTGTAGATAACTTTGACATGAGCCCGAAAAACCCAATAAAAATTTTTTTTTTCGTTTGGTTTTTTTTTTTGTTTTTTTTTTTTTAAATTTTAAAAATTTTTTTTTGGTTAATTTGTTTTTGTATGAAAAATTGTTTCAGCAACTAACAAATCTCATCAAAATATATACTAAATGGATGGTAGTAGACCCCAAAACATAAATAATGTGCGTCTTCATTCATCGGCTAGCTACAGCGGTCGTAATCGGTTGTTGAATCAGGAATTTTACAAAATTTTACCGAAAATTTACAAGTGAAAGCCCCTTAAAGCATTTTAAAAAAATATTAATTCACAGAGTGCATTTTTTTTTGTATTTTATACGCAATATGGCAGGTTTTAGAAATCAAACAAGCTACTTTTTAAGAAAATCCATCAATTAATAATGAAGTTGTGAATTTTTTCGCTAAAGCACTCAGAATCTACTTTTTAGTTCGAACATTGCATTTTACCTTTGAAATTGTCTCACTGGTCAACCAAGTGAAAAAATGTCATGTACTTCTAATGAAGTATATTTCTGTGTGTAGGTAACCTTCAGATGAGCTTGAAAAATGCAACAATCGCAGTGAGGGATGGCTCAATGTATGCGCACCTTTGCTGCTATGTATCACTTATAGATATTGCACTTGGGTATGTTTACAAAATAATAACGGAAGGTAGTAATGTAACTACGCAACAATGCGTTTTGTTGGTCACTCTGCTACCTCTGCAACTACCTTAACCACTACATGTTGTACCTGATTTTATTTCAGGTATTTAAGGATGAACATTGCCAAATATCACTTACATTCGCAAGTAACCTCAAAATGAGCAAACGTTCGCGAGGATTTGAATGCAATACCAATCCAAATAATTTTTGTTACATGTGCGGAGAATACGTTTCTGAAAAAAAAGAAGCGTCGTTTTTCACCTAAATTGAGAGATTCATTTGAAGAGAGCTTCAATTTACAGGTCTCAAACATAGATGAGCGGTGGACACCAAGTGTTCTATGTCCAAGGTGCTACGTACAGCTAGCTGACTCAAGGTAAGTGTAGATTACGAAATTCAAAAACATATATAACTTATTATTGAAATTATTTCAGACGACAGCCGAGAATCATCATGCCAATGCTTTGGAGAGAACCGCTTTGCCATGTAACAGATTGCTACTTCTATCTTAGCAAAAAAACCGGCGTGGGAAAAAATATACGATGGACTTACGCTGCTGTTTCAACAGTGACTTTTCCAGTGCCATTTTCCGAAGAACCAGTGGACCCGCAACCGTCCGTTTCAAGATGGGCATCTAATAATGAGGCGATAGATCCAACATCAGATCCGGAGACAGTAGAAACCACATCAGAATGCGAGTCAACATATACATTGCATGGAGGTCAACGCTTATGTTCGCAAGCAGAACTGAACGATTGGGTTAGAGAACTGAAACTCTCCAAGGAAGATGCAGAGTTGCATGCATCGCGCATGAAACAGTTCGGTTTCTTGGCTCCTGGTGTGGTGACAACAATCTACAGGAAGCGTCATGAACCATACGCAAGGTACTACACAAAAAAGGCAACATCTGTTTTTGTAAGGACATTCGCGGATTATTTGGTGAACTCGGGTACTCTTACGATCCAGGAGAGTGGCGTCTTTTCATCGACAGCAACAAGCAGAGCCTTAAATCAATTTTACTGCACAACGGCAACAAGAAACCCTCGATTCCAATTGCTCATGCCGTTGACACCAAGGAAACATACGAAGTCATGGACTATCTACTAAAGTGCCTTAACTATAAGAGGCACGATTGGAAAGTTTGTGCCGACCTTAAGGTTATCGGTATCCTTTGTGGATTACAAGGTGGATTCACAAAGTACTGTTGTTTTCTCTGCCTTTGGGACAGCCGCGATCGTCAACATCATTACACCAGGAGGAGTTGGCCAGAACGAGTTAACTTCATCCCAGGCAGCGACAACGTGAAATATACACCACTCGTAAAAAAGGAAAATGTTTTTGTCCCACCTCTTCACATAAAGCTCGGACTCATAAAAAACTTCGTGAAAGCTCTCAACAGAGATGGTGAAGCGTTCGCCTATTTAAAAACCATTTTCCTCACCTTTCGTCGGCAAAGATTAAGGAAGGCGTTTTCGACGGCCCGCAAATTAAAAAGTTGTTGCAACCAAATGAAGCTGCAGCTTGGAACTCATTTCGGCAAATTGTTTCCGGATTTCTTGGAAACAACAAAAGCTCAAATTACAGAGAGATCGTCGAACAACTACTCCAAAATTATAAAAAAATTGGAGCAAATATGTCGCTTAAGATACTTTTTCTACACTCGCACTTGGACTTCTTTCCGGACAACCTGGGCGATGTGAGTGACGAGCATGACGAGCGCTTTCATCAGCAAATGAAAGAAATAGAGCACCGATACCAAGGATTTTGGAACGAAGCTATGATGGGGGACTATATCTGGTTCCTGATAAGAGAAACAGACCCACAACAATATAAAAGAAAGACAAAAGCACATAATTATTTTTAATTTCAAGCTTTTTATTTTTGTGTTTAGGTATTTTTTTTAAACTTTTTTATAATTAATTAATGTTGATATCCTTAGGATAATTTCTTGTACATACATCGAATTGTTTTTTAATTTAAAGTCATGTATTTTTGTCACCCAACAAATTTTAATGTTTTTTGTAATTAAAAAGAAAAAACCTTACCATAGACAAAGTTTTTGTTGTATTTTTCGAGCTCATCTGAAGGTTATCTACACAGAAAAAAATACTTCATTAGAAGTACATGACATTTTTTCATTTGGTTGACTAGTGAGATAATTTCAAAGGTAAAATGCAATGTTCGAACTAAAAAGTACATTCTGAGGGCTTTAGCGAAAAAATTCACAACTTCATTATTAATTGATGGATTTTCTTAAAAAGTAGCTTGTTTGATTTCTAAAACCTGCCACATTGCGTATAAAATACAAAAAAAAATGCCCTCTGTGAATTAATATTTTTTTAAAATGCTTTAAAGGGCTTTCACTTGTAAATTTTCGGTAAAATTTTGTAAAATTCCTGATTCAACAACCGATTACGACCGCTGTAGCTAGCCGATGAATGAAGACGCAAATTATTTATGTTTTGGGGTCTACTACCATCCATTTAGTATATATTTTGACGAGATTTGTTAGTTGCTGAAACAATTCCTCATACAAAAACAAATTAACCAAAAAAAAATTTTTAAAATTTAAAAAAAAAAAAACAAAAAAAAAACCAAACGAAAAAAAAAATTTTATTGCGTTTTTCGAGCTCATGTCAAGGTTATCTACACAGAAAAAATTATGGCATCCCGAGTACATTTTGCCTGTTGACTAGTGTTATTAAAGAAAATGATTGTAATGTTTGACAAATCTTACCGGTATTCGTTTTATAAGATATTTATTTGGACATTTTTGATTTATTTAGTGAATTAATGGTATAAAAAAGAATGAATTATTTGTTGAGTCCTCGAGACAAATAATTTTTTTTTTTATTGAAAGAAAATCAAAATGTTTAGGCTCGCCTAGTTGAAGTTCGCTTGCCCAACAAATATTAAATGTATCTGAGGATATTGGTTCGTGAAAGAAAGGTTGAAGATTTTTTATAACGTGACCTTCGAAGAAGTGCATGGATTTTTTTTATGATTTTACATATTTGAACAATATTGTTGCCAACAAGACAAAAATTATTTGGTTTTTTCAAAGTAAGAGATAAATGCTCAAGCTTTACACTTTCAACACATCCGTTAACAATTTTACCAAAAGAAAATATAGAATTTGTTGCTGTATGATCCGAATCCAAAATTAAACTTTTCTCGACTTGTCTGTTATACAACTGAGATGCTATATGGTTGCTTTTTTTACACTTTTCTTTATATTTTGCAAGTGGTTTTCATACTTAAAAGCGCTTATACCCTCTAGAGATCCATATAGTTTCGCATCCTCGTGAAGATGTAGCAAGCAATGAAAATTACATGTTAAATAGGCTACGTCGTAAAAGTCTGGTATTTTTTGCACGAAGTTATGAAGTAAATGTTGAGCACACTCATTGTTAACCGAGCAGTCTTCACTATCCAATAAAATTCTTATTGCAAGAGATAAATGCAGAAAATGGTGATATAGAAGGAATTGTCTGAGTTCTGTGGCTTTAAATCGGTCAAGTTCAGTAAGTGCACGAGGTTTTCTATTAAATTCACAAGGAATACACGTTTTAAGGCCAACTAAAGAATTGGAAAGCATTTCTATTTTCCACGACACAAGTGAATATTGTTCCCCCTTTTTCATTATCCATTCATTTAATAAAGTTCGGGTTACACCGAGACATACAACGTGCATGTAGTCTAATGCAATTTGCTGTACCATGTCTATTTCAAGGTTTTCAATTATTGTAGAACTTTTTATGTTATGATGTGCTTGCTGAGCACGATTCCTAAATGATTCGTTTGTTCTCGTATTAAAGTCCTGCGTTTGCGGGAAAACTACCCGATTTTTAATCATTTCGCCCTTTTGCGTGCAGCGTGTGCAGGAATAGTAACCAGTGTGGCCTTTTGTGCCAATTATGAATGATCTTGCTGGTGCATCCATTATAAAACACCTTATTTTTATTGAAAACATTTTGTCTTCATAACAAAATCCTTCCTCTACCAAATTTTTTAACTCAGAAACAAACTCTGATAGATACTCTCTTGCACATTTAGGCTTTGTATATCCTTCATAGGCACCAATTAAGAGGACATCAGTAGTATCAACAACACTACACAGAATCGGCCACACTTATTTGCTTGAACTTTTACACAAAGGCAAACCGTCAATATTAAAATCCAGCGCAATTGTTTGCAGAGTAAAATCATTCGCACGTAAGAAGTCGGTTAGAGCATCTGTGATGCTATAATGAAAATACTTTCCAGAACCCATAGGTCGTGGAACAACATCTTTTGGCGTTCTTTTTAAAGTTCTCACGTCTTTAGGGACACTTATGTTGCAGTCTCTTAAAATTTTTAACATTTCGTTAACAGCAACGTTGCTAATATTATGTTTTATGGACCAACTTGAAAGTCTCTTTCTTAATTTATTTAAATCACATAAAAGGCTTATATTATTTTCCGTAATCTCATCATCTTCTGTATTTACGTTGCAATCAAAACCACTTTCTGAGTTTTCCTCAGTCAGCAACACATTTTCTTCAACAACGTACACATTTGATTCAACCACATTTTCAACGTTCACCAAACGATGCACTGTTTGGGTAGAACTATTTTCTAAAATATCAATTGTCGCGGCCTCTGCACTAGTTGTTTCTATTTCATTTAAGTTTGAATTTTTCGCTATTAATTTGGATGCTTCCCTCTTACTTTTCAACCGTAAAGCCTTGTTTGACAACATTTTTATTAATTTTTTACACACCCTTCACAGATCACTGTCACTTACTAAATGATAATTTTGCTAATTGCCCTTGAAACCAAATATTCATTTTCCCGCTACCTTAACAAAACAACAAGACAAAAAAAAATTCCATCGAAACTTATGAAAAAACACTGATGACTCACCTCAAAACGATAAAAAATGCAAAAAAAAACTATTGTGAGGAACATTTCCCGCTACTTGTGTGAGCTCGCATATTCATCGCTTAGTTTCAAGGCGTAGGCGATGGCGCGCGATTCACATCGTAAACTTCACCAAAATTGTTGTCAGATTTAAGTGTTTTTAGAAAAAAATTTGACTTGCTTGTGGACGCTCGCATATTCATCGCTTAGTTGTAAGGCGTAGGCGATGATTGGCGATTTTTATTCCCTGAGAAGGATCGCGTAATCATCGCCAAAAAATTTCAAAAATGTTTGCAGGGTTTTGATGCGACTTGTACCGTCACCCGAATACACTCACACAAAGGATCAGTTACATATTTCGGGATAGATTTTCAGATATCGATACGTCACTCTCTTTTCTGTCGTGTTGCTCCTTGCATTCTGTTTATTTATCTATTTGATTTATAGATTCTCAAGTTACACTAACGATCACAGCAAACACAAAAATTCACACAATTTAGTTTTCACAATAAAAGATTATTACTAAGTATCTGTTTTAACAAATTTATTTAAATTATTACGGCGGAGTAATAAGTTTACCTCTTTCGATTGATACAATGGAACTGATTTAAGGTGTGTACTTGACCCACCACTCACCGTCACCATTTTCTCTTGCTGGCATCTTTTTTACGATCGCTTATTTTTTCGACTGCTTCTCTCTCTATTCCATCATAAAAATTAGTTTCGTTACAATAACGAAAATCTTTCGTCAACTAAAAATTTTGACAAACCTCCAAAATAAATAAATAATAAATATAAACTATAAAAAGTACGAGATGAACCAAATATCAGTAGTTTAAAACTCATGCCTTTATTTTTTTTAATTTCCAATCCATTGTTCTAGAAAATTAAAATTAAATAAAATTTTTGCACATATAACAAGTAAGTTGTTGCAGCAACGAAATGAAAAATTGTCAAAGAAGTCAAGTATGATATTTTTCGATGCAGCGACTACCAAATTGTCGGATATACGACACTTTTCGCTATAGCAACGTAAAAACAGTAACGAAAATGTTTCATCCATGCGACGACGTGTTTTTCTTTCAGTGTAGAGGCTGTCACAACTGAGTTTATAGTGTCCCACAATCAAATTTACAGTTTATCCCAACCCACTCAAATTTTTAGAAAATAATTAAACCGCATTTGTTCAGAATTTTTGAATGCTGTAAGTCCTTATATGTTCATAAATAATTGTTCTATATAAGGATGATAGAATACTACCGTACCTTTGGCTTGTATAGGGTGGGCCTATACCTAACGGGGCCACAACGTAGATTCATGGCGTGCAATGGATTTACGACTTTCGGCTAATTAAGCGGTGAGCAAAAGCTGGATAGTAACGTTGGCTGTGTGGCACGGATCAATGTTCTGTTGAAACTTAAGTCGTCAATGTCACCGCACCAATGCCACTCGTTGTGAACAAGTCTGGGTTTTCCGAGCCTCAAATGCGACAATTTTGTTTGTTAACGTAGCCCTGGAGTTGAAAATGAGCTTCATCGGAAATATAATTTTCGGTAAAAATTCTCATCTTCAGTCAAGCGATCTTCAGCCCATTCAGCGAAGTGAAACCACATCAGATGGTCAAGAAGTTTTAGTTCTTGAACTAATCGAACTTTATACGCCCCCATACCAAGATCTTTATGCAAAAGTCTTCGCAAAGAAGTGCGAGAAATGATCAATTATTGCGATCGGAGTCCAGCTGATGTTGATGGCTGTTTGAGCACACATTCTGCGTAATTACTTATTTAGGCGGCCTCGAACAACCCAGAGGTGTCAAGAGCGTTACAAAATGAGGATAACATGTTGCTCCAACCGCCTAGACCTTCAGTTTTTCTCCTCCAGTTGGTAACAGGCAATATTCCACTTGGTATTTCCCGTGGAGTCTTGGACGTCCTATTTTCCGATGGCCTTCGAGTACGTTTTCGCATGCTTTTCGCACTGGTTTATTCTAATTCATTCTACTGAAATGGCCTAGCCAGCGTAAACGTGCTATTTTGATACGCATATTAATGTTGATGTCGGGATACAGATTGTACAGCTTGTGGATCATCCATCGTCGATACTCGCCGTTTTCTACATAGTGTCGCAATTAGTGCTCCCCGTTTCGTGGGAAATGGTATTCCCGGGATTCCTGCTCCTTTCCCGGCAAACCGGGATTGATATATTTCCCGGGAAGTAAAAAATTATTTTTTCTTGGGTTTGTTTAACAAAGATGCACACAATGGCTTGAAATTTTCTAAGACGTTTTCCATGCTTCCGTAAATGTTTACAAGAGTTCCGGAGCTATCGTTCGAATTTTGGCTCGAATATTATTGTATAGTTGAGATTAGTTCTGTGACTTATACACGTACACACGTTCTTTCAAGTACCCCAAAGGAAAATATCGGGAGCTGTTAAATATGCAGTGAACGCCGCGACCAATTAATATTTCTTCCTCTGGAAAAAATGCGGTCACCAAAAATATCCCTTAACAGTACCATTGTTTCTGTGGCTCCATCTTATTCAGGAGTGCACTTTTCCATTTTCAATATCCCAAGTCCATTTTATTACAATCTGAAAAATAAAGAAAACATATATGAAAATACTGCAGTTACAGATTATTCAAACCCCTTCGCTTCTTGTGCGCCCCAATATATACCATATTGCTTTCGGAGCATATTGCTGTCGGAGCATATTTCTCTTGAAGACTCCCAAAGGTGGTTAATCAGCATACGGGGTTTCGACCCAGGATATATAATTTTGCGGAATTGAGAGAAATGGTTATTTCTTCGTAATACCTTTAATATTAACCAGAGGACCTACTCCATTCTTCGTAATACATCCCCATAACATTATGGATCCCCCATGTTTCATGGTTTCTGTTACTGCATTCGGGCTAGTAGTATTTGGATCTTTGGCCCAGTACCATCGAAATTCGGACACAAATAGATTGATTTTAGTCTCATCAGGCCATATAACCGTAAACACCAGACTTAGTTGTACTTTTATTATTTAAAACGTTCTCGTAGCCCTAGGCGAATTCTTTACGAAACTATATATACGCTGAAAAATACTTTGACTATGGACAATGTATACAACGTTATACTCCTCCTGTTTTCAGGGATATTCTCCAAAAACACGAATTTTAAAGTTTTTAGTACGGATGTTGTTCTGATTTAAATACCAGATTGGAGTAATTCCAAATATTCAAAATTTGGTCCACATCTATACAACAATCGAAACAAAAGATTTGATGCTCATTTTGTCCTGTTTACAAAGAAATTTCCCACCGTATTACATTTTTGGTAAAACGCCGACTAGTGCGAATTTCAAACCAAAAACTGAAACACCTATTTACTTAAACCAACTAAAGGTTAAAATATGTCAATCTGACATTTAAATCAGAGAAATCTCCGTACCAAAAATTAATTTTTTTCCCACAAAATCCCTGAAAAAGGGATGTGTCACTTACTTTATTGCAGTGCAGTAAGCGAGCTACAAGAAAAGATTTAGCATTGCCTTACAATATCGCTATCTCGGGAGCACAATTGTATGCTATAGAATGGTCTTTTCGTTTGTGAACATTTATGTACTACCGCGCATAAAAAGTCATTCCATACTTCATTGCCATTTGGTATGCAGGAATTGTAATGACTTCTAAGTAAGCGCTTCAGTATGGGGAAAAAATCGCTAGTGCTTCCAAAACCCTAAAAATTTTTTGCTGGGTAAGTTTTCGAATATACTGGTCCTGATAACCCTGTATCTATACTATGTTTAACCTCGTTAGTGAATCCGTAAATAAGAACCGAGTAAGTGATAACTACTCAAGTGAGCTGTAAAAAGAACACCACGAAAGGAACTTCATCACAGCGAGAACATCAGTGAAGTTTTCTAAATCTACGAATAAAATCCGGAAAATATCACGATGTCCCTACAATTAGTTAACGCTGGACTTGCAGCAGCAGCAGCAGTTGCCCAAGGTAAATCATTGGATTTAAATCCTTAGAAATATTTGGAAAACATCCAAACCTTTGACAGCAGGAAGGAAGACCTCGCAACATTTTGCATGAATGTTGACGACATAATCCCTACGTTGTCGCAGTACAACGATCAATCTCAGTGCATGTGCATGTGCATCATCATCCCGATCTGAATAACTAGAACGATATCAAGTCTATGCTTGAGTCAAATTTCGGTGGATTCCAAACCTCAGATCAGCTCAACGAGTATTTGAGAGCAGCAAAATACCGTGGCACTACATTGGAATTTTATAATTACATTCTACATAAACTGGCATTGCTAAATCAACGATGTAAACAGGAAGGATCTACTGGTGATGTACGAAGGAATATTCAAACCGCTTCAAAAATATTTATAACACGCCTACTAGTGCATATCAGGACGGTGCTCTATGCCCTAAAACCAGAAACGATGGAAGAAGCAATCCATGAACTATGCCAGTCAGGATTTTTAAATGAAGAACGCGTTCGAAAGCCAAGAGATGAGCAGACAGGCAACAGTATGCGAACCAACAACAGCAACAACTACAACAACAGCAAGAACAAAACCAACAACAACCAACAGCAGCAAAAACACCAGGGAAGTTGGAAACCAAGGATGTATACCTCACAACAGAATCAACAATGGCAATCACGCCCAAACAACCAACAATGTCAACAAAGGCAGATGAATCAACAACAACATCAGTGGCCTCAACAACAACCACCCCAGTAACCACATGCAGAACCCATGAACGTAGATACACAACAGAGCCGAAGGCAGAATCATTTCCAGGAAGAGGGTCCTGTCACTTCAAGAATATTGGTAGTTGTAACAGTAAGAATGATAATATAAGTAACAATTATTATAGTTTTAAAGATAATAAGAGTGAATATATGCCGGAAATTCAAACAAACAATGAAATTGGTGAATCACAAAATT
The DNA here is from genome assembly GCA_963931995.1 of Phaonia tiefii. Classification (NCBI taxonomy): domain Eukaryota; kingdom Metazoa; phylum Arthropoda; class Insecta; order Diptera; family Muscidae; genus Phaonia; species Phaonia tiefii. The sequence continues at coordinate 100,529,515 of OZ008369.1, read as the reverse complement.
TTCCCGTAATGGCCTCGGATCAAACCTCGGGTTACCGTATATCCTCCTCAAAACGACAGTGCGAAGTAGTACATTCTTAATCGACACGGGATCAATGGAGAATTTATTAAGAAAAGATCAATGCCCCAATACATTTGTTAAAACATTGAAAACCCCCATTTCCATTAGAACAGCTGCAGGAACTATTTCGCTTACCCAGGACGCAGTAATTCCTTAAAAATTCTTTAGAATATCATTGAAAAATTACACCACATTTGGGCTATATAGTTTCCACGAATTGTTTGATGGAATACTAGGTCATCCAACACTGAGAGAAAATAATGCCATAATAGACTACGGTAGGGGAATATTAATTTTAAATGGAGAAATATTCAAACTGTACTTTGAAGGACAGTTGGAAGTCGAAGAAAAAGTAAATAACTTAAATGAATTATCGGCAATATACCATTTGGGAACATTAGGGACAACGGACGAACAGTTGAGAATAGATCACCTCAATCCCGAAGAAGCCAAGGCTATAAGAATAGTAATTCAAAATAATGAGGACATATTTGACCATAAAGGAGACGATCTTACATTCACTAATGAGGTTAAACATAATATAGATACAGGGTTATTAGGACCAATATATTCGAAAACTTATCGATATCCAGCCATTCATTCTGAAGAGCTAGAACGTCAGAGTGACGAAATGTTTGTTGCAGATTTTGTAGCATTCATCTCTTAACATTGCAGTCTTTTGAACATCTGCATCTGATGTATGAGAGCAATGTTGCTTTAGCTTCGCAGTCCGTGACATTTCTTAATTTTTTTGTATCATGCTATACTTTTGTTTGCTGGTGTGGCACACTGCAACGTCTTTGAGTAAATGTATGGTATCTAAGTATAGTTCTCACTGCTGCAATTATAATCTTGTCTGGCCTAATATGGAACAATTGTCCAATTTCGTTTCAATTTGTCAAAGACTCGACAAGTCCTCAATCATAGGAAGAATGCTCATGGTGATTATCATTGTGAATGCGTATAATTAGAGCTGTGTTTAGAATACACCACTGTGCTTGATAAAGAGAAACTTTAGATCAGCAAATGTCAAAAAGAGAAAAAAGATTCTAAAGAACATTTCCGGAATAAAATGTATTTTTTCTTCTGACTCTGATGGCGAATAGAATGGTCAAGTTCGGGAGATATAATATCATATTGTAAATTATCTTCCTCAATTGTTCCGGATTACAATTTTTAATTCGAAAGACGTCTCCTTCAGCGACAACACAAAAAAGTAAACCCATTTTCTTTGAAAAGCGGCGAAAGAGTTCCACAATCGAAATCATTTAATTTGATCTGGATATTACATACGACATTTGTATTGGGACACTAATAAATCCGGACTGTACTTAAATGTTCAACAGCACTTCACAAGTGACGATATCTCGGAATACCTTTATTTATGGCATCCTGGGTGTGATAAAGTTGAAACGAAATTAAAGAAAAAAATAGTCATCGCGGAGCTGTGAAGCATGATCGTCACGGAGTCTTGCATGTGAACTGATGTCTTCTCTGTTGTAACATATATTAATAACTAGTACATCTTCTGTGAGTAAATAATTCCAGCAGCGTTCCATCGTGGGCACTAGAGAATTAAACAGTGCCGTCATGAATATGTTATACTCGTCAATAATATGTTATACTTTTATAACATCAATGTAACTTCCACGTGGATCTATACCTCTCCCAATAACGTCTGCTATGATAACGTGAATGCAGCTGTGGCGTTAAGTATTTATGAAACACTACAGTGCAAAACTGAGATTAATTGTAATATAAATATATTTACGTAATTGCTACTACTTTATTTAATTATAGAGGATAAATATTATTTATTATTATAAATGATTATTAAAATTTGTAAGTTATTAATTTTATATTTTCAATATTTAAATTTTTTTTTTGCATGTTAGAATTTATATGGTAAATTCTTTACTTTGCAAGGGTTTCAATAATTAGGTTTTCAATTATAAATACAGAAAATTATGTATATAAAAATTAAAACCCCAATGTAAGGAATTTATCAGGACTGATTTTCAATAGAGTTCTAATGACGATTGTACTATATTATTTTTATCTATTTACCTTTATTAAAATAATTTCATTTGATCTTACAGACACAAGCGGATGAATTGAGCTCAATACATCATCAGTGGATTTGTTCTGGATCCGTTCTCAAAATAGTCAACCTTTAAGTTAGTATTGTCATTTGAAGTAGATTTAATTTCACAGATCATCGTAGTCCCCAGAATGTGGGATCTTCAAATGTAAGTTTTAACACTCTTTCGATTTAAAAACAAAAAAAAAAATATATATTTTTGAATTATATAAGTATACATATATTGAATTATATATTGGAAAGAAAGGAGTCAATTTTAGTATACACAGTATAGAATCGTTTTGGTTTCATTAACCATTAATTTTGCTTTGGTAATGAATTTTTCGTGTTATAAAAGAACTTTGTTAAATAAATGAATTTGTTAGAATTTTTAAAAATGAAACAGTAAGAGGTTTAAAAACATGGGGAATGTTGAAGAACGTAAGTGATAATGTAAAGTAGATACTCAAATCTTGACTTGGGGAAATGGCAGAGTACAAACTCGGAACACCATGTCATTTAAGTGTTGCTGGTAGGGAATAATGTGTTCCTGGCGAAATTACACCTTTTTGCCAAACAAAATATGATTTTCAACAGTGAATTGTTTTTTTATGTTCGTATTTGATGACGTAGTCAATCTAATTGGGAAAGTCTTGGAATGAAGTAGTATTCTTCTCTTCTTGTCAGTTAACAGTTTCAGCAAAGTAAAGGACCCTCCCAAACCGGCGAGCTAAGCCAAATTTTCAAGCGTTCCAAGCACTACTCAGCTGAAACAATAAAAAGGATAAAACATTTATATTAAATTATCAGATCTGACTGCAACAAAAGAGATGGCGCCCAACGGTGTCGCTTATTCGATGTCGTAATTTTGTTTTTGAACTTTTTTAGTATCTTAGTCCCCAGCATATTTGTGTACAATAGTGAGTTTGTTTGGGAAGCAATTTACTTTCCATTTTATAACATACACCTTATGAGATCTGAATAAGAATACACAAATTCTGTTTAAGGGTTTGCAAAGTGTACTCAAATATGTTTGAAGGTAGTATGTCTTTATAATGAAGTTTGTTATTTTGATGTAATTGTCTACTAATGGATGCATACTAATTTCAAAATAGAGTAGATTCAATAGTATTTATTTTTATTTTTGCCTAGTCATTTGCAAGTCATGATCAACTATGACCGAGGAGTTAGGTTGTCATATGCGGCAAGTGACTAGTCTTAATTATACACAAAGGAAAATTGGTTCTTATTTTTACAGAGTGGAGGGAGTTTACTGTTTGAAAAGTATATATTTTTTTTATTACATTACGCATATTATCACAAAACGCAAATCAACATTCCCCAAAAATATAGCATAAAAAGTCAAGTTTAGGAAAAAATTTTAATACTATTGTGTTATGCACAGAAAACGAAAAACTGCAAGACAAAATAATAATTCTGAAGAGTCTTTAAGTGATTCACAAATCAATTACACCTTTGATGAGGACTTTCAAACCCCCACTGCATCTAGACCTCGTTAATTAACAAGTCCAATTTCTTCTAGGACAAGAAGTAAATCACACATTGCAATAGAAATTGAAAGTACGGTTCCAAACGTGAACATTATGACCAATCCTAATCAACAACCAGAGGCCTCAGGCACTTCTGCCCCTTCTGTTTCGAATATTCCGAATAATATAAGCAGCTTAGGAGCTATGCTTGAACGTGTTTTAACATTGAACCATAATGCATTTATGGCCGAAGTTCAAAATTTGCAAAGAAATTTAATAGAGGCAGTAAATCGTAATCAAAATGATATCCACAATGAAAACATATCTCGTATTTCACATGGATCTCCTCTTCCAGCCACTGCTGGTAATGAAAGCACCACTACCATACAAAATCCTCCAGTACCTCTAACTGAATCAATGAAAAGTACGTCAAGTACGAACAATGTTAGAATAGATAAATGGAACTTTTTTTTTGACGGCAACCAAGATGTTAATGAGTTTCTGTTTAAAATAGACACACTAAGTAAGAGAAATAACTATTCTGGTGAGCAAATTGTTGCTAGCTTTCATCTATTTTTAAAGGGGAAAGCAGAGAGATGGTTTTGGCTTTATCTAAAGAGTAAGCCGAATTCAACGTATGCAGAACTTACACAAGCCATAATAAAAGAGTACGAAGTAGTACATAATGATTGTAATAAAATTTGTCGGATGGTAGAAAGACTACAGTTACCAAAAGAGACTTTTGATGATTATTACACTGATCTTATAAATATGAATTCAAGATTAAGTCAACCCTTGACAGATCAGAAGATAATAGAACTAATAAAAGGTAATGCTAAAGAGCCAATAGGGAAACTATTGTTACCTAATGATCATGATACTCTTGATCACCTAAGAGAGGCTGGACGAAAAGCAGAAATGTATCTGCTACGTCAGACTCAAATAAGGCAACACAGGCGGTTTGTAGCAGAGATTGACCCAACTGGACTAGGAGATATTAAAGAGGAAAATGAAGGCGATTTATCAGCTTTCATTTATAAGAATTACTCGGATAGAAAGTCGAGAGATACCACCAAATTTAAATGTTCGAATTGCGATACACTAGGCCACTCCTATTATGACTGTCATAAGGATCGTACAAACTTTTGTTTGTACAAAGTTTGTGTGGCGAAAAAGGGGTCACTACACCTGCATGTACAAAGCACTCGGAAAACAAATTAACAAACGAGAAAATGTAGAGGGTGACTCGTTCACGTACAAAAATCCCTCAATTTTTCATAACTCAGTTCCTATGCAGGGTTTTAATAAGGAACATGATATAATTCCAGTCAAAAATTTAAGAGTTTTGTAAAATGGAAATAAGCAAAACAAAGATAACAATAATACAATTAATGCTTGCCAAACATTATCACTACATGAAAGGAAGGTTAGGTATGATGAAATTAGACGAAGAATATTTGGTGGCGAGAAGACAAGAAATATAGAAAAGTGCAAAGTTCGATACAGAAAGCGAAGGAGTTTCAGAAAAGTTTTGGAATCAACAGTTTTGAATGACGAAAATGATGAGAGACCATATGCTAAAATTCTTTTGGGATCTACTGAGACCTATGGTCTCCTAGACTCTGGAGCATCCATTAGTGTATTAGGCAGAGGAAGCGATGACATTGTAGCGCAACTCCAACTGAAAATTCTACCTTTTAATAGTTCGTTGAAAACCGCTGACGGCAGTCGCCAAACCATTGTGGGGTACACAGAGGTACCTGTTACTTATAAGGGTTTAAATAGAAACGTTCTATTTTATATTGCTCCATCTTTGAAACAAAAGGTATATTTAGGAATAAACTTTTGAAAGATTTTTGATATTGCTCCACAAATATTTGTTTCCGAAATATCTCCTGTAGGTCAACTTACGACAGATTTCGATAATGTGAGTCTAAACTTAACATATTTACAGAGAGGGCAATTGCGAAGTGTTGTTGATATTTTTCCATCGTATGCTAAACTTGGATTGGGTAAAACGACACTTGAGACACATACCATAGACACTGCAGATTCTCCACCTTTTAAAATGAAACATTATCCAATGTCACCCCCACGCCAGGAGGAAGCTTATGCTGAACTCGATCGCATGCTTTCATTGGGGGTAATTGAGGAAAGTAATAGTCCCTACTGTAGTCCCATTGTATTGGTTCGAAAACCTGGAAAGAATCGACTTTGCCTTGATTCGCGAAAATTAAATGAGTTAACAAAGAAGGAGCGTACCCTCTTCCACATATTAACGGCCTATTAAGTCGGTTACAGAACACTCGTTATATATCTGGTATTGACCTAAAGGATGCCTTTTGGCAAATACCATTGGATCAGTGTTCTAAAGAAAAGACGGCATTTGCAGTGCCTGGCCGGCCATTGTACCACTATACAGTAATGCTCTTCGGTCTCAGCAACGCCGCACAGAGGATGAGCCGTTTGATGGACAAGGCAATCCCAAGCCGGCTCAGGGAAAATGTATTCATATATTTGGACGGCTTACTAGTATGCACAGCCGATTTTGAAGGGCATATTAAGGTGTTGGAAGAGGTTGCGAAATGTTTAACGGATGCAAATTTAACGATTAATGTTGAAAAAAGTCGATTCTGCCAGAAGGAGATAAAATACCTAGGGTATATAGTAGGGCAGGGTACATTACAGACTGACCAATCGAAAGTAGATGCGGTAACGGAGTTTCCCTTACCAGCCACAACGAGACAAATCCGCAGATTTATCGGTATGACAGGGTGGTACCGACAATTCATTTCCAATTATGCAGATTTAGCAGCGCCACTTACGGATTGTCTTAAGAAGAGTGAAATATTTAGAATAACACCCGAAGACGAAAACGCATTCGATAAATTAAAACAAGCTTTGACAACAGCACCGGTTCTGGTGCAACCAGATTTCAGTAAGCCTTTCACAATTCAGTGTGACGCTTCAAGAGTTGGAGTAGGCGGAGTACTGACTCAAATGGACAGTAACGGACTAGAACACCCTATAGCCTACGTCTCTCAAAACCTAAATAAGGCTCAAAGGAATTATACGGTGACTGAGCTTGAATGTTTAGCGGCCATAGTCTGTCTAAAACGTTTTCGACCCTATGTCGAGGGTCTTAATTTTAAGATTGTTACTGATCATAGTAGTCTCAGATGGCTAATGTCTCAGAAAGATCTGTCCGGCAGGTTAGGAAGATGGAGTTTGAAATTGCAGTCATATGACTTCGACATTGAATACCGTAAGGGTTCAGTTAATATAGTGCGGGATGCATTATCTAGAGTAACGGATATAGAAGAGTTAGAATGTCCATCCATTTGTTACGAGATTGATTTAAAGTCCGAATTATTTTCGTCTGCGGATTATAATGAACTGAAGGATAAAATTTTACAATTTGCGGAAAATTTTCCTGATACATGCATCTCGGATGGATACGTATATCAAAGGGTTAAATTTAGAAAAGGGGAATTTGAGGAGGAAGATTCACTCTGGCGACTCTGGCTACCTGTTGGCTTAAGGAGTACAGTTATAGAGAACATCCATAATATAGTTTCCTGTCACGGGGGATTTTCTAAGACTCTTAACCGTATCCGTCAGAAATACTTTTGGCCAAATATGGCAAAAGATGTAAAGCATTTTATTTCAATTTGCGAAACGTGTAGAAGCGTTAAACGGCGTACCGTCATTTCGCCCAATGTCATTTTGCCCAAAAACGAAAATGACATATCGCCCAAATATGTCATTTCGCCCAAAACCCTAATTACTGAAATGACATATCGCCCAAAAGCAATGTCATAAGACCCAAACTGAAATGACATAACGCCCAAAAACATTGACGTACAGTTTTTTTGGGCGATATGTCATTTACCACAACGGAATATCAGTAATAGCACCCTACACCATATAATGGTGCTACATGCTGGTTTGTCATTATGTTTGGAACACCTCAGAGGCCCTGCGTTGTATGCATGTGCTACCAACCTAAGGTGTGAAAAGGAATGACCAACCCAATGAAGTAGGGTGATTGTAATTTTAAGCTGTAAATTTACGGGGCTGTTGTTTAAAGAGGTCATTGTCGTGTAGCTTAAAACAGTGCGAAAGTAATTAGAGCGTGATGATGGAAGGTGAACGTTTCGAATTTGTTGCCGGGAAGCGACATCACTCAAAATTATTATATTTAATCGACGAAAAACAATCGTACAAGGAAAAATCGCTTTATAAACAAAAAACATTTTATACATGTTATAAGAACAGTTGTATGGCACGCGTCGAAATGTTGGAAAATAAAATTTGTGTAAGAAGTTGTAAAAACAGTGAGCATTCCGAGCACCCTAGTCAGGAAGATACGTACCAGGAATTGAAATCCTTGGAAAATATAAAAGCCGAATGTAAGAGCTCGACAACGTTGCGGAATGATACCAGTGCATTGGTTAACACAAGAAAAGCTTTTCGAAGCGAATGCGAAAGGTAAGTAATCTTACGGTGGTGGTAACACACGGTGGCCGCGTCGCGAAACGCGCGGCCGCCACGAGCGCGACCAATCCCCCCTCGCAGCGAATCTCAACAGTATTGAGTCAAATAAATTAATTGTCTTTTAATTACAATTTTTCGTGCAGGAATCTTGAAGGTACTCAAAAATTGGTTTACTCTCGGGTACAAAGAACTCTGGAGAGACTTGCATCGCCAACTTTATTAAAATCCCCAAAAACACCTCTGGAAGTTATAGTGGCATTCCAGATCGAACAAGAACGTTTTGTTATTTTTCTACTAACAATGTGAAATAAATATTTATTATTTACATATTACATAGAAAATTTACCTACAACATATATTTCTTTTACAAATGTGTCCATATTTTTGGGTATTGTGTCATTTTTATTATTTTTGGGGGATGTGTCATGGATCGTTGTTGGCTTGGGAAAATGTCATATTGCCCAAAAAATCATGTCATAACGCCCAAAATCTCGATTTTTTTGCACAACAACAACTAACATTAAAATTTTTTGGGCGATATGTCATTTTCATTTTTGGGCGAAATGACATTGGGCGAAATGACGGTACGCCGCGTTAAACCTACTAACCAAATACTTCGTCCGCCAATGGGCCAACAGATGAAAACAGATCGCCCATTACAGCGATTGTATATGGATCTGTTGGGTCCCTACCCAAGGACAAAACTGGGGAACAATATGGTGTTTGTCGCAATAGACCATTTTTCAAAATATATTTTCCTTAAACCCTTGAAGAAAGCAACGACAACGGCTATAGTGAGTTATATTGAGGAAAATATTTTCCACAAATTTGGAGTTCCTCAATATATACACACTGACAACGGCAAACTGTTCGTTTCTTCGCAAATGGTAGATTTTCTTAACGCATACGGAATAACTCACGTGAAAACTGCACTATATTCTCCACAGGCTAATGCCTCAGAGCGTACGAACAGAGAATTTTTGATTAAGTTGAGAATCTTAATTAATGGAAAACAGGACCAGTGGGATAAGCACGTTTCAAAAATTGCGGGTATATTAAGAGGAGATTATCACGAGACATTGAAATGTTCTCCATATTTCTGCCTATTTGGTTACAATATGGTTCAACATGGGTCAACATTTGCAATACTAGATAAGCTTGGTCTAATAAAGGAAAGTCAGGCAAACTATATTCCACATAACACTACAATAGGCCTAATACATGATAAAATCAGAGATAACTTATTATTTGCACATGAAAGAGCAACGAAAATCTATAATACTAGATGTCGAAACGTTGTATTTAGAGAAGGACAAGAAGTCTTTCGAAAGAACAGGCAGCAAAGTGAGTTTAGTAAAGGCATTAATGCAAAACTTTTACCACCATATCTAAAGTGTAGGATACGCAAAAAGGTTGGTTCGTGTTTATACCAGTTGGAAACGTTGAACGGAGAGTACATCGGTCTTTTCCATGCTAAAGACATCAAATCCTTTTGTTAATTATTTTTTTTAATCTTGCCGGTTCAATCTTAATCTCAGGGAGTGGACGTGCCCCACGAAAATGAAAATAGAAGGAAAGGATAAAGAAAATGAAAATTTGACAATTATGGAAAATGAAAATATGTTTTCCTTATTTTCGCCTTCAGTGGATTTGGCTGCAAAGAAGGTTTGTTGCAGATTTTGTAGCATTCATCTCTTAACATTGCAGTCTTTTGAACATCTGCATCTGATGTATGAGAGAAATGTTGCTTTAGCTTCGCAGTCCGTAACATTTCTTAATTTTTTTGTATCATGCTATAATTTTGTTTGCTGGTGTGGCACACTGCAACGTCTTTGAGTAAATGTATGGTATCTAAGTATAGTTCTCACTGCTGCAATTATAATCTTGTCTGGCCTAATATGGAACAATTGTCCAATTTCGTTTCAATTTGTCAAAGACTCGACAAGTCCTCAATCATAGGAAGAATGCTCATGGTGATTATCATTGTGAATGCGTATAATTAGAGCTGTGTTTAGAATACACCACTGTGCTTGATAAAGAGAAACTTTAGATCAGCAAATGTCAAAAAGAGAAAAAAGATTCTAAAGAACATTTCCGGAATAAAATGTATTTTTTCTTCTGACTCTGATGGCGAATAGAATGGTCAAGTTCGGGAGATATAATATCATATTGTAAATTATCTTCCTCAATTGTTCCGGATTACCATTTTAATTCGAAAGACGTCTCCTTCAGCGACAACACAAAAAAGTAAACCCATTTTCTTTGAAAAGCGGCGAAAGAGTTCCACAATCGAAATCATTTAATTTGATCTGGATATTACATACGACATTTGTATTGGGACACTAATAAATCCGGACTGTACTTAAATGTTCAACAGCACTTCACAAGTGACGATATCTCGGAATACCTTTATTTATGGCATCCTGGGTGTGATAAAGTTGAAACGAAATTAAAGAAAAAAATAGTCATCGCGGAGCTGTGAAGCATGATCGTCACGGAGTCTTGCATGTGAACTGATGTCTTCTCTGTTGTAACATATATTAATAACTAGTACATCTTCTGTGAGTAAATAATTCCAGCAGCGTTCCATCGTGGGCACTAGAGAATTAAACAGTGCCGTCATGAATATGTTATACTCGTCAATAATATGTTATACTTTTATAACATCAATGTAACTTCCACGTGGATCTATACCTCTCCCAATAACGTCTGCTATGATAACGTGAATGCAGCTGTGCCGTTAAGTATTTATGAAACACTACAGTGCAAAACTGAGATTAATTGTAATATAAATATATTTACGTAATTGCTACTACTTTATTTAATTATAGAGGATAAATATTATTTATTATTATAAATGATTATTAAAATTTGTAAGTTAATAATTTTATATTTTCAATATTTAAATATTTTTTTTTGCGTGTTAGAATTTATATGGTAAATTCTTTACTTTGCAAGGGTTTCAATAATTAGGTTTTCAATTATAAATACAGAAAATTATGTATATAAAAATTAAAACCCCAATGTAAGGAATTTATCAGGACTGATTTTCAATAGAGTTCTAATGACGATTGTACTATATTATTTTTATCTATTTACCTTTATTAAAATAATTTCATTTGATCTTACAGACACAAGCGGATGAATTGAGCTCAATACATCATCAGTGGATTTGTTCTGGATCCGTTCTCAAAATAGTCAACCTTTAAGTTAGTATTGTCATTTGAAGTAGATTTAATTTCACAGATCATCGTAGTCCCCAGAATGTGGGATCTTCAAATGTAAGTTTTAACACTCTTTCGATTTAAAAACAAAAAAAAAAAATATATATTTTTGAATTATATAAGTATACATATATTGAATTATATATTGGAAAGAAAGGAGTCAATTTTAGTATACACAGTATAGAATCGTTTTGGTTTCATTAACCATTAATTTTGCTTTGGTAATGAATTTTTCGTGTTATAAAAGAACTTTGTTAAATAAATGAATTTGTTAGAATTTTTAAAAATGAAACAGTAAGAGGTTTAAAAACATGGGGAATGTTGAAGAACGTAAATGATAATGTAAAGTAGATACTCAAATCTTGACTTGGGGAAATGGCAGAGTACAAACTCGGAACACCATGTCATTTAAGTGTTGCTGGTAGGGAATAATGTGTTCCTGGCGAAATTACACCTTTTTGCCAAACAAAATATGATTTTCAACAGTGAATTGTTTTTTTATGTTCGTATTTGATGACGTAGTCAATCTAATTTGGAAAGTCTTGGAATGAAGTAGTATTCTTCTCTTCTTGTCAGTTAACAGTTTCAGCAAAGTAAAGGACCCTCCCAAACCGGCGAGCTAAGCCAAATTTTCAAGCGTTCCAAGCACTACTCAGCTGAAACAATAAAAAGGATAAAACATTTATATTAAATTATCAGATCTGACTGCAACATGTTACAACAAAGTATTATCAAAAACAGTCATTCACCATATAATCCACCGATATAGATAGTCCCAAAAACGGAGGACAAATTGGGAAACAAGGAGTGGAGAATTGTAATAGATTACCGGAAATTAAATATCCTATACCACGTGTAGACGAAGTTTTAGACAAACTTGGACGTTCAAACTATTTCACTACTTTAGACTTACTTAAAGGTTTTTATCAAATATTGGTAGCACCCGAAGATCGGGAAAAAACTGCCTTTACTACTCATAACGGTCACTATGAGTTTACTAGCACGCCTTTCGGGTTGAAAAACGTCCCGGCAACATTTGACGATGAATAACGTATTAACAGAACACGTAAATCGGATCTGTGTTATCTACATGGACGACATTCTAATTTGTTCAACCTCACTCCAAGAACACATAAGTAACTTAGGAAAAATATTCAGAACACTTAGACAAGCTAATTTTAAGGTTTCTTTAAATAAGAGCGATTTTCTTAAAAAAGAGACAGAGTTTCTCGGACATGTAGTGACAAAGGACGGAATTAAGCCAAATCCCGATAAAGTAGCGGGTATAAAGAGACACACCTTACCAAAAATAGTAAAAGAAATCCAGGGTTTTTTAGGACTTAGTGGATATTACAGAAAGTTCATCCCTGACTATGCAAAAATAGCGAAACCAATGACAATAAGACTGAAGAAAGATGCAGTTATCGACGTAAACGATAGTCTATAGGAATTCGTTCGAAAAGCTTAAAACTATATTGATGTCCGACATGGTACTCAGATACCCTGATTTTCATGAACAATTTTCATTAACTACGGACTCAAGCAATTATGCTCTAGGAGCAGTGTTATCCCAAAATAAGGGACGGATAGCTTTTGTTTCACGAACGCTCATGAAAGCATGAAATAAATTATAGCACAATTGAAAAGGAGCTCTTAGCAATAGAAGCAGTTTAGACATTCTCTCTATGGAAGGAAATTTTAATTAAATGCAGACCATAAACCACTGAAATGGTTGGAAATTAAACTTAACGAGTATGAATTCGATATAAAACACGTAGAAGGTAAACAGAATAAAGTAGCCGATGCTCTATCACGAATAAGAGAAGTAAAAGTTTTACAACAAAGAAAATATAACTGCGAAATATGTGGAAAAACATACATAAGGAAGGAACACATTCGAAGACACTTGGAAACCCATTTAAATCAATCGCTTAAATGCCCTAAATGTCCGAAAACATATAGGAATGTCCGAAATGGAAATGTCCGAAAACATATGGCACTAAACCAGCATTTAAAAAGATAAATACAAGCACAAGGACTTGACACCCTTGGACATACCTATAGGAAATTCAAATGAAATATCTACTGATTCGGATGCTACTGTCCATTCAGCCGACGAAGACGGCGCCGATTACATACAAATATCGGAAAAACCATTACAATATTTTGATAACCAAATACTAGTGAAAGGTCCGATGAAAATTGTACATCAGAGACAAGTAAGTTCGGGAAATTCAGAACAACTTACTCATATTCAGTTGTCACCCCTCATATAATAGAGCAAATATTATATGAAGCCATGACTAAGAAATATCTGGTAATATTTTGCGAGAATCTGACTGATTTGCTAAATATACAAAAGGCATACAAGGAATATAGGGAAAAATCCCAAGAATATGGTAAATTTTAAAATAATTCAGACGACAAAAATCCGAGAGGAGAAAGATTATGAGGAATTATTAGAAATAATAGCTAAACATCATAGGTTCGAAAATAATCACCCAGGAATTGAGAAAACCTACATGGAATTAAAAGAAAAATATTACCATCCAAATCTTAAAAAACGATAACCCGATTTATTAACAATTGTTTAATATGTAATTTCAAAATTGAAAGAAATCCAATAAAACTACCATTTGAAAGAACAGAAATCCCTTCAGGACCTCGCGAACACTATCATCTGTATATATGGTTTCTCGACAGAAACACCAAATACTTAACCATGATTGATAAGTTCACCAAATACGCTGTGATAGAGGAACTTGCTGACGCTAAGGACGCTAAGTCGTAAAGGAATTAACAAAAATATTTCTTGTGATGAAACAACCAAGAAAACTTACAATGGAAAACGAGGCATCATTTAAAACCTCAGTTATAAGTGACTCTTTGGAGAAAAACGGAATCGAAATTCACTTTACTACCTCTAACAGGCATACCGGAAACTCGGATATAGAGAGATTCCATGGTACATTAAATGAGCACATCAGAATAATGAAAGCTCCCGAAGAAAATAATGACATAGCCTACAATATAGATCTAGCGTATCAAGCATTGGAAGCATACAATAATTCGATACATTCCGCCATAGCAAAAAGACCTATAGATATTCATTTTAGATCCCCTGAGGGTTTACAGCAAATTCATCAGAAAATCGTGGAAAGGAAAGAAAAAATTTAGAATATAGGAACAAGAACAGACAGGATGCAAACAATAACACTGAATTTAGAAAAGACCCAGCAGCACGAAAGTTAGACCCCAAACATAGGAAAATACAAGTAATCCAAATTAATGCAAAGAAATTCAAGAATAAAGGTACTTTGCTACTTGAAGACCAATTCATTAAACAAAAGAATCTTTCCAGGTCTTTGGAAGTTATTTATGACGATCCTAATGATAATGTCCCGGGCACAAGCTCAAAAACATGTGGTAACTGATCTGAACCAAGTCAATGGATATACCCTTATACAAACAGGAGAAGTACAACTTATTGACGATTACGTTAAAATCCTGCACATATTCAACAACACCAAATATGAAAATTATGTGAATGTTTTAAAGTTAGAGGCAAGCCAGTATGGAAACACATTTATTAACCATCAAATAGAACATATAACCAATCAATTAGAAGGACTGAAAGTAAATTCTAAAAGAGATCCAAGAGGTTTAATAAATATATTTGGAAAAGGATTGAGATATCCGTAGGGAACCACTGACACAACTTTATAACGAACAATCCAAGATACTAATTCAGCAATATAAAACAATCAAACAAGTGAATAGTCAAACAATATTTCATGATAAAATTGAACCCCTTACACTGAAAGAAAACCCCTTCATCGCATCAATGAATGGGTTACATTAATGGGTTTACATTGATGCAGTGGAAAGTTTCTTTGATGCTATGAAATGTTACATTACTTCAAGGAACTCCTTCATTGCTGGAGTTTTTGAATTTGTGGTCCGTCATTAATGCTAAGAAACCTTTTACATTGATGGAATGAAGTATGTTTTTCATGTAAATATGGGAAACTATAGAGAAAAATTGCAGACATTTTATCGACATTGTAAAGTAGAATCTATTAAATAGGCTATTCTTTACATTACACACATTTTATTGAATATTAAAATATTTTTTCTAAAATAGAAATAATGAAACATCTTTCTTTAATATAATGTACAATTTCATTAATTTTGAACGATTCATTAATTTGGTTAAAGGATAATATGTGGGTAGGTACGCTTAGTATAAATGTATGTATTTATGTATGTATGTATGTACAGTAGTTGTGACACAATATATGAGTGCTAGTATGAGATAAGGAATAAATAAGAACAAATAAAACGCTGAAATGCAGAATCGAGCAAAATAAGGGGATTTCAAAAAAAAAACTTTGTTATCTGCCGGCATTTTTCCCAAATAATTTATATGATTGTGTGGCAAAAGTTAAAATAGCATTTAGTTATGGAAACTATCTTGGAAACTAAATATGTATGTAGCATTATGCGAAATTGTGGTCATATACATTAATTTCAGGTCTATGAAATATTTTTCGTTTAATGTAACATTGTTCATAGCATTAATGAAGCCCGACATTGGCTTAAAAACAATGACACTTTTCATTGATGCAATGTAAGAATTCATTAATGGAATGCAGGTTTTTCTTTCAGTGTAAGTATCAAATTGACCATATTGAAAAATTATTGAGAAAACAAGAAAATTAATACTAATGTCCAAATTAAGGACTCTAAACAGGGATATACTGACTGACAAGGAAATCACGACCTATAACATTACATTAACAAAAATGAAAAATATGTATGTATGTATGTATGTACAGTAGTTGTGACACAATATATGAGTGCTAGTATGAGATAAGGAATAAATAAGAACAAATAAAACGCTGAAATGCAGAATCGAGCAAAATAAGGGGATTTCAAAAAAAAAAACTTTGTTATCTGCCGGCATTTTTCCCAAATAATTTATATGATTGTGTGGCAAAAGTTAAAATAGCATTTAGTTATGGAAACTATCTTGGAAACTAAATATGTATGTAGCATTATGCGAAATTGTGGTCATATACATTAATTTCAGGTCTATGAAATATTTTTCGTTTAATGTAACATTGTTCATAGCATTAATGAAGCCCGACATTGGATCAAAAACAATGACACTTTTCATTGATGCAATGTAAGAATTCATTAATGGAATGCAGGTTTTTCTTTCAGTGTAAGTATCAAATTGACCATATTGAAAAATTATTGAGAAAACAAGAAAATTAATACTAATGTCCAAATTAAGGACTCTAAACAGGGATATACTGACTGACAAGGAAATCACGACCTATAACATTACATTAACAAAAATGAAAAATATCGAAATGGATCTGGCGTCATTCGATACAAATGTTGTATTTATTATTAAGATTCCTCAATAAAATAAGGAAATATATAAAGTTGTACATATCCAACCAGTACCAAATAAGTTTAATTAACAAATTGTAATAAAAGCTAACAAATTTGTAGTTAATAATATAACTGTATACAAGAATACTAATAGAATAATGAACTAGAACTATACTAATAGAATAAGTGAACTAGTTGAAGTTCAAAATACATGTATCCGAAATATATTTAAAGATAATATAATGATTTGCAAATAAGAAAAATATGAAGAATCAGCAATAATTGAAATAGAAACTAATATAACTGTATTAATTAATGTAAACCACGATATTGAACGCAATTGCAATCAATGGCCATTTAATTTAAATGGAATTTATGCATTGCAAGTAGGAAATAGTAAAATTAAAATCGAACTCAATGATAATACAAAATCCCACACGAAATATTGAAATACAAAAGGGAAACATATCATTGGAGGATTTAAACTGTAATCATATTGAAGAGACAAAAATTATAACTGAAATAAAAGCTAATCAGCAAATTCATAATGGAACATTTTACGTTACCGTAATTATAGTAATAACTGCCTTATGCACACTTGTATATTTTAAATTCAGAAAATCGCAAAACAAAAGTACAAGCATATCAAGAAACTTACACCATATTCCCTTGGAACCCGGAGTAAGGTCTTGCCCGGGGGTGTTATAACCAACAGTTCCCGTAAGCTCCCATTCGCATAACCAGCAATGACTCATATAATACTACGTATGACACCAAAAGTAATAGTAAACCTTTATATGAAATATGAATACTCTGTGAAATACATTTATAAGAGATATGACTACTACTGAAATATGAATAAGCTGACGATTCTCTTAAACATAAACAATATTGTAAAGAACCAACAATTAACTTAATAAAGATTAGATATTAATCAAGTACAGAAACGACAACACGGCGTTTATTCCAAAGGGGATATTTGGGAAATAGTTAATGAGTCTCCGTGACGGGTACTAAATCGAAGTGAAAGTTAGACGCGAGTCCTCCGGAACTCCAGTCAATCGGAACGTTCAATTAAAGTTGGCCCCCTTACGTTTAAAATTAATTGACATGTCCATTTATTGAAATCAACATGTCGCCAAATGTTGATTTCAATAAATCGATGGACACCACATCTCGACGGGATCAAAGTCATCCATATTTTCAAACAATCATCTATTATGGTGCGGTAAAGATCTCCATTGACCGTAACATGAGCCCCGGCTACCTTTTTAAAGAAATAGAGTCCGATGATGCCACCAGCTTCTAAACCGCACCAGACAGGGCATTTTCCTCGATGTAATGGAGTCTGTAGGGCCTGTTGTGGATTTGTCAGACCCCATATGCGGCAATTTTGCTTAGTAACAAAATAAAACCAAAACTGAGGATCATCGCTGAACACAATTGTGCAAGAAAACATCGGTTCAGTTGCCCACTGCTCTAGAGACCAATCGGCGAAAGAACGACGCATATAATGGTCTCGTGGCTTTAATTCCTGCACCAGCTGGTTCCTTTACGGTTGCAGGACAAGATCTTTGCCCACAATATTCGACGGAGTGGACCGACAGAGCCCCAATTCCACCGAATGACGACGAAAGAATAAATTTGGATCTTCTTCAAAACTTTCGTTTGCCGTGGCGACATTTTCTTCTGTATGTACATTCCTTCGACGTGTTGGTGTTATTGCATCATACAGAGAGGACGAGTTCAGCGTTTCTTTATGATAAGCAGAGACTACAAACTAATAAGTTAAATAGCCTGCATAGAGCTTCTACACATAGAAAAAAATTTACATGAAATGGTAATGATTTTAGTTCATAGAGATGTGAATGTTAACTTCGACATTGAATCATTTAATTCGCCCATGGGCAATTAAATACTTTTCCAATCGGGGTCATTATATTGAAATAACTGACACAGCTCTATTCATAACCATTTCATGTTAATTTCTAGCCTTAGGAATTGTCTTCATTTACAAATTTGGACGCAAAACCGCCAAAATCCAGTTTTTACAGGTACATTTATACTTATAACTATTATCGTACCCATTACCCGAGGAACTTAATAAATACCCTTGATTAGAAGGTGATATTGCTCACTTGAATTTTACAATGTCAGTTAAAAACCATGACAAATTTCTTTGATGGAGTTGGGCGGTTTTGCTTCCAAGCCGTTCATATAAGTCAAATATTCCGTGAATATTTAGCCTTTAAAAAATACTTGTTTGCGATGAATTCCGTTGGGTGTGAAAATTTCGCTCATGCAATACAATTACACAGAGAATATAACATCTACACGGGTGACAAATCTCGAATATATGAACGCTAGCTGCAATCGACTTTATGGGCGTTCCACCGAGCCGAACAGAAGCTGTTCGCGCAAAACCCTCTTTGATGCAATAGTTTGTCTTTTTGGTTTAAAAAACTATTGCACAAGAACCCTTATAACACCGTGACGCCATGACAGTACTCGTTGTCATATTTTAACACAAGAATAACTTAATAATGCACGGGACAAAACATCGAAATGCTGGTTCATCCGCCTACATTGTGCACCTAATGCTGGTTTTATTGCCGTACGAGAAGAATAAACTTCCTTGTCCATGTTTTCCAACGTCAGAAAAAGCAATTAGAACTTTCAAAAGCTTCTTTCTCAGAAACGGTTGCACGGTTTCCAGAAAGTGCTATGAGGATAAAGTGTATCGAACATCATCATGTTTGGCAAACAATAATCAATTTTTAATAAAATGCTGCTCTTTTCTGTTTTAATTCCGGACAAATGCATTCATACAACAGTCTTTGTACAACGTATGAAAGCTTTAGTGTAAGTTTTTTTGCTTCCAAACCGTTCATATATGTTAGATATTCCGTGAATATTTAGCCTTTAAAAAATACTTGTATGCGATGAATTCCATTGAGTGTGAAAATTGCGCTCATGCAATACAATTACATAGAGAATATAACATCTACACGGGTGACAAATCTCGAATATATGAACACTAACAGCAATCGACTTTATGGGCGTTGCACCGAACCGAACAAAAGCTGTTTGCGCAAAAACCTCTTTGATGCAATAGTTTGTCTTTTTGGTTTAAAAAAATTGCACAATATAGAATAAACTTCCTTGTCCATGTTTTCCAACGTCAGAAAAAGCAATTAGAACTTTCAAAAGCTTCTTTCTCAGAAACGGTTGCACGGTTTCCAGAAAGTGCTATGAGGATAAAGTGTATCGATCATCATCATGTTCGGCAAACAATAACCAATTTTTAATATAAATGCTGTTCTTTTATGTTTTAATTCCGGGCGAATGCATTCATAAAACAGACTTTATACAACGTATGAAAGATTTAGTGTTAATTTTAACAGCTTGTCAGAAAAAATATCGTCGTTATGTTTATCTTTTATATTATTGTTCATACTTCTCGTACAAATGTGCCGTTTTGAACAAAAACTTGGTAACCCTACTATTAAGCCAACTAAAATAAATCAAATGTGTTCTTTTACCAAAATTTTAATTTTCACTCAATCATTTATGAATTTTTAAAACTTTTTTTATTATTGGTAACTTGTGATTGGTTTATGAACACAATCTACGTGAGCGTAAAATGAATTAAATATTTTAAAGTGGGAATTGCACTACAGCTGAAAAATCCTTATTTTTTGTAGTTTGGATGCAAATATAACGTGCTTGTAGGTTGTTGCAAATATAGTATAATTGTACCCAAACACATTGTGTTTGTATTCAATATTACATGTTTGAGACACGGTGGTTGATTGGTTATAACATATGTTTTTGTGAACCAAATATAGCTTTGTTTGTTGAAAACAACACTGAAACATAAACAACATTGAAACATAAACACAGCAGTTCTTCAATTCATGAAAATAAAGCATATACATAGGGCGGCATTCTGTTGTATGGAAAATAATTTCTTTCATAATATTAAGGAGCGCGCGGCGGATTATTATGACGCTTGGGGAAAGACTCTACTGCTGAAAATTTGGGGAGAATCGGATAAAGTTAACCCGTGGCGCTTTTTTTTAGAAATTTCCTATTTTTACGCGAACAGGATCAGGTAACTTTGTTTGTTTTTATGGGATCTTGATAAAACTTGACGTAATTGTTCTACTGGGCCGAGCACTGAAATTGTATTAATTTCAGACAAATTGGATAATGCTAACTCCTGCCGCATAAAGGTCAAAAGTCAATTTTTGCATTTTTAAACAAGTTTTATATGGAAACTTAGTGAAAATTGCTATTTTTTATGGTAATTGTATGATTTGGGATTTCAAATTAATCCATCTGTAAAGCCTCTTTGTAATCCTCATATTTCTATAAAAAATTTGGACATTTACGTGTGAAAATCGTACTTGTTTTTTAATTATATATAAATATTTCATAATACACTAATAAAATAATATCTTTATCATTTCATTCAAAGCCTGCTTTCAGATCTTTTAAATTGGCTTCTTTTGAATAAATTTTCCGATAGTGTTGCACAATCTGAAACAGAAAGTTATCATATTATAAATACCAAATTAAAACAGCTCAAATTCATACTTTCAGCAAATGTTGCCTTTGCTCGTCATCCTTAGTAACTTTGCCTTGATATTCTTGAGCCAGCTTAATTCCTCTTTGTCCTCGACTGTATTCATCAGAATCATTCCATGAATTTGCGTCTTTTATAAAAAAATCAATGGAAATGCCAAATCTCTTAAAAACTTTTTTTGAGTGTTTTGAAAATAAATCTTCTAGGATTGTAAACAAATCCCTAGAAATAAATTTGCTAAAATTTTCCTTTTTTATTCTTAGCTTTTTCGGAATTTCTTCATCTTCATCCACATCAGCATCATTAGTAGCGTCGACAAACATTTTAGCCAACAGTTTGCACTTAGTTGCAGTATCTATTCTGTCGTCGAATAGAGAAAATCCGACACATTCCTCACTAAGATAATAAAGGTGATTTAATATTTTTGTAATGGCAATATCCCCAATCTTTTTGTTGATTATTTTGTAATTTTCTAATTTTTTTAGAAATGCCAAATCATTTAATGCCGCTTTCTCTGCTTTGTTTGCATCAAACCAGTAAATGGTGTAACTAACATTTAATAATGAAACCTGCTACTTCTATTAAACCATTTACTTCGGAATCGGCCAATAATAGAAATTCATTGCGAAAAATTAATATTTTAAGACAGTAAATAGCTTTTGCCATCCGTCTTGCGTGATACAGAGCACCTGGTTTTGCAAATTTTATTCCTCGAGGTTGTCTTCCATTGAGGAATACTATGACTAGCTCCAAAAACTCTCAATAGTCATCTCTTGGGAATGATTCCTCAATTTTGGTATATGCAAAATTTAAAATTTCTCCGCAATCATCTCTTAAAATTTCATTAATTCTTGGCAAAAAATTATCTTGATTTATATCAGGCCAGAATTTTTGAAATCTTTTGAATATTTGAATGTCCGGACCAGTCGCTGATTCAACCTTTGCCTCCTTAAACACTGTAGCTAGGACAATTTCGAAAATATGGTGCCTGCAACCTAGGAACAATATATTTCGTCCGATAGCTTTCTCTAATAGTGTGGCAGCACCTTTAAATTGAGCAGTGTTTGACGAAGTTGTGTCAAAAACAAATGCTTCCGTTTTTTCCAAAATATTGTTATCTTGTAATGCATCATAAACAGCAGAGGAAATTTCAAATCCGGTTCCTGAAGGAATGTCAGGCATGTCTATAATTTGCTCTACATCTGGAGCCGTTGCTATTATTGCTACCTGATCTTCATTTTTTCCACTAATTGACGACAGCAGTTTTGTATCCCAATGTATGGTTAATCGTTGGTCATTTGCCGAAAATGTTCGCATTATGTTTTGACTATGCTCTTTTCTTAAAGAGGCTCGTTGGTTGCGTATGGTATTGCGATTTAAAACGTAATCAGACGTGTTAAGACCAACTGCATCCAAAAATGGTACCAATAAATGGACAGCGTCACGATGACTTACTTTTAGTTTGTCGAGGACTGCTGCGAGTCTTGGGGTTAAAACATTTTTTTTTTGAACAAGGAATTTGTTGATGACGTTTCAGTTCTGGAATGACATTCGTATATTCGTCATCTGTCTGTGGCTCTTCTTCGGTTTCAGACAAATCTGAGGTATTCCATACATTGCAAGCTGTAAGGAATTTTAAGAAGTTTTTGACACACATTTAATCAATAATTAATATAATTTTACCTGTTGAAATTGATGGTTGCTCTTCGTACACATTATTTCTAGTTTCTTCACGCTGTTTTCTTTGTAATATACGCTCTACTTTTTGATTCAATTTCACATCTACTCCCAACATGTAACCTTCTCGTCCTTTCAATCTTTGTTTTATTAGGAACAGTCTGTCTTCTTGAATGCCTATCATATCCACTGCAATTTTATGAGCAATATAGAATAAGTCGGGTAGTCCATCCTTCCATTCTTCTCTCAAGGTTTTATGAAATAATGTACGTTTTGATTTATTTTTTACCAAATTTTTCCATTCCGCATATAAGTTAATCAATTTTTTTGCGGCTCTATGTGACTCTTGAACAGGAATGCGTGCCCTTTTCCAAAAAACTGTGCACTGTTTTATCACTAAACGCGCACTTTCTTCAATATTTAACTTTTTATTTCTAATATTATAGAAAAGTACTTTGAGGCAGTCTTCCTTCGATGGTAATTTACTACCGGTTAATTCAGGTTTAAAGAACCCTATTAAAAATATTTCGCGTGGAAATTATAAGATAAAATATTATGCGTGGAAATTATAAGATAATATTAAAATAATAATCACTTTAACACACTGCGCGCCGAACCAATAAAACTCTGTAGTTAAATACAATTGCTTATTCTAACCCACGTTGTCAGAAGTATTTGCTCAGAAAAATAAAACGGTACAATATTTTCAACTCTATTTTAGTTTTGTTATTGTTATTTTTGTTTTTGGAAGTGCTCTCTTCGCTCACATGGTCCCATCTCAGTGTTTTATTGTATTTTGTTGTTAGGTTTGACTTTCTTTAGTTGCAACTTTTAAACAGAGCGATGGTTTCATCCCAATCGACGAAAATAAGGGGATACATGTTTCTTTACTAAATACCACTTTCAAATATGTATTATAATAGTTAAAAAAATTACACTTGAAGTATAGAATGTAAAACATTTAACCATGACTCACTGCAACAAAATTTTTTTATAGAAATATAAGATTATAGAAATGTGAGGATTACAAAGAGGCTTTACAGATGGATTAATTTGAAACCCTAAATCATACAATTTCCATATAAAACTTGTTTAAAAATGCAAAAATTGACTTTTGGCCTTTATGCGGCAGGAGTTAGCATTATCCAATTTGTCTGAAATTAATACCATTTCAGTGCTCGGCCCAGTAGAACAATTACGTCAAGTTTTATCAAGATCCCACAAAAACAAACAAAGTTACCTGATCTTGTTCGCGTAAAAATAGGAAATTTCTAAAATTTGACCTTTGAACTCAAAGCGCCACGGGTTAACTTTATCCGATTCTCCCCAAATTTTCAGCATTAGAGTTTTTCACCAAGCGTCACAATATTCCGCCGAGCGCTACTCGAAATTCAACAACAACAAAAAAAATGCCGCCCTAATATACATGTTTCCTGCTGGGGCCGTTTTTTCAGCGTGTATTTTAAATTCAAATTCCCCATAAAACGTTATAAGCTAATAAAAGATCTCATTTGTTGTAATAGCTAGAATAATATCTCAAACAATCTAAATATGTATATAATCGAAATGTAAATAAAGATGATGATAAAATTCAAAAAAAAAATTGCAGTCACCGATTATGGATCAGACGCTGACCAGGATGCAATATGTCGAATCTGGATTTTCTTCTTTTGGTTTCTATCCGGCGTTGTCCCGTATGTTTGGCTCATCCGCCTTCTAAGGACAAACGAATATGCCCGATAGCTTGATGAGGTTTAGTGATAGCC
Source organism: Phaonia tiefii (assembly GCA_963931995.1). Classification (NCBI taxonomy): domain Eukaryota; kingdom Metazoa; phylum Arthropoda; class Insecta; order Diptera; family Muscidae; genus Phaonia; species Phaonia tiefii. The sequence continues at coordinate 100,504,730 of OZ008369.1, read as the reverse complement.
TGAAACGATTCAGTGATCGCATTACCAATCAGGCTGCTCATTCGTTTCGCCTTCTCGCTCTAGCTAGCTAACGGACCCATTGCCATTGCCCAGGACATACTGCGTGGATGTAGTAAGCTGCGTGGACTGCCCAATGAAGGAATCATTTCTGGCCAATCCCAAGTGAATGGCTATCAAGAAATTTCCATCTCCACGGATAGTCCCATTCACAAAATACCGAATTTTTTTTTTTCAAGTTTCAACACATGTCACCATTGCTCGAGAACGCCTCGTCAGATTTTTTTTAATCAAATTTAAAAAATTTAACAATTACAATACCTTTAATCTAAATCCGTACTATTTCCCAAGATAAGCCAAAGTATCTCAGTTATAAATAAATGTATGAAGAAAAAATTATAATATTTTGCTTAAAAAATTAAAATTGTGTATAAACAAATTTTTAGAAAACCATCATTATGGGGCAGAAAACGACGGAATGAAGACGGGCCCCGGGAAATAACACCCCAATTGCAAAATGAAAATCGTGCGTTGAAGCGCCGCATGCAAAAAATTCGCTCGATTGTTTTGCGAAAAATTTTTTGCATGCGGCGCTTCAACACACGATCAACAAAATTTTTAATGAAATATATTTTACTGTTTTAGAAAGAAATTAAAGAAATCAACACACGATCAACAAAAATAAAAATTAGCAATACAATACTGTTTTACCAATAACAATCCCATACATTTCCCATACAATTTCCTTTCCATACAATTCCCGTCACACAACTAATATTAAAATAATATTTATTTTATTTATTTGAATTTCTGCACAACAATAGGGGTGTTTTTTTCGTAACATATATAAGTTAACATCAACTGTTACGAAAAAAACGCATACACGTTGAGTATAATCAACTTGGCTTCATCAGATAATTATTTATTTTTATTTGTCAATTTGTTTATTTAAAAGTCAAAGAGAAAATAAAATTCTAAAGAATACAGTGTAATATATGAGGTGGTTATACTGCATCGACACTACAAACCACTTTTTCTCATTTGATATAGCAGTGAATTACTGCATGGACAAATAGATGTTTGGTTAAACGAAAGCTTCAAATACGATGTTACGATGGCCATATTGGGGTATCGCTCAATTCAATAATAAATCAGGCATCGTAGACGAATGCTCTTAGCCCAAAATATACGACTCGAGAGGACGTGCAAAAATCAAACAAAAACGCACGCGTCCCCGAGCTAGCCGCGTGCTCTTCTTTATATAGGCTTCTTCGCATTCTTTAGATTTTAGATGGGTAAAACGAGGAGCTCGGGAACAGATCTCGTACCGCAAGCGAGATATAAATACTATTGTATAGTGGTATGAAAAATTGGCTCCAGGTAATGAATGAGGATCGGACTATTCACTATAATTTGTTCGAAAAGTGCATAAAATGTACCACAAAATAAATATGAAAATTTACCACTAAATGATGTACAAGTACAAAAAAATTAATTGTACTAAAACTTCACCAAAAATACTTAAAATGTAGTAAAAGTGCTAAAATGTGTACCAAACTACATACGGGTACTAAAATGTGTACCAAAAAGTGCATACAGTATATCATAAAATTGTATAAGGTGCAGTAAGCAGACATAACCGAAGGCGTTCTTGCGAGTCATGTGAAGATATCGATTAAAGTAGATATATTTTGAGAATCGAAGTATTCCCCGGCTTTCTTTGTACACTTCACTTCCTTGTGGGTTTGCTTTAGTAGTCTCCACTACTGTCTTGAAAATATCCTTCTTGAAGAAGAAAAATCTTCTTAAAGAGCTACGCTCATCGCTGATTCACTGACTCTGTCACACTTTTTTGTCACACTTTTTGAACACTTAAAAAAAAACGAAAAAAAAAATAAAAAAACGAAAAAAATATGTTTCGACGGGCGCCATAGGCGCGTTCCAATCCACTAGTCAATAATATCTTATTCAACTTTTTAAAAATTTTGATTAAAAAATTAACTACCTCTAATATTTACATCATAATTTTCGAAACGTCGTGGAAATATAAGAAATAGAATGACATAAATTCTGTATTTTCCATACAACTCACTCGAACTTGGTAACACTTTTATCGGGGTTATTCTCAACTTCTAAAATTATACATTTTAACGTGAAGATTGTCATTTTGTATGACTTAACGTGTATAAGTTACGAAAAAAACGCCCCTAATAATAACTCTTATAATTATAGTACAGAAAGTACGTATTAGTTACACTGTTATTACGTTAAAACAAGAATATTGTTACGAATTTCCTTATTCGTCCTTTTTGCGTTGTTTTATTCCCAATAATAAAACAAGGTTCGTTTTTAATTACGATAATTACAACGGTACCACTTCCTTTTATTTATTTATACAGTACAACAGTTTACTTTATTTATAACACGTTAACAAGTCTTGTATTTTACTATCAATTCGCGTTGCTTACTTTACGGGGTTTAATCACAAACTGAACTCTCCATTCCAAAGACCTCCGCTATTTATACCAACTCACCATACACAAATGAAGGTACATATATCTAGCGAATTCAAGAACCTTCTAGAAAATAGATGTTGTTGTTGTTGTTTATCTTTGTAGAACATTCTCCTACACAGGAGAATTATCTTTACTGAGGTGAATTCATGCTACTGGTTTAGCGAGCTGGTACGTTGTTACAATGCATACTTTCAGGCGCAGCACTAACCGCCTGATGTTTACATACTGTTAGTAGAGTCATTAACAGTAAGCAAAAGCTTTTACTTATTCGTAACACTGCCCCCCACTTAAGCCTGTTCGTCCCGAGCAGGCTCAACCCTCCGTTTTCCATACAGAGCTAGTCTTTCCAAATGCACGACTTTCATTTTAGCTCTTGGACTTTGGCTTTTCTGGATTCGATAAACCACGTCATTTATTCGTTTGACAACCTTGTAAGGGCCTCCCCAGTGAGTCTGAAGTTTTGGAGATAAACCCTTCTTGCGCTGTGGGTTGAACAGTAAAACTAGCTGGCCTTCATGAAATCCTTCTGAATTTGCCGCTCGGTCGTATCTGGCTTTCATTTTGTTACTGACCATTTTTAATTTATTGCGCACAAATTCATGGAGATCATTAAGATTACCCGTATCATGGTAATTGACATCACTGTTCGCAGGGTCAGACGCTGGTATGGTACCGAACTCCAAATCTCCAGGCAGCTTCAGCTCATTTCCGAAAATTACTTTAGCGGGTGTTCGCGAAGTGGAGTCATGGGTGGCCGTCCTATAAGCCAAAAGGAACTTCGGTATGTGTTCATCCCAATCTCTTTGGTCTGCGCTGACTACTTTTCTTAGGTATTCTTCAAGAGTTCGGTTGAATCTTTCAACCATTCCGTCAGACTGAGGATGCAATGGTGTTGTTCTTGTTTTCCGAATACCGTATGACTCACACATTTCTTTGAAGATGGTCGATTCAAAATTCCTACCCTGGTCCGAATGGAGCTCCGAGGGGACACCAAAACGGCATATCCAGTTATCCACAAACACTTTAATTATAGTCTTCGCTTCCTGATTTGGAACAGGGTATACTTCGGGCCATTTACTGAAGTAATCCATAACCACTAAGACGTACTGGTTTCCAGAGCTACTGACGGGAAATGGACCAGCCACATCCATAGCTATACGCTCAAAGGGTGCACCTGAGTTGTATTGCTGCATGTGGCCATGACTTCTTCGCGTTGGTCCCTTAGCTGTCATGCATTGGGTGCAATTTGCTATCCAATCGGCTACCGCTTGTTGACAGCCAATCCAGTAGAACCGTTGCTTTAGCTTTTCAATGGTCTTGGTTATTCCTAGATGTCCTCCGCTCGGGCCATTATGGAATTCTGTCATTATCTCTTTTTCCTTGGAGGAAGGTACCACTATTAACTTTTTGACTATTTTACCATCCTCACTTTCCCATAACCGGTATAGGCAACCATCCAATAATTTTAGGCTGTTCCACTGGGCCCAGTATGCTTTCATCAGGGGGCTCTCTGAGGCGATGTCATTGCGTGTTGGTCTTTCACCTTTTTCTTTTGCAGAAATGATTTTTGCCAGTATAGGGTCGCTTCTTTGTGCTGTTGACCAGTCTTCGTTGGATTCTAGTCGAAGCAGACGTACGTCAATGATGTTTTCTTTCACCTCTGCTTTTGAGCAGTGTTTGCATTCCAGCTTGCATGGACGACGTGACAGGGCATCAGCATTACCGTGTTTTCCTCCTTTTCTATGCTCAATGCTGAAGTCATAGCTCTGCAGTCTTTCAATCCAACGAGCAAGTTGGCCTTCGGGGTTCTTAAATTGCAGTAGCCACCTTAGCGCCGCATGATCGGTTCTTAACTGAAAAGGCTGGCCGTACAGATATTTGTGGTAGTGTTTGACACACTCAATGACTGCCAGTAGCTCTCGTCTCGTAACACAGTAGTTTTTCTCTGGCTTTGAGAGTATTCGGCTGTAGTACCCAATAACTTTTTCCTGGCCATTGATTTCCTGCGAGAGCACGCCACCTATTCCGTAACCACTCGCGTCAGTATCCAACACGAATTTCTCTCCAGCAACAGGATATGCAAGCAAAGGAGCCGTGCATAAATATTGCTTCAGTTGGTGGAATGACTCTTCTTGTTTTTCGCTCCAACAGTACGGCCGACTTTTCATTGTCAGCTCGTGAAGACTTGCAGCCACTGTGGCGAAACCCGGCACAAACCGTCTGTAGTACGTACAGAGTCCTAGAAAACTGCGTAATTCATGGAGATTCTGCGGTCGTGGCCAATCCTTCACTGTCAGGATTTTGTCTTCATCGGTGGAAATGCCATCTGCTGTCACTCGATGTCCCAAGTATTTTACTTCTTTCTGGAACAGAGAACACTTCTTCGGGCTGAGTTTCAACCCAGCCGCGGTTATACGTTGAAGGACTTCTTTAAGATTCTTCAGGTGTTCATCGAATGTTTTCCCCATGACAATGATGTCGTCTAGGTACACCAAGCATGTTCGCCAATGAAGTCCTTTCAACACGCACTCCATTAATCGCTCGAAGGTGGCTGGAGCGTTACATAGTCCAAATGGCATTACTTTAAACTGCCACAGACCATCCCCTACGCTGAATGCAGTTTTCTCCTTGTCTTTCTCGCTGATTTCTACTTGCCAATAACCACTTTGCAAGTCCAGCGTGGAGAACCATTTTGTTCCTGACAACGTATCCAATGTGTCATCAATTCTTGGTAGTGGATAACTGTCCTTTTTGGTGACGTCGTTGAGCTTTCTATAATCCACACAAAATCGGGTACTTCCATCTTTCTTCTTAACTAGTACCACCGGCGAGCTCCATGGACTTGAAGAAGGTTCGATAACACCATCCTTCTGCATTTCAGCTACCAGTTTCTTTACCTCATCTCTTTTTGCAAGTGGAAGACTTCTGGGCGCCTGTTTTATTGGTCTCGCTTCCCCTGTATTGATGTCATGCTTTACCATTGATGTTCTACCTTGGCATTCTTTTTTCAGGGCGAAGGCAGACGCATGCTTCCACAGTAATTGCTTTGCTTTGTTCCTATCAGAAGGCTTTAGTTCTCGCACCCACTCACTGAGATGCGACTCCAGCACTTTCTGCTCCTTTTCTGATAGTTTGCTGCAGTCAGAATTAACTTCACAGTTGATGACCGCCTCGGCTGGTGTACATTCTGCAATTTCTGTGCGGTCGCCGATCACCTCTTCGTTGTTGGACAAATTTAGAACTCGTACAGGCAAGTATCCTTCATTATTAGTTCTTACTAGAGCTTTGGCAGTGATTATGTTATAGTTGTTTATACTTGCCGGTTCAACTACCCACAAACCGCCGATCTCACAATCTCCCTCCATGCGGGCCCATACTATGGTTTCTGAGTTTGGTGGCAATTTTACATCTTTGTAAGCGATCAGCCTTTTAATCTGTGTTGTATTGTCGTACCCCACATTGAGAGGAATTTCCACATTAGCCCACGTCAAAACTTGCTGCCCCATATCTAACTTGAGGCCTTGGGCAATCATAAAATCTGCGCCAATTATCACTTCATCTACAATGTCGGCGACAATAAACACGTGTTCGATGCTCATGTTGGCAATGGCTAACTTCAATTTAACTTTACCATGTACAGTTGCTGGTTCACCCGTTGCTGTGCGGAGTCTTACACCATGTAACGATTCCATTGGTCCATTTATCAAATCAGATCTGATGATAGATTGTGACGCGCCTGTGTCCATAGTCAATATGCGCTTCCGACCACCGATAGCTCCGTAGACAGTGAGGTTGTTGTTTTTCTGTTGTATTATTGAGATGGAGATCGTGGGGCCCTCGGTTGTGGGAGCTAGTCCATGCCCCTCTGGGCTAGCTCGTTTTAGTTTAACGGAGATTCATTTTGTGTAGTAAAATTTACCCGTTTATTGCCACGTTGGGGTGAGCTCGATCTTGATCGTTTTCGTGGCTTTCTGCAGTTTCGTGAAATATGACCAGGTTTGTCGCAATTGTAGCACTTTGGTCTGGGCTTACTTCCGCCTGGTAACGCCTTGCTGAGGGTTTCGGTGATTTCTTTAAGATCGTTTATGGCACCCTTCAAATCTCCTGCCTCCGACTCCATTTCAATTTTTCTAACTCTTTGTATTTGAGGCTTGGACACAAATTTCGCTGTCTCCTGTGCCAATGCGAACGAAACAGTTTCGGCGAATGTAGCTTTTTGTGTGGCACAAGTCACGTATTTTATGTCAGGATCACGGATGCCGTTGACGAATGCTTCAATCTTAAATTGATCCAAGAATGGGTGGGACTCACCAGGATAAGTCATCAACACCAAACGTTCCACCTCGGTTGCGAAGTCCTGAAGCGTTTCATTATGCTTTTGCACTCGGCCTCTCAATTCCATGCGATATAAATCCTTCTTGTGATCGCCACCATACTTGCGTTGTAACGCAGCCAGTATATCCTCATAGTTGTTTCTGGCACTGACGGGAATGCTCTGAAGGACTTCTGCTGCGTTGCCTTTCAGTGCTAAAATTAACTCTACTGCTTTGTCGTTGCTGTTCCACAAGTTCCTAATTGCGACCATTTCGAATTGGAATTTAAAAACGTCGAATGGTGTGGAGCCATCGAAACTGGGAGCTTTCAATCTACTAGAGCCTTCAGGAATTACTCGAACTGGCCCTTCTTGCAACTGGAGATCATTCATCTTTCTTTCCAGTTCGGCGAATCTTTCCTCCACATCCTGTTCGACCTGTTCGATCTTCTGCTGAAATTCCTCGAATTTCTGTTCGACCTTTCCGAATTGATCATTAACCTGTATCTCCATGTTATTCATAGCTTCTGAAATTTCATGTAGCTTGTCATTTGTGGCGTTTGATGTTTCCTGCATAATTCTAGAATTTTCACCAAATTTCTTTTCAAGTTTTTCATCCATAATTCTAGAACTTTCGTCCAATTTCTCGTTCATAATTCTAGAATTTTCACCAAATTTCTCATTCAGTTTGTCGTTAATTATTCGAGAATTTTCGCTCAATTTCTCGTCCATTATTCTAGAATTATCGTCCAATTTGGCCATCATGGCAGCAAACATTGTAGAAACATCTACATTACCAGTTGCTTCTTTTGCACAAACCTCCATTTCGTCTTTGCACTCGAACTGATATGTGTCAATGTTGATGTTTCGGCGTTTAAATTCTTCTATTAATCGCCTCTGCAGCTCTACTTTATTACCAGCTGTCGGTTGATCCAATTTGCTCAACTCCTTTTTTAGCTGTTCAACTTTGAGTTCTTCAAACTTCATCGTTGTCCTTAATTCGTAATTTCACTTCTGACACCAATGTTACGAATTTCCTTATTCGTCCTTTTTGCGTTGTTTTATTCCCAATAATAAAACAAGGTTCGTTTTTAATTACGATAATTACAACGGTACCACTTCCTTTTATTTATTTATACAGTACAACAGTTTACTTTATTTATAACACGTTAACAAGTCTTGTATTTTACTATCAATTCGCGTTGCTTACTTTACGGGGTTTAATCACAAACTGAACTCTCCATTCCAAAGACCTCCGCTATTTATACCAACTCACCATACACAAATGAAGGTACATATATCTAGCGAATTCAAGAACCTTCTAGAAAATAGATGTTGTTGTTGTTGTTTATCTTTGTAGAACATTCTCCTACACAGGAGAATTATCTTTACTGAGGTGAATTCATGCTACTGGTTTAGCGAGCTGGTACGTTGTTACAATGCATACTTTCAGGCGCAGCACTAACCGCCTGATGTTTACATACTGTTAGTAGAGTCATTAACAGTAAGCAAAAGCTTTTACTTATTCGTAACAATATAATAAAATACAAATATAGTGTAAAATTATAATAACAAATACACATACATAAAATAAAAAGAGAATATATTTTAAAGACAAAAAATTAATTTTGTAATTAAAAAAAATAGAAAAAGTAGACATAAAACTAGTACAAATTTAACACAAAAAACAAAATTAAAATTAATACAGCGAAATATTCAAAATAATTTATATAGTTGATTTTTAAAATGCGTTACATTACTCGTTAGTTGTAAGTTTGGTGGTAGTTGATTTCATAGACGAATTCCATAGACGAAATTGCTATTCCGATACTAGTGTGTGAAAAAATCGGAAGAATTATCTTTTTACCCCTGTTGGATCGTGCAAATCTTATTTTTCACATAGATATTGAGGCATTTTTGTATTTACTACTTTATGGAAAAATAAAAGAAATCTAATTTTCAGGAGACTATCAAAAGATATTCCATATATTTTGTTAAAGAATGATGAGGTAGAAGTAAATCTCCTTAAACCATACAAGTATCTAACAATGTTGTTGTAAATGACATTAAGCCCACGCTTGCTAGCAGTATCACACTTTGCAAATAATTCACAACCATAAATCAAACAAGGAATTAAATACGAGTTAGCAAGAAGTAAACGAACATTTAATGGTGTAAAAGTCCATAACGACACATAATAGTCCATAAGTCCATAACGACCTTAACTAGCAAATTAACATGATTAGTCCAAGATAAGTTGTTATTAAAAACAATACCAAGGTTTTGAGCTGTAGAAACAGTAGAAATTGGCAGGTAATTTATAAATAAGTCATCTGAAATCTCAGGGTTTACTGATGTTTTATGTATTAACGGGGATTTTTTTTTTAGAATTTAAATTTTATTTGTCCATATTATCGTTTACAATTTTCCATATCTTATTCTAGAATCTTCGTCTTCTCCCCCAACGTCCTAAGACTGTACTGGGAATATATGCCTTATGATTAATTTAAGTGCCTGTAAGACCAGCCCACTTATACTCTTGCGTTAATATTGATACTCTTCTCAGTTCAGTTCTCGCGGGAAAAGGACCATAAAACCCGGATATCTTATGTTAACAGGTATTTAGTCTTTAGTGGGTTTAAGAATAGTCAGCTAGCCATTGCCTATAGTTGAATTTTTATAAGATCAGAATTAAGATTGTCAATGCTTTGAGTATGGGGGGGGGGCTACTAAAATAGAGTTGAATATCGTCCGCGTACATATATATCTTACAATGGGATAATTGCTGCGGAAGATCGTTGATATATAAAGACAAGAGAAGAGGTCCCAAAATAGATCCCTGGGGTACACCTCTTGTTAACTTCAGTGGTTGAGATGAACCTTTATTTAAAAATACTGACTGAGTTCGATCATGAAGGTACGAGGTAAGGAGCTGAGTACAGGTATACGAGAAAGTGACGATGTTTCATACACAATGTATGATGATGACAGTGTTGCCAGAGGCCGACCAAAAAATTATGCCACATGTTCTCAAAAATTGTTCCGTTTGCAAAATCATTATGCTAGAATTGACTTTTTAGCCTTTTTTGTAATTCTGAGTCCAAAACAGTTACAGACCCTAAAAGAAATGGGTGCAGCTGTTGTACGTTAACCGTTCAGCTTAAAACGAAATATTATCAGCACTACAGCAGGGTCATTATTCCCCCTAGAACACCATCACAACCCACAAATGCCGATAAATTGAGAATACGCGTTTTTGGCAGGGTCCGCCTTGGACACACCATCTTCTCTCATAACGACATATTTAAAAGAACCGGACCTACAATGTGCTCTAAGTGCGAAAACAGTCTTGCACTTAAGCACATTCTTGAAGATTGCTCATATATCAACATCCTAAGAAGAACCACTTTTGGAAATCAATATACGACATACTTAGAGACCCATCTTTAGAAAATATTAATAACATCTATACATTCATTACATCACTGAAACTTAGAATATAAACAACATAGCTTGTACACATTGTACATACAAGCGAGAGCCGACAGCCTCAGCTGCTAGTGCTCGCTAATAATTTTATTCTTTGAAATAGTTTTCGTAAGATTGAAACAAATCATTAAATAAATAATAAGTTGTTATAGCATGAATCTTAGTTTCTTAAAAAAAAACTATCTTATAATATTGTAACAACTTCTACAACAACAACGAAAGCAAAACGAAGGACGATTTTCAGCTCCAATAATTATCAAATTTTTTTTAAATAAAACTTCAAAAAAATTAATTTATATATTTGTTTGAGATCAATTGTTGTTAACAATTTCTTCCAATCGTCTTAGAATATCTTAGAATTTCCCAAATTTTAGATAATTTCTTTTGGAATCAGTTTCACTTATCCTAGAGAAGACTGATCAAATCGTCTCTACTTCGAAATTTTCTTTGTCAGATATTATTGTCAATGAACCCGGAGATTTTCTCTGGAGTTTATATCTGGCACTTCGAGAAGAACTCTATCGGATTTAGACCATTTTACAAAAGTCACATATTGATACATATTGAATGCACTGTATGGCCCAAAACGACTAATTTGAAGTTTGTTAATAATCTTCCATATTTTTATTCTAGGTACAAAAATTAAGTTTTACATCGGTTTTTTACTCCCGTTTTCAGGCAAGCATTTTGGCATCCATAATAATAATTTTATAAAGAGTTTTGTCATTTATCTCTATACGGACATTTTTGAAATTTACGCTTGTGGAGTTTCTGTACCAATTATGTACCAAACAACAATTGTTTTCGTACGAAATTACTTTGGCATAACAACCCTGTACTTGATTTTCTGCACGAAATTTTCGCAAAGAGGTTAGTGAGTACATAAATAAATAAAAACCGTAGATGATTCATTTGCTTAATCACAATTTTCAACAGATGGCAAAGACTGTTTCCGTGCGACCATTTTTCACCCGGATGCGATGAAAAAGCAGTCGAAAATCATTTTTATTTCGATTCTGTTGTTTAAATTTGAAATTAGAATAAAAATAATAGAAAAGCATATCGCTTTAGATATTTGTTGACAATACAAAAGGCAAAAAAGCATGGTTATATGTCCTTTTCAATAGTTTTTGTTTCCAGGGAAATTTAGTCATATCTACCACTCCGGCGCCATCTAGGAAATTTCTCTTTACTTTTAAATCGACCACTTATCTTTTCACCATCTATGGTTTTTTATTTATCTGCAGTAAAAATAGATTTTTCAGATAAATTAAAAGGAGGCAAAATTGTGCCGATTGCAAAAAAAATTGTGCTAAATAACTGCACTAAACTAAACGGCATTTGGCATAATTTTTCAAAAAAAAAAAAACAAGTGCCAAAACCAAAAAAAAAATACAGCAGACAGTTGTCCGAGGCCTTCGGCCACGGACTGTCCCTGCAGGCTGTGTCAGAGACACGGCCATTAAGTTTAACGTAGAATACGCCATCCGATAAGACAGAAAACATATATAACAATAAATTCATTTGCTTATATTATTTATCATTTATTGTTATATATTTTTTCTGTCTTATCGGATGGCGTATTCTACGTTAAACTTAATGGCCGTGTCTCTGACACAGCCTGCAGGGACAGTCCGTGGCCGAAGGCCTCGGACAACTGTCTGCTGTAATTTTTATATTTACCAACGGCATTTGATTCAAGTCCGTTTAAAAAAAAAATATTATGTTCAATTTTTTTAAACTTAATTTAATTTATGTATTTTAATTAATATTTTTATTGAAATAAGTTCTGCGAATGTTGAGAGGGCCGCCCTAATATTAAAAAAGGTTTACCTTATCGAGTCTTCGCATTAGCATTCGAGCGTTGTGTGAAAGCTTTACGCTTTACAATTCAAAATTAATGTTACAACAGCTTTATTGAAGCTTTCGCAAGAAAGCTTTATTACGTTAGCTTACTGTTTGTTTCACTTTTTACTAGATACATGTTGCCAAGCAACATTAGCTTGCTGTTCGTTTCACTTTTTACTAGATACATGTTCCTAAGCAATGTTGAGCAACCAAAAACACTCAACCAAACACCACACATATGTTTGAGTGTATGTGTTTAAACAATTTTCATTTGAGAAATAAAAATACTAGAAATATATCAACCAATATGAAATGTATATCAAACGAAAGATAAAATATTCATTTACCTACAAAAAAAAATTTAAAAAAATTCATCTAGCCGTTTCCTCAAATTCAATGAAATAAAGATTACAACAATAAAAACCTGACATGACTCCTCATACCGTAAGGTAAGACGTATTCTACGTCAAAAAATTGTGCCAAAACGGCATAAATTATGCCAACATGTTAACACTGGAGTGGTCAAGTAGTACAAAAAAATGTATCTTACCATAATCCAAATCACATCTTATATTCTCGCTTACATCAATTAATGCAGTCACACAACTGTGATTTGGACGAAATCCTGAATGAACATTCGATGAATGATTATAATCGTTTAGATAATTGCTGATTTGATTGGCTAAAAGTTTTTCTAAGACTTTAGAAAGATAACATAATATTGCAATTGGTCGGTATTCTTTGTCAGATTTAGGTATAGGAATTATTTTAGCACGCTTCCTCCATTTAGTAGGAAAAGTACTAGACATGATAATAAAATTAAGAATATGAATTACAAATGGAAGTAGTGCGGGTAAAAGGAGTTTAAAAAATTTTGGATTAATACCGTAACAGCCTATTTCATTTAACTTCACAGACATAAAACTAGATAAAACATCAAACTCATTTACCCATAGAAAATTCTGGTCATAATCAAAATTGTAAAAATTTTCATCCATGTGGGTTACAGGCAAATTTGTAAAACGAGAATTAAGGACATTCACATCCATTGAGCATATTTACGTCCTCTATCCCAATTCCTACATCACGAATTGTTCTCCAAGTTCGTCTTAATTTCAACGCAGAACCAAAGAGTTTGGAATAATATTATAAGTTGGCAATTTTCATTCTGCGATTTACCTCTCTTCTGGCAGCACGATATTCATCCCTAAGTTCAGAAGTTTTGAAACGTTTCCATATAGAGAACGCAATATATCTTTGCTGAATTAAGGTTTTAATGGTCGCACTAAACCAGGCTTTAGATATAGCCATAACAGATTACGTTTTCAAAGGTACCGCCTCATCGCAAAGTTTCAGAACATTTTCGTCAAGGAAAGTTATCATATCATCTATGTTTGACATATAATAATACTTTCCTAGTCAATTTGCAAAAAGCTATCGTAAAGCGAATTGTAATCTATATTTTTAAAATCCCGATATGTGTAGATTTTATCTTCTGATTTGATCTGAAAGTCATACGTTAGAAATATCAGGTCATGTTTGGAAAAACATGGAGCAGATATTTGGTCGTACAGAAGTACTCTAGAAAGATTGTTGACAAAAAACAGGTCCAGCAATGTCTTGTTTCTAATAGTGCAATATGTTGGTTGAGTGCAATTTGTAGGCTCAAGTCCTAAAGGTGACATGTTACCTGTTAAAAATTACTCCGAAAGAATATTACAATTAAAATCTCCAGACATAACTATGTCCTGGTAGCTAGCAGTTAAAATTTCTCGTTCCTGAAAAAAGTGGCTTCAATTTATTCTACTGTTGGTTCTGTAAACGCAGCCAACCGACATTTTTTCCCCGAAGGATGACACCTCTATAAATAAATATTCAACTAGACTTCTTCGTAGTACCTCATCATTCCCAAATTCATCTAACATTAAAACACATGATTTACATCGAAGTTTTCCAGCAATATGATTTTTAGCGACGCCACCTGTGTGACTGGCTCTATCATTTCTAAATATTTGATAGTCATCTAAGCGGACTAAACTGTCAGTAGTAGATTTATCAAACCAAGTCTCGGACACACAGATTATGTCAACAGTTGAATTTTCAAATATTAATCGAAATTCATCAATTTTATTGTTCAAACTTTGTGCATTTATATGAGAAATTGAGAAACCTTTCCTCTGTTTAGCCAATATACGCACCATATTCATAGTTACGTCCTTGGAGACACCAGTAGTAGTGTTATTTAAAATGTTCCTTTAAGAACAAGTAAGTAATAATTATATAAAAGAATAAATTAGTAATGCAATTAATAAAATAAATAGTTGAGTTAAAGTTAAAAAACTGCTTTATCAGTGTCATCAGTAAGATGTGGATATCCACGAAAATGTTCAAGTGCTCCAAAATCTTCAATACATGTTGGATCCTCGTCTTTAGCACGTTTAACATAAACAAGTCCACGAAAAGTATATGCAGAAATGCAGAAACGCTTTTTTAGAGCTAAAGTTTCTCGAAATATTTTATAGTTTGAGTTTGTCAAATTCTCATTTATATTAAACGTATTCTCCGATTGAAAATCTAGATGTTGTAGCATTAAATTTGTTTTGTTATTTTTCCTATAAATTCCCAATGATTTTAAGAAAAAGTTTTTGTCACAAGGCGAAAACAGTTTAACAATAATAACAGCGTCAGGAGAAAATTGTTTTGCCTTGTTGTTCTTGTCTTGGTGGCGATATGTGCATTTTGTACGTGGCGTCGAAATGTTGATTGTTCTGCATATGGTCTCAAATATTCCCGATAAGTTTTCCTGATCTTGATGAGGAATGCCATTAACCGAATCGCTGCGGAAGCATTTTTTTCGATTTTTTTCTTGAAAATTCCCACATAAGCTAATTTTGACATCCTAATCCAAAAATGTTAATGGAAATATAGTAAGATTAACCGTTTACCTGTTATTAGGTGATACCATATGGTGCCGTCGCAGTGACACCTTATAAAATAATAAATTTATATAATAAATTTACATTTATTTTGTATGAAAGTTTTATATATTTTAGGAGATTATGTAAGTAACACCACTATTTCGCAGGTATTTGAATTCAAGATTATACAAAGTTAATAAAAACAATGGAAAAAATAAAATAAAATAAGAAATTGGCAATTTTAGGTTGACTGGAAATATATGTTTTGAAACATGGATAAACGCATAAAGCAACGTTGCATTTTTCACACTTTACTCGCGACCGACTTTTGCAATTCAATTTAATCCTTGGCATCGCCTTTTGGAGCTTTCACATGGATAGTGGTCTTCTCCATCGATGCGATCACTTAATGGAATATTTTAAAGCGGGACAATTGTACTTGACATAAGAATCGAAACAGAATTGCAGTAATTCATAGCAATATTACGTCGAAACTGCAGGTGTGTTATATTATAATCAGCTTTTCTTTGTAGTAACCAAGTATTTTGCACTGATACATCTAACATCCATGTGAATATAGACCACCACCATTTATTTTTCCGTACTCCTGTAAAAATCAATAAAGTTTTTGTTATTTGTTCATTGTACTTGCGATTGCTGAGAAATAACAACTTACCACATCTGTAATTTGCAATGTTTTGGTCCATTCGATCTGTACCACCCATATGTTTATTGTACATTTCAACTGAATATGGTCGATCAAGTTGAACCCGTTGCCTTACCTCTCGGTTGAATCGTGTAGCCTTACTTACAGGATCTTTGCGACATAATGTCGAGGCAACACAAACACATTTATTATCACACCACTTGGTGATGGAAATGTTGTAATTTTTCAGAACAATGCTTTCAATTTTTCCTCTTTCGCCTCTATTCATATGTTGATTGCTCGATAACGGACAGTTGTGGGGAATTCGCATTTCTCAAGTAGTTCCTGTGGCAGAATGCCCGATCTTCTTCAAATAATCAAGCACAGGAATACCAGAGAAAAGGTTATGAAAGTAAAATGAATAGCACAATATGTTCATGTGCCCAGGGAACTCCTGAATCATTTGAAGTAATGGTGCTACACATTTTCCATAGTTTTTCTCGAGACCTGGATTGATACAAGGATTTCTACCTTGGTAGATTTCAAAATTGACCAAATACCCATCAGGTGTATTCAAACACCAAACTTTGTAACCGAAACGCAACGGTTTTCCTTTGATGAATTGGTTGGAACTATGTCGACCAAAATATTTGATTATGGATTCATCGTACGACATATTTTCTTTAGGGTGAACATTTTTCAGAAAATTTTGGTTCAGTTTGTCTGTGAGGGGTCGCAATTTCCACATTTAATCATAAGAATCAAATCCTGTTTTCGGAGCAACATGAATGCAACGTTCAACTTGATGAAATCGATCGCGAGACATAGCCATTGAGATCATTTCATTATAAATGTCACTATCACGACTCCAGTATGATTGTTTGCATGGTACATTATTGTAGCCTGTAACGATCATTATGCCACTGAACATTTTTGGCTCGTCTTTTGTAATGTTCGGATTTTTTTGCGAAATTAGCACTCCATATTGGTTACTTTCATCGCAAATCATTTGCAAAATATTATCGTCAAAAAATTGTTCAAGAAAACATGAGCTTCCTTGGCACAATACAAATAATTAGCTGCTGGAAATATCGACTTTGTTGCGTGAAAGGCAGACATTGACCATTTAAATTTCAAATGTGGAACAGACGACGGAATATCAGTTTCTGAACTAACATAGCGCCATGGAACCGGAGGCATTGGCGGAACTCGTGAAGTATTCGCATTTTCGGCTTCGGGTACTTCTTCAACGGTTGATAGTTCTATTCCGTCTTCAAGCAAAGCACCATCGTCATTCGATCCGCCGACAAATTAAATTTCTGCTACCTGACATAATTGATTGTGATGTAACTCAAGAATGGTCCCACTTTCATTTTCATCTGCATCATCTTTAGCTGGATCCGGTGGCTGCATATAAACGGCAACAATTTCTTCCTCTCCTGAATCCTCTTCAAGCAAAGACTGCAAATAGTCTTGTATTTCATGCAGTTTCATACTTAAAATAAAGCATTATAAATAACAAATTAAAAGAAAAATTGCAACCGTACACAAAATGAAAAAAATCTATGTAAACAACTCGTATTCTGTACCTCAGTAGGCGTAAAATAGCAAAAGTATTGTTTTGGTCAATTTGTAACAGATCACTGAGGCGGTACCATATGGCACCGCTTTTATTCAATACAAGTTATGAAAAACAACAACACGTTTTTTTACATCAAACTTTTTTTCACTTTGTAGCTTAATTTTCTACTTTCATTTTATATTGTAGTTTCGGCGAAAATAAATTGAAGAATATACAGTGATGTTCAAAATAATAGCCCTTTTGGCGTAGAATACGTCTTACCTTACGGTATAGGGAGTCATGTCAAATTGTTATTGTTGTAATGTTTATTTCATTGAGTATGAGGAAACGGCGGGATAACTTTTTTTAAAAATTTTTTTGTAGGTAAATGAAGATGTTATCTTTCGTTTGATATACATTTCATATTGGTTGATATCTTCCTAATATTTAAATTTCTCAAAATTGTTTAAACACATACACTCAAACATATGTGTGGTGTTTGGTTGAGTTTGTAACGTGAACACAAACTATGCTGCTGTTTCAATGTGGACACAAACCTTCGGCTGTTGTTTTGATTGATGAAATATTGAAACTTCGTATATTTACTTATGTATTTAAGTGAAACAAAATGTTAAATGTGAATTTGAATTTAACATGGATATATAATTATAAAAAATATAAATCAAATTGATTTGCGTGTGTTATTTATCATTTATCCTTACTCTTTTAATTTAAAAACATATTTATCCTGTTTTTCCTACCATAAGCTTATGCATATTATCAAAAGTAACTATCAAATAAATAAATTCATTTGCTTATGTTATTTATCATTTATTGTTATACATATATGTTTTCTGTCTTATCGGATGGCGTATTCTACATTAAACTTAATGGCCGTGTTTCTGACACAGCCTGCAGCGACAGTCCGTGGCCGAAGGCCTCGGACAACTGCCTGCTGTTTTTTTATTTATTCAATAATTTTGAAATACAATTAAGCTATTGAAAATATTAGTACATATTTTAAATAAATTTATTATATTAGTACATATTACATATTTAAATAAATTAAATTTAAATATTTCACTCCATTGCGATTTTATTCAACAAAAATTTAAAAACAATCTTTTTATCCTGTTCAAATTAATAGACTTATTTCAAAAATCTTACAAAAAAACAATTATTTTTAAACAAATCATTTATTTCTTTAACAAGAATGAACATATAATATACTAATATCCTGAATGCCCACCATTATTATCTAAAACTTCACGCATCTTTCTGGGTATTGACTCCATCAGTTGTTGACATTTTTCAACGGGAATTCTCCCCCAACTATTTTTTGCTGCTTCCCAAAGTTGGTTTTAATACCCTCCACTGTAAGTGATAGAGGGTATAAATATATCAGTTTGTCATTCTGATTGTAACATATAGAAATAAGGCTTTGCGACCCCATAAAGTAAATATATTATTGATCCTTATAACAACCGGAGTCGATATAGCCATGTCCGTCTGTCCGTCTGTTGAAAACATTCTCACGACTTCAATCGGTGATAACGCGGTTTGGTTTTTGGCCAGAATGTTCCACGTATTCCTGAGCAGTTTGGTATTGAAAATCAGCGAAATCGGTCCATTGGAAAAAATTTTATGATTGGAAACGTAAAAAAACTCATAAAATTTTCACATTAATTTTTGTAGTTTTATACTAAACTACTCCTTTTGCCGTGTGGTGAATTTCCATGTTGAAAATCTTTGTTGTTCTTTATAATAGGTAAGTACTTTAGAATGTTTAGATGTACTTTCATGTATTCATACATTTATATGAATTTTGTCACACTTCATCTAAGGTCGCTGTGGCGTGATGGGTAAAGGGTTGCGCGTTGGAGTCTGAGGGTTGTTGGTTCAACTCTCGTCCCAGCTTGTTTCTTTTTTTTTTAACAGTTCTTCAAAAAATGCTCTTTTATTTTTAAGCTTATTTTTATTGTTTTTAAAAAAGTACATTTTCTTAAAAAAGGTCCTTTTCAAAATTTTATATTTTGCTGGTTAACACTAAGGTGGAGGGTATCAAAGATTCGGCACAGCCGAATTTAACACTTTTACTTGTTGTTTGTGAAAATGTTCCCACTTAAGCTTCTTTTCAGTTCCATCCAAATATTCTCAATCGGGTTGGGAGCGGGAGACTGTGAAGGCCATTCCAAGACGGAAACTTTATGGTCACTCAACCAAGATTTGACTAAGTTTGAAGAGTGCTTCGGATCATTATCCTGTTGGAAGCGCCAATCAGGTGGCATGTGAATCTTTGCATAGGGGAGCATCACATCTTTCAAAATATCACAATAAATTTCTTTATTCATAGTTTCTGTGATTAGGTGTACAGGTCCAACACCATGCCACGATAAAGCACCCCAGACCATAACACTGCCGCCGCCGAGCTTCACGTTTTTTTTTTTGTGTAACGATCAGTAAGATCTTTAGCTTTTGGTCTTCGGACGTTGCGCTGACAATCAGACCCAAATAAATAATTTTTGTCTCATCTCTCCATAATATGTCCATGAAATCGTCACTGCTTTTGTTATTGAATTTGGTAGCAAATTTAATGGGAGCTATTTTGATTTTGTTACTTAGCAGTGGAACCTTTCGGGCTACGCTACCTGGCAAATTATTTTCTACCAATCTGCGACGTACAGTTACAGTACTGCCTTCATTATTTATTTCTGCAGAAATAGTCTTTGATGGCATAAATGGGTTCTTTTTTGCCAATAACATAATACGGGAATTTGTGGTTGAGCTGCTTTGTCGCGGCCTACACCGAGCTTCAGTAAATGGTTTCCAATTTAATGCATTTCTAACAAATTTTTCAGATCTTCCAAGTGTACTAGCAATGAAACCCAGAGTTTTGCCCCACTTCGTAGTTATTTAGCAACTCGACGTTCCTCAGCAGTGCAATGTCCATTTCGGCCCATCTTTAACAACAACAAACATTAAATGTGTTTTGAAAGAATTGTATTTTACTTACATCCTATTAGTAATTGAGAACAGAGTACAAAAACACGGAATGAATATCGTAATTTAACAAAGTTATAAGAAAAAGGGCTATTATTTTGAGCAAGTGAAAATTGCATTTTATTTTGATTTTTAGCTTAACGTACAAATGATTTCGAATAAATTCCAAAATACAACGAGAATTATTCGTGAAGACAATAACAAAACTAACGGTACACAAGAGAGAAAGAGAGGTTCCCTTTACATGAGTTAAGGTGACGTCAAAACTTTATCTTTGTAACGGGCTATTACGTTTAGCGATAACACATTTGGCGATAACACATTTTTTCCACTTTTGTCTTGATTTTTTTTCCTTCACTTTGTGCGTGCTTCTAGAACAGCCTATGTCACTCTAATGACACAAACACAAGATACACATGTTTAGCGCAATTCACTTTTTAGTGCTATTATTTCACCCGTGACTTCTTCGAGTTTAGCTACCCGCTCAGTTACATAAAAAATTGCTCTTTTCATCTCTAACATTCTCTTATCAAATTCGCTTAAGAGACGATTTTCAAACTCTACTAGGAGTGATTTAAATTGCTCAGTGTGATTTTCATACAATTTCCCGGATTCTAGTAGTAGCGACTTAGATACCCTTTAGATTATGCGTTTCACCCTTGACTTTCACCGACGACTTTCGAGTTCAGTCGGAGAGAGGTGGGAAAAAGCAAGAGGAGTAAACAAACACGCACGAGACGAGAATTTGAGAGGATTTTTGATGTTTCTCTTCACTCTCTTTCGTAGTTTTGCCAGGTTGTTTCACACTCTTTCTGATTTTGAAGATAGAACATCGTTTGCGTATATTACTTTCTGATTATTTGTATAATATGAACAAAAATAAATCGAAAAGTATTAAATAAAATGTGTAGATACAATAATTCGTTGAGATTTTGATTATTAAATATCAGCAATGTGAAAATCAGACACCTTTGTTTGAAAAATTAACTATTACGCAGGCTGAAGACGCAAAATCTATAACATGACTTAAATATTTCGGTTTCCTGTCGATGCGTTTATCGACTATTTGTAGAAGCTGGAATGTTGAATCCGACACTCTAGGAGAAATAACGCAAGCATCATCATTTAAAGACAATTCTGTTGCTCTTCGTTTTGCCATGTTCGCAGAGCTTTAACTAGTCTTCTTTTTTTATTTAGGGTGTTCACAAGAGTGTCCTAACTGTTGTATGTGTCGTATGTGCTAAAGAGTTGTACAACTGTAGTGGATTTTTTCCATACAAAAGTGTTGTACGATTGTACAACTTTTGCAGATATGGTTTTGTGGTGTACTAAGCGATCAGCTGATACTATTTGTTTACCATTGTAGCAAGAAGTAGTGAAGAAGGTGGTTGCACGAACACAGCTGATCGAGTTTGTTTATATTCGCGTCACAATTGCAGTAATCAAAAACTGAAAACCGGTCCACTGGTGGGGTAGAAGATATAATTTTAAGCAGAGAATGTAAGATACAAAAGTTTATGTAAAATTTTATATTGGGTGTAATGGGCCTCCAAAGTTCGAATAAACGGGGGGCTACTATGTATTAAAAAGCGTCAAAAGGAATTTGTCTGGCAGCGTTTTTGGACAATATAAGGCAAAATAAACAAAAAAATTAAATGAAAATTTTCGATAACTTGCTTTGTTATCGAAATATCACCCGTTCAAATTTTGAAGAATTATCGAAAATAGTATTTACATTCTCCCTGCTCCCTGAGCCCGGCCGGACGACTCGAAAGACAAAATAATCGTTCGAAAAATAATAGTGCGATAAAAACCACCCGTTATCCGGAATTTGGAGGCCCATTACTCCTAAACTAGGGATTTCCCCAAACTTTTGTATTTAACATTTTGTGCTGCATTTTGTGCCCTTTCCCATAAAATTTTTGATACGACAATAAGACATAAAGTCAACTTTTTCCTTATTATTATTGTAAGGTATTGAAGTATTTACATAGTTTATTAAGCAGTATAACAAAACACGCCTATTGTCTTACATCGAGTACAACTACTATTACATACGGAACACACCCAACTCAGTCATATGTTTTTGATGTCAATAAATAAGGAGTTGAATTTGGTCAATTGTTGAGTGGCAGTGAACAAGATCGTGTGCGTTTAATTTAAATTGTGAATACATTACAAATTGGCGACGAGGATACAAAAACAAGAATATTATACTTGGTAAAATGGCGACTGGAGCAGCAGAAGCAAAATTTTCGGTGATTCACACATCAAATGTACCAGAATTTTCACCAGCAAATGAAACATGGGCAATCTGGTTAGAAAAATTACAAATTCACTTTTGTGAGATAAATTGCACTACTGAGAATACAAAAAAAGCAATACTTTTAAAATCAGTGGGAGTAGAGGCATACAGTTTGCTGCACAATTTATGCAGTCCGAGCAGTCCTGTATCGAAATCATTTGATGAACTTTGTAACATACTGGAGACACACTTCACGGCGCCAACGATTGTCTTTCATGAGAGAAAATTATTTTTACAAATGTCAATGCACAGTGCAGAAACAGTTGCTCAATGGTTTGCCAGGGTAAAAACACAAGCAGTCAACTGCAAGTTTGGCATACATTTGAGCGAGTTCTTAAAAAGCCAATTCATCGTTGGGCTGCCGGACAAGATATATGAACGGCTTTGTGAGGAGGATGAAAGCATTTCGGTAGAGCAGGCATTCAAGAAAGCAATTATAGCTGAAACTAAAATGGCGGCAAAGGCGAGTGAAGTAGATTTTATTAGTGGAAAACTCAACAATTCACATGGAAGCAACAGAAGTTATGTCAACAAAAACAATAACAAAAGCAGGGGATATGACAGGAATGATGGAAAATGGGACAACGGCGGTGGCAACAAAGGCAACAACAGTGATACAAATTGTTCACATTGTGGTGGTCAGAATCACATTTCTTCAAGGTGCCGTTATAAGGATAGCAAATGTTTTTCATGTGGCAGAATTGGACATTTAAAATACGTCTGCAGCCGAAATGGTGATAACTCTGTTAAGTTTCTGTCTGATGATTATGATGTTGTAAATGATGATTATGATACTGTAAATGTAAATTATACTGTTTTCAATATAGGTGGCTGCAATTCAAATGAGACTTATAAGTTACCTGTGTTGATTGATGGCACTAAAGTTGAAGCCGATTGCGATACTGGGTCACCGTGCACTTTGATTTCTCACAAGTTTTGGAACCGGATCAAGCGAAATAAACCACTGAGACCGTGCGTAACAAATTTTGTAACATACAGTGGCGAACAAATTAACATATTAGGTGAGTATTGTGCATGTGTAGAGTATCAAGGAATTAAAAAAGATATTACAATAGTAGTGACCGACTGTAATCGTGATAATCCACCATTGCTAGGACGTAATTTTTTAAAACCTTTGGGTTTCGATTTAGTTCAGGTTAATGCAGTTTCAACCGAACAATACTCATCGGTCATAAATGAATTAAAATGTGAATTCAGTGATGTGTTTGAAGAGGGTTTAGGTAAATATAATGTTAAAGAAGTGTCGCTGCCAATATCGGAAAATGCTCAGCCAATATATTTTAAACCTAGGCCGTTACCACTAGAATGGAGAGCAAAAATTGAAGATCAATTATGTGAGTTAATAACAAAAGATGTGCTTGAATAGGTAGATTCATCTGATTGGGGAACTCCTCTAGTACCTATTTTAAAACCTGACGGAAATATACGGATTTGTGGAGACTATAAGATAACAATAAATAAATTCTTAAATGATTTTCATTACCCGTTACCAAGAATAGATGAAATTTTTACATCGTTACGAGGGGGTGAACTATTTACAAAACTTGATCTATCAAATGCATATAATCAGTTGGTTTTAGACAAGGAATCACAAAAATTGTGTACATGGAGTACACACATAGGAATTTTACGTATGAAAAGGTTGCCATTTGGAGTAAAACCGGCTGCAGCGATCTTTCAAAAAACAATGGAAGACCTGCTAAGAGGGGTTGTTGGAGTAGTTGTCTATCAAGATGACATTACTGTCACTGGAAAAACTTTGCCAGATCATATTCAAAC
This sequence comes from Phaonia tiefii, assembly GCA_963931995.1. Lineage (NCBI taxonomy): Eukaryota > Metazoa > Arthropoda > Insecta > Diptera > Muscidae > Phaonia > Phaonia tiefii. Next base: position 100,480,338 of record OZ008369.1, on the reverse strand, counting down.
ACTTAGAACAGTGCTTCATAAATTAAAATTGGCTGGTTTAAAATTAAATTTGAATAAATGTGCCTTCTTTAAAGAAAAGATAGATTATTTAGGCTTTGTGATTGATAAAAATGGTCTCAGTAAGAACAAAGATAGAATTTCAAGTGTCCTGAATGCGCCGGTGCCCTCAAATGTAACGGAAGTGAGGGCGTTCATAGGTATGGTTAATTACTATTCGAAGTTCATTCCTAATTTTGCTCAAAAACTCAATCCTCTGTATGAACTTTTGAAAAAGAATGTAAAATTCATTTGGTCAAATGAGTGTCAAAGGGCGTATGAACAAGTAAAAAATGAAATTACTTCCGACAATGTTCTGGTTCATTTTGATCCACATCTTCCAATTATACTAACGACAGATGCCAGTAACAATGCAGTAGCTGGTATTTTATCACATAGATTTGCAAATAAAGACGTTAGACCTATTGCATTTATTTCGCGTGCGTTGTCGAAAAGTGAATTAAATTATAGCACCATTGAGAAGGAGGCATTGGCAATCGTATATTGTGTGACAAAGCTTAAACAATATTTGCTTGGGCATCATTTTATTTTAAAAACTGATCATAGACCGCTATTAGCGCTTTTCGGTGAGAATAAGGGTTTACCAATTTTTGCTGCAGCGAGGATGCAAAGATGGGCGTTTATAATGACGGGATTTAATTACTCGATAGAATATGTTAAAGGAAAAAGTAATGTAGCTGACGGCTTATCACGAATTCCTCAAGTTAAAGGTACAATTAATATGAATGAGACAAGTTATATCAATTATGTTGAAAGTGATAACCAACTAAATTTGAGTTTTAAAGACATTGCTAAATATACGCGCAGAGATCCTATTTTAGCGAGGGTGGCTGAAGCGATAAGTATTGGAAATGTTAAAAGTTTGGCAGGAGATGAATTTAAATCGTACGTTCAGAAGGAACTAGAATTGACGGTTGAAGGGAGTTGTGTTATGTGGGGTTATAGGACGATTATACCCACAAAATTAAGAGTTCAGGTATTATCCGAGCTTCACAAATCGCATCTAGGTATTGTTAAAACTAAGGCATTAGCACGTTCGTACATTTGGTGGCCTCATATAGATGACATGATTGAGCAGATGATTAAGAATTGCAAATCCTGACAACCACTTTTACAGAGTCCTGAAAAAGCAAGGCTCACTCCTTGGAATCCAACAGAAGTACCTTGGAGTAGAATACATGTTGACTATGCTGGGCCAGTCAAGGGTTTTTACTTCTTCATTATCATCGACTCTTACTCGAAATGGACAGAAGTGTTTTTAACAAGAGAAATCACATCAAGGTATACAATTAGTAAGTTGAGAGAGCTATTTTGTAGGTATGGTCTAGTTGATATATTAGTAAGTGACAACGGCCGTCAATTTGTTTCGAATGAATTTTCAGCGATTTTTATCTATGAATAATGTTAAACATGTTCTCACGGCGCCAGGTCACCCCGCGACAAACGGACAAGCGGAAAACTTTGTAAGAACACTAAAAAAATCGGTTTACGCAATTTTAAACGACAAAAATGGTTCAGATTTAGAATTTGCTTTGAACAATTTTCTTTTTGACTATCGAAACAGTCAACATTGTAGTACGCAAGAAACGCCATCAAAATTATTTTTAAACAGAACAGTCAAGACGCGCTTTAGTTCCTTAAAACCTCCATCCACAAGAGAAAAGTTAATGGAAAGTAATGAGAAAAATGTAATTAATTACAAAGGCAAAAGAGATATTGAATTAACAAAAGGTGAAACTGTATTAATACGTGATTATCGAAATCCAAATAAACCCAGTTGGTCCCAAGCTATTATTAAAAAACAGTTAGGTCCGAGATCATACACATGCACAATACGTGAAAGTAATCGAGATATAAAAAGACATCTTAACCAAATTAGAAGCATTGGTAATTCTGAAACTTGTGAAATCAACAATGAAAATGGTAGACAAAATAATGATGATGAAGTCTTTATCAATGGTGAAAATGAGTGTCATATGAATTTGCCAACAGACTTAGAGCATGCAAATTCAAATGCAAATGCTGAACATAATGAAAATTTAAATAATGAATTTCGAAAATGTCAAAGAAGTCTTAGACCTAGAAAAGAAGGAAAAGTAATAAAGCTTAATTCGAACTAAATTTTGTTTGAACTTAAAAAAAAAAAAAAAAATTTATATTAATGTATAAATAGTTAGAATTAAAAATATTAACATTATTTATTTACAAGTTTTTCTTTAAGGTTGCCAAAAGTGAATATTTAAAGTTTTTTGTTGTTAACAACAACCTTAAGGAAAGACGTGTAAGGTATTGAAGTATTTACATAGTTTATTAAGCAGTATAAGAAAACACGCCTATTGTCTTACATCGAGTACAACTACTATTACATACTGAACACACCCATCTCAGTCATATGTTTTTGATGTCAATAAATAAGGAGTTGAATTGTTGAGTGGCAGTGAACAAGATCGTGTGCGTTTAATTTAAATTGTGAATACATTACAATTATTATTAAATGTAAATATGTGTGAAATTATGGAAAAAGAAATACTGAAAATAATCATGAATTAACTTAATTTATGTTTTTTCTATAAAAAATTGTTTTATTTTTTTATTAAAAATAACCGTTGCCGCAGGTGTTTCAAAAATTGCACTTTTCCAAACAACTGAAAACCCGATTTTTGGGATAGGCGGGTTCCTGAATACTCTTCTCACAATCAGCTGATTTTGACAATTTAATTAGAAGTCGCCCAATAGCAGCTAGTGCAAAGTGTATTTATATCAAGTGGAAGCACTAGCAGAGCTGATTTCAGTATTTTCATGACGTTGTACCTAGCAACTGTCAAATTCATGTATATTTTGTACTTGCTTGTTTACTTTTATTATTGGTATGCAGATTTTGACACAACCTCGGTACGAAATAAAAACTAAATGCCTGTTGATTTTTCCTACAATTACAACAACATCTAATGCTTCCACTTGATCTAAATACACTTTGATCTAGTGCGACCACCTTCTTCAATACGCCTTGGATTGTAGTATATGCATTTGCGATAGGGTGTTCACATATGTGCTATTGGAGGTTTTATATTTTCTCACAACCTACAACCCTAGTACACCTTGTGAATTCCCTAATTCTTTTAACGTTTATAGTTGTGTATTGAGTATCTCTATGAGAGAATTGATACTAGTATTTCTATTTGTTTGTCGGTGTTTTAAATTATATTTTCTGTTCTGTCAGAGTAGAAACAGAATACAGCGGCGACGGCAGCGGTTTACGCTGCGGTAAAAGAGAATAAATTAAACGACGACGGCAGCGGCGACGGGTTTTGTTGTCATTTCACAGATGTTTTGTTTATTTTGTATTGTGTATGTACGTATTTGAATTCAAAGAACAGTTATTTTAAAATGTCTAAGAATAACACTGAAGTTCTTCAAAATATTAAGCCCGTTTTTTTATTCCCTGCAAAACTAATTTTTCGACGACTTTGTATGGGGAACTAAGCGATTTTAAGCGGCACTCCATACAAAGTCGTCGAAAAATTAGTTTAGCAGGATATAAAAACAAGCTTATTATTAAACTTGTAGACTCAACATTTACATGGAATTGGAGAATAATTGCACACCACGGAGAAGGTGGTGGCTACGACCCATTTTACCAACTTCAGAAATAAAAAAATAGATTTAATTGGCAGCGATTTTTGGGAGCGGTTTGGCCTCTCAATTTTCTATACGAATTTGACAATATAATGGTAGATGCAGTACGACAACAAATACAACAAGCCAAACTCAACAGGAATTTTGTTTTTGCTCAGTGTCTGAGTTGTGTCAAGTCAGCTGATAGAAAAATGATGAAAATGTAAATAAATTTGCAAAAAGTGCCATTTAGAAAATTATTGAGTGTTATTTGATATATTAAAGTGTTTAAGTGTGAAAATTAAAACGTTTCTATGTAATTTTTGCAGAGAAATATTTCAAAAACAGCAGTTGTTGGCGAACGGGGGTTGCTGACAAACAAATGTAAACAAACTTTGACATAAGAGAAAAACTTACTCACACTCAGTCCAGAAAAAAGTTCAAATCAGCTGGGCTAGTGCTTCTACCATTTCTTTGTACCATGCGCCGCCGCTGTATTCTGTTTCTACTCTTATGGTAATTTCTTTTAAACAGTACTCTCATATATTTTAGTTTTACGCGGGATATTTTGTTGCTGAGAGAAAACGTATTGTGCTTGTTCTTAATATATTCTGTTTTTTGTTTTGTTTTTGTTGTTGTTTGTAAACAATTTTTAATTTCTTCTGTTCTTTAGTGTTATTATGTATGTATGTATATTGACACAATGTTGCTGATAAATATAAAAGTAGCAGGTAATTTGCATTAACCTAGGTTATTACACTTTAATATAGTAGAAATTTTTTATAATATTTATCGATTTATCGAAAAAACACGTCTACTCTCTTTGCTTTAATTAGCACTAAAAAACATATATAACTATTTACATATGTAAGCAATTAATACCTCCAACAACCAATAAGTTTATCTGTATGAAATGATTATTGTATATTATTTTGTTTAATGTTTCATAGAATATGTTTATGTGTGTATTGTATATTCATTCTGAAATTAATCAAATCGACGGATAAAACAAATCCAATTTTTTTCTATTGAGGGTGCAAATATTTGCCCCCCTTTCTTTGACGTCTTTTTTGGAAAAATTTTATTTCATTTCTTTCTAAAGCCATAAAATATAGTTTATTAAAATTTCTGGTGAACGTGTGTTGAAGCGCCGCAGGCAAAAAAATTTTCCCAGAAAAATCGCGCGAATTTTTTTTTGGAAAATTTTTTTAATTTCTTTCTAAAACAGTAATATATAGTTTATTAAAATTTACTTTTATTTACTTTTTAGTAATATTTGGGGCCTAATTTAATTTTTTATTATGGGGTGTTTTTTCATTAAGTTTTATAGTAGCCATTCGAAATAGCACCCCGAGAAATTACACCTAAATTTAGTTATGAAATAACACAATATTTAAACAATATTTGGGGTCCACTTTCATTGGGGCCCATATTCATAATGGAAAAACACCCCAAGTGTAAGCGAAAATGGACTCCAAATGTACGAAATAACTCACCAAAATTTCGTGTTGTTGTAACGTGTGTATTGGTTTGGGGCCCATTTTCATTACGCAATTGGGGTGTTGTTTTCTGGGACCCGTCTTCATTCCGCCCTTCCGGCCACCGCAAAAAACTACTGATGACAGCGATATTAAAGCTTCTATGTTTTCTGAAAGCCATTCACTTGGGAGTGGCCAGAAATGATACCTTCATTGAGCAGTCAAAGCAGCCCACTACTTCCACGCAGTATGTCCTGGGCAATGGCAATGGCTCCGTTAGCTAGCTAGAGCGACAAGGCGAAACAAATGAGCATCCTGATTGGTTATGCGGTCACTGATATGTCTCATGCTGAGTAGGCGACTGATGTCACTGAAGCTCTTCAAGCTTTCGGGCATATTCTTTTGTCCTTACAAGGCGGATGAGCCAAATATATGGGACAACGGCGAATACAAACCAAAAGAAGAAAATCCAGGTTCGACATATTGCATCCTGGTCAGCGCCTGATCCATAATGGGCAACTGCAATTTTTTTTTATGAATTTCATCATCTTCTTTATTTACATTGAGATTATATACATATTTACATTGTTTGAGATATTATTCTAGATATTACAACTTATAACGTTTTATGGGGAATTTGAATACATATTGCAGGAAACATGTATATGTTTGCAAGCTTTATGTTCATGAATTGATGAACTTCTGCTTTTATGTTTGAATGTTGACTGTCACGTTTTTGTTTTCATTTCTTTTCAACAATCAAAGCTATATTTGGGTCACAAAAACATATGTTGTAACCTATCAACCACCGTGTCTCAAACATGTAATATTGAATACAAACACAATGTGTTTGGGTACAATTATACTATATTTGCAACAACCTACAAGCACGTTATATTTGCATCCAAACTACAAAAAATAAGGATTTTTCAGCTGTAGTGCAATTCCCACTTTAAAATATTCAATTCATTTTACGCGCATGTAGATTATGTTCATAAACCAATCACAAGTTACCAATAATAAACAAAGTTTTAAAAATTCATAAAAGATGATTGAGTGAAAATTAAAATTTTGGTAAAAGAACACATATGATTTATTTTAGTTGGCTTAATAGTAGGGTTACCAAGTTTTTGTTCAAAACGGCACATTTGTACGAGAAGTATGAACAATAATATAAAAGATAAACATAACGACGATATTTTTTCTGACAAGCTGTTAAAATTAACACTAAATCTTTCATACGTTGTATAAAGTCTGTTTTATGAATGCATTCGTCCGGAATTAAAACATAAAAGAACAGCATTTAAATTAAAAATTGGTTATTGTTTGCCGAACATGATGATGATCGATACACTTTATCCTCATAGCACTTTCTGGAAACCGTGCAACCGTTTCTGAGAAATAGGCTTTTGAAAGTTCTAATTGGTTTTTCTGACGTTGGAAAACATGGACAAGGAAGTTTATTCTTCTCGTACGGCAATAAAACCAGCATTAGGTGCACAATGTAGGCGGATGAACCAGCATTTCGATGTTTTGTCCCGTGCATTATTAAGTTATTCTTGTGTTAAAATATGACAACGAGTACTGTCATGGCGTCACGGTGTTATAAGGGTTCTTGTGCAATAGTTTTTTAAACCAAAAAGACAAACTATTGCATCAAAGAGGGCTTTGCGCGAACAGCTTTTGTTCGGTTCGGTGGAACGCCCATAAAGTCGATTGCTGTTAGCGTTCATATATTCGAGATTTGTCACCCGTGTAGATGTTATATTCTCTGTGTAATTGTATTGCATGAGCGCAATTTTCACACTCAATGGAATTCATCGCATACAAGTATTTTTTAAAGGCTAAATATTCACGGAATATCTACCATATATGAACGGTTTGGAAGCAAAAAAACTTACACTAAAGCTTTCATACGTTGTACAAAGACTGTTGTATGAATGCATTCGTCCGGAATTAAAACAGAAAAGAGCAGCATTTTTATTAAAAATTGGTTATTGTTTGCCGAACATGATGATGATCGATACACTTTATCCTCATAGCACTTTCTGGAAACCGTGCAACCGTTTCTGAGAAAGAAGCTTTTGAAAGTTCTAATTGCTTTTTCTGACGTTGGAAAACATGGACAAGGAAGTTTATTCTTCTCGTACGGCAATAAAACCAGCATTAGGTGCACAATGTAGGCGGATGAACCAGCATTTCGATGTTTTGTCCCGTGCATTATTAAGTTATTCTTGTGTTAAAATATGACAACGAGTACTGTCATGGCGTCACGGTGTTATAAGGGTTCTTGTGCAATAGTTTTTTAAACCAAAAAGACAAACTATTGCATCAAAGAGGGTTTTGCGCGAACAGCTTCTGTTCGGCTCGGTGGAACGCCCATAAAGTCGATTGCAGCTAGCGTTCATATATTCGAGATTTGTCACCCGTGTAGATGTTATATTCTCTGTGTAATTGTATTGCATGAGCGAAATTTTCACACCCAACGGAATTCATCGCAAACAAGTATTTTTTAAAGGCTAAATATTCACGGAATATTTGACTTATATGAACGGCTTGGAAGCAAAACCGCCCAACTCCATCAAAGAAATTTGTCATGGTTTTTAACTGACATTGTAAAATTCAAGTGAGCAATATCACCTTCTAATCAAGGGTATTTATTAAGTTCCTCGGGTAATGGGTACGATAATAGTTATAAGTATAAATGTACCTGTAAAAACTGGATTTTGGCGGTTTTGCGTCCAAATTTGTAAATGAAGACAATTCCTAAGGCTAGAAATTAACATGAAATGGTTATGAATAGAGCTGTGTCAGTTATTTCAATATAATGACCCCGATTGGAAAAGTATTTAATTGCCCATGGGCGAATTAAATGATTCAATGTCGAAGTTAACATTCACATCTCTATGAACTAAAATCATTACCATTTCATGTAAATTTTTTTCTATGTGTAGAAGCTCTATGCAGGCTATTTAACTTATTAGTTTGTAGTCTCTGCTTATCATAAAGAAACGCTGAACTCGTCCTCTCTGTATGATGCAATAACACCAACACGTCGAAGGAATGTACATACAGAAGAAAATGTCGCCACGGCAAACGAAAGTTTTGAAGAAGATCCAAATTTATTCTTTCGTCGTCATTCGGTGGAATTGGGGCTCTGTCGGTCCACTCCGTCGAATATTGTGGGCAAAGATCTTGTCCTGCAACCGTAAAGGAACCAGCTGGTGCAGGAATTAAAGCCACGAGACCATTATATGCGTCGTTCTTTCGCCGATTGGTCTCTAGAGCAGTGGGCAACTGAACCGATGTTTTCTTGCACAATTGTGTTCAGCGATGATCCTCAGTTTTGGTTTTATTTTGTTACTAAGCAAAATTGCCGCATATGGGGTCTGACAAATCCACAACAGGCCCTACAGACTCCATTACATCGAGGAAAATGCCCTGTCTGGTGCGGTTTAGAAGCTGGTGGCATCATCGGACTCTATTTCTTTAAAAAGGTAGCCGGGGCTCATGTTACGGTCAATGGAGATCTTTACCGCACCATAATAGATGATTGTTTGAAAATATGGATGACTTTGATCCCGTCGAGATGTGGTGTCCATCGATTTATTGAAATCAACATTTGGCGACATGTTGATTTCAATAAATGGACATGTCAATTAATTTTAAACGTAAGGGGGCCAACTTTAATTGAACGTTCCGATTGACTGGAGTTCCGGAGGACTCGCGTCTAACTTTCACTTCGATTTAGTACCCGTCACGGAGACTCATTAACTATTTCCCAAATATCCCCTTTGGAATAAACGCCGTGTTGTCGTTTCTGTACTTGATTAATATCTAATCTTTATTAAGTTAATTGTTGGTTCTTTACAATATTGTTTATGTTTAAGAGAATCGTCAGCTTATTCATATTTCAGTAGTAGTCATATCTCTTATAAATGTATTTCACAGAGTATTCATATTTCATATAAAGGTTTACTATTACTTTTGGTGTCATACGTAGTATTATATGAGTCATTGCTGGTTATGCGAATGGGAGCTTACGGGAACTGTTGGTTATAACACCCCCGGGCAAGACCTTACTCCGGGTTCCAAGGGAATATGGTGTAAGTTTCTTGATATGCTTGTACTTTTGTTTTGCGATTTTCTGAATTTAAAATATACAAGTGTGCATAAGGCAGTTATTACTATAATTACGGTAACGTAAAATGTTCCATTATGAATTTGCTGATTAGCTTTTATTTCAGTTATAATTTTTGTCTCTTCAATATGATTACAGTTTAAATCCTCCAATGATATGTTTCCCTTTTGTATTTCAATATTTCGTGTGGGATTTTGTATTATCATTGAGTTCGATTTTAATTTTACTATTTCCTACTTGCAATGCATAAATTCCATTTAAATTAAATGGCCATTGATTGCAATTGCGTTCAATATCGTGGTTTACATTAATTAATACAGTTATATTAGTTTCTATTTCAATTATTGCTGATTCTTCATATTTTTCTTATTTGCAAATCATTATATTATCTTTAAATATATTTCGGATACATGTATTTTGAACTTCAACTAGTGCACTTATTCTATTAGTATAGTTCTAGTTCATTATTCTATTAGTATTCTTGTATACAGTTATATTATTAACTACAAATTTGTTAGCTTTTATTACAATTTGTTAATTAAACTTATTTGGTACTGGTTGGATATGTACAACTTTATATATTTCCTTATTTTATTGAGGAATCTTAATAATAAATACAACATTTGTATCGAATGACGCCAGATCCATTTCGATATTTTTCATTTTTGTTAATGTAATGTTATAGGTCGTGATTTCCTTGTCAGTCAGTATATCCCTGTTTAGAGTCCTTAATTTGGACATTAGTATTAATTTTCTTGTTTTCTCAATAATTTTTCAATATGGTCAATTTGATACTTACACTGAAAGAAAAACCTGCATTCCATTAATGAATTCTTACATTGCATCAATGAAAAGTGTCATTGTTTTTGAGCCAATGTCGGGCTTCATTAATGCTATGAACAATGTTACATTAAACGAAAAATATTTCATAGACCTGAAATTAATGTATATGACCACAATTTCGCATAATGCTACATACATATTTAGTTTCCAAGATAGTTTCCATAACTAAATGCTATTTTAACTTTTGCCACACAATCATATAAATTATTTGGGAAAAATGCCGGCAGATAACAAAGTTTTTTTTTTGAAATCCCCTTATTTTGCTCGATTCTGCATTTCAGCGTTTTATTTGTTCTTATTTATTCCTTATCTCATACTAGCACTCATATATTGTGTCACAACTACTGTACATACATACATACATACATAAATACATACATTTATACTAAGCGTACCTACCCACATATTATCCTTTAACCAAATTAATGAATCGTTCAAAATTAATGAAATTGTACATTATATTAAAGAAAGATGTTTCATTATTTCTATTTTAGAAAAAATATTTTAATATTCAATAAAATGTGTGTAATGTAAAGAATAGCCTATTTAATAGATTCTACTTTACAATGTCGATAAAATGTCTGCAATTTTTCTCTATAGTTTCCCATATTTACATGAAAAACATACTTCATTCCATCAATGTAAAAGGTTTCTTAGCATTAATGACGGACCACAAATTCAAAAACTCCAGCAATGAAGGAGTTCCTTGAAGTAATGTAACATTTCATAGCATCAAAGAAACTTTCCACTGCATCAATGTAAACCCATTAATGTAACCCATTCATTGATGCGATGAAGGGGTTTTCTTTCAGTGTAAGGGGTTCAATTTTATCTTGAAATATTGTTTGACTATTCACTTGTTTGATTGTTTTATATTGCTGAATTAGTATCTTGGATTGTTCGTTATAAAGTTGTGTCAGTGGTTCCCTACGGATATCTCAATCCTTTTCCAAATATATTTATTAAACCTCTTGGATCTCTTTTAGAATTTACTTTCAGTCCTTCTAATTGATTGGTTATATGTTCTATTTGATGGTTAATAAATGTGTTTCCATACTGGCTTGCCTCTAACTTTAAAACATTCACATAATTTTCATATTTGGTGTTGTTGAATATGTGCAGGATTTTAACGTAATCGTCAATAAGTTGTACTTCTCCTGTTTGTATAAGGGTATATCCATTGACTTGGTTCAGATCAGTTACCACATGTTTTTGAGCTTGTGCCCGGGACATTATCATTAGGATCGTCATAAATAACTTCCAAAGACCTGGAAAGATTCTTTTGTTTAATGAATTGGTCTTCATGTAGCAAAGTACCTTTATTCTTGAATTTCTTTGCATTAATTTGGATTACTTGTATTTTCCTATGTTTGGGGTCTAACTTTCGTGCTGCTGGGTCTTTTCTAAATTCAGTGTTATTGTTTGCATCCTGTCTGTTCTTGTTCCTATATTCTAAATTTTTTCTTTCCTTTCCACGATTTTCTGATGAATTTGCTGTAAACCCTCAGGGGATCTAAAATGAATATCTATAGCTCTTTTTGCTATGGCGGAATGTATCGAATTATTGTATGCTTCCAACGCTTGATACGCTAGATCTATATTGTAGGCTATGCCATTATTTTCTTCGGGAGCTTTCATTATTCTGATGTGCTCATTTAATGTACCATGGAATCTCTCTATATCCGAGTTTCCGGTATGCATGTTAGGGGTAGTAGAGTGAATTTCGATTCCGTTTTTCTCCAAAGAGTCACTCATAACTGAGGTTTTAAATGATGCCTCGTTTTCCACTGTAAGTTTTCTTGGTTGTTTCATCACAAGAAATATTTTTGTTAATGCCTTTACGACTTGTAAAGAAGTAGCGTCAGCAAGTTCCTCTATCATAGCGTATTTGGTGAACTTATCAATCATGGTTAAGTATTTGGTGTTTCTGTCGAGAAACCATATATCCATATAATAGTGTTCGCGAGGTCCTGAAGGGATTTCTGTTCTTTCAAATGGTAGTTTTATTGGATTTCTTTCAATTTTGAAATTACATATTAAACAATTGTTAATAAATCGGGTTATCGTTTTTTTAAGATTTGGATGGTAATATTTTTCTTTTAATTCCATGTAGGTTTTCTCAATTCCTGGGTGATTATTTTCGAATCTATGATGTTTAGCTATTATTTCTAATAATTCCTCATAATCTTTCTCCTCTCGGATTTTTGTCATCTGAATTATTTTAAAATTTACCATATTCTTGGGATTTTTCCTATATTCCTTGTATGCCTTTGGTGTATTTAGCAAATCAGTCAGATTCTCGCAAAATATTGAAAGATATTTCTTAGTCATGGCTTCATATAATATTTGCTCTATTATATGAGTGGTGACAACTGAATATGAGTAAGTTCTTCTGCATTTCCCGAACTTACTTGTCTCTGATGTATAATTTTCATCGGACCTTTTCACTACTATTTGGTTATCAAAATATTGTAAAGGTTTTTCCGATATTTGTATGTAATCGGTGCCGTCTTCGTCGGCTGAATGGACAGTAGCGTCCGAATCAGTAGATATTTCATTTAAATTTCCTATAGGTATGTCCAAGGGCGTCAAGTCCTTGTGCTTGTGTCTATTTAAACGCTGGTTTAGTGCATATACTGTCCTATATGTTTTCGGACATTTAGGGCATTTAAGTGATTGATTTAAATGGGTTTCCAAGTGTCTTCGAAGGTGTTCCTTCCTTATGTATGTTTTTCCACATATTTCGCAGTTATATTTTCTTTGTTGTAAAACTTTTACTTCTCTTATTCGTGATAGAGCATCGGCTACTTTATTCTGTTTACCTTCTACGCGTTTTATGTCGAATTCATACTCGTTAAGTTTAATTTTCCAACCATTTCAGTGGTTTATGGTCTGCATTTAATTAAAATTTCCTTCCATAGAGAGAATGTCTAAACTGCTTAACAGCCCATACTATTGCTAAGAGCTCCTTTTCAATTGTGCTATAATTTACTTCATGCTTATTGAGCGTTCGTGAAACAAAAGCTATAGGTCCGTTATTTTGGGATAACACTGCTCCTAGAGCATAATTGCTTGCGTCCGTAGTTAATGAAAATTGTTCATGAAAATCAGGGTATCTGAGTACCATGTCGGACATCAATATAGTTTTAAGCTTTTCGAACGAATTCCTATAGACTATCGTTTACGTCGATAACTGCATCTTTCTTCAGTCTTATTGTCATTGGTTTCGCTATTTTTGCATAGTCAGGGATGAACTTTCTGTAATATCCACTAAGTCCTAAAAAACCCTGGATTCCTTTTACTATTTTTGGTAAGGTGTGTCTCTTTATACCCGCTACTTTATCGGGATTTGGCTTAATTCCGTCCTTTGTCACTACATGTCCGAGAAACTCTGTCTCTTTTTTAAGGAAATCGCTCTTATTTAAAGAAACCTTAAAATTAACTTGTCTAAGTGTTTTGAATATTTTTCCTAAGTTACTTATGTGTTCTGGGAGTGAGGTTGAAAAAAATTAGAATGTCGTCCATGTAAATAACACAGATCCGATTTACGTGTTCTGTTAATACGTTATTCATCGTCAAATGTTGCCGGGGCGTTTTTCAACCCGAAAGGCGTGCTAGTAAACTCATAGTGACCGTTATGAGTAGTAAAGGCAGTTTTTTCCCGATCTTCGGGTGCTACCAATATTTGATAAAAACCTTTAATTAAGTCTAAAGTAGTGAAATAGTTTGAACGTCCAAGTTTGTCTAAAACTTCGCCTATACGTGGTATAGGATATTCATCTTCTTTTGTTACCATATTTAATTTCCGGTAATCTATTACAATTCTCCACTCCTTGTTTCCTAATTTGTCCTACTTTTTTGGGACTATCCATATCGGTGCATTATATGGTGAATGACTGTTTTTGATGATACTTTGTTGTAACATTTCGTCACTCTGACGTTCTACCTCTTCAGAATGAATGGCTGGATATCGATAAGTTTTCGTATATATTGGTCCTAATAACCCTGTATCTATATTATGTTTAACCTCATTAGTGAATGTAAGATCGTCTCCTTTATGGTAAAATATGTCCTCATTATTTTGAATTAATATTCTTATAGCCTTGGCTTCTTCGGGATTGAGGTGATCTATTCGCAACTGTTCGTCCGTTGTCCCTAATGTTCCCAAATGGTATATTGCCGATAATTCATTTAAGTTATTTACTTTTTCTTCGACTTCCAACTGTCCTTCAAAGTACAGTTTGAATGGTTCTCCATTTAAAATTAATATTCCCCTACCGTAGTCTATTATGGCATTATTTTCTCTCAGTGTTGGATGCCCTAGTATTCCATCAAACAATTTGTGGAAACTATATAGCCCAAATGTGATGTAATTTTTCAATGATATTCTAAAGAATTTTTAAGGAATTACTGCGTCCTGGGTAAGCGAAATAGTTCCTGCAGCTGTTCTAATGGAAATGGGGGTTTTCAAAGTTTTAACAAATGTATTGGGGCATTGATCTTTTCTTAATAAATTCTCCATTGATCCCGTGTCGATTAAGAATCTACTACTTCACACTGTCGTTCTGAGGAGGATATACGGTAACCCGAGGTTTGATCCGAGGCCATTTCGGGAAAATTTTGTAATTCACCAATTTCATTGTTTGTTTGAATTTCTGGCATATATTCACTCTTTTTATCTTTAAAACTATAATAATTGTTACTTATATTATCATTCTTACTGTTACAACTACCAATATTCTTAAAGTGACAGGGACCCTCTTCCTGGAAATGATTCTGCCTTCGGCTCTGTTGTGTATCTACGTTCATGGGTTCTGATTGTGGTTACAGGGGTGGTTGTTGTTGAGGCCACTGATGTTGTTGTTGATTCATCTGCCTTTGTTGACATTGTTGGTTGTTTGGGCGTGACTGCCATTGTTGATTCTGTTGTGGGGTATACATCCTTGGCTTCCAACTTCCATGGTGTTTTTAGTTAGTGTAGTTGTTGCTGTTGTTGGTTCACATATTGTTGCCTGTCTGCTCATCTCTTGGCTTTCGAACGCGTTCTTCATTTAAAAATCCTGACTGGCTTAGTTCATGGATTGCTTCTTCCATCGTTTCTGGTTTAGGGCACAGAGCACCGTCCTGATATGCACTGGTAGGCGTGTTATAAATATTTTTAAAGCGGTTTGAATATTTCTTTGTACATCACCAGTAGATCCTTCCTGTTTACATCGTTGATTTAGCAATCCCAATTTATGTAGAATGTAATTATAAAATTCCAATGTATGGCCACGGTATTTTGGTGCTCTCAGATACTCGTAGAGATAAATTCCAATGTATGGCCACGGTATTTTGGTGCTCTCAGATACTCGTAGGCAGATCTGAGGTTTGGAATCCACCGAAATTTGACTCAAGCACAGACTTGATATCGTTAAAGTTATTCAGATGGGGATGATGATGCACATGCACATGCACTGAGATTGATCGTTGTACTGCGACAACGTAGGGCTTATGTCGTCAACAATAGACGACTAGTCAATAGTTGCTATGGAGGAAACAGCAGGTATCACAATGGGCTTCTTTAGCCTAAGTGTGCTAGACAGCGTGCTGTCTTGCAGCCTTTTCAACCAACCAACCAACCAAAGCCATTTCAAAATTATTAAACTTTTGTCTTTGAATCCAGTTTTATTCGAAAACAAAAAAGCTACAGGGGGTTCAAAATAGCCAAAAGACCAGAGGTTCCAAATATCGACATACACAGTCACTAAATTCTCATGTTTTAAATTTTCGCGGCTCCTAATTTTGGAAAATATATAGCCCATGGACTTTTCGCTGATTTATTAACAATCCGAACAAAACGTTCGGTATTTTGTGAATGGGACTATCCGTGGAGGTGGAAATTTCTTGATAGCCCTTCACTTGGGATTGGCCAGAAATGATTCCTTCATTGGGCGGTCCAAGCAGCTTACTACTTCCACGCAGTATGTCCTGGGCAATGGCAATGGCTCCATTAGCTAGCTAGAGCGAGAAGGCGAAACGAATGAGCAGCCAGATTGGTTATGCGATCATTCTTACGTTTCAGGCTGGCACTGAAGCTCTTCAAGCTATCGGGCATATTCGTTTGACCTTAGAAGGCGTATGAGCCAAACATATGGGACAACGGCGGATACAAACCAAAAGAAGAAAATCCAGATTCGACATATTGCATCCTGGTCAGCGTCTGATCCATAATGGGCAACTGCAATTTTTTTTTTTTAATTTCATCATCATCTTTATTTACATTTCGATTATATACATATTTAGATTGTTTGAGATATTATTCTAGATATTACAACAAATGAGATCTTTTATTAGCTTATAACGTTTTAGGGGGAATTTGAATTTAAAATACACGCTGAAAAAACGGCCCCAGCAGGAAACATGTATATGCTTTATTTTCATGAATTGAAGAACTGCTGCTTTTATTTTCAATGTTGCCTGTCACGTTTTTATTTTAAGTTCTTTTCAACAAACAAAGCAATATTTGGGTCACAAAAACATATGAATACAAACACAATGCGTTTGGGCACAAGTATACTATGTTTGCGACAAACTAGAAGCACGTTATATTTGCATCCAAACAACAACAAAGTACAGACTTTTCAGTTGTAGTGAAATTCCCACTTTAAAATATTTAATGCATTTTACGCGCATGTAGATTGTGTTCATAAACAAATCACAAGTTACCAATAATAAACAAAGTTTTAGAAATTCATAAAAGATGATTGAGTGAAAATTAAAATTTTGGTAAAAGAACACATCATATGACTTATTTTGGTAACTAGCAAAACAAATGAAATTAAACGTACACGTGTGTATGATGATGATTACGCACAGCGCGTTCACATGATGAAGAAGAAAAGTAAAAACAATTCTCAAGTTGCGAGTTCGTCTAGCAATTATTATTCTCCCTTGCAAACTATTGCTGATGACAACTTAGATATTGATGATGACGATAACGAGATCATCGCCAAAGCACCTGCAAAGGTACACGTTGCACCAATCACTATCTTAAAGGTAAAATTAGAGATAGTTCATGCTCTACATATGTAAAGACGCGAATATTGACAAATACACTATCCGAAAAATTTCAATCGGCATTAAACTTTTTTCTGAATCAAAGTCTGATTTCGACAAAATGATTAACCTGCTAGCGGGCAACTATGAGTTCTTCACATACGCTACAAAAAATGAGACACCATATAAGGCGCTTCTTTTTGGCCTTGACAAATATGACCCGCAATTTGTCAAAAAATGGTTGCTGGCTAAGGGACTCAAATGCTTGGACGTTAAGCTGGTTGAGAAAAAAGGTTCTTGTAATACAATGCTGATTATTTATGTTGTTTATTTCCAACACCAAACCATAACTATGAGGGAACTCAGACAAAATCACTCGGCAATCGAGTCTGTCCGGGTTAAATGGGATTTTCAAAGGGCAAATAAATCCCAAATTACCCAATGTCACAATTGCCAAATGTTCGGCCATGGTTCTAGCCGTTGTAAAGTCAAGACTTTTTGTGCAAAGTATGCTGGCCCACACAAAACTGCAGAATGTAAAGAACTTATTGTCAAATGCGCTAATTGTAGCGCTGCCCACACATCCAATGCAGATATATGCCCAAGCAGAGACACATGCCTTAAGATAAGTCAACGATTGCGGTCATCTAGAAGACATGTGCCCGCTGCCAACATTTACAACAACAATACTAGCAATAACAACCACACCGCTAGTGCATCTAACTACAACAGCAGATATCCCAATACGCTGCGTCAAAATGCAGCTGCTGCTTCAGTATGTGGAATGTTCCCAGCACCGATGGCCGCAATTACACATCATCTAATAACTGTTCTAATGATTTATTTTCCATGGAGGAAATCAGACGTTTGACATTCGAGTTAATCGAAAATTTAAAAAGCTGTAAAAATAAGGCAGACCAATTTGCTGTTATTACTAACCTAGCTTGTAAATTCTTATCATAATGGATTATAATGTTAAAATTGTTTTATGGAATGCGAGAGGCATAAGAAACAAGAGCCAAGAACTTTTTCAATTCTTAATTAGGAAAAATGTGCAAAGATTCTCTTGGTTTCAGAAACTTGTTTGAAATCAAGAGTATCCATAGGTAATAATGAATTTCGTGTTTATAGAAATGACAGAGAAAGTGGCCGAGGAGGAGGCGTTGCAATAATTGTTAGGAAGAATGTAGCTCACGATCTGCTGCCTATTGCAAATACTAGGGCAATAGAGAATATAGGGATAAAACTTTATACAAATTCAGGCAGTATAAACGTATATTCATGCTACTTCCCGGTCGGCCATAGGGGGAATAATGAAACCAGGAAACGGTATTTTGCAGCTTATTTGCATAAACTAACCAGGAGCGATAGATATATTCTAGGCGGCGATTTTAATTCACGGCATCAGGAATGGGGTTGTATTAGGGCTAATTCTTGGGGGAATATCTTGTTGGAACATAAATATTATATATCCAGGAGAACATACTTATATATCTACCCAACATAATAGGCAAGGATCCATCTTGGACTTTTTCTTGTCGAACATTCCCGATTATATATCACTCGCTATGACGATTAATGATCTGAGCTCCGACCATCTACCGGTTGAGATCATATTAACTCAGATAGCCAAAACGACACGGGATTTAAAATTCGATTTTAAATGGGCTAACTGGAGTGCAGTCTCAAGACATATTAATAGGAACTTAGTGTTGCCAGACGAGTATAATATTCAAAGCCGCGAGAGCATTAATTCGCTAGTATCAGTATTAAAAGATTCTCTAAACCAGGCTATAGAATACAGTGTACAGAAGAGAGAACGGACATCTACAGGAAAACCCCTACCCGCTTTTTTGCGAAATTTGATTCGCTTGAGAAACATTTACCGTAGAAATTGTCAACGTAACAGGAATTTTTGGGATTTCTATGAAAAGAAGGATCTGAATTCAAGAATTCAAGAATTCAACGGGAAATGCTGATACTCAGAAATATGGCATGGGATCACTTGCTCCCCACGCTAGATATGATGGATGAGGGGGCATCTGGCGGTTTATTCTCTTCCCCTTTTTGGAATATCGCAAACATTTTAAGGAAGAAGTCTCGCAATATCCCGGTTTAGAAGCATAATGAATCCCGTTTTTCCACGAACTCGGAAAAATGTGATATTCTTACCCACACATTTTCATCCAATTATTCAATTACTTCTAATCTTGGAGATATTGACCCTATAAGAGAGGTTAATGATACACTTAATAGGTTTCAAGTCTCTGTTTCAAATCCATCCGACCAATTCAGAACCAGTCCTTCACAAATTTCCCTCATAATAAAGAGTTTGAAGAACAAAAAGTCACCAGGGGTTGATGGTATCAATAACAAGGGTTTAGAGGCATAGCCGAAATAAGGAATCAAGTATCTAACAATTATTGTGAATGGATGTCTCCAAATCGGTTATTTTCCACCGGAATTTAAAGAGGCCAAAATTATTCCCATCAGGAAGCCCAATAAACCGCCAGATGCTCCCTCATCCTATCGTCCGATCAGTTTGCTTTCATCTATCGGTAAAATCCTGGAGAAGGTCATACAAGATAAATTGGTGAATTTTATAGATGATAAGAATATTTTACCATCGCAGCAATATGGATTCAGGAAACAACACAATACTGTCCATCCTCTCGTAAGGATAAGGAAAATAGTTCAATCTAATTTCCGTCAACAGAAATCTACTGGCATGGTTTTACTGGATATCCAGGCCGCGTTCGACACTGTTTGGTATGACGGTCTCATTTATAAAATGTTAAATTTCAATTTCCTAGCGGAGCTAATTAGAATAGTACAGTACTATCTATCGTGCCGTACTTTCAGGGAATTCATAGGCTCTCATTGTTCTGACACTATCCCCGTCTCAACAGCGTTCTTGTTTATCTCCAGTACTCTATAATTTGTACACTGCCGATATTCCTTAACTTAACCACTGTATGGTGTCTATATTTGCCGATGACACAGCCGTTTTATGTTCAGAAGTACTTGCATCCACTATAATGCTTAACCTACAATTAGCCATTGGGGAATTATTGTCGCATTTCAACAAATGGAAAAAAGTAGTAAACTGTGAGAAAATACAAGCAATTAATTTTTCAAGGAAACGACAAGCTTGCTTTATCCCACAAATTCCTTTAAATGTTAGTAACTATAATATAATATATGAAGAAAATGTGAATTACCTGGGAGTGGTGCTAGACCGTAAGTTGAAATTTAAAGATCACATTTCGTATGTGATACGCAAGGTACACGTCCTGATTAGATTGTTATACCCCTATATAAATCGGAAATCGTCGTTATCTATTGAAAACAAGATGATCATATTTAAATCCGTTTTCCAAGCCGTAATCTACTACCAGCGCGAACTGCCATATAAAGAAATTACAAGTCTTGCAAAACAAGTTACTTAAGCTTATTTACAACCAACCATGGTTCTATTCAACCCGCTTAATTCATTCAAATGCAAATGAAGAATTAGTTGCCGACAGATTATGTAGAATAACTAACACGTTTTTTAATAGATATTCGGACTCCGATTACGCACATATAAGTGAGCTTGTTCAATATTAACAGGCATATTAGTTTTTAGTTAAGTTAATATCTGGTTAATAAGAGAAAAAATTGCTTTTTTATTTTTTTTATTATTTATATTCAGCCGAATTTTCATAATGAAATCTTGTGTTCGAGTGCTATAAATTTGTCTTTTTTATATTTATATTTTTATAAATATTTTAGTTTATAACATTTATTGTTCTATGGAGTATTGAAATTGAAAAATTCATTAAGTTTATGATTAGAATTCAGTTTTTTTTTAAATTTATAATAAAGTCGTTTAAATAATACTTACCGAGCTTTTCTTGCATGAGTAATATGCTGTTATTTGCACATACGTGGAGATAACGTAAAAGTTTTTGAATTCGCAAATTTCATATATTTTTCATTGTATATCCACCAAATTGTTATATACGCTGTTATAACGCTTTTTATTTTTTGTTTTTATGGATATAAAATTATAAAACGGCTAAATATTTCATAATCTGTAAGAGGTAGCGGCCTGGGGACTAGACAGATTGATAGATCTTGAAAAATTACCTTAGAAAGTGGTATTATCTCAATTTTTTTGGATTTTGGGATATACGTGCAGATAACTCCGGTACGGCGATATGTGCAAGAATGATAGCATAGCATAGTTTTATGTATTTGCACTAGATGGGGTAAGATTAAAGTGCATGGACTTTGAAATATTTTTTCCGTAATCATACTTTAACGGCCAATTTAGTTTTAATGGCGGTTTTCCACACAAACAGATGAACATATAGAACGAATTTGGGTCCAATTGGATTTATAGCTTCAAGCTTTGGAATTTAGGAGGATGAATTTTTTTCCGTACAAAATAAAGAAATTGTTTTTTGGTTTGTTTAAAACTTTTATTAAACACTGTGTTACTGAAGAACATTTTTTGCAGTTTTCTTCTAGTTCCAATTCAATAGAATACGGATATGAATTTTCTACTTTGTCAGAATCAGAGGCACTATCCCCGTCATCTAAATATAAACCAATATTTGATGGCCATGGTTCTAGTAGGATGGCTGATGGATTTATTTCATTTGGTGGAAATGAATATTGTTTGTTCTGATATTTTCTTTTAGAGATACATAAATTAGACAAAAGTGGATCCAAAGAATCCATAGCTCTATTAAAGCCATCAGTTATATTGCCTGAAACTAAATTTTTGGGAAAATGCACAATAATTACCAAAAGGATAATCTATTATATTAAGGGTACTTTAAGAAGCATCGATAACTTCGCATACTAGCTAATGTTTAAATTCATTGAACATCCACCAAATACAAGTACTTTAAGGTTAGGTTTTTACAAAATATCACACCATATTAAACACATACTAAAAACAATGAAAACATCCCAATAAATATCAGTTTCTGACAACGAATTCTTTTCATATAAGTTCCAAATTGTTTTCCATATTACAGGCTCTATTTCCACTGTTAAAATCTCTATTCAAAATCACAAATGTTTTATAGAAATGAAGGCAGTAAAACCAATTGAAAACAGTTTTGCCAGCAGAATATAATATTATGGTACATGTTAGCCGTATTTAGAATGCAACCATGAATTTTGTAATTCAAGCCCTCATATTCTCACTCATGCTATTTCATATGATATCCAAAATTTTTCTTTTATTCAAGTGAAATTCTACTCCAGCAACAATTCGAAACACTATTATACCAATCACAACTAGATGGGACTTTCTTTCCATCGAATTTCGTTTTAAAACTTAAAAATATCAATGCGAATTAAAATTATTTTATTCTAAAAACTCCAAAAAAATAAAGACAAGAGACGAAATGCACATGCATTTGGTTTTTGTTTTGGGGGTTTCCGATAAAAAAATATACGCATTACATAACTGCTAAAAATACATTCGATCAATATCTTTCTGATTACTAACCGAATGTGCTTTAATCATGAGGACTAAGTCGAAAAAGCTAAGAAATTTAATTTTTAAGCAATTGGTAAGGGTCCTTGTTTGCGAGAACGTGCAAAAAGTTGCAAACGCCGCATATGTAACATGTTAGGGGATCCCTTAATAAGCAGTCTTGCATTCACAGTTGCATGCTCAAGCATGCAAAACTATAACTTTTTCTCCATGAGATATAAGCAATTTTTGATTTTATTATTTAAAAATACTATATAAAAAACTACAATATAACAAATACAAAGGATAAAGAAATTTTATTTTTTATAAAATGGGTTTGTTCTAAGACCCTTGAATGTTATTAATCATATAACATTTAGCCCATTTACTTTTAAATTCGCATTAATCCGCAAATATAAAGATGCTGCGAGAACAAATAAATTATGGAGAAATTCGTTAAAAAACGCTTTATTTCCATGACGCTTCATTGAAATAGTATCGGGTTTTTCAATAAGAGCGCTACAAAAGTTCTTTTAAATTAAACAACCCCGGTTTTAGATACCAATGAAATTCTTTATTCCTGTGAAAGTACGTTCGATGCCATTATGTATGGAACTCGATTTCTTTTGCATGGTCACCACGGGCACAATTGCAGAAGTCCAGACGCTGAACTCAATTTTCGACTGTTTTCAAGCATAAATCGCCCGATACTGCAGCAAGTATCTATACCAAATTGCTAATGCTGTCTCGAATGGTCGCGTTTCAACTCAACCAGTAAATATTAAACCGAGTCCAGTATCACATGCTAGATGGCTCACAAAAGCCAATAAAATAAAAATAAGCAAGCCGTCCAAAAATTTGAAAATTTTGGCAAGATACATAATTCACGTGTACGTTCCCATGTTATTTAACATTAAATATTATGAGTCGGTTGTATATGGTAGTGTTTTGGTTGGAAAATTCATACGGTGGACGCAATATTTGCCAAACAATTTACGTTCGGTGGTAAACACCGTAATTGAAATAATTCATATTTTGACCATTGTGAAAATGTTTTGCTCAGCATGCTCTTCGACGATCGGCAACATATTCGGAAGTATGCACTGGAAAAAAATTTACATTTTCGTAACGACCTATATGAACCGTCCAATATTCGTACCTACGTAAAACCGAAAATTAACTTTGATGCCACTGATTACGTTCATATGATTGATTTGGACCACGACGAAAACCTGTCAGAACCACCATTCACAAGAAGCATACCATATGAACATTTGAAAACTTATTTTGATGATGACGAAAATGAAGATCCACCGCTAGACGATCCGAAGATTCCATGCCATATTCAAGGTACCGAGCGGTACGTTCAACTCCTAACCACCGTAGCTATACGTGCAATTCATAAAAACCGCGAAGGGATCATGGCGACTACGTCAGCTAGCCGAAGTAAAATGAGTCGAATGGAATCCAAGCAAAATTTGCAAGGAAATATCTGAAGTTTAAAATAAATTCCCATATTTTTCGCTTATGAAAAACCAATAAAATTGTTTAAAAAAAAGCAGAGAGGTGTCAGTGGGACACCCGGTTGGAACGAAGTTCCTTTCGCTATATATTATGTATTAAATAAGAGGCACAATTGCATAAATCAAAATCGTTGGAGAGTGCGAGCCATATTCATAAAACTTATTTTAGGTTTATGAAAGGTTTATTTCGCAAATTTTGTATGGAAAAACGTAAAATAAACCTTTATTAAACCCAAAATAATTTTTATGCATTTGGGGTAATTGTTTGAAATTGAAATAAATGAGGGAATACAAAATGTTTATTACTAATATTTTTAAGAAATATAAATTTGTATTACTCGTAGTATTTACTGTACAAATATTTGCATGAAAGGGATTCTTGGAGAAACAAGCCGCTGCTCAATAAGATTAAATTTGGGCAAATGAGGAGGAATTGTCGGAAATGAAAAACCATTGTACGCTGATAGTAGCGGAATTTTGCCTTTATCCATAGCCTGTAACATACTTTAACAGTAGTACCGCATACGTAATTCTAAAATAAATTAATATATTTTGTAATATATAATCGTCTGCATGAAGTTAAACATTAGTAGATTTAGCATTAGACATATTTTCGATTTGTGGAGTACCTGTTATGTTATTGTTGTTCATATCTTCAACTTCGATAAAAGGCGTGAAATGCACGGCACGAAGATGTAAATGTATAAAACTTTGGGAGTCATTGACTCTGAACTGAAGGAATTGTCTTTCTTCTCTTTTGGTTATAGTGTTAACGTAGTGATTATGAACACAAACATTCTGATTATATAATTTTGTAAATATGTCGATACAATACATTTCTGCATACTCTGTTTCACTGCTGAGTATTGTTCTTGCACCGTCTGGATTAATGCACGAGTTCACAAAGGGTTAAGCAAGTAGCTGTTGCCGAATTTGTAAAGGCGACATTGAGAGATTCATAATTTTTATAATAGAAAAAAAGAAACAATTTCCGTCTGAAGGAATCTCCGTGTCCTGGTAAAAAATGTGGCTGTGCACAATTGCTACGCTGCTGATATGGAGCTTGAAACGAATCATTTAGCAGTATTTGTTCTGCATGGTCACATATTTGTATTTGTGAATTTGAAAACTCGGGAGATCTTAAAATACCATACACACAAAAAATATCGGACATATATATCAAATTTATATTAGAATATACAGTAGAAAGACAAACAAATTAAAAATAATTTACTTACGCATCTGAATGACGTTTTGCAGGCAACGTATTTAATTGAATACTTTTATCTTGACATTTTCTTTTCCGGCGACATTCCTTCAAATTTTCAGTAAGACTAATATTGTTCTTGCTGATTTTTTTTCTCCTACGATATTCTTTACATCTTTGCGCATTTGTTGTTTTGGTTTTAAGTTCAGTTATTGAAAAATTTCGAATTATAAATGTAATACATACATATATTTTTAAGCGGTTTGAATTGTATGGGCGCAGAAAAAGTATCTGTTATCCGCCCCTAAAATTAAAGCTTGTTATGTTTTATAAATACACGCAAAATATTAACCTCTAAAAAGCAGGTCTTTTTCAAAAATTTTGACTTTGGTAGCCTTTAGGGCCAAAATAACAAAGGAGCAATAAACTTTGATCGATTCAGCGTCCAACAATACCATAATTATGTATGTAGGTCTTACAGAAAGGAAGTTTTTAAAGATTTTAGTGATAAAATTGAATACTGTTGTCATTGATTTTTGCAGAATATTGCTGGGAAAAAGACTTGCCAGCACATGTTTTTACATGTATTCCATACCGTTGGATGCGCCTTTAAACACCCTTTCATATGACACCAATATTGTACATATTGTTTTTAGTTAAACATAAAAAATCTTTTAAAAACTCAAAAAAATACCGTTTTTAAAAACGGTCCAGCTCACCGGATCTTAATCCTAGACGCCCAATATTTTGAGAATCATCAGAAAACAAGCCAAGGTATATTTTAGGGGGTGGACAACAAACACTTTTTTTGGCCCCATACAAAATGAGTCGCTCTAATATACATATTTAAAATTAAATTTTTATGATAGAATTGTAAAACCTGTGTCGTTATCAAAATGTTGTAACAAATTTTTGACAAAAATATATTTTTTTCTAGAATGTATTTAATAACCATAATTATCTTCGTATAAAAAAATTTAATGTTTCCGTAATCAGTTCTCAATACGCGTCGTTCGGGACCCAACCACACTTGAAATTCCAAACACATTTCAGTACAGCCTATTGTACATGTTGTATTTCGAAAAACTTTGTACCTACTTATAATGCCGGCTGTATAAACATTCGTACTTACCTGACTCCATCATCACTATCCTCAACTTGCACTATTTCACTTTCATAAATCATTTTATGTTATTTTATACAAAACTGCTGACAAAAATATTACTAAGTATAAGCAGTAAAGCAGTTCATTCATGAATATGATTTGAATAGAACTGACTTCAAATTATTGCAAAGTATAAATCCAAAAATGGTTTACAGTTACTTTGCTTGAGGTTAGCAAAAAAAAACAAAAACAAAACACTTACGCAAAGAAACTAGATTCTAGTGAGTAGATCATCATGCCACAAAACCACTGCGAGAAATATATGAAATAATCGATCACTTAGTCTGTTTCTACACGTGCAATTATAATTGCTGCAATTCATGAGTTCGTAGGAGAGAGAGGTAAGAAAATGGAACGAGGAAAAAACTTGAATGAAATCTGCAATTCTTTCAGTTCTTCTCATTCGTATTTTTTTAGTAATGGCGGCTGCAGAATAATTTGACATTTCTTTTCATTTACTCATTCGTAAAAATTTCTCGCGAATAGTCTGCATATGTCTCAGATTTATACGAATGTCAGAAGCAGCAATAATAAAAACCAGAATTGCACAAACAGAATTGCGTGCGTGTAAAAGCTAATTGCAATTCCAAAAGAGAATCATGAAGAATTGCAGCAATTACAATTGCACGTCTAGAACCAGACTTAGTATGAAAAAACACAACATATCCAAACAAATGGAACACTAAACGGAATATTAACACAATTTCGCGCTGGGCATGTGCTCAAACATAGAAGCAGAGCGACCGAGCTCATTTGGTTGTTTGTTGTTTGTGCTTGCCTCACAGAGTATTAGGTCTATAAAGATGTTGCACTCTTAACAAGTAAAGCAAACAGATGCTGTTGAAAGAGAAGAATAATACAATGTACATGTTTCTCTTAGCAAAGAGAAAACTTATGTCGCAATTTTTGCCTAGCCCCCATTCGATACGTCCGATAAGGAACTTCGTTCCAAAACTATTTCAACCATAACAGCTATTATAATAGTATGTTGAAAATTGACAATGATGTATTTTAATAATAAATTAACACTCATACAAAACATCAATTAAATCCAAATTTAAAAATCTTCATTTAACTCCAAAGTTAAAAATCTTTTATTCATCAAATTATGTTGATACATAAGATGAAATAATTTTGTTCATCAAAATATTGGATGAAATAATTTTATCTATCACACGTATCTATACGTATTTGATACATGAGAAATTATAAAAAGAAATTGGTTTGGAGCCTTAAAAATAACAAAAAAGGGTAAAAAATCGAGAAAAAAATAGATTTTTCGACAAAAAGTCGTTCAAAACCTAAAGAAAACATTTTGTTTGGCAAAACTGCTATCGCCATCGTTTTTAGCGTACAATTTCACCTTGGAAATGTAATATTTAAAAAAAAATTAAATCAGTCCATTTTTTTTATTACCTACTTTTTTAGTACCTTAAAAATAATAAAAAATAAAAGTTGAGAAAAAGTCAAACAATTGAAATCGAAAATAATTTTTTGGATATGTCGTAGTACAACTTTTTTTTCCTCATGTCAAAAGCTATCGAAAAATCGATGGCACAATATCGATTGCTAAATCGACCCATCCTAGTATATATAAATATATACACTTAGTGATGTTTAGGCGGATTCGCGTTAAACGAATTTAAAAGGTTTGTAATGGTTTCAAGTTTATAATATTCTATGATGTCTCACGATTTAGGTGTACACAATTATATTTTAAGAAATGGTCTTTTGGACCAGGCTCGTTTACTTGGTGGAAGTTAGATATGAAAGGAAGTAATAAATGCTAGACGTTCCGACGACAGATCGTATCAAAGCTTGCGGAATGTGAAATCACAAGTAACAACAACAAAATATTCGATAATCGAATAGGTTTCATTTCATTTCGAATAGGTTTCATTTCTCTTTTACATTGGGACAAAATCCAAACTTGCCGTATAGTGTATCCGTTAATTTTAAGCAACTTGCATCCCATTTAGAAAGAAGTAGCCATTTTTACCTCATATTTTGAAGAAGTAGTAAATAATAAAAAAAATGCTGATCCTAACATTATATGTAGGTTAAATGCAGATCGTATGCAACTCAAGGCGTATGTTTACCCAATTGTACTGGCATTGTCTACGCACTCATTCTTTATGGCTTCAACGGGTTTGACCTCCTCTTAAGCCAACCATTCCTGACTCGAATGGTTATGGTCCATCACTTTTTTCCGCTTTATAATGGGTTTGATTTCTAGTACCATTTCCACACGCGCAGAACACTTATTATTGTAGCACGTATAATAATTTTTGTTGTTGGTTTTCGATTTCGTTTTGTACAGTTGTTTCTCAGCTCCTATAAACCATTCGGCTCTTACTTTTGTTACCGCTGACAAATACGTAGTCAATGCCTTCCACTGTGACTTTAACTATGCTGCGTACTTGTCAATGGTTTCAAGAAATCTAATGCATTATAATTTGTTTACGCGAATCAGACACAAGAAACTATCAACGACATTTTGTTTTTGTTTCACAACTCTGTCAAATTCAACACAAATCGATTCGAACAAACAAGGTAAACGAAAAAGTAAATACATTGAGTTTGACAGATAGGGTCATTAGAAATCAAAAAGCTGTTCTATGCGTTAACCTCTACTAGTTCAGGCATGGAAAACACCGAGTATTCTACGACATTTGAGCTCACCAAACGAATTCAAATGTACAAGAATACACCAAATATGCCATGGTAGAATTATCGATCGGGTAACCAAGTCAGCCCAGCTGATTTGTGGGTTTATCATTTTTCCCGTGGGTAAGCTGTCAAATTTGATTTAGTTTCTTTTTAATTGTTAATAAAATTCAACGAAATTCAATCAAAATGCAATTTATAGCATAGACTTTGTATCAAGTAAGAGAAGCTTAAAATATTTCACATGTTGTGTACAGTGTTTTCCATTATTCAGCTAATTTTGACAGCTTAATCACGGAATTTCTAATGCAACTACCTAATAGATAATTCTACAGTGAAATGTATTACATGGCGATCACGATCGGCATTTCGTCGTACACAATATGAACAATGACAGAAATTATAAGAGAGTGAGAAAGAAATTCAATTCAGTATAGATTTGGTAATTTTAGTCCATTCAAGTAAGCGCTCTTTTTAGTGCAGCTCAACCACAGAGCAATAGAAAATAGCCTCTACGTCTCTCTTCTACGTGATAAAAGACCAAAAAAAAACAAGACCCGTGTCTTCCAGTTTTGCCCAAAGTCTTTTTTATAGGCCCCCAAAGATTTGGGGCCTCGGTGTCATTTTTGCAAACAAGTAATCATTTTGTCAGGCTTATATCTTGCAAATCGTTCTGAATTATTATCTACTCTCTGAGGGAAAGTTGTAGCTCTTGCCATTAAGAAATTGTCAACATATAAAATCAAAAAAACTTCATCTGCAAGGTCAAAAGCGCAAAAAACTTTAAAAAATTCGATTTTTTTTAAATTTGTTGCCCTCTTTAGGTCCATAGGTAGCAAACCCTTCAAAATTCAAGGAAACAATCAACTACAAAAATGTACCCAAGATCTCAATAAACAACTTTATACAACACATGAACTTCGTAGGAATGTTTCTTAACACCGTTTACATTGGGATACAATTGAATGCCGAAGCAGCAGAGGCGAATATAGGCGGCATCGACATACTTAAGAGGGTCAAAATAACGCGATTGCGCTGGCTAGGCCATGTCAGTAGAATGGATGAAGACGAACAAACCCGAAGGGTGTTCGAAACTAAACTTGAAGGAAGGCGAAAAATAGGAACAACAAGATATCGCTGGAGGAATCAAGGTTACGGTTAATTGGGTTATGTTTTCTGTGAGACTGTTTGTATATTGTTATTTCTGATGATAACGAACAATGTAAGATAAACGCTACAAGAGTTCATTACAAACTTTCAGAGTAAAACACATTTTCTGATTGCGAATTGGTAGTATTTGAAACACTTATTTATGTTTCCACATTTCGCATCGCACACTGACTCATTTCAATCTGTATTTTCAACTCAGTGTACGTATTTTCCACTGAAACTGATATCAAAATCAATTTGCGAAGTTACCATTTCATACACAAAAATCAGGAAAATTACCAGACGTAGCCAAAGCCTACTCAAGGAAGCTCTCGCAACTTTTGGCACAGAACCCACCCCTTCCCGATGGCGACCCTGATGCGCAGTGGAAACCCATTTCCGACTCTATAACAACAGCCGCAACAACCGTACTTGGTGTCGAAAAACCGCAATAAACCATGGTACGATGAAGAGTGTAGATGAAAAGAACGCTGCACGTATGGCAATGCTTCAGTCAATTGCAACGCGAGCTGCAACTGAGCAGTATAGGGAGAAAAGAAAGGCGGTAAACCGTCTCGTTAGGCGTAAGAAATGGCAGTGGAGAAAGCGCGAGAGTGAGAAAATTGAGACATACAGAAGAAAGAACGAAGCCCGAAAATTCTACCAAAATGTCAAAAACGGGACTAATTGAAATGGTTCAGGGCCCGCTTTCTTTAAAGACAAGGACTCAAATCTCATCGCAGATATGCAGAGCATGTTGGGAATACGGAGAGATCATTTCTACGCGCTACTGATACCTGATATATCCAATGACAAATTTGGACGACGGCGTCTATTGACCACCTCCTAACCAAGACGAGGTCAGAACAGCTATTGCCTGACTTAAAAACAACAAAGCCGCAGGAGCCGATGGATTAGCGGCGGAGCTGTTTAAGGCTCGCGGCGATGAGCTGACAAGGTGCATGCATCAGCTCATTTTCAAAATTTCGTTAGATGAATGCATGCCCGGCGCTTGGAGCCTTAGTGTACCATGACCCAAATTTTAAAAAAGTGAGCCGAGTCTCTGTGCCAACTACCGTGGAATAAGCTTTTTAGCGATAGCATATATGGTTCTGTCAAGTATAAAGTCCGAAAGACTAAACCCATTTATCGCTGATCTGATTGGACCATACTAGTGTGGCTTCAGTCCTGGAAATTCGACAACCGACCAGATTTTTACCCTACGCCACATCCTGGAAAAGACCCACGAAAAACAAATCGACACCTGTCACCTATACGGGAAAAACTCTACGAAGCAATATCTGAGCTTGGTATTCCTGCAAAACTCATACGCATTTGCAGGATGACCTTGACGAACACCAAATCCGCAGTGAATGTCGGTAAGGATCGAACTAATTGACGCCTTAGGCAATGCCACACCTTATCGTGCGATCTCTTTAACATCTTAATAGAGATCATTATGAGAAAAGGTTCAGTCTACATCAATAAAACCATCAGCAACAAAAGCCACATGCTGCTGGCGTATGCTGATGATATCGACTTAGTTAGAGAAGTTACTGCAATGTTTTCGAGAACTGAGAAGGATTCAGCAAAAGTGGGTCTGACAGTAACTGAGGACAGGACAAAGTTAATGGCTTCAACGAGCAGGGTCTCCACGCGATTACACCAAAGCACGAACGTTGATAACCTTTATAATTTCGAGGTGGTGGACGAAATTACACACCTCGTATCTGCCGTAAACAAAAACAACGTCAGCCATGAGTTCAAGCGGAGAATTGTGCATGCGAATAGATGTTATTTTGGGCTAAGCAAGCTCTGTATAGATAAAGCCCTTTATCGAGTAACAAAAGCCTAGCTGTACCAGACTCTCATTCACCTATCATGCTTTATGGCGCAGAATCGTGGGTCCTATCGCAAGCAGACGAAACATCTGTAGGAGTCTTCGAGAGAAAAATACTCCGAAATATTTATGGCCCTATAGTGCACAATGGCGAGTATCGGCTACACATGAACCATGAGCTGTATGAGCTTTACCGCGACATTGACATACATAGTTAAGCGGATCAAAATAATGCGATTGCGCTGGCTAGGCCATGTCAGTGGAATGGATGAAGACGAACCAGGACGAAGGGTTTTCGAAACCGAACTCGAAGGAACACGAAAAATAGGACGACCAAGACTCCGCTGGAGGGATCAGGTTGACGAATCGCTGCGTACACTTGGTATTTCCAACTGGGAAAATAAAGCAATAGATCGAATCGAATCGAACTGGTTGGCAAAATGTGTTATCTTTGTTTTGTAAGGTCCCTGTCCCCCAGGGTTGTCCGAGACCGCATAAGTAAGTAAGAAGCACTAGTTCAGTCGCGTGACAAAGCTGTTTCTGCTGGTGTAGACACCATTTCTATAAATTTCGATTCAAAAAGTGAGATATTTCTTCAACAGCATTAAAAATTTAACTACCCTGCAAAAAAAGAGCATACCCAGAAGTAGAATTTGCACCACAACTCCTTGGTAAGATGTAGTGCTAATTTAGGCGCAGAAGTACTTCTTTTAATATTGCGTTGTCCAATGCAGCACTACTTCTTGTTTGACTGTTTGGAAGTGCAGTTTATGCTAAAATTTGTATGCTGTATTTCGTCCGCAAACGAGCAACCAAAACTATTATTTCAACAATTTGTAAATTTCTTGTCATTTGAAACTTGGCAAGAAGTGATATGCTATTAAAAAGTTCTGACTTTAAGCAACAACTTTAGGGTTTAAATAATTATTTTATTAATTGTCCTTTTATTAGTACTCCAAAAGCTTCTGTCAACAGGTGAAAAAGAAAGGAAATGAAAATCAATTTGAAAGAAAGTAAATACAAATTAAATACAAGTAATATATTTAGGCATCTTTGTACTTGTCCACTATCCCTTTAGCTCTTTAACAAATTTGCATCATAATACTCATAATGGATGTGATGCAAATGTAGATTTTTCGGAGTTGTTATTGATCAGCGTCAAAATTGCATTAAATATGCACATAGTGTTGCAGAAGATGTACAAAAATAATAGCATCTACTAGAACTACTTCATTTTATTTTTGCTGGGTAGTTATTAATGACAGTCAAATTCTGATTAAACAGAAACGAATGAAATGGAACCAACTTAGACAAAAGAGCTCAACAAAAAATGAAATAATGAACGAGACGACAAAACAACTTGGCGAGAAGATGAATTCCGTGCAAGCAAAAGGGATTTTCGCAAAACCATGGCAAAGGGAATGTAAAAGAATAAAAAATAAAGAGAAAATATCCTTCACCAACACGTGCAGAACCGAGTTGGTGGTGCTCGATATAACGGCTCCGTTTATGAGTACATTAGATGAACAAAATATAGACGTAGGCAGCAGAAATAAATATA
Organism: Phaonia tiefii; assembly: GCA_963931995.1. Lineage (NCBI taxonomy): Eukaryota > Metazoa > Arthropoda > Insecta > Diptera > Muscidae > Phaonia > Phaonia tiefii. Next base: position 100,446,578 of record OZ008369.1, on the reverse strand, counting down.
AATAAATCTGTTGTATGCCTCATCCTACTTCAAAATGGTAATGACAATGGATTCTTTATAAAGGGAAGAGGCAAAGCCTATATATTCCTTACGCAGCCGGATAAATTTTATAACGAATTTGTGCCCCATATAAAAATAATCAACACTAATTAAATGCATATCGATACGATTTGGTTCCACAATCCCAAATCCATTCGATCACCCTATATATATTCATACTGGGAATATATATCCATATTAAGTCCTGCAATTTGTTCTCCAGATTCGATCTAGAAAATACTGTGTGGTAATAATCAAAAGATGCACTGAGTACATCACCATCTTGTCAAATTAACATAAATCAAATTACAGTGATTAATTTTTAAATTAACAAAATAAACGCTTAAATTACCCGTACGTACGTACAACAACAAACAAATACATGAATTTTAAAACATAAAACGAAATTTAATCAGTAGCAGTAGCATAACAAGTTAAAATCGTATCAAATAGTAACGGGGACTTGCCTAAAAGGATATGTGCAACTAAGAGTTATGGCGTGATGTCGCCAAAAGAAAAAAGGAGAACCCGAAAATGTCTGCACTAAATTTTAATTACCATGGCGGTTAATTTAATGGTGATGCCAGAAGGTGTCGTGTGCCTACATGCTAGTGGCTCTGGCCTAAACTCAAATGTGGCCTTTAGATTTATGAAACTTCCTGTGTCGGCACGAATGTCGGGACCGCCAAGAATATTTTGCCATTGGCATTGTTGACATGTAAATGGCTGGCTTTATTGTTGCTCTTACTTTTTTTGTTTGCTTTAGTTATGTTGGACTTTTTATACCCTTTTCCATTTTTTTGTAGGTCTGGATTGTTTTTTTTGCCGAACATGCCAGATGATTGTAAACACTCACATAACTAAAGGGAAATGAATGCTCAAAGCCACGGCCCTTAATATGTAGGGTGGTTCAGATACAAGAAATTTGTTACGAATTAAACAAAATTAACAGAATTTAATTTATTTTCGTATTGTTGAGAAGGCAGGTAGGCCGGAGCTAGTGATTTCCACGGGGATTTTGAATAAAACACAGATTGCGTAATAAAAGGCTTTCCACAAAATGTATTTATATTAAAATTCCTATACATATAACAAACAAAATATTAGAATTTGAAATGAAAAAATTATATATAAATTATCACCTACTTTTTGGTGTGAAACCACTAGAAATTGTTTTTTAAATTGGAACTAGCTATTTGTCCTTGAGGCACCGCGTATTTAGCCAACTTGTTTAAAGTACTCTTATGTTGAAAATGGCGAAACCTTGGATACGCTAATTGACATTTAAAAGCTTTCGTTAAAAAATAATGAATTGACAATCTGAAAAATTTATATTTATAAAAGTGTTGCCAGATCGTTGCCAAAACTATGGGGATTTTGGAGGTGGCGCTAACATACCCCCCGCAGTATGGCAAGAAGCTTCTTCGCCACCAGACTTCTGTTGAGGAGCTACGTCCAAAATTGCCAGCTTGGTAACGGGTCTCTCTACTATCCCACGTTGAGCAAGCACTTTTGCACTGCGAACTTGTCCGTCATTTGCCAATCTCGTCTCAAGTACTTTACCACGTAGCCATATATTTCGAGGAAGAGAAGGGTCAACAATGATCAATAAGTCCCTCTGACATAAAGGTTTCGATTTTTCGTGCCACTTCGACCTACAAGTTAACGGCTATAAATATTCAACAAGCCACTTCTTCCAAAATATGTTCGCATATTGTTTTGTTTTAATAGTATTCCACTGTCGTTGCATGTAGTCATCGGCTTAAGTCCACTGGAACTTCCTACTAGAAACTGATTCGGCGTTATAGCTTCTGCGGTATCTTCTTCAACAGGAACATATGCAAGCGGTCTCGAATTAATTATATTTTCGACTTCTATTAACATGCTTAAAAGCAGTTCATCAGTAGGATGTCTTGATGGCATAATCTATATATATAAAAAATTGTTGCAAGTGTGTTGTGACTTTATAACTCACGAACGGTCAAACCGAATTCGATAAAATTTTTATGGTTTGTTCGTATGGTCGTCTAGATGGTTTATCTAAAGTTTGCACGAAATCGGACGACGCGATCGTGATTTATGATTTTTCATGTCAACATGTGATTTTGTCCATATAAAAAAAACAACAACAAATACGTAGGTGCCTATGAGCGTGTGCGGTATGTATACGTGTCAGTGTCACTTTGTATAGTTATTTTTCGTCAGTTTAAGCCGTGGCGCATCTAGCGCAAAGTTTTAGGTTTGGCAGTTTAAGTCCATTTTTTTGTGATTAGCCGACTTCAGTTGAAAATCAAAATTTTTAAAAATAAGTGCCACTCTTTCGTTCCTACTACATATGCATGTATGTAAAATTTTCTTTTATTTTCGTTTTTGTCAAAAATGTATGTAAAAAGTCTTATTTCTTTTCAGCACAAAAAAATTTTTATTTATATTTTTATTTGTATGACAAATAACAACTTACGAATGACAAATAATTAGTTGTGACACAATTAAAAAGATAACAGTTGAAATTTCAAATCAAAAAATTCCAAATAAAAAATATCGAATAAAAAATTATTTGCTATTTGAATAAAACTTTGTTCAATAACGCTCAACACTGCTTCCTACACACGGTAAATACACGTTGTAGCGCATACAGTCAGTGTCAGTGATTGATCATTTTAAGGTTCTTTTTCATCGAACTCGAATTGTGGACAGACGTAATCGGTAAGAGTCCCATTTGATTTTTTTGTTTTTTCATATATTCAGCTATACATCATCAAACAATTCATTTGGTTTTGTTTAAGCGTTTTAATACAAACAGGCAGCAGTATATATACACTTTCCATTTGCATTTGCTGGTTGAATTGCTATCGGATTTGAAATGCCACGCGCAAGACGTTCAAATATTGGCAGACGTACACGTCATTCAACAGTTGTTTCAACCAATCGAAGATCACAAAGTGAACAAGATCGTAATCAACAAAATGCATCACAGAGGGAACGACGTAGACGTATAAACCAATCGGTTCATAGTGCAAACACGATTGAAGGTGCAAGGTCAATAAATCGACGTACGCGTCCCTCAATTCAAATCATACGACAAGTGGAATTGGCGGCTTATAATTATGATAGCACAATTGATTACAGTATGCATTCTTATATTGGACAAATGAATAAACAATGTGTGCATTGTAAAGCAGTCAAATTTATTAACGAAACGCCTGGCATGTGCTGTGCTGGTGGGAAAGTTAAATTGCCTGTATTAGAACCTCCACCAGACCCTTTGCACTCATTAATTTATGGCAATTCACCAGCGTCAAAGCATTTTTTAACAAATATTCAAAAGTACAATTCATGTTTCCAAATGACATCTTTTGGAGCTACAAATATTATAAGAGATGGATTTATGCCGACTTTTAAGGTAATTACTTCGCATGGAATATATGGGTCAGATTCAGATTCAAAATTCAGATTCGTCATCTAAATCTATTTCGAAAACATTACAGATTCAAGGACAGATATACCATAGAGCTGGGTTATTGTTGCCATTCCCAGATGCTGACCATCAGTTTTTGCAAATAAATTTCATTGGTAATGAGAACAGCGAATTAAATCAGCGCTGTGCAATTGCTTCAAATACAAGTCGAGAAATCTTGAGTGAGCTGCAAAGATTTTTACATCAGCACAATGAATTGGTCAAATTATTCAAGATTGCACTGGATCAGATGCCCACGGATGACCATAAAATAATAATACGTGCCGACAGAACACCACTCGGACAACATGCCAGGCGATTTAATGCACCAACAATCGATGAAGTGGCAATCGTAATAGTTGGTGAACAATTTCGGCCAAGAGATATTGTTTTGTACCGTAGGAATGAGCAACTAAATCGTATTTCTGAATTCCATCGTTGTTATGACGCATTGCAATACCCGATTTTATTCTGGAGAGGAGATGATGGTTATCATATAAATATACCGATGATAAATCCAACGACTGGTAAAAAAATGTGATTTTTGATTAGAAAAGAAAGAAAAATAAAAGAATATTTTTTATTATTTTCAGGTCCAGAAACAACGAAAAAAGTTAGTGCGATGAATTTTTATTCGTATCGATTGATGATTCGTGATCAAGAGGACAATTACATTTTGCGATGCAATAAACTTTTCCATCAATACATTGTGGACATGTATGCTAAAATCGAGAGCGAACGATTGAATTTCATCCGTCATAATCAAGCCCGGTTGAGATCTGAAGAGTACATACATTTACGTGATGCACTTTTGAATGATGTGGATGTGAATGACATTGGACGTTTGACGATATTACCATCGTCATATACCGGTAGCCCACGTCATATGCACGAGTATACACAAGATGCCATGTCATATGTTCGTCATTACGGCCGTCCAGATTTGTTCATCACATTTACTTGCAACCCAAAATGGCCTGATGTGTATGATTACTTATTAGATGGTCAGGTGCCAACAGATCGACACGATATAACCGCTCGCATATTCCACCAAAAATTGAAAAAGTTGATGGATCTTATTGTCAAGCTCCGTGTATTTGGAGAAGTGCGCTGCTATATGTATACAATTGAATGGCAAAAGAGAGGCTTTCCGCACGCTCACATTTTGATATGGTTGGTACGGAAAATAACACCAGATATGATTGATAGTGTTATATCGGCCGAAATTCCAGATCAAACCATCGATCCACAATTATTCGCAGTTGTCACGAAAAATATGATACACGGTCCCTGCGGTGAAATCAATCCAATTTCACCATGTATGATCGATGGCAAATGTTCAAAGCGTTTTCCAAGACAATTGATTGTTGAAACAATACACGGTGATGATGGATATCCACAGTATCGTCGACGATCAGCTCAAAATAATGGTAAAACTACTACCGTTAAAATCCGGAACCAAGTCTTTGAAGTTGATAATCGCTGGATAGTGCCGTATTCACCGTTGTTATCAAAAATTTTTAATGCTCATATAAATGTCGAATACTGCAATTCAGTCAAATCAATAAAATACATTTGCAAGTATGTTAATAAAGGTAGCGGATATGGCTGTTTTCGGAGTGGCTGCTGAAAATAGAAATGATGAAATTTTGCAGTACCAAATGGGAAGATATATTAGTACTAACGAAGCTATTTGGCGAATTTTATCGTTCCCAATACATGATAGACACCCTGTTGTTATGCATTTAGCAGTCCATCTTGAAAATGGCCAACGTGTTTATTTTACTGATGCAAATGCCGCACAAAGAGCAGTACAGCCTCCAGCAACTACACTGACAGCTTTTTTCAAGTTATGTGAAACGGATGAATTTGCAAGAACACTACTATATTCGGAAGCACCACGATATTTCACTTGGAACGCATCAACAAAAAAATTTCAACGCCGCAAACAAGGTACTCCTATTGATGGCTACCGAGGTGTTTTTTCAACGGATGCTTTAGGCCGCATTTATACAGTTAGTCCAAATAATGTTGAATGTTTTTATTTGCGGTTGTTGTTGGTGAATGTACGTGGGCCACAGTCATTTCAGAATTTAAGAACTGTTGATGGTGAATTGTGTGTAACATATCGTGATGCATGCCAACGGTTGCGTTTTCTTGAAGATGATACGCATTGGGATGCTACGCTTCATGATGCATCAGTTTCAGCTCACCCAAATCAAATACGTATGTTATTCGCAATAATAATATCAACATGCTTTCCATCAAACCCACTTGAATTGTGGAATAAATATAAAGATTTCATGGCTGAAGACATTTTGATTCGACTTCAACATCGTTCGATGGATCCCGAATTGGGACATACATTAGAAATGAATAATGAGGCTTTGATATTGATTGAAGATATTTGCCTTATGATTGCAAATAAAGCATTAGGACAATTAGGCATGATCGCACCTAATCGTCCAATGCATGATTTATTTCAGCGAGAATTGCAACGCGAACAGCTGTTTGAATGTGATGAATTGCGTGCGTTTGTGCAAACAAACATTCCACAATTGAATGTTCAGCAAAAGAATGCATACGATAGAATTATGCAAGCTGTCATTAACAACACTGGTGGATTATATTTTTTGGACGCTCCTGGTGGCACTGGAAAAACATTTCTCATTTCATTAATCTTAGCAACAATTAGATCCGAACGAAAAATTGCATTGGCACTTGCTTCTTCTGGTATTGCAGCTACATTATTGGATGGTGGCCGAACTGCACATTCCGCTTTAAAATTGCCATTAAACATGCAAACGGTTGAGATTCCAACGTGTAATATTTCAAGAAATTCTGGAATGGCCAAAGTTTTGCAACAAGCAGCAATTATTTTATGGGATGAATGTCCGATGGCCCATAAAAAATCTTTGGAAGCATTGAATCGAACATTACAGGATCTACGTGGAAATCAACAGTTGTTCGGAGGTACATTAATATTGCTATCTGGTGATTTTCGACAAACGTTGCCCGTCATTCCCAGATCGACTCCAGCTGATGAAGTTAATGCATGTTTAAAAAGTTCGTTTCTTTGGGGAAATGTACAGAAGTTGTCGCTCAACATAAATATGCGTGTGCGTCTTCAAAACGATCCATCAGCACGTGAGTTTTCGAAGCAACTGCTACAGATTGGCGATAGCAAAATTGCAAGTGATTTAAATGGCTTTATCACGTTACCAAACAACTTTTGCAAAATTATGCCATCAAAAGAAGAACTAATTGATCGCGTTTTTCCTAACATTGTTCAAAACTATAAAAATCATGATTGGTTAAGAGAACGCGCAATTTTAGCACCAAAAAATGCAAATGTTAATGAAATAAATTTTCAAATTCAACAGAAATTGCCAGGTGACTTGGTATCATACAAATCCATTGATACTGCTACGAATGAAGAAGACGCAGTAAATTATCCGGTTGAATTTTTGAATTCTTTGGAACCACCCGGTATGCCACCGCATCTTTTAAATTTGAAAATTGGTTCATCGATCATACTTCTTCGAAATCTCAATTCTCCAAAACTCTGCAATGGAACGAGACTTTCCGTGAAAAAATTAATGCCCAATTTGATCGAAGCAACAATTCTCACTGGCAAAGCAAAAGGAGAAGTTGTACTGATACCACGGATTCCATTAATACCAACAGACATGCCATTTGAATTCAAACGTCTTCAATTTCCCGTGCGTTTATCCTTTGCTATAACCGTTAATAAAGCTCAAGGACAAACGCTTCAAGTGTGTGGTGTGAATTTGGAGGAACCGTGCTTTTCTCACGGACAATTATACGTCGCATGTTCCAGAGTGGGAGCACCAACAAATTTATTTATTCATGCACTACACAGTCAAACAAAAAATATTGTATACACTATTGTATTGAACTGACTTTGCTTTTTTTTCATTATTTCCAAAAAAAAAAAAAAAAAAAAACCAATGAATTTAATTCAATGTTAATATTCATGCGTACCAAAGCACGCCGGGAACCGCTATTTATAATAAAATTATTTATTTCTCACTATATAAACACTTTTTATTTCATTTCATAATGATGGGGGTAGTAAAAAAAATATATATCATTGACACGAAATTTGTACTTAATTTTGTTCTTATTACACATTTCAATTATCATTTTACACATTTCAATTATCATTTTTTAAATTTTAAAAACGATCATAAACAAACTAAGGCCACCTAACTTATCTCAATGTAACCAAAGTTTAGTGATGACCATAGTAATGAACGTTAAATTTATTTGAAAATATCTGTGGTTAATTAAACTCTGCAATTTTTAGAAAAGTTATTAGCCTTAAATAAAATTTTAGGCAGGACAACGTCTGCCGGGTCAGCTAGTTTTATATAAAATCGTTTTAACTGAGCGTACTAAACGCTCCCATGCGCCTCCCATGTGGGGTGAAGCTGGAGGATTGAAAGCCCATTTATCGTTGTATTAGTGAATGTTTTCACCAACTCATTTTGGTCAACTTCCATTAGGGCTTCTCGTAGCTCTCTTTCTGCACCGACGAAATTCGTCCCATTATCGCTGTAGAATTCATGTGCGATTCCTCTACCTGCCATAAAATTGCGAATGGCCACAATGAAGGAACTCGTAGTTAGATAATGTGCAATCTCAATATGGACAGCCCTAACAGTCAAACACGTAAATAGACAACCATAGCGCTGTTCCTTGTGTCGGTTTACCGTAACCAAGATAGGTCCAAAAAAGTCCATTCCAGTATATGTAAATGGAGCGGAGTATGACGCAAGGCGGGAACGCGGTAGCTTTGCCATCTGCGGATTCTGCGGTACAACTTTCTCAATCTTACACATTTGACAACAACGAATTATAGATTTGTATGTTGTACGAAGTTTTGAGGCAGAGTATTTTTGCCTTAACTCATTGACAACTGTCTCATGATTACCGTGGTGACACCTTTGGTAGTGTAGAAAATTAATTTTGTTACATGACTTTTGTTGTTATGACTGCTATCCACGCGTAAAATTCCATTGTCTCCGAATTCCATTGTCTCCATTAATCTCCGAATCGAATTTTTATTTTTTATATTTGATTCGCTCGGGAGCGACTCAAATAAAAGAACATTTTAAAAATTAAATTCACTCTAGAATCTAATTTTTGTGTGAGAGCTTTATATTGAGGAGGAGCTGAAATTTTCGGCTCGCGAGCGGAATTTTTACTTACTCTGATTTTAACCATCAATGTGGCTGTTTGAGGTGAGCTCAGCCCAAAAAATGTATTTCTAATGATACTAAAATTTAAATTGCAATACAAGTACAAAACGCTGAAAAAAGTCAGTACTCAGTAATATTTAACTGATAATGAAATTTAATATGCAGTAAAGATGTAATTTATTTTTACCGACACTTTTTTCAGTAATCAGCAAAAATTTAATACAAACTAAATTTCATTTTCAGTAAAACTTTTCTGATTACTGCTGTTTTGAATTCAGCAAATATAAACTGCAGTGTGTCCATGTATGGTATGTACATATGTAAAACTATTAGCTAACGCATATTTGAGCTTTTGCGCAACCAAGAAAAAATATTATCGATCCCCAAGATCGCATTTCAGTGAAAGAGAAATCATTTTCGAAATCATGCCTCGAGGCACGGACAACGTAAATCCAGACAGTACCTCGTTTCTGTCGTTCTCGAATCGAAATAGTTTTCACATTAAGCATGAAACAAAAAATCCCATCGTTTCTCGATTTGTGAGTAAAAACTGTTTCTGTATATCAATGCGAAAAGAGGCAACACTGATGAAGTTTTGATTGGAATATTCCAAGAAAGCTGTCAAGTAAGAAAAAAATATAAACAAACAAAATAAACTAGTGCGAAAAAGAACAACAAAAAGAAGTATAAACATGTATTCAACTGCATTTTATTTTTGCTTTCTTGATTTTTCTGTAATATTGTGGAAAAATTAAAATTGAAATACATAACAGAAAAGATATAGTTCTTATCTTCTCCACTTAAAAAATAAGTTTTAATTTCTTAAAAAACCTTTTTGTAGAAACAGTATCAAAATCTCGCACCATTTTAATTTGTGAGTATTTTTGACGTTTCACATTTTAATATTTTCGACTCACTACTTTTTAGAAACAGATTTTATCGCATTTTTCCAATAAGAATGAAAAAAGCAGTACGTCACAGAAAGTTTTCGCAAAACAAACGTTGTAGAAACAGTCACATGTGAGAAGCGATTTGTTGTACCGATTCCTAGCGTTTTTGTTTCAATTCACATGTTTCATGTAAAAACTTTTTCGATTCGAGAACTACAGAAACGAGGTACAGGATGGCTTTTGTGAGGATGGAAGTCGTAAACTTGTTTCCATCCACATCACACAGTTATATATGATGTTATTTTGCTATAGATATAAAACTCCCTTTTGTCAAATATTTTATGCACCTCTGATAAATTCAGCACGATCAGCTGAGAGAGACAGCAGCCAACAGCTGAGTGAGAATAGCTAGGCCACCAGTGTTACCATGTTGGCATAATTTGTGCCGTTTTGGCACAACTTGTTTGGTTTTGGCACTGGTTTTTTAAAAAATTATGCCAAAAGCTGTTTAGCACAATTTATCCAAAAATTATCCAATTTTTTTAATTTTGGTATAATTTTTTAGCACAATTGTTTTGCAAATGGCACAATCTTCGGTATTGAAATTGTCTGGCTTTTATTTATCCGAAAATATAATTTTTACAGCATGAATATTGTGCTACAATACCACATTTTAAGGTTCGTACACACCTATGTATTTTTTTATCGAATCGAATTTTATTTTCGTCAAAGCGTCGGCTTTTTCTTAACACTACCCCACATCAAAAGTCTAATATTTGTGTTTGCCGTGTTTGCCTCAAAATACCACAATACAACTACAATTCCTCCTGGTTCCTTACGAGAGAAATGTCCGGCATATACAATTTTGAAGTAGAGACGGTTTGATCACTGTTCTCTAGGATAAGTGGAACGGATTCATTTCCAGGAAGATTGACACAAATTGTTAAAAACATTTCTCGCACTTCTTAGTCAAAGAACTGAAGCCTCGTGAACATCCGATGCGTTTTCGTTTCGCAGAATCGGCTGAAGATAGCTTGGCAACAGATGTAAATTTGTACCAAAAAATCATATTTTTGGATGAAGCTAATTTTCACCCCGGTGGCCACGTTAAAAAATAAAAGTCGCATTTGGGGCTCGGAATCCATAAGTCGTCGACCAGAAGCCGATGCATCCACAACGAGTGACTGTTTGCTGCGGTTTGTGGCATGGCGGCCAATTTGGACGGGGTTACGTGCCACACAACCAACGTTCAATCGATGTTTTGGACACTGTGCTATTAAACCGCAAAATCAGCCGAAACTCGGAAGTCTATTGACCTCCTCGCAACTGCGATTTGACCCCGTTAGACTATTATTTCTGGGTCCCCGTGAAAGATAAGTGGTACGCAAACAATTCCGAGTCCATTGAGGTCTTAAAGCATGAAATCGACGAAGTCGTTCACGAGATAAACTCTCAAACAATAGGAAATGAACTGAAAAATTGGGTACATCGAGTGAGTTACTCTAAAGCAAGTCTTGGAAGACATAATATAAACACTGTTGTGTTTCAGTCATAGATGTTGATGACCATAATTTCGAAAAACATATCTATTAGTATTTTTTTTAAACCGAAGTTAAATTCCAAATTTTTCATGGGTTGGCCATGCTTTTTATTTCTTATTAAGTTGAAGAGTTAAGGTGTACTAGCTATTTCAATTTTCCAATGCAGATAAACACCCAGTTCCAGGAGTGACTGTATATATTATGGGCCCAGAATTACAAAAAAAAAACTAAAATGCTAATTTTAGCACAATGTTCTCGCAAACGGCACAATTTTTGAGAATATTTCGCATAATTTTTTAGTCGGTCTGTGGCAACACTGTGGGCCACACAAATTACTGAGCGACAGTACATGTGTTGTTCGCACAACCATGAACACACACACACATGACTGGACCGTATAAAGTGGCCGGCACAGCTCAAACATGTCAGTCATTGGATAGCCGGCGACCCTAACACATCCTAGATAGTTGTAGTCAAAGTAGCTGGTAGCATTGTACACTAGTAGTTTTAGACTTGTAGTGATCCTGTTTGGTTACTTGTTCGGGGACACCCTGCCTGAGGGCATCCGAGCTAGTGTCTAGACAGCGATAAGTCCTGTATACTTGATCGGGGACACCCTGCCTGAGGGAATCCGATTCGGGTATCCTGACTATATCTTGACTTATCTTTGTATCTAATTCTGTAGTTATCCTGTTTGGTTACTTGTTCGTGGACACCCTGCCTGAGGGAAGCCGTACCAGTGCCTCGACAGCGATGAATCCCATATAATCGAGGGGGGACACCCTGCCTGAGGGAATCCGATTTGGGTATCCTGACGATATCTTGCTTGGTAGCCTTAGTCCTCGTTATCCTTTTATTGAACCGTGTAGTTATCCTGTTTGGTTACTTGTTCAGGGACACCCTGCCTGAGTGAATCCGAACCAGTGCCTCGACAGCGATAAGTCCTGTATACCCGATCGGGCACACCCTGCCTGAGGAAATCCGATTTGGGTATCCTGACGATATCTCGCCTTAGCCCTCGTTATCCTAGTATTTAATTCTATAGTGATCCTGTTTGGATCCTTGTTCGGGCACACCCTGCCTGAGGGAATCCGAGCTAGGGCCTAGACAGCGATAAGTCCTGTATACTCGATCGGGGACACCCTGCCTGATGGAATCCGATTTGGGTATTCTGACGATACTTTGCCTGGTCTCTTTTCAGAAGAAGGTTGATCTGACACCAATCATAACAGTCAGCCCTACCATCGTACTGCAGCGGAAGACAACGTATTCCCGTACCCCGTAGGATCCTGAAGTATGTCAAGTCACAAATATCGACTCCCGTGTACCCGTCCCGTCGTCTGTTTTACGAAAGCAACTGGCGTTCGAACGAGCCTTCCCACGAAACACCGCCAGATCCCAAGCCAGCCGTCTAAAACTACTGTGTATACAACCGTCAATTACAGCATAACACGCCGAGGATCCTACAAGGCTTAGCAAACCCAGAAGATTATCCCAGTGAAATATCCTAGAGTGTGCATTAAACACTCAAAATTGTAAATTAGTTAAGGTCAAAAGAATTGAAATTAAAATAAAACAGTCATCAAACACGAACAACCGGTCTTTCTCTCTCTCTCTCTAGCGAATCTAAATTGTATGTAACGGACTCTGGATACCCCTGAGCGTATCCTAGCTTCAAAGAGAAAAACACGTCGTTACACTTTTCAAAAATAAACTCGTTTAATTATAGAAAAACACACATAACAATTTACAAAATTAAATAAAAATATTCCCGGCGGGGTTTAACCCCCACCCCTCTGCGCAGGGGCCGGCCAACAAATATATTTATTTTATATAGTTGATGGAATATTTATGTGACTACTATTTGAACACGAATTCTAATACTGTATTTTTATGCGTTGTATCTTCAATTTCAGATCAATGAGATTTTAGAAATAGTCAAATTGGATAATACAACTTAATTTATATAGTAACAACTTCTATTTAGTAAGACCTATTTATAATGTATCAAGAACATAGAATCTAGTCAAAATTCTAATAGAATTCTAATCAACTAGTCTTTTCCATGTGTGTACTCGAACCCACTAAATAACGTAACTCAACGCAGGTAGTCACGGAATAGCTGCAACGTTTTGTGTACTACCAAAACGACAAAAGTAACGCGAAGTGACTAATGTACAAATTATAGAATAGCACCCTTAATATTATTTAAAACCTCCTGTGGAACCACAACTTAAGTCAATATAGGTTGATTGTCCCATATAACATAACAAATGCGAATCAAAGTAATGAAAAAGAATTGAGAATAGGACGCTTATTATATGTCATTTCATTAAATTCTTGATTAGGGAAATGTGGCTTATGAGCCGAAAAGATCTGCATTATACCACCCCATGGTTTGGAAAAAGCGTTTGTTTGGAGCCGCAGAGCAAAACGTGTCTTTTTGATTATTGCGAAATGTTGGTAAATCCAAGATTATTTTTTTCATCCGATTATAGGATAAAATTCCGGCTTTTTCCCATCTCTAGTTATAATCTTTAGACTATGAGAAGAGATAAAAATTGTCCAAATGAGATTTTTTCCAATAGAACTTAACGAAATTCATGCAGACATCAAAAAAATATTTTGTTAGAATGTACAACAATTCACGTTTTGGTCTGCTTCTCCTCATTTCGCTATATCTGCTTAACAAAATAATGGTAATTTTTACTGATAAATTTGAATATTCTTAACTTGTACGAAAAATAATTTTATAATTTGTTTGAAAAAAAATTTTATAATTCCTTTTTTTTTAGATATTTGTATGTCATTATGTCTCTCAGTTTTCTCAGTGACGCAAGTGTTTTTTTTTTTTGTTATCTACTCTAATGGCTAAATTTTGTGGTAAATGCAGAACCGAAATTGCTACTGCAGATTATTTAAGCACATCATTTGACTCTGTTAAATGTTCATCAATTTGTGAACGATTTTTTCACACAGAGTGTGCTAATTTATCATCGGATCATATAAAATTGCTAACAAATAATCCAAACTTTTTGGGGCGATGTGATTGCTGCATTGTTATGCCAAATGATGCTCAAAACAAAATCGAAGTGCTTTCAATACAAATGAGAGAAATGCAAGAGAAATTTCCCGTACTTGCACGCAAATTGGAAGATGTCAATAATTACAACAACTCAAAGAGAAATAACTCAACAAAACATAAGCATTCTGTTAACGAGTCTGCGAATATCAACAATGATAAACAAAAGAGTGTTTCTGAAGCCCCCCTTGCTTCCCAATCTGTTGTGCATGTTGTGGAAGAGAGTGAGCATTTTTAAGATGCTATCAACGATAATGTTAATGGTGAGGGGAGTCGAAACGATTGGGTTACGGTTAGAAATAAAACGAAGGAGAGAAAGAATAAACCAAAACAAAAAAAAATAATGTTTTTGGTGTTAATACTGCTTGTGATGATTTAGAAGTTGTACACAGAATTAAGTACATACTTACATGTTTCTAAATTTAAAGTAAACACGGAAGCAGAGGCAATCATAAAATTAGTTGTTAATTAACTTAATGGTTAATTAACTTTAAAAAAAACGAAAAAAATATATAAAAGTCCAATATTTTGATTTTGAAGCTTAACTTGAGGCCTATGCTAGGAAAATAAATAAAATTTTGGAAAAAAGTAAAAAAACTTTCATTTTTTCTTGTATTTCAAACTTTGAACATAAATATCTCCGGTCTTAGAAGGGCTAATGCGAAGTATTATACCTTAAAACAAAGCCTGAAGTGTTGCCTACAACCTGAGTCTAGGTAGAAAATAGGTTTACTAGGGCTGTTTTTTGAGAAAATCAGATTTTTAGCAAAAAAGTGAGGTTAAAAAATCGTATTTTTTAAATTTGCCCCCAATGGGTTAATAAACTGTAATATATTTACATGCAGATTTAAAGAGTTTTTAATGGTCTTTGTAATGATATTCACCGGAACCAGATCGGACCATAAATATGTGAGATATGGCCAATTATATACTCAAGTTTTAAAGGCCCATATCTCAAGAAGTTGGACCGAGCGCAAACATTTGTTTTTTTTTATTTTAATAAGCTTTTTAAGCCCCTTTTAAGCCAAAAAAAAAAATTGGCCTATGGCCGGTAAAATTTGTTTAAATAGCGCAGACTTAGCTATATCCATATATACCGATTTCTCAAAAACTGGAGCCAATCTGACACTTCCAAAAGTACTTTCGCACTCAGGAGACTCCCCCCTAATAGTTCGAAAAGGATTCATCGAAGTTAATTTTTTCGACTATCACAGTGTTATCAATTATTCCGAAGCTGTTGGATAAAATAGTCAATCGACGACTCTTTGGAGCCCTTAAAAATCACATTTCTACTACTCAACACGGATTCTATCATGGAAGATCGACTGTCACAAATCTTTGTTTATTTACGCATTATTGTATTAATTCCATTGAACGGGGCATTCAAGTAGAAGCTCTTTATACTGACTTTAAAAAGGCTTTCGATAAAGTAAATCATTCAATGTTATTATGGAAGCTCTTCAGAATGGGAATTCATTCCAGCTTGGTTAACTCCATACATAACAGATAGAGTTATTTTGTTCAAATTGGTAAAGCATTGTCAGAACCCATTTACGTAAAATCTGGCATTACGCAAGGTAGCCATTTGGGCCCTTTACTTTTTCTTCTGTTTATAAACGATATAACTAATATATTTAAAAATAGTCAAGCCTTATTATATGCTGACGATTTGAAAATATTTCAAAGCATTTCCTCCACTGGGGACTGTATAAATTTTCAGCAGGACATTTCATCGCTTATATCATGGTGTCGAAATAACCAGCTTTTTCTTAATATTTCTAAATGTAATATTATAACTTTTTCTCGTAAGAAATTGCCTATTGTTTATAAACACACGTATGAAAATAATCTGTGCTTTTCACGAGTTAACATTATAAAAGATCTTGGAATTTATTTCGATTATAGTCTGACTTTTAAGGAACATATGGACTATGTAGTTTCTAAAACTAATTCCCAACTTGGGTTTTTAAAAAGAAACACTAAAATGTTTTTAAATTTAAAGACCATTACGGTGCTGTTTGAATCTCTTGTTAGATCTCAAACTGAAAACTTAAGCTTTGTTTGGAGTCCCTTTTACGAGAACAACATTAATCGTATTGAGAAAATCCAAAAACGCTTTTCAAGAATTGCTCTTCGAAAACGCTTTCCTTTTGAGAACATGCCATCTTACTAAAATCGTTGCCAGTTGCTCGGCATTCGAAAATTAACAGACCGTAGAAAACTTCAAGGAATTCTTTTGTACTGTACCATTTCACAGAACTAATTATGGAATGAATGAGCCATTATGTAGATGTTTTCGAATATTTAATTTTGTTGCTAATACTGTAGATATTTCTCTTAAAAAATTGCCATTTAAACATGCTGTATTAAGAATTTTGGATACTTGTCAAGAATTTTAAAAACATCAAAAACGAGTAAAATGATTAATATTAATTTAATTCATAGTATATTCGGAATTGTATTTATGATGGATTAAACTACTCTGCACAATGTGTTATTTTGTACATATAGTTTATAAGTTTATTTGCTAGCCTGTAAGAGCTTTGCTCGGTAGATGGAAATAAATAAACAAATACTCTGAAAATACTCATCTCATAAGTACGAAAAATTCACATATGTAAGTCTTTGTGCCGTTTTGTCACAGACGGAGTACAATTATACACTGAACGCAAAAGCACCGTCACAAGGATGAAAATGTTCATCACCGAAAAGTGATCTAACTTATAGTTTCATTCCCTCTACGAAAGTGTGATCATCAACTGCAAATTGTTCATCACTGTGATGAAAGTATGTTGTTGCTGTAATGAATTTGATTCATCATTGCAACGAATTCGTTTCGTTGCTGCAATGAATTTGTTTCACTGCTGCAATGAATTGGTTTCGTTGTTGCAACGAATAAGTATCGTTCTTGCAATGAAATTATTTCATTGGTACAATCAATTTGTTTAATTGTCCCTTCTTTAACCCAGTGATCGCTCTGTAAGCATTTCCTTCTACTGCTCTTTCATTTATTTTAAACAAAATTGTTAATCTTTCGATTGCATACATTTCATTATACATTAAATCGTAATTTTTGTTGTTCGTCTTACTTGAAATACTTTGTTTGTTTGACTTCTACGTTTTCGTTGACTTCGAATCCAAATGCCAAAGCAGCGAAACAAGCGCGACCCAATAATGGTTAAAACACAAAAACACAAGTATTTTGTTGCTATTTGTACCGTCACGTTCATACACACACACAAATGTTTAGCAACATATTTCGGGGCATGAATGAAAGAAATAATAAGATTACGCCAATGGTGCTTAAAAACTGTTCTCTCTCAGCGCATCTACGTCACTTTAGCGAGAATGTATTAGTAAATTGTGAGATATGTATGAAGATTCAGCAAAAATTATAAACTCAGACGAAATTTTTGTAAATAGCAGTGAAACGTTTGTTAAAAGAAAAAAAAAGTTTAGAAAAAATATGACTGTATGAAAATCTAAAATTTGTAATACATTTAGGCCCGGTCTGTTCAATTGTGGTTAAATTGGTGGTTTGGTTACCAGAGATTTTGCTTAACCCGTGATAATGAATCTATGGTTAAGGAATTGCGTCTTTTCACCATTTTTTCGGTTTTGGTTAACAAACCGTTGGTTATCGAAAAATTCCAATATTTTTCCAGTCTAGCAGTCAAATCAATCACTACCCTACGGGAAAAGTGGTGTTAATTTACCCGAGTGTACCTATCTCAGGACAGGTGAAGAGGCGATGTGTCACCAAACCGGTTCTAAAGTGTTAAATAAAAGTCAATTTGACTGATCTGTAGTATTCTGCGGCGTTGTGTTACCAACGGCGTTGTTTATAAATAAGTAGAAAAGTCAGAAAAATATAAAATATTTATGTATAATTCAACCCTAGACAACTAAGTAATTTATCAAAAAGTTTCATTTAATTTTTCCATACTATTTTAGAGTATATTAACAAAAAAAAGATATCCTACTGCCGCCGTCATATTGTTTTTATGCGACGGCTAGCAGCACATAAACATAAGTTACGCCGTTATCTACATGTCGTTTAGCTGCGGTGTGTATAATGTAAACAATGATAAATTGCTCACAATAGTTGCAGAAAAACGGAAAACAGTCGCAAGAGATTAAAATTTGTGAAAATTTGTGAATAATTGTGAAATTTTCGGTTTCTAACTTTAAAAAAGTGATAAAAAGTTTGTATGTATTGGTATAATTGGTGTGGTATGGAAAAAACCTAAAAAAATGTCCGGAAGAGGTTCGAGCAAGCGAAACATCAGACGATTAATTAAAATGCAACAAATTAAAAACGTAGATAGTTTGCATTGTGTTTCTTCAAATATCGAAGGCAATAGAAGTACAATTTCGGAAAATATTTCGTATTGCCAAACATTAAATGAGGCCTCTGTGGTCGGTGCCACAACACAAAACACTATATCAACAGAAAATGGCTCCTCGGAAATAGCAGAAAGTATTGGAACTACTATAAGTCAATGTGTTGGAAATTTAGAAACATTAAATGATGGAAGCGATACAGTAGAAGGGAGTGTGAGGCGTATATCTTTGGGAAGCAGTTGCTCGCTAAATGTTTGCGTACCTTTGAAAGAAAAGCTTAAGAACTGGTATATACGAAATCAACCGACACGAAAAACTGTTGAGGAACTGCTAATAATTCTCAACGAAGAAAATCTGAGTGTTCCTCTCAGCTTAAAGACCTTAATTCCTAATAAGGAAAAAACAGTCGTTAAAAGGATTTCACCTGGGTATTATACCCATTTAGGTATTAGAAATCAACTTAGAAATGTTGATTATTTGCTTTTGGAATACAATGAAATTATTATTGACATCAACATAGATGGCATACCTCTGTTTAAAAGCTCAAGAATACAATTGTGGCCGATTTTAATTAAAATTATAAATATCAAGAGCACTTCCGTATTACCAGTGGGCATTTATATTGGAAAGAAAAAACCAGATGATATTTCGGAATATATGTCGGATTTTGTTTTGGAGACAAAGGACATAATTGACAATGGTATCAGGATAGACCATAAGATTCTCCAACTGAAAATTAGAGCCATAGTTTGTGATTCGCCAGCAAAAGCGTTTCTTTGTGGAATTTTTGGGCATACTTCCTCTCATGGTTGCACCAAATGTGTCCAGGTCGCCAAAAAAATTGATAAAGTTTTAAGTTATTCTGAAAAATCCGCCATACTGATAACTGATGACAATTTCAAAAAAAGGATATATACAAATCATCATAAAAAGGAATTTCATTCGCGGTTAACACCTTTAGAAACAATAGAAGTGAAAATGATAAGTCAAGTTGCTCTAGATAGCATGCATCTTGTTGATTTGGGCGTTGTGAGAAAAATGCTATTGCGTATTTTACACAACAAACTCAATTTAAAATGTACAAAGCAAAATATTGACAACATATCTGTACATTTAGAATCTCTTCATCGCTATATTCCGAAAGAGTTTGCCCGTTATCCAAGAAGCTTGACCGATATATTCCATTGGAAAGCTACGGAATTCCGCCAATTTTTATTATATTCTGTCATTTTAGTTCTAAAAGCAAATGTACACAAAGAGGTTTACTTTGAGTTCCTTTTGCTTCATTGTGCATGCAGACTTTTATCAATGCCTAAAAATTTACTTGAGAATATTGAAATTGCACAAAAGATGATAGAGCAATTCGTAAAAGCTTTTCCTTCAATTTTTGGTGCCAACAGCATATCACACAATGTACATAACCTTTTGCATTTGAGTGAATGCGTTAAGCAGTTTGGAGTTCTGCAGAATTTTTCTGCTTATGACTTTGAGAATTATCTTCAAATTTTGAAAAGTTATGTCAAGCAGCCTACGAAAATACTGCAACAACTATTTAACAAAGTTCAATTGGAGGAAAAAACAGTAACGTCTAAAATTCAAGGTTTTAAGCTAAAAAATAGAATTGTTCAAAGTTATACCAACGAACAATATACCTTCACTACAAAGGATCCTGACAAATATTGCTCTATTAAGCCTGACATTCCACTTAAAATCAAAGGATTTGATTGTAAGCGGAAACTTGTAATAGGAAATAGACTTAAAAACAAGAAAAGCTTTTTTACTGAACCACTTGACTCACTAAATGTTTTCGGGATTTGTTTGGTGGACTTAGAACCTTCGGATTTGGAGGAACAGTTTGACGTTAAGGATATAACAAATAAATTTATTAGTTTTCCATACCAACACCAAATGTTGTTAATACCAATGCTTCACGGCTGCTTTTAGAATATTTTCATGTTGCTCTACATATATATTTTTAAGATCAATATGATCCGCAAACGAACAGCAACAAAGGCAAAATTAAAATCTTTTGATTCTTCTGAGTCGGAAAATGCTTCCCCAGAAAATACATTAAATGAGAAGTCAACGAATTTACAGAAAGATACAAAGGAAGCCATGTTACAACAAACGACGATGAACTGTAACAATTGCAAAGATTTAAAACAATATATGGACAATTTGGTAAAAAAACAAACTGGTATTTACTATACATACACTTATGGTAAACAATATAGAAAATAAACATTTTGCTTATTTCAGAAACACTACAAGAACAAAATGTTAAAATAATGCAGGTATTGGGCGAATTACAAGTTTTAACTAAGCTGCTAGTCCATCAAGAAGAAGCATCAGTTAATTTGAAATCAACATTTCCCCTTGAAAAATATGAAGACTTGATTGAATTGGATAGAAAAATTAACAATTATAACAAACATCTATCATCTTGGTATTCCTGCAAAACTCATACGCCTTTGCAGGATGACCTTGACGAACACCAAATCCGCAGTGAAAGTTGGTAAGGATCTTACCGAACCTTTCGAAACTAAGCGAGGCCTCAGGCAAGGCGACACCCTATCGTGCGATCTCTTTAACATCTTAATGGAGATCATTATGAGAAAAGCTGCAGTCAATATGAATAAAACCATCAGCAGCAAAAGTCACATGCTGCTCGCGTATGCTGATGATATAGATATCATTGGGCGCACAATTAGAGAAGTTACTGCGGTTTTTTCGAGAATTGAGAAGGAGTCAGCAAAAGTGGGTCTGACGGTGAATGAGGACAAGACAAAATTAATGGTTTCAACGAACAGGGCCTCCACGCCATTAGACCAAAGCGTGAACGTTGATAACCGTTATAACTTCGAGGTAGTGGACGAATTTATATACCTCGGATCTGCCGTGAACAAAAACAACAACGTCAGCCTTGAGATCAAACGGAGAATTGTGCTTGCGAATAGATGTTATTTTGGGCTAAGCAAGCACTTTAGAGATAAAGCCCTCTCTCGAGTAACAAAAGTCCAGCTGTACCAGACTCTCATTCAACCTGTCTTGCTTTATGGCGCAGAATCCTGGGTCCTATCGCAAGCAGACGAAACATCTGTAGGAGTCTTCGAGAGAAAAATACTCCGAAAAATTTATGGCCCTATAGTGCACAACGGCGAGTATCGGCGACGCATGAACCATGAGCTGTATGAGCTTTATCCTGACATTGACATAGTTAAGCGGATCAAGATAACGCGATTGCGCTGGCTAGGCCATGTCAGTAGAATGGATGAAGATGAACCAGCGCGAAGGCTTTTCGAAACCGAACTCGAAGGAAGACGAAAAATAGGAAGACCAAGACTCCGCTGGAGGGATCAGGTTGACGAATCCCTGCGTACACTTGGTATTGCCAACTGGAGAGATAAAGCAAAAGATCGAACTGGTTGGCGAAATATGTTATCTTCGTTTTGTAAGGTCCCTGACCCCCCGGGGTTGTCCGAGACCGGATAAGTAAGTAAGTAACAAACATCTATACGTAAGTAATTTACGTTTCGTCTTCTCTATCTCTATTGTATTTTTTACTACGCGTTATTATAATTAGGTGACTACAATGAAAGGATTGATAAGAAATGACTTCTGTAAAAATATTGGCCTAATCATAACAGAAGATCTGGTAAATACCTTCAATATTGACGGAACTCATGGAAAGAAAAGGATGAAAATTTTCAAAAATGTGTTTGCCGCAATCGAAGGTAAAAAACAAAATCATTGTATACAAAATATAAATAATCAGAGTTTTTTTTTTATTTAGATGCCGTAGGGGCCAACTCGGCCATAACTGATGTCGAGGGAAATATAAGAAAGGCTATATATTTAGCAAAAAAACGCCATCTAAAAAAAACCTCGCCTGGAAACAAAAACAGTAGTGAAATTGCATATGAAATGGATATATAATAAGTACTAACTTTTTCATTAACTCCTATTTTTAGTTGATCTCACTATTTTTGAGCCTTTTAAGTTGAATTTAAATTGAATTAAATATAATTTATGTTCTTTGAAAAATTTATAAAAACTAAAAATCCAAAAATATATATGGATCTCATTTTTGGTACAATAAAATGAAAATTTAATATATTTGCTTTGGCATTCTCATGGGGGTGTTATCTAAAACCGCTTCATTTCGCAGTCATTTGCGACTGGTTTTTAGTGAACGTGTCATAGGGCTAGTACTGTTGAACCGGTTCAAGACACGTCACAAAGTATTAGTTAGGTGACGGGTTTTTATTAAACCTGTCATAGGGGTAGTACTGTTGAACCGGTTCAAGACACGTCACAAAGTATCAGTTAGGTGTCAATTAACACTTCAGTGGCCAACCCCATACAAAACGTACCGGTTCTCTGCATACAAAAGTTCCGGAACTAGAACCGGTTGATGCACCCCAGGCGACCGGTCCCGTGGCTGGTACTCTACCGGTTCATTTTCCCGTAGGGTATGGTTAACTTTTTCGGTGACACCTGTCTATTGTCGACAGCTCATAGTGAGTTATTTTATTATTATTGATTATTTTGCCTATATTACTCATTATTTTCATTGGTTTTTAAGAAAATGTCGCAGTCAAAGCAACGATCTGTGAATTTCTCGAAAAGTGAAGAGGAAAAACTTGTAGCTATGGTGTTAGAGAAAAAAAATATTTTCGAAAACAAAAAAACTGATGCAGTTACATCAAAACAAAAGGCTGCGGCATGGGAAAAATTAGCACAACAGTTCAATGCATCTTCAGAAACGAACATAGTGAGTATTTCTATAGAATTCACTATTTTCACATCAAAATGCATTCTTGTATATATTTTTTATTCTATAGATTCGTACCGCAAAGGTATTGAAAGAAAAGTACAACAACATAAAACGCACGCTGCGCAAGACGAAAGCAAATGCTCGGAAAGAATTATTTATGACTGGTGGAGGTCCAGCACCGAAAGATAAAGAAAATTCTAATCCTGTTCTTGGTCAATTGAGCGATGTTATGGGCGTAAGTGTTGACGGCTTGCCAGCTAGGTAAATTTTATTTTTCATACGATTTATCCACTGCGATCAATATGAAAAAAACTAATCAGACTATATATTCTCTATCAGAAACGATGACGATCAAATTATCAATACAATCGATGTTGATGATCTGTGCACAATGATTATATCATCAGAGGATTTGGTTGATGAAGTGGATGCTGAAGGTTCCATGATAAACCATATATTGTATAGCAATACCATCGAGAATGAACGTGAGACCATAATCGGTCCAAATGAAAAAGAATCCGTGGAAAATAATAATACTGAATCTCCGATGGATTGGAGCAAATACCGTCCTACCATGCTTCGTACAAAAAAATCAACTTTTGAAGACTCAAATGGCATCTAAGCATGAATTAATAACATCTGCAAACCTTGCGGATTTGAAAAAACAAATTTTGGAGGAACAATTGGAACACGCACGTTTGGAGCACAAACAACGTATGATGCATTCGGCTGAAGAGCATACATTGAGAATGCAGATATTGGAGGCTGAATTGAAATCAAAACAAATGTGATCTGTATTATGTGCAATGTATTTCAACCAAATATATTTATGACTGATAAAATAAACGAATTTGATTATACAATTATTAATAAATGTTCAGAAATTATTATTTAATTCTCTGTTTGCTTCAAGAAGTGCCGGAAAATAATCGGCTAATAATACCGTACGAATATTGTCACGTCTGTCTACTTCAATTCGGACTACATCCACAACTTCATCTGGTGGGATGTTTACGTCAAGTGCATCTGGTGGAATCTCTTCGTTAAAATCGACGGCTATGTTGTGAAGAATTGCTGTTGCAATTATCACATCTTGAACTGTTTCTACTTTTACCCTCATTTGAAGTGACAAAACTGGAAAACGTCGTTTCCATACACCATATTGCCGTTCGACAACATTCCGAGTTCTTATTATTGACTCGTTGTATAGTTGTTCAACTGCATTTCTACATTGAAGCAATGGTGTTGCCAGATATGGTGTGACTGCGTAGCCAGAATCACCAATAAGGATATAATTTTTGAAATCTTTTCGTTCCAACTGCATCTTCAAGACCGAATTGTTGAAAATAGTTTGATCATGACACGACCCAGGCCATCGTGCAACAATGTTCAAAAATTTCAAATCAGCCGAACAGACGCTCTGCACGTTGAGTGAAAAGTATCCTTTTCTGTTTCGAAAATGCTCCGCATTATCTCCACCAGGAGATTGGATTTTTACATGAGTAAAATCAATCGCTCCAATGAATCGTGGAAATTTTGCAATATCGTAAAAGGCTTAGCTGGCTGTAGACAGTTGTTCATCAGATTGTGGCATTTTGATAAAATCCTTTCTCAGCGAAGCAATGGCAAATGACACTCGCTGAATTATAACTGAAACTGTAGCTTTACAGACACCAGAAAAATCTCCATCTGATATGAGCATAGTGCCTAATGCATAAAATCGTAGGGCGATCAGTAGCTTAGCCATTGGCGTAACATTGCAGCTCCTAACAAATAAACCTTCTATTTACATTATTGTAACTTTTATAATATTCTGGAACTCACCTTTGAGTTTTATCTGCCAATTTCGGTCGTATCAAATGCAATATGTTTGCAACAGTTTGCTTTCGCAATCTAAAGCGTCTGAAGAAATCAATATCGTCCCATTTATTAAAATCATCCAATCTTTCATACATATTATATTGTCGTCGTTCAGGAATCAATAATTCCTCCTCACTAACGTCACTACCATCAGAGCACCACAAATCCCAAACACAATTTCCACGTGAACTAAATTTGTGAATGAAATTAATGAATTACGTCAAGATTAATATTGATCACAAACATCAAGATTAATATTGAATAATAATATAATGAATATTTAGAAACTAAAATCAAACTCACTCCATGACACTGAACCGTTGTATATCCGAATGATTGTCGAATATAATACGTATTAACCAAACGTGAAAAGACAAAATTCCAGTTAATCGTTGGTTAAATAGCTTTAACCGACCAAAATCGGCTGGTTAACAATTTCTCTGGTTAGGTAACCAAACCATTCATTTGTTAACCAAACCAAGGTTGAAAAGACGCAATCTATGGTTATCACTGGAAATAACCATGCGTTAAAATTAACCACACTTGAACAGACCGGGCATTAAAGATATATGAATTTGTTAGAGTAAAATGTTGGGGAATTTAATGGTTTTTCGGGCAATTTTATTCAGGACTACCATTTTTTATAATATTAAAATGTTTAAAAAGGCAGGGACCAACTGAATGCAAAACAAATTTTAGCTAACCTGACGTCACAGAGAGAGTGAGAGAATTCATTCAAACATAAAGGACCTGCTCAACGCGAAATCTTAATATCTTTCATTCATGTTTCGGGGTAGTTTTTCTGCTATCGATACGTCACTTTCGTTGCTGGCCTGTTACTCCTTGCATTCTGTTTATTTATCTATTTGATTTATAGACACTCAATTTACACAAACGATCACAGCAATCAAATAAATTCACACAATTTATTTGTCACAATAAGAGATTAATACTAAGTATAACTAATTAGTTTGTTTTAACAATGATATTTACATTGTTCCGGCGGAGAAATACATCTACCACTTGCGCTTGTTGCAAACGAACTGATTTAATGGTGTCGATACACGATGATTCTGAGTTGTGTATCATTATGTATGTGTAAGTGAAAATATAAATGTATGTGTCACACCGACATGATGCATGCTCACTCCCTCACTCAATTTTTTGACTGATTTTCTCTTTTTATCTTTAAAAAAATTAGTTTCGTTGCAATAACGACATTGTTTAGTAAACTATAAATGTTGGCAAACCTCCAAAATAAATAAATAATAAAAATGAACTATAAAAAGTAAGAAATAAACCAAATATCAATAGATTAGATCTCATGCACTTAATTTTTTTTTAATTTTGAAACCATTTTTCTACAAAATCCAAATTAAATAAAATTGTTGTGGGAATGAAAAGCAAGTTATTCCAGCATCGATATGAAAAATTTTCAAAGAAATCATATCAGAAATTTTACGTTGCAGCGACTACCAAATTGTCGGATATACGAAACTTTTCATTGTAGCAAGGAAAAAACATTAACGAAAATGTTTCACCCATGCGACGAAGCGTTATTCTTTCAGTGTAATATATCACGTTTCATATTTATTATTCTACGATCTAATTGAAAGAAAAGACAAGTATCGTTGTTTTACTTCTGCCAAGTTACCAAATAATGGAATTACAAAGGATATAACAACCATAATTCATTTCCATTGACAGCAGAAATTCTGCTGGCACTGCAACGGAAGATATCACACTTTGTTAAATTTGACCCAAAGCGACAAAAATTAAAATACAATTAAACATTGTTGTCAGACAGCCGTCAAACACACCAAAATTCGATAAAATTCCCATCATGTTAAATGCGTAAGAAGAAGATGACCCCAGGCGAACCCAAAAAGCTGCACATTCAAACGAATGCCTTGTCACGGTATTAAGGTCTCCTGCCATATCTAAGATATAATAGTTAAAGAGAAATGAACGCAGGCATTTTAGAAAATAAGAGGAAATGACGTTCAAATTAAACGTTATATTTAATTAAACAAATTAGTACTATGTTGCAATATATAAATAATTGTATCAACTGTGTACATCGCAAGTGGCGTTTGGTCAGTATAATGTACAGAATTTGACATGCTCCACTTAATCATGATGTTATAGCTTCCTAATCTGTTTAATTGTATTAAAACACATATAAGTATATTCACTCTTACGTTGAACCAATGGGCGTGGCAAATGTGCCAATATTCAATAGTGGAGTGGCATTGCGATCAATATTATTCAATATCTTAAGTGGTTTTGGGGATTTGTCGTGACTATCAGCCAGACAAATTTTGATAAGATCGGTTGTGGTTTACGGGAGATAACGAGTCAGCCAACCGAAAAGCCGCTCAAATTTGTTATGGGTGGTACAAAAATGGGCGTGGTACAATAGTTTTTTTTGTTTTTTTTTTTATTTTACAACTACAAATACATGTAGCTGATTACTTTATTTGGACAATAATAATTCACAAATTTTAATTTGGCCTCAGCGCCAAGAAGGCATTATTGAGGCAAGTTGGCAAAACAATTTAAAAGCAAAATGTACAAATAAAATATAGCTTAAAAAGTAGCTTATACAATATATTACATATGTATATATTTACATCAAAAGTGTTTCAATTGTATTATATAGGTATTCTTTGTAAGAGGACTTAAAAATGGAAATTCGATCAATTAGTTTTAATGCTGTAGGTAAATTATTAAATTTAGTTCCACCAATATAATCAATTCGCCGTTTGGTTGTTTCTAATCTGCATCTAGGAATTCGAAGATTTGTTCTGTTCCGTGTATTAAAATTTATTTGATTTTGCGTGAATGGTATAGTATGGTAACCGATATTATTAACCCATTTTAGCCTACTGGGTATTTAAATACCCATGAAAACGTTGACACTTAAAAAATTCTAGCGTTAACCACATGAAAGATATCGGATTTTTTTTTGTAGGAAAGAGGAAAGATGGGCCTACGAAAAAAAAAATACTACAGAAAATTATTGCTTGGTATAACTCAAGTTACATACCGGTTAATATCGGTTTTTTTTTTGTCTGAAAATTCTCTAAAAGAGTGCTGTAAATTATTGAGCAATCGAAAAAAAAAGAAAGTGTTGAACCTTTTCAGATGGTTTAAGGTTTCCTTTGTGCAATACAAAAATCCTATAGTGATATGTCGACACACGTTCCCGTCGCACCTGATTTTTTGAAAATGGGTATTTAAATACCCAACAGTCCATGGTGTATACTAAATATACAATTTCCTGATATATAAAACTATTTGTTTGAAAAGAAAAAATTACACATCTATACCGTAGTTTTATTGTTTTATTGAAATTTGACAATGCTTATAAAAAAAATGAGATCATTGAGCCTTAGCAATCTTTTGTTTGTCTGGTTCAACATTGTTGTGGTACTCGAGAAAACAAGGAGCCGGATGCAAGTTCGCTTGGCACTTCAAGCAACCATATTCAGTTTTCCCCCCACATTGCCGACAACGATGACGATTGTCTAGTTTGCCAATAAAATGGTCAATACGATCTGAGCGCATAGCCAGTTGTCCTGCGGATGCCGATAGTCTACCCGGATGATAATAGTTACTTGACTTGACCATTAGAGTTTCGCAAACCTCAACGCGGAATTCGAATTGAGACATCATTCGTTTCTTTTCATACTTGCAGCAAAAGCAGTGTAATTTCCACGCATTTACCATAGCTGCATCCAACGCGTTTGTTATTAACGGCCAATACCACTTCTTTCCTCGAATTCGGATACGATAATTATTCATCGCGTTATCAAAAAGGTCCACACCTCCCATGCGTTGATTGTATTGGTTTACCAAATAGGGTTGTTCAATTGTGACCATTTTTCGTTGCTTGCGGTCATAGCGCTTTGCGTTGGACATTGGTAAGTGGCTCATAAAATTTGAAAGTAAAGTTACGACCTGAAAACGAGGGAATAAATGAGAAACAAACGAATGAAATTACAAATTCTTAGTGTAACTTACTGCATTATCATTCCAACGCACTGCTATTACAGAATTGTTTTTGTCGAAGCAAAAGTCCGATGACCCGCAAGGTTTCTTTTTCATCTCTTTGATGTCTATCAGTGGGGCATGATTGGTCCGATTATCTCGAACAGTTCCCAGAGCGAAGATTCCTTCGTTTGATAAACGAGCCATTAGTTTATGACTCGTAAAAAAGTTGTCAAAAGTGACAGTGTGCTTGGCGCGGTCCTCCAAATGCGACATAAGCGAAAGAACAACTCTTTCTCCAAGTCCGAAACCTGGGCTTTCATGTACCGATGCACCAGCGTAGGGAATAAATTGATACAAGTAACCTTCTGATGATGACAAACACCAATACTTGTAGCCAAAGCGAATCGGTTTTCCCTTGATGAACATCTTGCAGGAATGCCGGCCGTAGTAGGCTATCATTTGTTCGTCAATTGCAAGGTTGTGCGCAAATATGCCGAATTGAAGGAATTTTTTATTCAATAGATCATTCAATGGTGCAACCTTTGCAAATATATTTTGTGTGTCCAATGCAGCGTTGTCACACACGTGGAAAAATTGTTTGATTTTTTTGAATCTGTCTCGAGAAATACAGTCTTTTATTAGCGCACATCCTAGCGATTCTTGATTCGACCAATACGAATTTGTTTGCGGCAAATTGTGGTAACCAGTTATGTACAGCACCCCCAAAAAGATTTTCATTTCGCTCTTTGATGTAGAAAACGACGGACAATTATTGATCGTAGCGTATTCATTGGTGGATGTGACCAACAGTTCCAACACTTCGTCATCAATGAACATTTCCCAAAGTTGCATAGGATTCATGTCACCAATCTTATCATACAAGGCTTTGTATGAATTAGCTGTATTGTCGAATGGAGCTTTATCAAATTCATAATTTTGTTTTTTACTCCATTTCGATTTTATTTCTTCATCAGTTCGAAGTCGCTTCTGGGTCTTCTTCGTTTTCGGCTGTGATTTACGACGGCAGCCATCAGAAATTGCGGCCATTACTACATCATCTCCCTCTTCTTCGTCGATCACGGTTTCATTACCGTCTGATGGCATATTTTCGTTTCCATCATTGTAAGTACATTGTAATTCGAACTGCCCGACAATCTCACGAGGTAGTTCCGGTTCATCGTCTAACAACTGGACGTTGTCGTCCAGTTCCTCAGTATCGCTTACAGAATCGACAACATCGGGTGGCGTTATAATAATATCAACGGAGTCTGCGTTTTGTCCAAAGTCATCTTCTCCATCAGACCAATTTTCGAGAATAGCTTCCAGCTCGTTAGCAGTCAGAACTTTTTGTCGACGAATCATTTTGCATACAAAATTTTACAAACAAAATCTTACCAATTTACGAATTGTTATAAATTGCTCAGGTTTCTGTTTATTCAATTTTGTTGGTTTATTTCACTTTTTGGTTCATGCAACGCTCTTATTTTACGTGTGCACTACGCGATGACCACCACTTATATGAACATTTTTCTCTTATTTCTGTACGTACACATTTTCTCGCTTATTTCGGGGAAGAACACTTTTCCTTGTTTTGCGAATAAAGCGGCACACACATGATTCGAACGAAATAGAGTGCTTATTCACCACACACGTGCTTATTCACCACACACACAGAATGCAAAAGAAATAGCGCGCGGTAGTTTCAATCAAATAAGTTCTAATGAAATTAGTTTACACTAAAGCCTGTCGGGTATTTAAATACCCATGCTATATCTCGGGTGCTAGGGGAGATATCAACAAAATTCTTTTTTCTTTCAACTACTACGATCCCCCTGGCAAACATACTCAAATTTAAAAAAAATCGTACAAGCCAATCTAGGGTCAGTCGTTAATGGGTTAATACATTTAAAAACAGACATTAAAACTTGAAATTCATGTAACCCATAAATTGGCAATATCGTTTTGCATATTTCTTTATATAATGAAATGGTTGAGTACAACAATGGTAAATTGTATATAATTTGTAATGCTTTGTTCTGCATACATTGCAGCGATTTAAGTAAAACATTGTTTTTATTGTAAGCATATATAATAGCCAAGTAGTTCAAATGAGATTGAATCAAGGATTGATATATCATCAATTTTGATCTTTTTCCCAATTTGTTTTTAAATTTATATAGAATTCCAATTGCTGGAGCTATCTTTCCTTTTACATTACTGATATGTAGATCCCAAGATAAGTTACTTTGAAGTATAATTCCTAAATATTTTATGGAATGAGTTTCATGCACAATGTTTCCATCAACATATACATTAAAATTATTATTAATACTTAAAGAGTGTGGTCTAAAGCGAATAAGATTGGTTTTGCCCGGATTCAGCAGTAATCGATTTAATCTCGCAAATTTAAAAATAAGTGCAGCATCCCTTTCAATTTGGGTTTTAAGTACCAAATCATGCTTATATGGATACAATACACACACATCATCAGCAAACATACACAGCTGACCACTTAAGTTCAGGTTGCTAATGTCATTTAAGTAAATTGAGAATAATAGCGGCCCTAATCCACACCATATTCAACAGAACCAATAAAACTTTTTGCATTTTTTATGTTTACAAGTTGTTTCCTGTTTGTAAAGTAACTTTCAAACAACAAAAGTTCACGACCTTGAATACCATAATACTTTAACTTTTGTAGCATTATCTGATGATCTACTAGGTCAAAAGCTTTAGTGAAATCAAAAAATATTCCAGCAACTCCAGAAAAACCATCATCAAGACCCTTACAAACATTTTTAACAACGTTAAGGACAGCATCTTCGGTACCACATCCTCGTCTAAACCCATATTGAAAATTATACAAAAAATTATTTTCTTCCAGGTAGAATAATAGTTTATCATACAATATTTTTTCGAAAATTTTATCAATTGAAGATAAAACGGCAATCGGTCGATATTTATCTACAGTAGATACATTTATTTCTTTTGGTATTGGTACTAATTTATGGACTTTTAAAATATCCGGATAAACTGAATTATTTATCATTTTGTTAAAAATATCACATAAGATTGGAGCAATTTCTTCCCGACACTCCCTGACAAATTTCGGTCAAATATTGTCGTAGCCTGGACTTTTATTAATATCCATACTTAATATAACCCTAATTACGTCACTGCAACTAATGTTTTCAATCGTGAAGCGATTAAGTTTTAGGAAAACATTGCCTAGTACCGAACTTCATTAAGATCGGTTGTAGTTTACGAGAGTTATCGTGTCGATCAACCGTTCATCCACCCAAATTTCCTGTGCGAGGGACCAGAATGAGTGTGTCGAAACCACTCATTTTCTATAGAAGAGTGCCATTTGACTACATTTTGTCTAGTTAATAATTTCATAAAGACTGGTTCGGTTTTACGGGAGATACCTTGCCGAACAACAACCTGGCTGAACAACTTATGTATGGAAGGTACCTAATATATTTATATATATTTAATTATTTGTCTATCCTGCGCAACAAGAGTCAATCATATAATTATAGCACAGGAATTACGAATTTTGCAGAATAACGTTTTAGAATCAAAGTGAAACGAAATGCATGATACATAAAATTCCATTGGATTCCATTCCAAGTACATAAAATATAAATAATATCACAAATAATATAAAATTTTCTAATACAATAATGAATTCCATTAAATATGAAATTGGAACAAGTACAATATTAGTTCAAATTAAGAGAGATAAAAAAAATTAATGAAAAAATTAATAAAATATAAATACAAATTAATAGTATTTAAATTGTTTCGAGGAGACTTTTCTTAAATTGTTTGGCGTTACTGATGATTTGAATGTGGTGTGGGTGTTTATTGCAGTTGCAATAAAGTATTTCTTGTTTCTTTTATTTTCTTTCTTTCAGGTCTCTTTGCATGCTTTAAAAAAAAACACCCTTTTCTGTTGATGTGCACAAATTCAGTTTATTTGTTTACTTTTTGATGTGTTAACATCTATAGGCGCGGATACGGCCTAAATTCACAAACTGAATACATCCAAAGACAATTTGTCCGACTGCGCTCACACAGATTGTCCGACAGCGATCACACATTGTTTGCCGTTAAACTCCTCCGAAACGGCTGGACAGATTTGTATGAAATTTTGTATGCATATCGGGTAGATCTCCGAATCGGCCAAAATCTATTTTTCATACCTCTAAATGATAACGGTGACCCACCCCTATATAGAACACAGATTTGTCCAACTCGAAACGCAGATTGTTAGACTGCGAAAAAACAACACACACTGATGTAGCGACAGCAAATAGTTGTAGATATTGTTTGTGTGCGAAGCACTGTCAGAGCAAAGAGAACAATGACGTGGTTATACGCCCAGCAGTTTTTTGAGCATTGCATTACTTTTATAATCTAATATTTCTCTTAATATAATGAAATTGGGGAAAGGGTATATTCCATAGTAATCTAACTGGTAATTTATTAAAGCGAATTTCTTCTATGTGCCGTTATTTTTGCATACCAAAAACAAACATTTCAATGAATTTGGCTTTTTAAGTGTCTTTGCTTGAAATAATTGTCAGTAATCTGTCGAAGCATGCGCAACGTGGTCTGTGGCAACGTGGAAAAAGAAAAAAAATCAATGAATGAAATTATTATGAATTAAAGCAAAAAAAACATTAAAGACAAAATATCTGAAATATTGTTGAATTTGTAACCTACGAAATATTGGATTCCTTAGTATTAGGATATAGACCTCAAGGAAATATAACCTAAGAAATAAACGATTGCTTAATAATGAAATATGGAATTGATTGAATGTTAATCATGGAAATATTTCATTCGTGCAGAATGGGTTATCTAACACATGAAACCGTAATGCAAAAAATAATGCTTCAGTTGATAATGAGGTGGCAATATATTATTCCTTCGATTATATTTTGGTTGCTAGTAATGCAAAAAAGAATGTGTTGCTTTTTGTAGGACATTGCCGTGTTAAATATAATGCAATCTGGAAACCATTTTCCATACAAGCTATCGGTTACACTCCTGATTACTATTGATTACCAATAACTGTTGTATGTGCATGTGTCTGTTTCTTTCCATTCTCTTTGCTTTTTGTGGGAATAAAACAAAAAGTATTAAGCAAAAAAATAATAAATAATTATAAGTACATATTAATATTATTTAAATATAACGTCATATGATTGAACGCTGTTTTTTATTTTCCAATGTAACATTAAGCGTGTTTTGGTTAAGCTTGCTTATATATTCGCTTGTTTTGTATGAAACACTTAGCGAGAACTTAGCGATGAGATTCATTTTCGCTAAGTTTAAAACAAAAAAATTTTGACATCTTTTACCGGTTTTTAACCATTTTTCATATTTTTGAACAAAATGACTTCTCGCCAAAAAGCCGTTTTATTTGCAACTTAGCAAGCGATAACCAAACCAAAACACGACTATATACATATGTGTTCATAGAAATCGAACAGGTACCGTGTAGCAAAAACTCATTGGATTTTTTTAAATACAATATTTGGTTTGTTTATGTTATTGATTTTAAATTAGTCTCAGTTCTATTAAATTTAAATGTTTGTTTGAATTCAATGTTCTTTAATGTTTCTATCAGATTCACTGATGATTTAATTTGTATTATAGATGTCTTTAAGTTTGCCAATTTATTTCATTATTTTATTCTTGTTTTATGTCACCGAACGTTGACTCTTATTCTTAGGTCAGAAGAGCGGTTATTCAAGTTAAATTTTCTTTATGTTCTCTGTAATAAACCCTTTTGTTTTCTTTATTATTAGTGCAACCAAACGTTGTCTATTACGCGTATGTAGATCTGCAAAACTATCGATAGTACTATCGATAGTTTTATATTTTGGTGACTATCGATAGATTTTTTCACTATCGATACTATCGGCAAATTTAAAAAAGTAAATACGAAGTCGATTAGATGTAGCCAATATCACATTTGCAACAATTTTTTTACGCAGATTCTTAGCCGCCTGTAAATTTTTATAGTTTAATTCTAATTAGCAAATAAAATTAAGATATTTTGATTTTCCTAATGTAAAGTAAAAATAAACCAATATCAAAAAAAGAGTGTTATCTAATTTAACTGATTTGGTCGAGTAATAATTTTTTGTTAAACTTAGCTAACTAAATTCTGGGGCTGCGGCTAAGTGTCGACTTCAACCTAATAGACTTCGTTTCTATATATGTAAACGCTGCAATTTAAAGTAAGTGTATAGCAAAATGTAAATATAAAAGTTGTTGAATAATATATGTATATTTATATTTTATAGAATACAAATACACATATAATAAGAAGTTGACGGTTCTAGAGAAATGAAGAGGTATCGGCAAATATCAAATAGTAGGGATTATTATAATATTTACTTGTTAAATGTGTATGACCACTTATTCATATATATATGACTGATATGTATTTAGAAAGTGGCAACGAAAATATTGAGGAAGACAGTGACGATGGAGAGCCCGTACCCAAAAAGACGCGTAAGACATCTTCAGATGTTTGGAACTATTTTGAAGCAGTTAAAGAGAAAAACTGTGCTAAATGTCGTTTGTGTGGGAAAATTTATAAAACTATCGGCAATACAATGAATCTATTACACCACCTTAAACGATCACATCCGAGCTTCAATAAAGTGGAAAATCAACTAATGTTATCACGTCTTTTTTTAGAACAACGGAAACATACGGCTCAGAATCTGACCGTAAGAGAAATCTGGATAAAGCTCTTATGTCAATGATTGCTATCGACGTGCAACCTTTTACCATAGTGGAGGATAGAGGTTTTCGAGATTTCGTAACATGTCTAGATCCTCGCTATGATTTACCTTCACGTACGACACTACAAAATAAAATGATGGTTGAAATGTACAATAACACAAAAACAAAGCTGCAATCGATTTTAGATCAAATAGAGTACTGTGCAATCACAACAGACTGTTGGACCTCGCGTGCAAATGAGGGTTACCTTACCGTTACTTGTCACTTCATTACAAACGATTTTTTTTGCGTACTGCTGTTTTGTCGACACAGAAACTTTTAACGGCTACTAACCACACTGCAGACAACATTTCGAAATCTTTGCAAGCAGTGTTAGATGAGTGGGGTGTAATGACGAAAGTGACGTCTATTGGCACTGATAACGACAGCACCATGATCAAGGCGTGCGAATTATTGACACCTTCCATGCATTTCACACACGCTGAATCTTGTAGTGCAGGATTGTTTAGCGCAAAGCAATATAAAAGAGATTTTGACAAAATGTAGGAGGATTGTGACATATTTTAAAAGCAGCACGGTTGCTAATGAAAAATTTAAGGCTGAACAAGGTTAGGAAAAACCATTTAGTTTACTTCAAGAAGTACCCACCTGATGGAACAGCGCCTTGAAAATGGTTGAGAGGATTTTAGTCACAAATAGTTGGATTTCAAAAGTACTATAAGCAACGCCAAAATCCCTACCACCTCTAACAGCAGATGATATCGCAATACTGAATGATATAAAAGAGCTATTGACACCATTTGAGGCAGCAACGACCCAAACATCGTCCAGTACCTCCGGTACAATATCTCTTATCATTCCAATAACGTGTGGTCTTTTTCAAGCTCTGGACGAAATAAAGCCAGATTTGAAGACATTTGAAGGGCAACAGGCTTGTACTTTCCTTACAGAAAAGGTTAGGAAAAGACTTTTTCCATATGAAGAACGATCTGCAGCAAGGCTAGGCACTTGGTGAACCCGCGTTTTAAAAGGAAGGTTTTTTTTTCAACAAATAATGCTGATAATGGATCCCAACTTTTAAAAAATTAAGTGAGCTTCATATGCCGAAGAAGTACTACATGTGTGAAGAATATAGAACCCTCAACTTCCAAGTCCATTCCAAACGATGTACCGCAGCCGTCTCTTTTAAAGTTTGTTGGAAACAAAATAGCCAACAAAGTGAGAATTCAACAAGTGGACGCCATAATATCTGTCAGGCAATATTTTGAGAATGAAAATTCTCCGATGGACAGTGATCCACTGCAATATTGGAAGGTAAAAAGTGTATTAAAGTAATTTAGCCACAAATAATAAATATTTATATATTTTAACTTCTACGGAATCTGAAAGAATGTTCAGCAAAACTGGATTGATAATTTCAGACCGTAGAAGTTGCTTAAAACCAAAAACTGTTGATAAACTTTTATTTATTAACAAATATTATTGGGTAACTTCATATTTGAAATAGCTTACATCTACTCATTTGCATGTTTTGTTTTTGTCTCTTTGGAATTATAACAGTTTTGATTTTTATGTTTTGTGCTTCGAAGTTTTGTGTTTATGTTTAAACGTGTATTTTTTACCCTTAACCATAGGTTTGTAATTTCTACAATTTTCAAACTTTCAATATTGAACTAAGAAATTTGAAATTTAAATGGTGTGCCCAAAAATATAAAAAATATTCGTGTGGGTCCAAACCAAAAGAATAGTCGATCAAAAAACTGATTATTTTAATTAATGACGACAGGATACTTAGTTTGGCTAGTAACTTCATTACTCAGAAAATAAGTGATCTTTAATAAAAAATTTAAAAATATTCCCTATATTATGGTGAAGGATATATAAGATTAAGAGTGCTTTACTTGTTATATTAACTTAAAAAAAATTATCTCAAATTAGCTTTATTTATATTTTTTTCTTTGTGTTTAATGGTTGTATTATTAATTAATTAACTTAATTCATAACATTTGCTTAAAACCAAAAAATGTATTCAAATAAGTGTCCTTGCTTTTTGTTTTGTTATTTATACTTTCATACACATGTACTAATTACACGCTGCTACAAAACTAAAAAAATTGAAGGAACTTGGGGAGAGACCTAGTGTAGGTTGTAGGTCTCACCGAGTACAGCCGGAAATTTTTATTTTTTTTTGTTGTATACCCCCAAAATCTAATTTTACCGTTAAAAACCCGTTATTTTTGACTTGTCATACAAATCGATTTATTAAGCTGTTATTTCCCAACCGATTTTCGATCATACCTTCTGCAATTTTACTCCGATTGTTATGAAATAAAACTTAGTTTAATTGAGACTAAACACACTTTCAGAATATTATATATATATAGCACCATTGGGAATGAAATAATGCAACACATCACGATCAAAGTTGAAAAATTGAGAAAATTTTTGGAAATTTGAAGTTTACTCACTTGAAATTCTATATGTTTTTATTGAAAGTACCATCATATCTACATATTTTTAAAGCTCTATTTCTCCTCTTTTCAAAACAGTTCCATGATCGAAAATCGGTTGGGAAATAACAGCTTAATAAATCGATTTGTATGACAAGTCAAAAATAACGGGTTTTTAACGGTAAAATCGGATTTTGGGGGTATACAACAAAAAAAATAATTTTTTCCGCCTGTACTCGATGGGGCCTACAACCTACACCATGTCACATCAAAAGTTATTTTTGAGTGTAGCACCGTGTTATTAATATTCTGTTGTGTCGTTAACGAAATACAATTTATTTTACAAAAATCAATAATTGTGTTTTGTTTAAATAAAATCTGTTTATTAAAATAAACGTTCCAAAAATAACTGACAAAGATTAAAATACTTAAAATATGTTACTAATCTATCCTTTTCACTTGAATTCTGATATTATTGCCAGAAGTAGAACTTTAAAAAAAACCGATAGTATCGATAGTTTTATTCAAACTATCGAAACTATCGATTGGGCCGACTATCGATAGTTTTGCAGCTCTACGCGTATGTCGATTTACTGATTTCTGCCTTAAATTGTTACAGCAGAGAAATAGAACAAATCCGTAAGAACAACAACACTACTCCTACACAAACCGGATTCGTCACCCATAAAAGGCACTGAGTGAGAGTTGAGTGACGTTGATGCATTGATACATACGTACGTATGGAAGTAGGTGTGTTTGCCGTAGCAATCATATGTAATCATACGTATGGGCCATTCCAGATGAATTTACTTTGTACATCTTAAGAGCAAAAATGGAAATTCAATATAGAGACATATTTATAATAAGTAGACCAGACCGATGAATCCGAAAAAGCGAGGGATAGACCCAGGTTGAAAAGTATTTTGAAATTTCTTTAGTTGGGGTATTTTGTTATTCGGCCGCTAATCCGCGGGCTAGAAAAAAGGTAGAGAAATATGTTAAAATTGGTTTAATTTATTAATTTATTTATTTAATTAATATGTGTAAGGTATCTGACCTAATGAGGTTGCAAAAGAGCCAATAAAATTAAATTTAAAAAAAATAACACAGTGCTATGCGACAAATAACGACCAACTATAGCAATTCAAAATATAGCAATTGCTTTCGCTATGATATGGCATTAGAATGAAAACCGATAAACTACTGCGAAAGGCTGAGGTGATTAAAACTCAGTGAATAATGGGACTGTCCTTGGAGGTGGAAAGTTTCTGATAGCCATTACCTTGGGAGTGGCCAGAAATGATTCCTTCATTGGGCAGTCCAAGCAGCTCACTACTTCCACACAGTATGTCCTGGGCAACGGCTTATCGGAAACCTTTCGCTAGCTAGCTAAAGTGAGAAGGCGAAACGAATGAGCAACCTGAATGGTAATGCGATCACTGATACGTCTCGGGATTATTGGGCGGCTGAAACATGATCATCCTGGCAATAGGTAAAATGAAAACCACGGTGGACTGGGTTTGCCTCCCGCCACCGTTATATTGGCAATGAAAATACACAAGGAAGATAATGAACAAAGAAACCTCCCAACTGTTGGCGACCCTCGCAAACGTTATAAGCACTATGATTTAAGGATATGTACCTGGAATGTGCGAACGCTATACAGGACTGGTGCCACTTTCCAACTGGCGGATGTCCTCGGAAAATATAAAGCTGACATCACAGCGATCCAGGAAATGCGATGGAAAGGATATGGTTGCAACAGAAAGAAAAACTGCGATATTTACTACAGCTGCCATGAGCGAATGCACGAAGTTAGGTGCGGATTTATAGTTGGCAAGAGACTGCGACACCTAGTTTCAAGGTTCAACCCAGTGAGTGACCGCATAGCCACAATTCGCATCAAAGCGAAATATTTCAACATCTCGTTAATTTGTGTACACGCGCCGACAGAAGATAAAGACGATGAGGGCAAAGAATGATTTTATGAGCGTATGGGGGAAGTGTACGAACGCTGGCCTGACCACGACATAAGGATTATTCTAGGCGATTTTATTGCTAAAATGGGACAGAAAAGTGTCTTTCGACCAACCATCGGTAATCACAGTCTCCATGACACCACCTCCGATAATGGAATAAGACGGATAGACTTCGCCGCTGCAAATAACATGGTAGTTAATAGCACACGATTCCAGCATAAGGACATTCATAAGGCGACCTGGATATCTCCTGATCAACAAACAAAGAGCCAGATTAACCACTTGGTATCTAATAGATGGCAGGCACTCTTCTAGTGTAATGGATGTACGTGTGATTCGAGGTGCCAATATCGACTCGGATCATTACCTGGTGGCTGCGAAAGTTCGCACGAGATTGAGCAGGGCGAAAAACGTACGAAGCCGGACACGGGAAAGCTGGATATTGACAAGCTACGAATACCGGAGATGTCAATGTCCTATCGACAGAAACTCTCTCTTCTGCTAGAGCAGAATATCCCCCTCCCGAAGACCCAGATGCGCAGTGGAAGCACATCTACCTTTCTTTAGAAATCGCTGCAATGACTGAACTTGGCTATCAAAAACCGCAGAAGGATTAGCCATGCTACGACGAAGAATGTCGCATTGCAACTGCTGAAAAAGACGCTGCACGTATGGCAACGAAACAGTCAGTTACAACGCCTGCTGCGAGTGAGCGGTACAAGAGGCTAAGAAGGGAGGAAAACCAACTATTTAGGCGAAAAAAATGGCAGTGGGAGCAGAGAGAGAGTGAAAGAACCGAAATGTGCAGGATGAATGGTGAATCCCGTAGGTTTTTCCAGAGGGTAAGAAGATCGACCAACGGGCCTAATAATGGGCTGCCCTCCTGCAAGGACGAGAATGGGAATCTGGTGACTGAGAAGCAGTGTGTGCTCAAAATGCGGAGAGACCACATTTCAGCACTACTCCACTCAGATTCTTCCACTGAAGATCAGGAGGTAATGATAGTGGAAGATAGTATAGATTGTACCCCCCCCCCCCCAACCAAGACGAGATTAGAACGGCGATCTCCCGCCTGAAGAATAATAAAGGCGCTGGTGCGGAGGGCCTACCCCCTTAACTTTTTAAGGCTGGTGGCGAAGGACTGATAGCCCACATGCAGCAACTGATATGCGGAATATGGCTGGGGCAATCAATCCCCGACGACTGGAGTCTCAGTGTATTATGTCCTGTATTCAAAAAGGGTGGTCCGTGTGTCTGTTCCAACTATCGCGGCATCAGTCCTTTATCCATCGCGTCTAAGGTCTTGTCGAGCGTATTATATGAAAGACTAAAGCCAATTATTGAAAACTTGATTGGACCTTATCAGTGTGGTTTTAGACCAGGCAAGACCACAACTGTCCAAATATTCACGCTACGCCAAATCCTGGAAAAGAGCCACGAAAAGCAAATCGATACATACCACCTTTTTGTCGATTACAAAGCTGCTTTCGATAGCCCCATACGGGGAAACGGTACGCAGCTATGTCTGAACTTGGTATTCCGGCAAAACTGATCCGTCTCTGTAGAATGACGCAGACCAACACCAAATCAGCAGTGAAAGTGGGGAAAGACCTCACTGAACCATTCTGTACCAAGCGAGGATTTAGACAAGGCGACACACTTTCGTGCAATCTCTTCAACATCTTAATGGAGATAATAATGAGAAAGGCTGCATTAAATACGTACAAGACCATTAACACGAAAAGCCATGTGTTGCTGGCGTATGCTGACGACATAGACATCATTGGGCGAAATTTGCGAGAGGTTACTGCAGTATTTTCAAGAATCGAAAAGGAATCAGCGAAGGTGGGTCTTGCTGTTAATGAGGGCAAGACAAAATTGATGGCGTCAATGACTAGAGAAACTCTCGACTTGGTCCGCACTTGAACGTTGACAACCGATTTAATTTTGAAGTGGTAGATGAATTTGTCTACCTTGGATCCGCCGTGAACAAGGACAACAACGTCTGCCTGGAGATAGATAGGAGAATTGTGCTTGCAAATAGATGTTAGTTTGGGCTCAGCAAGCAGTTTAGGAACAAAGCCCTCTCTCGACGGACAAAAGTCCAGCTATATCAGACTCTCATTTTACCTGTCTTGACATATGGCTCCGAAACTTGGGTTATATCGCAAGCGGATGAAAAACACCTGGGAGTTTTCGAGAGAAAAATTCTCCGTAAAATATATGGTCCTGTTAGGGAAAACGGCGAGTTCCGACGTCGCTGGAACGCAGAGCTATATAATCTCTATTCTGACGTGGACATAGCTGGACGAATCAAAGTGGGCCAATTGCGTTGGCTAGGCGATGTTATCAGAATGGATGAAGATGAGCCAGCGCGAAAGATTTTTGATAACGTACCCGATGGAAGCAGAAAAAGAGGACGACCAAGACTCCGGTGGAAAGACCAGGGAGAAGAATCCCTCTGTATCCTTGGTGTTACCAACTGGCGAGAAAAGGCGAAGGATAGAGCCAGTTGGAAGAATATGTTGAACTTTGTTTAATTTGTTTGTTTAATTACTATGTGTAAGACGTCTGACCTCATGAGGTTGTAATATAGTCAATAAAAGTAAATGATGGGTGCGACAAAACTAAACCAATGCTACTTATATATATGAGATCTGTAGACAATTCATTTTGTATCTGACCAATAAATAAAAAATTAAAGTATATTTTCCTATGTTTGAACCAAATTTAATAAACATTTCTTTAGCCACTACGTCATAACAAAAAAAAAACAAAAACTTCCCAAATCAGTTACTTTTACACCCTGAACCATCCCGAAATTTCAAATACAAAGTCTCTATAACTTGAATGAATAATTGAAAAACAAACAACTAATTGACAAACACCGTCAAAGGAAAATGTTATATGGAAATAAATAAAAACTGAAAAGAATACTAGAAAAACTCAGGAATTCACAATAACAAAACGCAATTAACCATGCCATGGCGGGATAATGCAGGTCACAAGGTATTAAATATACTTAACTGTGATTACAATTACTGCCCTACGTCCGCGAAATTCGAGTGTTTACTTTGTCCTTTATTTTTCAATTAATCCTTTGAATGAAATGTGTTACAATGGAAACGGAGAAAAAGCAAACGAGACAAATGCAGGAAAACAAACAAAAAAAGATTATGGACAAAAACGAGGCTTGCCAGTAACATGCCGACATCCTCTTTATATATATCTACTTGCAGTCCCAAAAAAGGGTCTATCAAGCGAAATGTCCTAAAGTAGAAATGTTGGAAATGAACGCTGATATTGCATCTACATTTGTATTTTCAACACAGAGAATTTTTGACACCAAGTACAGGAAATATTTTAATCAAATGATTCTTGGGTTTGTGTGCTTCTGATATGTTTTTAACATTTTTAATAGCAAATAATGGGGGGGGGGGGGGGGGTACAATCAACACTTTCCTACACTATCATTACCTCCTGATCTTCAGTGGAAGAATCTGAGTGGAGTGGTCTCTCCACATTTTGAGCACACACTGCTTATCAGTCACTAGATTCCCAATCTCGTCCTTGCAGGAGGGCAGCCCATTATTAGGCCCACTGGAGAAACTTTCGGGATTCACCATTCATCCTGTACATTTCGGTTCTTTCACTCTGTCTCTGCTACCACTGACATTTTTCCGCCTAAATAGTTTGTTTTCCTCCCTTCTCAGCCTCTTGTACCGCTCACTCGCAGCAGGCGTTGTAACTGACTGTTTCGTTGCCATTCGTGCAGCGTCTTTTCTTCGTCGTACCATGGCTTATCCTTCTGCGGTTTTTGATAGCCAAGTTCAGTCATTGCAGCGATTTCCAAAGAATTGGAGATGTGCTTCCACTGCTCATCTGGGTCTTCGGGAGGGGGATATTCTGCTCCAGCAGGAGAGAGAGTTTCTGTCGATAGGACATTGATATCTCCGGTATTTGTAGCTTGTCAATATCCAGCTTTTCCCGTGTCCGTTTTGTACGTTTTTCGGTCTGCTCAATCTTGTGCGAACTTTCGCAGCTACCAGGTAATGATCCGAGTCGATATTAGCACCTCGAATCACACGTACATCTCAGTTACACTAGAAGAGTGCCTGCGATCTATTACCAAGTGATCAATCTGGTTCTTCGTCCAATGATCAGGAGATATCCAGGTCACCTTATGTATGTCCTTATGCTGGAATCGTGTATTACTAACTACCATGTTCTTTGCAGCGGCGAAGTCTATCAGTCTTAGTCCATTATCGGAGGTGATATCATGTAGACTGTGATTACACTTTCCTTACCTAATTTTGCATTAA
This sequence comes from Phaonia tiefii, assembly GCA_963931995.1. Lineage (NCBI taxonomy): Eukaryota > Metazoa > Arthropoda > Insecta > Diptera > Muscidae > Phaonia > Phaonia tiefii. Next base: position 100,401,845 of record OZ008369.1, on the reverse strand, counting down.
AATCGCCTAAAATAATCTTAAAGTCGTGGTCAGGGCTGCGTTCATATACTTATACATACGTTCATTTCTTTGACCTCATCATCTTTATCCTCTGTCAGTACGTGCACACAAATTAACGAGATGTTGAAATATTTCGCTTTGATGCGAATTGTGGCTCTGCGGTCACTCACTGGGTTTAACCTTGAAACTAGATGTCGCAGTCTCTTGTAGTAAATATCGCAGTTTTTCTTTCTGTTGCAACCATATCCTTTCCATCGCATTTCCTGGATCGCTGTGATGTCAGCTTTATATTTTCCGAGGACATCCGCCAGTTGGAAAGTGGCACCAGTCCTGTATAGCGTTCGCACATTCCAGGTACATATCCTTAAATCATAGTCCTTGTAACGTTTGCGAGGGTCGTCAACAGTTGGGAGGTTTCTTTGTTCATTATCTTCCTTGTGTAACAGTGGCGGGAGGCAAACCCAGTCCACCGTGGTTTTCATTTTACCTATTGCCAGGATGATCATGTTTCAGCCGCCCAATAATCCCGAGACGTATCAGTGATCGCATTACCATTCAGGTTGCTCATTCGTTTCGCCTTCTCACTTTAGCTAGCTAGCGAAAGGTTTCCGATAAGTCGTTGCCCAGGACATACTGTGTGGAAGTAGTGAGCTGCTTGGACTGCCCAATGAAGGAATCATTTCTCCCAAGTGAATGGCTATCAGGAACTTTCCACCTCCAAGGACAGTCCCATGTCCCATGGCTTCAAAACTTCAATATATACTAAATATTAGTTACAGGCACCAGCTAGAAAACTTCCTATTAAACAAGAAATTTCCCAACATATGTTAGTTTAGACACAAACCAAAGCAAAAGTACCCAATATAAAGGGCGTTTTTTCGTAACTTATACACGTTAACTCATACAAAATGACAACCTGCACGTTAACATGTATAATTTTAGAGGTTGAGAATAACCCCGATAAAAATGCTACCAAGTTAGAGTCTGTTTTATGAAAAATATGAACTTTGTGTCATTCCATTTCTTTTATTTCCACGAGGTTTCGAAAATTATTATGGCTAGAGAATAGGTAAGCAATTTTTCAAACGAAATAATTGAAAAGTATTCCAAAATATTACATTTCTTTCAGGAAACACCCAGAGATTTTCATGAAGAAAGCAAGAGAAGAAGCTCCTCTAGGCGTTGATGTAGTGCCAGAAGGTGTGGAAGAACCTTCAGATGAAGACTAACCAAAGTGTATAAATCAAGACGAAACATATCAACTATTAAAGACCCCGAAAATCTATATGACCTGCCATTAAACTACTGGGCGAATAACTATGATGTGATCCACGTTCTCCTAACTCTCTCTCTTGATATAGAGAAAGACTTGTAGCAGTCTATAAATAAACTTGTCGCTTCAATAACCGTAGGATTATCTGAAGCGGATGATGATTTTGGGAATATAATTTTTTTTCAAATGTGAACTAAAATTCATCCAGCATAATTTTCGTAGTATTTTTTATTTTATACTTATAAAATCAGGTTTTTTATTTTCTATGAGAACAATTGATTAATGGTTATGATGGTCAACCATTGATAGGATCATAAAAAGATGGAAGACAAAAGTCACAGTAAGGTCAGCTGTAAGTTTCTACTGCCTTCTATCGCTTTCACAGAACCTACATACATAACATCTACGATACATATCGTCTTCTTGATTATAGACACTCTGCTTCTGTGTTACAGATCCGTACCGTACTCTTTTGCATTTATCCATTCCAATATTTCCCAAATCATCCACGTGCTCAAATATGTGGTCTGCTCCATGTTTGATCTATGGTTTGTTTCGTCCTCTCCCGCCATCATAACTTCACGAAAAGAGTTTTTGTTACTTTATGCCATTAGTTTTTGTGTAGTAAACAAATTTACAATTTTAGTATTGACAATTTTTTGAATATTAGTTGACTTAAATATTTGACAAATAAAATTAAAAAGGTGATGTCAAGTTGATTTTGCTTAACGGCAATGCGTTTTCTTGGTAACACATTATGTTAAATTACACTGTATGTGATTTTTGCACTTTAAAAATCTGAATTGAGTGAAGCATAGCGAACCTGCATAATTTTGCTACGCTGAAACTAATGGCATTTCCCGTTTTTCCATACCACGTCAAAATTTCGAGATATTTGACCCCAAAGTTTGCTGGGATGTCAACAACTGTAATATTTTTGAGACTGAATTAGAGGACCGTAAGAAGAATACCAACTTCAAGTTTGTACCCCCTGTCCTCCCCCTTACCCCTAATAACTCGACAAAAACAGTATTATTAGGGGTACGGGGGAAGGAGAGGGGGTACAAACTTGAAGTTGGTATTCTTCTTAAGGTCCTCTACATTTCTTACTCAGAAGTCAAACTTCAATTTTGAAACGTTCTGCCTCCAATTCAGTCTCAAAAATATTACAGTTGTTGACATCCCAGCAAACTTTGGGGTCAAATATCTCGAAATTTTGACGAGGTAGAGAAAAACGGGAAATGCCATTAGATTCAGCGTATCAAAATTATGCAGGTTCGCTATGTTTCACTCAATTCAGATTTTTGGTCACACAAAAAAACACCCCTATAGTAGATAATACTGGGTTGTAGCATAGTAGTATTAAAAAAAAGTTGTTTAATTTTTTTTCATTTAACCCCCATCCCGCAACGTGCGATAAGCAGCTTTGGTCCAAAAACTGATAACTCGCTTACAATTTTCATTAGCAATAATTCAAAAATCATCATCACAGGAAATACAATAATTTTGGTTATTGAATCCGTAATTTTCGAATTTAAACGATAAACCAGTATAGAAATTTGAGTCGGGTGAACCGACTTAAACATACCCTCACCATAAGTCATCCATTGCGACCGAGTTCTATTAAAAAAACACATATATTCACTATTACGTTGAACGAATGACAGTGGCAAAGTGGCTTTGCGATAAATATTATTCAACTTAATTACGATCCTAAGCGATTATGGCGAGATATCGTGACTACCAGCAAATTGTCCGCCTAGTATTTATATGGGAGGTACCAAAATGGGCATGGTGAATTAGTTAATCTGTTGTTACACAGTATTACAAAAAATGTTCATCAGTACCAAATTTTGTTAAGATCGGTTGTGGTATACGGGAGATATCGAATCGGCCACCCAACTTTGGAGTTACGAAAATGGGCGTGGTACAGTAGTTAATCTTCAATTTTTAGGAAAACATTGCCAAGTACCGAATTTCATTAAGATTGCTTCTAGTTTACGAGAGTTATCGAGTCGATTAACCGGTCATCCACCCAACTCATGTGTGCATTTGACTACATTATGTCCAGTACAAAAATTCATAAAGATTGGTTCGATTTTGCGGCAGTTATCTTGCCGAACAACCAGCCGGCTGAACAACTTATTTATGGGAGGCACCAACATGGGCGTGGCAAAATCACCATTGTCTTAATTGGTGGCTCGTATTTGATGACATGAGGCCTATAACCTAATTTCATTAAGATCGGAACTGTTTCACCCTACTTATCGCATTGTCAATCCGGAGCTCACCGGGATTTCGTATGGGAGGTACCAGAATGGTCGTGGCAACATTGCCAGTGTTCTCCAGTTAAAAGAAAAATAGTCTAATCTACCAGAAAAAAGTTTTAGAAGAGACATGATTTTGTGTTACATGTGTCGATTTCTATGGGAGGTACTAGAAGGGGCGTGGCCAAAAGCCTATTTTCAATCCCAATCTAAGTTTGGACAAATAACCGTCACTAACAAAATATTATTGTGATCGGTAAAGATTTAAGTGATTTATCCGGCCGAACAGCCAGCCGGCCGACCACCTTTTGTATTGAAGGTACCAAAATGGGCGTAGCACAATCACTCTTGTCTTAAGCGGTGATTGGCTTTTGACGACATGCTTTTGTATGGGAAGTGCCAGAATGGGCGTGGCGACCTCGACCATTGTCTATAGGGAAGTAGATATTTACAGACTATTAACCAATGTTTGAGTTGAAGCTAATCAACTCTAACAGAAAAAGATTTAGAAGAAGCATGATTTCGTACAAAATGTGTCGATTTATATGGGAGGTACCAGAAGGGGCGTTGACAAAACGCCCAATTCCAATCCCAAACTAACCTTGGATAGAAAATAGTCACTGACAAAATATCGCTGTGATCGATAAACATTTACGTCAGTTATCGTGTTGACAGATGTTCCCAAAACTAATTTCGTCGGAAGGTACTATGGCTCTTTTATGCGTCACACTTGTATTCTATTAAATGATATATATAAGTACTCCCATCCTTACACGGTGTTACAAAAAATAGATTTTTTCCTGTCCTATGAACCAAATGCACATATTCGGAAAGAGGGGAAAAAATAAAAATACACGTGTATCGTCGATTTTCATGTACACGTCAGAATTTTTTTTTTTTTAGTTTGAAGTATAAAGCTCGTAGTGGCCTGTGTGAAAGCCTTTGGACCGATTTTTAACCCTTTTTCGGTGATCCAATCGAGCTGATTTTTTGCAGGCAAACTCGTGGAAATGACTGTATCACGTCAAATTTTTTAAAAAATAGATATTTTATTTCGATAAATTTTTGCAAAAAAATCACTATTTGTTTAGAAATAAGAAATTCAACAACTGCGAAAGTATTATACGTAGAGAAAAGCATTTAAAATACCAAAACGTGGATCTCTATCGTACAGACATTTCCACGAGTCTGCCTGCAAAAAATCAGCTCGATTGGATCACTGAAAAAGGGTTAAAAATCGGTCCAAAGGCTTTCACACAGGCCGCTACGAGCTTTATACTTCAAACTTTAAAAAAAAAAATTCTGACGTGTACATGAAAATCGCCGATACACGTGTATTTTTATTTTTTTATCCCCTTTCCGAAAAAGTAAATTTGGTTCATAGGACAGAATGTGTGTAACACCGTGTTATGGGTGAGGTTATAAAAAGGACAGGTAAAGAGCCTAGTCTAATGGTAGACGGAAAAATTATAAGTCGTATATTTTGTTGTAAACAAACTAGCCCTTTCTCTATAATTTCAATTTTTGTGGTAAGATGGTATTAGCGCACACACACACACTCGAAAGTGGTCACTTTCATACAGTGACTTTTTTGGCTTTGAGAGGAACCAAGATTATACAAACCCAAACAAATACTGCCCCAAACAAGCAAACACCCCAAGCACACACAAAAGGATGTGGATCCATTTCGATCACAATACGAGTTCGTCAAAGCATAAGAAAAGAAATGAGTTGTCGAATCCGTTATAAGTCCGTAAAAATATTGACAAGTAAATCAGTAAAATTACGATATGGCGGATCCGTTTCTAATCCGTTACGAGTCCGTAGAAACATTAAAAGCGTGTCAGTGAAATTGCAATTTGGCTAATTTCTTCGGGCCCGTAAAACACAAAAATGTGTATCTGTGAAATTGTATTTGGGGGAGCCGTTTTAAGCCCGTTACAAATCTGTAAAAATATGATAATGGTGGTATGATACTGACTTACTTTACTTTACATTTATTGACTATTTGACAACCTCATGAGGTCGGAAGTCTTACACATATTAATTACACAAACAAATTTCAATATATTCTTCCAACTGGTTCTATCATTCGCCTTTTCCCCCCAATGTAACACTAAGGATGCGGAGGGATTCTTCTGCCTGGTCTTTCCAGCGGAGTCTTGGTCGTCCTCTTTTCCTGCTTCCATTAGGTACATTATCGAAAAATTTTCGAGCTGGTGCATCTTCATCCATTATGACAACATGGCCTAGCCAAAGCCATTGGCCACATTTGATTCGCCTAGCTATGTCCATGTCAGAATGTAAATTATATAGCTCTTGGTTCCAGCGACGTCGGTACTCTCCGTTTTCCCTAAAAGGACTATATATTTTACGGAGAATTTTTCTTTGGAATACTCCCAGGTGTTTTTCATCCAATTTACCAGCAGGCTGACGCTGTTGTCCTTGTTCACGGTGGGTCCAAAGTAGACAAATTTTATCAAAATTAAATCGGTTGTCAGCGTTCAAGTGCGGACCAAGTTGAGAGGTTTCTCTAGGCATTGACACCATCAACTTTGAATTGCCCTCATTAACAGCAAGACCCACGTTCGCTGATTCTTTTTCGATTCTTGAAAATACTGCAGTAACTTGTCCAATTTAAATAAATTTGCCCAATTATGTCTATGTCGTCAGTATACGCCATCAGCATATGGGTTTTCGTGTTAATGGTCTTGTTCGTATTTACTGCAGCTTTTCTCATTATTATCTCCATTAAGATGTTGAATAAATTTCACGAAAGAGTGACGCCTTCGCTCAGTCCTCGTTTGGTACAGAAGGTTTCAGAGAGGTCCCCATTTTCACTGCTGATTTGGTGTTGGTCAGCGTCATTCTACAGAGGCGGATCAGTTTTGCCGGAATACCAAAATCAGACATAGCTGCTTACAGTTTCCCCGTATGGGGCTATCGAAAGCAGCTTTGTAATCGACAAAAATGTGGAACGTATGGATTTGCTTTTCGTGGCTCGTTTCCAGGAATTGGCGTAGTGTGAATATTTGGTCAGTCGTGGACTTGCCTGGTCTAAAACCACACTGATAAGGTCCAATCAAGTTTTCAATAATTGGCTTTAGTCTTTCACATAATACGCTCGACAAGACCTTATACGCGATGGATAAAGCACTGATACCACGATAGTTGGAACAGACACACGGATCACCTGTTTTGACTACAGGACATAATACACTGAGACTCCAATCGTCAGGCATAGATTCCCCCAGCCATATATCGCATATAAGTTGATGCATGTGGGCTATCAGTCCTTCGCCACCTGCCTTAAAAAGTTCACCGGGTAGCCCATCCGCACCAGCGGTCTTATCATTCTTCAGCCGGGTGATCGCCCTTCTAATCTCGTTTGGGTGGAGTGGGTGGGGGGGGGGGTGGGGTTGGGTCTGGCTAGAATCTACACTATCTTACACTATCATTACCTTCTGATCTTCAGTGGAAGAATCTGAGTGGAGTAGTGCTGAAAAGTGGTCTCTCCACATTTTGACTGCTTATCAGTCACCAGATTCACATTCTCGTTCTTGCAGGAGGGCAGCCCATTATTAGGCCCGTTATTCGTTCTTCTTACTCTCCGGAAAAACTTTCGGTATTCACCGTTCATCCTGCACATTTCGGTTTTTTCACTCTCACTCTGCTCCCACTGCCATTTTTTCCGCCTAAATAGTTGGTTTTCCTCCCTTCTCAGCCTCTTCTACCGCTCACTCGGAAAATGCGTCAAAACTGACTGTTTCATTCAGCGTCTTGTTCATCAGTTGCAATGCGACATTCTTCTTCGTACCATGGCTTATCCGTTTGCGGTTTTTGATAGCCAAGTTCAGTCTTTGCAGCGGTTTCCAAAGTATGGGAAATGTGCTTCCACTGCGCATCTGGGTCCTCGCGTGGGTGGTATTCAGTCCTAGCGGGAGAGATAACTTCTGTCGATTAGACATTGATATCTCGGGTATTTGTAGCTTGTCAATATCTAGCTTGTCCTCTGTTCGGCTTCGTACGTTTTGCGCCCTGCTCAGTCTTGTGCGAACTTTCGCAGCTACCAGGTAATGGTCCGAGTCGATATCGGCACCTCGAATCACACGTACTTCTATTACACTAGAAGAGTGCCTGCGATCTATTACCAAGTGATCAATCTGGTGCTTCGTCCGTTGATCAGGAGATATCCAGGTCACCTTATGAATGTCCTTATGCTGGAATCGTGTGTTACTAACTACCATGTTATTTGCAGCGGCGAAGTCTATCAATCTTATTGTATCAGTCCTATGATACTCACTGATAGTCAATATTTCGAACAGACAAAAATCTATCAGTGTCAAAATGACATATGATTTAAAAGGACACCTGTATTTGGACCAACCGTTACGTTTGCATGGTACGAATACATTTTTAAATGGAAAATGAGTAAAACACAATTGTGCATTTGATAAAATTGAGAATATCATTACTACTTGTTAATGCATTTATTGTTAGTTAGCATTATTTGTTAGTTTTTACGCCCTAGTCCAAATAGGTCTCGATATTTTTTGTATATTTTTTCTCTCAATTTTGCTCAAAATTTTAATCATTTTCCAAATTGTTCTCTAACTGCATGATGGTCTCAATAGTTGTATTCGACACATTTCGTGATCAGCTAACAATCTCTTTAATAATATCTAACTCATATTGACGAGGTATTTTCATTATAATATAAGGGCGAAATAGTAAATCAAGAAAAAAAAATACGTGTGTTTTTAATTCTTTAAAAATCATAGGCTTGACAAATATTTTTTAAATGTTTCTATTTTTGAGAATGCAGGACCAATATACATCCCGAAAAGTATAGTGGTTATGTTAGGATAAACAGTTTTTATTTAAATTGTTGTTTAGTGTTTTTAAAAAGGGGTGACCTCCTTTTGCAAAATCCTATTATAAAATTAACGAAAAACATAAGACTTAAGGGGCTTTATGAAAAACCAGAAGGACAGAGGGTGCGACTGTCCTTTCAGCTGCTGTATTTTCTCGGTTTTATTATCGTACAACTTGTTCTCATTTTAATTTGTTGTAATATAGAGTATTTACTTGTATTTGTTTCATGAGATTTGCATTATTTATTGAGATATTACACGACTACAACTGCAGCTGGTGTCACTCGTATAAACCGTTAGCAAAAGTAAATTTTCAAGTAAAAGGAGAATTGAAAGGAATGGAAAACTTCATATACACTCCAGAAATTTTCGTTGTATCAAATTGAATAGATTCGGTTTCCAGGAGTACATAAATGTACGCTTTTAAAGCAACATTATATATTATATATGTACATTATATACGATATGCATATGTTTGTCCAAAAGTTACTTTCATTTTGAAACCAATTCCAAATTACTATACTAAATTAAATTCCTTGTTCCAATATGGGTTATGCTTTCTCAGGTTTATTAGGCAAAGCAAATATGAATTTAAAGGAAGATGCCATATTTGTTACCCTAGAAGTAAATACGAGTTTTACTACATATGGGGCATTCCCTGCCAAATCGCCCAGCTTTTGGCCCAAACCACTTTGATTTCGGTAAGAATTGGATATGGCTTGGTACATATTCAAAACAACTAGCAAACCAATTTTCAGCTTTTTCCCAAAAAAAAATTAGAGTTGTAAATTGTTTAAGTCGTTTTCAATTACCGATGTACCAGTGATAAATATGGATATCGGAGAAAAGTAGGATATCATTTTGTTCGTGTTTAAAAGTAGTTATAAGGTAAAATATAATAAAAACACAAAGTAATTATTCATAAGTTAGTAACGTTTAAAAATTAAAATCGGCCTTTTCAAAACGTCCGGAACAATTGTTACTCTTTATTACGGAACTTTCAAGTCAAAGTTCGAGATGTGATCACAATTTTTTCTATTTTTTTTTCGAATATTGAAAACTTTTTAATTATCTGTTTTACACTGACTTATTTAAAATTCACTGTCTTAGCTAAATATCAGTCAAAAAATTAAAACGGTTTGAGAGTAAGGGATTAAATTATTTTACTGAATTTGAAATTAATGACCGATTTTGTTAGGTTTAGTTAGTAATGTATGAGGAATTCCTACTATAAGCTTACAAGATCAGGTTGTTTTTTTGCTGGAATAATAAACAATTCAGTTAAGCACACTCAATGGCATGACTTGTTTCGAACTATGCAATTTACATATGTGAATTAGTATCGATCGAAGATCCCTAAGTATCAACATACACTGAAAGGTCTGGTGGTCTTTTTTCCACCATGTTCGCAAATGTAAATTGCATAATTCAGATGACCAACCGAAGGTATCTATTCAGGCACACTAGTTAGCCATCTGATGATGAACTTGTCACGGAGTTCGAAACTAGTCATGCCAGTGAGTGTGTGTTGAACTGAATTGTCTATTATTCCCACAAAAACCAACCTGACCTTGTAAGCTTGTAGTATGAATTTCTCATGCATTGACTTAAATTATTTTAATCAAATTAAAATATGGTATTGTATTACATTTTATAATATCTAAATATTAAAATAGTTTTTTTTTCACTTAAAGATTCTTTCTTTGTACTGTAATGTGTGAAGTTATCTGAATGGTGGAACGGCTTTAATTCCACAATAAAATTGGCGTAATTTTATGAACCTTTTGTACTGCTGACATCGGTTTTGCATTTCTATAGCGATCTTCCTTCCACCTATTCTTTCATTGTATTATATTCTTAAATTTGTGAAAACTCACTCGCTCATTTTTAAACGCGAAATCGGAGTTTAAAAAATCCAATGAATGTTCGAACTCACTGGCGATGTGTTAACACCTTTTTGTTACACGGTACCTGTTGGATTTCTATGAACGCATTAGTAAATGTTACATTGGAAAATAAAAAACAGCGTTCAATCATATGATGGTGTTACATTTAAATAATATTAATATTTAAAATTATTTAAAGACCAGTGCAAGCACATGTGTCATTATTGGAACGAAGTTCCTTATTGCACGGTGCGGGATGGGGGCTAAATGAAAAAATTTTAAACAACTTTTTTTTAACCGTATACTTTTAGGATTTAGGATTTGTACAGTCAGGGACATATATGAGGGTTGATTTCTTCAACGTTGGCTTTGTCATAGTCATGGGCATGTGAAGTGTGCTGCTGGCTTCAATGGAAGGCATTATGATATAATTCGGGCTAAGGAAAGCGGGCTACGCTGGAGCTAAGCTATTTAAGGAGGGAAAGAAAGGATTTCAAGCATTACATACTGATTTTGTCGCCATTAGTTTGAATCTTAAATCGTTAGAGGATATGTTTGATACTTTTAAATGGCCTGAAGACATCTCGTCCTCTCCAAGACAGAAAAAAACTTCTAGTGACTTAACTCCTAGTACAGGGTGTTTCAAAAGTGACCACCCTATTGGAAGATGCTCTTATTTTTGCAAATGGGAGCCAATGTCAAATCTGTTTCGACATTTGTGGACTAGACAGATGTAGAATACAAGTAAACAACCAATGGAGCGATACACTTCCCAAGAACGCGGAATACTCGTGTCTATTTTTTTGCGTAACAATTAGTCTGTGGTGTTGGCGCAACGCGAATGCCGTCGCCGATTCCCCGCCCGTACGACACCGACCGCGCAAACACCTTGCCGTTTGGCCACTAACATTGAACACGAGACGTTGCCAGGAGTGGCCGGCCCCGGAGCGGCCGTTGTGCCGAGAATATCGCCGCTGTTGCCGAGGATGTCGAGCTGACGCCAGAAACATCGACCAGACGTCGTGGCGCGCAATTAGTCATCAGCCGGTCGTCCCAATGGCGAATTTTGGTCAAAGACCTGCGCATGTTTCCATACAAAGTACAGTCCGTGCATCAGCTGCTGCCTGTCGACCGCCAAACCTACGCCCAAGCCATCTTCAATCTCGAGGACGATTTTTCCACCAAAATCATAATGAGCGATGAGGCTCATTTCCACCTCACCGGGTACGTGAACAAGCAAAACTATCGCTTCTGGGGCACCGAAAATCCACGAGTGATGCACGAGGAGCCATTACACCCGCTCAAAGTGACTGCATGGTGCGCTGTTCACGCTGGAGGAGTCATCGGGCGATTCGTTTTTGGTTGGACTGATCTTTTTGAAATTTCCTCATAAGGTAGCTGTATGGTCGGTGGCGTATATAGGGTACTTGAATTTTTAATATATCAAAAGGGGCGTGGCCCCGCCCATTGGACTCTATTTTTGAAAACGCAATATCTGGAGGACTGTTTCACCAATTGCCTTGCATTTGGCAGCAAAATTCGTGATCCAACAAAAAATGGGCGTGATAGCAATAGTGGGCGTGGCATACATCTTGAAACTTTGTACGGCTGTGCCTCATGAGCTATCAGAGGTATGAATATGATATTTGGCATGTAGGTTGTTCGTGTAGTAAGAATTACAGTCAGATTGTCAGTGGGCGGTGCCACGCCCGCTTTTAACAAAACGCTCTGATGGCTTTTCTAATAGTCCGATTGTTATGAAAATTTCACAGTAAGGTTCCGATGACCTGCGGAAAGTCCTTAGCTATAACTGCAAAAGGTTTGATAAAGAGGCGTGGCACCGCCCAGATAACCTCAAATTTAAAATAATTATATATCATGATAGTTATATATGAAGACGAGATTTGGTATACAAGTTGTTCGTACAGTTCGAATTACAGCTAGGGTGAAAGTGGGATGTGCCACGCCGCCCTTTGAAAAATCGCTCTCACGGATTTTCCAATAGACCGATTGTTATGGAAATTTTACAATGTGGTGATGATGACCTAGTGATAGTCCTTAGTTGTACTTGGTAGTGATTGGATAATTGGGGTGGCACCGCCAAACAACTTGAAATTTAAAATGGCTATATCTCATGAGCTATCAGAGGTATGAATGTACAATTTGGTATATATGTTGTTGTACAGTAAGAATTACTGCCAGGGTGGAAGTGGGATGTGCCACGCCGCTTTTAGAAGAAACCGTTATATCGGCCATAATAACAGTGTGATCGTCCTGTAAATTTCACAGTATGTTACAGTTGCCCTATAGATACAAACAGGCTATTTGGAAGAAAGTTGCCACAAAGTGACGAGGTGCCGCACACACACGTCAATATTTGACTATTACATAAAGTATACCATATCAAACAATTGTCCGTACACCAGGCACTTGAGAACATATTTCAATGTATCGCAAAAAACATATAGCAGATTTGAAAAAAATATTTGGATCAAATCGGCCATATATCTTTTGAGATACTTTAAAATATGTTCACAACTGGCTGCTGTACGGACAATTGTTTGATGCAGTGTAGGAATGTGAGGTTCGGTACATATACTACTGATATGATGCAAATTACTTTTTGGGGAAAACCAATGAAAATATGGCTATTAAAATGGTCAGACTATGAAGCTAAGAAAGTGACCACAGGTACGATTGAATATGAATATCATTGAGCTCAGTTTCGAGATCCTCCTAAATATCTTTATCCGAATAATGCATTTTTTAAAAAAATTCAGAATAATCTTATAGAGGCTACTATAATCACTGGAAATTGTAATGGAACCGATGCCCTGATTTCACGCATTCTCATGATACCTACAGATATGCCCATCGATTTCAACAAATTGTAGTTTCCGATTCGGTTGGTATTTGCGATGACCATTAACAAATCGCAAGGGCAGTCGCTCCAAATCTGTAGCTTAAATTTGACAAATCCGTGTTTTCCCCACGGACAATGTATATTGCATGTTCTCGTCTGAGTAGACCTTCAAACTTACATACATATATATATTTGCACCAGATGACAAAACTAGAGCACTTGAATAAATAAAAAGAAAAAAAAGAAAAAATTCGTGTTTCATTAAAATTAAAGTTCAGGGGTAGCGCACCGCAACGGGAACAGCTAATATAGTATAATGAGAAGCTTTTTAGACAAATCAGCACACGATTCAGATCTTCCAACAAACAGTTACTTTACATTCTTCTTCATAATAGTCCAGACAACTACAGGTTTATTTGCCCACTGTATTCTTGTTCACACATTGGCATTACAAAAACTTTGTAGACAATACGAAGTTTGCCGGTTCGAGCTAATTAGTATATATTGTAGTTTTGAACTCAACAAAAAGTAAATTTAGAAAAACCAAAGTGAAAGAAGTTTAAAAAATGAAAATTTTCTTAAATAAGTGCCTTTCGTTAAAAAAAGTAAATTTTCTCAAAAAAAATACAAAGTATCATATCTTAAAGAAGTACCTTTGCTTAAAAAAAGTTAATTTTCTTTTTTTTTTGCTTTTAATACGTGCTTCTCCTATTAATACGTAATTATCATAAAAAAAGAACCTTTTCGGGAAAATATAATACATATTCTTACAAACAAGACCTAAAAATATAATTTTTAAGAAAGAAATACATTCTATAAAAAAAAACATTTTTCTTAAAGAAAGTTTATCATTTTACAAAAATTGTATTTTCTTAAAGATCCATTTAAATTACTGTATTTTTCAGCAGACATCTTAGGCGTGTTGGAACTAACTACTCCATAATATGTAGCGAAAGGGACTACATTCCAACCGGGTGTCCCCTGACACCTTATGTTATATTTTCCCGCTTAATACTTTTTGTTTTATTCCCACAAAAAAACAAGGATAATGCTAAGCAACCGACACATGTACATACATACATTGTTATGTTCGTACATACGCTACACAAGTTCACACAATTTTCGTTGCTCTCTTGCTATCTCATTTTTATATACCGTATAACCACGTCATTATTCTCTTCGCTCTGAGAGTGCTCCGCACCCAGAAAAAGCAACTATTCGCTGCCGCTACATCAGTTTGTGTTTTTTTCCCAGTCTGACAATCTGTGTTTCGCAGTCGGACACATCTGTGTTCTACACATAGGCGTGGGTTCAGTGTTTCCAGAAGCCGTCAAAAAAATTATGCTAAATGACCAAAAAATTGTGCAAAATGGAAACAAATTATGCTAAAAACACCAAAAAAAAATTGTGCAAAATGAATAACATTACGCTAAAATTAAAAAAAAAGTTAATTTTGTGTATATTTGCCTATGTGTGTATTATTTAGTACATACTATAGCCTTTTTAAGTATGATTTTTATTCGCAAATTCGTAAATTTTTATAAACAAGAAAAAACCATTTTGAAATCAGAGATGTGTATTTTTGATAGAAAAAATTCCAAAGAAACATTAAAATAAAAAATCAGTTTTGTTTCAAAAATATGGTTTTTTATAAAACAAAAGCTCTGATGATTTATCAGAAGCTTCTTGGGTGTAGTTTTAGGACCATTTCCATTTTCGGTTTTTATTTGTAGCTACACTTATAGTAGGAAGTCCTGAAATTTTAATATGGGTTCCATAACTTTTTGAGAAGCAATGCAAACAAACCTACGGGTTTGTGCTTTTAATATTAATAAAAAAAATAATAAATGGTTTCCCATTACATCCCATGAAGGAATCGGGGAGAGCTTCTCACAGCCTGTGAGCTGTGCGCTTCCTAGTTTTATACTCACTGCTTGGGACCTACATTTTCACACCGGTGCCGAACGGTATTTTTGAGAAGCATTTTCATGGATAAATACTCCATAGTGTCGCCGCCACTATGCAAGGTGACCGCCGTCGAAAGAAACTTTAAAGTGGCGCGCACACTACCCATTGCACCACCGACGGCCACATTGCTCTATGATAAGGATTTTGAAACGTTGGTACATAAAACTTGATTTTTTTGGGAAAGTATTTACACTGGTTTTCATGGTTTTTTTTTTTAAATTAATATAAAACATAAAATACTTCATCTTCGCAAAATTGGAATACATTATGCATTTATTTTTTTCCAAATAATTAGATTAATAATGTTTAATTGTTGTTTTGCTAAAAAGATTCCGGCATCATTACATCCAAGAGGTCACTATACGAATTTTGCACGAAATGTAATGTAAAAGTGTGAAATAAGAAGCATAGAAATAAATGCTACCTAGTATTAAAGTTTTATTAATGGTGCGGGAGAAATCCGCCTCTAAGACTGAAAAAACAGAATCAGCCAAATCGTTTTTGACCCATCCTTTTTTTCTCATCCTTTGTGTGTGTTGCTCATAAGAAAGAATATATTGTTCCATAAATCAAAATATAAACGTCCGGTGTGATCAAAATGTCAAAAAAATCAAAATATAAACGTCCGGTGTGAAAGATTCTATTTTTATTCAGAAATATGCCTGTTACATGTTATTAAAAAGTAAAATACAAAACAATTTTAATTGAAAATTGTGCAACATCTAAAAAATTATGCTCAAAATTTCATGAAAATTTGGGAAAAATTTCGTGAAAATTATGCTAAAAATCATTTAGCATCATGTTTCAAAAAAATTATGCTGACGCCAAAAAATTATTCTAAAAAAGCATTAATTATGCTAAACTGGCAACACTGGGTGTGTCACCCTTATCATTTAGGGCTATGAAATATAGACGTTGGCCGATTCTGAGACCTACCTACTACCAAAAAATCTGTGATCGCAGTAGGACAAATCTATGCACTTTTTCGTTTGGATGTGTTCACTTTGTGAGTTTATTCCCTACCCGTGCCTATAGATGTTAACACATCAAAAATTCAAACTCGTGAATAAAATTCTTATCAACTCTTGTTATTTCTTGGCTCTCTCGCGAGCCATCGCTACCTACTCTCAATTTATTGGCAGCGACTACGAGCGATCGAATCGAGGGGAGAGCGAGTGCAAAATATCCGCTCGTTTTCGATCGCTTTTTGGTTTGTAATTGACTGTATTCAGTTTCATTTAACACTTTGATTGTGAAAGTTGATTGTTAAGGAAATCGTCTGGCAAAGTTTTGAATATGAAAAATATGTTTTTTATGATGACGTTAAAAAAATTCGAAGTGTTTGGTTTGTGAAAAGACTCTTAAGGGCAAAGTTACCAGGAATATAAAGCGTCATTATGAGAAAAATAGCAGGAGGTAATGAAGTACAGGCTACGTCGCTAATTCCAAATTCCTCGAAGAGAAGAAGTAACAATATTTCAATTACAATGAATAAAAATGAGTTCTGATTTTGTTGTGTCGGACTTTTAACAGTGAAACATATTCCGTTGAGAATATTCGACGATGAAGCCTATTTAAAAAAAAATTATACAGCATTATGAAGAACATTACACAATGAATATAAAGAAAATTCAATGAATATTGAAGATAAAATTAACATAGTTACAAACAAGATAAAGGAAAACATTTCAAAATCCGCTTTTAAAAAGATATGTTTAGAAATTGACGTTGCTACGCGTATGGATAAGAGCTTACTTGGAACAAACATATAATATGTTAAAAGAGTCCCGAGTATATATTTTAACATTATTGGAATGATTATATTAAAAAAATACACAAAGCCCATTGTCTTAAAGGTGAGAAAATAAATTGCTTGAAAGAGGTTAACATTGTCATTTAACAAATATCTATGTGTGCACTTCTGACAACGGTGAAAATGTCATAAAAACATCGAAACTACTGTCAGAACTACAAGAAAGGATGCAAAATCAACCGAATGAGCATCCAATTAGTGATGACGAAGAGTACCTTAGTATCCGTTCTTCTCCTACATCAGGTTTGGGTGTTGTAAGATATGCTGCGCATACAATTCAACTTGCCGCATATATTGTTTTAAAAACTATTCAACCACAAGTTGAGGAATGCAGAAAGATTATGAAAACTCTACGCACTATGATCCGTAATGAAAATGAACACAATTTGCACATGCCACCAATTGACAACATTACGAGATACTTACTTACTTATCCGGTCTCGGACAACCCCGGGGGGTCAGGGACCTTACAAAACGAAGATAACATATTTCGCCAACTAGTTCGATCTATTGCTTTATTTCTCCTGTTGGCAATACCAAATGTACGCAAGGATTCGTCAACCTGACCCCTCCAGCGGAGTCTTTGTCTTCCTATTTTTCGTCTTCCTTCGAGTTCGGTTTCGAAAACCCTTCGTGCTGGTTCATCTTCATCCATTCTACTGACATGGCCTAGCCAGCGCAATCGCGTTATCTTGATCCGCTTAACTATGTCACTGTCACGATAAAGCTCATACTGCTCATGATACATGCGTCGCCGATACTCGCCGTTGTGCACTATAGGGCCATAAATTTTTCGGAGTATTTTTCTCTCTAAGACTCCTACAGATGTTTCGTCTGCTTGCGATAGCACCCAGGATTCTGCGCCATAAAGCAAGACAGGTTGAATGAGACTCTGGTACAGCTGGACTTTTGTTACTCGATAAAGGGCTTTATCTTTAAAGTGCTTGCTTAGCCCAAAATAACATCTATTCGCAAGCACAATTCTCCGCTTGATCTCAAGGCTGACGTTGTTGTTTTTGTTCACGGCAGATCAGTGAGTGAAAACTGGAAAGCGCACAGCTCAGTGATTGTGAGAAGTTCTCCCCGGTCCCTTCATGGGATGTAATGGGAAACCATTTATTTTTATTTTTTAGATCCGAGGTATATAAATTCGTCCACTACCTCGAAGTTATAACGGTTAGCAACGTTCACGCTGTGGTCTAATCGCGTGGAGGCCCTGTTCGTTGAAACCATTAAAATACGTAAACGAACAAGGAAACATAAACAACCCCTATTTGTTGACGAACCCCGCAAACATTACGAGATAGTCTGAAGGATTACATCGAAAGTGTTTCCTATCCAAATATTGCTGAAGCTGATTGGAATTTCGTTACTGGATTTTGAAATGCATTCCGACCAGCAAATTTCGAAACGAACACTACATAGCTGGTGAAATCTACAGGGATTGGTTATTCAGTGAAATTGAACTAGAAGAGCTACAAACCGAGGAAATTGTGTATGCTGCACAATTGGTAAATCCTATGAATGCAAGAAAACGAAATATTTTGAGTAACGACTCATTTATTGCCGCTATTTATGTAGATGCCAGATGTAACGTTACTGGAACACAATTTTTTACTGAACAACAGAAGAAAAATGCAGTGGGAAGTGTTTTTAATTGTATGTAACACACATGCAATTTCACTATATTAAGCACAAATGCACTCACAAACACTGGAAATTATTAAACGTTAAACAGGTAAAGTATCCTCTTCGAAAATTAGGATATGCGCCTCCAACTGCGTTTCTCCAACCTCTCCACCAGCATCTACTTCAGCAGGACCTTTTTCGAATTTAGAAGGAAAAATAAATTTGTTGATTGAACAAACTCCAATGCAGAAAGAATTCCCTTCCAATCAAACAGCCAAAACACAAGATGTAAAGATCCAGAATTATTAAACCTATTAGAATTCGCGTTATCAGTTCCATCAACACGAGGGTCCTTCGAAGGGGCCTTTAGTGCTCTGTCTGTCATTCGAACTAAGCTGAGATGAAAATTATCGAAGGAGACAATTAATAATTATTAGTAAAACAAGCTGGACCCTGCAAAGTTCGTTTCGCCTTCCAAGTTTTTTTAATCCCAAAGAGTGCTCAGACGTTGGCCGATTCTCAGGCCTACCCGATATGCACAAACAATTTCATACAAATCGGTCCAACCGTTTCGGAGGAGTTTGGTAACTAACGCAGCGACACGAGAATTTTATATATTAGAAGATTCAATAACAAGTTAATTAAAGGTTTGATAGTTATCGAGGTGTAATTAAAAAAAATATATGCCAATGTGTGTAATAAAAATGCAAAAATAATTATACATTGGTGTTTTCATTTCATTGGAATTTCCGCTTGAATTGAAAAAGTACTGTTCCTACTTTTTTTAAATTAACTTTATTTGTACAAAATATCGACTCGTGACTAAAGGTAGGATTACACGAGTCAAATATTTGACATAAAATATTTCGAATCAAACACGGGCAAATTTCTTTGAGGTCAAACAATATTTGCCGCTATATTCCACCAGATCAAATATTTGACGAAAACTTGTTTGATCAAACACAGTCAAATAGAATTTATGTCAAACTCAGTCAAAGATGTTTTACACTATATTACACGAAAGAAAATATTTGACTTTGTTTGACCTTTAAAATTATTTGATCTAGGCTGTTTTTGTTTGCAGACGCAAGAATCACTTTTGTTTTGATTATTGCGATTTTTTTTTTTGTTTTTCTGGTAGTCGAATTTTTGTCATTAATAAATCATAAAAATGAATGATTCTGAAGAGGATATATTATATATAGTTTGTTTTGGTGCTGCAGCAATTATTGCAATTGAAGAATGTGAAAACAAAAATAAAACCATTCCTCGAAGAAGGAAACGCAGTGTTTGGGTGCGCGATTGGGTGCTTCGTCGTCAACAAGATGGATGTTATGCTAAATTGTTGCGTGAATTGGAGTTGGAAGTTCCAAGTTTATACAAAAATTTTCTACGAATGAATGCATTAGATTTCAATACTTTGTTGTCATTAATTGAGCCGAAAATAAGAAAAAATGATACGGTCATGCGACAACAAGCAAGAAATGTTACAGATTTTGATTAGCGAGAAAATTAGGTATGAGCGACTTGCGTATGCTTAAATAATATTTACAAAGTTTAATAAAATATTTAAATACAAAGCAAGTGACGCAACACTGAGAAAAAAAAGATGAAATAAATACTAAAATCAATCAAAGTTTTATAAAAATACAATAAAAAATTTCATAAATACAATAAACTCACCGCAAAAAATCGATGAAATTAAATTTAATTCCAGAAACTTCTCTGCTTGCTTTGTTGTATCGTGAAATGTTTGACGTATTTGACCATGTAAAAAAACTGCATGGGCAAACAAATTATTTGATCAAATAATGCCATTTTGTTTGATGGGCAACTTCATGATTGTATTACACGAGTCAAATATTTCTCACAAAATGACTTTGATCAAACACAGTCAAACACATTTGAAGTCAAATATTTGATTTGAAAGTTTTACGATTACACATAAGGCCAAATATTTGATCTATTTTTTGTCAAATATTTGACTCGTGTGATCCTACCTTAACTCTACTCAACTCGTTTTGCACTCGCTCGAGAGCGAGCTGCATTATACGATTTTATGATATTGTTTCGCTCTTTGAGTTTTCAGGACAAATCGCGAGTTTGATTGTTGAAATGGTGATCGAAGAGAGTTCGGCTCGTGTGGGAGATGAAAATAGAAATCGCTCGAGATTTATACTTCGACGAGCGAGCTAAAAATAAAGAGCGCTCTCCTTGAAATGATTTATAATATCTGATGGCGCACCATCAGATTGAAGAAAAGTAAGAAAATCTCTTATTTAAAGTGCTATTTAACTGTTTTCAAAAACCATTTCAGTTGACTACAATGATAATATTTAAATATGCAATACAAAATGTGAACAATTTCAAATCAATTTTTAATTCCATTACCAGATACTGTACATGATGACTACCAATCAATTGCTACAAATCAATAATTGTTTTCCTCAGTGCTGTATTGTAATAAAACTCGAAAAGATTATTTGGATAATAAACTTACCAGATATTAATTTGTTATGGCAACATAAAACCCTTGTTTTATGTCATCAGGTACACAATGAAATCGCAAAAAGGATATAAAAAGCTCATTCCCCGTCTGCAACTTGCACGTAATTGTTGTGATGTTTAGCGTAAACGTAATATCAGCAAACGAATAAAAATTGTTCTTGCAGATGTTCAATTAGAAGATGTTAAGACAAATGGATACATATGGATATGACGGCGCGAAATGTTATTAGATAGTAAGCACTTGAAATACTCCGGGCGCAGTAATGCGACACATAATGTGTACTTGCACGATATTAAGGAACTGTACACAGACGTGTTACATGTTCGTACGTAAACGTATTTGTTTTGGAATTGCTATTGAATAACTCAGTATTATAGAGCATGTAGAATATTCAATCCGTATTGTTTTAGATATATGAATATTAGGGCGGGCCAATTTGTATGAAGCCGAAAAATTCGATTAGAGCCGCCCCCTAGGATGATTCTATGGACAATTCAAAGCAACTTTGGTGAAGGAACCATAGGTCTATCTCGATTTTGAGTCTCCCACTTTTCAAAAAATTATTTTTTCCCTATAACATAATTTTGATTCAAAATTCGATTTTTTATTCATCGTTATATTATCTTTTTTATGTGTTTATGGGGGGTTTTTGGGGTCGAGAAATTCATTTCTGATCTTTATTTTTACCTATGACACCGCCAGAGGGCGTTTCATGCATATTTTAGTTTCAACTAAAATTGTTTCTGCTGCTTTGCGGACTTTTTATCTTTGACATTTATTGTTGTTAATTTTAAGTAAGTCAATTAAAAACAGTTTTTTTTCGTTTTTCGTTTCAAATCAAAATTTGATATTTGAATATAAATAAAATTCTCACCATTTTTACCAATTTGTAGGTGGAAAAAATATATTCGAACCAAATGTTTTAAAATATACAAATTTCAGATATTTTTTAATTCTTTTAGTAAAAGTATACAATGGATCCAAATGCATTGCCGTCTACATCGCAAACCGCAACAACATCAACGAGTACCGAAAATCATTTGAAGCATGTGCCTTCGCACGATGTTTCTGTTTTTGGTGCATCTTGTGATTTGAGTGGACTCAATCTGCCAACGAAACAGGATATTTTAAGATGTTTTTTTTTCTCGGGCGAACGTGCTAAACTCCAAAACAAAATGTTTTCGTATAAAACATTCGTACCGCACGTAACAGTCAAATTGATTCAAATTTGGAGTCAACTTAATGTTGAAATTCTAACAAAAAAAAGTGTTGTTAGAAAATTGGATACATTTATTGACTAGTATCAAATCGAAACTAAACATCCAAAAATCGCCACATTCAGAACGTTCGTGCAATCTACAAAAGAATTATTTTACATCGGCAAATGTTAATGCGACTTGAAGGCAGCATTATGCTCATGTGGATTGATTCCAGATCATTTGAAAGAGTTTATGCGTGATCAAAATAATGTCAGAAGATGGACGATACCGGAATTCGTGCCAGAAGTTGAAGAGCCAGCACCAACGTCAACAATAATACCAACAAGCGTTGAAGAGACGCATTTAACATATGAACCAATGATACGAGGACCGTATACTCCCAGATATGATGCTCCGAACTTCGCTGCGATGTGTGATCGATTTGGTGTGTCTGATAGAATAGTAGTAGCACTCGCAACATCTCTTATGCAAGTCATTGACGTAAAAGATGTACATGGAAATCCTATCAGAATTGCTTCGTAAGCAGAATGATGCATCCAATTTGATAGCATTTTCATTCGAAGGCCGAAAAAATGATGCTTTAACAATGGAAAAAATCGATGAGAAGTTGCATCCAAGGATGGTGAAAGAACCACATCTAGTTGTTTTGAAGGAACCAAATTCTCAATTGATAGGCTACACAAAAGTCGAAAATGAAGATGCTGAACACAAATTAATGACATTGAATGCATTCTTTGTCGAAAAAGAAATTGCTCTCGATGCATTAATCGGCATATGCTGTGATGGTGAGCCAATAAATACTGGCGTAAGAAATGGGATTTGGCGTCGATTTGAATTGCATTTGAATAGACCGCTGCATTGGTTTGTGTGCCTTCTGCCCTTCAACGAGCTGCCATTTCGTCATTTGTTTAACACTTTGGACAGATCATCGACCACTGGACCACGAACAATAACCGGAACTTTGGGCAAACAAATTGAAACGTGTGAAAATCTTCCGGTATGTATCATTTGTCATTTTTCTCATCGATTTTTTCCATCATTAAATGGTAAAATTGAATCTAATTCATCTAATTTCGAGATAATCGTGCTAGAGAACATGCCACCTGATTTAGATCCATTTGAATTATCCACCGATTCAAAGTACCTATACAAAATGGCCAATGCAATTTCGAATGGTGTTGTTTCTGCGGATTTGTCTCACATTAAACCAGGACCAATAGCACATTCCCGTTGGCTCACCAAGGCGAATAGATTGTTGCGGTTGTATGTGTCAACTGAAAATCCATCAAGGAATTTCAAAATTCTGGCAACATACATAATGAATCTACATCAAGTACTATAATTCGGTGGTCTTCGGTAGTGTATTATTTTACAAATTCATTCGTTGGACATAATATTTGGATACAAATCTACGCGGAGTTGTGAATAATGTCATTAAAGACAATTCATATTACGCACATTCCGAAAATATGTTGTTAGCGATGGTATTTGATGATAAAAAAGAGACACGAAACATCGCAATCAAGAAAATTTTACACTACCGAAGAAATCTGTACGACCCGGCACATCTTGGAGTTTATCAAAAACCTTTGATAAATTTCAATTGTACAGATTATACGAATATGACTGATTTAAATAAAGATGATATCTTATTCCAATCACCGTTTACGCACACCATTTCGTATGATCATTTGTAACAATATTTAGAATACGATGATCCACCATTGCCTGATCCAAGAATTCCGGTACACATACAAGCAACGGAAAGACATGTTCAATTGCTGGCTAGCGTTTCTAAACGTGTTTTAGAAAAAAGTCGACACAATGTTATGGCAGTTACATCAGAAAGCCGTGCAAAATACCCTAGACTTGAAAGCAAGAAAGACTTTCAAAAATAACTTATTTCGCTTTTCTTCCACTAAATTAATTTTTTTTTTACACATCTTCATATTTTTTAGGTTGAATTTCTGTTGAAAAAAATAAAATAAAGATCAATTTAACCGAAAAACTTGTAATTTTTCTCGGAAAATAGACGAAAAATAGTTAAATTATGCACGCACCGCCCTCTGGCGGTGGTCATAGGTAAAAATAAAGATCAGAAATGAATTTCTCGACCCCAAAAACCCCCCATATACACATTAAAAAGATAATATAACGATGAATAAAAAATCGAATTTTGAATCAAAATTATGTTATAGGGAAAAAATAATTTTTAGAAAAGTGGGAGACTCAAAATCGAGATAGACCTATGGTTCCTTCACCAAAGTTGCTTAGAATTGTCCATAGAATCATCCTAGGGGGCGGCTCTAATCAACAAAAAATTTGGCCCGCCCTAATGAATATGTAGATATATCCTTTATATCTTTATACAATACAATACAATACAAAGTGTGAGATAATCCTACTTCAAGGACGATTTTATTCAAAGTGTGTCAGAATAACAAAGTATGAGGGTTGAGGTTGCTCCATAAACACATTTATTTGTATATGCATTAAGACGGTTGGTTTAAAACAATTTATCTTAATTAAAGCTAATAAAAAAGCTTTATATTATTAAAAAGGTCTAGAGCGTGAATAAATTTAGAAAATTATAAGTTTAAAAAACAGACCGAGTAAAATACTCCCGCAAGGGAACTGATTTAAGTCATTTGACTAGTTTTATAGTACATTAGTGAACTCTTAAACACCAGTACTAAACACCAACAATAAATTTATTTTACAATCCTTAAACTTGATAAAATTCAATCAATTGAAGTAATATTCTCTAACTAAACCCAAAATTGTAGACCCTAATAGTTTTTAGGGGGGAACTTTTAAAAGTCAATTTTTGGGCTTGATTAAACAATATTAAATTTCAAATTCGCTCTTAATGAGATATGCGACCGGTTGATTTCGTTTTTAAATTCACAATATCTTCTTTATTTGCTAAAATGTCTTACAAGGTACAACAATAACAAATTTTCCAAGCGGGTAGAAAACATAAAGAAAACAGATGACGTTACGTAACTTGAGATGTTAAAAAATACATTTAAGAGGGGGGATTACCATGTACGGTAAATAATTCAATTAATAGATACAATTAGAAAAAATTAATTTTAAAGTTAGATATAGCATGGGAAGACAAATATTAGGACCATCATCTGACCTAACATTCCGGCCCCATTGAAGGACACCGTCTTCAATCATCTGGCAGCAGATCTAACTTATATATTGGGCGTCTATAAGCACCGCCGCTGGTCGTGACATCTACCACCCTTACCTTGCCGTCTTCCCCGTATATTACGGCTTGCACCCGGCCTGTCGTCCAGTGAAGAGGCGTGCGATTGCCGTCGTGCACAATCACGAGTTTGCCGACGATAAGGTCTGGACGCCCCTCGGACCACTTGAGTGCGGAGATACGCTGCCATCTCTTCAAGTACGGAAGTTTGAGCGGTTCGTCGTGACTCGATTCGGACAGCAGCGTGCCTTAAGCCTCCCCGATGAGTAGATGCGCGGGAATAAGTGCCTCTCCGTCGTTGGTGTCGCCGTTGAGTGCCGCGATTGCCCGGCAGTTGAGAACCCCCTATATTTCTGCTAACATGGTTCGCAATTCTTCTGCCGTCAAGAGTGCTGTGCCCACGGCCCTTAGGAGCAAGCCTTTGGCGGAGTACAAATTTTTAGCTTTGTATTATTGCAAAAATACATCCTTGTATTCTGTTGAAATACTGGATTAAAAATCAAATTTCTAATTCCATTTTTTTTAAACAATCCTAAAAACGTATAAATATCATTGTGCGTGTAAATAGTTTCATATTCGGTTATTCAGTCACGTAATCACGTACACTCGGATAAAATCAACACCAAGCATGAAATCCGGCATTCTGGTCGGTATTGTTATTTTATTTGTCTTCAATTGAAACTACCACTACTACATAAATATGGAAACGGCATCCAATTCAATGGCAAAATTTTCGAACTCGAAGTATTATGGCAAATTTAATAAGTTATGTATACAACTCATATCTGACTCAATTACATGTCGGAAGTCTGCAACTTTATTAATTTAAATGAAATTTAATCAAATTTTAAGGATAAAAATCAAATGTTTTTAAAATTAAATTCTTTCTCTTAGTATACAGTTACAGTTAAAAATTGTATATCAAAAAAAAAAAAATTCAATATTAGATAAACTTATTTAATTTAATGAATTGTATAATAATTTTATTTAATAATTTCTTATGAAGATTATTCTATTTTAGAAAACAACGTGTTTCATATTTTAGCATAACTCCAGAATAAGATGTGCGGGTTGCTTGTTAGTTACATATCACCTCAAACAACCCAGAGAGAGAACAACATGCTTATCCAACCGGATCTATTTTCAGCTTTGGTTTCAGATGGAAACACTAAGCTCTCAAAATTCCAGCTGGTCTTTCCAGCGACGTCTTGGTCGTTTTATTTTCTAATGTCGTTCGAGTTCATCTTCGAATACCTTTCGCATTGGTTCATTCTGATTCATTCTACTGGCATGGCCCATCAAACGTAAACGCGCGATTTTGATTCGCATAACTACCTCGATGTCGGGATACAGAGTACTCAGCTCGTGGGTCATCCTTCGTCGATACTCGCCGTATTCAGTTGTAAGATATTTTTTGGAGCATTATTCTATAAGCATGCGATATGAACCAGGATTCTGCGCCATAAAGCAAAACAGATTGTATGAGACTCTGGATCTTCGACGGCTGACGTTATTGTTTCTGTTCACGTCAGATCGGAGATTGTATTTACAACGGTTGCGTTCACCTTTTCATCCAATCGGGTGGGTGTTTTGCTTATCGCAACCATTAATTTTGTCTTGTTCCCGTTTACTGCACAATCCACTTTTGCTGCACGCTGACAAATCTGTAGGTTTTGTTGTTTGGATGCAAATATAATATGTGTTTGGAGCTTTTAGCAAATATAATATACTTGTGCCTAAAGGCATTGTGTTTGCTATTCACTGTATCATGTTTGAGGCACAATGATTAATATGTTATAACATATGTGTTTGTTGCACTATTTATGATCTCGAGAGAGCAAGAGAATAAAGGAGGGGCAACTAGTGTGTATATGTTGAAAGTCTGGTTCTAGACGTGTAATTATAATTGTTGCAATTCTTCATGATTCTCTTTTGGAATTGCAATTTGCTTTTAGACGCACGCAATTCTATTTGTGCAATTCTGGTTTTTATTATTGCTGCTTCTGACATTCGTATATATCTGAGCCATATGCAGACTATTCGTGTCAAATTATTCTGCAGCCGCCATTACTATAAAATTACGAATGGGAAGAACTGAAAGAATTGCAGAGTTCATGCAAGTTTTTTCCTCGTTCCATTCTTCTGACCTCTCTCTCCTACGAGCTCATGAATTGCAGCAATTATAAAGTGTATACACTCAATTATAAAGCGTGTATCTGTATTCTTTCAGTCAGTGGGCAATAAATATTCCTGAATGTGCGTGTAAATTGCAGATGAAGTCACTGTTTCTTATTTTAGCTGATATATCGCGTTTTAATTTCATGTATTGAGTCGTCAATGGTTCAGCGGACAGAAGATATCAAAAGCGCTAGATCAGTGAAGAAGGAATAAACAAACGACGGTTAAATGGTTTGTGATGTTGCTTTGGTTTTTGTGTATGTGTTTCGCATATATGTATGGATGTGTGCTACCAAAGTGAGAAGCGAGTTTGAGGAAAGAAACTAGAAAGGGCATCAACGTGAACCCTTTTTTCTGCCCGAGCCTCTACAGAAAAAATCGGAATGGCAGACCATTTTTGAAATGTAGGTATAATAATAAAAACACAAGAACTAGATTTGTATATACCAACGCATAGTGAAAACCAAGGCATAGTTGAAACCTTCTGAAGACAAAAAAGAGAGAGACAAAAAGGAAAGGAGACGCAAATGAGCAGCAGAATAATGCATTCAGCGAGTAATTGTAAAAAGGACCACTTTAAATATTTTAATTCGTTGTGCTAATTATTGATTTAATTTTAATAAATAAAGAAAGAAAGAATAATTCGTTTCTAAATATTATTATGTTTGGGAGAAACGGGCATTTGTTTCCACGTAAGTATATGGTTACTGTAGAATGTGTAGGGACATAAACTGCAAATTCAGGCTTTACGGGTATTAAATAGCGTGAATGTAATTGCAAACATAGACATACATTTACATTTTTGTAAAGGTTATTTCTTCTTCTACCTAATAGTTTAAAAACTTGCAAAGATTTCCATCACGTTTTGCACACTTTACAAAAAATGTGGTGAAAATTGTAAAATTTAAAATATTTAACCGAGCGTATGCAAATTCGATTGGAAACATTTCACTTAATAACATTCAATTGATAGTTGTTGAGAATAGTGAAAGCAGTACGAGAAGACGAAAAGTTGTCTTAAGAAAATTTATCTTTTTTTACATAGTTTATCCTCAACGCCACAGTTATGCGTAAGATGCCTTACCTTTTCTGGAACATGTTAAACAATACTTCACTCTAGAAAACAAAAATAAAAATCACCAATCGAAACCTTTGCAAATATCGCAGAATTTTTCAAGTTGACAGCTTTCTCAATGCCTATAAAAAAGTTTTTGGTACTTCTTCAGCAAAAGTTGGTAATTTTTTGAGGTTAAAAAAATTTTCACTTTGAGAACTTGTCACTGCCAAACGGATTCAGATAATTCAAAAAATATTTTAAGTTATCCTTTTTGTACTCTCAGTACGGCAGTGTTTTCAATATAAAAATTTGAATAAACATAATGAGCTAATAACAAAAAATTAAACAAAGTCAGAGCAAAAGTTAAAATATTTTATTTTCGACTGCAAATATTGTTTGAATGGTAAGAGATAAATCACAATCTTTACCAATTTTTTTTTGTTTGTCTTTTTCAGAAAATTTCTTCAAGCAAATAATCTCAACCACTGGCTCAAAATTGTAGAAGTTACAAGTCTTCAAATCATGGGGAGCACCAAAATAGTTAATTTTGACAACTGCACCAAATTTTGCGTGACAACAGGATACAATATCCGGAAAGCCTAACTCCTCTTCAAGACATCCCTTTTACATCCTTAAACGATCCGACAAATAGTTTAGAACTTCTGATATTTTTATCATTTTTTTTTGCAATTTTTAACCACCAACGTTTTGTATGGGAGGTAGCAGAATTTCTCCAGTTAAGTAGACATATGCTGATTATTAACCAATGTTTGAGTTGAAGCTAATCACATTTACCAAAAAAAAAGTTTTAAAAGCAACATGATTTTGTACTAAATTTGTTGAATTGTTTGGGATGTACTTGAAGGGGCATGGTCAAAACGCACAATTTCCATCCCATCCTAAGTTTGGACAAATAATGGTCACTATCAAAATATCATTGTAATCTGCAAAGATTTATGGGAGTTATCTGACCGAACAGCCAGCCGGCCGAACAACTTTTGTATGGGAGGTACCAAAATGGGCGTGGCTAAACCACTTTTGTCTTAATCGGTGACTGACGTTTATTGAAAAAATATAAATATACGTTCATGCGACTTATCGCATTTATAACACGGACGACCACCATGCTTTTGCTTGGTCGTGGGCGTGGCGACAATTTTCTCCAAATCTACCCGAACAAAAGTTTTAGAAGAAACATGATTTCGTATTAAATGTGTCGATTTGTATGGGAGGTACCAGAAGCGGTGTTTGGCCACAACGCCCATTTTCAATCCCAAACTAACCTTGGACAAATAAAAAAATTTACGGCAGTTATCGTGTAGACCAGCCAGACAGACAGACGGACATTACTCAATAGTCTTAGAAGGTCCGAAAACGAATTTCGTCCAAATATACTGTGGTTCTAATATGGCTCCTTCTATGCGTTAAATTTTTTCCGTATTAAATGATTCTCATATTTGTATACCCCCATACCTAAGGGTGAGGGTATTTATACTTATAAATTTATAGGTTTATAGTTTTTCACCCGGGACGTATGATTATTATTCGAAGCCAAATAATAATACGTATACGTAGTGACCTAGTATATTCATTAGAAATGGGTCAATTTGTATGGCACCAAAAAACTTGACAAAGCCTATAGCGGAAACGTTATCTACGGCAAATTCTAAGAAAATGTTCCCAAGAAACCATGGTTGTAAAATCATAATCGAGCCTGCCATTTTTGACATGAAAATTTGTATATTATCGTAAAAAATCGACCCAAAGCCATACTTTTGGAACTTGATACTCTTCGATTTGTATGAAATTTCACACATATATTCTACTCACTGCTGCCGTTACAATGACGTTTATTTCAGGTCGAAACTCCCCGCTACATAAGTATAGTTAATGCACAGACAAACGAAAAACCTTTATATCCCAAATGATACTTGGAATGTAAGAAATCTATATAGATCTGGTGCAAGTATCCAATTGGAAGATATCCTCGAAAGTTATAAGGCTGGCATTACCGCTATCCAGGAAATGCGATGGACAGGTCATGGCTGCACAAGAAAAAGAAACTGCACTTGCTGTGAGAAAAAACCTGAATTTGGTTTGCGGATTTGTAGTTGGCAAAAGACTGCGGCATCTAGTTTCTAGATTCAATCCTGCGAGTCAAGGTATAGCCACAATCCGCATAAAAGCGAAATGTTTTTATAATTCCCTAATTTGTGTGCATGCTCCGACAGAAGAGGAAGATGATGATGCCAAAGACATCTTCTATGATCGCCTAGAGGAAACGTATGAACGCTGCCCTGGCCATGGCATTAAGATTGTACTATGGGATTTTAATGCCAAATAGGGAGGAAAAATGTGTTTCATCCAATTATTGGCAATTTCAGCCTATATGCTGACAGTTCCGACAACGGTATGAGACTGATTGACTTTGCCGCAGCAAAAAACATGGCCATTTGTGGTACAAGATTCCAACAAAAAGACATCCACAAGGCTACTTGGGTATCTCCTGATGAAAGAACGAAGAACCAACTTGATCACGTGGTAATTGATGGAAGGCACTCGTCCAGTGCAGTGGACGTACGAATGATCAGAGGAGTTAACATCGATTCTGATCAGTACCTGGTAGCAGCAAAGGTTCGCACAGACGCAGAGGAACGTAGACATCGGAAAGCTGCAATTACCCTAGGAAGCCACACCCTACTCAAGGAAGCCACTCGCAACTTTTGGCACAGAACCCACCCATTCCCGATGACGATACTGATGCGCAGTGGAAACCCATTTCCGACTCTATAAAAAGTGCAGCAACAACCGTACTTGGATTTGAAAAACCGAATCGCAACAAAACAGGGTATGATGAGAGGAGTCGCACTGCAAATGATGAAAAGAACGCTGCATGCACGTATGGCAATGCTTCAGTCAATTACAACGCGAACTGCGACTGAACGGTATAGGGAAAAAAGAAAGGAGGTAAACCGTCTCTCTAGGCTTAAGAAACGGCAGTGGATAAAGCGCGAGAGTGAGAATATTGAAGGAGAAGGGAGCCCGAAAATTCTGCCATAAAGTAAAAAATAGGACTAATGGACATGGTTCATGGCCCCTTCTATAAAAACAAGTTCGGAAGTCTTATCGCAGAGGTGCAGAGCATGTTGGGAATATGGAGAGTTCATTTCTCCGCGCTACTGGTACCGAGATATCCAATGACGATTAGACAATCGATCACAATTTGGACGACGACGTCGATTGCCCACCTCCTAACCAAGCCAAGGTCAGAACAGCTTTAAAATGGCTTAAGAACAACAAAGCCGCTGGACCCGATGTATTACCGGCGGAGCTGTTTAAGGCTGACGTCGATAAGCTGATAAGGTACATGCATCAGCTCATTAGCAAAATTTCGTTAGATGAATGCATGCCCGGCGATTGGAGTCTCAGTGTACGATCCTGCGGCCCCTTAGAAAAAGGTGGCCCGAGGCTCTGTGCCAACTAAAGTGGAATAAGTTTTTTGTCCATAGCATATAAGGTTCTATCAAGTATAATGTTCAAAAGACTAAAATCAATTATCGGTTACCTGATTTTTGACCACCAGGAAAATCGAGAACTAACCTGATTTTCGCGCTTCACTAATTTCTGGAGAAGACCCACGAGAAACTAATCGGCACCTATC
The DNA here is from genome assembly GCA_963931995.1 of Phaonia tiefii. Lineage (NCBI taxonomy): Eukaryota > Metazoa > Arthropoda > Insecta > Diptera > Muscidae > Phaonia > Phaonia tiefii. The sequence continues at coordinate 100,369,430 of OZ008369.1, read as the reverse complement.
ATATATTTATCGATTATAAGCCGGCCTTCGATAGTCCGAAGCAATGTCTGAGCTTGGTATTCCTGCAAAACTCATGCGTTTTTGCAGGATGATCTTGACGAACACCAAATCCGCAGTGAACGTTGGTAAGGATCTTACCGAAACTTTATAAGCTAAGCGAGGCCTCAGGCAAGGCGACACCCTATCGAACGAATCTTAATGGAGACCATTATGAGAAAAGATGCAGTCAGCATGAATAAAACCATCAGCAGCAAAAGTCACATGCTGCTCGCGTATGCTGATAATATAGACGCCATTGGGCGCACAATGAGATTAGTGACTGCGGTGTTTTCGAGAATTGAGAAGGAGTCAGCAAAAGTGTGTCTGAAAGTAAATGAGGACAAGACAAAATTAATGGTTTCAACGAGCAGGGCCTCCACACGATTAGACCAAAAGATAAAGCCCTCTCTCGAGTAAGAAAAAAGATAAAGCCCTCTCTCGAGTAAGAAACGTCCAATTATATCAGACTCTCATACAACCTGTCTTGCTTTATGGCGCAGAATTCTGGGTGTTATCGGAAGCAGACGAAATATCTGCACGAGTCTTCGAGAGAAAAATTCTCCTACTCCGAAAATTTGTTTGCAGAACGGTGAGTATCGGCGACGCATGATCCATGAGATGTATGAGCTAAATCGCCACATTGACATAGTTGCGCTGATCAAAATGAGGCGATTGCGCTGGCTAGGGCATGTCAGTAGAATGGGTGAAGACGCATCAGCTCGACGGGTTTTCGAAACAGAATTCGAAGGAAGACTAAAAGTAGGAAGACCAGGACCCCGCTGGAGGGACCAGACTGACGAATCGCTGCGTACACTTGGGAATGGCAACAGGAAATATAAGGTAAAAGACTGAACTGATTGTCGAAATATGTTATCTTCGTGTTGTAAAGTACCTGAACCTCGAGGTTGTTCGAGATCGGTTAAGTATGTAAGTTAGTCGGTTGTTTATTGCTCCAAGAAAAGTGGAGAGCTTAAGTCTTTATATGATATAGTGTCTTAAGTCTTTTAAAGTGGTTGACAATCTTCCAATAGCAATAGGTAAATTCTATACTATTCCACGCTTGTACGGTATTAACAAAATGCATCTTATACTTGACGTTTTTAAATGCCTGCATGGTATAAGCCACCTCACGTTACAACTTACGAGGAATCAACCGTTTTTTATACTCGAAATTCAACAAATTTGTGAGTAGTAAGATCTAGTCTTGAATATTTGAATACATAGGATGTCTAGAATTTAAAAGTGAGTGAAGTTATAAACGTTTATAACTAGCAAAGACACAAACCATTTTGCTTATTGTGAGTGGTTAGGAAGAAATTAATTTGTAACCTGGTGCGAAAATTTAGCTTTCCCCGGAAAATATTGAAGCACCCACAACAAAATTTGCACATTACATGGAAAAACCCCTGATCTATCCAGAAATGGTGCAACCCAGACGATTCCTTATTCAAGGACATTGTCACAAGGCTGTGAATATTGGAGCGGTTGAGTGGGCATATTCGGAAAACGGCGGGGGTGGCATCAATCATGGGGATACCATAAGTAGTCTGGGAGCCCCGGTATCCAACCCTGTCACCACTTTTTTCGGATTCGATTTCAGAGTGGGCGTATCCGTAGGGAGAAAATTCAGATTTCATATGAAAAATTTTGGAGTGGACGAGTGGGCATGTCGGAAATTCGGCGAGGGTGGCATCAATCATGGGGATACCATAAGTAGTCTGGGAGCCCCGGTATCCAATCCTGTCCCCACTTTTTTTAGATTCGATTTCAGAGTGGGCGTATCTGTAGTGAAGATATTCAGTGGGGACAGGGTTGGATACCGGAGCTCCCAGACTACTTATGATATCCCCATAATTGATGTCACCCCCGCCGTTTTTCCGATATGCCCACTCATCCTCTCCAGAATTTTCCATATAAAATTGATTTTATTCACTACAGATACGCCAACTCTAAAATAGAATCTGAAAAATGTGGGGACAGGGTTGGATACCGGAGCTCCCAGACTACTACAGACTACCTCTCCAGAATTTTCCATATGAAATCTGAATTTTTTTCCCTACGGCTACGCCCACTCTGAAATCGGATCTGTAAAATGTGGGGACGGGGTTGGATACCGGGGCTCCCAGACTACATACGGCATCCCCATGATTGATGCCACCCCCGCCGTTTTGCCGATATGTCCACTCATCCTCTCCAGAATTTTCCTTATGAAAACTGAATTTTTTCACTACAGATACGCCCACTCTGAAATCGAATCTACAAAAAGTGGGGACAGGGTTGGATACCGGGTCTCCCAGACTACTTATGGTATCCCCATGATTGATGCCACCCTCGCCGAATTTCCGATATGCCCACTCGTCCTCTCCAGAATTTTCTCTGAAATCGAATCTGAAAAAAGTGGGAACAGGGTTGGATACCGGGGCTCCCAACCTACTTATGGTATCCCCATGATTGATGCCACCTCCGCCGTTTTCCGGATATGCCCACTCAACCGCTCCAATATTCACAGCCTTGTAACAATGTCCTAGAATAAAGAATCGTCTGGTTTGCACCATTTCTGGATAGATCAGGGGTTTTTCCATGTCATGTGCATATTTTGTTGTGTTGCTTCAATATTTTCCGGGAAAAGCTAAATTTTCGCAGCAGGTTACAAATTAATTTCTTGCTAACCATTCACAATAATCAAAATGGTTTGTGTCTTTGCTAGTTATAAACGTTATAAACTCACTCACTTAATTTAATAATTTACCGACCGTATTGAAGAATGAACACTGTATTTCAGCATTTAATATCGATTGAACAAATACACTCCGGTTCACTTATTTAAAGGCACTAACACTTCCATATTCAGCAGTCTGTATGTTTTGCAATTTGTAACCGATTGCAGAATTTTTAAATGGAAATGGAGATATAAAAAAATCATGACAATAGAGGTTTCTAAACTAAAGGACTTTTTTGAACAATTTATAAAAAACAAGTCCAAAAATGTGTTATTTTTTTGGTTCAATTCAATAAAGGCACTTTAACCAATTTTAATGAAAAACTGTTTTTCTTGTTTTTTTAATTTATTTTACATTATTTAAGAACTATTCGTAATGGGTACAACCCCCCTTTGTTTTTAATAACTTCAAATATACAGGTTTTCATTGAGAGATAAAGAGAATTTATGTAATCCAACAAAATTTGATTCCAAGCATCCTTAATGGCCTGAATTAGTGACTGCTTGTCATCAAATTGTCTACCTCCTTCATAGACCTTACGAGATAACCAACCCCAGACATTTTCGATAATGTTTAGATCTGGCGAATAGGGTGGCCAGTCAAGAATATTAACTTTTTGGCTTGCAATGAACTCCTTTACTACTCTGGCGTTGTATATAGGGGCATTATCCTGTTGTTCACTGAACTACGGAACGACCGATTCCAATAACGTTTTATAGCTTGCACCAGTCATTTTTTCACTTTGAAATTCAAGATTGATGGTGCCATAGTACGTAATAACACCCCAAACCATAACGCCGCACTCTCGGCTGTGATGTCGGTTGAAAAAACGCTTTTCTTTGCGCAGATCATGGAAATAATAGTTGTAGCCATCAGGCCCATCCAAATTAAACTTCTTATCATCCGTAAACAGGACGGTTCTCCAGTCATTTACATGACGTTTTTGGCTGCACATCCCATACCATGTAGTCTCTTGCGAATTGAAGCCGCTTTTCCTTACGAGGAGCATTAAGTGGCGGCTTTTTTTTGTAATTCAAGGTATTTAAGATACCCACAGCTCTTAATTACTCTGCTTACTGATGACTTGCTCGCTTCCACTCCAGCTAAGCTCTTATTTTTGGCAAGGATAAGGCAGAATTAGAAGCAATTCTGATGATATTTCCTTCCTCATACGTTGATAAAGACCCTTCCTTTACAATTTTTTCCATACCCCTCGGGGTCCTTCATGAAGTTGTCGTCAACTGTTGGGGTTCGTCCAATTGTTTGAGCTATTGCGCAGTTAGAAGATCCCTCAGAACGGTAAACATGGATTTTATTTTTTTCGGATAGATTTAAAATTTTTTGTTTTGCCATTTTGAGTCGTAAAATGATTAAGATGTAACAAATTGTAATAAACAAACGCTCCCTACAAAAAATCATCGCTTACTTTAAAAATAATAAAAAAAATATAATGTGCCTTTATTCAAGTGAACCAAAAAAATAGCACATTTTTGGACTTTTTTTATAAATTGGTTAAAAAAAGTTCTTTAGTTAAGAAATCAATATTGTCATGATTTTTTTAATATCTCAAGATGTCTAACTTCCATTTCCATTTTAAAATTCTGCAATCGGTTACAAATTGCAAAAGTTACAGGCTGCTGAATATGAAACTTTTAGTGCCTTTAAGTAAGTGAACCGGAGTGTATATCCTTGGTAATATTGAAGAACTCATACAATAAATGAGGAGGTTCTTTTCAAACCTTGACTATTCCACTTTTGCAAGAACTAATTTTTTTAATTTTTTTTTGTTTCGTAGCATTGAATTGAATACTCAGCGAAAATAAAACTGTGCGAAATCAGAAAAAATAAATAAAAGGCATGATTTCAACAAAAGTACATTGTTCCACCTCAAAATGACATTACCCATGTCAAATATACATTTTTGCAACAAAATGTGATTAAGCCATAATATAAAAATAAATAAAACATACCTTGATAAATTTTTTTTTTAGTTTTAATTATTTAAAGATGAACCTCAGGTTATTTTAATTAAGATTTCTGATACATAATTAGTTTCAGCAAATCAAGGTTAATCCACAGTGGTTTGAATCAATACATGATTATTCTTCTAGAGCACATAACAAGCGTTGATAATTCCAATCAGCCGCGTCAAAACTAGATTATTCCGTTAAAAAATTTGGATTTATTCAAAACATATTAGTGTTAAATTTATGATTTCTATACAAAGCAATGACTAATCTTGACGTCTTTAATAATGCTCCAAAATTTCGTCTTAAATACATAGGGGCATAACTAAAAAACAATTTTCTCAAATTGTGGGAAAACAGAAAAAGTGGAGTAGTCAAGTTTTGAAAAGAACCTCCTCAAATAATGTAATTTTTTATCTATTTTGTTTCCTTAATTTATGAAATCATACATGAATTTTGTTAAGTCCTAGAAATGTTTTTGCCACCGATTTCCTCTATAATGTATAATACTCTATATTTATAATTTATAATTTTATGTTTAAATACTCTAGGTTATACCATCGGTTACATTTCCTCGAGTTTGTCCTAAAGCCAACCGGTTCTTGTACGCATTGGTAGCATTATTTATGGAACACGATTTCATCAACGTGGCTGCCGGGGCTGGCCACGCATGTACTCGTCCTGTCAGACCTCTTTGTCAATGCTTTTTTTAAGCGATTTTAGATGGAAACATTTGTTAAGAGAATTTACGATCCTGGCGTTAGATATGCGGATTGTTCTTCGAAAAGCTACGCTAACTGTTTCATTTAGGTTTGCTTTGGGGAATGAAACAGAGAGGGTTGTTTCAAGGCAGTAGATACATCAGGCGATGGGAATAGAAGCGAAGGCCAAACCGGAAGTTTTAAAAGGAGTCGTTAGGGGAATAAAACAGACCTTAAAAAGATTAGAAAATTCGCAACAATACCTTAGTATTATGGTTTTCTCGATTACCAAATATTTTCCCATCAGGAATCGAGTCAAGCAACATTGATTTCTCTGTCGCACGTTTTTGCATTGGACTATGGAAGACAATGCATTTAAATTAGCAATACCAGCTCTGGAGATAAATTACTTCAGATAAACGGCATATCACCTGTTTGCATTGTTTTTTTTATATCCCTATTTTGTGTTACACGGAACAAGTAAAGTCATTACACACTAAGACGTTCGGCAACATATGATGTTGGCAAAAGGTTCTAAAAAATGTTGCTGGGAATTTATACTACAGATCAAAATCAACATATGTACCACCCTCTACTACAAAAATATCTCTCACACAAAACTTCGACGAAGTTTCGAGTGCTGGGTAATGATTCAGCTGGCTGCAAAGTTTACACTCATAAATAACATTTCGCTAGTCATTTCTCGGTTCGTTATGAAACTAAACATTTTTCTGCTATTTTATTATTTTTAGGATTTACAAAATTCCATGCAAGATGTTACTTTAATAAATCCTCCCTGGAAGCCGCTTTGCTTTCTTTTCTTTTCGGTTGAACAACAGACTTCATACAGATTTTGCCAACAGCGATTGACGGGTGTACCTTGGATTTGAAATAACGTCGAGTCAGCATATGCTACAACAGTTCAATTTTTTGTTTTGCTCATACTCGTATCGTTGAAATATCCTGGGATTTTATAAGTATGTAAACATACAAGGGGTATGTACATTAGTGTGGTGCTGAAAACATATTTTTTAAATGCCAGGCTGGGGAAAAATGTAAGCTCATATACCGGCTCTCAACACAATATTCAATAAAGAATATATAGTTTTTAGGTACAAGGAATTACTTATAACAGTTTCAAGTATTTGAAATTATGCGGTTTAAATTCAATATTAGGCCGATCGCTGTCAACTTCTATGCAATTTCTTTTTCAAAATGGACGACTGAAATTCAATATTTGACAGATCTCTGTCAAATCTTCCGAAATTCTTATTTGTTCTGGCTTAAACTTTTCCGATGGTTAGCGCATCATAAAAAATATTTTGCAAATGTAACAAATATTTTGGAAATACCATCTTGTAATCCAAATAATTGGCCCCGAATGAATCATACAAGTAAATTCCAATTTGGTTAGCAACAAAAATCGTTCTATGGGTGAAGTAGAATTCACACAAAATTTCTGACAAAATTAACTCCTAAACCTCCCGCAATGTACTTGAAGTAAAATCGAGAGCTGTTTCACGTTTTGGAAAATTTAATATAGTTGGGTTACATTTTTAAATTTGTAAGGCTGTTGAAATGCAGAATATGATAGGTAGGTATGACCGTGCACGAAAAGATTTTAAGAAAAATATATACGCAGTTTACTTTAATTTTCACAGTAGAAGTTATAGGTTTTTCCTGTTTTTGGTCCTTAAAACTGCAAATTTTGGAAACATAAAATGATGGATGTAATAACGCGTCCAGGGGTACCAAATAATCTCGTACCCGAAAAATAGTTCACAACTATGTCTCAGTTGCGCTTTACACGTCAATGCTTCAAGCAATTTTCGTATTTTTGGATTTTCTAAAAAATCCCGCACTCTGATCGCAGTTAATATGTGCTATCCAATCAGTAAGACATGAAATGGTATAAGAAAAATTCTTTATGCACCGAATTTTAAAGCGCATCTCAGCAAACGAAAATTTAATCGTGCCACCATGTTTTTGTCGGTTTTAAATAAACAAATATTTTCAATAAAAACAAAATTCTAAATTGTATAAGGGTTAATTTTTTTTTTGTGATCGAGTTAGTCAAATTTATGCTCCCACTATGCGGCTCTAGTGCGATCTATTACGTCAGATCTAGCATAAGACCTCAGCTCGACCCATGTCTAATTTCATCTTGATCGATCCAGTCTTTTAGAATCGGCTTAATATTTCAAATTTTTTTTCAAATAATTCCCCACTATGTACTGGTCGTTGAAGTTTTGATTCCTAGTGTATTTGGGTAAAAAAAAGTTTTCTTTTGACAATACGTGACTCAGACGACTTGTCATGACGCGCATAAAATGAATATTTTCCATATTTTGATAGAGCATTTTTTTCAAGGCAGGTTTTTCTAATCTTAATGAAGAATACATTTCCCAATTTTTCAACAAAATTTCCAATTTACACACAGAGAAGAGATTCGTTGTCACAACTATATTTGGTTGGTTGGAAAAGCTGCAATTAAGTATGTTGTCTAGTACACTTAGGCTAAAGAAGCCCATTGTGATACCTGCAGTTTCCTCTACAGCAACTATTGGCTAGTCGTCTAGCCAATTTGCCCTTTCAATAAATTTGTCTATAAGACCTACCTAATTAAATGCGTTCCGAATATCCTATTTCTTAGTCCTGCCAGAGCAGTGCAATCCAAGAGAAGGTGTTTCGTCGTTTTCTCGTCCATGCAGCATCTACAGAGAGTGGAGTTTCTATGTCCCAATCTTAGGGCGTGTTTTCCTACAAGACAATGGCCCGTAAGTGTTCCTATCATTGTGGATAAACTGCCTCTCGGCAAGTTATGTAGTTGACTAGTCCTCTTCCTGTCCACCTGTGGCCAGAGGACCCTGGGTTGTTTGCAAGTTGAAGTAAGTCTCCAATTGTCCACACATATTATCGGCCCACTGCCTGATCTGCAAACGGCAGGTAGAGATTGGCATACTAACACCTTCTTTTGCCGGAAGAATCTGTGCCGTAGTACCCTGTCTAGCTAACGCATCCGCTACGCAATTGCCTGGAATGTCGCTGTGTCCACGTACCCAGATGAACCTGATGACAAAATACTCTGCCATCACCCTAAGTGATGAGTGGCGTTCCTTCACCGTCAGGGACGTAGCAAACATGGCTTCCAGAGACTTTATGGTAGCCTGGATGTCTGTGTAGATACATATTCTTCGGAGGGTTGTGGAACTACTTTTCAGTAGTTCAGCAACCTCCAGTATGGCGGTAATTTCCGCCTACTACACTACAGTACTGAGATCAGGCAGCTTGAAGGTGATATTTACATTTAGGTCCGATGAATGGACCCTTGCTCGTCCAACTTTAATCAATCCGTGAAAAATCTGATACTACTGGTGTCCTCTTCCAGTGACTTTCCCAGGTATTCCTGTTTGGAGTAGAAGTCCTTAAAATTGTCGCTGGGTACAGTAGTCCGTTTTTAAGGGAAGAGAGTTGATCCGATGTAGTAATTCAGCGTGTCCGGAATGCCCCGATATCAAAACGCTACAATCTCTGATTCTCACCAGGGATGTAGCGGCTGACGATTCGGCCATGATATCAGGAGTACAGATGTTCAGGATAGCACTAAGTGCAGTACCTGACGTCGTATCCATTGCCCCACTAACGCTAATCAGTGCTGATCTTTAAATTTTCATCAAGGAATTCAGAATATGTTTCTTTTGGAGGGACCTCCACCAAACTACGGTTCCATAGAGAAGTATTGGGCTAACTATTGTCGTATAAATCCATATGGTGATCTCAGGAGGTAGTCCCCAGTTCTTTCCTATCGTCCCTTTACAGCAGTAAAGAGCAACAGACGCCTTTATCACCCTCTCCTCCAAATTCGGTTTGCAATACAGTTTTCTGTCGAGAATTATCCCCAGATACTTGACGGCAGTTCAAATGCGGGTATTTTATATTTCCGAGAGAACGAGACAAGCTCGGTTTTAAGTGGGTTAAGTGATAGTCCGTTGTTAGCGGTCCAGTTCTAAATCAGACTAAGCAGGCTGGTTGTATGAATGCATAGGCAAAGACCTGGCATTCGGTTCTGTCCAATTCAAGAAGCAGTTCATTGACAGACGTTAACCATAATAGTGGAGACAGAACTCCCACAACTACATTTACAGCCAGCTACAATTCGGCGGTTCCTTGGATTGTCACATTATTCAGTTATGATTACCAATAATTGTGTTCCGTACCACCAAATTTTATCCATATCAATTGATTTGTAATTCAGTTTTTCTGAAATATTTTGTTCAAGCCACAGCAAGCAACACCAAATAAATGTGATCTGTCAATGGAGTTATAGTTCCAGCAATCAAATATGCCTGTAGTGGTGAATACTCTATTTGTTGGATCAACGAAAAATTTAAAAAAAAATCGGTTGCACCAAATAATATATTAATATAATTTTGCTCGTGAAAGTAAATTTAAATGTGAAGATAACAATTTTGTTTCTCACTCATGGGATATATACACTGAGCACTCACGTGCGAATTATATCTAATCATTGGAAATTAATTCTCACTCATGAGTTTATTCATGAAGTGATGTTAGGGGGGAATAGAATATATAGATGTAGATAAGTATTTACCATTATTCCCAAAACTTTCAGAACAAATGAAAACACGTTATGGCAGATAAATATTTATGTACATAAAAATCAATTATATTTATTTAAGTATCACATATTTTCATCTGAATTAAATTAAATTGATGAATTACATTTTTATCCAATTGTATTGAAAGAACATTTTTAAGTGCCTCCTTGAGCAACTTATGCTGTGTTAAAACTCTGACGACCCATTTTTTATAAAGAATCTGACCTGTGTCAATAACCAAAGAACAGTATTTCTATATTTGTTGTCTCCCTCGCGCTCTCTCTCATTTTTATGTTTCCTTTTAACTTTCGCACTCAGAATGCAAAACAAAACCATAGTGTAATAATAAAGTGGCCGCATAAGAACAGCTGATTTAACTTTTTTTATTTGTTGATCAGCTGATTTGATTCAGTGCACTTTTGGAACGTCAAACTTGTTTATATTTTTTGTGTTTGTTTACATTCGTTCTTTTGCATTCTTTTAATTTTCATTCTAAACGTTTACTTATCAAAGAGACGCGCATTTGAAATAGTGAAAAAGCAAAGACGGAGCAAAGACGTTTCTCACACACTATATTTTTTTAAAACATTATTTTCAAGAAAATCTGGGATGTATGTATGTATGTAACTGTTTCAAAATTTCCATTTTTAATATAATACAATATTCTTACATACATATTGTCGTCTAACACGATTCGAAGTCTTTCCCTGTACTTAACACATTGTTTCTCCGCCAGTCTTGTTTACAGACTTTAAGGTCTGAGCTCTCACCGGCAGACGTATGTAGATCCATCGTAAACTCTAACAGCAGATTAACTTGGTCGGACACACCGGTGTAATGTTCTGGCCGACAGTTCTGTGAGTGATGCTAGCCACTACAAAACTTTCGGGTTAGCATTGCGATGCATATGCCTTAGCAAAGAAATCAATTGCAATTTCATTGCAACTGGTATCTGCAGGGAATCAATCCTTGCGGTCACTTTACTAATTCCACTATGAACAAAACATTCGTGAAAGTTTTCTTATGAGAGAGTGTTGTCTTTTCTTCTCTTTCGTGAGAGAGAGAGAGCAACACATTTAAGCATGTATGTATATATCTCTCATGAAAGATAAAAAAATAACTTTCGTAAATAAAAATTACCTTCACGAGAATTCTTTAGTTTTTGTCTGGTGAGTGTGAGTAACAAAACGAGAGATGAAAATGGAAATAGCTCTCGCGATAGCCAGGTACGACGAAATCCCTAAATCGCGATTATCACTCGTTTGCTGCATTCTGATTCGTATTTATTTCACAAAGCATTTTAAATTCACAAGTCTTCGAGTTTAGTGTTCTGAGATTTAACTTTTCGAACTTACTTTTTAAGTGGCCGTTTTTACACAGTTGATTTTCAAAACATATGTTTTTGCTGTTAAAAATAAAGGAAGGCAAAAACAAGCAGAACGGTTATTGAATCTCCTCCTGAGTTCTTGTCTTGTGTATTCCCCTATAAACAGAAATAAAATATAAATAATTATTCATAAAAATGAACTTTATTAAAATATTTATAGAGTTGCCACTGTTACTCAATTACACTTTGAGTGAATAATTATACATTTTACTCATTTGAAAGCATAGAACTTAGGAAGTAAAAGGTTTTCATTATTGTCTTACATATACCGTCGTGTGCAAGTTGATATATTTGCGATATAACTCTAAAAATAAATAAACTGATTATAGAGTTTCTCAAATCTATGGCTCAGGCAACTTTGGATTTTCGAACATCCAATGCATTGCAGATTTGCATAAAATGGTATAAATGTGGAATGAAAACAGAATGGAAAAGTCAAAATTTTTAGATAATTTTGTTTAAGACTTTTTACAAATAAATACTTGAGAAAGTTTTACTTTTGAACAACCAAGTAAGAAAAACATATTCGGCTTCCATTCTGAAATGCTCTTTTTTACGTAGTTTATATTTGTGATACAAAAAATGTTATTTACTGTTATGCCTTGTTCACGCTGCCACGAAATTGACAATTTCGGATTGAAATTGTCGAACGAAATTGAAATCGTTCACACTGGTTTTGAGCAATTTCGTTGAAAAATTGCAACTGTTTGTTTACAAATATTGCCATTAGTAAAATTTTAGTGCCTGGGCACAATAACCAAAATTCTGTTTGGAAATGAATGAAAACAATAAAATAAATGAATGGTACGTGAACTTTAACATGAATCACTGATTCGCCACGGTTTATAGTTTATTTTCACTAGCCTATTTCGATGTAAACTAAAAATTTCAATCTGATGAATGAGGCGGCATACAATTGTTTTGTTTTTTGTTGTAATTTCAGTAACCACGTGTTCGGTGAACGAAGCCGTCCCATAATTATCGACGGCGTTGAAGCTACAAAAGAAATTAATCGACGGCGGCAACTGAGTTTTTATTGAATGTAATTTTTCGGCAGACGTTACTTTCAAGTTCATCTCGTTGGTTGTGTAATAACTTTAAAATTTTTTTTTGTAATTCGGGCCATTAAATGCAGATAATATCGGCTAACATTTTAAGCCAAAGCACGCTTTAAAGACGGCGGCGTGAATTTGAAAAAAAATATCTACGACGACGGCACACCAGAAAATATTCTGTCGACTTCGTTCTCTTGCATATGTGCAAAAAAGAGTACTAAGTTAATTTTGTGGAGTAAAAACAGCGTTGTATACGACAATTTCAAGTCAATTTCAACGAAATTGTCGTAAATATCTCAATTTCGTAGTTGTCAAAATATATGCGAAATTGAGCAATTTCAACTCAATTTCGGCCCAAATTGCAAAAGACTTCAATTTCGCGGCAGCGTGAACAAGGCATTACTTTCAAAACAATAGTTGATTGTGAAACAAGTTCACAAAATGTCTTGTGAAATTAATGTCCAGAACACCATTTTTGTGAAAAATTGTCACTTTCACAACAAATCGGAAGGAATGCAGAACATGGTCGTATGTTTATATTTCGGAAACCGAGCATTCAGTCGAAAACTAACCAATTGTCGCCGATTTCTAAGGGCGTTTCATAAACTGGTCCAATTCGTATGAACGAGTTTTTTTAAAAATGAAAAATAAATAGCTGCTATAACTCGGAAACGGTGCGCCAAACGCAAAAATAGTAATCATATGTACTAGCGAGTGGTGAAAGCCTGCGATTGAGGTAGCAAAGATATTATGTTTGCGAATTTTTAGCGATTTTTTTATTTTGGAGATTTTTTGAAAAAATATCTTCCCCACGTTTGGACCACTGTATGACAACTCCTTAGAAACCTTCAAAACTTACTAATTTTTTCGATTATACTCTCCATTTCCGAGATACGGGCATAGATGCGTTTTAACCATTTTTGATTCGAGAAATTTTAGTTTAGCGTTTAAAAAAAAAAGTGATGCCGTATTGAAGACATCCACAGGCTAAAGCATCCTATGTAGGTAAAAAAATATTATTTTTGCGATTGGACGCACCCTTTCCCGGTTATAGCATTTTTTATTTTAGCAATTTTTTAATTTTGGCGATTTATTCTTCCATACGAATTGAACCACCATATAAAAAACCCTTAGCATCCCCTAAAAATTAGTTAGTTTTTCGATTAGACGCTCCGCTTCCGAGATATAGAAATTTATATAAATATTTCACATTTTCTATCAAAAATAGGGATAGGTTTCTCTGGGTAACCCATCGCCGTGGTTAATGGGTAAAGGCCGCTTACCCATTCCCCATGTGTAATGGACAATCGACCAGGGTAACTTTCCATCGTCGTGGGTAGCTACGCATTAGTTTCTCTATTCCCTGAAGGTAATGATTAAACTTTATTACCTATTCCCCACCTTGATGTGAATAGATTACGCATGGGGGGATAAATACGAACTCTGTTTTTAACCATATAAAAACAGTTATAATTTAAAAATATCACTTGTATGTTTAAGCTAATTTGTATTATCCACAATAATAGTTCCTCCGGACAAGAGCTCAAAATATTCTTCATGTTTGTGAAGGCGTCAATGGTGGCGTCAGATTCAACGATTTTGTTTAGAAGCCTCACTTCACCTCAATTTATTGTGATACTACTAAAATAAAAAAATGCATGCGATTCAACTGGGCATATTCATCCTGGCGATAACAATAAAATATACATGGACTTTAATGACTTTCTTTTGATTTCGTATGGAAAAATATATGTCAACCGTTGGTTTTGTCCAAATCATTTCAAATTCTGGGTCTATACTGCGTAAAATGTGAATAGGTATACTTACCATATTTTTCGGTTGACGATATCTATATACTTTATTGTTTTTTCACAAATTTCTTCCTCACTTTCTGTTTAAAATAATATAATAATAAGTTTTTCTGAAAAGTCCTCGTGTAACATTCAAATATAGTTTCTTTTACAGCACAGGCTCTTATAAAAAATCGAATACATAATTGTGTGTGCTTTTATTTAATTGAAAATGCTATACAATAACTATATACAATGAATGTAATTAAAGGCTAATTCGCGAACTACAATGAGATATAACGGGTCCGCCAAATAACTTTTTTTTTGAAAATGCTATAAAAAAAAACTACTGAATATTTTCTCAAATTTCTCTTTTTATTTGAAAGTACTATCCTTCCAGTTTATAATGGAAAATAATTTCATTCAAATGGCTCCCTCGGCTGGCTATGCAGTAGTCTACACGATCGGTCCAATTTTTAAGCACATCATCGATTGTGTGCTGCTGTATCTCACCAATGGCTTCACGAATATTGTCCTTTAAAGCGTCAATTGTCTCTGGCTTGTCGGCGTAACACTTATTTTTGAGGGCACCCTACAAATAATAGTCCAACGGTGTCAAATCGCAGCTCCGAGGTGCCCAAACGGCATCAGCTCTGCGGCTGATAATGCGATCTTCAAAAACAGGGCGCAAAACATCGAGTGTAGCTTCGGCTGTGTGGCACGTAGCGCCGTCCTGTTGAAACCAAATGTTGCCAATATCATCCTCTTCAATTTTTGTGAACAAAAATTCGTTCACCATGGCCCGACAACGATCGCAATTGACTGTAACGGCCACTCCTTGCTCATTTTCGAAGAAAAATGGCACAATTATGCCTCTGGACCAAAATCCGCACCAAACAGTGACTCGTTTTGGGTGCATCGGCTTTTCAATGTATGCGTGCGGGTTTTCTGTGCCCCAAATGCGACAATTTTGCTTGTTTACATACCCGCTAAGATCAAAATGAGCTTCATCTGAAAAGATGATTTTTTTTTCGCAAAATCGGCATCTTCTGTAAGTCGATCGCAGGCCCACTTAGCAAAGCGAAAACGTATTGGATGGTCAGTTGGCTTCAACTCCTGAACCAATTGGACTTTGTATGGCGTCATACCAAGGTCTTTATGGAAAACTCGACTCAATGATATCTCCGAAATGTTAAATTGTTGAGAACGACGGTGAATTGATGTTGATGGCGCTTCACGCACACTTTCTGCCACAGCAGCAATATTCTCGGGTGTACACACTATTTTTGGGCTTTTCACGCTTTGGTTTATCGATGAGGATGCCAGTTTCTTTCACTTTTTTCACAAGATAACGAACATACGGAGCTGACGGTGCTTCTCTTCTTCCAAAATCCGTACGCAATTTTCGCACACATTCTGCAATATTACCATGATTTTGAAAGTAATGTCGCAATATTTCCCAGCGTTCTTCAAGCGTATACACAACCATATTCGTTCAGCGGAAGGATAAAACTAATTATCTGTCAAATCAGACATGAGCTAAGTGTTACCATTCACGAAATAAGCACTAGTTTAAAAAAAAACGTTAGATGGCGGACCCTTTATAACAAAAATTTTCAAAAAGTATGCCTGGTCGGGCTTTAAATTGATGCTGGGGAAAAAAATGTTGTGTCAAAATTTTTATAATATATCTATTGTATTATGCTCATCACGACACGTCATTTGAGCCCCATATTGACCAAAAATATTAAAAAATTTGTTTACCTAAATACACCAGGAATCGAAATTTCAACGACCGGTGTGGTACTATAAGTACCATCATACAAAAGAGTTTGGCTTTCCCGTATTCAACACTTCAATACGCATCCTTTGATACACCCACCATTGAAATTCTAAATACCACTATTTTCTGTACACCCTACTGCACATTATTGATTTATGAAATAATCTCATAATTATATATGTATGAGTACATAAGGAACTCGTGTAAAAAAATGTATATAAGGAACTCGTATAAAAAAATGTATAAAGTTATTATAATCAATAGAAGCAATTAAAAGAACATATGTTCACTTAACATTTAAATCTCAGCGGACGTCTGATGTATGTATGCTAAACTAACTTGAATGTTAATTTGTGGCTGGCTGTAAGTTGAATGGAAGTTGTACTATCTCACCACGATCGATTGACGAATTCGCTAAGAAACATTATCAAAGACGCTTTATTCATAAAAAGTTGTGAGAGGTTTGAGAGACACTTTTTGTATGATAAATTGTCTCTCACAACTTTTTATGAATAAGGCCGTAAGATTTAATACAACATTTTATTTAAGTTGCTACTATTTAGTAGTAGGTGGCAACTCGCTGCTAACAATGTAACAGAAAGGCTGTTTTTTTATTCCATTAAGCTATACATACGACTTTCCAAATAAAATGAAACTTCCACTTAAAACTACGAAGTGTGGCAACATTTGTTGTAATGGGTGAACAAAATGCGATACGGCAACACGTTTGCAGCCAGTGCTAACAAATACATGGTAGCAGCAGATGTTGTTGTAGTTGTAAGCAGCAACAGCAGACATTTTATTTTCATTCACATGCTTCTGTTGTCCAACTCTACACAAATATTTACCAACAATACTAGAATACAAAAAAGTGTAAAAAACACACACCACTTTGGCAAGTGAAACGATAAATGACATGGAAAAAATTAAATCAACTTTTTAAACGACCATACCTGATAGATAATTCTTCCATGATCAATATGTATCACATTTATCGCGCATTGTTGTGACCAATTTAATTCCAATTTTTTGTTCAATCGGAAATAAAAATCTATCCTTCAAATTTAGACATATAAAAGTATACGCAGTCTACCATTAAATAAAATAATTTTAATGAACTTAAAATGTGTAAGCCGTTTTACAAATTTTTGCTCTTGAGTTTCTCCTTGATACAAGTTTCATTCGCAAGAAATTATAAAACAATTTATCTAATAGGCAAAATATACGACACAAAATGCTTGCGCAAAATACACACTAACTAGAAAACAATCTTTTAACTAGTGAATTCAAAAGAGCATATACATTGTTTTTCGACGAAGTGGACTTGACCGGTGAAAATTACACACCTAATACAGTGTGTCGCCAATGTTAAACAATCTCATGGCATGGTTGAGTGGAGGCAGAGGTACTATGAAGTATTGTAAGCCGGTAAACTGGATTAATCGCCCAGGTGATCATGATGCAACCAGTTGCTATGCATGCGTAAATTACACATGTCGTCGACATTCTGAGAAGAACAAAATTTATAAAGCAACTGCAACAGCCACACTACCAGTGCTTGCACCTGAAAATTTTGTATCACCAAGGCCGCCAACTCCAGATCGTACTACAGAATTTACAGCAATGAGTACAGCAAGTGGTGTTACTTATGAAGATCCATTTGATACCGATTATGAGCCCCAACAGGGAAGAGATGGACCACAACTAATAACACAAATGGAAATGGATTTCATTGTGGCCATATTGGGATTATCGCAGCGACTTGCAATATTTTTGACAGCTTTTTTAAAGCACATGCTAATGTTAACGTACCGCAAACGACAAGCTGAATTTCAGATGCTCTACACTCTAAATGATGACAATTCGTTCGCTTACTGCAACGATATAAAAGCTTTGGTGGTAAAAATGGGAATGAACTACATCGCTAGTGAGTGGAGATTATTTATTGATGGTTCTGTTTCAAGCTTGAAAGCAGTGTTGTTGCATGTGTCGAACCGAAAACCTTCCATTCCGCTAGCAATGGGTATCAACATGAAAGAAAGCTATGAAACATTGAAAGATATAATGGAAAAAATCAAATATTACGAAAATAAATGGAAGATTCGCTGTGATTTGAAGGTCATCAACATTTTGCAAGGGATCATCGATAAGAGCGGCTTCCCAAAATTCTTTTGTTTTCTTTGTAATTGGGATTCACGCTCACCTCTGAATCAATTCCAATGTAACTCGTGGAGGCCAAGAGGAAGTGTGGATGAACAAATACAACTACAAATTTGTTTATTGAGATCTTAGGTAAATTTTTGTAGTTGATTGTTTCCTTGAATTTTGAACGGTTTGCTACCTATGGACCTGAACACGGGAAAAAAGGTAAAAAAAAATCGAATTTTTTTAAGTTTTTTGCGATTTTGATCTGGAAGGTGAAGTTTGTTTGAATTTATTTGTTCTTTATGACAAGAGCTACAACTTTGCCTCAGAGAGTAAATCGAAATTCTGAACGGTTTGCAAGATATGAGCTTGAGAAAATGATCAAATTTTTACGAAAATGATACCGAGGCCCCAAATCTTTGCGGCCCATAAAAAAAAAGTGCATGACTTTGGGAAAAATTGGGAAACACGGGTCTTTTTTTTTTTAGTCTTTTGTCACGTACTGGTGTCCGTATATGGTTATTTTGCCATGACTTAAAAAATTACACACAGTGTTACAATAGGTACAACAGTTTTAGTTCTATGTAATTCTATATTTTACTATCATAATGCTAGTGAATTCATAATACTGGTTTGGCGAACTGGTATATTGTTGCAATGCATACTTCAAGGCACAACATTCATCGTACTGTTATTTACAGTAACCCAAATATGTAAGCATGTATATTATATTAATGTGACATAAGTAAAGCTTTTAATCGTAACAATATATTACTCTATGGTGAACCCTTGTAGACTATAAATAAAGAAAACAATTTTCATAGTCGAAATGTAAATCAAAAAATTGTTTCTCTTTACCTACCACGAAAGGGAAGGGAAGCACTTCACACAATCATTCAACTTTACGCTTTCTCGTTTTACACTCCGTAATTAGGGCCCACAGTTTACCGGATCCAAACGGGTTTTAGAAAATCTTTCTCATAGGTAATTACCCGATAGTGTCTCCGCCTTAAGCGTGGTGACCGTTCGGAAAAGAAAAGTAAGCAGGTCAGAGATGGAATCGAACACACGTTCTCATATAGAAGTAAAAGAGTCGCTTTCATTACCATTGTGTCGACAGTAATATAAATATAACATTGTTATATGGACGATGTCGTTTTCGTTCCGGAATTCTGGTGAAATCATCAAGGCAGATTTACGTTTTGAAGATCCCTGATTACAACCTTCTCCTTCTCAAAGTCAAAGGCACGGCGAAGGCGTGTGTACTTGCTAAGAAAGCTAAGAAACTATTCGGATAGAGACGTTACCGCTACCAGTCTGGAGACAAGCAATGACCACATCTGGTTAATGTCACCATATATGGCCTAAGAAGATACGGGACCCCGGCCGTTACTTTTGTTAAGGTGGAAAATAATAAAAAGCATTTTGTTTATTGTGCGGACTTCAATGCGCCCTATACAATCTGGTGAAATTCAAATATCAATGATAGGGGAGAGACGTCTTAAGGAATCCCGTTTACGAAACAGATAATACCGTTGACGTTGCTGATCTTATCGATGATCTCACGTCAGCTCTTAACAGATCAGATCCTCATGCCCGACCGGTTCTTACCAAGGTAAGAAAAAACTTTCGCTGTGGAACAAGGATCTGGAAATCCCAAGACAGTCTTGCTGAGATTTTTTAAATACGGTAAAGTCCTCCAGGACGAATCGTGACTGGAATGTGTATAAAATTAGACTGAAAGAAAGTTAAAAAAGGGTTAGGATCTTCAAAGAGAAGGTTTTGGAAACGTTCCTGAGAAGTTATTAAAAAAGCTTCTGAAACTTCCAGACTTTGCAATGTCCTCTCGACGAGTCCCACATCTCTGGTATGTCTGAAAGAATAAATCGGGAGTTTGACTACATAGGCCGATGA
The DNA here is from genome assembly GCA_963931995.1 of Phaonia tiefii. NCBI lineage: Eukaryota > Metazoa > Arthropoda > Insecta > Diptera > Muscidae > Phaonia > Phaonia tiefii. The sequence goes on along the minus strand of OZ008369.1, from coordinate 100,349,310 downwards.
ATAGTTAGACCTCCTGCTTAACTCAAACTTTCCAGGAGAATGATCCGAAGACACCGAGCAATAACGTCATCTCCCATGCCGCGGGAAATATCAAGTCAAATGAAACACTTCAATGGTCAATAGGAAGTTCTGAGCCCTACCAATCTCCCGGCTCTGAAGGAATAGCACCATTGGCGTTACAAAGTGAACTACACAGTTCAATCCCTGCCTTGTGAAACGTATGAGTTGCATCAACCTATCCTATATTCCAGTTGGACGGAGAGAGCCCAAGGTGGAATTTATTCCGAAAGTGGGGAAATCATCGCATATTAGGCCAAAGGAATTTAGACAATTCAGTATCTCATCTGTCCTGCTGAAGCCATTGGGGAGGATGATTGACTCATATCTACAAACGTCCACAGGTACTTCTCGTCTATCCACAAGCCAGTACGCTAGTAATAAGGGCAAAACTACGGAAACCGCTTTGCAAGCTTCATAGAGAAATCAATTTTTATAAAGGAATAAACTCTTGTCGCATTTGCCGATATAGAGTGTATGTTTAACACCGTCTAACCCGGACTGCGAAAATCAGGTTTATCGTCACTTTCAGTTGACCAGGAGATCATTAATATGATCTTTGGATTACTCACTCGAAGGGGCATAACCTCGTCCGTGGGTTATACGAATTTAACTCAAAATTTAATTAGGGGAACAACCCAATGGGAGTCCTATCTTTGCCTATCTGGAAGTAAGCACTGGATAGAGTTCTTTTTAGAGGTTGTACAGTAGTGACAAATGCTGCCGACTTAGCGATTGAAGTTCAATGCAAATACCCTTCCATATGCAGAGATGTGGTCCATGACTTAACCAAGTGGCTCTCTACATGGGCCACGGAGAATGGGTTGGGTGTAACTCAGGAGACATCCGAGCTCGTTCAATTTACCAGGAAGCAGAATGTTTCATACATTCACATGCTGAAAAATTTGTCTCTTGCTGTTGTTTGGATGCAGATATAAACTGTTTGAAGAAGGTCGCAAATATAGTATACTTGTGTCTAAACCCAGTGTGTTTCCTATTAAGTATACTAGGTTTGGGACACAATGAGTATTAGCTTATAATATATGTATTTGTGGCCCAAATGTGGTTTTGTTTGTTGAAAACTGCTGAATACAAAAATGTGACAGACAATATAGGAAAAAACGCAGAAGATTTTCAATTCACGGAATCAATGCTTGCAATATGTACATGGTTCCTGCAATATCTTACTGGAGCCATGATTTTTCAGCGAGCAGTCATTGTTTCCACGTGGTAGATGCATTTGCCTGAAGGAGGGTGCAATATGTGTAGGGGTGACCCTCAGCGGAAAGTTTAAATTCAGGCCAGGTGTGGCGACACGTCATCGACGCCTGGTTTGATCCAACCAACCTACCAGTTCAATATCCAACTTATATGGGTACCGGCGCGTGCCAATATTCGACGAATCCATTGAGCGGAAACCATTGGTGCAATGGTAGTGTGGTGCAATGGTAGTGTACGCGCCTCTTGTACATGAGATCCGTGTTCGACCCATGCTCAGACCACCTTAAAATTTCTTTCGGCGGCGGTCACCTCGCATAGAGACGGCGACACTGTCGAGTATTTAGCCATGAAAAAGCTTATCTAAATACCGTTCGAAATCGGTGTAAAACTGTAGGTCCCAATCAGTGAGTGAAAACTGGAAAGCGCACAGGTCAGTGATTGTGAGAAGCTCTCCGCTCCTGGGATGTAATGGGAAACCATTTATTTTGTATTCATTGACCGGATGAGCAGCTTGTGGACTACGTTGCCTGTTTCACTGGTTATGGAGCATATGGGTTTGCCCCATTCTGCAGGCAAGCTCATGCTTTAAACAAATGTTCTGAGATATGCGAATGGTTCTGGAGGCACAAAATAGAGGATGATGAGGCAAATATGGCCATGCTACAACCTGTATCGTACTCAACGCTTGACAAATTTTAAAACGCTGACAGGAGTAGTGCAAAAGCTGTGGTGTTGAAGTGGAGGACGAGAGAGTCAAACATCCCATATGCAACTGCCCAGCCTTTGGCATGAGTCGAAGACAATAACTAGGATCTTTCTTCATGTTGGATCTAAGAGACACCCAGGGTGTTAAGCTAAATGATTTTAGAACCTTTTTGAACAGTGCTAATGGGTTCGACATGGACAAATGTACGTCTCTTCTTCAGACGCATCCTGGAATATATCATATGGCTTGAACTCCTCTTAAAAAAAGCAGCTAAATTCACAGATCCAATGATTGAGAAGGAGCGTGACATTTCGTTGTATTCAACGGTCCTCATTGGACGGTGTCAATGGTGATAGCAACTTGTATATAACCAAACCTAAACCACATGAACGAAAAGTGAAAGTCGTAGGTTCGTAAAAAATTCAATTAGTGCGCTGTTCAACATTTAGAAAACTAATTTTTGGAATTTTTAATTTGCATTGGATTATAATTTGCATTACTTTATCTAATGCAAATGCAAAAAAATTAACGTTGTTCGCAATAGGAATTAAATTGTTTTGCCTGAGCAAATGCAGGTTGTGGAATCAGATGCCAATTGTAATGAAATATGGGAATGCTTTTAATTATATTGAATTTGTTTGACTGCTGGCAATTCTGTTTTTAAAGTAGTTTATATGTAGAGGTTTGTGGCTTCGATAGATGTTGCCTCATAATACTTTCAAATTCATAAACCAATATTGCCAGATATGAAGGAAATGCTTTGAAATTAAGTACAATTACCAATGGTATTGAACGTTTTTTTAATTTGCATTTGGAAAGAAAATTAAAAGTAAACAACAAATTATAATTGTCATATAAATAATTTGCCCCGTGTATGGAAAATATCCACATAAGTTAATAATTTTGATTTTTGCCATATAGATTCACTCATTCTAGCTGTACAGACCTCACGATTTGATTTCAAAAGAAAAAAACTGCAAAACGAACCACTCTTTTAAGTAGGATGTGTGTTATCGAAGGTTACTATTAGTTACAGAACCAAATTCCAACAATTGAAAAGAAAAACTGAGAAAAGAAAATTTCATTATATTCCTACTGCCTACAAGGAGGGTGAAAGAATCTATGCAATTTGTAAACGGAATATAACAGATGGAACTTAGTGTTGAAGATCAAAAACCCATAAGCTGAAACACTTATCATTCATATGTGTATATGTCTGTACATATGAATATATACAAATATATATTTAAATAATCACTTAGTTCCAGGGAAACAAATGAAAACAAAATGATAAATGATTGCATTGCAATAATATATCCGCCAATGCTTCGGCAAGAAATAACTGCCCGAAGGGGGGTTTTCAGTCAAATTTGTTAAATTGTAATTCTTTTGTCTTAATCATTGCCAATAACTCCGATAAATTGATTAGAAACATTTGGTTTTTAAATGTGAGGATATTTCAATAAAATAGGAGAATAAAATCATTTAAATATTGTAATCTTTTCTGCAGGATATTTGCATGATGGATTGCTAAAAATGTATCATAAACACGCACGTTTGTCTATTTCGATATAAAATTTATTCATTATTATAATCGTGATAGTATGGATTCCTCACAGTACGTGCAGTAGGGAGGAACTGATTTCGTTATCTCCCTAAAAAAAAATTACAGCAGACAGTTGTCCGAGGCCTTCGGCCACGGACTGTCCCTGCAGGCTGTGTCAGAGACACGGCCATTAAGTTTAGCGTAGAATACGCCATCCGATAAGACAGAAAACATATATAACAATAAATTCATTTGCTTATATTATTTATCATTTATTGTTATATATGTTTTCTGTCTTATCGGATGGCGTATTCTACGTTAAACTTAATGGCCGTGTCTCTGACACAGGCTGCAGGGACAGTCCGTGGCCGAAGGCCTCGGACAACTGTCTGCTGTAATTTTTATATTTACCAACGGCATTTGATTCAAGTCCGTTTAAAAAAAAAATATTATGTTCAATTTTTTTAAACTTAATTTAATTTATGTATTTTAATTAATATTTTTATTGAAATAAGTTCTGCGAATGTTGAGAGGGCCGCCCTAATATTAAAAAAGATTTACCTTATCGAGTCTTCGCATTAGCATTCGAGCGTTGTGTGAAAGCTTTCCGCTTTACAATTCAAAATTAATGTTACAACAGCTTTATTGAAGCTTTCGCAAAAAAGCTTTATTACGTTAGCTTACTGTTTGTTTCACTTTTTACTAGATACATGTTGCCAAGCAACATTAGCTTGCTGTTCGTTTCACTTTTTACTAGATACATGTTCCTAAGCAATGTTGAGCAACCAAAAACACTCAACCAAACACCACACATGTGTTTGAGTGTATGTGTTTAAACAATTTTCATTTGAGAAATTAAAATACTAGAAATATATCAACCAATATGAAATGTATATCAAACGAAAGATAACATCTTCATTTACCTACAAAAAAAATTTTAAAAAAATTCATCTAGCCGTTTCCTCAAATTCAATGAAATAAAGATTACAACAATAAAAACCTGACATGACTCCTCATACCGTAAGGTAAGACGTATTCTACGTCAAAAAACTCTATTAAGTATACGCTACGTACTGCTCTACCCATCGTGTCCCGTCCTGGCAGACCCTCAATTCATTTTTGTTTTCTGTAATGCTTGGAAAAATATGCAATACTTTAACACTGGAGACAAAGTGGAAACATTTGCCCCTAGTTGTTGTGAAACCTTAACTTCAATTTTACAATCAATCAAAAAGCAGTAGATGAATAAATGAAGTTATTTGTAATAAACCGCAATATGTTAATCAACTTTTACTGTTCAAGTTACTCATATTGCTGTAATGTTACCCAAATAATAATAAAATTGTATCTTTGACATGTATTAAAGGTTTTAAATGAGCTAATAGCAATGGGCGATAGCGAAGTTGACTCTAATACTTGTTTCTCTTCAAGTACCTCGTCAGATGAAAGTGTAAAGGAGCATGCAAGAATGGATAATTTTATGGAAGTCGTCCACAGATTCGATAGCAAAGACTTCATAGAATATACGACTCCAACACGGGTCACTGTGTGTGCCATATTATCGCCTTGTACGCCAAGAACTTGTCTAATAGCTTATTCACATTTACCACGTTTCAGCTGGGACGCCGGCGTTTCGCTCTCTTGAGATCAGTTCGAAACCATGGTGTTCACATTGTGCTTTTGTTAACTACTGTGGTTTCATGTGACATTTCTCATTTCTGTTTTGTATTCTCTGTATTGACTGTAAACAACACAAACGCACATTTGTGAATAAAGAAATATAAAATAATATCAAAAAATTAATGTAATTTTTATAATATTAGAATTTATATCATTGTATGATAAAGCAATGAACGCATTCAAAGATATAAATGATTATATTCATAAATCACATTGCCATAAGTACTTACCACCACAAAGCAAACTAGAAATGTAAACAAACAGATTTGTTTTCCCTCATTTTTCTGACATTTGCTTTGAACCAGCAATGGAAATTTTTTCATTTTACTCCTTTTTTTACCTACTATTGGAGTACAACACTGTGCTCTCTCTCATTTTTACTGTGGTTTCAAACAAACTACAATAAAAGGAGCAAAATGTTTGCGTTTTTTTTTTTGTATGGAAATAAGTGCCAATTAAAGTGTGTTTCGCTGAAATCATCGCAACAGAGCGAAACGCCGGCGTTTCAGCTGAAACGCGGTAAATGTGAAAAGGGTATAAGTCGTCCACACACTGAGATCTTAGTAACCGTATATTAGGCTGTTGCCATCGAATTGAGGTTATTACGACTGCATTTAGTTCCCACAAATGACGACAGGTTAAATCAACCCCGTTTCATGATTGATTCCGTTGTGGCATCTGAATCTTCAAATACCTATATATTCGTTCTGTTAACCAAAATTTTCTAAAAAATTCGGCTGCAAGAAGTGAATTTGCAATTAATTCGGATGCAACAAGCGAGGATGCAATTGATATTTATATCAAAAGTTGATATCACTTTCGCTTGTTGTTACGTGAAGATAAGACTCTCTCTTGGTCTGTTCCTCTAATTACGTTTCGAGTTAAAATCGCGTGACCCATGGACAAGGTTATGCACCTTCGAATAACTAATCCAGAGAACAAATTTACGATCTCTCTGATCAATTAAAAGTGACGAAAGGACCTATTTTATCGGTCCGGGTAAGATGTTGTTAAACACACCCACTATAACGTCACATGCAACAAGAGTGTATTCCTTTATGAATATAGATTACTCAATTAAGCTCACTCGAGCTTGCAGAGCAGTTTCCGTATATTTGCCCTGAGTGTTAGCGTGCTTGTGGCCGTCGGTGGTGCAATGGTGCAATCCCTGCTCTGACCACCTTAAAGTTCTTTCGCCGACGGACACCTCGCATAGTGACGGCGACGCTATCGAGTATTTAGCCATGAAAAACCTTATCAATATACCGTTCGGAACCGGTGTTTTCAACTGTAGGTCCCAATCAGTGAGTGTAAAACTGGAAAGCGTACAGCTCACTGGTTGTGACAATAAAAAAATGGTGTCCCTTAACATCCCATGAAGGGATTGGGGAGAGCTTCTCACAATCAATGAGATTTGCGCTTTCTAGTTTTGCCCTCACTGATTGGGGCCTACAGTTTTACATCGATTCCGTTCGGTATTTTGAGAATCATTTGTTTTGTGAGGTTGTGAGAAGCTCTCCCCCATTCCTTCATGGAATGTAATGGGAAAACTATTATTTTAGAGTGCTTGCTTGCGGACAGCCGAGCATTACCGACGGTCATTCGCAGAGAGGAGTCAACCATCCTCTCCAAAGCCAGCAACTGGAAAGATGAGAGACTGATTATTCTAAAGTAGTTTGGAGTAATATGCGATGATTTCCACACTTTCGGAATGTATACAACCTTAGAATCTCTCCATCTAACGGGAATGGAGGATAGCTTGATATAGCTCGTAGAACGTTTCAAAATTCAGCGATTCAAAATGTTTTGTTACCCTACAGGTAATGTGGTGTCAATTATCTAAATGTACCTGTCCTGCGATTGGTGAAAAGGGCATATGTCTTCAAACTGCTCCCAAAGTGTTAAAGAGGAGGCAACTGTGCTGAACTGCCGTTGGGAAGGCGGGACTAAAAAAGGAGATTGGAGATTGACTAAATGGATCGGACCCACGGGAACTACTGTATCGAAGATGAACGGGTCCTCCCAGAAGCAAGGCATTCAAATTAAAGTCATTATCTATAGGAATTATAGTAGGATTTTCTATAAAATTTAAAAGCGATAGAAGTTTTTTCTTATTTCATCTTACGCTAACTTAGCGAGTTATCGATTTATATTAAATACATAACACAGGGCAACACTGATTCTGCGGTGCGGGGTTTGTAAGGAAATGTTGATGCATATGTTGATTAAAGGTGTCCTTATATGTAGGGAGAAATTGAAACACGTTTCGATTCCAAAAACTAGGACGGATTTTTTTTCCATTTGGTCTAAGAGTAAAAGAAACACCAGTTTGGAGTTGATCGAAAATCGTCTGACCGCCGCCCAAGGCCATTCAAAGTGAAAATAGTAGTTTCAAGGCGGATTTTTTTTGTTTTTTTTAATTAATTTAAATTAAGACCACTGAAACGATTATTTACAATTATTTCCTACTGTTTTTCCGTTTCTACATCAAATTACCTTTCCAACGAGCTATTGACGAAGAAAATCGGACAAAATTTCTGAAACTTACAGCGTAAAACGTAAAAGAAAATTTTTATTATTTCAATTAGCCAAAGTTAAATTATCCAAATAATTAGTTTTCAAACCAATATTACTAAAATTATAAATTTAAATAAATTTTGAAGCATTAGTATATTAGTAATCAAAATAATTTTTAAACTAGACAAGATTTATGATAATTCGGATGCTTTTTTCGGTAGTTTTCGATAGCTTGGAACAAAAACTGCTTCCCCTCTTCATCGTTTGTGAGTACTCGATTGAAGTCTTTCATGAATTTAACGCCTCGTTCGGCAACATCATTATCGACAAATAAATTTCGGCAAAATTCAAGCCCTTTTTGAAATTCTGCATTGCTAGCCCATGTCGACGGGTCAGAATCCAAAAATCCTGCCGATATATCGAATCGAACGAAAAACATTTTAGTTTTGATTGACACAAAATCACTGAGATTATACTGGGATATATTTTCTGGGTGCAATAACTTTCGGCCATCAATCAACATAACAGCAGGAGTCTCCGATGTCAAACGACCAATCATTGCTCTCTTTTCTTCCAATGGAACACTTGAGTCGAAAAACGCCAAGGCCACAGCCTCGTGTGACAGATACCACAGATGCGTTCCCATTTTTTCCACTATCTTGGCAGATAATGGTGCGTCGATCTGTGCATATCTGATGCAGTCCTTCATAAAATTTATGTCTTGATTCGGACTTGCGATAGCGTTTGTGCATCCAAACCAAGCCCTGACGTACAATCGTATTATGAAAATACACACATCGCGAATACCATTCCATTGGACTTTTGATACTTGAAACTGTTCGCGGAACAGAAAGATTTTCAGATCGTATATTGCCTTTCCCATAAAACGTGCATGGCTTGTTGGTCCAGGAGATCGAAAAGTGATTGTAGTATCGCCAAGAAATGCCAAAACAAGTTCCAACATCTCTTTATAATCAGCTCGGCAGTGGTTTTTGGTCAATTGGTCGCGACAAAATTTTTTAATGTCATCACATTCGGAATCAGATATTGCCGAACGAACGGTAACATCTTCGAGGCCATTTTTGAATATTTTTTTGTTGATATGTTTCCAAGCCGTTGCAAAACGTTCGAACACAGGGACTTCCGGCGCGCTGCTTTTACCCAGCTTCAATTCAAAGACGTCTCGTAACAAAATTTCGTAAATGTGATGGCGGCATGGTAAAGGCATGAGTTCGAGGCCAGAAAATGACTGCAATAGATTACAAGCGCCGTTGTGAATGCCAGTGTTGCTTGAAGTGGTATCAAATGCCATTGCCTTTACTCGATCTATCAAATTCCACTCCATTAGCAACCCGTGAACTGCTATGGCAATGTTCTCGCCAGTGGAAGACTCGAGTTTCGGAGCGCCAAGAAATTTCGAAGTGCCATTGAAACTCACGAGGACGGCTATTCGCTCGACTTTCTCTCTACCTGTGATGTCGGGCAGCATTTTACCATCCCAATGAACTACTACCGACTGGTTACCGCTTAACTAAGTTATTTAAAAATAATAAAGTAAAATTACCCATTAACCAAGTACATACTACTATAACGAACTAAATTTAATTTACGTTTTCGATGAATTCAGCTTGAATTTTACGGCTCTCATCTTCACGGTATGCTATTCGTTGACGGCGGACACTCGAACGATTTATGACAAGCTCTTCCACGCTGCAGTTCAATAATCCAACGGAAAATAATGCTTTAGCCATAGCGATCAAAACGTGAATTGACATCCCATCAGTTATCTTCGCTTGATCAAGAGCGCCTGCAAGTCGCGCATCAATGAAATGCTTCCGTCCTCTTTTTACGACTGGAAGATCCTCCATGTGAGTACTTTCTCTCAGTGCAACGTCACTTGGAACGTGAAAATCAGCTTCGGGCTCGTCAACTTCGTCAGCAGGGAGAGTCGCGTCGATTGCCTGCATCATTTCATCATATTTTCTTTTTCTATTTTCTTCTGCTTCCTTGCGAATCTCTGTTCTTTGTTCACGATGTGTCAATACCACATCAACGCCAATCATTGATCCCGGCCGACCCTTCTGTCTTTGCAGTAACAAGAAAGCACGATCTTCTTCGTTTCTCATTTTGTTGAGGGCATCTGCGTGAGCGAAGTCAAATAAATCGTCCAAACCATCCACGAACGAATCTTCTGCTCGTTTTTGTGTTTCAGTGTCTCTGTCGGCATGCTTCCTAATTCCGTCACAAGTGTTGTACATTTTTTCAATTTTTTCAATGCACCACGACTCTTGACTCATGTTAATACGTGCTTTTTGCCAAAACAACTGAACTTCTCGCAACACCATTCTGGCACTTTCTCTTTTGTTCAATCCACGAAAACGCATATGAAAAAAGAAAACTTGAAGCACTTGTCTTTTGGATGGAAGTTTGGCGCCGACGATTTGGTGTTCAACTCTCCCAACCAAGAAAATATTTCGCTTTGATTCATCAGCACTTCGAGTTGTTAGGGCGCCAGACATTATAAATGAATTGAAATCAAATGCAAATGCACAACAAACGCTCGGATTCACACTGAATGTATTGTACGATTCAATGAGACAAATAAATTATTCACGTTCTACACTCTACTGTTATGAATTCGACTGTCACGCGATGGGTGCGGCTTAAAGGTGTTCACGATAAAGTACTATTAGGTAGTATTCACCACTCTCCTAAATAACAAACGCTGTAAGTTTCACAAATTTTGTCCGATTTTCTTCGTCAATAGCTCGTTGGAAAGGTAATTTGATGTAGAAACGGAAAAACAGTAGGAAATAATTGTAAATAATCGTTTCAGTGGTCTTAATTTAAATTAATTAAAAAAACAAAAAAAATCCCCCTTGAAACTACTATTTTCACTTTGAATGGCCTTGGGCGGCGGTCAAACGATTTTTGATCAGCTCCAAACTGGTGTTACTTTTACTCTTAGACCAAATGAAAAAAAAAACCGCCCTAGTTTTTGGAATCGATCAAACTTGAAATATAAGGACACCTTTAATGTTGATGAAGATCTAAGCCTATAATTCACTTTTTTTTGAATTGACTCTGGGTCTCAAAATAAACCGCTATTTTAAAAATCAAGGAGGTTTCACCACACATTTTAGCATAAATCAAGAACAGTTTGTCCGATTTGGTTATGTACAATATTTGAAAATCCGCAGCTAAACTACCTTCAAATTACACCTAAATTGTTTTTTGATAAAGTCAATAGTTTCGAAAATATTCAGAAACTTTTAACAAAAAAAAATAAATTTTCACGCAAAATCCAAAATTTTTTGTTGTTTTAAAATTCATAAAAAATCAAAAATGTCACAAATGCTATTTTTTAATCTTTAGTTATAAACATAGATATGTTACAAATAAAAGTAGCCATATTTTAATAAAATTGATTAACAAATTTTGGTTTAATTCACAATTTAGTGATGGTATCTCATTTTGATAAAAATTTTAAATGAAAATGAATAACAGAAATATTCCATAATTATAGGAAACAAACCGTTTTGTGTGGGGTTTTCTTTGGTGCTTTTTGTTGGGACAGTCCCGTTGTAGGTTCCAGCAGTAGTCTGCCAGCGTATGGCTATCCCACCGGCCTTGGTATCTTTCCTCCATGATCTTGTTGTCCTGGTGGAATCGTTCTCCTTGTTCTTTACTATAATCGCCTACGTTGTCAGGATATTTATCCAAATGACTGTGCAAATAATGCACTTTTATACTCATATTAGCTCATAGTTTTTGGAAATTCTGGAACATTTTACATACAATTTCGACATAGTTTTTAGCTTTGTTATTTCCCAAAAAATTTTTGACAACTGATACAAAGCTTATCAATGCTTCCACTTCCATCTGAGTCATGTGATTTGTGAAATCATCGTTGTTTATAAAAGTACGAATTTGTGGCCCATCAAAAATGCCTGCTTTTAGCTTTTCTGTACTAAGACAAGGAAATGTTTGACAAATAACTATATTTAAAGCAATCGCCATTATTATCGAGAGCTCTTGCAAACTTTTTAAAAGGCCAAGTTTAATGTGGAGTGGTGGAAGAATGATTCTTTCTCGACTTAGCAAAGGTTCATGAACGATGTTATCTTTTCCTACAGTGATGTTCATTCTTAATGGCCAGTCTGTATTGCTCCAGTGTTCATTTTTTGCACGACTGTCCCATGCAAATAGAAAACAGCGATATTTAGTGTATCCACTTTGCTGACCCAATAAAAAGTTTACCATCTTTAAATCTATACATAAGGACCACTTGTGTTGGTAATATGAAACCTTCTCTAACACCAGCTTGACGTTTTCATCGTCTTCTTTCAGTTTAGTCGAATGACCTATTGGACTCGAAGCCAATTTATGTAGGAACACACACTTCAAAATTTTTTTTGAACTGTCTATAAAAAGTCTCCAGTCTTTTGGGTGTTATATTGGAAGGCCCATTGAATTTAAAAGCCCAGAAATATCATTACAATGTACAATATCATTCTCCTCGGTAACGAATGGAAGGATGTGTCGCTCTCTAATTCGGTAAGTAGTTATTGATTGTTACGCCAGGCTGAATGTAACCATTTTCTTTTAGTCGTGATGCAAGAAGTTCAGCATATTTTTTAGATAAATTTAAATCTCGAATTAAGTCATTCTGCTCACCTTGAGAAAATCCTTGAAATGTAGAACTGCATTCTTCGAACTCATTCTCACCGTTGTTGTCATTCTGACTATCTAACATTCCAACATCATTAGAATATTTAGCTGATAATGAAGTAAATACCGGTATTGGTAAATTTTCACTATGCAGCGTTGGTGGTTTAATGGACTGACCAAGACCGCTTCTTATATCGGTTCATGCCTTTTACATTTGCAGCGCAAAAGTAACAATCATCCAGGTGGTTTCTTGGCTCTGCCCACGTCATCGGTATTCCAAATGGAAGCCCTTTGCGTTCTCCTTTGCTCCAATATCGAATTGACTCGACACAAGTTTTACAAACTTTATGTGGGACCCAACATTTGTCTTGTTGTCCAAGTTATTGTCCAAAATAAGCCTTATAAGCTTGTTTTACAAAAGCTGTAATATTATTTAGTTGCTTTTCTGCACAATATTTGCCACATATGTGACAGAAATGGTCGCGGTTATTAGCACAAGATTTACGTAAAGAACTCATCATAAGCAATGCCTTATAAATGGAGGAATTTTAATATTTTTTAATATTTTTTTTAATTTTATTGTGGATAAGTCTTACATTTTCACTTTCAATACAAGGATTAACGAGGTATTACAATTTTTTTGACATATGTACGTATTTATTTATTCACTTATCTGTCACATATCGTCTATTTAGCCTACTGAGGTTGTTATAATTATGTATCTTGTTTTTTATAGCTATGGAATATTTGTGTTATTAATATTCATTTAAAATTTTTATCAAAATGAGATACCATCTCTAAATTGTGAATTAAACCAAAACTTGTTAATCGATTTTATTGAAATATGACTACTTTTATTTGTAACATATCTATGTTTATAACTAAAGATTAAAAAATAGCATTTGTGACATTTTTGATTTTTTATGAATTTTAAAAGAACAAAAAAGTTTCAGTTTTTCGAAACTATTGACTTTATCAAAAAACATTGTAGGTAATAGGTAATTTAGCTGCGGATTTTCAAATTTGTTACTTAGCCAAATCGGGCAAACTGTTCTTGAGTTATGCTAAAATGTGTGGTGAAATCTCCTTCATTTTTAATATAGCGCTTTATCTCGAGAACCAGAGTCAATTCAAAAAAAGTGAATTATAGGATAAGAACATCATTATCTCATACATCTAAATTGACTCCAAAAAAATCTTCATTTTGTCACCCTGTGTAATTAATTAATACAAGCGATTTTATTAGACAATTTGGAAATTCTATGTTTCTGAAGGTGCATACCAATTCTGAAGGCTTGTTTAAGAGATTAATTGGGTCTTTCTCTGCGACTGGTTCAATTCGGACTTATTCTGTGACGGGTTGGTTTAGATCAGTACATTGATATATCATTGGATATCTAAAGAGTGTAAATTGTCGCCACCAATGATAATGCCATGTTAAAGTTACCGGTTCTTTTCATACAAAATGGACGATACAGGGACAGGTCACTGGCAATAATGGACCTATCACGTGACTGGTTCTGTACCGGTCTCATTTACCGTAGGGTAACCACACGGGTGCTATGCCGTCAGAGCTGAGTGATTTATACGGCTTAGAACTTCCTATTTATGTTACCTTATATGCAGTATATTGTTGGGGGAATCTATGCTTGACGATTGGAGTCTCAGTGTATTATGACTTGTATTTAAAAAGGGCGATCCGTGTCTCTGTTCCAACTATCGCGGCCAAATATCCAAGCTATGCCAAATCCTGGAAAACACTCACGAAATCCTTTGTCGATTACAAAGCTGCTTTCGATAGCCCCATACGAGGAAAACTGTACGATGCTATGTCTTAACTTGGGATTCCGGCACTACTGATCCGCCTCTGTAAAATGACGTTGAGCAACACCAAATCAGCAGTGAAGGTGGGAAAGACCTCACCGACGTATGCTGACGACATACACATCATTGGGCGAAATTTGCGTGATGTTATTGCAGTATTTTCAAGAATCGATAAAGAAGACAAGACAAAATTCATGGTGTCAACAACCAAACAAACCCTCGACTTGGTCCGTATTGGAACGTCGACTATCGATTAATTTTGAAGGTAGAATGGTAGTGTTGTGTTGTGTTGTGCATGCGAACGTGGGTTCGATCCCTGCTCTGATCACCTTAAATATCTTTCGATGGCGGTCACCTCGTTTAGTGACGGCGACACTATCCACACCTTTCGGAACCGCTGTAAAACTGTAGGTCCCAATCAGCCAGTGTAAAACTAGAACGTGCACAGCTCAGTGGTTTGTGAGAAGCTCGACTCAATCCCTTCATGGGATGTAACGGGAAACCATTTATTTATATATTTAGATGAATTTGTCTGCTTTTTGTTGCAAAACCTATTCTTTTTTAAATCGATATCCCTATTTTTAGAGATATAGATGGTCTTGAGATTGAATAATAATATAAAAAAGTACCAATACAAAGGCCGATTAAATAAAAATCATCCCTGAATTTATCTACCTTGGAGCCGCCGTGAACAAGGACAACAACGTCCGCCTGGTGATAAATAGGAGAATTATGCTTGCAAATAAATTATATTCCGGGCTCAACAAGCAGTTTAAGAACAAGGCCCTCTCTCGACAGACGAAAGTCCAGCTCTGCCAGACTCTCATTTTACCTGTCCTGACATATGGCCCCGAAACTTGGGTCATATTGCAAGCGGATGAAAAACACCTGGGAGTATTCGGAAGAAAAATTGTACGTAAAATATATGGTCCTGTTATGGAAAACGGCAAGTACCGACGTCGGTGGAATCAAGAACCATATCATTTATATGCAGACGTGGACATAGTTAGGCGATTCATATTAGGCTAGGCCGTGTTATCAGAATGGACGAAGATGAGCCATCGCGAAAGGTTTTCGATAACGCACCCAATTGCAGGAGGGAAAGAGGATGACGAAAACTCCGATGGAAAGACCAGGCTGCAGAATCCCTCCGTATCCGTGGTGTTGCTAACTGGCGAGAAAATTCGAAGGATACAACCAGTTGGAGAAATATGTTGAAATTTGTTTAATTTGTTTGTTTAATTAATATGTGTAAGACATCTGACCAAAATGAGGTTGTAAAATAGTCAATAAAAGTAATTGCATAAAGACCTTCCTATTCACCAGTGTACTGTCCCTTTGTCACGATATTTCCCACAGCGTGGGATATGACTTGATTGTTCCGTGTATCCGACCTTATTTCGTGGGTAATGCAGTAAGTGGTGCCGCCAACTTCTTCAGGTGAACTCCCGCTTCATCTTTTTTATTTGGTGGAAGCAAATGTCGGAACCGTCGGCTTTAAGCAAATGGGGACATCGGCGTTAAGCAAATGAGGCTCCCTGGTTCTTGGACAATTCAGAAGAGTAGGCGATGTCTCCATGTTAAAACGTCCCAAATTTGCCTTTAGCTCAAATCAATCTTTATGACAATCGCTCATAACCAGCTGCTCACACTGCAATTTAAGTCACGTTTCGTTTACTGTGCTCAAAATAGTCTTTTAATTCTTCGTCTAACAAACGTCGATTTGGATATTCATTGCAAATTTCTCTAGTTTCTCCAGCATTTCAAATGCAAAGCTCCGCCTCGTTGGAACGTCTAAGGAAGGTGTGCCTAGTTTAACTTGCCGAGCAGAACTTGCTTAAGAAAATACACATAAAAATATATAAATAAATAATGATATTATTTAAATTGAAAACCGAACAATACCAATAAGTCAAACAATAAAGTTAAGAGTCTTGTTTCAAGCACAATTCAAAGATTGAATTGGGGTTTATAAATAAGGACGTATGTATATTATAAAAATTCGGTCATTGTTGCAAACTTACCTGCACTTCGGTGTTCTTAAAGTTTTCACTACTTGTCTCGCTTTTTCAACACTTGAAATAATAAGTATTTTTTTTTTACCCCGCTAACGTTAATTATAGCTCAATTTGTACGGGAGAGCTGAGCGATACTAAATGGCATTTCAATTTTCCACTTAATCTCCGACTTGAGCAATGACAATGTTGCCACATGTTCAATTTCAAGAAACGGCAATAAAAAGTTACCGTAGATAAATATTGTTATCATTTCTTGCGAATATGGCTTACACATTTTAAATTCATGGAAATTATTTTAGTTAATGGAAGACTACGTATACTTTTATATCTCTGAAGTTGAAGGCTAGATTTTTATTTCCGACTGATCAGATTCGAATTATCTATCAGGTATAGTCGTTTAAACAGGTGGTGAAATTTTTTCCTTGTCATTTTCGTTTCACGTGTCAAAATCATATGTATTTTGTTTTCATACTTTTTTGTATTCTTGGTATATTTTTGTGTAGAGTTTGCCAACTGATACGAATGAACGAAAATAAAATGTTTGTTGTTGCTACTACAACTACAACAACATCTGCTGTAATCATGTAACTATTTGTTGGCACTTGCTACAAACAAGTTGCCGTATCGCATTTTCTTCTCACCCATTACAGCAAAAGTTGTCACATTTCGTAGTATTAAGGGTGGATCGTTTTATATGGAAAGTTGTAAGTGGAGATAGCTACTACAACTACAACAACATCTGCTGTAATCGTGTAACTATTTGTTGGCACTTGCTACAAACGAGTTGCCGTATCGCATTTTCTTCTCACCCATTACAGCAAAAGTTGCCACATTTCGTAGTATTAAGGGTGGATCGTTTTATATGGAAAGTTGTAAGTGGAGATAGCTTAACAGAATGAAAAAACAGCCTTAATGTTGGGTTTGCCCAGAAAGATTCTCACGGCGTATTGCAAGGTATTAGCTCCAAATTTAACAAAAAAAATATATTTCGATTTTCTGCGCTGAAAGTATTTTCAAACTCATCAAGTTTGAATAATGATTCCTCAAGTCATTTTGATTACTATTCTCTTCATGTTTAGTCGACGCAAGCAAATCAACCGCCTTTAACATATTTCGACCGGTACCTGTAGTTGTGGTACGTATTTGATTCTTTGCTATAATGAAGTCACGCAAAACTTCTTCAATTTCTGCTTTCAGATTTACACCAGTCTGTGGCACACAAATCTATTTCATGGTTAATTTAAAATCGTTCACTTTCCCCTTATTCATTACTTGTGCAGTAATACCAAACACTGAACGGCAGTGCGGGGTTGGACTGTTCATTTTAAGGGATATTATTTTTCTCGTTAATTTTTTAGTTATGATATTGTGGGACGTAATGGGAGTCATATTCAGACTTTTAAATATTTGATCAGTCAGAAACTTAAAACCATTTGAATTGAAGAACGGTAGCTGTTGGGACTCCTGCGTGACCAATTCGAGGCAAGCATTATTTATTTGTTTTCAATAACTTATATCCTCATTGTGTTCGTATTCAGCAACGGATTGTTGAGAAAATACATTATGTTTACCCATCATATGCCTCCTTAAATTCATTAAATGACTTCCTGTGCAATCGGATTCATTTGTCCTTTCATTGTAATGGAAAAAATCCCGTTTTCTACCCATATTATTTTCATTTTGAAGAACAGAACAGATCAAAACTGCACTATAATCACTCACAATCGCGTTAAAAATACACATGAACAACTGACAGTTATGTAGTTAATTAAAACACATTTCATTCAGTATATTTAGTTACATTGTTTCGACGCCAGCTTTACGTTATAACCCATAAAACAAGACCACCTTCATCATTTGCATTACGAAGTCTTATATATTTAAATTCTCAAAGACCAAATGTACCGTACAATCATGGGATAAGAAAGAGAGAACAGTGAATATAAAAATAACAATAATATTGAATATGAAAGGAAATTTTTGATAATGTTGATAATTAATAAACATAATGATACATTGTTGCAAGATAATAAAAATAAAGCTTAAGTTAAAGTAAAAGTAATCATTTGAATATGAAAAGATTCCATATAATCATTTCAGTAATGATGAGAAAGAACAAAATAAGGTTTGTGTTTAATATGAACTCGCATGATAAGAATTACAGTGAAGCATGGACGAAAATTTCCAAAGTATTGAGGTATGCAATTTTTAATGTATAAAACATTCGGTTATATTTGAAAAAAAAATATCCAGTTTACAATACTCATTCTGTTTTTATTCTTTGAATTTTTGATTTATGCAATCTTTTAGCGATAGAGAATAGAATCATCAAAGCAAATTGATGTATATTTGTATATAAATTTTTTAGCGATGTAAATGTTTTGCACCCACCCCCGATTTCTTCAGTTGATCCAGAAACTGGTGTGCGCAAAAATTTTCTCCGATCGGATAACTCTAAGGCATGCCAGAAACGCCCTAAAGATCTCGCAAGCATCGCCCTTAGACATTTTTTTTTTGAAATAAAGTACTCAAATAACACACCAAACCGCCGAGACACGTCAACTTAATTTTGGATCGTAGAATCCAGTGGTGTACCCCGTTTTGAAAAGTTAGCTCGAAATCACGAGATATTTCGATTTTAAATTTGTAGTAGATTTAAGGCGATTTTTGATTTTATTTGAATGAAAAAACTTTAAAAACTTGTTTAAAATCAATTTGTTTATTATTTATTTGTCAAAATTTGTATATAGAAATTTTCAAGCACACATGGAACTATATTTGCTCTTATTTTGATGATTTTATAAATTTTATTCAATTCAATTTTTACTCTTTGTTTGCAATCGACCAGCAGAAATCAGCAAGCATTGAGTCTATTCTTTATCCAGCGAATCGGTCTTCGAATGCCATTATGGTTTGATGAAATCTTTCGCCAGTTTCTGTGGGCAATTGTCGTTCGTAAAAATCGAAATGTGCATGTAACATATGAATTTTCTACGTCATATTAACGACAAGTTTGTTGAAAGACTTAATCATGTTGTCAACATAATCACGGTTCTCTGGTGAGCGATTTTTGCAAAGAACGTTTTCAATTACCGCACGAATTGAGTTCCACGCGTTTAGTTCAGTTTCATCTAACATTTCAGAAAAACTCGTATCCCTTAAAAGTTTCCGTATATCTGGACCGTTAACTTCACCTGTTAAAAAAATTGATAAAAAATATATTGCAGTCACACACACTTTTAGTTACACAAAATTACCCTCTTTTAATTTTTCAATTGATAATTTTGGAAAAGCGTTGTTTTCAAGTATGGTAATGCATTTTCGTTAACGCGAACCAAACGCTTTAAAAAATTCTTTACAACTCCCAGCTAGATATGAAGATCCGGAAGTATTATTTTCTGAAGGGTGATCAATGGTGGCCGAATTATATTAAATTCGCCAACAACTTGCGAATCGCGTTTTGACCAATCCCGCTTTTCGTACTGGTTGCATTTTGCACATTGCCCATTTACAAAAAATACACATATACTTTGTATAGCCAGTTTGCATTCCAGCTAATAGTGAAAGAACCTTAAAATCACAATTTACGCGCCAATTGTGTTCGTCATAACTGATGCGTTCCAGAATTAATTTCATGGTATCATACGACTCATGCATTCCAAGACGCTGCTGTTTTCAAATAGCAAGACTACTTTTAAGCTTCTGGTTGAAGAGTCTATGAAAAGACGCCATAAAGATGCATCATAGTTGCAGATTCCCATTTCATTCATTAAACCGGGAATATCTTGACAATATGCATAAGCTGCGTCCTCGGAAAGCATGAAATAAGGCATATATCATATATCTACTTCGAAAAACAGTGGATCAAAAAGGTTAGTGTAAACGATGTGGCCCTCGGTGGTGCAATGGTTAATGTGCGTGCCTCTTGTACATAGGATCCTGGGTTCGAACCCTGCTCTGACCACCTCAAAATTTTTTTCGGCGGCGTTCACCTCGCATAGTGACGGCGACAGTACCGAGTATTTAGCCATGAAAAATCTTCGCAAAATACCGTGCGGAATCGGTGTAAAACTGTAGGTCCCAATCAGTGAGTGAAAACTGGAAAGCGCACAGCACAGATTGTGAGAAGCTCTACCCTGTCCTTCATGGGATGTAATGGGAAACCATTTATTTTTTTTTAAACGATTTAAGTTCAAATATATTTATAATAATATTTGTATGTACTTTTAACAAAGGTTGGATGTGAAAACTTCAGCGTTTATAAACAAAAGACTCGTACTGTTGCACTCGTACTAGTCTGCACGGACAATTTAGCAAGCATTAAAACAATTATAAGAGCACTACAAAAGTTTTTTTAAATAAAAAAAAAAACCGGTTTTATATACCAATGAAATTCTTTATTCCTGTGAAAGTACGTTCGATGCCATTATGTATGGAACTCGATTTCTTTTGCATGGCCACCACGGGCACGCTTGCAGAAGTCCAGACGCTGAACCCAATTTTCGACGGTTTTCAAGCATAAATCGGCCGATACTGCTGCAATTTCACGTTCGATATTCGTACGAAGTTCATCAATCGTAGCTGGCTTGTTGGCATAGACCATAGACTTGACGTAACCCCACAGGAAATAATCTAACGGCGTCAAATCGCACGACCGAGGCGGCCAATCGACTGAGCCATTGTGTAAGATAAAACGTTCACCAAACTTGGTTTCCAATAAATTGATTGTGGCATTGGCTGTGTGGCTTGTGGCGCCGTCCTGTTGGATCCACATGTCCTCCAAGTCCATATTATCCAATTGGGGCCAAAAATATTCGGTTATCATTGAACGGTAGCGATTCGCATTCACAGTAATGTGCCGGTCTTGATCATCACGGAAGAAGTACGGCCCAATGACGCCGCCGGCCCATAAACCTCACCAAACCTTAATTTTTTCGGGATGCAATGATGACTCATGGATTACGTAAGGATTGCTGTCTGACTAATAACGCATATTTTGTTTATTGACGAAGCCATTCAGCCAGAAATGAGCCTCATCGCTGATTGTTAAAATAAATAAATAAATAAATGGTTTCCCATTACATCCCATGAAGGGACTGGGGAGAACTTCTCACAATCACTGAGCTGTGCGCTTTCCAGTTTTCACTCACTGTTTGGGACCTACAGTTTTTCACCGATTCCGAACGGTAATTTGAGAAGCTTTTTCATGGCTAGATACTCGATAGTGTCGCCGTCACTATGCGAGGTGACCGCCGTCGAAAGAAATTTTAAGGTGGTCAGAGCCGGGTTCGAACCCAGGATCTCATGTACAAGAGCCGCGCACACTAACCATTGCACCACCGCTGATTGTTGAGGCCTCTTAAAGTTGGGCTCTTAAAGTTGAGGCCACTGACTCCAAATTTCGGTAGTAAATTTTAATAATTTCGACTCGTTGTTGGCTCGTATATCTTTCCATGATGAAATGGCAAACCTTACTGAAGAGAAATGTCAAAAGAGCGGGGAAAAATATGGTGTCGTTTGCTGTCCCTATCGATTTACTTTTGTAGCGTCTCTGTTGAAAAACCCTTTATAAATACGTATGTATGTATGTATGTACATTGTACATCGAAAGGTATATTATTGAGACGAACTTGTCATACAATTTTAATTATATCTCGCGAATAAGAAAACATACCATCTTGAAACTTGGAACATATGTAAAAGACACTACAACCAACATATCACTAGAAAAAATTTATAAAAAATATTTTCTTCTATGTATTTTTTAATCCGCATTTTCTACTTAGTAAAAAAAAAATGGTGTCCCATAACATCCCAGAAGGGATTGGGGAGAGCTTCTCACAATCAGTAACATGTGCGGTTTTTAATTTTAAACTCAGTGATTGGGACCTAAAGTTTTACACCGGTTCCGAACGGTTTTTTGAAAAGCATTTTCATGGCTGGTACTCGATAGTGTCGCTATCACTAAGCGAGGTGACCGCCGTCGAATGAAATGTAAGGTGGTCTGAGCAGGGATCAAACCCACGTTCTCAAGTTTCTAAAAATAAATAAATGGTTTCCCATTACATCTCATGAAGGGACTGGGGAGAACTTCTCACAATCACTGAGCTGTGCGCTTTCCAGTTTTCACTCACTGATTGGGACCTACAGTTTTACACCGATTCTACTTAGTAGTTTACAAAAAAACGCAACTAGCTTTTATATGAAAAAAGTTACGATTTCTCAAAATGAGCTCTATTTCGACATTTCCAAAAATTTAAAGTTGAATACTAGGCTTGTCTTTTAAGTTTTTCGAAAATTATTTTACTTCAGTCATTCTCACACTTACCACAACCAATATGCCACAATTCATCGAAATAGGAGACATAACCAGATTTTGCTGTGTTCAGTTAAAATGGAAATGCTCATATGCGAATTAGTCTCGATCGAAGATCCCTAAGTATCTACACACACCGAAAGGTCCATAATTCCAACACAATAACAGACGGCTTTTTTCCACCATGTTCTTATTTTCCTCATGCGTTCTCTCATTGTTGCAGTGCTTTGATGTGAGTTTTAATCTATATCACAGAGTTGCATTTATCGGTGACATAGATCTTTTGATGACCGGGATAGTGTCAGTTACGCTTATTTGAATTTTATGACGGATTTTGTTAGATATAGTTAAAATATGAGAATTTCATACTACAAGCTGACAAGGTCGGGAACATTTTTCAATTTTTTTTCTAATTTTTCATCAATATTTTTTAAATAATTTGTTATTTTTCTATAAAAATAGAAAGCGAAGCAGGCAAAAAAAAAAATACACGAGGTGTCTGGGGACACACGGTTGGAACGAAGTTTCTTTCGATATATATTATGTACTAGTTAGTTCCAACATTCCTAAGGCGCCCGTTGTAAAATACGATAATTTAAATGGATCTTTAAGAAAATATACTTTTTGTAAAATGATCAATTTTTTTAAAGAAAAAGTTTTTTTTGTACAGAATGTATTTTAAAAAAATATATATATTTAGGTTTTTTTTTAAGAATATGTAGTATATTTTCCCAAATAGTCCTTTGTTAAAGAAAGGTACTTCTTTTACTAAAAGCTAATGCTTCTTTAAGAAAATGTACTTTCTGTAAGATAAATCTATAAGAGTACGAACTTTTTTTTTACAAAGACGTACTTTTTTTAAGAACAGGTACATTTTTAAGAGTAGGTACTTATCTCAAGAAAAGTTATTTTGCTTCACAAAAAAGGTACTCTTGACATAAAAAGTAGTTTTTTAAGAAAATGCAATTTGTTGTACGAAAATGTACTTTTTTAAAAAAAATACTTTTTGTAAGAAAATTTACGTTTTTTAAGCAAAGGTACTTCTTTAAGATAAGGAATTTTTTTTAAGGAAAGATAATTTATATTTTTATTTTTTGGGAAATTTACTTTTTTAAGAAAAGGGTAACTATTTGTTAGAAATATTTGTTTAGATTTCGATGGTGTGCTGATTTGTTTAAAAAGCTTCTCATTATACTATAATAGCTGTACCCGTTGCGCTTCGCTACCCCTGAATTGTAATTTTTATGAAACACAATTTTGTTACCTTTATTTTATTTACTTAAGTTCTCTATGATATACAATATGTCTAGTTTCGCCATCTGGTGCAAATATATATTAGAACATGCAACATATATTGTCCGTGGGAAAAAATTTAAGCCACAGCAACATATGGCTTTTCATGTTAATGGTCTTGTTCGTATTTAATGCAGCCTTTCTCATTATTATCCGTCGGTGGTGCAATGGTTAGTGTGCGCGGCTCTTGTACATGAGATCCTGGGTTCGAACCCGGATCTGACCACCTTCAAAAAAAAAAATTTTCTTTCGACGGCGATCACCTCGCATAGTGACGGCGACACTATCGAGTATCTAGCCATGAAAACGCTTCTCAAATTACCGTTCGGAATCGGTGTAAGGCTGTAGGTCCCAATCAGTGAGTGAAAACTGGAAAGCGCACAGCTCAGTGATTGTGAGAAGTCCCTTCATGGGATGTAATGGGAAACCATTTATTTATTTTTTTCTCATTATTATCTCCATTAAGATGTTGAAGAGATTGCACGAAAGTGTGTCGCCTTGTCTAAGTCCTCGCTTGGTATAGAATGGTTCAGTGAGGTCTTTCCCCACTTTCACTGCTGATTTGGTCAGCGTCATTCTACAGAGACGGATCAGTTTTGCCTGAATACCAAGTTCAGACATAGCTTCGTACAGTTTTCCCCGTATGGGGCTATCGATTTGCTTTTCGTGGGTCTTTTCCAGGATTTGGCGTAGCGTGAATATTTGGTCAGTTGTGGACTTTCCTGGTCTAAAACCACACGGATAAGGTCCAATCAGGTTTTCAATAATTGGCTTTAGTCTTTCACATAATACGCTCGACAAAGCCTTATACGCGATGGATAAAAGACTGATACCGCGATAATTGGAACAGACACACGGATCACCCTTTTTGAATACCGGACATAATACACTGAGACTCCAGTCGTCGGGCATACATTCCCCCAGCCATATACCGCATATCAGTTGATGCATGTGGGCTATCAGTTCTTCGCCACCTGCCTGAAAAAGTTAAGGGGGTAGGCCCTCCGCACCATCGCCGTTTTAATCTCGTCTTGGTTGGGGGGGGGGGGGGGGTACAATCTATACTATCTTCCACTATCATTACCTCCTGATCTTCGGTGGAAGAATCTGAGTGGAGTAGTGCTGAAATGTGGTCTCTCCACATTTTGAGCACACACTGCTTCTCAGTCACCAGATTCCCATTCTCGTCCTTGCAGGAGGGCAGCCCATTATTAGGCCCGTTGGTCGATCTTCTTACCCTCTGGAAAAACCTATGGGATTCACCATTCATCCTACACATTTCGGTTCTTTCACTCTCTCTCTGCTCCCACTGCCATTTTTTTCGCCTAAATAGTTGGTTTTCCTCCCTTCTTAGCCTCTTGTACCGCTCACTCGCAGCAATCGTTGTAACTGACTGTTTCGTTGCCATACGTGCAGCGTCTTTTTCATCAGTTGCTATGCGACATTCTTCGTCGTACCATGGCTTATCCTTCTGCGGTTTTTGATAGCCAAGTTCAGTCATTGCAGCGATTTCCAAAGAATTGGAGATGTGCTTCCACTGCTCATCTGGGTCTTCGGGAGGGGCTATTCTGCTCCAGCAGGAGAGAGAGTTTCTGTCGATAGGACATTGATATCTCCGGTATTTGTAGCTTGTCAATATCCAGCTTTTCCCGTGTCCGGTTTCGTACGTTTTTCAGCCTGCTCAATCTTGTGCGAACTTTCGCAGCCACCAGGTAATGATCCGAGTCGATATTGGCACCTCGAATCACACGTACATCCATTACACTAGAAGAGTGCATGCCATCTATTACCAAGTGAACAATCTGGTTCTTCGTCCGTTGATCAGGAGATATCCAGGTCGCCTTATGAATGTCCTTATGCTGGAATCGTGTGCTACTAACTACCATGTTCTTGGCAGCGGCGAAGTCTATCAGTCTTATTCCATTATCGGAGGTGGTATCATGTAGACTGTGATTGCCGATGGTTGGTCGAAAGACACTTTCCTTTCCTAATTTTGCATTAAAATCGACTAGAATAATCCTTAATGTCGTGGTCAGGGCAGCGTTCATATACTTCCTCCAGGCGCTCATAAAATGTTTCTTTGACCTCATCATATTTATCCTCTGTCGGTGCGTGCACACAAATTAACGAGATGTTGAAATATTTCGCTTTGATGTGAATTGTGGCTATGCGGTTCAGCTACTGGCTTGAAAAATATGTATGATAGTGACTGTTGTAAGTACATACATAAAGAAATTATTGTCTTGCAGTTGTATTATTACAAATAAAGTCTTTTTTTGTGGCAGTAATTGAAGTAGATATCGAAAATTATGTGGATTTTGAAAGCTCTATTCAAAGCGTTGACCACAAGCAGATGAGCAATGAAAAGGTTTGTTTGACTAATATAATTATTACCCTTTTTTAATACATATTATTCACACTTTGATATATTCTTTTTTCAGTTTGATCAAGCGAGTGTTTCAAGAGAGGAAACAAATGACTGGTCAAGCTGGAGGCCAGCGACTTTAAAAGAGCCAAAATCGAAAGTTGGCTCCCAAAAGAAAGCGAAATGCAGAAGAGGAAAAAATGGAGCTGACAATTCTGCAGCAGAAATTTTATAGGGACCAAAATACTCGTGCCCAGGAGAAGCATGAGCTGGAGCTTCAGGCCCTATATTTTAAAAACGAGATTCTGAAGCTGGAATTGGCGGAAAAAAGTCAAAAATTGCCTTGGGGCACATCACCGATTGATTCCAAATTTTAAGTAAGTTCGGTGCAAAGTTTGAAAACGGTCTGAAAACTCATTTATGGTCTGATTGGAAAAATTTTTACATCATTAATAAGGTAATTCAAATTTATTTAAGATTTATTTTGTTCTAAAATTGATTAACAGATTTTTTATTACAGCGCCTAAAACATTAGGAATTATATTTCCTCGAAAATAGACTTAGATAGACTTGCTCTTTTTTTTTATTATTTTTAACTAAAATGTGAATTGGTCTTCAGTTGTTTTTTTATTGTTAATTTTATTTGTTTTTAATGTTAACTTTGTTTTTTTTAATGTTATTTTTAGTTGTTTTTAAAGTCAATTTCTATTATGTAGTCGTCTATGAATTTTGTGAAAGACTGAAAATACGAAAAAAAAATTTATCAAAATATTTAATATTTTTATTAATAAAATAAAGTACAAATAGTTATAAACTTACTTTGCAAAGTAGTTTTCTATTAAAATAGTTCTTGCCATTGAATTCGAATTTCTCAAAGTATGGTTTTGTCCTATGGGGTTATCTGAGACAAATTCTTCTGGAGATTCTCTTATAAATGTTTCTTCTGTTGATGGAAGTGGGTCTTTTGCAATAATAGCAATATTGTGAAAAACAGCGTATGCCACAATGACAGCCATTTTAGTTTTGGTAGTCAACGGCAAACCCATTGATAATACTGGGAAACGTCTCTTCCAAACTCTGAAACATCTCTCAATCATGTTACGAGTACGAATTTGAGATTCATTATAAAGGGTTTCTGGTCTTGTACGTGGATTCAGCAAAGGGGTCATCATAGAGTTGCATTGCTTATATCCAGAATCACCTAAAATAACGTAATTTTGAAAATGACCGTCTTCCATACGGAATTTTAAACGGCTGTTTTTAAAAATATTTTGCTGTCGTGTGCTGATCCAGGCCACCTTGCAACCAAATCTTGGAACATTAGTATAGCATTGCTCACTGCTTCAACGCTGAGGGAAAAATAACCTTTTCTGTTACGAAAAATTTCCCCGTTGTTTCCTCCTGGCGACTGGATACGAATGGTTGTGCAATGAATGCATCCGATTACTTTTGGGAACTTTGCAATTGCAAAGAAATCTGCTGCTCTTTCCTGCATTTATCTTGCATGGGAAGGGAACTTTATGTACTCTTTCGACAAAGCAGCCAAAGCAAATGATACTTGTTTTACTACACGGCCTGCTGTAGAGACGCTAACACCACAAAAGTCACCCAATGTAATTAGGAAACTGCCACTTGCATAAAACCTTAGCGCTATTAATAATTTAGTCTGAGTTGATACGGAATAACGCCGGGAAGTAAATTTAAATTTAAATTGTTACACAAATTATATAAATATAGGTACAAACCTCTGACTATTTGACTGTAAAGAGATGCGAAGTTTTTCTAAACTAAATTGAAATGTATGCTTTCAATTTCGTTCAATTTCGTCGTAATATTCAACACAGTCCACTTGCTCGCGAAATTTTTTAAACGCTCTTCTTTAGGCTGCGAGTTTTCAAAAATATCCTCTATCTCGTTTATATAAAACAAACGTTGTCTACTTTCCATTTTAATTTTTTTATTTCGAAAACTAAATTAATGCGAAATTCTTCTTCTTCCTCATAGATCAAAAAATTTGGCAACTTTAAATGCATAACACTTACGTTAAAAGTTAAAGGCAACATTATCTTCCCTTTAGCTTATCGGTCACTTTTAGCTTAAAGTATACATACATATAATAACAAAAAATGAATTATCTGTCAGATAACATCCTAACTTTATCTATTGGCAAGTTAAAATAATGGCCCTAAGTATTAAGATTATTTAAATGAAACGTCATCATATGATTGAACGCCTTTTTTTTATTATTGTGAAAGGTAAATCAAATAAAATGTGGGTGCGGAGCACTCACAGAACAAAGAGAACAATGACGTAGTTATACGGGATGATTATGCCTCAGTCGCCTATTGTGGTTCAAACGCCGACCAGAATGCGGTGTATCGAAACTAGATGTTTGTTTCTTCTGGTTTGATTCGCCGTTGGGCAGTAGAGTTGCATTATCCCTCTTCAAAGGACAAAATAACATTCCTGCTATTTAGAAAAGCATCAGTGACAGTGTCAACTAATTAACCTGAGGCGCATCAGTGAACACAAAACCCATTAGGCGGCTCATTCGTTTTGCTTTGTCATTCTATCTAGGCAACGGAGGGTTCTGACTACATACTTAGCAGTAGTGAGCTGCTTGGGCTGCCCTATGCAGGAATTATTTCTGACCACTTCCAAATGGGTGGCTATCTCACGATAGGCCGACGTATTGTTTGCGGCCTCGTCTGATATCATGTGTTTCGTTAAGATCGTCATTATGATTCGGCAAAAGTGTATAAACATAACAGAAATGCCAAGCTCAGACACAGCTTCGTCAAGATTCTTCCGTATCGATCTATTGCATGCAGCTTTATAATCAAACAAAAGATGGTAAATATTAATTTAGTCTGACGTGGGGTTTCCAGGAATTGGTATAAAGAAAATATCTGTCTGGTCGATGATTTTACAATGCTAATGCCATACTGATAAGGTCCTATCAGGTTTGTAAAAATGGGGTATAGTCTTTCGCAGAATACGATTGGTAAGACCTTGTCTGTTACATAACTTTCTATCTCCCATTTTAATTACAGTACACAATAGGCTAAGACTCCAATAGCCAGGTATCCGATCGTTCAGCCAAGTTTTGCTTAGAAGTTGATACAAGCAACTTTCGGCTCTGGTCTTAATCACCTTGTAGAATGTTGATCGGAAACATGAGTTATTTAAACAGATCCGGCGGAACTTGTTCCCGGAACTTAATTCATAAAATGAAAGGAGGCACCAGTATTATTTCACTTTATTATCTCTTTCTGTTTTAATGCCCATAATTTACTCAGTTTTAACACTCATTTATGTTTTTTAACAATCCTAGCATATAAAGGTCTTTTCTTTTTCCTGTTCACTAGTCTCTTTATTTAATTTCCGTTATTTTTAAATTCGATTTGATCCTTTACTTCCTTTATTTCCCTCCGCTACTTCATTTATTTGAACATTTAATTTGTTCACTTTCCTTTCCTTATCCAGTTCATTTATGTTTCCCCATTCGCGCTCTTTTCACTTTGAGTTTTTGGTTTCTGTATCGAAACACAGTCGTGGAACTAAAAGGAACTGTGATCTAAATAAGGAACTTGATCCCTTACCGGACCGGAATCAAAAGCTAAAGATACATTAAAGAAACTAAAATGCCTAACTTTATCGGCATCGGCAGTTTTATTGTCTCGAAGGCGGGAAATAGCTGTTCTGACTTAATCTTGGTTACGCGAAATACAACTGAAACCGTCATCTTCATGTCTCTCCACTTCGACGTCTGTGTAGAATATTATATCAAAAGATATAGGTTGGATATACTTGTTCATTTGAATGGTATTAAAATTACACGTCAAAATGTTAAATTATTGGTTCTCAAAGAAAATGAGGAGAAATAAATAAGAGACCTTCTCGCAATCAGTGATGTTTTACCTGGCATATTTACAGACAACTCCCTCAATTCAGTTGAAGGAAGATTTTAAAAAGTGCATCATCCCACAAAGATAAATTTTCCTTTGTCGAATGTAAACAGAAAAGTTTCTACTCTGTCAACTAAATGATGTGAAGACGATTTGCTCGTTGCTGTAAAAAATGAATGAGAAGCAAAAATGGAACTTGCAACGCAT
Source organism: Phaonia tiefii (assembly GCA_963931995.1). Lineage (NCBI taxonomy): Eukaryota > Metazoa > Arthropoda > Insecta > Diptera > Muscidae > Phaonia > Phaonia tiefii. Next base: position 100,318,981 of record OZ008369.1, on the reverse strand, counting down.
CAACAGGTTTTAGATTTTTATGTTAAAAGCAGCATAAAGACTCCCCCATTAGAAGAGGGAGGAAGTGCACAAATATTATCACATTCTAAAGTATTCGCATACTCAGTTTCCAACCATGTATATTTGGATAAAACATTTCGAGATCATTTGTGTAAAATGCAAATTTGATTTTAATTATTTGTAACAGGCACTTACTTTATAAGTGTACTAGCTGACCCGGCAGACTTCGTCCTGCCTGCAAAAGTTAGCGGATAGTAATACTATTTCCTTCCTTCTTTTTTTAAAAGATAAAGATATTTCAACGAAAGCGTTTCATTGGTTGTGTGACTTTATTTAAAAGTTATATAACTGAGTAATATCAGTCAAACACGCTTGCATTAATCACTAAAATTTCAGAATTACAATGCTGCCTTTCCGCATTTGGATATAAGAGAAAGGAGAAAGAATATACTCAGTGATAACGTAGCATTATACTGGAGAAAGAATTTTGAAAATCGGAGTAGTTTAGAAGAACCGTCCCCTTTTGACCCCCCCCCGGTAGGATTGCCTATAGCACGCAGTGATGACGTATCATTCTACTGGTTTTGAAATTCGGATGAGTAGTTTAGAAGATCCGTCAAGGGGGAGACTTTTCCCCTGTTTGCCTCTCCCGGTAGGATTGCCTATATCACTCAGTGATAACGTAGCATTACACTGGAGAAAGAATTTTGAAAATCGGATGAGTAGTTTAGAAGATCTGTCAAGGGGGAGACTTTTCCCCTTTTGACCCCTCCCGGTAGGATTGCCTATAGTACTCAGTGATGACGTAGCATTCTACTGGTGAAAGAATTTTGAAAATCGGATGAGCAGTTTAGAAGATCCGTCAAGAGTGAGACTTTTCCCCTTTTTACCCCCCCCGGTAGGATTGCCTATAGCACGCAGTGATGACGTATCATTCTACTGGTTTTGAAATTCGGATGAGTAGTTTAGAAGATCCGTCAAGGGGGAGACTTTTCCCCTGTTTGCCTCTCCCGGTAGGATTGCCTATAGCACTCACTGATAACGTAGCATTATACTGGTGAAAGAATTTTGAAAATCGGATGAGTAGTACGATCCGACACAGTGACAAAAACTGACAGATTGTATCAAAAAGTGATAAACCTAAACCAAAAAAAAAAATGTTCCAAAATGTAAAAGAGTACAAAAAGTACTTGTTAACACCAAAAATTTACGGAGAAAGATACCAAGGAAGGCCAAATAGAAGAACCTAGATGTTAAAAATAGGAACAAAATTGTACCAAAAAAGGTACCAAAAAGTACTTAAAAAGTACCAAAAAGTACAAAAAAAGGTACAGGTAACTTCAAAGAGAGTATAAGAGAAATAGCAAAGAAGGCCGCAAAAAGTACTAAAAATGGTACCAAAAAAAGTACAACAAAAGTACCAAAAAAGTACCTAAAAGTACCAAAAAAGTACATAAAAAGTACCATTTTCGGCTTCTCATCCATTAAAAAAATTTAGATCCCTATATTCGCCATTCCATCACCAGTCGTTTGGTTGTAACGATAGTACTATATTTTTCCCCTTCTTGCCATATTTGTATCAATAGAAGTACAAATCTTGAAAAAAAAACTTCTCCTATGTCTGCGTTATTAGAGGAATGCGTAACCGAAGTTTCATGATTCTGCCTTCAGCCGTTTGGTATTTACGATGGTACTATTTTTGTCCCCTTTAGTACTATTTTTATCCCTAAGGGTAGAAATTTCGTAAAACCACTTCCCACTCCGCTTCTGCGTCATAAGAAAAAATTACAAACCAAATGTCTTGATTCTGTCTCCAGCCGTTTGGTCAAGACGATGGTACCACTTTTTTCCCCCTTTTGCCCTATTTTTCTCCCTAAAAGTAAAAATTTGGCAATGTTACTTCTCCTCCCCATTTTGATGCGTTAAGAGGAATGTACAACCCAAGTTTGTAATTCTGTATCAAACCGTCTGGATTTTAGTGTAGTACTATTTTTTCCATTTTTTGCCCTTTTTTTCTCCCTAAAAGTACAATTTTTGAAAATTCACTTTTCCCCCTCATTTTTATTCTCTAAGAGGAATGCACATACCAAGTTTCGTGATTCTGTCTTTAGCCGTTTTGATTTTAGTGCAGTACCATTTTTTTCCCTTTTTGCCCTATTTTTCCCCCTTAAAGTACGAATTTCGAAAAATCCCTTCTTATCTCGCATATTCACCCCCAAAGGAATATACAGTCCAAATTTCATTATCCTACCTTTAGCCGTTTGGCCAGGGCGCTGATGAATCAGTCAGTCAGTCAGTCAGTCAGTCATTCAGTAACGCAACAATTTTATATATATAGATTAGTTGTTGTATTAGAGCAATAACGTATAACTAATTGGAGCAGAGAAGGTGATGCTATGCTGAACATTGGGTAAATTTGATCACGCTCATTCCCCGGGTTATGTGCAAGCTAAAGCGCGTAGGTTAACAGTTTGTGGGATATTCAAAGATAGTGTAATCCCTGGTATAAATGTATACACAAATTTCCATCGACGTTCATGTTTTCTATGTAGTCGACATAAATCTCTGTGCATCGAAACCATTTATTAGCCGCCATCCCTCTCTTTACGTGCTCTCGACGACGACGAGGTAGTAATTAATTTCATCGAGTTCGAGTTACTATTGTATGCTGCTCTTTGGTTGGACAATAAACGGACAGAAATAAATGGTAGTGCGTATTTTTGTTCAATGCAACCTACATAAAACATAATTTAGCTGTCATTATTATCAATCAAATACTATTTAAACTTAGTTTGCTGCGTGGTTTGCTTCTGGTTGTGTATCGCTCTTTCTCCTATCTACTCTGTTTTCTTTCAATTTCGCTCTGTTTCAATTTCGATCAGCTGTGCCATGGATGTCCCTTGTCCTACTCAAAACCAACTTCCCGAGCCGGCTTGTATATGGGCACAGGCAGCCGAGTATTGATTTATCCCGATGAAATGGTCTACCACCGCGTCTTTATCGACAGAACGTAAAGAGAGAGACGGAAACTCTTGGCTGTTGCTCTATGCTGAGGATACCAACTATTGAAGACATGAGTCGTGACCGTAAATAGTTGAAATCAGATGATCTACTAAATTAAATTTGTCGTGGTTATACCTTCTTCCAGGGGTATCTATGCCACATCTGATAAGCTAATGATCGCTTATCGCTCATTCTCACATTTAATCTGTTCTCTATCAAATTCTAACAACTGTGGCATGGATGGCCCCTGATTGGACGCAACATGCTTAACCATAGAGCACAATATACGACGCGGTAGAACTAAAAGGGAATGCGTATATTCGTTCGATGCAACCAACACAATAAAATTTAGCACTCACTAATATGAATCAAACACTATTTAAGCGGAGTTTGCTGCATGGTATGCTTCTGGGGGCTTATCACTCTCTCGACTATCTACTCCGTTTTCTATCAATTTCTACCTTCATAGTCGATCAGCAGTGTCATGAATAACAACCCCTGGCTTAACTCCCCCACGGAAGGAATGAACACATGGGCCAAAATCAAAAACTTTTAAAACTCGTGAAGTCAACCTACAGCCTCCATTATTTCATGACTGGTGGTATTTGAAATTATATGATTAATGCATTTTCGTCCCATAGATTTTCAGAAGTTAGAATCTATAAAGATTTTGGTGACATTTTTATACCCTCCACTGTAAGTGATAGAGGGTATATATCAGTTTGTCATTCTGATTGTAACATATAGAAATAAGGCTTTGCGACCCCATAAAGTAAATATATTCTTGATCCTTATAACAACCGGAGCCGATATAGCCATGTCCGTCTGTCCATCTGTTGAAAACATTCTCACGACTTCAATCGGCGATAATGCGGTTTGGTTTTTGGCCAGAATGTTCCACGTATTCCTGAGCAGTTTGGTATTGAAAATCAGCGAAATTGGTCCATTGGAAAAAATTTTATGATTGGAAACGTAAAAAAACTCATAAAATTTTCACATTAAATTTTGTAGTTTTATACTAAACTACTCCTTTTGCCGTGTGGTGAATTTCCATGTTGAAAATCTTTGTTGTTCTTTATAATAGGTAAGTACTTTAGAATGTTTAGATGTACTTTCATGTATTCATACATTTATATGAATTTTGTCACACTTCATCTAAGGTCGCTGTGGCCTGATGGGTAAAGGGTTGCGCTTTGGAGTCTGAGGGTTGTTGGTGCAACTCTCGTCCCAGCTTGTTTTTTTTTTAATAGTTCTTCAAAAAATGCTTTTTTATTTTTAAAAAATGCTTTTTTATTTTACTTGTGAACAAGTAACTTATTTTTATTTTTTTTAAAAAAGTAAATTTTCTTAAAAAAAAGTACATTTCTTAAGTACACTTCAAAGTACATTAAGTACATTTCAAAGTATATTACTTAAGTACATTTCATTAAGTACATTTCTTAAGTACATTTCTTAAGTTCATTTCTTTCTTAAGTACATTTCTTAAGTACATTTCTTCTTAAGTACATTTCTTAATATGATAGTTTATACCACTAGTCCTTACCAACATTGTGATATATAACAAGTTGGTGTGGCTTTTTTGGGAGCTTGTAAAATCACTCGTAAAGTCCTAAGTTTTCTTCGTGAATTTGACAGAAAATACACTTTTCCCCGTGTAAAGCGATGTTGGCCATGGTGGTCCAGTACATCGCGTGAATCTAGTTTCTTTCGTCATTATATCAAATAATAAAAGCGCGTTTGAAAATAATAAAATGTACATCGTTTTTTCATACTGCAGAAATTTGAAATTAACTACATCGCAAGATTTTCTCAATTTTGACTCGTAAAAAATAATAAATTGTTTCCCTTTACATCCCACAAAGGAACTAGGGAGTGCTTCTCACAACCAGTGAGCTGTGCGCTTTCTAGGTTTATACTCACTGATTGCGATCTATAGTTTATACACTGATTGCGAACGATAGTCTGAAAAGCTTTTTAATGGCTAAATACTCGATAGTCTCGCCGTCACTATGCAAGATGACCGATGCCGAAAGAAATTTAAGGTTGTCAGAGCAGGGATCGAACCTAGCATCTCATGTAGTTACAAGAGGCGCGCATACTAAACACTGCACCACATACATATTCTTTCAAAAGGACCTAAAAATATATATTTTTTTTTAAAAATACATTCTATAAAAAAAGCTATTTTCCTTACAAAAGTTTATCATTTTACATAAAGTATATTTTCTTAAAGATCCATTTAAATTATCGGGTTTTTCAACGGGCGCCTGAGGCTTTTTGGAACTAACTAGTACATAATATATAGCGAAAGGATCTTCGTTCCAACCGGGTGTCTCCTGATACCTCATGTGATTTTTTTTCTACCCCAAATGTTAAAACATGACTTCTATCAGAAACAATTTATCCGAAATAAATAGTGCTCCCTTCAGCAACGGTAAACTCTAAGTTCTGACGGTCTTGTGCGAAATGAACTGTATGTACTATATTATTGGAACAAATGGATTGTATTGGACTGAAGACACATTATAGACCGCGACAAAATATAATATGTTCACATTTAATTGCAGTTAAATTCATATTATAAATATGTTTGTGCAGACTTTCCAGTCTGATAATTTAATAGCGGAAAAATACATTGGCGGTCGGTGATGCACTGGTAGTGTGCACGGCTCTGGAGCATGCTTCCTGCTCCGACAATTTTACATTCCTTTCGACGCCGACCAACTTACTTCATGATGGTGACACTATCGAGTATTTAGTCATGAGATACTACTCGAAACGGGTGTAAAACTATTGGTCCCAATCAATGAGGATGAAGCTAGGAAACGCACAGCTCACAGGTTGTGAGAAGCTCCCCCCGATCCTTTCATGGGATGAAATAGGAAACCATTTTTTAGTATGTTTTTGACACCATTTTATCGCAGCCACTTGACGCCCGCCTGTGTTGCCCAAAGTTAGGCTAAGACTGATCTGAAATAACTTTTTTGATCTTACACCTGACATTTCGTTCATCACAGGCATTCTGCATTATCCAAAAATGAAATCTATAGAATTCCGTGTTTTCTTTCGTCAAGACATCATAACTCGCTTAACAAAACTAAATTAATGAGTTGTTTAAAAAAAATCCAATGAGTGTTCGAAATCACGGGCGATGTGTTAACAACTTTTTGCCACTCGGTACCTGTTCGATTTCTGTGAACACATTAGTCAGTGTTATATTGGAAAATAAAAAACAGCGTTCAATCATATGATGACGTTACAGTTAAATAATATTAATACTTAAAATTATTTAAAGACCCAGTGCAAGCACATGTGTCATTATATGTATTCTTGCTCAATACTTTTTGTTTCATTCCCACAAAAATCAAGGAATGCAACGCAACAGACACTTGTATATTCATACATACATTGTTATATTCGTACATACGCTACACAAGTTCACAAAATTTATATACGTATAATATATCATTATTCTCTTTGCTCTGAGAGTGCTCCGCACCCACATTTTATTTGACTTCCCTTTCACAAATAATAAAAATCCAACCCGTAAAAAACATAGTTTTTGACTATAAATCCTTTAAATATGACCACGCCCCTTTGTCCAATCCCGCGCATATATGTAGCAGATCTTAGAATGTGTACATCTAACCAACATACCCAATTTTGTTCAAATACCGTTAACAGGAGCAGAAATAATGGATTTGTAATTTGTCATTTGTATGGGAGGTACCACGCCCATTTATCCGGTCCCGCCCATATTTCCCATTTTTTTATTTTATTACCATTAAAAAGAATCGGAAAAAAAATTTCTCAAAATTTTAAAAATCTTCTTCTTGGTTATATCTGATGAAAAAATGCATGCATTCCGCAGGCCTTATTTTGGGAAGGCATTACAAAAGAACCATTCCGCATGCCTTATTTCTGGAAGGCCTTGCGACCATAAGATATGCAAAGCAAAGCAAAACAATAAGAGTGTTTTGGTTACACCGCTTGCTTATATATTCGCTTGTTTTGTATAAAGCACTTAGCGAAAACTTAGCGTGAAGTTACCGACGAGATTCATTTTCGCTAAGTTTAAAACAAAAAATTTGGCATCTTTTGCCGTTTTTCATATTTTTGAATAAAATCACTTCTCGCTAAAAAGCCGTTTTCTTTGCAACACCAGCTTACTCCCCAAGTCAAGCGTGCGTAAAAAAACTAAAATAAATAATTGTTAAATAGAACACTTTGGTATGAATTATAAATTAAAAATTTTAATTTTCTTTATCTTTCTGCAAGGAGTTGGAGCTACATGTTCAGAGCCAGGTTGGGTCATATTTAGCTTTTTTTAGTTGACGGTCAACTATATCTGCCTACTTTCAATCGTCACCTGAAACGAAATAATGAAACAATATGCGAATACGATAAACTCCAGCTACTGTGAAATTTGGCAAGGAAGCAAAACATTGAAAACAGTTACACAACAATAAAAAGCGTATGGGCCAAAATGACCCAACTTGCATGACGGCGGGTTAACTGGTTTACAGGCTTTTACCTAATTGGTGTTGGTATCATTAAACGAACTAATAATAAACGATATGATTTCCAATTTTTGAATTAAGAAACATGATTTCAATTTCCAAATATGGTCGCGGCTAAATAAAACGAAACCACATCGAAAAAAAGTTTTTTTACAATTTTCAAAAACAAAATTTATATTTTGAAAGTCAAATATCTATACAATCTGACAACTCTATTACAGCCATGACAATTTGTTTCTTATTTGACGTATTGCAGTCATTTCGTAAGTAACATGTGGAAGGCGAAGATGGCAAAGACAGCAAAGCCGACAAAAAAGGTAAAAATTTTCGATCATTTTAACTTATTTTGATGAGATTTCAATTATTTGGTATAAATTATATATAAAATTAAGAAATTCCATCAAAAGTTATATATAAAAATATTATTTGTGCAGGTTCGGTAGCAAAGAAATATGAGTCACGTTACTGACGAGTTTTTTCAAAAAGTTTTTTTTACACTTTAACCAGCAAATAAAAAAATTAAATGACTTATTTTTTTTTGGAGCATATTAAGTCTATTTATATAATTAATACTAAAATCAGGCCAATATAGCATATATGTATGACAGACAGTATATTCAGTAATCAAACATGCGTCACGTTACTGACATTTTCTAACAATCTTAAATCAATAGAAATCGTTAAACGGTGCAGAAAGAGACAAGAGATATGTGGAGTAGTTAAAGGCAAACAATAAATATGACGATTACAAGAAAAACAAGTAAAAGTGTTAAATTCGGCTGTGCCGAATCTTTGATACCCTCCACCTTAGTGTTAACCAGCAAAATATTAAATTTTAAAAATGACCTTTTTTAAGAAAATGTACATTTTTAAAAAAAATAAAAACATGATTCTTGTTCAAAAAAGGAATTACTTGTTCACAAATACTCACAATGCAGGATGCTCACAAATGCTCACAATGCTCACAAATGCATTGCTCACAATGCTCACATGGAAAATGTACTTAAGAAAATGTACTTTGAAGTGTACTTTGAAATGTACTTTGAAATGTACTTAATGTACTTTGAAATGTACTTTGTAATGTACTTAAGAAATGTACTTAAGAAATGTACTTAAGAAATGTACTTAATGAAATGTACTTAAGAAATGTACTTAATGAAATGTACTTAATGTACTTTAAAATGTACTTAAGAAATGTACTTTTTTTTAAGAAAATGTACTTTTTTAAAAAAAATAAACATAAGTTACTTGTTCACAAGTAAAATAAAAAAGCATTTTTTTAAAAATAAAAAAGCATTTTTTGAAGAACTGTTAAAAAAAAAACAAGCTGGGACGAGAGTTGAACCAACAACCCTCAGACTCCAAAGCGCAACCCTTTACCCATCAGGCCACAGCGACCTTAGATGAAGTGTGACAAAATTCATATAAATGTATGAATACATGAAAGTACATCTAAACATTCTAAAGTACTTACCTATTATAAAGAACAACAAAGATTTTCAACACGGAAATTCACCACACGGCAAAAGGAGTAGTTTAGTATAAAACTACAAAAATTAATGTGAAAATTTTATGAGTTTTTTTACGTTTCCAATCATAAAATTTTTTCCAATGGACCAATTTCGCTGATTTTCAATACCAAACTGCTCAGGAATACGTGGAACATTCTGGCGAAACACCAAACCGCGTTATCGCCGATTGAAGTCGTGAGAATGTTTTCAACAGACGGACATGGCTATATCGGCTCCGGTTGTTATAAGGATCAAGAATATATTTACTTTTTGGGGTCGCAAAGTCTTATTTCTATATGTTACAATCAGAATGACAAACTGATATATACCCTCTGTCACTTACAGTGGACGGTATAAAAAGGGCGATGCTATGAAGAAATTGCGGGTAAAAAGAAAACAGCAAGAAAAAAGCATGACAGCAAATAAATTGGCAGAAGCGGTCGCTAAACGTCGTGCCGCTGACCGTGAACGAAGTAAGAAATACCGAGACCGAGCTAAAAAACAGAAGGACAAACCAAGTGAAGCAAATCAAAGCAGCTGTTTAAGCGAACTCGTTTCTAAAAGTTCCAATTGTACACAAACACTTGCAAAAGCCGTTAAAAAGGTATCGAGTGCCCTTCCAGCTTCACCACGAAAGAAGAGGGCAATTTTGGCACATATTGTTGCAAATATGGACGAAGTTCATAAGCAAACATTGGTGAGTGTTGTCACCAAGCCCAAGTCCAGCAGAAAGTCGGTCACTAGTCAACTCACGAACAAAATTCGAGAATTTTTTCGACGTGACGATATTTCACGAATGTCACTAAAAACCCGAGATGTCAAAAAGTACAAATGCCCAGAGACGGGTGAAGCGAAACCAAGGTCCAAGAGCTAAATGATAAATAACAATGCGATTAGTGTATCCATTGTAACAATATACCTGCTCGCTAAACCAGTAGCATGAATTCGCCTCAGTTAGGATAGTTATCCACTATTCGAGGTGATTCTATATTATTCCAGAGGTGGATTCGTTAATTAGTAGAAATATAACCAACAATAACGACTAGAAGGTTCTTGAATTCGCTAGTTTCTAATGTAAGGATCGCGATTTGATAGTAAAATATAAAACTCATTGTAAAGTGGTGTCAATATAGTAACCTGTTGTACTGTTTGAGTAAAATAAAAGGAAGTTAAACTGTTGTAATCACCGTAATTTAAAACGAACCTTGTTTTATTATTGGGAACTAAACTGCGCTAACAAAAAGGACGAATAAGGAAATTCGTAACAAAACAAACACTTGAGGATAATTTGAAACTGTAACTATAAGTAATATAAGGGGCAGCCTAATGTATGCGAATATTAGTTTCCTTTCAGAATTACAATTAACATTTCATTAAAAGTGGCAACCACGATAGGAGACACTCAATATGTGCATTCCATTCATTCACATTTGAGTCAGTAATCACAGGCGCGAAAACTGAATGTTGTTCGCATTTTCATTAGCACTATCAGTTATGCGAGCAACAGATGCCGAATTTGCAATTTTATATCTGAAATTAAATCTTTTCTATTGTTTTGCAGGCATTTGCTGGGGGTTTCGTGTCAATTTTCTACGAATATCAGTCGTGTGATTTTGTGGCAATAATTGATTGCAGTAATCCAGTTATGGTTTTAAATTGATATGACATTTGGGAGGTAAGGTAGAGAAAGCTGGTCACATACCTATACAATACACATACATACACATCCCTACAAAGCCTACATATATGTGAGTATCATGAAAACCCCAATCTCAAGGTGGAATTATTGAGATTGCAGAGAATTTGTTTTGTAACGAGATGCGTAAAAAACCTAAGATGTCGAATTTACCACTTGCAATTTATTGCATTTAGATTTGCTGATATATTTATTGACTTGACACATACAAACTTTGGAAATGAATTACCTTAAGGTATGTGAAATGTTTTAATACATTTAAATATCACAGTAATATTACAAATGTATTTTACATCTGGTGTATGGTCTGTCAGTTTAAATTTAAGAGGGCTAATCATTGAATATGCATTTGTGCCACCTGATTAGTCTGCTGTTTCACAATTTTGTAATTTTTTAATAGCCTGATCACTTTTTAAACTTTGAAATCATTAACTCAGCTCATTTCTTTTTCCGATCCATCGTCGGTGACTTCTTATCGATAGAAGGCGCGATTCGAAAATGCTGCATTAACTCTTACAATGATTTACGATAGAAAACGACTACGATTACGTCCTTATCACACAAGTCACATTGACGTCACTTGCCACTTTAGACATCACATAATAAACAAACTAAGCACTTTTGGTATGATTTTCATCGATATTAATTTATGTCGAAATGGACATAAGCATAAGTGTGGACAAACCCCAAAAATATAGACCGCAGTGAGGCTACACTTTTTTTATGGGCGTGGCAAGTTTGAATTTTCTTATCCTCTACTGAGATAAATTTAAAAAACGAGTGTGAATATTGAATTGAAAAATTTTCACACTAAAATGACCAGCTACGGATTCAGAATCTTTTACGAATTTATTCCTCATTCAATTTCCAAACTTTCAAGATGCGTCAGTTTTGAATAGGGAAAATAATTATAAACGTCGTTTTATGTTAGAAATGTTACAGATAATAAGGACTCCAATAGCGAAGAGAATAAACTGTAAAGCAGATACGGATAATGTAACACAGAATTATAGACATTTAATTAGTAAAATGTAGAACATTTCACCGAAAATTGTATGATGTATCATTGAATTTGTCACTAGGTTTAGGTTTTTAATATATCCGGATGGAACTTGTTGAATTTATCATTATGTATATACTTTTTTTCAACCAAATTATTTTTCTGGCTGTAAATTAGAGAAACTATTTCTACACAAAAATTTTTCTGGCTGTAACTTAGAACATTTTTCATATGACAAGAAAATGTCTTCAATTGTTTAATTTTTTAATTTTTTGTTATTTCTGTTTTTTCAAATGACTTGAAAAAAATTTTGTTTATCAGTTATTTTCATTTCTAATTTATAATTGTGTTTATCTTCCTGACGATGCTATCCAAAGGGTAGAGAAATATCGAAAAATAATATTAATTAAAAATACGACCAAACGCTCGAACATTTTAATTTTTGAATACAATACGAAAGGTCGGATAAATCATCACTTATAGCAAATTTACATCATATGCCAGTTTGGAATGCGTGTTTAATGTGAAATTTAAAAGGTTTATTCAAATTCATATTACACTGATTTATATTCGAAAATCATATTCAACTTTAAAAGGGATTTCATGTATGAAAACCTTATGAAGTTTAAAACATTTATTTAGAAAATAATTTTAATTTTAAAATTTGAAAAATAAAATTGTTTGGAAACATTAGTTAATTCTTAGTTATTTCTTATTCAAGTCATAAAATCATTTTAAAATTTAAATACAAATTTTTTTTAAAAATGTCATGTAGAACTTATTGAAGCATAAAATCATATGGGCAAGGCTAAAGTCAGTAACGTGACGTTCGTACGCATATTTTTTTTAATATCTCAATGAATAAAAATGTTCTTGTCGATTTCATAGATGCATATGAAAGTACTCCTCAAGACTGACATTTCAAGGAATAACAGTTTGCATTATCTCTTTTGGTTTCAGAGTTATAAGCATTTAAAGTTGTCAGTAACGTGACGCCATTTTGGAAGTGGGTTTGTAGGTTACTCAAAATTTTTACAAAAATTAGCGAATTAAGTAAAGTTTAATTTTACTCCTGCCAATATGTCAAAGGTGAAGGATAAAAGATGATATAAACTGTTTGTTGTACAGATATTATGTATTTCCTGTAAGTTAAGAGACATATAAGTGATGTCAGTAACGTGACGCAAAAAGTCAGTAACGTGATTCGTACGAATTCCTAAAATTAATTATGTCAAAAAGTAAAAAAAACACAACATTTTTATCGCAGCAGTAAGAAAATAAAAAAAAATATTCTTTATTTGTTGTTTGGTATTTGTAATTTTATAAATATAAATATCCATTCAGTTTCATTCAATGTTAAACATTTAATCTTTTGCCTTTTCTTCAACCGTTAATGATTTTCCACGGCCCATTTTCAATTAAAACTGATAGCAAATTCTTTTTATGTCTTGGTTTTAAAAAATTCAGATCTATTTGGTAGTCAAATTTGACACAAATGACCATGCAAACACTTTTTAATCACTGCACCTATTCAAGTGACGCAAAAATAATACACATTTTGTTTGACAAATAACAAAAAGAAGCTCAGGTTACATTTAACGGAACTTTTTCGACTTACCTTTGTTTACACTCATTTTCTCAATTGTTAAACCTTTAATAAAAAGTACAACATAATCCTCTCCATGAATTATCTTGATAGCAGCAACCTTAAAATGACTGCATAAAGACTGCACCTATTCATGTGACGTACAGTGTATCTTACTTCACTACTTTTTTTATATAGAAAAAATAAGAAAATTACAAAACATTTAGTTATACCCCTGTTTAGAAGTTACGTGAGTGACTATGTTTCCGCCAGTGATGCGGATTTGGTGAGCAGACGAAATATCGGGAACATTAGGTGCATTTGCAAATATTTCGGTTGTACCCTAGACGTTGTTAATATCAACAAATTCCTGCTCGGTAACTTCTTCAACCAATATTTTGGTTGGAAAGAACACCGCTTCACCCGTCTCTGGGTATTTGTACTTTTTGACATCTCGGGTTTTTGGTGACATTCGTGAAATATCGTCACGTCGAAAAAATTCTCGAAAATTCTCTTTTTTTTTTTGGTTGGAAAGAACACCGCTTCACCCGTCTCTGGGCATTTGTACTTCGAGAATTTTTTCGACCTGACGATATTTCACGAATGTCACCAAAAACCCGAGATGTCAAAAAGTACAAATGCCCAGAGACGGGTGAAGCGGTGTTCTTTCCAACCAGACACATGACTATGTTGATAAGGGAAGCGTTTTCATTGTTCGCCGAAGAAAGACAGAAAGCAAACTTAGGTATGTCAAACTGAAAAAGTTGTTTAATTTTTTTTTTATTTCACTTCAAGAAATATCGTCCGGAACATGTTAAGCCTATAAATGATTTGCCGTACAACACATGCATGTGTTCATATCATGCCAACTTCATGGAAGCCGTTTCTGCACGGCATAACTGAATTTGCCAAACTATGATAATGACTTTGTTAGCCAATTTTTGTGCAAAGATTCATCAATGGACTGCTGGTTTGCGAAATGCCCAACATGTTCGGGAATTTCTGCTGAATCGTTGAAAGGTGCAGTTGGTAATACTTCACTCCGCTCGTCTGCATCGTGGATGGTATGGGAGAAAAATGTGGAGTCAAAGCGGATCAAAAGGCAAAAGAAAAACGGAAGATTAGCAAATCTGATCGCGCATACAGTTTCCTTATCAACACAGATTCTGAAGCATAGCTACATTAAACGTGAGCAATCGCAGGCATTCAATAAGCATGATCTCCACGCGCAACCAACGCTGTTTATGTCTTTGAAGCTTTGCTACAAATCGATTTCGCCGAAAACTTTGTATGTATGTGAATCACAAGATGAAGTCCAGAGTGCTCATTGGAATCAGCGCCAACTAACTTTATTCACATCAGCCTTTTATCATAACGACTTTTTTCAATCCAAGGTATTCGTTTCGGACAATTTGTCTCACACCAAACAAACTATCATACCGTATATTTGCAAGCTACTGTCGAAATTACCGAGTTTAGTAAAAATTGTGAAGGTGTGGAGCGACGGTCCCTCATCGCAGTTCAAGAACAAATACATCGCAGCTATAATCCATCACTTGGAAGCAAAATTCGGAATACAAATCATTTGGAACTACTTTGCAACGTCGCACAGAAAAGGCTGCGTCGACGGAATCGGAGCCACAGTGAAGTTTGTAGTTCGGAGTCATATTAAAGCTCATGATTGTGTTGTAAACAGTGCACGTGAGTTTGTTGAGTCATTCAAACTCACGCAATCGAAAATATTGGTTGAAGAAGTTACCGAGCAGGAATTTGTTGATATTAACAACGCCTTGGGTACAACCGAAATATTTGCAAATGCACCAAATGTTCCCGATATTTCGTCTGCTCACCAAATCCGCATCACTGGCGGAAACATACTCACTCACGTAACTTCTAAACAGGGGTATAACTAAATGTTTTGTAATTTTCTTATTTTTTCTATATAAAAAAGGTAGTGAAGTAAGATACTTCTATTTAAATGTTTAACATTGAATGAAACTGAATGGATATTTATATTTATAAAATTACAAATACCAAACAACAAATAAAGAATATTTTTTTTATTTTCTTACTGCTGCGATAAAAATGTTGTGTTTTTTTTACTTTTTGACATAATTAATTTTAGGAATTCGTACGAATCACGTTACTGACTTTTTGCGTCACGTTACTGACATCACTTATATGTCTCTTAACTTACAGGAAATACATAATATCTGTACAACAAACAGTTTTATATCATCTTTTATCCTTCATCTTTGACATATTGGCAGGAGTAAAATTAAACTTTACTCAATTCGCTAATTTTTGTAAAAATTTTGAGTAACCTACAAACCCACTTCCAAAATGGCGCCACGTTACTGACAACTTTAAATGCTGTTCCTTGAAATGTCAGTCTTGAGGAGTACTTTCATATGCATCTATGAAATCGACAAGAACATTTTTATTCATTGAGATATTAAAAAAAATATGCGTACGAACGTCACGTTACTGACTTTAGCCTTGCCCATATGATTTTATGCTTCAATAAGTTCTACATGACATTTTTAAAAAAAATTTGTATTTAAATTTTAAAATGATTTTATGACTTGAATAAGAAATAACTAAGAATTAACTAATGTTTCCAAACAATTTTATTTTTCAAATTTTAAAATTAAAATTATTTTCTACATAAATGTTTTAAACTTCATAAGGTTTTCATACATGAAATCCCTTTTAAAGTTGAATATGATTTTCGAATATAAATCAGTGTAATATGAATTTGAATAAACCTTTTAAATTTCACATTAAACACGCATTCCAAACTGGCATATGATGTAAATTTGCTATAAGTGATGATTTATCCGACCTTTCGTATTGTATTCAAAAATTAAAATGTTCGAGCGTTTGGTCGTATTTTTAATTAATATTATTTTTCGATATTTCTCTACCCTTTGGATAGCATCGTCAGGAAGATAAACACAATTCTAAATTAGAAATGAAAACAACTGATAAACAAAATTTTTTTCAAGTCATTTGAAAAACAGCAATAACAAAAACTTAAAAAATTAAACAATTGAAGACATTTTCTTGTCATATGAAAAATGTTCTAAGTTACAGCCAGAAAAATTTTTGTGTAGAAATAGTTTCTCTAATTTACAGCCAGAAAAATAATTTGGTTGAAAAAAAGTATATACATAATGATAAATTCAACAAGTTCCATCCGGATATATTAAAAACCTAAACCTAGTGACAAATTCAATGATACATCATACAATTTTCGGTGAAATGTTCTACATTTTACTAATTAAATGTCTATAATTCTGTGTTACATTATCCGTATCTGCTTTACAGTTTATTCTCTTCGCTACTGGAGCCCTTATTATATGTAACATTTCTAACATAAAATGACGTTTATAATTATTTTCCCTATTCAAAACTGACGCATCTTGAAAGTTTGGAAATTGAATGAGGAATAGTGTACATTTTTGATACTATTTGAAGAAAGGAAAAGGACCCTTTAAACTTTGAAATAGAGCATCTAAATATTCTACGAAAATATCCTTGTCAAATTTCACTGAAGATATGTCATCACAATAATTCGCTCAATTCAATATTCATACTCGTTTTTTAAATTTATCTCGGTAGAGGATAAGAAAATTCAAACTTTCCACGCCCATAAAAAAAGTGTAGCCTCACTGCGGTCTATATTTTTGGGGTTTGTCTGTACTCACCTAGTGTGATCCCAAAATTGCTGTTGAACAGTGTAATGGAACCCATAATGATATCTCATTCCAGGAATACCACCCAATACGTGGAAGCGATGACTGGAAAAATAATATAATCCAACTCAACTATCGTGGAATCAAATTGAACTTCTACTTATTTAAATTCCAAAAATACATTTTTAAGACCGACTTCCTCAACTATAAAATTGATGGAACTGATCATGTAAGTCACCTTCGCATTGACAGGACTTTTTATTTCATCTCTTGACCAGATTAAGAATCTTACGAATAATTTTTGTTAAAATATTTATTGCTTATGTCCATTTCGACATAAATTAATATCGATGAAAATCATACCAAAAGTGCTTAGTTTGTTTATTTTGTGATGTGTAAAGTGGTGATGTCAATGTGACTTGTATGATAAGGACGTAATCGTAGTCGTTTTCTATCGTAAATCATTGTAAGAGTTAATGCAGCATTTTCGAATCGAGCCGTCCATCGCTAAGAAGTCAACGACGATGGATCGGAACAAGAAATGAGCTGAGTTAATGATTTCAAAGTTTAAAAAGTGATCAGGCTATTAAAAAATTACAAAATTGTAAAACAGCAGACTAATCAGTGGCACAAATGCATATTCAATGATTAGCCCTCTTAAATTTAAACTGACCGACCATACAACAGATGTAAAATACATTTGCAATATTACTGTGATATTTAAATGTATTAAAACATTTCACATACCTTAAGGTAATTCATTTCCAAAGTTTGTATGTGTCAAGTCAATAAATATATCAGCAAATCTAAATGCAATAAATTGCAAGTGGTAAATTCGACATCTTAGGTATTTTACGCATCCCGTTACAATACAAATTCTCTGCAATCTCAATAATTCCACCTTGAGATTGGGGTTTTCGTGATACTCACATATATGTAGGCTTTGTAGGGATGTGTATGGATGTGTATTGTATAGGTATGTGGCCAGCTTCTCTACCTTACCTTCCAAATTTCATATCAATTTAAAACCATAACTGGCTTACTGCAATCAATTATTGCCACAAAATCCCACGACCGATATTCGTAGAAAATTGACACGCAACCCCCAGCAAATGCCTGCAAAACAATAGAAAAGATTTAATTTCAGATATAAAATTGCAAATTCGGCATCTGTTGCTCGCATAACTGATAGTGCTAATGAAAATGCGAACAACATTCAGTTTTCGCGCCTGTGATTACTGACTCAAATGTGAATGAATGGAATGCACATATTGAGTGTCTCCTATCGTGGTTGCCACTTTTAATGAAATGTTAATTGTAATTCTGAAAGGAAACTAATATTCGCATACATTAGGCTGTCCCTTATATTACTTATAGTTACAGTTTCAAATTATCCTCAAGTGTTTGTTTTGTTACGAATTTCCTTATTCGTCCTTTTTTTTAGCGCAGTTTAATTCCCAATAATAAAACAAGGTTCGTTTTAAATTACGATGATTACAACAGTTTAACTTCCTTTTATTTTACTCACACAGTACAACAGGTTACTATATTGACACCAATGAGTTTTATATTTTACTATCAAATCGCGTTCCTTGCATTAGAAACTAACTCTCCGTTCCAACGACCTCAGGTATTTATACGAACTCACCATACTCAAATGTAGTTATCTCTAGCGAATTCAAGAACCTTCTAGTCGTTATTGTTGGTTATATTTCTACTAATTAATGAATCCACCTCTGGAATAATATAGAATCACCTCGAATAGTGGATAACTATCCTAACTGAGGCGAATTCATCCTACTGGTTTAGCGAGCTGGTATATTGTTACAATGGGTACACTA
Source organism: Phaonia tiefii (assembly GCA_963931995.1). Taxonomy (NCBI): domain Eukaryota; kingdom Metazoa; phylum Arthropoda; class Insecta; order Diptera; family Muscidae; genus Phaonia; species Phaonia tiefii. The sequence continues at coordinate 100,300,127 of OZ008369.1, read as the reverse complement.
ATCGCACTGTTATTTATCATTTAGCTCTTGGACCTTGATTTTTCTGGATTCTATAAACCAGTGAGTCTTTCTTACGCTGTGGGTTGAACAGTAAAACTAGCTGGCCTTCATGAAATCCTTCTGAATTTGCCACTCGGTCGTATCTGGCTTTAATTTTATTACTGACCATCTTTATGTTGTTGCGCACAAATTCATAGAGATCATAATGTTCCCAGTATCGTGGTAATTGCTATCACTGTTCTCGTGGTAATTGCTTGTTTAGTACCGAACTCCAAAACTCCATGCAGCTCCAGCTCAGTTCCGAAAATGACTCTAGCGGGTGTTCGCGAAGTGGTGTCAAGGGTGGCCGTCCTATATGCCAAAAATAACTTTGGTATGTGTTCTTGTTCTCCCTTTGATCTGCGTTGATTACTTTTCTTAGGTATTCTTCAAGAGTTCGGTTGGATCTTTCAACCATTCCGTCAGACTGAGGATACAATGGTGTTGTTCTTGTTTTCCGAATACCGTATAAACTCACATATTTCTTTGAAGATGGTTGATTCAAAATTCCTACCCTGGTCTGAATGGAGTTCCCATGGGACACCAAAACGGCATATCCAGTTACCCACAAACACTTTAATTATAGTCTTTGCTTCCTGACTTGAAACAGGGTATACTTAGGGCCATTTTCTGAAGTAATCCATAAGCACTAAGACGTACTGGTTTCCTCAGCTACTGACTGGAAATGAGCCAGCCACATCCATAGCTATACGCTCAAAGGGTGAACCTGAGATGTATTGCTGCAACTGGCCATGACTTCTACGCGTTGGTCCCTTAGATGTCCTGCATTGGGTGCAATTTGCCTAACCCATACTCCTAACCCACTAGAACCATTGCGTTAGTTTTCAATGGTCTTGGTTATTCCTAAATCTCCTCCACTCGAGCCATTATGGAATTCTGTCATTATCTCTTTTTCCTTAGAGGAAGGTACCACCATTATCTTTTTGACTATTTTACCATCCTGACTTTCCAATAACCGATATAGGCAACCATCCAATAATTTTAGGCTGTACCACTGGGCCCAATATGCTTTCATCAGTGGGCTCTCTGAGGTGATGTCATTGCGTGTTGGTCTTTTTTTGCCAGTGTATGGTCGCTTCTTTGTGCTATTGACCAGTCTTAGTTGGATTCCAGTCAAAGCAAGCGGATATCAATGATGTTTTCCTTCACCTCTGCTTTTGAGCAGTGTTTGCATTCCAGCTTGCATGTATGACGTGACAGGGCATCTGCATTACCGTGTTTTCGTCCTTTTCTATGCTCAATGCTGAAGTCATACCTCTGGAGCCTTTCAATCCAACGAGCAAGTTGACCTTTGGGGTTCTTAAATTGCAGTACCCACCTTAGGGCTGCATGATCGGTTCTTAACTGAAAAGGCTGGCCGTACAGATACTTGTGGTAGTGTTTGAGACACTCTATGACTGCCAGTAGCTCTCGTCTCGTAACACAGTAGTTTCTCTCTTCGCGTTGGTCCCTATAACATTTTCTTGACAATTGACTACTGGCGAGAGCACACCACCTATTCCGTAACCGCTCGCGTCAGTATCCAACAAAAATTTCTTTCCAGCAACAGGATATGCAAGCAAAGGAGCCGTGCATAAATATTGATTCAGTTGGTAGAATGACCTTTGTTTTTTTCGCTCCAACAGTACGGCCGATTTTTCATTGTCAACTCGTGAAAACTTGCAGCAACTGTACCGAAACCCGGCACAAACCATCTGTAGTACGTGCAGAGTCCTAGAAAACTACGTAATTCATGGAGATTCTGCGGTCGTGGCCAATCCTTCACTGTCAGGATTTTATCTTCATCGGTGGAAATGTCCCAAGTATTTTACTTCATTCTGATACAGAGAACACTTCTTTGGGCTGAGTTTCAAACCAGTCGCAGTTATACGTTGAAGGAGTTCTTTAAGATTATTCAGGTGTTCATCGAATGCTTTCCCCATGACAATAATGTCATCTAGGTACACCAAGCATGTTCGCCAATGAAGTCCTTTCAACACGCACTCCATTAATCGCTCAAAGGTGGCTGTAGCGTTACAGAGTTTGAACTGTCACAGACCATCCCTACGTTGAGTGCAGTTTTCTCCATGTCTTTCGCGCTGATTTCTACTTTCCAATAACCACGTTGCAAGTCCAGGGGGAGAACCATTTTGTTCCTGACAAAGTATTTTTGGCAGTGGGTAGCAGTCTTGTTTGGTGACGCCGTTCAGCTTTCTATAATCCACGCAAAATCGGCTACTTCCATCTTTCTTCTTAACTAGTACCACCGGCGAGCTCCATGGACTTGAAGATGGTTCGATTACACCATCCTTCAGCATTTCTGCTACAAGTTTTTTCACCTGATCTCTTTTTGCCAGCGAAATACTTCTGGGCGCCTATTTTATTGGTCTCGCTTCCCCTGTGTTGATTTCATGCTTTACCGTTGGTCTACTTTGCTTTGCCATTATGTCTTCAGGGCGAACGCAGACGCATGCTTCCACACACGCAAAGAAAAAACTCGATCCTCCCAAACGAAATCACAGATAACTGATGTTCGTTTAGGGACTGTAGTTGGGAGAAAACAACATCTGTTATGCCATACATGTCATTTAGTTTGGGAGAACCGAAAAATGTTTCCAGCAAACCAGTTATGAAGCTGAAAGAACGTTTGCGAGTAACGAAATACGGTTCCGCCAACTATTTTCTCGGTTACAGCAACCGAGTTGTAGCTGATCCAAACTAAAAAAGCGTTTGCGAGAGCTGAACAACGTTTGCGATAAACGAAAAACGATTCCACCAACTGTTACAGCAACCGAGGTGTAATTAAAACTTTTATTTATGGATCGTTTTTGTTTAAATTTCCAACTTTTATTATTTTGGTTTTACCCATAAAGTTTGAACTTTTTGTCTATTTCATTTTTGCTGAAGGGAAAATATTGGAATAAATATTTTTTAAGCCTTTATTTTTTTCCATAAATTCCAAAAACTTATTTATTTTTTTTACCCGAAATTTATTTTTTAATAAGTTTTATTTCAAATAACAGAAAGCAAATATTTTATTTAAAATTTCAAAACTGAATATCTATTTTAAATTATTTGGAGAAAAATAAAGTACATTTATAATTTCTACTCACTTCTAAAGATTCATGTTTTATGTTTTTTCATGCGTGACAAAATAATTATATGAAAATTAAAAATTTAATTCATTTTGGTAGGGACAAACTTTATTCTCTGGCATCGCTGCTTTTAAAAAACAACCGATAATACAACCAGCATTGTTCAATGCTCAAGCGAGACTGATTAATGTTGTATAAAGCATGAAACACATAGACGACGACAGGCTACCGACCACAACCTGTCAAAAATAAAATACATGCGTTTATATGCAAGTAAATATTTTGACGACGGCAAGGCGACACGACTGCAGGTTGTTGTCTATGCTACTTATGTAGCTGTAGTTGAATTAAACTAATTTCTATTTGTGTGGGCGACAATCAACAGGTTAGAGCTGTCAATGCCTGAAGTGGCACCACTGACAGAATAATCAACTGTTTTCACAATTTTTGTTATGTTTGTAATAATATTTATTAAATATTCTCCAGACAATTTATTTTCTTCTAACACAAATAACACAATAACACAAACGTCAACATTACAGATCAACTGTTTACTTTGCAGTTGGAGTCTTGAAAATAATTCAGTAGCTGCCACACGACTACATTTGCAGTCAGCGGCATTTGTAGTCGTGTGTTCATGTAGCCTGTCGTCGTCTATGTGTTTCATGCTTAATGATCTACAATGTGTGTGCACATGTATGTAGTAAAAGAGAAAACACAAAGGCTCTGCGCCAGTGTTGCCAGAAGTGACGATTTATCGTCATTTTGACGATTTTTAGTCACAAAAACATAAAATGACGATTTGACGATTTCAGCTTCTGGAATGACGATTTTTAGTCTATTCCAAAATTGAAATTGTTGGTAATGTAAGAGCGACAGCTATATACTATATTTAAACATAAACTTAACCCATCAAGGGATATTGGGTAGAAAAACTCCCCACAAATGGAACCATTTATGAAATAATAGAATTATCGAGATTACATTTTTGTAGACGGGCTGGGGAAGTATAGAACTATTAAAAACTTACGATATTAATGTATAAAACATACCGTGTCAATAATATACATACATATGTATGTAAATATCCTAAATATTATCTGTGTGACGTTTAATCAAATTCACACAATTGAATCGGGGGTCAGCCAATTAGGGGTTAATGAAAATTATTCATGAAGGACAAAAACTGCATCGACTCTTCTTTTTTACCCTATAAAATATAAATTTACAATTCCTGTTCACATTTCTTTCAGAAATCTCCAGTGTTGTTTTATTTTTGTATTAAGCCGCCAACATTCTGCGTCTTGACGCCAGGGAAATAAAAAGAATTCTAATTTTTGTCGTTTACGCCAGAAGCGACGTCAAATGCCAGCTATTGTTTTTCTTCCATAAGAATACGTGTACAAATTTGTACCGCCTACGTTATCGCTCCGATTGTGTTCGTACACATATTTGTCAACTCTATTCGTTGGTTGTTTGACCAATAGTTGAAGAGATTTCGGAATAGAGTTTAAATAAAGATATATGTTTTTTAAAAATATTACTATAACATATTGATTTAATTGCTTTGTTTTACTGTTTTCCCCCCACAAAAATATTGATATTTGGTACAGCAATTGCAGTTTTTAATGTTGACGATTTTTTGACGATTTCGAAAAATTTTTTTGACGATTTGACGATTTCTGCACCTCCAATTTGACGATTTGTGACCGACTTTATCTGGCAACACTGCTCTGCGCCCTGAATTTGTCTATCACTGCATTAGAGTGTGTGAGCAGTTTAATGTGTATGCGTGAGGGTGTATGCCAAACGAGTGGATAAGACTGTGTATACAGTCGACAGAATGAGCGAAGTTTAAGTTCTTCGTAATACGTGCTTTCATTAGAAAAATGTCTAATTTCAGTTATCGCAAACGGTTCTTAACTTGCGGCAAATGAAATTTTGTGCGCGATTAATGCAAACGAGAACTCGTTTGCAACAACATGATACACATTTGAGATATACGAGTTTATTTGGGATAACTACATGAACGGTTGCGATTAATATATTAACACAAATCAAAGTATTGTTGTCGCAACCGAGCAATAAACGTTTTTTTTCTTTGCGTGCATGTTTGTCGCACTTGTAGCACTTTGGCCTGGGCTTATTTGCGCATGATAACGCTTTGCTGACGGTTTAGGTCATTTCGTTTATGGCACCCATAAAATTTACTGCCTCTGACTCCATTTCAATTTTTCTAACTTTTTGTATTTGAGGCTTGAACACAAAATTCGCTGTCTCCTGTGCCAATGCGAACACAACGGTTTCGGCGAATGTAGCTTTATGTGTAGCACAAGTCACGTGTTCTATATAAGGATCACGGATGACGTTGACGAACGCCTCAATCTTAAATTGATCCAGGAATGGTGGGATTGATCCATCTCGGTTGCGAAGTCCTGTAGTTTTTCATTATCCTTTTGCACTCGGCCTCTTAATTCCTCGCGATATAAATCTTTCTTGTGATCGCCACCATACTTGCGTTCTAACGCAACCAGTATATCCTCGTAGTTGTTTCTGGCACTGACGGGAACGCTCTGGTGGACTTCTGCTGGGTTGCCTTTCAGCGCTAAAATCAGCACTAATGCTTTGTCGTTGCTGTTCCACAAGTTCTTAATTGCGACCATTTCGAATTGGAGCCATCGAAACTGGGATCTTTCACCCTACTAGAACCTTCAGAAATTACTCGCACTAGTCCTTCTTGTAATTGGAGATCATTCATTTTTCTTTCCAGTTCGGCGAATCTTTCATCCACATACTGTTCGACTTTCTCAAACTTATGTTCGATCTCCTCGAACTTCTCGTCTGATGCTCGAACCTTCAGACATTACTCGCTCTAACCCTTCTTGTAATTGGAGATCATTCATTTTTCTTTTCAGTTCGGCGAATCTTTCATCCACATCCTGTTGGACTTTCTCAAACTTATGTTCGATCTCATCGAACTTCTAATCAACCTTTTCGAATTGCTCGTTTACTTGTGTCTCCAAGCTGTTGACAACTTAGGAAATTTCTTGCAGAGTCTCATTTGTGGCGTTTGATGTTTCCTGAATAATTCTAGAATTCTCGCCAAATTCCTTTCCAAGTTTCGCGTCCTTACTTCTAGGATTATAGTCAAATTTCATTTCCAGTTACGCTATTATTATTCGTGATTTTTCATTCAATTTCTCGTTCATAATTCTACAATTTTCGCCAAATTTCTGTTCTAGTTTTTCGTCAATGATTCGAGAATTTTCATTAAGAATTCTAGAATTTTCGTTCAATTTTTCCATTATGGCTGCAAACATCGTAGAAACATACATATTACCAGTTGTTTCCTCCATTTCTTCTTTGCACTCAAATGTCAATGTCAATGTTTCGGCGCTTGAATTCTTCTATTAATAGCCTCTGCAGCTCTAGCTTGTTAACAGCTGATACTCAACTCCTTTTTTAGTTGTTCAACTTTGTTTAACTTTTTCCAAAATTTCACTTCTGACACCAATGTTATTAATTTCCTTATTTGTCTTGTTTGAGCACTTCGTAATAATTCCCAAATCCCAATAATAAAACAAGGTTCGTTTAAAATTACGATAATTACAACAGCTTAACTTCCTCTTATTTTACTCAAACAGTACAACAGTTTACTTTATTTACACCACTTTAGAATAAGTCTTGTTTTACTATCAAATCACGTTGCTTACACGCCGTCGGTTAATCAGAAACTAACTCTCCGTTCCAACGACCTCAGGTATTTATACGAACTCACCATACTCAGATGTAGTTATCTCTAGCGAATTCAAGAACCTTCTAGTCGTTGTTGTTGGTTATCTTTCTACTAATTAATAAATCCACCTCTGGATTAGTATAGAATCAGCTTGAATAATGGAGAACTGATCTTAACTGAGTCGAAGTCATACTACTGGTTTAGCGAGCTGTTATATTAAGCGTGTTTTGGTTACACCGCTTGCTTATATATTCGCTTGTTTTGTATGAAGCACTTAGCGAAGACTTAGCGAGAACTTAGCGACGAGAATCGTTTTCGCTAAGTTTAAACAAATTTTTTTTGCCATCTTTTACCGTTTTCAATCCTTAGTCATATTTTTTAATAAAAGGACGTATTGCTAAATTGCCGATTTCTTTGCAACTTAGCAAGCGACAGTCGCTTGCTTGTAACCAAAACACGGCTATTGTTACAATGCATACTTTCAGGCATACACTAATCGCACTGTTATTTACATAATGTTGTTTGATCATTAAGAGTAAGTAAAAGCTTTTACTTAATCGTAACAGTATGTATAAAGACTTGAACAATTGCTGTAACTTCCCTGGCAACGACTTGGAAGTGTAGCATATCATAATGCAACTTAAAATCCAGTTCATGAACATGCAATCAATAGTAAAAATAACGATCTTTATCAAATTTAAAATTACTTGTGTCCATCACTTATTAATCCTTCTATGATATTTGTGTTACTATTCAATTTATATGCCACTAGTTTATGAATTTCGATATGCCAGAAAGAAGTAATGCCCTAATGTTTGCATTCATTTTCATATACATAATATAATATATTATATTAGCAAATTATCCTTCCAATAATTTGTAAAGGAAACCTATTGAATGCATTTATTGTAATCAGCAGAAACTAGATTCCCACAAATCCCCCGCCAATGGCCATGGTTATTCACTGGCAATGGAAGAGGATACAAGATGATAAATAAGTTTGACTGTGTGGCGGCCATAATCATCAAATTGAATTAAAGGCTTTAGTTACTTATATAATAACACAAGTCAACACTAGTTTTGGTGCCAAGGAACTGTATATATTTTTTAAAGTAGGACTGATTACAAAAATAACAAAAAGTTGTAATTCTTACGTGTAGTTTTCGCGTATTTCGCTTTTGTGCATGTATATAAAAAAAGTGATTTTTTGCATTATTATTTACATAAAAACTTTCTTTTTCGTGACTTTCGTGAATGATGTGCAGTGGGAAGGTCTCGTTGCATTCCCCAACAGTAGTCAGCCATCATATGCCGATCCCATCGGCCTTGGTACCTCTCTTCCATAGTTTTCAGATCCTGATGAAACCGCTCCCCTTGCTCATCGCTACAAGATCCAAGATTATCTGGGAATCGGTCGAGATGACTATGAAGGTAGTGCAATTTGATAGACATGTTGCATCCCAAGTTTTTAAAGTTATCTAGCATGTGGTTAACATTTTGGCGATAGTTGCTTGACTTGTAATTTCCAAGAAAGTTTTTAATAACTTCAACAAAAGAAGTCCAAGCAGGCCGTTCAAATCATTCATTGAATTTATGAAACTGGAATCTTTAATTAATTTTTTTTTGTGGACCATCAAAAACTGCCGCTTTTATCTTCTCTAAGCTTAGTCCTGGAAATTTTGTCGTTATATAAGAGAAGCACTGGCCATTTTTATCCAGGGCTTTGACAAACTGCTTCATAAGACTTAGTTTAATGTGCAAGGGAGGCAATATAATTGTTTCTTTTGGAACTAAAGGTGGATTTATGATGTTATGATTTCCAACCTCCAACGCCTCACGTACTGGCCAACTTAGTTTTTCCCAGTGTAGGTGCTTGGCCCGGCTGTCCCACAGACAATATAAACAAGGATATTTGGTGAATCCACTTTGCTGTCCTAATAAGAAATTAATCATCTTAAGATCAACACATATAATCCATTGGTGCTCGCTATATTTTATTTTGTCTAGCACAAGTACGATATTTAAGTATGTTTCTTTTAATCTTGTAGAATGGGCAATTGGAACTGAACCATATATATTGCCATTGTGTAAAAGTACACACTTCAGGCTTCGTTTGCAGCTATCTATAAAGAGGCGCCATTCATTTGGCCGGTATTCGGAAAGACCCATTGCCAGAATAAGGCCTTGCACATCAGAACAAAATACAATATCGTCTTCCGAATGAAAAAATTTTAGTAAGCCTTGCTCTCTTTTGCGATAGTATGTCACTTTTGTATGTGATGCCAACATGTTTCTTTCTTTTAGTCTAGAAGCCATTACCTCTGCAGATTCTTTAGGTAATTCAAGATCTCTTACCATATCATTTAAGTCGTCTTGTGTAAATAATTTGGGGTTTGTAGAAGGTATTTCTTCAAAATCACTATCGCTACTCATTTCGACAAGGATTTCTTCAAACAAGGGTTCATTTTCAGAGCATAATTTTGGAACAGGTACTTCCTGGGAATGTGGTAGAGGTCTTCTAGCTGATTCTACGACAGGATAAATCATTTTTTCCAGATTAATTCCAGGTAGTTTAATACAACAGAAGTAGCAGTCATCTAAGTGAATTTTTTTCTTTCCACTGCATAGGCACTCCGAATTTCATACGACGTCTTTGACCATTCATACACTGTCTTAATTGTCCACAGCACATTTTGCAAACCATTTGAGGAATCCACGGCTTATTTTTATCCTCAATTTGCAAATTAAAATAAAAAAATAAGCACTTTTTATAAAATCCGTTATAGGTTTTCTAAACTTTTTAACGGTGTAGTCACCACAAATGTAACAAACCACGTTTGGATCATTGAGACAACTTCTTCGCGACAACGACATGTTATTAAATATTGTTAAATATATCCGTCTTATGCTTTTTATTTATTGGAAATACACACGCTTTTTGTTTCACGGTCTAATGCAAAATTGCTATTAAAAATTGACATTACATTTTAATTTTTAGTATTACCAGTGTCGGCATGTTACAGAACCACTAACGGTTTCTCGGCACCATTTAACTTTTTTTAATTTGTTGACTTGTGTAATATATTTTAATATTATATTTTACACTGAATATTTATGCCAATACACTCGCCATGAGGCCAATAACATTGCAGAGGGATTAATGGATTTAATGTGCGGTCAGAAAGCCTTTCAAAATGCCGTACGGAACCGGTGTAAAACTGTAGGTCCCAATCAGTAAGTTTGAAAATAGATAGCGAACATCTCACTGATTGTGAGAAGCTCTCCCCAATCGCTTCATGGAATGTTATGGGACACCATTGTTAATGTGTTAACATCTAATACATCCGAAACGGCTGGACCGATTTGTATGAAATTTTGTGTGCATATCAGAATCGTCCAACATCTATTTTTCATACCCCTAAATGATAAGGGTGACCCACCCCTATATAGAACACAGATTTGTCCGACTGCGAAACACAGTTTGTCAAACTGCGAACAAAAACACACACTGATGCAGCGGCAGCGAATAGTTGTCTTGTGTGGGTACGGAGCACTCTCAGAGCAAAGAGAATAATGACGTGGGTATACTTATATAAAAATGAGATAGCAAGAGAGCACCGACAATTGTGTGAACCAGTGTTGCCAGTTTGGCACTTTATGTGAAATTCTAGCTCTGTTTTTTTGGCTTCTGCACTTTTTTTTTTGAAAAACCATGCTAAATGCTTTTTAGCACTTTTGCAAAGTTATAATAAATTGCATGTTTTTATACTGTGTATCTGTTTTTCGGAATTTAACTCTGAAATAATGCTTATGTTCAACCAGGAATTGTAATATTTATAGATTTTTCACGGGTGTCGATGCTAAATATGAACGTTAGTTGGGATTTAAAAAATCCGTTACTGGAAAAGTATGTTTGTCCAGATTTCTTATTAATTTCCTTAGTTTTGATGTACGGATAACATCACTCAAATAAAAAAAATTTCGGTTTGGGAATTTTGCCTCAATTTTAGTACTGGTCAAAATGAATAGAAACCGCCTCATAACTTTAATGAGTTGAAAAACCGATAACAGTTTTATTAAAGCGATGACTTGGTTAACCCCCGTTGGGTTTATATGGTTGAGTATTTAAAATTTGAATACGTTGAGTATTTAAAATTTGAATACGGCTTTTTAAGTTTAGTCTCGAAATTATATACATTTTCTAATTTAAGTAGGGTTTTCGTACATGAAAGTTTATACAAAATGTGCCACTTAATCTAAATTATTAATTTTACATATGAATTTAAAAGTTGTATTTTTCAAAACTTGATAAAAGAATTTGGTTTAAATAAATATAATTTTAAAATAAGGATAACAATTGAGTACGCGTTTAAAATTTTAATACACATAATATTACCGATACCGTTTTTGTAAGCCAATTCCAGAAACGAAATTTAAAAGAGAAAAATAACGAGTTCCTTTAAAAAAGGTGCATATTTTTGTTTTGGCATCCGATCAACCTTCAGTTACCCGTGGCAAGTTTGCCCATATTCAAAAGCAGAGTGATATCTGCAAAATATTATCTTATTAGCAATTTAATTAGGGTGTGTTGGGTATTTGGGGTATTTATCATAATTACCAGGTAATTGTCCGCTCAAAATTTGTATGGGAGGTTAAAAAATGATTACCACAAACATTTTCAATTACACAGTAGCTTTCGAAAAATATTGCTCAGTACCAAATTTCACTAAGATCGATTTTGGTTTACGGGAGATATCGTGCCCGTCATCCTGAAAACCCCCCATATTTTGTATGGGAGGTACATAAATGGGTGTAGCAAAATCATTATTGTTTTAGTGAGTGAGTGGCGGTTTACGAAATGAAGCCAAATACAAATTTCAATAAGATTGGAAGTATTTTACACGAGTTATTATATCGATAACCCGGACGGCCGCCCAACTTTCGTATGGGAGGGCGCAGAGTGACCTCGCCAATTTTCTCCAGTTAAGAACAAATTTACAGATTATTAAGCAGTATCTGATTTGAAGCTAATCACATACACTACATACTAAACATATCGATTTGTATGGGATGCACCAGAAGGAGTGTGGTCGTAACACCCATTTGTAATCCCCAACTAAGTTTGGTTAAATAATGATCGTTAAAGAGGTTTACGGCAGTTACCGTGTTGACCAAACTACCCAGACAGACAGACGGCATGGCTCAAAAGTCTTAAACCGTCCCAAACCGAATTTTACTATAAATACATTAGGTCTAATGTGACCTAATTTTTTATCGAATATAAAGCGTAAACTGGCCGCAGTACTAAAATTTTTGATTGTTTCAGTTTTAGCACTTTTTTTTGCAAATTGCATTTTTTTTTAACTTGTCTAGCGTATGTACGAACATAACAATAAGCGTGTTTTGGTTTCACCGCTTGCTTATATATTCGCTTGTTTTGTATGAAGCACTTAGCGGAGACTTAGCGACGAGAATTGTTTGCGCTAAGTTTAAACAACATTTTTTTTTACATCTTTTACCGATTTCAACCCTTATTCATATTTTTGAATAAAATGACTTATCGCTAAATTTCCGTTTTCTTTGCAACTTGGCAAGCGATAATCGCTTGCTTGTAACTAAAACACAACTAATGTATGTATGTACATGTGTATGTTGCTTTGCATTTTCTTTTTTTGTTGGTATCATATATCATTTTATTCTCTCAATAAATTAAACGTCATACGTACGGTGGAAAGTAAACATTGGATGGTGGGTTCAATAATACCAGATAGAGGCAAAGTAAACAACGTCTAACAAAGAAACAACAACCGAATTTCGTGTTTTTATGGCAAAATAGTTGTGTTAAATACAGGTACAATACAAATCTATACCAACGATAAAAGTCAACAAAAAAGTGCAAAATACATTTAAATTTTTCAGCTCTACACCAAAACGACATGAAAGAGTTAAGTGAACATATTTTGTAACTCCACCTGGTGTAAGTTAATTTTAAATTTAACCCTGCTGTTAGATTAAGCCCATTTGGTCCAAATAATGGCTAGTTTTCTTTGTAAGTTTTGAACGGTGATATATACTGACTTCATTTTTCAGGTCACGTGATCTTTTTTGTAAACCAATGGCATGAGCAAAAATTAAATTTTCTAACTAGAAACAGGACTGAGTCAAATAAGAAATTACAAATTTCAGATTAAGGGACCATTTGGTCCATAGAATATATTCTTTGATTTTCTTTACAATTAGGTTCAAAATATAAAATAACAATAATAATAAAAATATTTGAGTATTACTGACCCAAGATAGATACAAAGAATACGAATAGATGGTTACTTTGTTTGTAAATTGCAGTATGGACCAAAGGGTCTCTTAACCTAACATTCGTTAAAAATACGAATCTTAGGTTAAGGGACCATTTGGTCCATAGCTTTTTTTCTTTGATTTTCTTTACATTTATTTTCAAAACAAAGATGATAATAATAATAACAATATTTAGTGAATATTGAACTAAAATATATACAACGAATGCGATTAAATTGATATTCTGCATGAAAATTGCAGTATGGACCAAATGGTCCCTTAACCTAGCATTCGTATTTTTTTCCTAACTTAACAGCAGGGTTAATTGCCCTCATTTCCACGAACCTACGAGGAAGGGTGTGCAATGAAACGTCAGATGAGAGAATAAAAGTATCTATGTATATATTAGTCTATGGTTGGTATAAAATAAAAAGTATTAAGCAAGAAAATAATGACACTTGTCTTTAAATATTTTTAAGTGTTATTAAGTATTAAAAAAAATAAAATAAATAAATGGTTTCCCATTACATCCCATGAAGGGACTGGGGAGAACTTCTCACAATCACTGAGCTGTGCGCTTTCCAGTTTTCACTCACTGATTGGGACCTACAGTTTTACACCGATTCCGAACGGTAATTTGAGAAGCTTTATTAAGTATTAATATTATTTAAATGAAACCTCTCATATGATTGAACGCCTTTTTTGCAGTGTTTTATTTAACTTGCTTTGTTGTCTGTCAGTCTGTATTGTTCAAACCTAGTAACTCATTTTTTAACACAGTTGCAGTTGACCAATCGAACTAAAATTTTGCACACTTGTCCGATTTGGATGACAATACATGAATATGAAAAAAAAAATAAAACATTAAACATTTATTTACTAAAAAATTAAAAATAAAAAAATAATTAAAAAAAAATTAGGTTACAGTGTTTTATTTATAAATGCACTAAAAACTAGAAAATAATTTTACTCTTAGCCACAATAAGTATATTCTTCTTCATGATGGGGGTGTCCAATGGTCCGCCGACTTAGCACTTCCACAACAATGGTCTAGATACTTTCAATAAAGAGCGTAATTAAAATGAATTAGTTAATTAATTTTCTAGGGATCTCTCAAATAAAACGCTTGCATTTAAATTAAAAATGGTGACAATATTAAAATCAAATTAAGTGTCAAATTAAGTGTCAAAATTAAATGTCAAATTAAGTGTTAAAACTAAATGTCAATTAAAGTGTCAAAATTAGATGTCAAAGTTAAAGTCAAAATTAAATGTCAAAGTTAAATGTCAAAATTAAATGTCAAATTAAGTGTCAAAATTAAATGTCAAAATTAAATGTCAATATTAAATGTCAAAGTTAAATGCCAAAATTAAATGTCAAATTAAGTGTCAAAATTAAATGTCAAAATTAAATGTCAATATTAAATGTCAAAGTTAAATGCCAAAATTAAATGTCAAATTAAGTGTCAAAATTAAATGTCACCATTTTTAATTTAAATGCAAGCGTTTTATTTGAGAGATCCCTAGAAAATTAATTAACTAATTCATTTTAATTACGCTCTTTATTGAAAGTATCTAGACCATTGTTGTGGAAGTTGCTAAGTCGGCGGACCATTGTACAACCCCACATGAAGAAGAATATACTTATTGAGGCTAAGAGAAAAATTATTTTCTAGTTTTTAGTGCATTTATAAATAAAACACTGTAACTTAATTTTTTTTTAATTATTTTTTTTTATTATTGTGAAAGGTAAGTCAAATAAAATGTGGGTGCGGAGCACTCTCAAAGCACAGAAAATAATGACGTAGTTATCTCTGTTGCCAGAAGCCTTCAAAAAATTATGCTAAATGGCCAAAAAATTGTGCAAAATGCAAACACATTATGCTAAACTTAAAACAAGGTAATTGTTTATATATTTGCCTCTGTGTGTATTATTTAGTACATATTATAGCGTTTTTAGCATGATTTTTATTCACAAATTCGTGCAATTTTTATAAACACAGAAAAAACATTTTGAAATCAGAGATCTGTATTTTGATATAAAGTTTCAGTCGGGTGAACCGACTTAATCACACCCGATAAATAAAAAAACGTTCCTATAAATAAAAAAACGCCCATACTCAAAAGTGACCATATTCAATAGCAGATTGACATTGCGCTAAATATTATTGAATACCAAAATTAGTTAGTTTCCCTCCCAATATTTATATACGAGGTACAAAAATGGGTATGGCAAGTTGTTGCGAAAATGTTGATCAGTATCAAATTTTTATTAAGATCGGTTATGATTTATTGGAGATATCGCATCGGCAAACCGGAAATACGGCCAACTTTTGTATGTGAGGTACGAAACTGGGCGTGGCACAATAGGAAATTATTACTTACACAGTAGCTTTTAACAAAATAGCACCGAATTTTATTAAGATCGGTTGTAGTTTACGAGAGTTATCGTGTCGATCAACCGGTAATCCGCCCAATTTTTATATGGGTGTTACCAGAATGGGCGTAACAGACCAGCTCATTTTCTATAGGAGAGATTTATTTGACTAAATATTGACTGGTACATACTTTCATAAAGATTGGTTCGATTTTGCGGGACTTCTCGTGCCGAACATCCAGACGGTACGGGAGGTACCACAATGGGCGTGGCAAAATCACCCTTGTTTTAATCGGTGATTGGCGTTTGATAATGTGAAGCCTTATACCCAATTTCATTAAAGTCGGAAGTGTTTCACGCGACTTATCGGATTGACAACCCGGACGAGCACCCTGTTTTGTATGGGATGTACCATAATGGGCGTGGCCAAAACGACCATTTTCCATCCCAAACTCAGTATTGACAAAATTGTCACTGACAAAATTTGCGGTGATCGATAAAGATTTACTACAGGGATGATGAGTATAGATAATGGAGATGGTGGTGTATGTATTGTTGATTTTCACTCACTTTATGAGCACTCCTTACCAGATTGAGGACACAAGCTCAACAAAAAAAAAAGGTATCAGTCCAGTAGGCTCTTTGGGCCTTTGCCTAAACGGTCTGCAGTACCAAAGGACAGCTTTTAAATCGACTCAATACTCCTGACCTCAAAGCTCTGGCCTTGATCGGTTATTGAGAGGAATTACATTGCTCCTTCTCTGGAACTTTTTTCCGGAAACTACTTTTTTTATAAATATTTAGTACATCTTTACATAATAGGGTCTTTACCAAAACGAACTCCTATGATAGGATGCCATAATATCATATATTGTCAGTTGTTCTCAATACCTCAGAACACATTGCGTTTCTCCGCATACAACTGACTTCCGGAAGTCTACCAGAACGGCTAAACAGATAATTTCAAAGTTATTTTAAAATTAAAAAAAACTAATCGGCTATTAAACTTAATATGTTCCTTTAATGTAGTGGGTTATGGTAATGTGTTCTGGTTTTCTACACATAAAACTTCACAATTTTGAAAAGGCGTTAAAAACGCCGAAGTCTTCCGTTTGGGCGCCATATTGTTACGTGTCCCTATCGGCACAGTATGAATTTTAACCGGCTAGATATTTCAGAGACTTCTCCAGGGAGTGTATTCATCCCTTCATACTGGCTCCAGGATCGTATCAATTGATTTGTGGAACAAAATAAAAAAGGAGTGTTATGCAACGTCAAACTGGTCAGGAGAAGGGGGCAGATGTTTATCCCCTTTTGGCCCACCCTACCATGGTCACGGAGTCATCCCTCCATCGATTGTGACCCCAGAACACCAAAAAACTTCACCACTTACCTTACTTCATCATCCCTAAATTAAACGTTTTAACGACTCATTCTTCGTTAAAATTTATTGATTTTATAAATTGATTGAGCAGCCAAAAGGGCAAATGCAAGTAATTGATATAGTTGTAAAGTATACAGTCAAAAATACAAAAAAACGTTAATCAAACACAATAAAACTTAGTACTAACACACGACTATGCTCAACCGAACAAAAGTTCATTCAGATGGTCCAGGTACGACGATATACACATGTTCTTACAGGTCAACTTTTGACCGCACAATTTTGAAAACCACTTTGTCTCAATCTTACGCCATACCACTCACAGACTATAGGAGTTTCAAATTACAAATATCTATTTTTATATGGAATGAACGTATAAGTTAATTTTCAAGAAATAATTTGGCGATAATCGAGATTAGGAGATTAAAGCACTCAAAAATGGTTACTGGTATCTTAAATAAAGAAATATGAAGCCTGTGTTAGATAACACGGGCGCATAGGTCAGACGTAGAATACGTTAGTCATTTTGCAATTAAAATATATGAATTAAATATAATTTTTGATAAATGATTTAAATCTATCAAATTTATCTTTAATTTTTATGTTAAAAATTTAGGATAGTTTTTAACAAAATTTGGGTACACTTTATATCAATTCGATGTACTTTTGAAAACAAGTGTAAATACTGCATGTGGCAACACTGCTTCTGTAATGTTCACATAAAACATGCATTGTCATTATACTTCTTCTCTTTCTCACACTGGTTCTGTGATGAACACACAGATAATCGTACTGCTCTTACACATGATGTTATAATCAGTGTTGCCAATATTTTGTGAGCTAAAGGCGTAATTAAAAAGCAGAAAAGCGTAAAAAGCGTAAAAATTTCCTTAAAAAAGCATAAAAAGCGTTTGGCTTTATTTCTACTCCAAATTAGTAAATTTTCAATAAAACACATTTTTTAAAACTAAATACTGTTTTATTAAACAATTGAGATCGTATCTTTTATAAACAAGTTTTCATGTGCATACAAATTTTTGAAAAATATGGTCTATTAGGAACATTTTAAATGAGGTTAAAAACTTACATACAATAAGATTTCTACAAACAATTACGTTCATCTATAAAACCCATAGCTGCAAACGCAGATGAAATATCTGCATCATTTTCTTCATCTTGCCATAAAACGGTGTTTAAAAAATAGTTTGACTTTTTGTAAACTTCTTGCGTAGAAATTTTATTGCAGACATTTGACGGCAGGTCATATTTGTCACAGCACATATTCTCTCGACGAAGTCCATATTTAATGTGTAAAATAGAATTAACGGAATTTGGGACAATCTGTCTCATATTTTCGATTTACATAAATTCATAGCACTGAAAGCTCTTTCTACTTCTGCATTTGAGTATGGGAAGCTTAATAGTCTTATAACGAATTCTGATAAATCTTCGAAATGGATTTTGCCCTACGGAATCTTTGAACTCATTTACTTCTATCCAAAAAAGATCTGTTCGATCTTTGTTCTTCCATACACAATTTCTAATATTATCAATACTTAGTTCCATATTAGAAATGACATCCGCGTCTCTAATATACGATTTAATAAATGCCAGTATTACGTCTCTATTACTGTTATAGAGAATGGTATTTACACTAAACAATGATATTTTTTGTAGTGTTTCAAAGTTGGGTGGAAGTTCACATCGGATTTCGTATATAAGATGTTTAGTGAATATAATACATTTTTCTTTAATTCCTTTCTTTTCGCGTTCTGAAATCAGTGAATCCTTGCACGCTTTTTCTTTTAAATAATTAAAACTTTCCGACTCTATAATAATTTTGTTAGTTAAACTTTTAAGTAAACGATAAAGGTCACAGTGTAATGTTACTTGATCTGCATTGTCTGCTTCAAAGGCCAAATTTAGTTTTTGAACTTCACCCAATACTGAGTACGAGTATATGGGGTGCATTAGACAGACTGAAGGAATGAAAGAGGCTTACATACATATGTATGTATGTAAAAAATTTGCAATAGCAATAAGTTGCCCCATTTGAATAGCCAAAAAGCGCTAAAAGCACCAACGGAAAACATGAAAAGCGTACGCATAGCGCTTTTTTCCTTTTGGCACTATAGACCCTATTTTGGCGTTTTGGATGGTCTAAAAAGCACCATAAATAGTGCGAAAAGCACCAAGTTGGCATCGCTGGTTATAATACATAAAATACAAAGCATATGAAAATTAATACAAAATTTGAAGGAGTTAAATTTTGATTTACTTATAGAATCAAAAAAATTATATGTAGCAATATGATTATTTAAATACAAATCAAAAGAAGACATATTAAATATGTTACGACCATACTTGAATTTTCTTCAATGCATGCATAAAGTATTAAAAACTTATAATGAAAGTGACAAACATTTTCTCAAAATTTTGTGCTCCAGATCAACACCCCTACCTTACCGTATAACGTATTCTACGTTAAAAACCTTTCTTCGTTGAGTCGAGGTGGTCTGGTCTGATTACTGAACATTAATTTAAATAAACTGTTTTCTTTTTACAAAGCAACAAGAAAACTTAAAATCACATACTAAATTTATTAACATTTATATTTTTCCCGTAGGCTCTATTCAATTTTATATATTTTATTACTTGTGATAGTTTAGAATTTTTTTCCACATATCAATTGATACGATCCTGGAGCCAGTATGAAGGGATGCATACACTCCCTGGAGAAGTCTCTGAAATACCCAGCTGGTTAAAATTCATACTACATACATAACAATGTATGTAGGCACATGTTTTTGTTGTTTCGCATTGTCTTTGTTTTTAGTGGGAATAAAACAAAAGGTATTAAGCAAGAAAAAATGATACATGTGCCTGCACTGGTCCTTAAATAATTTTAAGTATTAATACTCTGTTTTATATTTTTATTTTCCAATGCAACATTTACTAATGTGTTCATAGAAATCGAACAGGTACCGTGTAACAAAAATGTGTTAACACAACGCCCGTGAGTTCGAACACTCATTGGATTTTTTTTCTTCAGAATTTGTGCCAGTTCAAGGCACACTTGGTTGTTTGGGTGAAATAAAAATTGAAATAGATGAATTCGAATATCTTATTAACACTCAAAGTGGTTATACAAGTAGGCAGTCTTTGTTATTCAAATCTTCCAAGATTATTATACGATTTTTGGTTATGGAATAAAAAAATTAATAAATAAATAGTTTCGCATTCCATCCCATTACATACATGAAGGGAGTGGGGAGTGGTTCTCACAACCTGTAAGCTGTATACTTTCCAAAGGGTGTTTTTTAAGGCCGATAGCAATTAAAATCGTAAAAAAACGCAAACAATTAAATTTTAGTCAAACAAACTTTTTCATTCGGCACTAATATTTGAAACTCATTTCGAGCATATGGATGTTCATAATGAAGCCCATTCTGGGCATCCAATTTTGTATCACTTTTCCAGCATTTCTAGCCGTATGTCACGAACAATTGTGGCCTCCAACGCGTCAATTGTTGTTGGTTTATCAGCATAAATCAGTGACTTCACGTCTAGCCCCACGGGAAATAATCGAGAGGTGCCAAATCGCTCAAAATCAACTTAACGGCAAATTTTGGTTTCAATAAATCGATGGTACCGGTCGCTGTATATTTCGATATCGCCATCCTGGTGAACACATTTCACCCGGATCAATGACATCCATGTTTTCAAACAAAAAATCATTGATGTGGTGCGGTCGAGCTCCATTGACCGTAACGCGAGCACCGGCTTCATTTTTGAAGAAACGGAACATTTTTCTGGATGCAATGGAGTCTGTCGGTTCTGTTATGAATTGGTCTCACTCCATATGCGTCGGCAATTTTGTTTATTAACAAACCCGTTAAACCAAATTAGCCTCATCACTGAATACAATTTTGCGATAAATCTTCGGGTCAGTTTCCAACTGCTCTAGAGCCCAATCGGCGAAAGAACAACACATATGATGGTCTCGTGGCTTCCATTCCTGCACCAGCTGCATATGGCCGGAAAAATTTAATTGAATCTTCTTCCACACTTTCGTGTGCAGTATCAATATTTTCTGCACTACGCACATTCATTCGACGTATTGGTCTTATTGCAGAATTTAGAGGGTATGTGGTATGAAATATATCCACAGCTCGACGGATGGCTTGTTCAGATGAACGATTATGTGCACCATAAAACTCACTTTGTCGTCTATAACATGCACTAATCGATGACTGCTTTTGAGAGTAAATTTATATAATTTGGTATCGTTGTTGATGGTTGTCATCGTTGTTTACAATGATTTTCTAGAGTATACTAATCATAAATGTCAAAAAGTGAGCGTGGTATGATAATTCGTTTAAAAAACAAACACCCTTTAGATTTAAACTCTCTGAATGCGCCCTACAGTTTTAGTCCGGTTTCGAAGCTTTATCATGGCTTAAATTCGATAGTGTCGCCGTCACTAACCGAGGCGACCACCGTAGATAGAAATTGAAGATGGTCAGAGCAGGGATCGAACCCATGTTCTCATGCACAAGAGCCGCGCACACTACCATTGCACCACCGACAGCCACAATGATTGGTAGGCTATAATATATGATTATGAGACCAAAATGTGGCTTAGTTTCTTGGAAACCGCTAAGAACAAAAACGGGACATACAACAAAGAAGAAAAAAAGCAGCAGATCTGCAGTTCATGAAAACATGTATATGTTGCCTACAGTATGTTTCTCGGGCTATTTTTTTCAGCGTGTAGGGATGTCGATGGTACGGTTAAACATATTTACCCAACTCATAATGGTACATCTACTCCGGGGAGTGCCGTCAAACTCCCACCTAAATTCCCTTTGGACGAAAATGAAGGACTGCAAAGCATGGTACCGCTGCACTCTCCAAATCCTCTTTCCGGTAACGCAAGTATTCATTTTAATAAATCTAAATAGTAATCTGCAATATCAAAACATAAATAAACCGATTACTTACACAGAAAAGAAGTTATTATATTTTGCTTTTGTAGCACGATTCCCGCACCACCCTGTACATAGTAGTCCAACGAAAGATAACACTATGCAACAAAATTTAGGTTTTTGCTTTGGGGTGAACGATTCGTGCGCCAAATGATCACACTAGGTGAGTATAGTCCAACTCCACGAATTTAGACCGCTGTATGGCTACAATTTTGTTTATGGGCGTGGCAAGTTTGAAGTTTCTGATCAGATCCTGTCCGAGATAAATTTAAAATACGAATATAAATATTGAATTAAGCGAATTCTTGTGATAACATGTCTTCAGTAAAATTTGACAACGACTATTTCCGTAGAATATTCAAATGCTCTACTTCAAAGTTTAAATGGTCCTTTTCGCCCTTGGTTCAAAAAGTACCAAAAATGTACACTAAAATGACCAGCTACGGATTCAGAATATTTTAAGAACTTATTCCACATTAAATTTAATTATGGGTCGTCATAGACCAAAATACCCTATCTTTATTTTCAGACGTCTTTGAAACAATGTCAAGAAAACTGCACCGGAATAACCGGCAAAGTATCCAAATGTTCTACCAATTTATTGTGGAATCGGGTTTACTAGAGGCTTTCGCAGACGAAAATCCTTCATCTCAAATTTGCATATGTCATTTTAGTCCCTTTTTTTAGGAATGCACATACATATTGAAGTCTTAAAATTTAAATCTCAAATGGATTATTTTGAACACACTATGTTATACAAAAATATTGTCGAACAATAGGTCTGTCTGCGTACTTTTCCAGTAGCAAATACTCAGTAGCTTTTTTTGGGAGAGTAAGAACAATTTTACTCTCTCGGTTGAAAATATATCAAAAAGTACGCAGACAGCATCCAGTGAAATCTTGCAAGAAAACAGCTGATCGGTGTGTAAACAATTGAAATAGCAAAGCAAAAGAATTTTAGCATATATGTCGCACGGTCGCACTGTATATTTGCACATTTCTAGCATGAAGTAAAATGTTTTGTTTAGTATAATTTATTATAAACGTTAAAAATCAACACAATTCTAACCACTTACCTCTGCCATTGTTAAATTTCAATTTTTATTTTCATTTCACAAAAATTATTTCATTCAAATAGTAAACAAAAACAGCTGTTCAAACTAGTTGCAAAATCTTGCAAGAAGAAATTTCTCCAGCAACATTTTGCAAGTTCTCTAACTTCCAACTGTCAAAAAATTCTCTTTTTCTCTCTCTCGCTGCAAGAGATTTGGAGTAAGCAGACAACATTTTGCAAGATTTTGCAACATTTTGCACAAAATGATGCAAAATATGTGTACGCAGACAGACCTAATGTGTATATATTGCTCAAGAAGTTTCTCTGTATTGTTTATATGTCCTTTAGTCCCTTTTCAAAAAATGTCACAAAATTCCACCAAACCTAAATCCGTAAAACCCTTTATACCCTTGTATTTATGAAAATATAAAATTTTTGAAATGTGGAACATAATAACCAAACATCTCGTTCGAAATGGAAAAATATTTATGCCACCACTTTAAATTACATTTGGAGCGGTAACAAATTGCATACTAACTAACTGTTACCCAAAGTGAAGAAGTATTTGATTGATATTTTCAAACGGATCAGCATAAATAAATTTATTTGAGTCATATCTTCTTATATATGTATTATTATATTAAGTAAATGGTTAATCAATATACATTATGTATATTAATTTCTCCATACAATGCATTCTGAATGGTCCGGATATACGCAAATTAGTGACAACTGAACCATTCAAAACGAATTAAACATTGATCAATTGGATGAGTGGAACGCAGTACAAGATGTACTCAACGTGTTGTTAGGAAAACAACGTTCCGAGAATTACCAAGTATATGTAGCAAATATGCTGAGAGCCTTTTCGACAGTAGGGCTACATACATATTTCTCTGAAAATACACTATTTGCGTCATCATTTAGACTATTTTAGTCAACAATTGGCCTCCGAATCACATGAACATGGGGATCGCTATCACCAAGTTGCCTTGCAGTTTGAAATGGGGTACTACTTATTTAAAGCTGCTGTTAATTTTGCACACTTGTCCGATTTGGATGACAATACATGAATATGAAAAAAAAAATAAAACATTAAACATTTATTTAGTAAAAAATTAAAAATAAAAAAATAATTAAAAAAAAATTAAGCTACAGTGTTTTATTTATAAATGCACTAAAAACTAGAAAATAATTATTCTCTCAGCCTCAATAAGCATATTCTTCTTCATGATGGGGTTGTACAATGGTCCGCCTACTTAGCACTTCAACAACAATGGTCTAGATACTTTCAATAAAGAGCGTAGTTAAAATGGATTAGTTAATTAATTTTCTAGGGATCTCTAAAATAAAACGCTTGCATTTAAATTAAAAATGGTGACAAAATTAAATGTCAAATTAAGTGTCAAAATTAAATGTCACCATTTTTAACTTAAATGCCAGCGTTTTATTTCAGAGATCGCTTGAATATTAATTAACTAAAAAAAAAAAATAATTACATTACATCCCATGAAGGGGCCGGGGAGAACTTCTCACAATCACTGAGCTGTGCGCTTTCCAGTTTTCACTCACTGATTGGGACCTACAGTTTTTCACCGATTCCGAACGATATTTTGAGAAGCTTTATCATGGCTATATACTCGATAGTGTCGCCGTCACTATGCGAGGTGACCGCCGCCGAAAGAAATTTTTTTTGAAGGTGGTCAGAGCAGGGTTCGAACCAGAATCTCATGTACAAGAGCCGCGCACACTAACCATTGCAACACCGATATTAATTAACTAATTCATTTTAATTACGCTCTTTATTGAAAGTATCTGGACCAATGTTGTTGAAGTGCTAAGTTGGCGGACCATTGTACAACCCCACATGAAGAAGAATATACTTATTGAGGCTAAGAGAAAAATTATTTTCTAGTTTTTAGTGCATTTATAAATGAAACACTGTAACTTAATTTTTGACGTGACAACGTCTTAAATTAGGTTGCGGCTGGGAGTCACTTATGAAAAAGTGTAACGCCCGGTAACGTTACGATGAGTCACCGAACGAGAGAGAGGCCCGCCGAATGCCTTGCGTCTCTCTCCCACTCAATAAATAATTCTGTGTGTGCGGATGTGTGTGTTTACTTGTGTGCCAGAAACGATTTGCTTTGCTGGCTTCTAGTGGCTGTTGGTCGGTGGTGTGAGTGTTTTTGTTTTTTGGCACATCATATATATGACGACTGAGCAAGTATGTATGTGCGTATATATGTGCGTGTGTATAAATATTGATTTAGATCAGTCTGCATTGGATAAGGTATTATTTTTTGTTTTTTTTTGTTTTTTGGCTTTATGATATGTGTAGTGTATGTTTGTGTGTAGAAATTTTCATATGAATTAGGTAGCCAAAACGAAACAGAGAGCTGCGGTCGGCTTTAAAAACGATATGCGAATATGATGAATTGAAATACTTTTTGGTTAGTAAATTATTTTCTTTTGTTTTTAATAAAAGAAATGTTTATTTTTTATAATAAAAGAAATGTTTATATTTTATAATAAAGGATATGTTTATTGTTTATAATTTCACATTTGATAATGTGTTCATAGAAATCGCACAGGTACCTAGATGGTGTTGAAATTACTTCTATTTTCCTAAACCATAAGTTTCAATAAATGTTAAAACATCGCCCGTGAGTTCTAACACTCATTGGTTTTTTTTTTATTTTACAAATTTTAATTAATTTCAAATTTATTTAGCAAAAATTTGAACCTTCGATCTGAATAAATGTTTTGATTTTCGAATTGATTCTTTAAAATTACAAATATTAAGAAAAAGTGGCAGATATAAGAAAACTTGATTTAAACTGTGTTGAGCAAGAATTTTAACATCTAATCAATATGAAAATCAAATCAATCTAAACAAAATATATTTCTATAGTTAAAATTTGTGCAATTCTTATTTTCATTCAATTCCTTGTTCCTATTGTGCAATTTAATTATATTCATATCAATAAATATTCTACCGAGAAAAAGACGTTGTCACGTAAAATCTTCGCCCGTAAAACCGACTTTACAGGCAACAATTTTTTTTTAATTATTTTTTTATTTTGACAAGTGAATTTGTTTTATATTATTTTGAAAACGAGCCAACATGTTTCTAAATTTTACAAATATTTATTATAAAACATAATAAACATTTGTGTGTTGTGCTGCCAAGTATGGCATGTTACAAGTATATGCAGTTCAAATTATTTCGCTGTTAATGAATACTGTACTTTAGAAATATTAAATTGCAGTCGGAGTGGAGTCGTGCATTCCACGGCCCTGTTTACTACTCCTAATATAATTGTTCTTGGAATTCTTGAGACATCAAAATATTCCCATTTTATAATTGATTGATTTCAAATAAGCTTTAAAGTATGGGTAAAAATATTAACCGATTCCAATAATATAGCTCACGCGATTGAAAAAGCCTTTCTACTGAGTATTCCTAGATACATCAAATGAACTGATGAACATGGAGTGAAAGGTATCGAAGGATAATATTGAATAAAGAAGCTGCCAGATCATACTAGTAAACTAATATAGCAATTCCGCGCTTCACTCACACTTTAGTCGTCTATTTGATTTCTGCATACATATCGTACATATTTAAAACACTCTCTGTGACTCATGAACTTTTGCTTGATATTTTGTAAAAGTTTTCCTTCATAGCCGCGCCACTCTCATTTATCTTACAAACTTCTATGCTTGTGAATGATAGGAACTTTAAATGAACGCATTCATCATCTGCCCTCTATGGAATTATTCATTGTTGATCTGCTTATAGTTTATACAAAAAATACAGTGCAGCATCGCTAAACGCAACGTACTCGTATGTATATTAATGTATGCGTGTAGAGAAATAACGTTTTCACTTAACAAAAACGTATCTACCCCCTTTTTCGATCTTCTCATACATTAACATTTACTTTTACTTTTTTATTAAAAATTGTTTTTTAATTGTTTACTTTTTTATTAAAAATTGTATTGTTTTAGAAGAAAAATATCATTATAAACAGTGTAAAGAAATCCTGTGACCAAAATTCTGTGGCGCACAATATCAGCCTTTCGATCCAAATGTTTCTGGAAAGACTTAGCATAGAGAAGAAAAACATATATTATTGGAAAGTGTTTTAGATATAGTAAATGGTATAAATTAGGCAAAGTATAACACGGATATGATAATTTACTGCATTAATTTTCAGTTTGGAGACTCAGATCATTGCCACTAATAACCAAATATATTGAGTCATGATAGGAAACAATAAGCCTGTTTTTTTATTCCCTGCTATACAAATTTTTCGACCACTTTGTGTGGGAAGCTAAGCGATATTAAGCAATTTTAAGCGGCTCCCCATACAAAGTCGTCGAACCATTAGTTTAACGGGGAATAAAAAAACAAGCTTAATATAAATGAATGTAGCTTTCTCGTGATTTCAAACCCGCCGGTCTGGCAAGGCTGCCAACTGTTAGTATGGCTCGATGAACTCTTGTCAAAGCTCTCTGCTTTTGGTGTCGGTGATAACTTCGCTTTATTTATATCGAGTTTTCACAGAGATCGCATTATACGAGTTGTTGTAGATGGAGTTTCATCCGACGAGTATAAATTGACTGCAAGTTTACCACATGGCTCTGTTCTCTCTCCTTCTCTTTCTCTTATTTTCATTGACGACCCCTCCTGGGTCAGACTGTGAATCCAATTTACTCTAATCTATGTCATTCTTCTTCATTCCACCGTAAGCCAAGTCTTCAAGAGATTGAAGTCAAACGCAGGACGATAAATCAAACACTCGGCCGGGATCTGGTGGCCATTGTTGAATGGGTTCGAATGAATAGAGTAGATTTTTATGCGGGTAAGATCCAGTATCGTTTGTTGTCGCATAAGCGAATTGCTGACCCAGGTGTGTCGTCATTGTCTATGGTCGGTGTGGATATTGATGAATCAGCTGCTATTGATTTTCTTGCCATGAAAATACAATGTGATGTACGTTGGGCAAAACATGTATTTGAAGTGTCGAAAGATGCATTCAAGTGTATAAGCTTTTTAAAGCGGTGCAAGAAATTTTTCACTCCATCTGATCTTCTCAATATCTACACCACCTACACCAGACCAAAGGTGGAATATAACTCCCATATATGGGCAGGTGCTCCTAGGACATATTTGGAGCTTCTCGACCATGTCCACAGGAGAGCGACGGTGTTGATAGGGGTCAGTAGGGTATCCAACTGTATTCTTTCCATTGAGCATCAACGAAATATGCGTTGCGTGTCGCTGTTCTATCGATATTTCCACGATATATGTTCCTCGGACATCCGTAAACTTTTTCCAGACGTGAGGATATTTAGCCGAAGTACGCGACTTTCCAGGAACTCTCATCCGCCGATTGACCGCACTACACACTATAGAGAAACGTCGTTCTTCAGCCGTACAGTGCGTATGTGGAATAAACTTCCGGCTAGCGTATTTCCCACCAATTGTGACATACAAAGATTCTAGACAAATTTCAACAGACACTACTCCCTCTTTCCACCATCCACTATCTCAATTTTCCTTCACTAAAACATTGCACTGCATTTATAGGGACATCCCCTGAGTTTTGGCTTGATAAAAAAAATCCAATGAGTGTTCGAACTCACGGGCGATGTGTTAACACAGTTTTTTTACACGGTACCTGTTCAATTTCTATGAACACATTAGTAAATGTTACTTTGGAAATTAAAGAAAAAAACCGTTCCATCATTTGATTGAAATAAATTGAAATAATATTAATTGTTAAAGTTATTTAAAGGCCAGTGCATATGATGACGTTTCATTTAAATAATATTAATACTTAATACCAGCTAAAAATATTTAAAGACAAGTGTCATTATTTTCTTGGTTAATACTTTTTATTTTGTACCCACAAAAACCAGAGAGAATGCAAAGCAACGGACACATGTACATACAGACATACATTGTTATGTTCGTACACACGCTACACAAGTTCACACAATTTTCGTTGCTCTCTTGCTATCTCATTTTTATATACGTATAACCACGTCACACAGTGCTTCGTCAGTGGACATAAATCAAAATTAAAAATTTGGCTTTAATAATGTTGAATTCATTATTTTCGTTAAGATAATAATTCAACTAAGAAAAAACATATTGCTTTTTTTGTATATGAAACTTTTGAACGCCGCTAGAGGGCGCCAAAGTAAATGTTTTTTGAGTAAATGTGTGAAAAAAGAAGCTTCATTTTACTGGCAACAGATAAATGATTGTCAAAAAGCGATTTTGTATGCAAATTGCACGATTAGTTTTTTCTTATTCAGAGTGTCGACAAAAAAAACAAAAAAAAAATCTTCCTAAAGTGTATGTTTCTAGAGAAAAAACACAACAATTTGCAAGGGTTGATGGAATGCAAAATGAAAATTTGCAAAGCTCCCCAAAATTTTATTTGTTGGTAATGAATTATGCATCTTAGTATTTTAAAAAAGAAAAAAAAACCTAATATTTTAATGCACAAATTAGAAAACACGTATTTTTTCAAAACAACTAAAATCATGATTTTCATATATCGATGAAAGGGTGTAAGGGAAACTATTCTCAAAACTTAATTTTAAAAGCATAATGAAATTTTTTTTTACGAATTACTTTGAAAGATATTGAAAAAAAAAACGAAAAATATTAAATTGTTGAAAATCTGCAATAGAAGTATTACATTTTTTTTTTTTTAAAGTGTATGTTTTTAAGGCTGATAAACAAAAAATATAAAGTTTCAGAGACTTACAAACAAAAACTTGCCAAAGCTCCCCAAAATTTTATTTCGTTAAAATAAAATAAATAGACAACTTTAAAATAAAAAAAAAATTAAAAATTTAAATGCACAAATTTGAAAAAAATATTTTTCCCTAAACGTCTAAAAACTCAGTTTTCCAAGATTTTATTAAGATTCGTCAAAACCGGTTTTATTAAGTATTTGACTGAAATTGATATTTAGTTGAATTTTTCAGTATATGCGAGTATCACATAATATATCTCTTTTGAGCTTTATTGTTTTTGTTCCTGTTTTCGATATTTTTGTGATTGTTTTTCCACTTCTTATTCTTTTCAGTTTGCTGGCGCGCTGTACCTTATTTCCCAGCAAACATTTTTAAATAAGCTTATTGTTAATTGTTGAAGTTTATTGTTAAAATATCGATTTTATTACACTTTTTCCATTAAGGCGGCTATTTTTAATGCAACAAAAGATAAGATAAAAATTGTGAACTACAAACCAAAGTTTATGACTAGAGAATGTGTAAGTATATTAAGGTACATACAATGTAATATAAATTCTTCAATGATTTGTTAGGTCAAATCATAAAATATTTTACTGGGTTGTAATTGTTTACATATTGGTTGTTAGATATTAATACGGTCAGTGGTAACGTGAAGTGTTTATAATTTTACAATGTTTTTAAAAAATACTGATTTAATTGATACCTGGATTTCTGCACCATTGCATAATAAAGTGTCGGTTCTTCATGAATTCATTACAAAGAATCATGGTAGCATTTACGTTGAAAGACATAAATTATTACTAAATATACAACGTTTTGATTGTAAAATCTCCAAATACTGGAATGAGTGCAGCAGGAATAGAAGATGTTTTGAAAAAAAATATTCCAAGTGGCTAAGTCAAACTTTTTTTTAATTCTGATACAGTAAGTTTACTTAAGCTGATATGGAGTTTTTTATCTAAAAACACAGTATCGTAGCAACCTAGCACCAGTAGACCAAATTTGGCGGCGATGGAAATGCCACCGGTACCTTCATCTGAAGCAATAACAACAGCTCCAATGGATGTCAGTAACAATTGTTCACCAACTGAAATATCACCTCTAAAAAAACGCGGCAGACCAATGAAAATGTTCGTGGATTGCGCAAAAAAAAACAAGAATCGTAAAGTCTCTGAACTTATGGACCAATATTCGTTAGAAGTTCTTGAATTAGCCGTTAAAAAAATGAAGAGCGGTAAAGCGAAAGAAGAGGAAAAACGTTTCAGCCCTTCCGATGCACTTGCTTTGTATTTGAACTTAGATATTTCTGAAAGAAAATATAATATTTTGCGTAAAGCTGTTAATGTCTTGCATCCAAACAGTTTTCCGTCTCTTTATTCGTTGAGAAATCAAAAACAGAAATTAGTACCAACTGTGACGGCAACTGAATCTTCTGCTGAAGTGGACTTAAAGTCCATAATGCGTGTGACTACAGAGAGAGTGTTAGACCTTTGCAAGGTACAGGACAAAATGTGTAAGTTACAACTCATTGGCAAGTGGGGCATGGATGGAAGTTCTGGCCACAGCCGCTATAAGCAAAAATTTGCTGATGCTGACCAAACGGATGAATTCATGTTTTTTATCGCTTTTGTCCCCATCAAGTAAGTCAAGTACAAAAACATATTGTGTTTTTCTTTATTTTTTTTTTTTAAAGAATGGTTAACTTAATCTCGGGGAAAGATATATGGATTAATGAAACACCATCATCAGCTAATTACTGCCGGCCAATTACATTTCTTTTTGCCAAAGAAAATAAACAATTAATTCGTAAAGAATATAAAATAATGTCGGAGAAAATTGAAAATCTTGAGTGTGATATCATTGAAAAGAATGCAGTCATATTTGAAGTGTCATACAAAATACATTGTACAATGATAGATGGTGCAGTTGCAAATATTCTGACAAACACCAATTGGTGTAGCAGATGTGTCTTTTGCAATGCTAAACCAACGGAAATGAACCGATTGACATTCAAAAATATTCCCAACATTGATAATTATAAATTTGGACTTTCAACGCTTCATTGCTGGATAAAGTTCTTCGAATGTCTTTTGCACATTGCATATCGAACAGATTTCAAAAAAAGGCGTGTTGGTAAAGACAATGAAGAAGCATTTTCGGAGAAGAAAGCCAGAATACAAGACGAATTCAAAAAAAAAAACTGGATTACTAATAGACATGGTTAAATGTGGTGCCGGTACCACTAATGATGATAATACAGCTCGTCGATTTTTTCCTAATAGTGACATAGCTGCCGATATCACTGGAATTAATGAAGAACTTATTTCCAATTTTGGGATAATACTGCGCGTGCTCTCTTGCGGTATGACAATAAACAGAAACACGTTTAAGGAGCTAAGAAGAGTAACAAGAAACATATATTTGCTACATTACGGATGGTATTATATGCCAAGTAGTGTGCATAAAGTACTAGTTCATGGTTGTGACGTTATTGATTGTTTCGATCTGCCGATAGGTAAGTACTTGCATACCAAAAGTATTGATTTTCGAATATTGATACTCTAATTTCATTGCTGGTTCTTTAAATGAGGAAGCACTAGAAGCCAGCCACAAAATTATTCGTAAAGTTCGCCTGTCACATACAAGAAAAAATTCTAGGCAGAATACCAACAAGGATTTATTGACCCACTTAATAATTAGTTCAGATCCAGGTATAACTTCTAAAAGGAATAAAATGCTGTCTTTGAAACACTCTACTCCCAATGATCTATCTAAATATATATTAAATGATTCCCGTATTGAAGCCGATGATGATATTAATCCAATAATGACTGAAGAGCGCTCGACTGATAATTCTTCCGATGAATAGTTGTAATAAATATTATTTTTGTACCTATATTATATGAAAGTGTTATCGAAAAAAAATGGCAAAACAAATTAAAATTTGTTGCAATTTCTATTAGATTAATACCTTTAATTTAATAAAAAAAATACACCACTTTTGCTTTAAACTGGAAAAATAAGTCACTTTTGAAAACCGTTAAATCGTCTTTTTGTGTTGAAAATAGAATTTCGGGGCCTATTGGACCTTTTGTATATGAGGTACCAGAAGCCGTGGTTTGATATCTCCTAAGTTACGCACAAATGTGGCGATAGTAAAAATATTTTATCGGGCAATGTTAGGTCAAAATAAAGCTGTCCAATAGGGTGGTACAGTGCGATGATTTTTGGAGATCTATCGAAGCATTTGTATGGGAGGTACCAGAAGAAGTGGTTCGAACCAGCAAAAATTTTGCAAAAAGATGCTGATAAAACATATGTTACGTCCTGCAAGTTCTAAGAAAATTATACGTTCCTAAAGGAAGCATAAATATGCTCTTCAATCGAATTTCCTTAAATTTGACGCATTAGTTCAATTTTTACAGCCAAAAATAGTTTTGGTTTGTACGGGCGGTGTGCGATGGGCACGGTCAATGTTGACGAAATGTTTTTTCTTTTAAAGGTGGTATAGAAATATGCTCTTCAATCGATTTTCATTAAATTTGACGCAATAGTTAAATTTTTACAGCCAAAAATAGTTTTGGTTTGTATGGGCGGTGTGCGATGGGCGTGGTCAATTTTATCGATACTTTAAAATTTTCTTAATTATATTATATTAGGGACTCGTGCTAAATTTTATTACCCTAGGACGTCTCCTTCTATTTTTGTCTAGCGTTAAAATAGTTAAAACTTACTACAAAAGTGGTGACTCAAACGTGACCACTTTTCGAACAAAATGTTTTTCAGAGATGAAGCTCATTTCTCACTCGGTGGTTATGTCAACAGGCGACATTGTCGCATATGGGGCTCGGAGAATCCAGAAGTGATTGTGGAAAAGCCATTGCATCCGGAAAAAGTGGCTGTTTGGTGCTTATTATGGTCTGGAGGTGTCATTGGGTGTCATTTGTCTCACCACTGAGTTTAACATTTCAAACAATGTTGTCATTATTGTGATTTTTTTGTCTTCGACAATATGCATTTTTTGCACATAAGCCATTTATAAATAAATAAATAAATGGTTTCCCATTACATCCCATGAAGGGACTGGGGAGAACTTCTCACAATCACTGAGCTGTGCGCTTTCCAGTTTTCACTCAATGATTGGAACCTACAGTTTTACACCGATTCCGAACGGTATTTGGAGAAGCTTTTTATGGCTATATACTCGATAGTGTCGCCGTCACTACGCGAGGTGACCGCCGCCGAAAGAACCTTCGAACCCAGGATCTCATGTACAAGAGCCGCGCACACTAACCATTGCACCACCGACGGCCACAAACCATTTATAAACTGGGGTATTTCGTGTTTTTGTAATTTCATCAACAATGCCTTTGAATAGTTTCTGTTTGCCTTCAGAACGCTTAATTTTCCATTTTATTTCAGTAAACGCTTTAAAGCAGATTAAGGCCGAAATTTTGATTTTGTACTTTAAAATTCGAAAAAGGGGATAACAATTTTCAAAGGTTTGAGTATTTTAATTTAGTTTCATTGAATTTATAAACTTTCGCAAATGAAATTATTAAAAAGTTATGTTATATTTGGATTCAAAACATATAACAACAGCGACAATTACTTCGAAAGAAAATACAAAAAAGTTAGAATTTCTATTATTTTTCTAATAGAATTTCTATTTCTATTTGCTATACATATAACAAGTCTAGATTGAAAAACATACAAAAATCACGGCCTACAGAAACAACCCGAGCCCAACCCCCCCACACCCAACATCACCGATAGTGGTTCTGGTGATTCCTCGGAATCTGGTGGTGAAGAAGAAGTATTTCGTCGTTCTTCAAGATTAAGAAAACCACAGGACATGGATGATTACATCTCATTTTTAACCAGTGGCAACACTGATGAGCCGTTAAATTACACAGATGCCGTAAATAGTTTCGGAAAACAAAACTGGTCCAAAGCAATTCAAAGTGAATTATGTTTCTGTGACGCAGACTTCCTTTTTTTATTTTCCACTAAACTAATTTTTCGACGACTTTGTATGGGGATCCGCTTAAAATCACTTAGTATCGCATAGATTCCCATAAAAAGTGGTCGACAAATCAGTTTAGCAGGGAATAAAAAACAGACCTAAAGTCTTTTAGTGGACACGTAGTAATAGAAAAGGTGCAGCGGTAGCATGGGGTTCCACGAAGCAACAAACTACAGCTGTGTCAACCTCTGAATCCGAGTACTACACGCAGAAAAATCTGTCGTTTTTTGTTGTTTGGATGCAAATATAACATGTGTTTGAAGCTTGTCGCAAATATAATATAATTGTGCCCAAACGCATTGTGTTTGCTACTCAATATTAGATGTTTGAGACACAATGATTAATATGTTATCACATATGTGTTTGCGACCCAAATATATCTGTGTTTGTGATTCAAATACAGCCGTGTTTATTGCACTCTTTATGCTCTCTCGAGAGCGAGATAATAAAAAAAGAACAACGAGTATGTACATCTTGTAAGTGTGTATCTGTATTTTTGCATTATTCTCTCACTGAGTAATTCATAAATATTCCTGAACGTGCGTGATGTATTGCGCTTTAATTTCATGTATTCAGTCGTCAATGGGCTCATCGGACAGAGGATATCAAAACCGCTTGATCGGTAAAAGAATAATAAACAAACGCTTGGACAATTAAATGGTTTGTGATGTTGGTTTTGTGCATGTGTTTCGCATACATTTATGTGTGCAACCAACGTGAGATATGATTTTAAGGAAAGAAACAGGAGAGGGCAACAACGTGAATCCCTTCTCCTGCCCGAGACTCTACTGAAAAAACGGAATGGCGGACCATTTGTGAAATATAATAAAAAAAAAAACTCAAGTAATTAATTCACGCCTGTCTTGCATGAACTAGATTTGTATATAAGTATATTGTTCGTGTACCAACGCCTAGTGACAACCAACGCATAGTTGAAACTTTCTGAAAACATAAACGTGAGAGATAACAAAGACAGAAGAAGCAAAAGAGCAGCAGATTCTCATTCATAAAAAAAGTAATGCATTCAACAAGTAAATGTAAAAAGGGTAATGTATGAAGTGTGTTCCAAACATATACATGGTTCCTGCAGAATATGTTTGGGAGAATATGTTACTGAGGCCGTTTTCTCACCGTGCATATAACATGTACACGTACACTATTACAACAAGTGTAGATATCACTCGCAAACCTAACACTGATTTGAATTTGACATTTATGTACTCTGTCGATTGTATCGATCAGAACGACAACTACACTATGGCATTGGCGAACACTTCATGTTTTACTCGATGTTATTTATTTTGGGAAACTATGGTTATGGATCACAAAATACGTAGAACTTGCCTAATGTTGGCAAAGTCCTCTTCCGATTCGACCTGCAGTGGCACATTTTGTGCACTTGCTTTAAGTCTCCCAAATCGGTGTACTCTGTGTATTTCATAATATATTTCATGTATATTCTAAATATTCCAAAGCCAAGCCAAGTCATAATTTTATCATAGAACTAGTTTTGTGATAAAAACCACTTACTCGTTTTACCTGTGCAGCACATAAATACTTCAATAAAATCATTTCTAAAGTCTGTGTTTTTACTTAAGCTATCGAGAAGGACCTCTGTGAAATCCGGAAGTGTGACAATTTTAATTACAGCAATATCGTCATGCAAATCGGAATCAAATACAATAGTCATTGCAATGCCATTTGGATATGAAGTGTTCATCGGACATGTTGAAATACCTTATATTTAACATTAACACAATTTATGGCATAAGGCTGAACAATAACGTTACCGCGAAAATTACAAACTTTTTCAAATTGTATAAAAAAAGGATGAATGATTGTAAAAACTCAAAACAAACATTTCTAAGAAAGGTACGAACATTCGTTAAGGTTGGTGTTTATTTATTTATCTCACAGCTGCAATCCTCACTAGGATACAGCCGGTAATATGTTTTCAATAACGTTATAAAATTTATATTATATACATAGTAGATATAACATACAATACTTTATAAAATTATAATACACTCGCTGACCCGGCAGACATTGTCCTGCATAATATTTCAAGCGATTTGTATGGGAGGTACCATGCCCCTTTGTCCAATTGGACCGAATAGTAAATCTAAACCACCCGGGGCGCCACCCAAACGCATACAAAAAAATTTATTCAAATCGGTCCAGAAGTTTAGGAGGAGGAGTCACAAACACACGTGCAGTAGAATTATATATATGGGCTATTTCAATAATTTTCAACATTTGTTGAAACTGAGTTCAGATGCTTATTATTTCTCCAGTTTTTCGAATTGGGAATGGTAGGGCACACTAGAAAACTCGGAAATTCAAAATTTCAGACCATCAGTTCTTTATCTCTAAAAGTTATGGGCACTCAAATATGGAAAAACTCAAAAAAAAGGCTTGAAATTTACAAGAGTTTTTTCATATTTCATCAATTTTCTACTTTTAGTTTTAAACTTCCGATGCCCACTGATATAAAATAAAGTCACTAGACTTAGTAGATATTTACACTATAAAAGTTATGTCCATACTACTATTTGGTTAAAAAATTCGTACAGCGGTTCATTTTTGAAACCAAAATTTTCCGATTTTTCAATTTTCGCAGTTTTTTCTATTGCGTTTTTGTCCCGTTTAAGAAAATTGCATTTCGTCAACAGTATTTAATAGATGGTGTAATTTGCTAAAATCTGCCCCATATCACATCGATGTCAGGCTGCTAGTTGCTGAGAACGATGACCTCAAACTTTTATAGAATTGGCGTAAATTTGTCAAAAATTACAGTTTTTCGCGCCTGACTTTTGCAATATTATCTAAAACTGGTTTATTATTGCGTGATCTAAACTTGTTAGTAAATGGCACCTCAACGTCAAGAAGGCGTTAAAATATTTTGAAACGCAAAAATTTTATAAAGAAAATAAAAATTTTGCGAAATTTCATGATTTTGTTTCGCGTTTTTTTTTAATTAATCCGTGGTTTAAAATCAATGTAAAGTATTGGAAATGAAGTGCGGCGGTAAACTAAAGATCATATATAAATATGGTTCAATTCGGTCCATATTTAGCGGGTACAGCGGCATTTTTCTGCAAACACATTTTGCTTTGTGACATCTGCAGTTATGTATAGATTCCGCCGCGATTGACACCAAATGAAAGGTATTTTTAAGCTTGATAATAAAACCAAATAGGTATTACAAAATTTTCATGATTTTAAATTTTACAGATAAAAAAAAATCTTAACCTCAAAAATAATTCTTATATAATTGAAACCTCCATAAGTTTCGCGCCGTTTGCAATAAATGATTAACGCGAACTGTTTTGGTATGCTAAAATATTACCCTTCACTTGATCAAAGCGTCATTCGTGTCATCAAAAAAAAAATTTGGAAAAAGAATATCAAAATGTCGATAATTTTTGAAAAAGCCCATATAAAGATTTAACATAAGAAAAAGAGTAGAGTAAAATTAAAATAATATGAAGAAAATTTGTAACATTTAAAAATTACAAAAAAAGAAGAAAAATATAAAAATAAAAATATTAATATAAAATAATTAAAATTAAACAAAATAGATAAAAAATATTATAATTAGCTTGTACTCGCATGTTAGTTATAATAATACAAAATACAAAAATAAAAAATAACTCATAATTAAAACAGTAACAACACAGGAGCTGGGACAGGAACATCTGGAACACGAGGAACAGGAACAGGAACATCAGCTGGAGTAGAACAACAGGGGGATGAGCAGGAACAAGAGATATGGGAAACAGACTCCACAAATTTGAGTGGAATGATTCACAGGAACTTTAGGATAAAATAATAGGAGATAACATAGGCAGTCACATCTTTAGCAGGAGCGTCGCAACAATATGTGTGGAACGATAAACAGGAACATACAAATAGCATAACGGGAGATAAACAGGAAGAGTAGGGACTTGATGATCTGGAACATTAAGATGAGGGACATGAATGTCAGCATCTGGCCTCAACCGCTAATGATCCATCCATCTATACAGCGTCAGCTACAATTCATTGCAGAATTCAGGATTTATAATAAGATTGAGTAATAGAAGCAGGACTGGTTTATCGGAGGAAAATGGTTGGCAACACAAGCCGGATAATAGTTCCCGATTAATTACGAATTAAATGTTGCTTAATTATATTCAAAGAATCTGAAGCGGGGAAGGAATTATAGATCTCATTGTAAATGAGGCAAACGCGTCGAAAAGGATTGTAGTAATCGTAATTATAACGGACAGTCGGTAGTTTTATAGGATAGAAATATCGGGTTTGTCTACAGGGAACATTAAAATTTATTTGACCCACGAGAAAATTTGAGTCTATACAACCCCTAATGAGTTTTACAATAAACATAGCATTTAACATGTACCTGCGTTTTTCAAGTGTAGAAAGATCAATAAGCATCAGTCGATTATTATAAGGTGGCAAATCATCAATGTTCCAAGCGAGACCACGTAAAGCAAAAAGTAAAAATTGTCTTTGAATTGATTCGATGCGGTCTATGTAAGAGGCATTATACGGATACCACACAATACAAGCATATTCTAATCCAGGTCCAACGAGAGAGACAGAAAGACGTTTAGTGACGTAAGGATCAGCAAATTCTTTCGCCCATCTTTTTATAAAAGCTAACAGTGATCTGGCTTTGCCTATACAGGAATCAATATGAAGATCAAAACGCAACTTTTGATCAAGAAGTACTCCTAAATCCATGAAGGAAGACACATTTTCCAATATATAAGAACCAATAAAGTAATCAAAATTCAACGGTGTACTACGGCAAAACGAAAGCTTTTTACATTTTCCCTGATTTAGCGACATACCATTTACCAAACACCAATTAGTGAGACCATCCAAGTCATATTGAAGATGGGTGGAATCCTCAGTATCGCATATAGGCATATATAACTTAACATCATCTACAAACATCAAAATGTTAGAGGATTTAACTATAGACGGTAGATCATTTAAATAAATAACGAAAAGTAGAGGACCTAAATGACTGCCTTGAGGAACAACAGATATTACTGATATAGTTGAAGATAATACTTTTCTAAACCGTACTTTTTGGGTACGACCACTAAGGTAAGAAGATACCCAGTGCAACAATTTAGGTGGAAAACCAATAATATCAAGTTTGTATATTAACAAATTAGGAGCTATTGTGTCAAAAGCTTTACTAAAATCTGCATAAATTACATCCATCTGACATTTATCACGAACAGCTGCAAAAACATGAGACATTAACTCCAGTAAGTTAGTCGTAGACGACCTGCCCTTAAAAAAACCATGCTGATATGGCGAAACCAAACATCCAACAAAATGAAGTAGTCTATTCGTAACCAATTTTCCAAATAGCTTTGGAATTGCTCTCAGCTTTGCAATTCCTCTGTAATTTTCAATATTGGATCGACTTCCAGACTTAAAGAGTGGGCTTATGAAACTTGGTTTCCAATAAGAGGGAAATTTACCCGATGTCAACGATTCATTAAATATATTTGTGAGTGGAATATACAATTCATGAGCATACATTTTAAGAATTGATGTCTGAACACCATCAGGTCCAGGCGAATTTGAATGTTTCAAAGTTTGCAATCAATGAATAACTTCATCCCCAGATAAGATAATATCCGGAATGCCATTAAACGTATTAATATTATAGGGGTAATTTAGTAAAGCAACAGAAGGAGAATATATTTTACGGAAGAAGATAGCAAACCTATCAGAGATATCGGCATCATCTCTGAACCATTGAATTTCATACTACGCGGATAACCAACTACTTTTCGCTTTGAATTTACAAAGGTGAAAAAATGTTTCGGGTTCTTCAGTAGAACTCTTCTCATTTTAGAGATATAAAAAGAGTAACATTTCCTATTAAGAACGTTAAATTTATTCCTAGCAACTAGGTATTTCGCCAAATAAATTAATGAACCACAACTACCATATCTACTTTTCATTCTGTTTCTTAAATTACGTAGACCCCTTAATTATTTTGTGAACCAAGCAGGCCCAGATTCCAAACTTGAAGGATGATAAGGTATTGCAGCAGAAAACCCAGAGTTCACAATATTATAGAAATTTTCAATTTTGCACACAAGACCACCATCATAATTCCAATTTGCATTATGTGGAAAAGATCTGAGTAAGGCAGAATTTGTTCTGGCGAAATTAAAATTCATAGTACGTAGCTCTTTCCGTTGGATTAACCCAGAATTTTCTTCCTGTACATCAAGAGCAAATTTAAATGTTGGATGATGTTTATTCTCCGGTAAGACAATGGCAGAAACTCTACATAATGAATGTCGCAACAAGGAATACGATGAAATCATTAACAAGACAAAGAAAGAGAAACGAGATTAAATTATTACTCGTAATAATTATTCAACAAGTTTAATAAGAGATTATTTTAAATCGTCATTAGTAAAAACTCACCCCACAGATGCAGGTCAAATAGTGGATGGACGCGTTACCGACAGCCTCACCGAAAAGATTAAAACGAATGGTAGAAAATAAATCTACTACCGACTTTACCAAGGAAAACTCGCTGGCTGTAGTTCTAAAGTTAGGGCTCTCAAGGAACAAATATCAAATTCAACCACCGGTCCCCATTAGAAATGATTTTTGTTGTTCCCTAAAAGACAACATAATGTTTACAGGCTATAACAATTTCCTGCAGTTACGTTGTGCGCTACGTTCATCAAGGATGATTTTTATTTCTTCGGCCTTCTGTATTGGTACTTTTTTGTTTTATAATTCAAGGTCAACACCATTCTGTATCTCTATAAAAAGAGATATAGTTTTTTTTTTAAAAGGAAGAAGTTTTTCTAGTGTGTTTTGCTTGCTATATCTTTCGAACACTTATACAGGGTGATTCAGGAAGTTCCGGACAAATTTCTCCAGCGTATTCCTTGGCTCATTTCATGAAGAAAAGTCCACTAGGACCATGTCCGAAAATGCAAGGGTGCGAAATGGCAGCGGGTTAAAAACTTTCGGATTGGTGGTCGGAGGGTAGTAGGGTAAAGTTGCTAACTTCTGAGCCAGTGGTCGGCTTGTTGGAAAGGCCTTTAAGTGGCCTTTCAGAATCAATAAAAAAAGGTGATAAAGTCAAATCGCCGAGATACATAGCTTTCGGAGAAAAATGGAAAAAAAATTCACATAACCTTAATTTGCTCAGCCAGGTGGCAGGTAACTTGTTTTTTTTCTGTTGAAAGATAGCCATACCTCTTACCTTTCCTAAATGACCTAAACGAAGCCCAGAGGTCTTACCGTTCCAAAGTTATGACCATTTTACTGAAATGCAAAAATGTTTGTTTTTGTTTTTGAAAGCGAAATAACAGCACACATTTATTTGTTTTTGTAAATTCACACCTTTAAGATTTTATTTTATTGAAATTTTGGCTAAAGAACCAAACACATAAGGAAAAAAAACATTTGATGTTAAAGGAAGTTTTCAATGTGGTTCCCATTTTCTACTAAACACAATTGCAGCCGTTTGCGAACCACATCCGCCACGTTTAGTTCACTCATCTTTTCACGAACTTTCACCGCAGCTTCCTCAATGCATGCACGTAACTGCTATCCGACCTATGTAACCAAAGTCCGACCACTGGCTCAGAAGTTAGCAACTTTACCCTACTACCCTCCGACCGCCAATCCGAAAATTTTGAACCCGCTGCCATTTCGCACCCTTGCATTTTCGAACATGGTCCTAGTGGACTTTTCTTCATGAAATGAGCCAAGGAATACGCTGGAGACATTTGTTCGGAAC
This sequence comes from Phaonia tiefii, assembly GCA_963931995.1. Taxonomy (NCBI): domain Eukaryota; kingdom Metazoa; phylum Arthropoda; class Insecta; order Diptera; family Muscidae; genus Phaonia; species Phaonia tiefii. The sequence continues at coordinate 100,257,548 of OZ008369.1, read as the reverse complement.
TTCCTGAATCACCCTGTATAGTGGAAAATTATGTTTTCGTTTGCATTTAGTTTGATGAATTTTACAAAAGCAGCATTCCAAACAACCTCTGATGAAGATCCGTGGCTAGGTCAGAAATAGCTATACGATTTGCAAGGAATCATTATGATGCATTTGCAAGACGTCTCCGTTTTTAAAAAACTACATCAAACTACTAAATTTATTCGGACTAAATCGGACACGTTGTTCTCGAATACTGATGACATATACATACAAAGGACCATTTTCAAAATACAATGTGGTATTTATGAGCTATTTAGGGTGACTAGACACGTTCAAATTCTCTAAATATGTTCACAAAAGTTGTTCAGCTACAATTTTGCGAGTGAAAAATTTGGAGTCCGTTGAAATTATGCTGAAAAGAATTATAAAAATTTTTGTTTTCACAAAATAGTTCGAGAAATGTGAGCAGTGGTAAAAGTAGATTTTTTTCAAAAATTTGACGTGATACAGACATTTCAGGGATACTGATCTATTTAGTAGGCTTGCCTCTAATCGAAACAATTTACTAGAACCCTGACACATTTAGCGACTACAACAGTGTTATCAAATTCATCAAGCTAAGAATTCAGCGAAATCCGATCCAAAAATAAAAAATCTTACCCCGTGAGTTGAATATCAGGCTAATGTTCATGACTCGAATTGTTAAAAAAATACTTGAGACTTTAATAAGCTAAATTGTAAAGTGGTTGGACGGTCATCTAAGGAATCTTCTGAACTGATAACACGGCTGTAAAGCGGCCCATACACGACACCAGCATGCTGGCGCAATCAAGTGATTGTGCCATCAAGCTCGAAGCATACAACACACCAGCATGCTGGTACAATATTCATTTGTTTACAAATAGTGTGCTGGAAAGGTTTTAATGAATAAGTTTGTGCTGCGTGATAGAAAAAAAAGCGTATTTGGATGAAGAAATGTTTAAAAAACAAAAAAGAATTTATAAATAGTTGTAATAATTATAATAATAAATAAATTTATAAAAGTAAAACAAATTTATAATAATAAAAAAAATATTTTTCTCTCGTATTCATAGTTGCGCGATGTTTGCTGCTTGACAACTTCTTCTAACTGAGCTAATTTCGCAATACACGACACCAGCATGCTGGTACAATCATTAAAATATCAAACCATTTTTGATTTTGCACGAGCAGCTGGTGCAATCACACCACAAGCACATACACGGTCAATCGGTTGACACAATCACTTGATTGCGCTAGCATGCTGGCGTCGTATATGGGCCGCTTAACGTTGAACCATACTTCTTCAAATACCATGATGGCCGCAATGTTGCGATCAATGGAGCAAGGTACCGCTCGACGATCACGGACTTTTTTTGTGCTAAAAATTAAAGAATTGGACTTGGTTGACATGTGAACCCGGTACCATGAGTCAATAGAATCGAGACTTTGTGAACAATTAATTGGTCTGTAGCGACGACTCGATCGTGTGATCTGACCCCACCAGACAATTTATGGTGGGGAACGTAAAGTATTACATCTATAGGAATAAGTCAACACCGTTTTCTGCCTTGGAGGACAATATTGCACGTGCCATTGGGAAGATACCGGCTGAAATGTTGGAAAAGTGTGACGAAATTGGTATTTCAGAACGGACCAACTGAATCGTAGCCGTGGGCAACATTTGCATGAAATAATCGTTAAAAACAAATGGCATTTCACTTGTACAGATTTTCTGTGCTTTCTTCAAATTTCAAAAACCTAATAGCAAACAAAAATCACCCATTTTATACTAAATTGCGTCTAAAGCAATATGTTTATGATTTACAAATTATATATTTGCGTGCAAACATATTATATTTGCTAGTGGATTAATGATGTGCGGATCCGGTTCTTTCGTGACCGGTTCCGAGAAGTCCCGGGAATTTGGACGAGTTCCGGTTCCGGAAGAGGCTTAAGTGTAACATTTTATTATAGGAATATAAAATTCGATAAATATACAAATCTTCATACACTAAAAAGTTTAACTTTTGGTTCATTTGGATTTTTAATTGTTATTGTTATTTTGAAACCGTGTTACGGTTCGTATCAAATCGTTTTTAATTTCTTTTGGAATCGTTTTTCGTTCTTTTGGGAACCGTTCTCGGTTCATTTGAAGACGTTATTCGGGGTGACGCGTCATAACGCCCATGGAACCGTTTTCCGTTCTTTTGGAACCGTTTTCGGTTCTTTTGGAACCGTTAATCTTCTTGTTTTTTTTTTAATTTTAAATATATTTTTAGAAATTATCCTCGTGTTTAAGTAGTACCACATATTTGTGACCGAGGATTTTCACTGTAGGCAATCGCAGTTTTAACAGCACACCAAGGTAAAGTGTCTTGTTCGTAACCTAATCTCTTTCAAAAAAAATAAGGACGATTATGTATTTCTGTTACATGCACTACGGAGTTCAGTGATGCTATGGGCAGTCTTAGTTGTTGCACTCGCGTCCCCACATTTTCACAACGGTTCCCGACGCAAATAGTTTGGGCAGCTTATTCGCACTAGATACTGTCACCATCGCAAAGGAGATGGAATTTCTTTCACTCAATCCATCGATGAATTGCATTTAGAGATGTCGCACTGTATTTGGCGTGTGATTAATTGAGTTTTAAAACTAAAATTACTGCATGTCATGTGACAAGTACAAGATGTATGAAGATGAGTTCCTTCAATTATTTTAGTTATATCAATTATTTATCATAGACAAAATTCTGAGAATAGAGCACGTATGTACATATATATTTATAATATATAATATGGGAATATATGGATACAAAGAATAATGTATAGTTGAAGTACAAAGAAGGCTAAGCATTTGCTGATAAACGTAGTGCAAGAGTACATTGATGATTCAGCTACTACTGTATGGCAAAAGTTGCCTTAGTATATCAAACATATAAAAAATTGTCGATTTACTCTCCCGAATGGGTAAATTTTGTAAATCAAATCTATTCGTTTCATCCATAAACTGCGTTTGATATTTGATCGTCGTTGAGACAATGATTAGCATGCGTGACTCTTGTACATGAGTACTTGGCTCCTAGTCCCACTCTGCCCACCTCTAGTTCCCGTCGACAACGGGTACCTCGTTTAGTGGCGGTATGTCAAGATGTCAAGTATTTAGAATGATCCAAATGATAATTAAGCTAAACCTGCCATCTGTCGTTATCAAGTATGATAGCAATTTCTAATTTTAAAAAGTGCATACCTACATGCTCCAGATCCAATGGAACTTGGAATGTGTCCACTAGGGTGGTTTTATCTCATAGGGTAAAAAAAAAATGTCAGAATTTTTTTGGGGGAGAATGTTTATTTCTGTCAGATTTTAGGATTGCCAAAGTTTGAGCACGATTGAAAGATGTTAACACGTCCCACTGGAGCCTCAAAATTTTGAAAATCTCGATTTTTTTTGTCAGTTTGGCGACTTTGCCGACCCATATCTCTAGAACGGTTTAATATGTTTGCCCCAGTCATACATCACATTGAAGGCGATACTATTTATAATATTTTATATGCAATAAAAAAAATACGTAAGTAGTACTGAATTCGAGATAATGAAGCCAATGCCCCTAAAAACGTGACTAGGTACCCCTTAGAGCGAAGATGGAACCTATTGTGAAAAAACCCATTTTCCTTCCTATATTATCAATTTTTGGAATGAAAACAATTATGTATTTAAAAAATCAAGTATAATAAATATCTTTTTCATTTTATTCTTATTTAAATTTATTCAAGGGACTGACATAATGTGGTTTTGCAGCTATCTGGATACAGCTGACGGCATCTGCTGACTTGTTGCTCATCCTTTGTAAGTAATTGGTTGTAATCTGTGATGAGGTTGACTCTTCGCTCTACTATGTCGTTCCCAACTTTTAAGTTGTTTACCATCCTTTGCCCCTCCTGGTAGTTGATGTTCTGCGGCCAAGTTGCAGGATATTTTTCCAGAAATTCGGTGTTAGTGTTTAATGTCTTGAACAACAGGTAAGTCTCACTTGTAATTAGGGCTGGGAGACCTTTTTCTAGGAATTTCGGCAGTTGTTCTTTTTTTAGTTTAGGTCGCATATTTCTGAAGCTCTTCTCATTTTCTTCTGCTTGATTTGTTAAGATTTTTGTCGCCATTTTCAATGAGGTCTAGGTCTTGTTTTGGTGCTAAACACGCTCTGGTGGCGTGTTTCGAACGATGAAAACACAAAGTGATTCTAGGGCCTCTTGTTCTTGGGAAGTCAGCTTAAACTGATCACGGAAGATTTCTATTTTTAGACAGTAAATAGCTTTTGCCATCCACCGGGCATGGTGTACTGGACCTGGAGACCTGAAGTGCAAATCTTTTCCGTCAAGATAGCCAAGACATATCAATGCCAACTGTAACAGCTCTTTGTAGTCGTCTCTTGGCTGGCATTCCATTAGTTTTCTTTGCAGTTCTTCTTTGATATTCTCTACTTCTTCCTTGGGCAGTAGTTTCAAAACATTCCCGCCTACATCGAACTTGGATTTATCAATCGCCGACCATTCTTTTTGAAATCTCTTGAATATGTCTGGTTGAGGTCCCGATGTGCTTCCAAACTTGAAGTCAAAACCCCCTATCAACAAGACTTCTAAAACGTGGTGTCGCCACGCTAGGTCCAGGAGCTCTCGACATAACATCAGCTCTAGGAGATTGCACGCTCCATTGAGTCTCCCAGTATTTGATGCTGTTGTATCGAAGCACATAGCCACGACTGAGCTGGCAAGACCCTAGTCCTCTAGACATTCGTACACTGCTAGGGCTTGTTCCTGCCTGAGCTACTGTTAGTTTCAGAAACGCCCAGGAGTTGTTCTTTAGCTCCATGTGATACCAGAACAGCAACCCGTTCTTTCTCCTCTGTTTTGAGGATACCTGGTAGTAGTTTTCCATCCCAGTGCATGCAAACAGTCTCGTTTAAGGGTATCTTAAGCCTGTCTTGAATTTGTTCCCTGTATTTTTCACAGTTTATCCTACGCTGTTCAAAGATAGCGCTTCTGGAGATCTTATATTCTTTGGGATCCTCTCCGAGAGCTTCTACTGTAGCCAAAATGATACGAGTAGCGTTCCTACCCGACACCTTAGATTCTACGTTCATCTCGAGCTCTCCATATGGCGCTTCACGTCCTTCTGACTATTCTGTTGTCTCGTCGTCCGTGAGCTCCACCGTCTCTGTGAACAATGAGATGAGACAATAAGTATAAAGTTAATATTGATGGAAATTTCAGCTAGTGATCTAGATCTTATAAAGTTTCGCTACAAGGAAAATATTTTTTTTTTAAAATGCTTACCCAAATTTCCCGCTTCAAGTTGTTCGTCCAAGACCTTCCGTTGTTTCTGTAGTAGTCTTTCTTCAGCTTGAGCCAACTTCTGGTCAACTCCGAGCATGGAGCCTGGTCTTCCTTTCTGTCTTAGTTTCAACAGAAATTCCTTGTCTTCTGCTGAAGTCATCATCGTCAGGGCATCTTGGTTGGCAATATCAAAGAGATCATTCAACTTTAAGGTAAACTCTTTTACAGCATTTCTTGCACTTTCCGTTTTTCTATCCTTGTACTTTTACATTTATCTCCAATCATCGTACAGATTTTCCAGGTTTACTATGACATTTTTCTTTTATTTTGAAGCAATTCGAGCTTTTGTCCAAAAAACTAAAACCTCGTCAACAGTAGTTGTGGCAGAGTCTCTCACTTTTAACTTCACAGTACGAAAATTGTAGAATATAGTAGCTAGAACTTGTCGATTGGAGGGCAGCTTACATCCAGTTATCTGATGAGCTAGATAGTCAATTAGAAAAAGTTTGTCTCTACCTCTACTTCTCATGCCAGATGTAGAAGCCATCACTTTTACGAGAAATAAAAATGTTCAGAAGAAAGAATAAATGACACAGAATATATAGTTAATAGCTATCTTTATCTTTTTTTTTATAACAGACTCTGAACCGCTGGACTTCTACTTAAATATAAAAATAGGTAGTAGGGTAACCCAATACATTTTTAAACTAGTTTGGTTTTACCTGCTTGGGGTCGCCAGTGATACAGTATGAGGAAAAAATAGATACATACCTGACATAAAATAAAAACATTGTTGTTGTGGGTCTAAAATTAACGGTATACCAACATATTTAATTGAAATATTCCAAAGTACAAGTTTTTTTCCATAATAGGCAATAATAATACAAATAACGCATCTTCGCTATCAGGGGTACCTAGTCACGTTTTAAGGGACATTGGCTCTATTTTTTCGGTTTCAGTACTAGTTGCGTATTTATTGTATAAAATATAAAATGTTAAAAACAATATGGCCTTTAATTTGGTGTATGACACGGGCAAATAGCTTTAGCCGATCCAGAGATATGGGTCGCTGAAGTCGCCAAACTGCCAAAAAATCCAGATTTTCAAAACTTTGAGGCCCCAGTGGCACGGGTTAACATCTTCTAATTGTGCTAAAGCTTTGGCAATCTTAAAATCTAACAAATTGAAACATTTTAGGGGGGTGCTCTCAAAAAAAATCCGACATCGATTTTTTAAAACCACCCTAGTGTCCACGACTTCTTTTTCTGTGAAATGGAAATACTATTATTTTGGTTAAAAGAATTTTCTCACAAATAAATTGCTTTGATAGAACTAACGAAAGGGTTAGCTAACAAACGAACTATTACACTGCGCTTCCTTTTTGACATTTGTGATCAGTATACTCTGGCAAATAATACTAAATATGTCTATGCTTGAACAACGCTGCTAAATTATCCAAATTTGTATCCATTTTACCAATTTCCCCCCGTTTTATCCACAGACACTATTTCTAATATTCCAAACGATTTGTCATGCATTTTGAAGTCTTACTGCCTTATTCATAAAAAAACATTAATGTAGCTCTAAAGCATTCATCACTTCTTGAACGCTTTAAGATTTGGCAAAGGTTAAAAATAACCGTAAGAAGAGCTAAACGTTCAACAAAAATGGCAACGTCAGAGAAATCTTAACAAAGGAATTTTTCGATTATGAATACAATTTTTGGGCTTTACCTTCTTATCCTTTACCAAACCCATGACAACTTTTTATGAATAAGGCCGTTAGTCTTTTTCGCCAATTTTGCCCCATTTTTATCCACATACACTATATTTATTATATCCCAAATCATTATCCTAACCAAATTTGGGTCTGCCGTTAGTTGCCCTATTAAAACTTATATTCCAATCATTAGTCCATCTCTAGACCCAATCATTCCAAACGAATGTTCTCGTTATTTGTAGTTTTTCACCACATACACGATTACCATTCCCCATCGTTCCATCCGATTTTGTCCCCCTCTTTATAATTCTGTCCTTTCTGATACACATTTAGGGCGTTCACAAGAGTGTCCTAACTGTTGTATGTGTTGTATGTGCTAAAGTTCTACAAATGTAGTAGATTTTTTCCAAACAAAAGTCTTGTACGCTGGTAAAACTTTTGAAGATATGCTTTTGCGGTGTACTAAGCGATCAGCTGATACCATTTGTTTACCATTTCGTCGTTCCGAAGTTATCTTCACGTATATCACAAAATCAGAGAAAAATGAGATAAGACTATTTCCTGGGATACATTTTTTAGATCTATTCATCTGTTTAATCCCCAGGTCCCTATCTCTTATGGTTTCAGAGATATTATGTAGTCAATTTCGTGTATATCCACTTTTGTTAAAAATTTAACACGTTATGATACCGCATGAACCATTATTGTGGATATACAATTAAATGTATATGAAAATTTTGAATTAAACAAAAATTAAGTTATCTTCACGTATGTGAAAAAAATATTTTGCAGATATAAAAAAAAAATATTATCATCAAAAGTATATCTCAAAAGTAACTCCAGATGAAGTTTATAACATTACAAAAAAAAATAACAAAATAAAATTTCATACATTTTCGGTGTACCCTGATGCATAGTGGATATACGTGAAGATAAATTCGGACTAAAAAAATTAATGCGGTTTTTCAGCTTATGTTAACGTATGTGCCATAAACAAATAAATATTTCCCAAAAGATGGCGTACACAACAAAATGTCAAATTTTTTTTGGAGATAAAAATAGCTTTAACTCGGAAAATTTCATCAATGACTTTGGAAATTTTTACTCCAATCGGTGCAGACTTTAGGGCACTACCATTGGCAAAAAATTCGGACCACGTTTTTCACACCATTTTTTTTTATACAAATTTTTGTAACTTTAGAGTCAATTTCCCAAAAAAATATTTTTTGGAGATACGTGAAAATAACTTCGGAACGACGATTTGTAGCAAGGCGTAGTGAAGATGGTGGTTGCACCAGCACATCCGATCGAGTTTGTTTATATTCGCCTCACAATTACAGTACTCAAAAACTGAAAACCGGTCCACCGTTGGGGTAGAAGATATAATTTTAATCTAAAAATGTAAGATACAAAAGTTTGGGTAAAATTCTATATTAGGAGTTATGGACTCCAAATTTCGGATATACGGGGGCGACTATGTAGTAAAAAGCGTATAAAGGAATTTGTCTGGCAGCGTTTTGGGACAACATAAGGCAAAATAAACAAAACAAATTAAACAAAAAGATACGACATGTCGGAATTCATATTTCAAAAATAAACTAGTTTAATTAAGAATTCATACTTAACAATTTTAAAAATGAATAAACGAAATATATTATTTAAAGTAATTTTAATGTAACTAATCAGGCAAAGGTTGACTAAGGGTACTTTTCGAAGTATCAGGGTAAAGCCGACGACATTCCATAACCACCTGAAGTATAAACTGTTTTTGCTCCTCATCTTTGGTAAGAGTGCTATTGAAGTCTTGAATTAGCTTCACCCCTCTTTCAGCCGTGTCGTTTACTACCTTCATACCTCTTACAAAACTTTGAAGTTTCAAAAAATCTTTATTTGCGGACCAGTTCTTTGAGTCCTCTGTCAAAAAGTCAATTTTAACTTTAAAATATTCGAAAAAAGCCAGACTTTGATCCGAAACAAACTTCTCAAGAGAAATATTTTGAAATAGTTCTACTGCCTCGTTTTCAGAAACTTGCGAGAAGGGACATCGTGAGAAGGAACTTTTCCCAAAAATATTAAGCACAACTTTATCAATTCCAAATAATCATCTCTACGCTGTACTTTGGTTAACTGAAGACGAAGAAATTCCGAAACACCTTTTTCGAAGTCTTTTACTGAGCTCTTTACCGAATCATCCTGTAACCCTTCCATGTATTTTGACTGATCTCTGTTAGACCAATGCATTTGAAATCTTTTAAAAATGTCAGGATGAGGACCAGTAGTCGATCCCATTATGTGCTGAAATGGCGACAGGCCAAGTACTACAAATTTTTACCTAGCTGTTTTTCTATCAAGGTGCAGGCGCCTTTCATTCGTCCAGTGTTGGAGGCCGTTGTGTCAAAACACATGCCAATAATTTTGTCTCCAATACCCCATTCTTCAACGCTGTCGCAAACAGCTTCTGCCTGTCTGATACCCGTCATATTCTCTAATGCAGGGACCCCCAGCAGTTGCTAATCATCTCCTTTGCTTACTAAGATTGCCAACCGTTCAGTATATTCCTTCTGGAGAAGTTTTGGTAAAAGTTTCCCATCCCTCCAAGTCCGATTTCTTAAACCTCTCTTTGATTTTCTGTGCCCTTTGATTTCGACATGACATTCTGAGTTTCCTTACCGTACTTCTGCTAAGAGCAAGTTTCTGGACACTAGAGCCCAGACTTTCAGCTGTTGCGAAAATTATTTGCACAGCATTTCTATCAGAAATGTTGCACCTATCTAACGCAATGGATAACTTTTCCGTTATTACTTCTTTATATCCGCGACTGTATTTCCTCTTTTTACTCGCTATGTCAGATTTTTCGATTTTTCCACCGTCGGTAAATACATCGTCCGAGGCCAATTCTTCCACTTCTGATTCAGAAGAGTATGACATTTTCTATTGCAGTGAAAAAAGGAAAGAAAATTGGTGAATTTTTGGAGAAATATAAATGCCAGTAGTACTGGCCCAGTACTAATAAAAATAAATTGAGAAAAATTTTTTAGACTCCAAGACTATTTATTTCTTATATAGGTATATTCAAGGGTGAGTCTTAGCGGTATCCTTTTTCTATTAAAATTGGTCAAATTTAGTAACAACTTACCAACTATTTCTAGTGACATCTGTCGACATTGCCGCTCTTCTGATTTTGCTTTTCTTGCTTCTCTTCTTTCTTCAGCAAGAGCTGTCTTCAGATCGACACCTTCCATATGGCCCGGGCGTCCTTTCATTCTTTGATGTGCCAAAATCTCAATATCTTCCTGGTTGGTCATTTTCGAAATGGCATCTTCCACTGCTACATCAAACAAATCAGGCAGTTTAGATGTAAATGCAGTATTTTTTTCCTCTTGACTTTTTGTCTTAAGTTTTGCACTTTTGTGAAGTGCTTTCCATTCGTTATTGACTAGGTATCCTACCTTTCTCCCAGAACACAAACACTTCTTTCAGAGTGAGTTTTGCGGCATCACAGAAAGGAAGTCCAACGACACGCATGTTATAAAATAGTGACTTTAACACTTGATGTTTAGAAGGAAGCTTGTTGCCGGTTATTTGTTGAGACGAATGTCAAATTAAATAAATCTGACTTTGTGCTCGGACCCGAGCATTAGACGAGCTACTTGCCATTTTAACTTAATTATTTCACTGGTTAAATACTTTAATCTCTCTTATACCGAACTATTCACTTAGCAGATCACACTTTAAATGAGTATTTCTCTTTAAGTACTATTATAAGCGCCACGTCAATGTTAATTTGGGGATTCCCAGAATTTGTCTTTTTGCTAAATGCAAAACTAACTAGTTGATGCCAGATGGCCAATAATTCTAGAGCTGCCAGAATATTCGATAACAAAAAAGTGACGTTGAAATGTTGACAAGTGCATACCAGAGGCGTCTGAACCGAACTTGACCCGTTAAATGTTGAATATCGTCTAAACCGTATATTTTTGTGGAAAATGTGTTAGGATGGAATTTAAAGTCAATAAAGTAACCTTTCATTTAATACATAAATTATTGTAATATGTTTAATCAACCATAAGCTAAAGCAGAAAATTTACGATATTTCGTGAAAAAAAGGCAATTTTTAAAATTTCAGGGCTCTTCCGGGCCTGGAAGATATAGTCCGATTGAGCTACGACTTTTGCATTTGTATTCTTACACGTAATGGAATAATTCAAAACGTGAGCACATAAAAATTTCACAAAAAAATTTTTTGCCCTATTCACTAAAACCACCCTAATGGACACTCTAATTGGCATTGAGTTTATCAACGAATCAATATGCGCAAGATCAGTTATCTTCAACTTTTCTTGAATTTAAACATTTTGATCTTCGAGTTTCTTAAACTGGCGCCCATGGTAGTAAATTTGGGTAGGCAAAATTGGCTAAAGATTATCGATTGGATTAAGATCATGACTAAGTGCAGGCCAGTCGAGAGTAGGTATTATTTCTGGACTCCAGAAACTTTGAAGTTTTCTTAGACTGCTGTATTGGTACGTTTTGAGCTGGAAGATAAATTTTGGGATGATAAATTAATTCTCTGAGTCTATGTTTGTGAAACGAAACATACTGGATTGGTTTCCCTATAACTCATATCTGCACAAATTACAAGGGAGCCACCGCCAAAATTTCGTCGCTGACGCATACTTTTGGGAAAATCTTTGGAAAATCAATATTTGTCCGAACCAAATTGAATTTATTTTCATCGAAAAGTATTACCCCTCATCCAAAAATCTGTGTTTTCAGCGAATTTAAATCTGGCTAATTTGTGTCTTAGCAAGAGACCAAGTTTTGCATACTCTTTCCTATATAACAGTTTCAAGTCGCATTTTATTATTTCTTGAACACGACGCAACCCAATTCAGTAATAATTCCTTATCGCTGAAGTCTGTTTTAACAGAGAAAAGACGATGACAAAAGCATTGGAAAAACATTTCACGGTCACAGAACCACAGAGCAATAGACAAGAGTCTCTATCTCTCTCTTTACGCTATATCGATGACGATAAGGTAGCCATCCTTTTCATTGAGTTCAGGTTGCTGTTGTATTTTACTCTTTGGTTGGACATGAAGCGAACAGAAATAAACGGAAATGCGTATTTTCGTTCGATGCAACCAACATAAAACATAATTAAGCTGTCGTTAGTATCAATCAAGCATTATTTAAACTCAGTTTGCTGCAAGGTGTGCTTCTGGTTGCTTATCGGTCTCTCGCCTATACACTCTGTGTTCTACCATTTTCCTACTACATAATCAAGCAGCTGTGTTATGGAAACCCCTGATCATAGACTAATAGACAAGAGTCTCTATCCCTCTCTTTAGATTCTCTCGAAGACGACGAGGTAGTAGGCCATTTCATAGGGTTCGAGTTTTCTATCAATTTCCCACAACAAATTCGATCAGCTGTTTCATGGATACCCGTGGATAAAACCCATATAGGCACGACAAAAAGAGAGCTTGGTGTGCCGATGGCGGAACACAGAACAGACGCAGAGAAAAAAACCAATGAGTGTTCGAACTCACGGGCGATGTGTTACACGGTACCTGTTGGATTTCTGTGAAAACATTAGTAAATGTTACATTGGTAAATAAAAAACAGCGTTAAGTCATATGATGACGTTACATTTAAATAATATTATTACTTACAATTATTTGAAGACCAGTGCAAGCAGTTGTGTCATTATTTTCTTGCTTAATACTTTTTGTGTTATTCCCACAAAAAACAAAGAGAATGCAAAGCAACAGACATATGAACATACATACATTGTTATGTTCGTACATACCCTACATAAGTTCACACAATTTTCGTTGATCTCTTGCTATCTCATTTTTATATACGTAAGTATAACTACGTCATTATTATCTTTGCCTTTGAGAGTGCTCCACGCCCACACAAGACAATTATTCGCTGTCTCTACATCCGTGTGTGTTTTTTCTCAGTCTGACAGTCTGTGTTTCGCAGTCGGACAAATCTGTGTTCCATATAGGGGTGGGTTACCCTTAGGATTTAGGAGTATGAAAAATAGATGTTGGCCGATTCTGAGACCTACCCGATATGCACACAAAATTTCATACAAATAGATCCAGACCATTCGGAGGAGTTTAACGCCAAACGATCTGTGAAAAACTGTGTTTGGATGTGTTCACTTTGTGAGTTTAGTCCCTACCGGCGCCTATACATGTTAACACGTAAAAAAGATGACAACAGCATTTCACGATCACAGCAATAGAAAATCGTCTCTATCCCTCTCCAGTTCGAGTTGCTGTTGTATTTTACTCTTTAGTTGGACGTTACGTTCAATGCAACCAACATAAAACTAAATGTAGCTGTCAAACACAACCAATCAAACACTATTTAAACTTAGATTGCTTCTGGTTGCTTATCGTTCTCTCGCCCATCCACTCTGTTCTCTATCATCTTTCTACTACTTACTCGATCAGCTGTGTCATGGATACCCCCTGACAGAACATGACAATGCGCGAGTTTTCGATGTAGTGAGAATGGAAAAGAGAAGATTGATACTTGAGAGCCTAAGAATACAACAACAAAGAAGAAAACGATAAATGTCAAGGAAGGCATGGATGACATCAGCTGTGCATATTCTGCTGTTATCAAATAGTAATAAAGTGCAAAAATAACTTGACGCATCTTTGATTTTTGAATATGTTTTAGTGTGATTGTTATATATGCGATGTTTTTTCCACAAATATGTTCCTGTTTTTTGTATAAAATATATGTAAATCTAATTAACAGCAAAGGTACAATTAAATGTAAACGTGACACAAAATTGTAATAATAATAAATAAATTATTTTCATCAGGCTGCCTGATGAAGACAAAAATAAAATATTCAATTTATTGGCTCGAAGAAAACTAACGTCAAAAAACCCCATTGAAAATAACAATTTCAATTATGTTTAAAAATCCATATATTGATAAGATATAGCAAAATCGACATCAATTTCTTGATGTGCCAACATTAAAAATGTTTTGTTGAACTCATCAGAGGATTTAAAAATATTCTTACAACATTTTCCCACAAATTCATTCCAACATGTTAACTCCCACAAAAAAAATCATTTTTTGTACATGAGTTAAATGGCCCTTAAGTCATAGTACTTTCACTTGAAATCCAGAATACAATAGCTCTTCCACTGGCGCTGATATATCAATTACAGTTCCACGCTTTGAACAGAAAATAACAGGCTTTTATTATTACAATCAATATCGAAATCATTGTACTGTCATTAACATTCAGGTATGGCCGGCGTCATCTACGTTTTTATGGCTGTGGGAGTCTACGACATGGAAAAGGTGTAAATATTAATGGCAGACAGACAAAGAGGCAAATAAATGCTTCTTCTTGTTTTGTATTGTTGTAAAGGATAACACAGAGTGGCAAAGTCATTAAACTACCATCCTACTATAGATGATTTTAACTATTCAACCACTTAAACAGACAAAGACTTTGGCTGAATTTGTATTGAGTTATAGGCTTCGTCAGTACGGCCGGGAATGTTACGAAGCGACCTTGAAAGATAGACACCTATGCTATCCAAAAGCTGTGAAGGAATATTAAGGACTACCGCGATTTTATGAAGTCAGCTTTCAAGTCAGTTCAAGTCAGCTTTTCTTTAAATGATGAATAACAGCACCACGTCACAATGTAAACGAAAGTGTGGAAGGGGATGCAAATTTATCGATTCATCGTCGGTCGTTGGAACTGAGGCTCTGTCCGTGCACAAAGTAAAAAATTTTGCGTAAAGATCTTGGTCTAAGCCTGTATAAGATCCAGGTGGTGCAGAAATTAAAGCCACGGACCATCATATGCGTCGTTCTTTCGCCCATTGGGCTGTAGAGCAGTTGGAAACTGACCCGATGCTTTATCGCAAACTTATGTTCAGCGATGAGGTTAATTTTTGGCTTAACAGGTTTGTGGATAAACAAACACTTCAGACTCCATTACATGCAGAAAAATTCACCTGGAAAATTCACGATGGAATCATCGAACCCCATTTCTTAAAAAGTTAAACCGGAGCTCGCGTTACGGTCAATGGAGACCGTTACCGCACCCTGGTCTTTGATTTTTTGTTTGATAATGTGGATGACGTTGATGCGGGTGAGATATGGTTTCAATAGAATGGCGCTACGTATCATTTGGCGACCGCAACCTTCGATTTATTGTAATCAAAATTTAGCGATAAGTTGATGTCGAGAAATAGGCCTGTCAATTGGCTTCCAACGTCGTGCGATCTGACATCTCTTGAGTATTTCCTGTGGGGCTACGTGAACTCAATGATGCTGTGGAAGCCACAATTGTTCGTGTTGTTCGCGACATACAGCCAGAAATGGTCGAACTATTGACCGAACTATTGACCCAAAATTGGACGTCCAGAATGCCTTTCATCATGAACAGTCGCAGTGGTAATTTTCAGATATTAATGTCATATATCGGTCTTTCGAATAAAAAAGTTTTTGACTAAAATTTAATTGTTTGTATTATTTTTTACAATTTCAATTTTTACCGGCCTTAAATAAACATTCCTCCAATTAATTTCCCCCCTAAAGTATGATGTGGTTTAGTTCCCCATTTTGTAATTATTTATACATATATAGGAAATAATATTGTCATTAAGGCATTCGAAAATTCGCATTCAATGCATTTTAAATTAATAGAAAAAATTTTATTAGGTTCGTCACAACTTCTAATGCGTTACTGAAAACCTCTTGATCGATTGTGTCAAGCGCTATTTCAGCTGTGACAACTTCCAATGCTGTTGTTATAACTTCTAATTTGCTTCTGACAACCTACAACTCGGTTTGGCAAACCTCTAATTCGGATGTGATGACCTCTAATGCAGTTAGCACAGCCTCTAAATTCGGTTATGGAAGCCTCTAAATTTAGTTACGGTTAATTCCGTTGCCTAAACTGCATTTTTCTGAGGGCGTACCTTACACAACCTTGTTCTAAAAAGTTATTTTATTCGAAACACGACTGTGACACTAGAGCGATGTCTAGTTGAAACTACCAGAAGGTTAAGGAGAGTTCGTTCGACTCCAGAAGTATCAAGTGGCGTTGCATAAAATTACAAAATGAGTATATGCAAGTACAAGTTTACGTAAAATTAAAAATACTGTATATAAAACTATAACAAGTGTACACAATATTACACGTGTGCATAAAGTACTTAATGTGAACACAAAAGGTATAAACGAAACTGCCACGTGGTAAACAAAATCGTGTACACTAGTGCAAAAAGTAAACACAAAACTAGAAGAAGTTGACACAAAAGTACAAAAAGTTTACACAAAAGGACCAAGTACCGATTGGCCGGATAGGATTTCATGGAAAAAAATATACTAAGTCCACTAAACACATTGCGGCAAACAAACAAACATACTTACATTAAACCAGCGTCTCATACACCACCTATCACTGTACAAGACGAACAGAAAGGATTTCATTACGATTTCATCAAAGGAATCACGAGACAAACACAACCAAAGCAAATAAAACCACATTGACAAACAAGTCAAAATGAAGGTGTACACATATGAAATATCAATGCACACAAAATTATACAATCGAACCAGGAATGTGCGATTAATAGATTAATTAAAGTGTTGATTGATCGATATTGTAATCAGTTAATCGTAATGATTAATCATAACTTTGATTAACCAGAGCTTCGATTAATCAATTAATTTGAATTGTAGTTAATTATACTAAAGTAATTGTATTCATGATTCATATAATTTTTTGAAAATAATTAATTTATAATTTTTAAATATAAAATAATTAATAATTTTTATTTTTGCAATACGTGAAAATTTGTGGCCGATTTCTTGACCGAGTTCCAATATTGCCTTATCTTAGGGTTAGTTAGATCTAGTTCGAAAATGAGAATTCGGGCTATAACTTGGTCTGGTACTTCCCCGTTTCTTCACATTGGGGAACTATCATAGAACTAGAGCTAAACCCAGAGCCAGGAGCTAGGCAAAGAACATAGTTCCGAACTGGCACTCTGTTTCGAGTTCTAGAACCGTGTTTTCGTGCATTGTTTTTCAAACTACTATAGAATTTTTCAATTGAGTTTTCTTTTTGATTGTGATTTTGACGGGGTTAAATTTAATACATATTTCGTGAAATCTTGAATAGAAGGCATTATTTATTTTACTTTTGTATTATACTGTATGTATACTATTAACGTCATATACACTACGGGTAAATCTCTGCATACAGTAGAGGCCGACACACGTATCACACCGGCGTCAACCAATTGCATACTACCTGATGCCATGAACCGAAGAGCGATAAGCAATTTCTGTTCAGGATGTTGTGGTGCGGGGGTTACCAATTACAATACCATTAAAATTGTGCGTTTGGTGAGACAAAATCACTGGAAAAAGTCCACATCATCCCAATTGTTAATATTTGCACGCATAGGTAAATAATATGGGCATGGAATAAGTCCCAAGACATCATCATCGCATTTAGTCGAAAACACCACCATTAACCATTGAGTTATTTATTTTCTCAAGATTGCAGAAACAACTATTATTTTAACTCAAAATTTTTAAAAACAATTATGTTTTGTTATATATAACATATAAACCAAAGTACTAGACCGGGGGGGTTAATAAATTAAATTGACTAAAACCAGGGGTTAGGGGTGCTAGCACTACGAAATCCTGGTGCCAGGAAAGGCAGAGAGCTAACAAACACTACTTCCAAAATCGCTGTGCCATGCCGTTAATTCTCGTTGAAAAAATGATACGGAGTTTCATCTCTAGTTCTAGCTCGAGTTTTATCGAATCGAAGTGGTACAACTCGGCCAAGAAATCGGCCGTCAGAGTAAAGAATGTTGTTGACTAAATTTAAACTGCGAAAATCTAAAAATATAAATTTAAAAAAATAGAGAATATATATAAATCGCCTGTGACTTCGTCCAACCACTACTTCGTCACCTACCACTACATATTTTGGCCAAATTCCATTGAGATATTCGTCAAACTCGCAATTCTACTTATAGAGTCAAATTTATTCTGGAGTTAATTCCATTTTGACCTAATTGATTCGAAATAACTTTCTTTATAAAGTAAGGAAGCATTGAAAAATTACAGTTTCCAAGAAAATTGGTTTCTTTCAAGAAAAGAACGACAAACGACGCTCCGAAGGAAAATTTTTGCAAAACTACCAAAAGTACAAATGATCATAGCATTCGGCGTCGGTGATTTCTTCAGGATAGCCGACATCATCATTCGAATTTAGACCATCGTAGAACCACATCTCGTTGTGACCAACATATTTCTCAGCGAGTTCCTTCACGTCTTTTAGTTTAGCAGGTTTCACTGTTAGAGGACCACTGTATACCTGTTGCAGACTTTCGAGAGTCAGCGATGTCTCATTTCTAGTGTCATGGATTTTTACGCTATGGGCTACCTGTATGCCCACAGTAAAGCTGCAACTGATTGTTCCGTGTGTAACGGCCTCCATATCAGAAATGAAAACTCTGTGTTTAGTTATGGCGTACTTACACTCCGTTTCACTTATTTTAAGGCACTAAAAATTCGATATTCAGCAGCCTGTATCTTTTGCAATATGTAACCGATTGCATAATTTTAAAATGGAAATGGAAGCTAGACATCTTGAGATATTAAAAAAAATTATGACAATAGTGGTTTCTTAACTAAGGAACTTTGTTTGAGCAATTTATAAAAAAAAAGTCCAAAAATGTGCTATTTTTCGGTTCACTTGAATAAATGCACTTTCTTATTTTTTTATTATTTTTAAAGTAAGCGATGATTTTTTGTAGGGAGCGTTTGTTTATTACAATTTATTACATCTTAATCATTTTACGAGTCACAATGGCAAAACAAAAAATATATTAATATGGAATATTTTGTGCCTTTAAATAAGTGAACCGGAGTGTATCTTGCATACCATTTGATTTTCTAATGTAGGGAGCTTTCAAAAAAGACTCACGGAAAGTTCCAACAAAGTCGAGTGTCATTGACCTGTCCACATGTACAACTGAATACCTTTTGCACGTATTTTGCAATATTCTCACTTATTCGGAAGGAAGAAAAACTCTTTCAGTTTTTCTTAATTTGTTTTCTATAATCCCAAACGCGTTTGTAACATACATCACCGGATGGTACTCTAGGGGGAGGCATGTTCTGTTGGTAGGCCATGTATATTGCTTCTGCTTCCTCATGCTCTCCACCCTACTTATGCTTTCCTTTCATATCCTCGAAGAAAGTCTCCGCCTTTTTTATGTGCAGCTTCCTCTCTGATTCAATGTTTTTTCTATCAATATCGGAAAGCGTACTCGAAGAAAGCTTCTTTTGAAATTGACACGTATCAGATCGGGGACAGTCGAAGTGGAGATTAAAATTTGCATTGAACCATGAAGCATGATTTTCATATTCAGTTCAGGGGAGAAGTATTTCCTCTGATGATTGTCATTTCGGCTGTAATATGATTGCCTTTGGCTGGCTGGTAAGCTCAGAATTTGATCATGAACTTTGATGATTGTCTCATCTGAAGCTTTGTTGGGACGATTAGTGTGTTTACTGCTGGTGTGTTCTGGTTTTGGTGTGACAGCTCTTTCTTTCGAAATTTCTTTCGCTATAAGCTCAAAACGTTTTTGAGAGACTCCATGCGAAGCATGAAACGCTTACCTGTAATCCTTAGTGTTATTGCTGCCTTCTAGGGCTTAATAGGTCCGAGGTCTCCTTCTTTGGTACATACTGGCCTGACGAAGCACCACTGAGCAAATCATTTTCACTGTTTGACATACCTTCAGCCATCAAAAACGTATAGGACATATATAAATGCAAATTTAACTTTACCAATAATAAGGCATTGACATCTTGACAACTGTCTTGATAAATGGGGATTTTAGTGTTGCCATACACGCAACTACGATATGAGGGTATAACATTAAGGGAGAAACCGACGAGTAATGCATGTAGTATTTCTAAGTAAAGTGGTGAAACGCGGTAAAGTCGCTTACTGCAATACTTTGGATTTTTAGCTAAGTCTCGAGTGTCGGCCTATGTCGGTTAAAATGCATTCACCTAAATTTTAGAGATTGGGATATGGACCGTCTGGTAGATGATGCTATCGTTGGCAAAATTGGAAACCTGGGTCATCCTCCCTTCACTGCCATAGTGTTGTGTGTCGCAACTGCGCACAAAATTTTTTGCATACTTTCGTTATTTTCCTGAATAAATAAACATATCTAGAGAATTAACCTTCGACGCTGCTTCCATTGCTTCATTAAACTTATTTAATCCTGGCAATACAAGTACCTAATCCTTTTTTCTAGGTAAACATTTACACTTATAGATTGTATTGTTACGAGTCTTTCTTAAACCTTGAGGTATTATGAAGTTCCAATTTGCCCTGCCCAACTATTTTCAAATTAAGGTCAAATGACAAACTTCAAGCTCCACCAATTCTTTCCGGGAGAGCTAACAAATTTCAATTGAAACACTTCGCTAATATTGTTCGATATTAGTCGTCCCTATTTGAGAGTCCTACCAAACCCAAAAGAAATGGCATAAACATTAATGATCGCTTTTATATGACTCGTCATTTGCTACGGTGGCTTCGAACCTTAAGCATTTGTGTTTGATTGTTCACTTTAGTCTTTCTTTTGAATTTATGTATTTTCTCACCGCAAAAGATGTGTCGCTCGTCTGGTTGAGAGTTAAACGTCCTGAGGTGAAATTAATTTACGCACTTTCTTTAGCAATTGTGCGTAGCAAATTAAAACAATGGAAATAATTACACGTGGTGTTAATGATGAAATTGATGGTGGCAAATGAAGACTTTCAACGATTTGCCAAATCATTTAAGTGCAATTAAAAGGAAATTCCATAAAAACTGATAGAGTTGTCAGGGTAGGTGCAGAAAGGAGGAGCCCAGTGTTTAGTTGTATCCAAAAAGAGATTATACTATATAGAAATAGTAATCGAGTGCTTTGTTACACATAAGGTTACACTCATATAAACCTACACTACAAGCTTGTAAATAAAATATATTCATCGCAACATTGAAATATATTCATGGCGGCAATAAGTTGTAGTCATGAACACAATATATTTACTAGGCGTAAAAGAAACCGTGTGTCTTATTCGGCGGTATGAAAACTCATCCAAAAACAAATTGAAAAATTACCCAAATTCAAAATCGCCAACAAATTAATGAAAAATGACCCACAAAAAACACGAAAATTCGTGGAAAGATATGAGATATATTTCATAAAGTCGCCCACTCCTATTGCCACAGAAATAGATTTCCCGTAGGGAAAACCACCACAGGGTTCTTTTTTATATACACATTCAATAATTTAATTTCCAATAATTTTTTTTATTTCTATTGCGGTAATTGGTGTTAAACGCGAGCGAGCGCTACAGAAACATAATTACACGCTGAAAAATTTGTCTTTTTTTGGTGTTTGGATGCAAATATAACGTGTTTGTTGCATGTGTGCAAATCTAGTACATTTGTGTCCAAACACATTGTGTTTACTACTCAATATAAAATGTTTCGGACACAATGATTACTAGGTTATAATATATGTATTTTGTTACCAAAATGTGGCGTTGTTTGTTGAAAACTGTTGAATACCAAACCGTAACAGAAAATAAAGATACTAAAAGCAGCAGATCTTCAATTCACAAAAAACAATGTTTAGAAATATGCACATGGTTCCTACAATTTGTTGCTGGGGCCAATATTTTTCTGCATGTACGAATTTTTGATGGGCTGAAATGGAGGATATGAATTTGGATAATCTATGGTTCCAGCAAGATGGCAGACCATGTCGCACAGCTCATTCAACAGTCTATCTTTTGCGCACTACACAGAAACAAATATGTGTGTAGTGCTAAAAATATAATTTAATTTTTTCAAAAAATTCAATTAAATATTAATTGAATCCATTAAATTTTTAATCATATTTAAAATTTATTTTTTGAGTTTACAACAGTACTTGGAGTTGGCAAGGCGCAAATCTACGGCGCTAAAAATGTATAATTTTTGAGTGCATTATCGAATTTTTGCTGTGACTCTTTCTAAATTAATATAAATATGCATGATATGTTCTTAACA
The DNA here is from genome assembly GCA_963931995.1 of Phaonia tiefii. NCBI lineage: Eukaryota > Metazoa > Arthropoda > Insecta > Diptera > Muscidae > Phaonia > Phaonia tiefii. The sequence goes on along the minus strand of OZ008369.1, from coordinate 100,235,342 downwards.
AACCTTAATATAAACAATTTTTGTAAACAAAAATAGTTGTGATAAAGTAATTTACAGAAAGTTGAATTTTACAGCGCCGTTGGGAGGCAATATGTGTGGCGGCTGAGTCACCAGCCGTTGTCGTTACTTTTCGTACGGCTCTAGTCTTTGATGTACAACACTGTTGTTATTTATTGTTGATTGAAATATTTTATTTTGTGACCTTAAAGAATATTAGTGTTAAATTGTCTTGTTTCATGATTAAAACTGCGTTTGTTGTAATTGTGTTTAATTGGCAAGAGTTTTTGAATAAATTTTATTGGAAATGAATAATTGGAATAATTACAAAAGGGCGCATAAAACAACACACACACTAGGTAGATTGTTTAGTAAAACCAAAGATAGAATACATAAATTTTATAGATCTAATATAGTATACAAAATACCTTGTGCAGGAAATAATAGTGAAAGTTGCAATATGGTACAACTAAAAATAAACTTAAGACTAGAATTACAGAACACAAATCAGATCAAAAATATAGACACATCTCAACACACAAAACTGCATTATCATCACACTGTGCAAAACTAAATCATTTTCCAAACTTTCAAGATACGTCAGTGTTGAATAGAGAAAATAATTATAAACGTCGTTTTATGTTAGAAATATTACAGATAATAAGGACTCCAATAGCGAAGAGAATAAACTTTAAAGCAGATACGGATAATGTAGCACAGAATTATAGACATTTAATTAGTAAAATGTAGAACATTTCACCGAAAATTGTTTGATGTATCATTGAATTTGTCACTAGGTAACATTTTTAATATATCAGGATGTAACTTGTTGAATTTGCCATTATGTACATATTTTTATCAACCAAATTATTTTTCTGGCTATAAATTAGAGAAACTATTTCTACACAAAAATTTTTCGGGCTGTAACTTAGAACATTTTTCATGTGACAAGAAAATGTCTTCAATTGTTTAATTTTTTCAAATTTAGTTGTTTTTAGATCCTCATTATTTTTAAAGTTGTAATCTCCATTAAGGCTGTAAGAGATCATGTTTTATCCGGTTAGTGAAAAAAATGTAAACGCCGCGGGTGGGATTGGAACTCACATTCGCTGGACGATCGCTTCGATGTTTGTGAAGCATCATCTTCAGCTGCGTCTAGCCCGTTAAGCCACTGCGGTGTGTATTAACACAAGTCACTAACCGAAGACATTTATTGATTGTGTGCAGAGTGATTGTTGTCGCTACTTACACATTACCTTCCTACTTACACGCACTGATGCAGAAGTTTTGAAAGTTATATTAATAGAACGAACTATTCTAATCGTAGTTGTCTCGTTCTGTTTTGGTTTGCCCCTACCATATGTTTCAAATTTAGTTGGTTTTAGATCTTCGTTAAGTTTAAAGTTGTAATCTCCGTTATGTTTAAAGTTGTAATCTTTTTAATTTATTGTTATTGTTGTTTTTTCAAATGACATGGAAAAAATTTTGTTTATCAATTGTTTTCGTTTCTAATTAATAATTGTGTTTATCTTCCTGACGATGTTATCCAAAGGGTAGCAAAATATTGAGGAATAAAATTAATTGAAAATACGACCAAACGCTCGAACAATTTAATTTTGGAATACAATACGAAACATCGCATCAATCATCACTTATTCAATACAATTAAATTCAGATCAACTCAATTCAATTCAGTTCAATTCAATTCAATTATATTCAATTCAATTAAATTCAATTCAGTTCAAGTCAATCCAGTTCAATTCAGCTCAATTCAATTCAATTCCATTCAAATCAATTGAATTCCATTCAATTCAATTCAATTCAACTCAATTCAGGCAAATTTAATTCAACTCAATTCAACTCAATTCTATTCTATTCAATTCAAATCAATTCAGTTCAGTTCAATTCAATTCAATTCAGTTCAGTTCAGTTCAGTTCAGTTGAGTTCAGTTCAGTTCAGTTCAGTTCAATGCAATTCAGTTCAGTTCAATTCAATTCCATTCAATTCCATTCAACTCAATTCATGTCAATTCAATTCAACTCAATTCAGGCCAATTTAGTTAAATTCAATTCAATTCAATTCAATTCAATTCAATTCAATTCAATTCAATTCAATTCAATTCAATTCAATTCAATTCAATTCAATTCAATTCAATTCAATTCAATTCAATTCAATTGAATTCAATTCAATTCAATTCAATTCAATTCAATTCAGTTCAATTCAATTCAATTCAATTCAATTCAATTCAATTCAATTCAATTCAATTCAATTCAATTCAATTCAATTCAATTCAATTCAATTCAATTCAATTCAATTCAATTCAATTCAATTCAATTCAATTCAATTCAATTCAATTCAATTCAATTCAATACAATTCAATTCAATTCAATTCAATTCAATTCAAATCAATTGAGTTCAATTCAATTCAAATCAAATCAATTCAATTCATTTGAATTCAAATAAATTCAATTCAGTTCATTTCAGCCCTCCAGTTCAGCCATTAATGTAGATATATAACACAGTACGACAGTGGTTGGTACACATGAGAAATGTTAACAGAATATGAAAATAGGCTTAAAATAAAGAAATACGTGTCTCGGCGTTTTGCTGTAGCACGTCAGAATTTTGAGAAAATTGATTTTAAGCTTCGAAGGACCATGGAGGTTGACTTGTAATGTAATACTATTATAAAACGTTCTATAAAAACAGAATGGGTAAACCGATTTTGAAAAGGGAATTAAATTTGGATTTTTTTTTTATTATTTTTATTATATTTTTTCTTTCGCTAGATGGCGCTTTATTTTTCATGTAAATTTAAAAAATAACCAAAAATGTAATGTAATGTAAATGTAATGTAAAAATACAAAAATGAATATGAAATCTTAACTATATTTTGTGTTACAAATGTTGGTCAGTTACATTACATTACATTTTTGGTTATTTTTTAGTTTTACGTGAAAATTAAAGCGCCATCTAGCGGATAAAAAATTGTTTTTTAATAAAAAAAACAGTAGACAGTTGTCCGAGGCCTTCGGCCGCGGACTGTCCCTGCAGGCTGTGTCAGAGACACGGCCATTAAGTTTAACGTAGAATACGCCATCCGATAAGACAGAAAACATATATAACAATAAATGATAAATAACATAAGCAAATGAATTTATTTATTTGATAGTTACTTTTGATAATATACATAAGCTTATGGTAGGAAAAAAACGATAAATATGTTTTTAAATTAAAAGAGTAGGGATAAATGATAAATAACAGACGCAAATCAATTTGATTTTTATTTTAATATACTAAACGTCAACTGTCAGCTGCTGTCAAACAGCTCCAAGCAGCATTTTTATTTTGCTTACTTGGCAGCACTTTCATTTAACATAAAAATGTATGAATTAATTTTTTTATATATTTTTTATAATTATATATCCATGTTAAATTCAAATTCACATTTAGCATTTTGTTTCACTTAAATACATAAGTAAATATACGAAATTTCAAAATTTCATCAATCAAAACAACAGACGAAGGTTTGTGTCCACACTGAAACAGCAGCATAGTTTGTGTTCACGCTACAAACTCAAACACTCAACCAAACACCACACATATGTTTGAGTGTATGTGTTTAAACAATTTTCATTTGAGAAATTTAAATATTAGGAAGATATCAAGCAATATGAAATGTATATCAAACGAAAGATAACATCTTCATTTACCTACAAAAAAATTTTTAAAAAAAGTTATCTCGCCGTTTCCTCATAATCAATGAAATAAAGATTACAACAATAAAAATCTGACATGACTCCCTATACCGTAAGGTAAGACGTATTCTACGCCAAAAAATCCAAATTTAATTCCCTTTTCAAAACTGGGTCAAGCATTAAAATCGGTTCACCCATTCTGTTTTTATAAAACATTTTATAATACTATTACATTGCAAGTGAACCTCCACGGTCCTTCGAAGCTTAAAATCGATTTTCTCAAAATTCTGACGTGCTACAGCAAAACGCCGAGACAGGTATTTCTTTATTTTAAGCCTATTTTCATATTCTGTTAACATTTCTCATGTGTACTCAAAAAAATTAAATTTTGTCGCACTGTGTAATTAACGCCACACCGAAAAAATATAAGGTCACATTTTTGGGAAATATATCAGGAAATGCAAACCTTTAACACGTACTTTTCGACAGGGATGCATTAAAACTCCCTCCTGAAGGATATTTTAAAAATATTTGTTGTTGTAGACAAAAAGAGGAGAAAGTGTTTAATAATGCCAAGATTTTCCTCTTTCGTTTAGTATCCATATCGGCATCGCTGAACGAGTATAAACGCGTTTAATGTTTTTTTTTTAATCTTGGTTATACTTTGATAATTTAAAGTTCTGCTGAAGCATAAAATTACGTAGAAAAACTTAATATTTTGTTATACATTCAAGACTCTCAAATTTCCTGTGCACATTGACTTGTCTCTTTATGAAAGATATATATATATATATAGATTTTTGTCACAAGGTCACATTTTGGTTTGCAGTAGTTAACAATATTATGTAACGTAAATAACAAAGCTGATAATAATTAATTAATTGTAATGATTAATGACTTTTCCAATTACAATTTGTGTTGAATAAAATTTTATATTATTTAAACTTTTCCTTTTTGACTAAAATCACAAGAGACTTTTACAGGCACATGAAACATTTCATACACACATATATATATATACGTACAAGAGAATTCGTCCAGACGCAAAATATAGCCATTTGTTGGTATAAGATATATTAGGCTTCCACGATTGGTTTCAAATCGTTTCAATCATATTAAATAAAAATCTATAAATATGTATTCGGTGAATTATTATAAAAACACAAGTTTTTAATATTTTTTCAATTTCAAACAGCATCCAACACAAGTAACAGATTTCTAGCACACTCATATACATAGTTATATGGAAATGTATGTTTGTGCATGGATTTGACATCATATAGGCAGCAGTGTAAGAACATTTCATATCCAATTGATTCTTCCATCAATCATTCAACTTTGATCCAGCTGTCTGTATCTTTGAAAACAGAAACCTCATATCTGTTCCTAATACAACATCGTCTGCATGTCCCTTTTGTAATTTTAATTTTGTTCGACAATTTCGAAAGTGCTATTCATATTGTTCATGAAAATGCAGAGCTGTGCTTTTGTTTTGCCCTGATTCGCTCATACAGATAGTAACGTAACACAAATATCCTTAGAGATTATCTATGTCGAACGAAAACACAAGGATTTTCTATAAACAGTCAGAGGTAAAACTGTTTGTTCAAGACATATTAAGCGTGTGTTTTTATTCCCCGCTAAAAGTCGCTTAATATCGCTTAGCTCATCATGCAAGTTGGTAGGAAAAATTATTTCAACTGGGGCTAAAAAATAGGCCGATTGGTTGATGTCAATTACTTGTTCCATAGCGCATTTTGCCCGAATTTATTCTAAACAGCAAATTCTAAGGAATTGATATTGCCCAGCAAAAAATATTGGAAGTATTTCCATGGGAATCAGTTTTGCACTAGTTCCAGAAATTAGGTATAAACGATTTATCTACCTCCAAAGAATGCATTTTAAACTATTTCCAAAAAGTTGTTATGAAAATGTTTCCAGCAAAACTTATACTTTCCGAAGATGCAGTAAACCGCACCATTGACTGCGGATTTTGTTCCAATTTATTAACACTTTTGAGAATTATTTTTCAATTGCTTCCTTACCAAGAGAAAAACATTATTTCTTTAGCATTAATGAAAATGTAGATACAAAAATTAAATTTTTTAAAGACTATGAGGACTAGTGAAAAAGTGAAGAGTGCTCGATACAAAAAAGTGTTTCCATCCAAAGCCAAGCGCATGTAAAATTCACTAGTGTTGATACAGTTTTTCACTGATTCCGGTTCCTCGCTCCTATTACTTTTTGTACTTCCTTGGAAGCAATGTTTTTGCTGGGTGTATTCAAAAGCATTTTCGGTAGAATCTAATTTTCGCTATCAAAATCTATCGCCTTATTAAATTTGGAAGTCGTGACGCAAGTTATTCAGATCATGGGTCTAGTATTCACGTGGTTGTATTCATTATATACAAAACCCCCAGTGAAAGAGACAACGGGCTATGTTGACTTTGAGGAAATTCGGGGTCAAATCCCATGAACTCAGTGTTAGATACGCACGCCTTCAAATCGCTTGTGCAGAATCAAATTTTATCTAAAAGAAATTAGTTATAGATTCGAATCGCTCTCCGTTGCGGGTGATAACAATGCCATCATCATTCTCACAGAAGTTCGGACCGATTATTCTGTCGCACAGTGGTTCAGAATTGAGTTCGATCGGTCGGTAAGTAAGGAGTCAACATCTATTTCGAGGTACTAAGATTAAATATGGGATAATTGGCTATATTTTATACAACATTCCCAAGTTGACTACTTTGACTATTGCAATATCTCCAAAACGGTACGAGATACAGTTCAAAAATTTCGACTAAAGACATAAAATTTTTTCGATTTTCAAATTTAGAATTTTCAATAATTCGAAAACAAAATCGTATGCACTACGAAGAATTACGTTAAAAAATGTTCCAAAGCATAGAAAGAAAAGAACAAAATTTTTGTTTTCTTTAAAATCGAAGACTAAGAAAATAATATTTTTTACCGATGAACACGAAATAACCTCCTTTTTCGATTAAATGCATCGTTTAGGAGTTCTGAGCATTTTGATACCGGTCATCAGGAAATAACGTATTTTTTAAATTTAGGGCCCGTTCTGTTTCAAGTTGACCACAACGCAATCCATTCTGCTATATGAATTTTACAGCTTACTAAAAAAAATGGTTTCCCATTACATCCCATGAAGGGAAGGGGGAGGGCTTCTCACATCCAGTGAGCTGTGCGCTTTCTGGGTTTACACTTACTGATTGGGACCTACAGTTTTACACCGATTCCGAACTGTATTTTTGAGAAGCCTTTTCATAGTAACAAATTAGTAAGTTACAACAACAACAATAGTTAAAAAAAAAAAACAATAAATATGTAAATTTACAGAACTAATAAAAACTTACGAGAAAATTGACAAAACATTGGGACAATCATGAAATAAAAATTTGTGTTTTATTTGCATGGATCTGATCGACTAGTAAGCTCAAATATCCCACATACAAAAGCATCACCAAGAAACCACTAGTGAAATCAACAATTTAAATTTAAACTTAATTTACTATTTTTTTCTAAAAGGAATAAATATCCACACCAAATTGCATGTTTCTAGGACGATCGCAATTTCTTTGATTTATTGCCACGCCCATTTCTACTGCTCAAAAATTAGAATTTTTGAGAACGAATTGCAACGTCAGCTAAGACGTCTACTTCACAAGGCGAACAACCACGCCAAATTTCAACATCCTATCTACATATATCCGGTTGTTCAGGGAGCTGATGACCAAGCAGTCAGCCACCAAGCAATTTTATATATGTTGCAAAACACATGAATTGTCCAGGCGAAAAATAAAAGTTAACCGATTTTTATAAAACGAACTATTATCATTTTTGACCAAATTTGCGTAGTATTGCCAGACTTCAAAGTTTATGAGTTTTGTTATATGTATATGCCTGCTTTTATTCCTTAATATTATTAGGGAAACGTAGCGAGTGTTTTAATGTAAAACTTGATTATTGAAGCATTTTTTTAAATGCATTTCAATACAATTGTTTATTTTGGAGAAATCAAAAATGTTAACCCTTAAATCGAGAAAACAAATTGCCCATATTTGGAAATCGGCACATATTATTTTTATTCTGTTGTTCGACCTTTTCTTTATCAATAAATAATCAATATTCTTCGAGCTTGAGGTCAGATTTGCTGTTGATGTATTTATTTTCCTCGATATTTCGCTACTTCTTTGTGTAGCATCATCAGGAGATATAAACAATATTTAACAATTGAAAGAAAATAACAATTGTGAAAAATTATGTCAATTTAAAAATGTTCAAACAAATTTTCCCACCTTTTTTCAAAATTTTCTGAAGTTACATAAACAAAAATAATGTTCGTAAAAAGTTCATATAAATGTTCACCCAAAGAAAAATATTAGATTGATAAACAATTTGTGCTTAAATGGTTCTACTTTTTACTAATTAAATGCCTGTAAATTTGGGCTACATTATCTGTATCTGTTTTATAGTTAATTCTTTTCAATGTTGGTGTAGTAATTATTTGTAGCATTTCTAACATATAACGACGTTTATAATTGTCCTCTTTACCTAAAACCGCTGTATCCTGAAAGTTTGGGCAATGATTTAAACTAGCACAATGGGATATTAATGCTGTTTTCTGTGTAGAAATGTGCCTGTATTTCTGATCTGATTTGTGTCCTGCAATTCGTGTTTTTAGTTTATTTTTTGTAGTCCCTACATATACTTTGTTACAAACCTCGTTGTCATTTCCTTTACATGGTATTTTATATACTATATTACACATATCAAATTTGTCCAAACTGTCCTTTGTTTTACTAAATATTCTGTGTTATATGTTTTTGTGTGCTATCCTATAATTCGTGTCGTCAAATATTTTCGACTTGGCCAACCTATCTGTTATTCCACGTATGTACGTTATTGACTTGTAAATTTTCGGCTCATCTGTAGTAGCCCTGTTCGGTTGTCCTTTATCCTCAAATTGCTTTATCAGTCTGTTGGTAAGATGGTTCGGGAAGTTGTTGTCCTTGAGAATGCTTCTTATCCTTTCCTTATTGACCTTGTGGAATTCTACATCACTTGTAGTCAAAACGCGTTCTATTAAATTTTTCGCCGTATTTATAATCACGCGTTTTTGATGTTTCGGGTGGAAGTTGATTATTCTTCCTGAAGACGTTGCTCTCTGATACCAATTAATTGTTAAATTTCCCCTTTCCTGACCACCAATGTGTCCAAATACGGAAGTTTTCATTGTAAATTTAATACTAGAGTGGAAATTGTAAAAAACATTCAAAATAGTATTTATTTCGCCCTCTGAAACGACACAAAATAAATCGTTTACATATTTTGTCAAAATTTTTGGTTTTATATCCAATTTTTCGATACAAGAGTCCAGTAAATTTTCCATAACGATGTCAGCAACTATTGGAGAAGCTGGTGAAGCCATTGGGAGTCCCTTTTGTTGCAAATATATCCTCCCATCAAGTTGGTAATATCGGTTATCCACAATACAAAATCCTAATATATCTTAAAATAAAGATTTATTAATGTCTGTATGTTGCTGTAATGTGTTCCATTTTTCCTCTATGATACTGATAGCTAAGTCTACGGGAGCACTCGGGAAAAGAGATACTACATCAAACAAAACTATAATTTCGTTACTATTAATCTTCTGGTTCTTTATTCTGTCCTTAAATTGTATTGCATCTTTTACATTATATTTCGAATTTTCCGTTATCTTTTTAAGGATGTATCTCCTGATGATGCTACACAAAGGAGTAGCGAAATATCGAGGAAAATAAATACAACAACAGCAAATCTGACCTCAAGCTCGAAGAATATTGATTATTTATCGGCACATATTTTTAAATTGCATTTTTTATCAAACCTAACACCTCGTATGGAATACATGCAAACATTAGAGGGGTGTTTTTTGAAATTCCTGAATATTCCGATTTTAAATTCCATTACATTAAATAATTATAATAATAATAATCTGATATTAATAGAAATATTGTAAAAGTTAAATGTTTTGTCTACAAGACTTTGTTTTCATTTACAAAATCGTAATAAAGAACGTCACTACAATCCCGAGCGCTAAACTAAATTAGAGAAAGTTTATGCGTTAATCCTTATGGCAGAATACTAAGTATATGACCAATCCAAGTACATTTTTGATACGTATATCCACATGGATAGGACGTTTCCAGAGTACTTCATATGAAATTGTCCAGGGCCAGCAGATACTAGACATCTCCAAGCGCATGAATACACAAATAGTAAGCAGGACTATTTTATTTCAATTCAAGTAGTGTCAAGAAAAAAACACACAATATATAGTATAAAGGATGTTTCAGTAACATTGCACTTTTTAAATTAAGTGTAATTTTTATTGTGCAACTGTCAGCTTTGAAATTTGGCAGCTGTCACATATGTTTATTGCAGTTATTAAAACTAGAGCCCTTTACGAAAGTACACCGCGTTATAATTGTGCAAATTTATTACAAAAATTTGAAAAGTTATGCTGAGACCGCTCGCCAACTTCGAAGAATTTTCAGTCAAGAAATTCCACTTAATGTGTCAACCATTTAAATAATGGTCGAAAAATTTGAAGAAACTGGATTGGTTATGGACAGTAACACTCCAATGCGTCCACTTACGGGTCAGTCTCCTGAAAATATTGCTGCTATGAACGAGAGTGTCGCCTAAACCCCGAAAATATCAATTCGGCAGCGACTTCAAATTTCACGAAGCTCTACGCATCGAATTTTGACAAAAGACATCCCCCTTCATGCGTGCTCAAACCAGCAGACCAATGGAAAGCACCGGCAATTCGTTCAGTGGGTAATGAAGCAAAGTAAAGTCAATGCCCATTTTTCAAAAAAAAAGTCACCTTCTCCGATGAAGCGCCTTTCCATCTGAGTGGCTTCGTGAATTCACAAAATTCTGTTATTTATTTATGTCTCAGAAAATCCTCATGCAATTCATGAGAATCAAATGCACCCACATCGAGCAACTGACTGCTGAGGATTTTGGTAAGGAGGCGTGATTGGGCCTTACTTTTTTGAAGATGAGGCCGAAATTGCAGTGACTGTGAACGGCATTCGTTACAGGAACAGGATAACGGAGTTCTCGTGGCTTCAACTGGACGGCACGGATCTGGACGACATGTGGTTTCAGCAAGACGGCGCCACCTGCCACATCGCGCTTGAAAAAAATCGATTTATTGCAGCAAAGATGTCCAGAACAAATTATCTCAAGAAATTCTGATGTCAACTTTAAGCCACCAAGATGATGCGATTTAATGCCATGCTATTTTTTGTTGTATGAAATCTCGGATTTACTCCCTTTTATTTCTGTCGGTTTTATGCCCAGCCATAGAGTAAAGTACAAGAGCAACTTGAACTTGATGAAATTGGGTACCAGAGGGTTCTATGGCACAGCTGATCGAGAAGGTACTAGGGAAATGATGTAGAATGAGAGACCAAAAAAGACAAGAACGAAATTTAAATAGTGTTTATTGATACTAATGGCAGCTAAATTATGTTTTATGTTGTTTATATTGAACGAAAATTCGCATTCCCTTTAATTATTGTAATTGGTAAAATACAGCAGCAAATGGAACTCGATGCAATGACCTACTCATGAAGGGGTAGCGCACAGAGTAATAGAGGCTCTTAAGTATTACTCTATATGCCTACTACCTCGCCGTCATCAAGAGAACATACAGAGAGAAATACATAGAGACTCTTGTCTATTTATCTATGAAATACGGACAAATTTCATTTAGTCCCTCATCAGGTTCCATTAAAGTAGCGTCACGACGCATGTGTAAAATTTGGTATATTAAATTTGTTACATCTTATTGGTTAAGAACTGATAAATTTAAACCTTTTATTTTATTTTTTTCTGTTACTATACATTTGTTGTGTATTTGCACAACAATTTTAATGCACAAAACGTTGCTTTTTTCTTGTTGGATAGTTTGAACCATTGCCTTTATCTGGTATTATTGAAGCAATAATTTGCAACATGCATTACACCAAATTTCGTAAATTTACTTAGTTAAATCGATTCTCTAGGTATATGAATTACTCTACGGGTTTGTGTCCCATGGTTGATCTAGGCAAAGTTGTGTTGTTAGAACAGCTGATTTGATTTTTTTTCTTACCTTCTTACTTGCCAAGTGTCAATATATATGTTTTTGTTTTTACACTTCGTTGGTTACTTTTGCTATTGCTACACATTTGTGGTGAATTTGGCAGAAGTCAAGTTCATAACCAAAACAAAATGCCTGTTGTTGCTGCCCACAATTGCAGCAACATCACCTGCTACTACCATGGTTGCGCTGGAATAAATTTGTAATCTTTGTTTATAGTTTCTGTGTCTTCGCTGATAGAACAACACACAGACAATATCAATACAAGTATAAAGAAAATCGATTCGTCTAGCTTCGGGAAAATTTGTCTCGCTTATGATCAAATCAAATATTATTTTCTTCTTGTTTCTTATACTTCATTTGCTTTGTTCTTGATGATAAAAACGAAAGACATCTACGAAAGACATCAAGACTAGCTTGATGCTAGTCGTTAGTAGATAGTACATAGAATTATTCTCAGACAACGATTGATAAACGTTTGGACCTTGTTCATTGTTAGCTTCGTCAAGCTCCAAGGAGTACAACCGCACAACAGTACAGAACACACACTGCAATTGAATATTCGCAATTTCGTCTTTTCCGATATCCTCATATTGCGATTTTGTGCAGATTTAGAAATGCAATACGGGCCTTATTTATACGATCACCACATCATTGAATCCACATCTTCAATTAATGAACCATAAACTGTTCGTTACGCATTTCCTTTCTCTGCTGTATATTTATTCTCAATTTAGATTTTGTGCAGGTCTAGAAATGCAAGACGGGCTTATTTATACGATCACTTATGCCCGCCGCTGAACCCACCATCCTTGGTAATCTTCCATCGTAAATAGTTGATATAATCCACGTCTTCAATTAACGAACGATAAACTATTCGTGGAGTATTCCGTGCTGTTCCAATACGCATTCTCTTTCTCTGCTGCATATGTATTTTCAATACTCCTTTTTTCGCATTTTAGGAGAGTCTGTTTACCTTGGCCTCGATTCCATCTAATTTGTAGAACATAAGACATATAATGAAATAATTACTGGAAATGGTTTTCGTTTCTCGCTGCGGTTCTGTGATGTTTAGAATTGGCAAAAAAAAGTTTGTTGCAAACGTTTTCCGTTTCCGGTAAACGTTTATTTATTTATCACAAAGGAAGCTATTTACTTGGTTCAACAAATATTCATTTGCCCCAATAATCAACGTTCATTTATCTAAGATTTAATTTGGTCGAGGTTAAATTGTAGATTGCATGTGAGAGTAGTGAGTAGAGAATTAAATCTGTTCTTTTGGGCTAAAAAAGGAAACACTAAACGTAAGAAAGTCTTTAGGAAACTTGAACCTTGAATCTCTTGAAAAGAAACATAGTACATTGTAGTACATTGTGAGGTCTTGCCTGGGCACAAGATATAGAATAACTGACGCTGATACCTGGTTCAGATTTCAAAGATCATCTCATTTGACACCGTCCAGTGTTGAATGGAAGGAAATTAAATATACTTTCGCTGAAATTTGTTTATAACATCTCTGAGAAGTTTTCACAGGTCCCTTATTTATTTAAACAGATTATAACGATATAAACCAATGTTGTGGCGGCGAATGCAAAGTTAAAGGGCAACATCATGCTTGAGGTACCTCTGCTGGTTACTAAACACTACGGATGTAGACTTGTCCTCGCTTATTCAGTGTGTATAAGTATACCTACATAGATGTTTGCAGCTCCAGCCTAGGATCGGATGCGGAGGTCTATGAATTACTCGTCTTAAATTTCAAAACGTCAAAATCTTATAATAACTGCAATAAAAAACTGGATGCATATTTATGAATCCTAAAAACCCTATAGCACTTTCAGATTTGGGCAACAATCCGAATCAACGATTCCTTAAAGTCCTATTTCAAAACATATTCATTATATATATTCAAAACAAAAACCGGTCTCTGTATTAACTCATGTTCTACATCCTATAATACGCATGAGATTGCCATAGTTATTGTGATTATCAGACGCCACATTGTGTTTGACTTCAATTTCGGTTACAAAGAACAGGTGTACACTTAACAAATTCATTGGCAAATATAACGAAACCTTGTAATAAGGGATTTACAAGTCCATAGAGAGGAAACATATCCAAAAATCATACATGTCTGAAATAGGAAAATTTAACTAGTATGACATTTCTTCTTACGTACCATACAGGCTCTATTGAAAAGCAATTTTGTGCTGCTTCTCATCAGTGTACGATGTCCTTTTCATTGCAGTAAAATTTCACTTTGAATGCAAACGTTTTACTGCTGTTAGATTAGACTGAACCAGCAGTGCGCATGATGGTTTCCTGTTTGACAAACTTTAAATGACCATTCCATTCCGGTTTATTCCCAAAGTGTTTGCTGATATCACTTCGACATGAATGTAAGAAGCAAAACAATCATATACAGCTGCGGTCAAAATAATAGTAGCAAACATTTAAAGTGCACTAAGTATTTATTTTTCAAGTAGTTGTATAATAATTATTTTATTAAAAATTAATCAAAATTGTACCCTTATGATATTTGGTTGAACTAATTTATTACCTCCGCATATTTTAGCCTAAAAAATAGTAAGGAAACAAAATTTCCTGAAGGTAAATATAAGTTTGATATAAGTTTATGTATTCTCTCTGTCTATTAGGACTTGGTTGCTGTCAATTTCTTCAACGTAATAGCGCCGCTGCATTGTTGATTGGTTGGCAATGAACAACTGCGTGTCAAATGTCAGGCATAAGATTTTCATTTGAATTCAGGTCTGGTGATCGAGGGAGCAATTCCAGGACGTTTCAAGTATTCTATAGCTTAATATAATTATAAAATAAATAAAAGTGAAAGCAACACGGCAAGAAGTATCTTTGAAGATTCTGAAATAGCCTCGTAAATCACCGGTCTTTATCAAAATTTAATAAGACGCTTCAAAGTAATATCAGCTGTTATTACTAGCAACCAAATAATCAATATGGAAAAACTTTAAAAATATGGTATAGAAACTCAAAATATTGCAGGTAATTTATATACATAGATACCAGTAACTCCTACCGTGCACAATTTTATTTTTCATGGAAAACAAATTGTAGAAAATTGTATCCTTCAATTACGTGAACAAACGGAAGACGCACAAGAATTATTTCCATTATTTAATACACGAAAATTTTTTTTAAACAATTTAAAATATTAGAAAATTTTGAATTTCCATTTGCTCAGGAAATGCAACTGCATGCTATGGAATCGGATGTCAATTGCAATGAAACATGGCAATGCTTTTAATTATTTTGAAATTGTTTAGCTGCTGGCAACTCTGTTTTTAAAGTCTTTTATGTTATGTATAGGTTTGTGGCTTCGATTTGTGTTGCCTCGTAGCACTTTCAAATTCATAAACCTGTACATATAAAATATTTGAAAACCAAAACTACCAGATATGAAGGAAATGCTTTGCAAATATGTACAATTGCCAATGGAATTAAAATTTTTTTGAATTTGCATTTCAACAATTCAAATTAAACTACAAATTATAATTGTCAAATAAATATCATTTCATCACGTTCAGTTATCCTTCCGTTAGAGCTAACGAACAGTGTTAGCCATAGAATAATAAGGTATAGAGCTCCCATTTGTCTCATCTGATATTTGCTTTCACACTATTCGTGGTGCGGTCGATGCGATAGAGAGTTATTTAACGTAAATTTCGTAATCGATTTGTGTGCTTAATAATGGTTTTAGGGTGACTGACCTGTGGCATATCTTACGGATTTCCTCTTCCGGACTTTCTGGAAATATTGAATAAGTGTGATCTGTTACCCTGAACAAATTACTTTATTTAATTTTAGTTATTTCGAGACTGTAGGGCATTCAGAATTCAACTGCCCGCTACTAGCGAAAGCGAAGTTAAAACCACAATTTTCTGGCTTAAGAATGACTACCAGATGAGCTGATTAAGGCCCGGGCTATAAGTTGGAAAGGTGCATGCATCAGTTGATATGCAAAATCTGCAAATGCATGCCCGACGATTGTAACTTTGTCCTGTTTTCAAAAAGCCGTGTACAAACTATCGTGGAGTAAGCATTTTGTCCATAGCATACAATATCCTCTCGGACGCAAAGATTAAAGCAGGAGCCACAATGCAAGCGACATTTTTAATAGGCGTTCGCAATGTAAGCAACAGTTTACTTCGAACCGAGATGTAATTTGTAACAGGTGATACCAGTATTACGGCCAATATATCAAGTGAAAATTATTATAATATACAGGGTGGTTCAGTCATGACTGGACAAATTTCACCAGCGTATTCCTTGGCTCATTTCATGAAAATATGTCCATTTACGACCATCCCCGAAATCGAAAGGGTGCGAAATGGCAGCGGTTTGAAAAATTTCAGATTGGTGTTCGGAAGTTAGTAGGGTAAAATTGTTAACTTCTAAACCAGGGGCCGCATTCTGGAAAAGCCTTTAAGAGACCTTTCAGAATCAATAAAAAAATTTTAAAAAAGTGAAATTGCCGAGATACAGAGTTTTAAATAAAAAATTTTAAAAAAGACATAAGAATGTGCACATAACCTCAATTTGCCCAGCCAGATGGCTGGTAACTTATGTTTTTAGATGATAGCCCTACTGCTTACCCTTCCAAAATGCCCTAAACGAAGCACAGAGGTCTTATAGTGTCAAAGTTCAGCCAATTTTTCAGCCAAAAATTTCAACAAAATACAATTTTAAACGTGTTAATTTACAAAAACAAATGAATGTGTCCTTGTTATTTCGCTCCCAAAAACAAAACAAAATGTTTGCATTTCAGTCAAATGGTCATAACTCCTCTGGGCTTCGTTTAGGGCATTTTGGAAAGGTAAGCGGTAGGGTTATCTTTTAAGAGAAAAAACACATAAGTTACCTGCAATCTGGCTGAGCAAATTGAGGTTATGTGCCCATTTTTAACCTCTGTATCTCGGCGATTTCACTTTATAAAATTTTTTTTATTTTTTTATTGATTCTGAAAGGTCTCCCAAACACTTTTCCAACAAGACCAAAAACAAAAGAATCTGCCCAGTGTTTCATAACTTAGCAAATTTTACCCTAGTACCCTCCGACCACCAATCCGAAAATTCAATCCGAAAATTCAAATCACTGCCATTTCGCCCCCTTCCATTGTCGGGGATGGTCGTAAATAGACATGTTTTCATGACATGAGTCAACGAATACGCTGGTGTAATGTGTCCAGTCGTGACTGAACCACCCTGTATATTTTTTTTGTGTCCAAGGTAACACAAATGTATGTCAAGAATAAAAGTAAGCCATAAATTTCAAAAACCAAATACATTTGAATTTGATTGTTCATGTAATGCACAGAAGGTGAAGCGAATAATTTAATTTGTTCTTAGAACACAACCTACATTAGCTGCATCATGATTCGAATATCACAAATGTCACATCCATAGATATGACTAATAATCAAAGCTATTGATTACAATAGAAGAGATTTTGAAAACCTCAGATTTGATAAAACAATCCCTCAAAAGGACAAAGATCTCATCATAAAATTGGATAAGCAGAAATATTGGTGGCTAAATAAAGAATAAAACCACCTCCACTTCTTACTTCTTGACCCTTTTTATTTAAAATAATATAAATCGTAATGTTTTTTGAACTTTCATTACAAGGAAAAGATTAATAAATTTAAACTAAAAAAATATATACATAAGATTGGTATATTAATAATAATCTCAAACGTTGCTTAAAATTGTACTTGAGAACCCCATGTGGGTCGATGTATATATGTAAATTTTGTAAATTATAACTATTGTTTATTGTAGTATATAAATGTATGAAATAATTGAAAATAAATAAACAAACTTAAAAAAAAAAAAAAAAAAAAAAAAAAAATTATATTGTAGAAAATTATGTATGTAGTAAAATTTACAAATTTTATGATTTTTTTTAATAAATTGTATGAAAAAATGAGAATACTTACAGATCAGTTGGAAAATAATAATTTACAACAATAACTGTTTTAAAAAGACACTCTTATTATTGCAACATTACAATATATTTCACAATCGGAGTCACTATCGTTGTCGCTGTCGATGAAACGTTCATTATTAGTTCCACTACTCAAATAATTAATAGACAATTGAGGTGCAGAGTGTGTGATTTCCGTAGAAGTGGAAGGTGCCTCCTCAAACGAATTGATAGAATTGATGAACTCATCCTCAGGCGGTACAACTTATAGGGATGTATCCTTTTGCTTGTTGAAGAGATTCCAGTTATGTGTATTAAACATACTTTTCCGGCATTATTTGCCGGAAGCGCAAATACCTTTAATCCATATTGAAGGAGATATTTCTCCATAAAATTGTCCATGAAAGATTTTTCTCCCCACAAATCTTCTCTAGCTTTATAGTTTGCTACGTCCACTATTACATTAATTTTCAAATTCCTTCCCACGTCATAAATAAATTGCATCGCGAAAAGATAATCTGATGAACTTGAATCGTGACCTTGGCTGTTGGGGTCATCCTGACATATCCATCCTTTCATCAAAAGAACATAATAATGTTTGCGTTTGATTTTCATTAATCTCACTTATTGATAGTAATGCTTACTTTTGATATCTTTAAAAGCAAAATATTCGCGATCGATAGAATATTGGTTAGATTCGAGAATAGTTATCCATTGCGCCATCGGGTCAAACAGTTTTAAATTGAAGTCTAGCATTATGTAGCTTTAAGGTTACGTTTTCGTGAAAAGCCAAAGCTTGAAGCGGAGCTTTACTGTTTATCAAGCTATATAAAGATGTTAGGTTGCTGCCCCATCACGTCTTAACAGGAAGCTGTAATTTCTCTCCTGGTGCTTTATCTTTGCAAAAATATATACGATACCGAGGACAAAATTTGACTTTATTTCACTGTTTTAACTATCTCAACCCAATGTGCACAAAAACGGATGCGGATCCGTTACGGACCCGTTCCGGACCCGTAATAGACTTGAAAAAAAGAATCAGTGCAATCACGAACTTACGGATCCGCTACGGACCCGTTTCGGATCCGTAAAAAATTTAAGAACGGAAACAGTGCAATCACGAATTTACGGATCCGTTGTGGACCCGTTTCGGATCCATAAAAAATATAAAAAAGGAATCAGTGTAATCGCAAAATTACGGATCCGTTGCGGACCCGTTTCGGATCCGTAAAAGATTTAACAAGGGAGTCAGTGTAATCTCGAATTTACGGATCCCTAAAAAAGTTTGAAAAGGAATCAGTGTAACCGCGAATTAAATAATCCATTTCAATCCCGATTTGTCTCCATAAAACTGATGCTAATATGATGTCCGTAACGAGTCCGTAACGGATCCGAAAAACGGGCATAAAATCCGTTTTTGAATCCGTTTTTTGAGAGGAATTGCTCCCCCTTGCGGATCCGAAACTGATCCGTAACGGATTCTGCTACGGATACGTTTTAATAAAATACACGGGTCCGCAACGAATCATAATATGATGTCCGTGACGGATCCGAAAAACGGGCATAAAATCCGTTTTTTTGGGAGAAATTTCTCCCGCTTGCGGATCCGAAACGGATCCGTAACTGATTCCGTTGCGGATAGACAGCACGAGGAAGTGGATCCGTTACGGATCCGAAACGGATCCGTTTGGCACACTGGGAATTAATAGTAAAAAAAATTGTCTTTTAAGGAAGAACATATCAGGAATTTACCACTTATGCAATTGAGGCAATGTGCTACGGATTTTAGGGGTACAACATGGGGATAAGCTTTCTTAACTTCCTTAAAAATGCACCCTGCACATTTCTTGCATTCTCGCCAATCAAGACAACGAACTTTTCTTCACAGTATCGTTTCATTACGTTGTGAACTTCTTTAGCGAGATAAGCACAAGTGTGACTGTTGCTTTCCGTTGTCACACTACGAAGAAAAACAATTTCTGGCTTAAAAATTAGAAAACGTATAATACCTTCACTGCGAATGTTGCTCCACCCGTCACATTGCAGATGAAAATACTTTGATGACTTCACTTGAGTTGTAATGTCGTTTGACATTTTATTGTAAAGTTTGTTTAAATATTTTTCGGAAATTGCCTTTCTCTTTGGCAGTTTATATGAAGGTTGTAATTCTTCAAACAATTGTACCCAGAGACGATGTTCCACAATTGCAAATGGAGTACAAGATACAATAACAGCTTTGGACAGCTATTCATAAAGGTTCTCTTTACACTCACCAGATATTATTTGGCATGAGTTTGATGCTTGGAGAGAGTTTGATGAGCTTAAGGCATCACTTGATTGTGTCCAACTTTCCTTTGAAATTGTTGTCACTTCCTCTGAATTGGTTTTACCAAGTTCTCTTGTCACCATAATTGGGAACTTCAGGCAATTCATTAAATGCTTTCTCATTTTATTAATGTTTGTCCATTTGTAAACCGTGTCAGAATATTTGCAAACAACTGATTTCGTGTTGCTTGAATTTCTCGCAAAATGTTTCCATATTTCGTTGCTCTTAAATCTTCTCATTTCTGAAGCAAACACCGTTAGTTTTGTATTGCATTTTATCAATATTAGCTTCAATTATAAACACATACCTTCCGCACAATTTCAATTCAATTTATTAATTTCCAAATCAGTGTTATCTGCTTTTAGATAAACAACAACACGACCACTCATGAAAACTTTGAAAACGATAAACCATTTCAAATGACATTTTACTTGATTGGCAATTAACGACTACTAGAGACAGCATTTGAAATGCAGCATTTCAAGTGATATTTATAAATACCCAAACAAAAACAAAAAAACAAAAGGAATTAACCCGGTATTTACTCGGTAAATACCCATCTATCGGGTAAATACCCGGTAGAATACCATCTCTACACATCCAGGTTTGTATTTTGAATATAGCAAATGCTAATGTATTTAGTCATATTTGCTATTAAAAGATTCTACAGATAAAATGACTTTTTATTTTGCATCTTTTAACACAAATGGTTTAAATTTTCATTGATGTTTTTAAATTTAAGCCGCATCTCACACACAGAATTTCACATAATGTGTTTTCGTTTTTATTTACAAAAATGTAACTCAAATTTGTCGCTGAAGTTGGTCTATTTCTACTCCAGCAACATATTTGTTCGAATAAATAATGTACTATTAAGCGGTAGATGGCGCTGCACTTCGAATTTCCTTTTCAGACATAAAAACATCAATGAAAATTGAACCCATTTGAGTTAAAAGATGAATTATAAAACGTTATTTTATCTGTAGAATCTTTTAGTATCAAATATGTTTAAATACATTAACATTTTTCAATATTAAAAATACAAACCTAGATGTGACATTTGAATCATGATGCCACTAATAGAGGTTGGGTTATAAGAACAACTTAATTGATTTGCTTTTCCATCTGTTCATTACATGAAGAATCAAATTCATATGTATTTGGGTTTTGTAATTTCTGGCTTACTTTTATTCTTAACATACATTTGTGATAACTTTGATACGAAAACAAAATTTATTTTATTGTAGCCTTGATATATTGGCCGTAATACTGGTATCACCTATTAGAATAAACATCTCGCTTCGAAGTAAACTGTTGTTTACATTGCGAACTTACTTTACTTATCCGGTCACGAACAACCCCGAGGGTCAGGGACCTTACAAACCGAAGATAACATATTTCGCCAACCAGTTCGATCTTTTGCCTTATCTCTCCAGTTGGCAATTCCAAGTGTACGCAGGGATTCGTCAACCTGATCCCTCCAGCGGAGTCTTGATCTTCCTATTTTACGTCTTCCTTCGAGTTCGGTTTCGAAAACCCTTCGCGCTGGTTCATCTTCATCCATTCTACTGACATGGCCTAGCCAGCGCAATCGCGTTGTTTTGATCCGCTTAACTGTGTCAATGTCGGGATATAGCTCATACAGCTCATGGTTCATGCGTCGCCGATACTCGCCGTTGTTCACTATAGGGCCATACATTTTTCGGAGTATTTTTCTCTCGAAGACTCCTACAGATGTTTCGTCTGCTTGCGATAATACCCAGGATTCTGCGCCATAAAGCACGACAGGTTGTTTGAGAGTCTAGTATAAATTGGCTTTTGCTACTCGAGAGAGGGCTTTATATCTAAAGTGCTTGCTTAGCCCAAAATAACCTCTAATCGCAAGCACAATTCTCCGCTTGATCTCAAGGCTGACGCTGTTGTTTTTGTTTACTGCAGATCCGAGGTATATAAATTCGTCCACTACCTCGAAGTTATAACGGTTATCAACGTTCACGTTTTGGTCTAATCGCGTGGAGGCCCTGTTCGTTGAAACCATTAATTTTGTCTTGTCCTCATTTACCATCAGCCCCACTTTTCCTCACTCCTTCTCAATTCTCGAAAACACCGCAATAACTTCTCTAACTGTGCGTCCAATGATATCTATATCATCAGCATACGCGAGCAGCATGTGACTTTCGCTGCTGATGGTTTTATTCATGTTGATAGCAGCTGTTCTCAGAATAAACTCTATTAAGATGTTAAAGAGATCGCACGATAGGGTGTCACCTTTTCTGAGGCCTCGCTTAGTTTCAAAAGGTTCGGCAAGATCCTTACCAACTCTCACTGCGGATTTGGTGTTCGTCAGGGTCATCCTGCAAAGGCGTATGAGTTTTGCAGGAATACCAACCTCAGACATTGCTTCGTAGAGTTTCCCCCGTATCGGGCTATCGAAGGACGCTTTATAATCGATAAATAGATGATAGGTGTTGATTTGTTTTTCGTGTGTCTTCTCCAGGATTTGACGTAGCGTGAAATTCTGGTCAGTTGTCGATTTTTCAGGCCTAAAGCCACACTGGTATGGTCCAATCAGGTCAGCGATAATTCGTTTTAGTCTTTCGCACATTATACTTGATAGAACCTTATATGCTATGGATAAAAGGCTTATTCCACGGTAGTTGGCACAGAGACTCGGGTCACCTTTTTTAAATATGGGACATAGTACACTGAGACTCCAATCGCCGGGCACGCATTCATCTAACCAAATTTTGCTAATGAGCTGAAGCCTGCACCTTATCACCTCATCACCGACAGCCTTAAACAACTCCGCCGGTAATCCATCGGCTCCTGCGGCTTTATTGTTCTTAAGCCGGGCAATAGCTGTTTTGACCTCTTCTTAGTTAGGAGGGGGTCAATCGACGTCGTCGTCCAAATTTAGATCGATTGTCTCGTCATTGGATATCTCAGGTACCAGTAGCGCGGAGAAATTATCTCTCCATATTCCCAACATACTCTGCACATCTGCGATGAAATTTCCGTCCTTGTCTTTACAGAAGGGGGACCCTGAACCATGTCTATTACATTGCGAACGCCTATTGAAAATGTTGCTTGCATTGTGATTCCGCCTTTAAAAATGAATTTCGAAACACAGCGCCATCTACCGCTTAACAGTACATTATTTATTCGGACAACATTATTATATACATTATTCTACGACAAAGTTAAACAACATTTTTGTACAAAAAACGAAATGTCATTATATGAATTGCTCTGAGTGGGAACGAGACGGGAAGGTTTACAAAATTGTTGCTGACATTGTGAATGCGGCTTAAAGCCATTCGTAGCCGACCTGATTGGCCCGTATCACTGTGGCATTAGGTTAGGAAAATTAACTATCGACTAGATATTCACGTTATGACAAACCCTAGAGAAATCCGATGAAAAATCAGTCTACACCTACCAAGTCTTTGTAGATTATAGGGGTGCCTTTGATAGCATCATACGGGGAAAACTACACCAAGCTATGTCGGAGCTTGATATTCCATCTACGCTGACATGCCTTCTTCAATATGCTAATAGAGATATTCGTGAGACAAACTGCAGTCAACACCAATACAACTATCAGCAGCAAAAGTCACATGCTTCTCGCGTATGCTGATGATTTAGGCATCATTGCGTGAAATTTGCGATATGTTACTGCAGTATTTTTGCGAATTGAGAAAGAATCAGCGAAAGTGGGTTTGGCGGTAAACGAAGACACGACAAAATTAATGGTTTTGATAAGCAGAACAACCACCCGATTGGATGAATTGGTGGACGTTAATAAGCGTTATAATTTCAAGGTAGTAGACGAATTTGTTTACCGCGAAAGCAATAACGTCAGCCTGGAAATCAGACGGAAAATGGTGCTTGCAAATAGGTGTTACTTCGGAATAAGCAAGCACTTCAGAGATACGACATTCTCTCGAGAAACGAAGATCCAACTCTGTCAGACTCTCGTACAACCTGTCTACCTTTATGGCGAAGAATGCAGATCATGTCGCTTGCTGATGAAACATCACTAGGAGTATTTGAGAGGAACTGCTCCGAAAAATATGGTCCTTTAAGCCGCATTCACAATCCAAGCGACAATATCGTTTTTCATGCTATCTCGTTCTCACACACAGAATTTCACATAATGGCCTTTCGTTTTTTTTACAAAAATGTAACTCCAATTTGTCGCTGATGTTGATCTATTCCTACTCCAGCAACATATTTGTTCGAATAAATAATGTAAGCGGTAGATGGCGCTGTACTTCGAATTTCATTTTCAAACTTAAAAACATCAATGAAAATTGAACCCATTTGTGTTAAAAGACGCATTATAAAACTTTATTTTATCTGTAGGATCGTTTAATACCAAATATGTTTAAATACCTTAACATTTTTTATTATTCGAAATACAACCCTGGATGTGACATTTGAATCATGATGCAACTAATAGAGGTTGTGTTATAAGAACAACTTAAATGATTTGCTTTTCCTTCTGTTCATTATATGAAGAATTAAATTCAAATGTATTTGGTTTTATAATTTCTGGCTTACTTTTATTCTTGACAAACATTTGTGTTAAATTTGACATGAAAACAAAATATATTGTATTGTTGCCTTGATATATTGGCCGTAATATTGGTATCACCTTTTAGAACAAATATCTCGATTCGAAGTAAACTGTTGCTTGCATTGTGAACGCCTTTTGAAAATGTTGCTTGCATTGTGATTCCGGCTTTATTAGGGAACGGCAAGTATCGCCGACGAATGAACAACGAGCTGTATAATCAGTATCCCGACATCGACGTAGTTATGCGTATGAAAATGGCGCGTTTACGTTGGCTAGGCCATGCCTGTAGAATGGATCAGAATGAACCAGTGCGAAAATTATTCGAAGTCGTACCCGACGAACACGACTTCACTCGAAAGACCAGGTGCGAGATCTTGGTGTTACCCGCTGGAGGAGAAAAGCTGAAGATCGACCCGTCTGAGAAGAAACATGTTCTCCGCATTTTGTAAGGTCCTTGACCCCACGGTGTTGTTTGAGGCTTCGTCAGTAAGTGACCGCCAGTGGTGCAATGGGTAGTGTGTCCAAGAGGCCCCAGGCTCGATCCCTGCTCTGACCGTCTTAAATTTCATTCGGCGGCGGTAACCTCGGATAGTGACGGTGACTCTATCGAGTATTAAGCCATGAAAAAGCTTCTCAAAATTCAGTTCGGATCCCAATATGTGACTATAAAACCAGAAAGCGCACAGCTCACTGGTTGTGTGAAGCTCTTCAAAATTCCTTCATGGGATGTAATGGGAAACCATATATTTACCTATTTATTTTTTACCTAAGTAAGTAAGTAGGCCATCTTAAAGGGATGCAATTTTTGTTTTTTTCGTAGCTTTATATAGTAAATATATTTTGTTCGCGGGTATTGCTGAAGAATCTGGGGTACGATAGAAGTAAGATACTTAAAAAAAACTACTTGGTTGTATTCTTTATGACGGCCAAAAAGTTATATCTCCGCAATATTGCTACGGAGATGTATCTTCTAATTGTTTGCTTGGTAGAAAATGCTTATTAATAAGATTTTTGGGCCCTCGCGCCCTCCTCTTAATCCCACCACTGCTTATCAGTACAATATTTATCTTGCCCCCGGTATCAGAATACAAATTCTGAACATTTTTGTGAATTTTTAAAGATTTAAAAATTGTGTGGAAATAAATGTCACTCTCAAAATTGCCAAGAGATCAAAGCATTACTACTGTTATTTTGGTAAATTCAAAAACCATTACATTTGGATAAAATATGAAAAGCTCGACACAGAAACTTTAACATTTATAACAAAAAACTTATCCAAATTGAGAATTAGCAGTGAGCACTGCTATTATTTTGACCTCGACTGTACAATGCACAATGTGCCACATATTGCTCACAGTGAACGAAATATCGTTACACAGTAGTCAAAACTTCTAGTTTTTTATAAGTTTCAGATTGGCAAAGTGAAACAATTTTGGAATTTAAATTTATTCATAGCAAACGGAAAATTTTCACTAAATTACCTAATAATACCTTCAAGGTATTATTGGAATTTTGAAACCTTTAGCAGAGTGTCCATTCCATGAACCTGTTATTCTTTTTGCATGAGTTTTAAATAGAAACCTAAGATCTGCAAATTAATTTTGGTAGGTAATATATTTCTAAAATAGGATTTTAAGAGTAATTTTACCAAAGTTCTTTTAAATCCTATAAGATTTTACAGAATATCCTCGACTCTAGTGAAATTTCGTTCACTGTGCGGTATGAAATCCATTGTCCCTAGCACTGATTGTCCGTCTCAGTCTACATGTGTACTTATACATACATATGTATTCTAGTTTCCAGGTTTATTTGCTGGCAATGCGTTAAAACGAGTTGTCCTTTGATTAAAGTACCAAAGGTTTTGTGTTTCTTTTTTATCTTTAATCTTCAATTAAGTTTGTTTCCACCTGTGTGTAGTTTCTTTACGACCACCACGTGGATAGGTACATTTATGTTACAAATTTAAGGAATATCTGGAATATAACAAAGGCATCTAAGGAAAAATTCTGTAAATAAGAATTTAAGGTATGTTTGGCCACATTCTGACGAGCCATATTAAACGCTTCATTTAGGTCATTTGGCTTAAGCACAAACGCACACAAGGAAATTAAGTAAAAAACCTGTAAGGTTGGCCAGCAACTGCGTTTATCTAAGAAGAATATTTTTTGATTTCCTTTGAGCTACATAAATCAGGGTTTTTTTCTGCAATTAGAAACCATCTAAACAGTTGGAACCATGATTTGAACTCCAGTTGGCGGACTAGTGTTTCGAAGTTTGTGACTCTTCTCATCAGCACCGTAGCGTTCTAGGCCAGTGACCGTCTTGTTCAAATGGTCACTAATTGCAGTCGTCATCGTTGGGGTATCTCTCCTCTTTCTATCTCTCATCTAAGTTTGAAAAAATTTTGAAAAAATTTAAACTTTATCATAATTACGAAGTTGTTAAGAGATGGAGTAACACGTAAAGTTGTAATGACAGAGATCTGAAAGTATTCGTGAATACATTTCCTGCTCTCACTAAGGATATTGTATAAAATAGAGAGACAATTAATTTTGAAGTAAGCAAGGATTCTAAGTTGAGATACGTATTCTTCTTTCTCGTTTCTAAGAAAATATGTGTTTTTGATATGAATTAATACTTTGTATGTTTTATAAATTTTTAATATGGGTTCGCTATAATGATCAGTTTTTAAGTGGTTAGTTAACTGTGGGATTATTTAATCGTAAGTGCAAGTTAATTAGAGGTTAACTTTAGACTTTGATTTTCAGTGGCGAGTTAATGAAACCCGTCGTATTGCTACCGATTATGGCCACCCTTTCCTGCTTATTGGTGAAACATATTTTGAGCCAAATGCCAAAACAACAAAGAGGAACAACCAAATGGAATGTGAAATCTTCTAATACAAAAAAATCTGGTGTCACGGTGTTAGTTACCAAACTCCTCCGAAACGGCTGGACCGATTTATATGAAAGTGTGTGTGCATATCGGGTAGGTCTGAGAATCGGCCAACATGTATTTTTCATAACCCTTTATGATAAGGGTGCCCCGGCGGTGCTACGCCTCCTTTCAAAAAATCACTCTGACGGTTTTTCTAATGTATCGATTGTTATGAAAAATTCACAATTTGGTACTAATGACCTGCTGGTAGTCCTTGGCTATACTTGGAAATGATTGGATAAAGGGCCGTGCCACCGCCCATACAACTTCAAAATTAAAATGGCTATATATCACAAACTATCAGAGGTATGGAGATGAGATTTGGTATATAAGTTGTTCGTACAGTTCGAATTATAGCCAGGGTGTAAGTGGGCAGGACCACGCCCCCTTGTCAAAATTGCTCTCACGGCTTTTCTAATAGACCGATTGTTATGATTTTTTATAATGTACCGATTATTATGAAAATTTCACAATGAGGTTCTAATGCCCTGCTGACAATCCTTGGCCATATTTGGAAGTGTTTAGATAAAGGGGCGTGGCACCGCCCATTCAACTTGAAATTTAAAACGTCGGAGGTCAGAAGATAAGATTTGGTATAAATGTTGTTGGTACAGTACAAATTACAGCCAGGGTGTAAGTTTGCGGTGCCACGCCCCCTTTTCAAAAATCGCTCTGACGACTTTTCTAATGTACCGATTGTTATGAAAATTTCACAATGTGGTACTGACGACCTACTGATAGTCCTGGGTTATACTTGGTAGTGATTGGATAAAGCGGTGTGGCACCGCCCATACCATATGAAATTTAAAATTGCTATATCTCACAAACTATCAGCGGTATGAAGATGAGATTTGATATATATGTTGTTGATACATTATTAATTACAGGCAGAGTGGCAGTGGGATGTGCCACGCCACTTTTAAAATAAACCGTTACAGCAGTAATAATTATAGTCTCATCGTCTGAAAATTTCACAGTATGTTACAGTTCGCCTACATATACAAACAGGCTATTTGGAAGCAAGTAGTCAAAAAGGGCCGAGGTGCTGGCCACATACGTCAATATTTGACTAATACATGTAGGAATGACCTTACCACTCCGTTCTCTTACACCTTCAATGTTATTCAAATGAAACACTTGTTATTTATAAACAATAACAAAATAATAGTTTATTTAAAAGATTTCAGTTTTAGTTTGATTAAAATAAAGAATATAACTTTAGAATGTGATTATTAAATTATAGAAGGTCACTCAGTCACTTGTGCGCGTACAACTTCAACGACTTTACTCCTTGGCGTCTATAAATCAACTCTCTCGTTTTTCTGTCTGGTGCACGTCAAAAGCTATTCGTTTTCGTCTACTCTCTTTTTGAATGTCATCGCTTTGTCGTTTGTCATTTGTCAATCTTGTTAGTTTTTGTAAGTTCAGGTCGACTTTAAGTGGCACCCTACAATCGGCCCTCCTGAAGGCAATTCGGCTCGGATTGCCATCTCTTCATAAATTCAGCAATCGTTGTCGTTTTTCTCGGACCTTCATGGTCTCCAACTTTTTCTACTTCATATCTCCCCTTAGGTAATATTTCAGTAATCTTATATGGACCAAGATACTTTCCTTTTAACTTAAGGCCACTGCCAAATTGAGTTCGCTTAATGGCAACTAACTCGTTCAGAGTATATTCTTCCTCAGGTCTGCGTTTTTTGTTAAATGTGTTACAGTTTTCTTTTTGAATCCTTGCTATAGTATCTCTAGCTTCGTTGCGCATTTCATCTCGATCATTCTCCAAATCATTTACAGCTTCCATTGATAACATTTCTCGAAGGTCTGGGTAGTCTGATATTCTCATTTCCACTCCAGTTAACAACTTGAAGGGTGAAAACTGAGTACTTCTTGAAGGTGTGGAGTTCATCAACATTTGAACTCTTCGGACGTGTTTGTACCAGTTGACAGGATCTTCAACACACAGCTTTGCTATCATTGGCACAATTATCTTATGCATCCGCTCTACTTGACCGTTCCCGCGTGGCACACCTGTAGCAATAACTAAATGCTGTATTTTCTCTTCCTGACAATAATTATCGAACGCTTGCGAAGTAAATGCCGCACCTCGATCAGTAATAATTCTTAGCGGATTACCGAAAATTGACGATTGTCTCTCTAAACACTCGATAACTGCCTTTGCATCGGTTGATTTTGTCGGATAAAGCCAGACAAATTTGGTAAATCCATCAACTATAACCAAAACGTGGTTATACGCTTTTTTGGTCAACTCTAATGGACCAACGTGGTCAACATGATATGTCATCAAGGGTCTATCACTTTTGTCTATGGGATTTAGGTATCCTTCTTTTTTACCTGATTTCGCTTCCGTTATTATGCATTCGACGCAACTTTTAACTATTTTCCGGACTTTTTGCACTATTTGTGGTATGTAATAAAGCCTTTCAACTAACTCTTGTGTTTTAAGTGCACCATAGTGACCTTGTCTGTGGGCAATCTGAATAATCTCGTCATCCATTTGGGCGGGTACTACTATGAGCTCCTTGTCGGGATCCTTATACAATACACCACTTTTCATGTAAAAATCTTCATACTGACAGTGTTCCAAAACTGCTTTAATTGCTTTCGTTCGCTCATCAGCTTCCTGCGCGATTTTCATTCTGTGAGTCAGGCTACTTTCAACTACTAAGCACGCTATCCTACTCAAGGCATCAACATGTTTCATCCTTATACCGGGTCTATGCTCAATTTTGTAAGAATACTGCTGTAAAAACATAGCCCATCTGGATACTCTCGCTGGTACGTCATCTTTGTTCATTGTCATCCTAAACGCATTGCAATCGGTTACAATTTTAAATTGTATACCTAGCAAGTAAACTTTCCATTTCTTTAGGGCTTCTACTATTGCCAGAACTTCCAGCTCATAAGAGTGGTATCTCTCTTCGCATGGTTTGGTTCGACGACTCATATACTGGACTGGGTGTAATTGCTGGTCCTCCGAACACTTCTGTAATAATACTGCACCGTAACCGTACTTGCTAGCATCTGCATGTACTTCCGTTATCGCATCAGGGTTGTATAATTTCAATACTGGAGCACTAATAAGAGCCTCCTTAAGTTGTCGACACGCTAATAATACTTCGTCATTTATCACGAATGCAACGTTTTTTCTCAGCAAATCTGTTAAAGGTCTTGCAATTGCTGCATAGTCTTCGATGAACTTTCTAAAGTACGATGTTAGACCAAGAAACCTTTGAACCATTTTACGATCTTGTGGAATTGGGTAATTCTTTACTGTTCCGATCTTCTCCTCCGTAGGTTTTATCGAACCATTTCGCACGACATATCCGAGGAAATGTACTTCTTGCAAAATTTGGCACTTCTCCCACTTTATCTGCAATCCACTTGACGCAGCTCTGTCCAACACAATATTAAACTTCTTAAGGCCTTCAGTCATATCCTTAGAGGGAATAATGATGTCGTCCATGTACACTATTAGTGTACCGTCTTGTATCAAATCTCTCAACACTGCCGTTATGTACCGTGTAAATACTGCTGGGGAATTACTAATCCCAAATGGCACAAATACAAATTCATACTGACCATTATGGGTCACGAAGGCAGTATATTTTCGGGACGCTTCCTCCAAAGGAACATGGAAAAATCCATTCCGAAGGTCCAATGTTGTATACACATTTGAATTCTGCAGCTTGTCTAGCACCTCCTCCAACAAAGGCATAGGGAAATGATCTCTTACAATTTTCTGGTTCAACTTCCTATAGTCGCAGCATAACCTTTTTGATCCATCTTTTTTCGATGCTAAAACAATTGGAGAGGCATACTCCGAAGTACTTGGCTGAATAATTTTCTCTTTTAGCCAGTCAGAAACTTGCTGCTCTACTATAACCTGGTCGGATAATGGTAACCTTCTAGGACGCTGGTATACTGGTATGTCGTCTGTTAATATGATCCTCATCTCGATAGGGCTTTTCACATTCTCCTGTGGTAGATATTCAACAACTGCCCTTTCTACTTTCTCCTTAATAGTTTTATCCAGGTGGTTCAGATCTATTCGGATATCCGGTTTGCACTCCTCTAAGTTCAAACAAATACTGCTGAATTCGTCCAACAACAAATTATTCTCAGTCGGCATTTTGAAAATGGCTTCGCCATTCGCAATTGTCATCTCGGTTTTCCGTAGCAAACTATTTCCAAGCATGATAGAGTGAATAATGTCACGCTCGCCCACGACATAGAATGTAACGTCGAACTCTAAATCATCGATTTTAATTGGTGTTGTAAAATGACCCATGGTGACTATTTCGATGTCACCAATTCCATACAATTTCACCTTCTCTGGAACCAAATTAACTTCTCCTATGACGAACAATATGTCAAAACGAATGAGACATATGTCACACCCTGTATCGATCAACGCAGTTAATGATTTATCTTTGATAATAATGTCTTTAAATATCAGTCCTGCACCTTTACGAACCATATTCGCCTGAGCATTTTCAGTCTTGACCACTCTTTGTTCAGAGGTTTTAGAAGGACACTCGTAAGCACGATGACCAAACTTTTGACATTTAAAACATTTATCTTGTTTTTGTGGACATTCTTTTGCTAAATGTGTTTTATCACCACACTTATAGCATCTTCTCTGTTTTTCAACAGCTTCAGCTCTAGGCAAATCTATTCTTCTCTCCAGTGTTACGAATTCTTTCCCTTTGTTTGATGACCGGGGATTCATACGTATTTTTTCATACACCTTTATTTGCTTTTTCAAATCGCTAATATTATCGGCTTGATAAAGAATCGCTTTATTAAATCGTGAATCTGGAATACCCTCTATAAAGTATTCCACAATACTTCTTTCGTCTAAATTTATTTGTTTACCTATCTCCATAATACTGTATAAGTATTCGATCATTGTCTCGTTCTTATTCATGCGTCGATTACGCAATTGTCGTATAACTTCTATTGAAGATACGCTGGCACCAAATTCATCTTGAAGAGCCTTCTTCAATGTAAGCCAATCGCCTATACCATTTTGACTCTTAACAAACATTCTGGCTGCACCTACCAATAATTGTTTCGCGTAGACAAATTTCTGTAGAGGCGACCATTTTACTATTGATCCCATTTCTTCGAATTCGGTCAGCCACTGATTAACTTCAGGCAAGCTGGTACCGGAAAACTTGGTCAAACTGTCTTCCACATCCTTGAGGGTGTACATGCTTTTCTGCACTACAGGCCTTTCCGAAATATTTTCAATCTCGATATCACACATCTCAGGAGCGACAATTGATTGAGAACCACTTTCTAAATTATCGCTTGCGTCACAAAAATCTAATTCGTAATATTCAAAAAGTCGTTTCTGCAAATCGGCCTTGAGCCCTTGTGTACTCAAATTAAGTTCTTTTAATTTTTCCCGTAAATCATAAACGTTCAATGAAATTATAGTCGGTCTGTCCATATTCAAAATTAAAATCAATATAAGTGAAATCAAAAAATATAATAGATATAAAATGTATGTAATGATATTCCAATCTAATTATAATTCAAATATAATTATTCGATTATGATCCACGCAACAGGCTAGATTATAATATGGCTTTAAATCTTCAATTCTCAAATTACTTTACTTTACAGAAGAGTTCATCATCATAAATTTCATATAAAATTTACTTTAATTATTTCAAAATTTTTTCCAAACTTTTATTTATCTTTCTCAATTTCAAAATTTAATTAAATTTATTTATATTTATATTTCCAACAATATCTTTCAATCAATATTATTACTCTACTTCTTTTGTTCTATCTTCTCTATTAATTAGTTTGTTATTAAATTTATTATTGTATCAAAACAAAACACAAATACATAACTATTTTCAAACTACTAATTACCAGATCAGCAATACTTCTCGTTAATCGTTTCACCTTCTCTTCTTTACACCAACACCTTCTCTCGTTCACCGCAACAACTTCTCTATAGCTACAGCAACAAGCACTCTTCTTCTTCAACAACGCAAACTTCTCTTCTTTACACCAACACCTTCTCTCGTTCACCGCAACAACTTCTCTATAGCTACAGCAACAAGCACTCTTCTTCTTCAACAACTCAAACTTCTCCAGGCAGCGACACAGCACTCTCAACTTCTTCTAGGCAATTTCTGAATACTTCTTTTCCCCTTTTTCGCAAACACTGTGATTCTCCTTTTCGCATATGTGTACTGCAAAGCTCTTCTATGAGTTATACAGCAACAATAACTTTATTATTTAACGACTCAAATGTTCTCCAAACTGCATTGAATTAAGTTCAACTTCTTAACAACACGAACAAATAGTTTCTTTCTGGTTTGAGCAGAATTTTCTCCTTAACAACACATAGAAATAGTCTCTCTTTCTGTTCCGAGCAGAATTATTTCTCAACTTCTTTTCTCCTTTAGTGTCTATGCGCAAATGTTGACGTTATCGAATCCTCTTTGTCGCATAGCGAATTATACCAACACAAAACTATTTTCGTCGCCAACTTCGATTCAGTGTGTACATACTAACACACGTATGCTCTTTTAATAACAACAACATGAAGGCTGTCGAATTTCACAACACAATCTCTGTTCATTTAAGGGTGGTTTTTCTATTTGCGTTCTCACTCTCACTGTATAGAAGCTTTCTCATTTTCGTTATTTGATTTTTTTGTTTTTGTACGCATGCACTTGTGACCTTGGCAGTTACTTTTTATTTCACAATTTTCGTTGAATTTAGTTTTTTCTACTGCTTTTTGCCAGTTCGCATTTGCTCCCAAACAACTTCTTTCTATTGTAAATTGATAATGCAATTTTGTTCTTGGATTTCACAACATTTTTAACTTTTCAAATTTGTCAGCACAATTTTGTCTAGGTTTTTTAATTTTTTATGGATTTTGGTTGAGTCCCCATGTAGGAATGACCTTACCACTCCGTTCTCTTACACCTTCAATGTTATTCAAATGAAACACTTGTTATTTATAAACAATAACAAAATAATAGTTTATTTAAAAGATTTCAGTTTTAGTTTGATTAAAATAAAGAATATAACTTTAGAATGTGATTATTAAATTATAGAAGGTCACTCAGTCACTTGTGCGCGTACAACTTCAACGACTTTACTCCTTGGCGTCTATAAATCAACTCTCTCGTTTTTCTGTCTGGTGCACGTCAAAAGCTATTCGTTTTCGTCTACTCTCTTTTTGAATGTCATCGCTTTGTCGTTTGTCATTTGTCAATCTTGTTAGTTTTTGTAAGTTCAGGTCGACTTTAAGTGGCACCCTACATACATATACTATCTATATCAAACAATTGTCCGTAAACCAGGCACTTGATAACATATTTCAATGTACACTCCGATTCACTTATTTAAAGGCACCACAAATTCCATATTCAGCAGCGTGAATCTGTTGCAATTTCTAACCGATTGCAGAATTTTGAAATGGAAATGGAAGCTAGACATCTTGAGATATAAATAAAACATGACAGTAGTGGTTTCTTAACTGAAGAACTTTTTTTGAGCAACTTATAAAAAAAAGTAAAAAACTTTTGTTTTTTATTATTATTTTTTAAGTAAGCCATGATTCTTTGTAGGGAGCGTTTGTTTATTGCAAATTATTGCATCTTAATCATTTTGCGAGTCAAAATGGCAAAACAAAAATTTTAAAATCTATCGGAAAAAACTAAAGTCGATGTTTACCGTTCTGAAGGATATTCTAACAGCGCAATAGCTAAAATATTGGACGAAGCCCATTAGTTTTCGACAATTACATCAAGGACTCCGAAGGGTATGGAAAAAATTTTAAAGGAAGGGTTTCATTGTCTTTAAATACGTATGAGAAAAGAAAACTCATCAGAATTGCTTCTAATTCTGCCTTATCCTTGTCAAAAATAAGAGCTCAAGCTGGAGTGGAAGCGAGCAAGTCATCAGTACGCAGAGTAATTAAGATCTGTGAGTATCTTAAATACCTGAAATTACAAAAAAAGCTGCCACTTAATGCTCCTCGTAAGGAAAAGCGGCTTCAATTCGCAAGAGACTACATGGTATGGGATGTGCAGCCAAGACGTCATGTAAATGACTGGAGAACCGTTGTATTTACGGATGAGAAGAAGTTTAATTTGGATCGCCCTGATGGCTACAACTATTACTTCCATGATCTTGCCAAAGAAAAGCGTTTTTTGAACCGACATCACAATCGAGAGGGCGGCGTTATGGTGTGGGGTGCTATTACGCACTATGGCACCATCGAGCTTGAATTTCAAAGTGCAAATATGACTGGTGCAAGCTATAAAACGTTATTGGAATCGGCTTTTCCAAAGTTCAGTGAACCAGTTGGTCCCATATCTTGGATATTGCCACAGGATAATGCCCCTATACACAACGCCAGGGTAGTAAAGCACTTCATTGCAAGCCAAAATGTTAATATTCTTGAGTGGCCACCCTATTCGCCAGATCTAAACATTATTGAAAATGTCTGGGGTTGGTTATCTCCGAAGGTTTCTAAAGGAGCTAGACAATTTGATGACAAGCAGTCACTAATTCAGGCCATTAAGGAAGCTTGACAACAAATTTCGTTGGATTACATAAATTCTCTTTCTATCTCAATGAAACCCGGTATATATGATGTTATTAAAAACAAAGTGAGTTTTTCCTATTACTAATAGTTCTTAGATAAAGTAAAATAAATTAAGAAAATAAATTAAAATTAGTTAAAGTGCCTTTATTCCAGTGAACAAAAACAAAAATTTTGCACTTTTTTTATAAAACGCTCAAAGAAATTTCTTTAGTTAAGAAAGATGTTTAGCTTCCATAACCATTTTAAAATTCTGCAATCGGTTACAAATTGCAAAAGATAGAGACTGCTGAATTTGGAATTTTTAGTGCCTTTGTGTATATGTACTATACATTAGGCTGCAGCGATAATGTATGCATTTTTTTTTTTACTTTTTTGTAATGTTATGGACTTTATCCGGAGTTACTTTTGAGATATAAAACGAAAACAAAATGCAAATCGATAGGGACAGCAAACGACGACATATTTTTTCCCGCTCTTTTGACATTTCTCTTCAGTAAGGTTTGCCGTTTCATCATGGAGAGATATACGAGCCAACAACGAGCCAACAACGAGCCGAAATTATTAAAATTTACTACCGAAATTTGGAGTCAGTGGCCTCAACTTTAAGAGCGCTACGTCCATTTTTTAAAATGAGGCTCATTTCTGGCTGAATGGCTTCGTCAATAAGCAATATATGCGTTATTGGTCAGACAGCAATCCACACGCAATCCATGAGTCATCATTGCATCCCGAAAAAATTACGGTTTGGTTCGGTTTATGGGCCGGCGGCGTCACTGGGCCGTACTTCTTACGTGATGATCAAGACCGGCACATTACTGTGAATGCGAATCGCTACCGTTCAATGATAACCGAATATTTTTGGCCCCAATTGGATAATATGGACTTGGAGGACATGTGGTTCCAACAGGACGGCGCCACAAGCCACACAGCGAATGCCACAATCAATTTATTGGAAACCAAGTTTGGTGAACGTGTTATCTCACAAAATGGCCCAGTCGATGCGATTGACCTCGATCGTGCGATTTGACGCCGTTAGATTATTTCCTGTGGGGCTACGTCAAGTCTATGGTCTATGCCAAACAAGCCAGCGACGATTGATGAACTTCGTACGAATATCGAACGTGAAATTGCAGCAGTATCGGCCGATTTATGCTTGAAAACCGTCGAAAATTGGGTTCAGCGTCTGGACTGGCCATGCAAAAGAAATCGAGTTCCATACATAATGGCATCGAACGTACTTTCACAGGAATAAAGAATTTCATTGGTATCTAAAAAAATTGGAATTATTTAAAAAAACTTTTGTAGCGCTCTTATTGAAAAACCCGTTATTAAGAGTATGATAATATCTTTTTTTACGTCTGTCAAATATTTTTTTCACAAACGTGAAGATAACTTAGTTTTTTTTAAATTAAGGATTTTCATATATTTTTTATTGTATATCCACAATAATAGTTCATACGGTATAATAACGTGTTAAATTTTTATCAAAAATGGATATACAAGAAAACGAGGCCTTAATATATCAGAATCCATAAGAGATAGGGACGTGGGGATTAAATTAGTCATATCAAATTTTTTTTTTTTTTGATTTTGTGATATACATGAAAATAGCTTTGGAACGATGATATGATAGATAAATGTTGAGCCTATACAATGAGTGTTTGGAAAGGGTGATATGCCTTGTAGGTGCTTACTTATGGGTTATCAAAGTTAAAATTTATGGAAAAATCAATTTTATGGTAACTAACAAAAATTATTTTTACCAATTTTAGGTTTTTTTTAGTTCGTTTTTACGGCTTCATATTTTAAAATTATTATTCTACACGTGGACTATAGTTTTGGTTCATACTTGTTAATTGGAAAGAGTTTCCAAACCATAATTTAATTTTGTAATTCATATCAATATAGAGAAAACATGATCTCTTACAGCCTTAAAGGAAATTACATCTTTAAACATAACGAGGATCTAAAACAACTAAATTTGAAACATATGGTAGGGCCAAACCAAAACAGAACGAGACAACTACAATTAGAATAGTTCGTTCTATAAATAGACCCGCTTGTTCCAGTAAGTATTACATAAGTACTTATACCATCATGCACTAAGAAAGTACCAGTGCTTACTCGGCAATATACTATCAATGCGTTTGAGTGACGAATTTAACATGGGGATGTCATTGGAGGTATACAATTATCACCCTCTCGTTTACCGTCCATTAACGAAAACAGTAATGATAATTCGTTCATTCCGTCATTGATACCAAATAATTACTGAGATCGTTAATGCCGAATAATTACTACATCGTTAATGATTAATAATTAACTATTTCGTTAATGATGAATAATGAACTACTTCGTTAAAGATAAATAATGAACGAATTAGGTACTGGGAATGTTAGTAAAGAAATCCTAAAATCCCTTTCTTTAGCTTTTGAAATAAAAAATATGGATTTAATTATTAATTTTATGATATTTTTATTCCTTCCTTTCAATGTACATTTGTAATTAACAGAAAACAAATGCATTTATTTAGAAGTTTAAAACTGTATCAGCCTTTTTCCGCAAATTAATTGTTAATGCTTGTTATTGTAATAAAAATTATAAAAAAAATCAAAATAAAATTCATTAATTCAGATTAATAGATTTAGAAAATTCTGGGTTATTTTTCTCTGCATGTCTCTGCACTGACATGTTTTTAAAAGTGCGCCTTTTTTGCAATTGTATTGCTTTTCGAATTTGTTCGTCAGCAGGACCAGTATTACTTGCTTTGGTCATTGAGACTACTTCTGAAAATTCAATAATATACATATGTATGTTAAATATTATGTTGGGTTTTAAAATATAATGGCTTTTTACCTAAAAGCACACTGTAAAAGTTTTTAAGCTGTTTAAAGTGCTTTATTATTCTTTTTAAATGCCGCTTGCCAATCATTTTTATTACCTTTAAGCCACAAAAACGATTAAAAAGTAAATTATTATTCTTATTCCTACAAAACTCCTGTAGAACTTTGCATTGAAACACGAAAAATTGTAACACAATTTTTGACTGCTCACTACTAGATCAAACACCAAATGAAATGTTTATCGACTGCAGATCAGATATGGGAAATGTGAATCTCTTGTACACTTTATGTTTTAGTACTAAACGTCTTTTGGTACGGTCATTCTTTTTACGATGGTGCATTACAAGTATGCAACCAGTTTTTTTAAAATGAAAAACATAAGTAAAAATTGATTTTTGGATACAAATCTTTAAAATAAGAGGAAAAAGTGAAATAATTTTTTCGATAACTTTTTTAATTATCAAGTTATCCAATGTTTAAAAACCTGTGAAATATATAAACGTCAGGAATTTACATTTTACGATATTTTCTCCTAGAACTGTTCAAAATAAGAGGAAAACATTAAATAATATTTTACAAATCTTTTATTAACTTTTTATAGCATACTTTTACTATTTTGTTTTAAAAACGTACAATAGGAATTTTTTGTACAATTTCTGAGCGCTCTACCAAGCATCTCATTTCTCATCACTGCTACAAATATGTTGTCAAATTGTTTTTCCAACGAACACTACAGAAAATAACGGCACTTAAAAAATGACAATAAAAAAAATCCAATGAGTGTTCGAACTCACGGGCGATGTGTTAACACATTTTTTCTACACGGTACCTGTTCGATTTCTATGAACACATTCGTAAATGTTACATTGGAAAATAGAAAACAGCGTTCAATCATATGATGACGTTACATTTAAACAATATTAAGACTTAAAATTATTTAAAGACCCAGTGCAAGCACATGTTCTTGCTCAATACTTTTTGTTTTATTCCCACAAAAGTCAAAGAATGCAAAGCAACAGACACTTGTACATACATACATACATTGTTATATTCGTACGATATAACCGAAGATCAACATAAAACACTCTTTTAATATTACTCCAAATAAATACTCCAAATTAAAACACTTAAATCTCGTCTCGCCGATATCGGATCGCCTTAATTGTTGGCCTAAACTCTTCGTCGATACCCGCACTAGGTTTTTAATCCAAAAATTAATAAAAATACATGTTCTTGCTCAATACTTTTTGTTTTATTCCCACAAAAGTCAAAGAATGCAAAGCAACAGACACTTGTACATACATACATACATT
This sequence comes from Phaonia tiefii, assembly GCA_963931995.1. NCBI lineage: Eukaryota > Metazoa > Arthropoda > Insecta > Diptera > Muscidae > Phaonia > Phaonia tiefii. Next base: position 100,194,915 of record OZ008369.1, on the reverse strand, counting down.
GTTATATTCGTTCGATATAACCGAAGATCAACATAAAACACTCTTTTAATATTACTCCAAATAAATACTCCAAATTAAAACACTTAAATCTCGTCTCGCCGATATCGGATCGCCTTAATTGTTGGCCTAAACTCTTCGTCGATACCCGCACTAGGTTTTTAATCCAAAAATTAATAAAATCGGCTATGAATTTCCGGAGAAAATCGCGTGGGAAAATTATATGAAAATCTCCCAATAATCACTTTCAATACCGACTGCCAAGCAACGAACAAACAAACGATGATTTACTCTTACAAACCTAACACTTGCGTATGTATTAAACTGATAGTTTACTGCCCTAAAGGCGCGCGTATAGATGTTAACACATCAAAAAATATCAAAACAATGTGTCCTGATTTTACTATCCCCTAGTAATGCACAGGGGCGACAATCGACTCACCACTCGTTTACTTTGGAATAAATAAATAAGTACATACGCTGTTTAACGAAATCGCTAATGAGGTATACTATGAAAAGTATCAATAGTCTCATTTATATTATACAACTGTATACACGAGTAAGTACTGGAATATGTAATCGACGAAATGATTACAGAACAGACATCAATTGTAGTTTTGCCGAACAAGCGGGAGAACTTTCAAAACTTCTGCATCAGTGCGTGTAAGTAGGAAAGCAATGTGTAAGTAGCGACAACAATCGATCTGCACACAATCAATCAATAAATGTCTTCGGTTAGTGACTAGTGAAATACACACCGCAGTGGCTTAACGGGCTAGCCGCAGCTGAAGATGATGCTTCACAAACATCGGAACGATCGTCCAGCGAATGTGGGTTCGAATCCCACCCGCGGCATTTACATTTTTTTCACTAACCGGAGAAAACATGATGTCTTACAGCCTTAAAGGAAATTACAACTTTAAACATAACGAGGATCTAAGACAACTAAATTAGAAAATATTATTATTTATTTTATGTTTTACTTCCAAACACTGTTTAACATATTGTATTATAATAATACTAGGCAAATATATCTAATAAACAAACATTTGACGTTCCCGTAAACAGCTCTTCCATACGCATCTTTTGAGACCGCCCCGTAATTGTATTTCCAAAAAACCCGATTTTCAGTACACCCTTCCGTACATAGTTGTATGCAATGAGATACTGCCACGTTTCTTAATGTTTAAAAATCTGTCGGTTTTATTTAATTTACGGACATCTTGATATGCAGATTACAGTTGCAGACCCTTGTGTCAAATATTTGTTTCTATTTTACTTTGGCATTTAATCATCTACTACACGTATTATGGCCAGTTGTCAGTGTATTCATGTTGATGAACTCATGTCTCTTTGCAATTCATCATCGCTAGACATTTCACCTTAATGTTAATTGTGGATATACGTCACAAGATTAACCTTGACACAAGAAATGTACACAAAGTCACATGAGAGATTTCGCGTGTACTATAGTGGTAGCTGCAATAATTGCCTCAGACTTTTTATATTATACAAACCAGTGCTGTCGCTGCCACTTCCGAGATGGCAGTGATGTCACATTTTAATGTTCATACGAATAGATTCTATTTGGATTTCAAATTTGTCCAAGTGTATTCTTGTTAACGGTGATCGTTATAACCTTTACGACGAAATATATATTCAAGACACCCCACTCTTTCCACTCGAAAAAATTATGAAAATTTTGGAAATCCTTGGTATCCTTCGGATACAGGTAAATGCCTCTACATTCCCAACAAAGAAATATGACAAATTCACAAAGACTTATCAGTAACAAGATATTTCAAATTTATATTTTTAGTTGTTGTTGCGATGTGTTGACAACAATTCATTTACAATGTTGACAAATCTACACGGTTTTAGCCAGCACCTCTGTCACGTAATTGGACTACGAAGCACAAGGACAAATTTATCTGCACACAAAAATAAACACTAGTATTCCTCGAACAAAGACAACTTAAAGAGAGATAGAAATTGAAACAAACAATCGACTTTACTAATGGCCATAATCTAAAAGAGATGAAAAGGCAGGTATCCATATCAATGTAACGGTTTGTATCCTTTGCGAGTTTGAAATTAGCATGACAACGAATTTCCGGAAAATATTACAAGAAATATAAAACAAATAAAGAGTTTCTTTTTGTAACAGTCAGTTTGCTACAATGGGAAAAGTTGAAATTTATTTGAATTTAATTTTTTTCAAATACATACGCATTTCGTTCGAAGAAGTTGAATTACTAGTAGCTTTGGATAAAGAGTACAAAGGATGGGGTTACTCAAACGCAAGGACAATGGTCTTTTTTGTATGCAATCTACATGTTTAATTAAAAATAGTTACTGCTGTTTTGCGAAGACATCAGACCGAAAGGATAACTGGAGTGAAAATTACATATACATTTGAAAATTCCATATGGAAATAAAAATTATTAATCGGGTAGAAATTAAACTCACGTTTCTGATGAGAAAAGGATGGGGTGTAAAGCATTCAGAACGGTCAAGCATTTATGTGATAAATATCAGCGAAACGTGTATAGAAAAACATTAAATGCAATAAATAAAATAAAATCTTCCAATTAATTATCAAATGTAAAACTAGAACGCGCACAGCTCACTGGTTTTGAGAAGCTCTCCTTAATCCCTGCATGGGATGTAACGGGAAACCATTTTTTTATTTAATTGAGAATAACTTAATGCAGGTTGTATCAAATGTGGAAACATTGTTAGGTGGCTCTAGATTTATAGACATAATTTGATAAAATTTAACCCACTCTTTCCCAACCGGCTAATATGGGAACACTTACTAATTGCAAACATATAAAAAATTACATGACGTGTCAGGGGTCACCCGGTTGGAACAAAGTTCCTTTCGCTATATATTATGTACTAGTTAGTTCCAACACGCCTAAGGCGCCTGTTGAAAAATACGATAATTTAAATGGTTCTTACAGAAGCGATACTTTTTGTAAAATGATAAGTTTTTTAAGAAATTTTTTTATTTATTGAATGTATTTTATTAAAAAAAGGGTATATTGAGGCCTTCTTTGTAAGAATATGTATTATATTTTCCCGAGAAGGTCCTTTCTTTGATGAGAGGTACTTCTTTCATTAAAAGCTAATGCTTTTATGTAAGAAACAGCCATAAGAGTATGATTCTTTTTACAAAGAAATACATTTTTTAAGAACAAGTACTTTTTAAAGAAGTGGTACTCTTTTTAGGATAAGGATATTTTTTTAAGAAAATTTACTTATTTTACAGGAAGGCTACTCATCTCAAGAAAAGAAAAAAACGTACTATTTTATTTTTAAGAAAGGGTACTTTTAAGAAAAGGAATTTTAGTAAGAAAGGGTATGTTTTGTAAGAGAAGGTACTTTTTTTTTTGAAGAAAAGCTTTTTTTTACGGAGGAACATGTACAATTTGAAGAGTAGGTACTTATCTCAAGAAAAGTAATTTTGTAAGGTATTTTTTTAAGACAAGGTACTTTGTTTAAGAATATGAAAAGGTATTTTTTTTTTGAGAAAATTTACTCTTATTTAAGAAAATGTTATTTTTTTAAACTTCTCTCACTTTGGCTTTTCTAAATTTACTTTTTATTCGGTTCAAACTACAATATGTAATAAACAGGCTCCACCTAGAAAATTTCCCACTAAACAAGAAATATCCCCCCATATGTTAGTCTAGACACAAACCAAACCAAAACTACGAGTGTAAGAGTAAGGCCCTCCGCGCACGGGTCGTGTCGTTATCGTAGCGTATGCAACGCAACATACGAGAGCCATACGAAGGGAGACCCGCAAACGAATCGTATGATGCACGTAATCGTCGCAACATACATGCGGCTTGCCGACTCTCGTCAAACAGTGTCGTACGCTTATCGTCGTGTACGATTATACGCTTGCAGTATGTTTACAATTTTTAAAAGAAGCACATGGGTTAAAATGTCGGACGAAATGATCAAATTCATAAATGTTATAGCATAAAAAGAATGCATTTATAAAAATAATATACAGGAGTATTCCAATATAGAATGCTACAGAAAAAGCTTGGAGCGGAATAGCTAAAGAGATGCTTTAGTCAGGTAATTACAGACATTAAATACATGAAGATAAATAATATAAATAAATAATATAAATAAAAATAATAATATAAATAAATAATATACATTTAATAAACATAAAATAATAATAATTCGTCTTCATTACTTGACATCTTGGCGCGTTGTGTTTTGACGATTGAAAGTTTCATCGTATGCGATTCCAGAGCCATATCGTCATCGTAGCTAATGACGTGACGATGACGCTACGATAACGATAAAACCCGTGTGCGGAGGGCCTAAGTGTGCTGCCAAATGTAATTCCATGCTCAGAGTTGTACTTCATGGATTTGCCAGACTTGCACTTCGGCTTTTCTAAATTTACTTTTCATTGGATTCAAAACAACAATATGTAATAAACAGGCTCCACCTAGAAAACTTCCCTTTAAACCAAACCAAATCAAAAGTACCCAATATAGTTAATAATAATGGGTTGTAATAAAGTAGTTAAAAAAAAGTAGCTTACAATTTTTTCATTTAGCCCCCATCACGCAACGTACGATAAGGAATATCGTTCCAAAAGAAAACAGTGTTCAAGCATTGTACTAAGCACATTTATTAGTGTGCACGTTTTCGGGTACCTCCCATACAAAGGTTAGGGTGGGCTCTGAAACTATACCACACTATAACAATCTATTGGATTGAGTAATTTTGACCAAATTTTGCAAAACGTAATTCTCTGCAATTATCCTTGTTGTACATAGTTTGAGCAGAATCGGAACAGGCGTTTTGGTACCCCCCATACAAAGTGGCCAGTGGGTCTTGAAATTTCATCAGACTATTAGACCCAATTTAAGGAACCAATTTTGAGACATTTTTTTATTTTGATTTATGCCTATGAGCCAGAGCTCTGTGCGACGCTTTCTCTCAACAAACTATCAAATCTGTTCGAAATGTGTGTAAATTCATGAAATTTGTTCGGAAATCGTTTTCATATGAGTTGCCATATTGTAGGAATGTTTAAAGACGGTCTGCTTGCGTACTTATATTTCATTAATCGATTAATCGCACTGATAGGTTCGAGTTAATCGTTACTCGAAAAATTAATTATTAAAATGTTTGGTTAATTTTACAACACGATAAATCGGTTAACCGAATAATGATTAATTGAATGGTTACCGAAGTTATTAACCCGACGAAGTATACCTAGGTTTTTCATAATATAATCACCCCAAAGACATTCTGCTTCCCCCTCCTCTTCAAATATCATCAAATATACAACTACACGGCGCCGATTACGTTCCTGAAAAGCTGCCAAAGCGGGTGCGTACTGCCATCTGCAGCAACACAAGCCGATGGGGTTGCAAAAAAAGCAAGAAACCACTTTGCACTGATAAAACTTGTTTAACAATTTTCATGCATAAGAGGTTACTGTGCCAATATGGGTACACCCCTGTAAAATACTGAAAATTTTCATTTTAGTTATTCCTATTTCTCTACTTTTTAATAAACAATAAAAATAAATAAATAAACATATTTCAAAATTTTCCTTGTAGTTTTTGTTTGGCCTTAAATGGGTTAATAAACATATTCAATCACTTACTATTTCCAGTTTTTAATCCACCACCCTTAGCGTCAAATTCAATTATTGTACTCTCTCCCATATCATCGCACAGCACCCCTGATTCGACTGATTTCAATCGCATATTATTTCAATTTTGCTTTAGCTCTCTCTTTTTCTTTCCGGATCAGGAAGTAATTACTCATACCTTGTTAAGGTTTTCACACCACGACCGTTCAATGATATTTGTTTGTCTAGCATCAAGAAACCCTTGGAATATTCCCAACCCAAATGTAAATGACAGATAACATATGTAATATCTCTAGGGCGGAACTTACCCCTTAAACAAATTATTATAGAAAAATTTAAATCTGTCTGCGGTATCGTTATTGACGTCAGCCATCCTTATTATATTATTGTTATCAGTCTAGTCGAGCTGTGGAGGTAAATTGACGCTTAAGGACATTTTTAGCATCCCACTAATATACAAGGATATCAAGTTTAAGAATATTAGGAAAAAGGAAAGAGATACACCGCATTGTAGGAAATAGCTGAGAAAACTGGAGCTGCGAAGTGATAGCTGTTATTAGATTGGCTTGTTTTTAAAGATTTTCTTTTGAGTTAATGCGATCTTAAAACATAAATACAAAAAATAAAAAAGTTGAATAAGTCGGGTAATGCATTTTAAAAATATTCCTACATGTGCCAAATTGGTGCTCCAAATTGTTAGATAACTAAAGAGAGGAAGAGTATGGAAGCTACCGGAAGGACCATGGAAAGAAAAGATGTATTTGCTAACAGATCACTGTCTTCCACAATGTTTTCTTTTCAAATTGGTTGTGGGTTATAGTTATTATCGTGTTAAACATCTATTGTACGGTAGTTCCCAGAAAGGGCATAACAAAATCGTTCACTTTCCCTAATTACGTAAAATTTTATACAACAAACCTCAGTTGAAGTTATCCACATATGTATTCCGGTAAAAAGTCAAAAGTTATCTCATTCTCTTTGTCTGTGAGCAGAAGCAGCAAAATTTCAAAACTTGGATTTTTTTTCTTTTACGCAAATGTAGATCATACATATACTATGTAAAAGTATCAGTTTGGACGATGGACAGTGTGGCAGTTTGGAAAATACACGGTATTAATATCACAACTTTTAAAGTATCGATCTCATTGTTTTGGAATGCACCAAATATTTTTAGAGGAGGAGTCAGGCTTTTAGAATATTTTATTTAAAGGTACCTTGTGTCAACACAGTTGGTGCTACAGGGTGTCAAAGTTGGCCACTATGGTGCTGTTGAACATTTTCAAAGCTTGGTACTTCTACATTTTAAAAATTTTTTACTTTTGAGAATCTACTATGTAAGACAAACGGAAAATGCGCCAAAATGATTAGGACATTTTCTATCAAAGTTTAAAATTGTAAATTTTTCCATTGACTTTTTCAGTTTTTTGTTAATATATCGGCTACTTGAGGGAAACGAATAATTCGGAAAACACCACTAAATTCGGAGCAATTCAATAAAGAACAGACTGTAAAAATTTTTAAGTTATCTCAAGCTGTTTGGAAACGCGGACTTCTCTAAAATTTAATTTTTTTTAACCTGTAAAAACACAATATTTCTCCCGAAAAGGTACCATAATTCATTCAGTATTTTCTTCAGATTTATCCAAGAAACCTATAAAAAGTTTATATTTTTCTGAAAGGCAAGGCTTTGACAAACACACTCAATGTTAAATTATGATCATTTGGACAGGCACCCTACAGTCAGCATTCACTGAAAATGTGATATTGCTGCACAAATTTTTCAATTTCGATGTTTAGCAAAAAATTTCGCTCGGGGTTTTTTATAAATTTGTTTTCGGCGGCCGGAAGACGGGCCCCAGGAAATAACACCCCAATTGCATAATGAAAATGGGCCCCCTAATTTAGGGTTTGTTTTCATTATGAAGGTGAACCCCAAATTTCAAAATGAAATAGCCTCCCAAGCAATGATGAAGGGCGCCAAAAAATTGTGAAGCACGATCCCACATATTTAAATGGGGGCGACTTTAATTTTTGGTTTGAAACCTTTTAAAAATAAGGCCCCAATAAGCGCAAGAGGACCCCAAAATAACAATTTGTTCTATACTGATACTGATTTCATTGACTTTTTGGGGTATATTTTTTTGAAATGTATTTTTAAATAATATAAATTCCACCCCAGAAAAATCGGCCCAGAGAGAAAAAAATTGGTTTTGTTTTATCCGTCGATTTGAATAATTTCAGAATGAATAAGCAATACACACATAAATATATTCCATGAATCATTGAACAAAGTAAGATAGAATAAAATATTTATTTCAAATATTTGTCTCCCCTTTGTTGACGTCTTTTTTTTGTAAAAATTTTTCATTTCTTTCTAAAACAGTAAAACATAGTTTATTACATTTTTCGTTGAATGTGCGGTGAAGCGCCGCAGTCTAAAAATTTTTCCCAAAAAAATCGTGCGATTTTTTTTGGAAATATTTGTTTCATTTCCTTTCTAAAACCGCAAAATATTGTTTATTAAAATTGTTGTTGATCGTGTGTTGAAGCGCGATTTTTTTTTTGAAAATTTTTTGTCATTTCTTTCTAAAACAGTAAAATATAATTAATTAAAATTGTTGTTGATCGTGTATTGAAGCGGCCGCAGGTAAAAAAATTTTCCACAAAAAAATCGAGCGATTTTTTTTGTGGAAATTTTTTTTTAAATTGTTTCTAAAACAGTAAAATAAAGATTATTAAAATTTACTTCTATTTACTTTTCAGTAATATTTGGGGCCTAATTTCATTTGATATTTTGGGGTGTGGTTTCATTAAGTGATAGTAGCCATACGAGCACACCCCAATTTAATTATGAAATAACACCCCAAAACATGAAGACCCCAAGTAAATTGAAAATGTTCCCCAAAAAATAATTGATGTCCACTTTCATTGGGGCCCGCATTCATAATGAAAAGCACCCCAAGTGTAAGCGAAAATGGACCCCAAATGTACCAAATAACACCCCAAAATTTCGTGTTGTTGAAACCTGTGTATTGGTTTGGGACCCATTTTCATTTTGCAATTGGGGTGTTATTTCCTGGGGCCCGTCTTCATTCCGCCATTTTTTTCATTTTTATAGTAGACTAAAATGTTCTTAACCACACCCGAAAAGAGTAATAGAGATATGAGCTCAGGAGAGCTAAATATGTTAAAAAAATCGATTTTTCATAGGATTTTTTTTTTACTAGAAATCTCAAATTTTTTTTACGATTTGGAAAAAACTTGATTGAATTTGATTGGCTGGGTATTGGTCTATAACATATAAGAAAATTATTAGTAGGATGCCATCAATATGTACTTACCTGAAATCAAATTTTTTAAAAGTTTTTCCAAAATTATTTATTTGGACTTTTTTTCATAGTTTTTCCAAAATTATTGCAGAAGAGTCTACCTTTCCAACCGTGTATAATATGTCTATGTACGATACTACAGAAAGTGTTGGTATCACTCGCAAACCTAACACTTTAACCTGATTTTGCCATTTCTGTAACCTACCGATTGCGTCGTCCAGGATGACAACTACACTATGGCACTGGCAAACACTTCATATTTGTACCTGGTGCCACTATTTTGTGAAACTATGGTTTGTGATCATAAAACACGTCGAACTTGCCTAATTTTGGCAAAGTCCTCTTAAGATTTTGCGTGTAGTGGCACATTTTATGCACTTGTTTTAAATGTCCCAAACCCCATACAAAGCCTTATGTGTACTCTATGTACCAAAGCCATAAAGTCATAATTTTATCATAGAAGTATTTTTTGTAATAAAAACATTTCATTTTTATTACATGTATATAATACCTGTGTATAAATACTTCAGTAAAATTATTTCTAAAGTCAGTGTCTATACTTATGCCATCGAGAAAGACCTGTGTGGAAACGTGAAGTGTGACAATTTTAATTACAACAATATTGTCATGGAACTCAGAATCAAACACAATAGTATTTGCAATGTTATTTGGAATATCAAGTGTTCTTTAGAGAAGTTGAAACCCCTTATTTTAGCATTGACATAGTTTATGGTATTAGATTGAACAATAACGCTACCGCGAAAATTACAAACTTTTCCGCAAAAATTACAAACTTTTTCAAAACAGAAATTTCTAAAAAAAATAGTCCGAAGATTGGTTAAAGTTGGAGTTATCAATAGAAATTGACAAAAAACAAATCAGGTCGTCCAAACTAGGAATACGGTGATATTAACGACAAGACAAAGAAAAAGAAACGAGATGAAATTATTAATACATATGATACAAGTAACCCTGCAAATAACCGCCCAATTGCAATTTGCTCTGCGCTCTCGACGGTTATGGAGAGCTTGGTGAACCACCATCTCGTGAAATATATTAAGTCCAATGACCTTCTTAATGATCGGCAGTATGGCTTCGGTAGAATGAGATCTACTACTACTAACTCGGGGCACGGTCGAGAAGCTCAAAAGATGTCCTAGGAGCACCTGCACATATATGGGAGTTATATTACATCTTTGGCCTGATGTAGCTGGTGTAGATATTAAGAAGATCAGATGGAGTGAAGCATTTCTAGATACTTGAATACATCTTTCGACACTTCAAATACATGTTTTTCCCAACAAACATCACATTGTATTTTCATAGACAATGACGACCCACTTAGGTCAGCAATCCGCTTATGCTACAACAAACAACACTGGGTCTTACCCGCATTAAAATCTACTCTATTCATTCGACCCTATTCAACAATGAACACCAAATCCCGGTAAAGTGTTTCATTCATCGTCCGGCGTTTTACTTCAATCTCGTGAAGACTTGGCCTACGGTCGAATGAATAACTGATTACTGTAATCAGCAAAAGAGTAGATTGGATTCATACTCTGACCCAGGAGATCGTCAATGAAACACACGGTATGTGTTCCTCGGACATCCGTCGACTTATGCCAGACGTGAGGATATTTATCCGAATTACGCGGCTTTCCAGGAACTCTCATCCGTTTTTTATCGAGTGGCCGGTTGACCGCACTACGGACTATAGGGAAAATTCGTTCTTTAGGCGTTCAGTGCATATGTGGAATAAACTTCCGGCTAGTGTCTTTCCCACAAATTGTGACATACAAAGATTCAATAAAGATGCCAACAGACACTACTCCCACTTTCCACCCTCCACTACCTCTAATTTTCTACGCCAACAAAATGGCCTGCATTTTTAGGGGGCATCCCCTGAGTGTTGGTTTGATAAAAAAAATCCAAGGACTGTTCGAACTCACGGGCGATGTGTTAACACCTTTTTGTTACACGGTACCTGTTCGATTTCTATGACCACATTAGTAAATGTTACATTGGAAATTAAAAAAACAGAGTTCAATCATATGATGACGTTACATTTAAATAATTTTAATACTTAAAATTATTTAGAGACCCAGTGCAAGCACATGTGTCATTATTTTCTTGCTTAATACTTTTTGTTTTATTCCCACAAAGATAATGTAAAAACCAGTACATGAGTTTCAGTCGGTTGAACCAACTTAATCATACCCTCGCCCTAAGTCATTAATTTCGTGGGAGTTCTGACATTGCACTAAATATTATTGAATACCCAAATTAGTTGGTCTCGTCCCAATATTTATATGCGAGGTACAAAACTGAGCATGGCAAATTGGTGCCAACATTTTGATCGATACCAAATTTTATTAAGATCGGTTATGATTTATTGGAGATATCGAGTCGGCAAACTGCAACTACGCCCAACTTTTTTTTGGGAGGTACGAAACTGGGTGTGGCACAATAGTCAGTTATTAATTATACAGTAGCTTTTAGCAAAATATTGCCTAGTACCGAATTTTATTAAAATCGGTTGTAGTTTACGAGAGTTAACGTGTCGATCAACCGGTCTTCCGCCCAATTATGGGTGTGGCAACACAGCTCATTTTCTATAGAAGAGTTTTATTTCACTAAATATTGACTAGTGGAAACTTTCATAAAGATTGGTTCGGTTTTGCTGGACTTCTCGTGCCGAACTACCAGACGCGCAAACAACTTTTGTATGGGAGGTACCAAAATGGGCGTGCTAAAATCACCCTTGTTTTAATCCGTAATTGGCGTTTGATAACGTGAAGTCTCATACCTAATTTCATTAAAGTTGCAACAGTTTCACGCGATTTAACGGATTGACAACCCGGACGAACACCCTGTTTTGTATGGGAGGTACCAGAATGGGCGTGACAATCTCGCTCATTTCCTCAAGTTAAGTAGGTATTTATAGATTATTGCTCGGTGTGTGAGTTGAAGCTAATCACATCTACCAGAAGAAAGGTTTGAAAGAAATATGATTTTGTGCTAAATGTGTCGATTTGTATGGGAGGTACCAGAAGAGGCGTGGTCAAAACGCCCATTTTCCATCCCAAACTCAATATTGGCAAATAATAGTCACTGACAAAATGTCATTGTGATCTGTAAAGATTTACGGCAGATATCGTGTTGACCATCCAGCCAGCCAGATAGACAGACGAGCATGGCTCAAACGTCTTAAATAGTCCTAAAACGAATTTCGTCCAAAGATAATAAGGGTCTGATATGGCTCCTTCTATGTGTTACATTTTTTACGTATTAAATGATATATACCCCCATCCCTATGGGTGAGGGCATAATAAGTTTAATTTGAAGTACTTTTAAATCGCCACTAGTAAAAACTGACTCCACAGTTTCAGGTCGAATAGTGGACGCGTTACCAACAGCCTCATCAAAAAGATTAAAACGAATGGATTCTACTGCTGACTTTACCGAGGAATACTCGCTGGCGCTGGTTCTAAACTTAGGGCTTTCGAGGAACAAATATGAAAGTCTTAGGAAGGAGCTTATTGAAAAACGTTGGGGCTTTTTACCATCCACGAAAGTATTACACACTACCAGAGCCAAATTTTCACGGCCGAAATATATGTTGATGATGCAAGCGCAACAATTAATCTCGCACATCGTCTAGAAAATACTGCATTTTCTGTAAAAGAAATTGACAAATGCCATAACTCTGAGCTGACGTTAATATGTAAGTGCGACTGTGATGGATCATCTGGGTTTTCAGAATATAAACAACAAAGAGCTGATCTGGTGCAGATTTCTCAACAATTTGCTTTGGCGTCACTTGTACCATTAAGAATTCGCTGATATAATGGCACATCTTCAACCGCATCTACACGCTGACAAAAGCAGCCTCTGTGATATATATGCTCCCAAACATATTCTGCAAGAACCATGTAACGGGTTTTTCAATAAGAGCGCTACAAACGTTTTTTTAAATAAAACAAACCCGGTTTTAGATACCAATGAAATTCTTTATTCCTGTGAAAGTACGTTCGATGCCATTATGTATGGAACTCGATTTCTTTTGCATGGCCACCACGGGCACGCTTGCAGAAGTCCAGACGCTGAACCCAATTTTAGACGGTTTTCAAGCATAAATCGGCCGATACTGCTGCAATTTCACGTTCGATATTCGTACGAAGTTCATCAATCGTCGCTGGCTTGTTTGGCATAGACCATAGACTTGACGTAGCCCCACAGGAAATAATCTAACGGCGTCAAATCGCACGACCGAGGCGGCCAATCGACTGGGCCATTTCGTGAGATAACACGTTCACCAAACTTGGTTTCCAATAAATTGATTGTGGCATTCGCTGTGTGGCTTGTGGCGCCGTCCTGTTGGAACCACATGACCTCCAAGTCCATATTATCCAATTGGGGCCAAAAATATTCGGTTATCATTGAACGGTAGCGATTCGCATTCACAGTACGGCCCAATGACGCCACCGGCCCATAAACCGCACCAAACCGTAATTTTTTCGGGATGCAATGATGACTCATGGATTACGTGTGGATTGCTGTCCGACCAATAACGCATACTTTGCTTATTGACGAAGCCATTCAGCCAGAAATGGGCCTCATCGCTGATTGTTAAGGCCTCTTAAAGTTGAGGCCACTGACTCTAAATTTCGGTAGTAAATTTTAATAATTTCGACTCGTTGTTGGCTCGTATATCTTTCCATGATGAAATGGCAAACCTTTCTGAAGAGAAATGTCAAAAGAGCGGGAAAAATATGGCGTCGTTTGCTGTCCCTATCGATTTACTTTTGTAGCGTCTCTGTTGAAAAACCCTTTATATGTGTGGAACACCCTCCAAAAAATCATATATATGTAAACCTTAAACGCAAACATTGTCATGTTTACTTGCAAAGATGCATACTTTTATGTGCAGTCATATGCGTGTTTCATCCCAAACATTCATATACATATGTCGAAGTATTAGTGTGTTTCCTCCCATAAGTCCCAAACGAACGACTGAAACTAGAACGCAACAGATCAGTTAACATAACAAACACTGAATTCATTTACACACGCATTCAGCAATATTTATCAGTCACTGACTGAAATAGTTATTCAAAAATACAGTTATATCGTACACTTGCAATAACATTAACTTTAGCTGAGAACAATCTGTGTTTGTGCCCCATTTATTACATTGCTCTCGCTAGAGTATAGCGCCAAAACATTTAGTAAACAGTGCAACACACAAACCTGTGTTTGGATCACAAACACATATATTGTAACATATTAATCGTTGTGTTTAAAACATGTAATATTAAATAACAAACACACTGTGTTTGGACACAAGTATACTATATTTGCAACAAGATGCAAACACTTTTTTTTTTGCATCCAAACAAGAAAAAATACAGTTTTTTCAGGGTGTATGGATTAATTCAACAACAGGATCCAGGTTTTTATGCCGTCCCATCCGCTTTAAATTTGTAAAGCAAGATCAAAATACAACCCAAAGACTGGTGGATGATATCAATGAGCAAATCGCAACTATGACTACCATTTACGTGGAAATATACGGAAGAGTAATAAAAGCGGCCTTTCAATTACATTTGGCTATGATCGATGGAAAGGTAGCCCATGCAATAACTGACGTAAGGTTGTACTGGAGATGTAATATATGTAGGAAAAAAGATTCTGAATTTGAAGACGTCTCTATATGCTGAAAAATCTGACTTTTTTGTTGTTTGGATGTAAATATAAACTGTGTTTGGAGCTTGTCGCAAATATAATATACTTGTGTCCAAACATATTGTGTTTGCTATTTAATATTACCTGTTTGAGACACAATGATTAATATGTTAGAATATATGTGTTTACGACCCTCATATATTTATGTTTGTGGTACAAATACAGCTGTGTTTGTTGCACTGTCTATGCTCTCTAGAGAGCAAGAGAATAAAAGAGGGACAACGAGAGCGTTTATCTTTTAAGCGTGTATCTGTATTTTTGCATTATTCTCTCAGTTAGTGGGTCATAAATATTCCCCAATGTGCGTGCAAATTGCAGATGAAGCCAGTGTTTCTTATTTTGGCTGTGTATTGCGTTTTAGTTCCATGTATTCAGTCGTCAATGCTTTATCGGACAGAGGATATCAAACCCGCTTGATCAGTGGAAAAAGAATCAACGAAGGCTCGGATGCTTAAATGGTTTCTGTGCTACCAAATTGAGAAACGATTTTGAGGAAAGAAACTGGAAAGGGCAACACCGTGAAGCCCTTTTTCTGTCCGAGCGTTTACTGAGAAAATGTGAAATAAACGCTTGGCTTGCATGAACTATATTTGTATATAAATATATTCATTGTGTACTAACGCATAGTGATAACCAACGCATAGCTGAAACCTTCCGAAAACAAAAACTAGAGAGACAACAAAGAATGGAGAAGCTAAAGAGCAGCATGAAAAAAAAACACAAATAATGCATTCAATGCACCTAAATGAAAAAATGTCAATTTTAAATCTTTTAATTATAATAAATAATACATACATATATATTGAAATCAAAGAATAATTCGATTTTTTATATTATTATGTTTGGGGGGAAATACGCATATGTTTACACGTAAAAGCATACACATTTGCCAGTACACATTTAAACACAAGTGAGTTTGGGACTTGCAAATATGTTAATGTTGGAAGTATGTTCCAAACATATAAATGGTTCCTGCCAAATATGTTAGAGAGACCGTTATTTTTCAGCGTGTAGTGGCCGCAAGTAATAAAGCTACTTTCCAATTTGGAATATCACCGTTTCATTCACGACTACGATTTACGGAATATTGCATACACTTGGCTTACGATCTTAAATACCGCAACGAACTACGAAACCAAACTGATTTTGCAATTAAGATGATTGGACTGATTATAGATTATAGATAAGACGTGGATATGGAAATACTAACGAGGGCAACACTGCAAGATGCTTCTTTGAAGATCCAGAAACATCTTATGTTCTTCAAAGTTATATTAGCTACTATTAATAACAAAAAAATTGTTACTGCTGAAAAAAGTTACGAATATGCTAACGATACGCAGAATATATTATCTACTTTATATACATGGAAACCAGTAAAACCTAGGGTGAACAAAGTTTTATGTCATGGTAAAGATATTGTCGAAAACAGTCTGCTTCCATTACAAGAAGCTCTAGAATCCAAAAACAGAGATGTCAAACAATACACATTATTTAATACCCGCAAGTGTTAAAAGATGCCTCAAAATTCAGATTTAATGCACCATTTATAGCTATCATCGGATCAGGCACCTTTTTTCCACGCGTCGTGGTTTGTTAGGGTTTAAAAAAACACCGATAATTTTTATTAAACACACAATGTTTTAAAACAAGACACTCTAATTGCTACTGCATTATACGCAGCTACTACATATTTTTCGACAATTAAATTAGAATATTCAAGAATATACCCCAAAAATTATGCATCATATGCATGCATAATATTCGCTCAACTTTGAAATTACAATTCCTCGACATCAACCTCATCTTAAAGACTAAGCAATCCTGCACATGTCCCCGGCACACGTCCCCATTACCAGAAAGGAAAACAAGAAAGAATAATTTGATCTTACTGAAATTTACCCGAAAGAACAATTTAACTAAAAGTATTGCACACTCCCAGTACTCACTTACATTTACTTGGCGAAACTTGTATGAGTAAACGGTAAATGTTGGTTGATTC
The DNA here is from genome assembly GCA_963931995.1 of Phaonia tiefii. Classification (NCBI taxonomy): domain Eukaryota; kingdom Metazoa; phylum Arthropoda; class Insecta; order Diptera; family Muscidae; genus Phaonia; species Phaonia tiefii. The sequence goes on along the minus strand of OZ008369.1, from coordinate 100,178,198 downwards.
TGTTGGTAGCAGCTTTTAATTTATGACAAACATTTCCGTTTCCGTCGTTTCACCAAACAAACACTTTCCGCTCTCAGCACACCTCTTGCAACATTCATGAACAAGGGATGATACTATTGTCAAATGTTGTGTACAATTTTAGTACTAACATCTTCATGGTGAATATTTATGCAACAGATATGCATTTAAGAGATATGCAGCTAATGATCCTTTTTGTTAAAAAAAATAAGAAAAGCCGTCTGGAAATGGTGAAATCAACGGAAAGTTATAGAATGAGAAAATCATGAATATGTTAAGCCTCTGTGTGGGTTAAGGCGTTGTTACGTTTTATACTAAATATATATCAACAGAAAACAAAATATTTTCAAAAATTTTTAATGTTTGAGAATTTTTCTAAATAGAATAAAGAAAACTATGGGTTTTTCTAGTCATATATCTAGAGTAGCGACTTCTCTTAGTAAACTCACGAAGTTTGGTGTGGTTGCATATGGACGTTGCATGTTGAAAGGACTTTCTTCAATATTAGCAGGTAGAGGCATCAAAGCGCATCAATACTTCAACATATCGCGAAATACTTCAACATATCGTTAATTTGTGTGCACGCAACGACAGAGGATAAAGATGATGAGGTCAAAGAAACATTTTATGAGCGCCTGGAGGAAGTATATGAACGATGCCCTGACCACGACATTAAGATTATTCTAGGCGATTTTAATGCCAAATTAGGAAAGGAAACTGTCTTTCGACCAACCATCGGTAATCATAGTGTACATGATACCACCTCCGATAATGGAATAAGAGTGATAGACTTCCCCGCTGCAAAGAACATTGTAGTTAGTAGCACACGATTCCTACATAAGGCGACCTGGATATCTCCTGATCAGCGGGCGAAGAATCAGATTGATCACTTGGTAATAGATGGCAGGCACTCTTCTAGTGTAATGGATGTACGTGTGATTCGCGGTGCCAATATCGACTCGGATCATTACCTGGTGGCTGCGAAAGTTCGCACAAGACTGAGCAGGGCGAAAAACGTACGAAGCCGAACACAGCAAAAGCTGGATATTGACAAGCTACAAATACCGGAGATAGCAATGTCCTATCGACAGAAGCTCTCTCTCCTGCTATAGCAGAATACCCCCCTCCCGAAGACCCAGATGTGTTGAAGAGCATATCTCCAAGGGGATATCCAAGGGAGGAAAACCAACTAATTAGGCGGAAAAAATCTCAGTGGGAGCAGAGAGAGGGTGAAAACCCCGAAATGTGCAGGATGAATGGTGAATCCCGAAAGTTTTTCCAGAGGGTAAGAAGATCAAATAACGGGCCTAATAATGGGCTGCCCTCCTGCAAGGATTAGAATGGGAATCTGGTGACTGAGAAGCAGTGTGTGCTCAAAATGCGGAGAGACCACTTTTCAGCACAACTCCACTAAGATTCTTCCACTGAAAATCAGGAGGTAATGACAGTGGAAGATAGTGTTGATTGTACCACCCCCCAACCAAGACGAGATTAGAACGGCCATATCCCACCTTAAGAATATTAAAGCTGCTTTTGAGGCAGGTGGCCAAGGACTGCTAGTCCACATGCATCGACTTATATGCGATATATGTATGGCCGGAGGAATATATGCCCGACGATTGGAGTCTCAGTGTATTATGTCCTGTATTCAAAAAGGCTGACCCGTGTGTCTGTTCCAACTATCGCGGTATCAGTCTTTTATCCATCGCGTATAAGGTCTTGTCGATCGTATTATGTGAAAGACTAAAACCAATTATTGAAAACCTGATTGGACCTTGTCAGTGTGGTTTTAGACCAGGCAAATCCACGACTGACCAAATATTCACGCTACGCCAAATACTGGAAAAGACCCACGAAAAACAAATCGATACCTCACCTTTTTGTCGATTACAAAGCTGCTTTCGATAGTCCCATACGGGAAAAACTGTACGAAGCTATGTCTGAACTTGGTATTCGGCACAACTGATTCGCCTCTGTAGAATGACGCTGTCCAACACCAAATCAGTAGTGAAAGTGGGGTAAGACCTCACTGAACCATTCTGTACCAAGCGAGGACTCAGACAAGGCGACACATTTTCGTGCAATCTCTTAAACATCTTAATGGGGATAATAATGAGAAAAGGGGCAGTCTGTGTCTAGCTTTCAAAGAGTCAAGTCGCGTCGAAGATTCAAGTGCGCCTCAATGTCTCCTTCTCAAAATTTGATTTGCTCTCAGTGCTACAAGAGCATTCAATTTGGTAGTCAAATTGTTTGCAATGTGTGTCAGCGCAAATTCCCTACAATATGTGGGAAAATCGATAAGGAGACAGCTGTCTGTGTCCTTTCGTCATTTGCCAATATTGTCTGCAACTGCGATAATTGTCTTCAGTCGTCGTGTGATATGGTGAAGATAATCAGTTTGCTGTCATATGAAAGTGACAATGATTCTCGTGCAATGATTCTTTCTGCCCAACGGAGACTGTCTTTAGTAAAAACCGGTTTGGGTGCTTCAATGCCGCAGAGAAGTTTGGCATCTAAAGCGCCATGGCCACACATCAAACTAACTGATCAAACTCGCTCTTTTTTGATTGTGTTAGTGAACAAAAACTCACAGGTATAGGTTGATGTGAGTTTGACGAAAATCTAAACAGTTTAGATATTTCATCAAACTCACTGCCGCTGCTGCAGAGATTTGAAGCCGGTTTGATGTGTGTGCGCGTAATTTCATCAAATCTCATTATTGTTAAGTTTTCGGAGCGACACAAGTAGTTTTTTTTGGTGACGCGGTCGTACAAATATGGAAAACAAAAAATTTTGTATTAGAATTTATTGAAGTGTATCGTGGATTGCCCGCTTTATGGCAAGTAAAATCGAAAGAATATAGCAATAGAAGTGAAAAAAATGCGCAGTATGAGATATTGCTTGAGAAATTCAAAGGAAAATATCCAAATGCGGAAAAAAAATATGTGGCCCAAAAAGTGAACTCCAACAATCGGCTATTTCCGTCATAGTTGTCAGAAAAATTTATTAATTTTAAGCTTGGTGTCACTGCATCATTTTATGATAATTTGTTAAATCCGGATCTTTGGACGGCTGATATTAAAGTTAGAACTTTTGTGGATTTTCCGAGGAAACCTCACGTACAGGGAAACCCATAAATGTTAATAATTTGAAAATCTATTTTCATAATGTGTCAGGGATGAGAACTAAATCTTCAATGTGTAGAAATTTTACATCACAATATGATAATGATGTTTTTGTTATAATTGAATCTTGGTTGAATAATGATTTTTATAATGAAGAGCTTTTTGATGCTAATTTGTTCATTGTTTACCGTAAAGATAGGGATTTTTTTTTATCTATTTGTCATTCAAAAGGTGCGGAAGTATTAATAGCTGTAAAAAAATTTATAAATTCTTATTCTGTTGCTTTAAATGACGCCAATCCATTATTTGACCAATTGACCGTTTGTGTGAAATCCTTAAAAGGTTGTCTATATATTGGAGCATCCTATATTCCTCCAAATAGTTGTGATCATTTATATTTTGGCAACATTCAAAATTTCTTGCACTTTGTTGAATCAATGACTTATGTGGATAAATGTTGCATTTTGGGTGATTTTAACTTGAATAGTATTGTTTGGTCTGAGGTAATTGATTGCGAGTATCTTATGCCTAATACTATTAACACTGTTTCTGAAATGAATTTCATAGAGTTCTGTTTTTAATAAGTTAAATCGTATTTTCGACTTAGTCTTTGTTAGTACAGATCTAAAATGTTCTGTGACAGATTGCGCGTTTCCAATTTCTCCACCGAATACTCATCATTCGGCGCTGGAGACTAATATTGATTTTTATGAATTTGATGATAAAAACAACTATCAAACCTTTCAATATAAATATAACTCAGGTGACTTTGATTATATTAATATGTTACTGAATGCTGTGGACTGGTCTGCAATTTTGGTCAGTGAAATTGTTTCCATCTGTTAGAGGAGTTTTTGAAAATTATTAATGAAATTTTTAAAGCTAATATTGAGGCACTACCGCCTAAAGTCTATAAATTTCCCTGGTATACTTAAAAATTTAAGAAATAAGTATCACCGTCAACTTAAGGTCAGTAATAGTGCCCATGATGGTAATTTGTGCGATCATTATACTCGAGAATTCAATTTTCTGAACAAGTTTTTATAAAATCAATACATTTTAAATTACGAACAATTCATTAAGTCTCATCCTAGACTTTTTTAGACATTTATTCAATCTAGAAGTGCTAACTCTTCGGTACCTTCTTCTATGGCAGACAATGGTGCTGTTTCTAATTCTTTGTTTGAAACTGCAAATATGTTTAAGTTATTTTTTCAATCAAATATTTCAGACAACACCAATATTATTGATGAGCCTGCTTTTAGCAATATTATATCCAGTGTTGATATTTCTAGCCTCAATATATCTTATGATGATATTTATTCTGCTATTCAAAAACTTTCGTGTTCTTATAAACTGGATTCAGATGGTGTTTCTTCGTTTTTACTTAAGAAATGTCTATCGTCACTAGTGCAGGCGTTAAAAATTATATTTTCTAAATCTTTTTCTGCTGGATATTTTATTCAGAGATGGAAGAACACAACTGTTATGCCTATTTACAAATCTGGTAATAAAAATGATGTCTCGAATTATAGGCCAATTTCGAAATTGGCGAACATTGCTAAGATTTTTGAACACATAGTGTATGATAAATTATTTTTTTTGCTGAAACCTTATATTAATCCAGCTCAGCATGGATTTGTCTCGGGTAGATCAACTACTACTAACTTAGCAGTTTTTACGCGATATTGCCTTAATGCATTTGAAGAAGGTTGCCCAGTTGATGCGGTTTACACTGACCTTACAAAAGCCTTTGATAAAGTTCCTCATAACTTGTTGATATTTAAGTTGTCCAAGATTATACTACATGGTAATATTTTGAATAGGTTCAGATCATATTTATTGAATAGGAGTTGTATTGTATGTATTGATGGGGAATTGTCGGATCATTATATTCCAACATCTGGCGTTCCTCAGGGAAGTATTTTGGGGCCCCTTTTGTTTAACTTGTTTGTAAATGACATTGCTTTGTGTTTTGTATGTTATGTATGCTGATGATCTTAAAATATTCCTATCTGTTCGTTCATTAAACGATATAGTATTACTGCAGTGGGATATTGATAGATTGAGTAAATGGTCGATTAATAATGGGCTACCCATTAATCAATCAAAATGTTTTCATGTTACTTTTCATAAATGTCGCAACGTAATTGTGTCTCAATATAAAATATTTAATCATATCTTGGAAATAGTTTTTGAAACCACTCCTAAGTTTTTAATGTAAAGTTTAATTTTACTGCACATGTTGATTATATCAGTCCCAAAGCTTACTCATCTATGTACTTTATTCGCCGAAATACAGCTCAGTTCACAGATCCTTATGTTAAAAAAATTGTGTTTTCTTCATTTTCCCGCTCGAAGTTGGAATATACTTCTTTCAGTTGGAGCCCAACGGCGTCTATCCACATAAATCGTTTCGAAAAAGTTCAGAGGTCATTTACTAAATTTGCATTCACTTCTTTAAATTTTGCTGGTTCGCTTCCGTCTTATAATAGTAGATTTAGTTTAGGAACAAAGCCCTCTCTCGACGGCCAAAAGTCCAGCCATATCAGACTCTCATTCTACCTGTCTTGACATATGGCTCCGAAACTTGGGTCATATCGCAAGCGAATGAAAAATACCTGTGAGTATTCGAGAGAAAAATTCTCGGTAAAATATATGGTCTTGTTAGGGAAAACGGCGAGTACCGACGTCGCTGGAACGCAGAGCTACATAATTTCTATTCTGACGTGGACATAGCTAGACGAATCAAAGTGGGCCAATTGCGTTGGCTAGGCCATGTTATCAGAATGGATGAAGATGGGCCAGCGCAAAAGATTTTTGAGAACGTAACCGATGGAAACAGGAAAAGAGGACGACCAAGACTCCGCTGGAAAGACCAGGCAGAAGAATCCCTCTGTATCCCTGGTGTTACCAACTGGCGAGAAAAGGCGAAGGATAGAGCCAGTTGGAAGAATATGTTGAAATTTATTTAATTTCTTTGTTTAATTAATATGTGTAAGACGTCTGACCTCATGAGGTTGTAAAATAGTCAATAAAAGTAAAGTATAACTAACTTAGATGCTACATCATTTAATATTTCTTTAATATTCTGCTTGCGTCGTTTATTGCGCCCAAGATGTTTATATTCCAGGTGGTAACATAAGAAGAGCTGATTTACTTTTTTTCATTAGGTTGTTATCCGAACTTCTCAAATTCAAATATATATTATTTTATTATTTTTTGTTAAATTGTATGGTCATTATTGAACGAAGTTTTTGAAATTGTTTTTATACCCCGCGTGATCGCTGGTACTAGCTGAAAAAAAAAATCCAAGAACAGCTCTCAAATTCCCAAAACGAAGTGATCTCAACTTTCTTTCTAATTGAATTAAAAAGGGAGGAGTACTGTAGAGACGCCTTGCACTTTGAGTTAACATAATTACTGCGTTGGACTGAGCAAATGTTTGAATTTAATTAATGCACCGGAAAAGTGTTTTATATCAATTGAATGTAAAAAACTCATCAACTTGATAACAAGTTTTAAGCATAAATTTCAGAAAATTAATAAAATAATTTCATCAATACAATATATTTTACATTAACTCAATGAATGAAATACATTAAATTTTGCAACAAGATTATATCAAACTGATGCTTCATTAGATCAAATTAATGGACGAATCTGAAGAGCAATTGATGTAAGATTATAGGTTTATCCAGTGAAATGTGTTGTAGGTTGCACAGCGACGAAATTTTACATCAGGACAACAATGCACAAATTCATAATTTGTTGTACACTTTTATATCAGAGTACCACAAAAATTCTTGATTGATGATGTTCGTATTTAGATGACTAACCACAAAAATAAAGAAATGTAGATTATCTAGCTGAAAACCTGTAGCGATATGGAATTATTTTATCGCATTAATAGAAAATTTTAAAAAATTCGCATGCATTTTATAAAAGCCACAGTTGTTTGCAGACGCCAATCCGAATACAATTCGATTTGAGGTTGTCTAGTGTCTATAAACCAATGCTGAGTGGTTTTTGATTTAGCACCGCTGCGCCAATGGTGGAGCTGAAAATTTCAAAAGTATCACAACTGTTATAGCGGTCATCGGTGGTGCAATGGTAGTGTGCACGGCTCTTTTGCATGAGAACGTGGGTTTGATCCCTGATCTGGCCACCTTAAATTTCTTTCGACGGCTGTCACCTCGCATGAAAAAGCTTCTCAAAAATACCGTTCGGAACCGGTGTAAAATTCTAGGTCCCAATCAGTGAGTGCAAAACTAGAACGCGCACAGCTCTCTGGTTTCTGAGAAGCTCATCGTAATCCCTTCATAGGATGTGACGGGAAACCATTTATTTATTTATTTATTATCAGAAAAATTTTTAATTTTTGCCGGGACCTTTGATTCAATTCTCCAGAAAATAGCAACAACAACAACATTTTGAAAAACAGTAAAAGATTTTAAAGACAATTCTACTATTACAAAGAATTTTATTTATATATTTCGAGACAATAATTTGAATAAAGAAGTATGGTGCAGTTGTAAATAACTTTTTTTAATTTGATTCCTAAAAGGGAGCATTTTTCTCCGCCAAAATTGCTACGATAAATATAAATACGTTTAACACTCGCTTCCAATTTTGTATTGCCCATAACATTTCGCACAGGGAGAGACGTAGAATTTTCTTGCCAAAAGTCAAAAACTTATCATAGCCGGCTAAAATGAAAACAATCTAAGATTCTCGGGGTTGCCAATTTCGAAACTGGACTATAAATAATAAAATAAATATGTAATAAATTTGTATTGTGATTAGTTTGACGTCCCTGAATTCATTTCCTAACATTAAAATCTAACACTCACGTTGCCGGCTGCTATATGGCGACCATTTATGGACTATATTAAATATACTGTGCAACATGTGGCATAGGTCAGTGATCGGTGGGGATTCTGACTACCGAGAAAGTTATATCGGTCAAAAGCAATTTATTCGTGTCCCTGCGTGTCGCTGGGTAACGTCTAGGAATCGAGATATATCGATTTGAAGTTAGTAAGTATCATATAGGGGAATTTGTCACATTTCGGGTGTTGTTGCTGCAATAAACTTAGAAAAATAGATAATTACAATTCCTTTGATATATTGATCTACACAATCAACAGTTATGCAGTTATAAATAAATTTATGAAAAAAAATGAAAATTTTTTGTTTTTAAAAATCATGAAAAATCCAAAAGAGGAAAATGTCTTATTACGTTAACGTAAAGTCATTTAACGTATGGACAAAACGCGACATACATCATGAAAATCGATGAACGCAAAAACTTGTTCGGAGTCTGTATCGGATGAGGATCTGTCTTCATCTGGAAAAAAATCGATTATTTTTAATCAGTCAGTTAACTTCAATTATGTGACCTACGCTCGAAGGAAACTCCCATAGTATATCCTTTTTCTTCATCTTCATTGTCGGGATCAAACGGCTTTTGCGACCCCCAACAAATATCATATATCATAAGACCGGAGATATTTATGTTCAAAATTTGAAATACAAGAAAAAAGTAAAGTTTTTCTACTTTTTTTAAAAATTGTATTTATTTTCCTAGCATAGGCCTCAAGTTAAGCTTCAAAATCAAAATATTGGACTTTTATATATTTTTTTCGTTTTTTTTTCAAGTTAATTAACCATTAAGTTAATTAACCATAATTTTTAAGTTAATTTCTTGTATTTCAAACTTTGAACATAAATATCTCTGGTTTTCGAAGGGCTAATGCGAAGTATTATACCTTAAAACAAAGCCTGAAGTGTTGAAGTCTAGGCAGAAAATAGGTTTACTAGGGCTATTTTTGGAGAAAATCAGATTTTTAGCAAAAAAGTGAGGTTAAAAAATCGTATTTTTTAAATTTGTCCCCAATGGGTTAATAAAATGTAATATGTTTATATGCAGATTTAAAGAGTTTTTAATGGTATTTGTACTGATATTCACCGGAACCAGATCGGACCATAAATGTGTGAGATATGGCCAATTGTATACTCAAGCTTTAAAGGCCCATATCTCAAGAAGTTGGACCGAGCGCAAACATTTGTTTTTTCTACTTTAATAAGCTTTTTAATCCCTTTTAGGCCAAAAAAAATTGGACAATGGCCGGTAAAATTTGTTTAAATAGCGCAGACTTAGCTATATCCATATATACCGATTTCTCAAAAACTGGAGCCAATCTGACACTTCCAAATGTACTTTCCCACTCAGGGGACTCCCCCCTAATAGTTCGAAAAGGATTCATCGAAGTTCATTTTTTCGACTATCACAGTGTTTTCAATGGCCTTGATGAAATTGTTGACGATTCCCAGTTTGACATATAGACGGGCCATGAGGACGTTCTCCATTGGCACGAGTGGATCATTTACCTAGTTGTCCGTTTCTTTCGATGAATCTCGCGCAGGCCAGTCATGTGTTTGGTATTGGTTTCCTTTACATCGGGTATCCCACAGACACAAAAAACACATGTGTTTCATATAATATAGCCTACTTGGTGATACCTCTTAGCATCGCCACGACTTTCAGATCACAACTGATCCGCCATATGTGATCAGTGTAGCAAAAAATAAAATAAATAAATGGTTTCCCATTACATCCCATGAAGGGACTGGGGAGAACTTCTCACAATCACTGAGCTGTGCGCTTTCCAGTTTTCACTCACTGATTGGGACCTACAGTTTTACACCGATTCCGAACGGTAATTTGAGAAGTAGCAAACTATCCAAAATTATTTCATGGAATCATATGTTTCACTCTTATCTGTGCTGTAGCCAATGCCAGTGCCTGGTTTTTTATTATGTTTATGTAGCAAAACGACTTTCAAGCTTGATTTCGAAGAATTTATGAACATTCGCCAATCAGCTGCGACGTTATTAATGTCCGTCGCCCCATCAATCACTTTATATCGTGGCAATAATCAAATGTGTTCCCTTCGCTGAGTGTGAAGTAAGGTTTGACTAGCAATTGTCGACTTCGATATCCCGTGACTTTGGCATTAGGCTCCAAATTGTTGCCGTCTTTTAAAAGCTGGGCTGATGCGCTGATACAAGCTTAATTCTCCAACAATTTTTGGAATTTGTATTTGTATTGTATTGCATTCCGAATGCGGAAGAGGTGTTTGTGCACTTTTAACAGAGATGGAAACTCTTTGTTTGAGGCCTTTATGATTTACTCTACATATTTTGTTTGCACAAGCATAACAGTTGTCGGAATTGTGCTCTCCTGGATCAGTCCAGATCATTGGCACACCAAAAGAAAGTGAACTGCGTTTCCTTGGATCCACATGGCAAGAGCATTGTAGCACGTTTTATAAATTATATCTGGGGCCCAAGAAATGCCGCGAATTATTTCGGAATCTAAATAAATTTCAAAAGCACGCTCAACTTGCTCAGTGAATGATCTAGTATTTGTTCTAAGAGCTCTTTTGCGACAAATTGAGATTTTCTGGTCAAATTGCAATCATTTCGATTTTATTCTTTCGTTATTGCGTCACTATTTTTTGTTGTTATTCACTTTTAACCTTTATATGCTCGGGATTGTAAACTTACGTTGGCGATCGGAAGTCTACATTTGTAGCAAATATATTTTGTATGGAGAACTATCTCCAAATATGAAAAACAAACTAGTACGCAGAGTGTTATATTTTATTGAGATATATGGGTGATTGTTCGGAAATTGTTATTTTTCAGATAGCAATTTTTCCAAACCTCGATATGTCTGCAGTACCATTTTTTTCACGTTTCTGAATGTTATCATGGTCCAAAGGTATGATCTGAAGATCACTATACTACAACACCAAAGCAATCGAAGTTATGGGGCATTGATGGTATTCCGATGCCACGGTAGTGACTGCCTGAATGAAACTTAATTGTAATGACCGCTAATATATATCAATTGAATAAAACGCACTATTTTAATGTTTCAACTAATTTATTTAGTTAACTTCGCCAATAGACTAATACCTTTCACGACCTACACACGACTGACGATTGCCACAAGATATGTCAAATACTTCACTCTCGTTTTGCCAGGTCTTCGCAAAAGCCTACTGTGTTGCCAGGTCTTCGCAAAAGCCTACTGTGTTGTCAGGTCTTTGCAACAGCCTACTCCACATTAATCATTCAGTGTCAAGAAACCATTATTTATCAATTTTAGTCAGTATTGGAAACTATATGACACGGTTGTGACAGCCACGGTTGTGACTTTCAGTGTTTAACCTAACCGTGCTCCAGACCGGTTTGGAATTCGACAAGTTGCAAAGACAATGAAGTTCAGGCAATGAAATATTACTTTCATAACCGGGAATCAAGCCTAAATATCGTACGGCATATGTGAATCATAAGAGAACGGTTGTGACGTATTATTTTGTGACTTAGCTTTTCAATTTTTCGAATTGAATTCCCCTTCGTCTACATGTGCGTGTGTTGACTTCTGCCGATGTAAATACTGCCACTACCCCGTCCACTCCAAAATGCCAGCAAGTGGGTCATATTGAAACCCCGGAGATGGTGCCACCACAGTCGAATTCAAATTGTACAAAATTCTGACAAAACTGTTGGACAGACTTCGTGGACCGTTCAATAACCATGGCGTGCATATTCCTCCAATTTTTTTGCGTAGAATTGTAAATCTAAATGTCCCTTAGAACATATATGCAGGTAACTTCTTTCAAGCCACGTCCTTGACGGATATTACTGCTGAAGTCCTGAATTCGATTCGGAGGACAGGCCATGGTTGTGACATTTTGAACAGTTTTTTCTCCCTAAAACCGACTTACACGGTTCAGAATGGAATGTGTTTCATGGAAATAATAGAGTACCATCGTAGCTTCGGGAACATGTCGCAATTTAATCACCATTCGACCATTTTAGGGTGGGAAAATTGAAAGGACGAGAAAATGACAATTTCGGAACAATCACCCATATATGATTTGTAGATACAAAGTTAAGGTGAAAATGTTTAAAATTCATTCATGGTACTGCATTTACCCAAAGTATGTGTGGTGATATATGTGTCACATATAGGTTTTTTACACCAACTGCAAATTTTGCTTGTAGTTTTACGCTTTCCAACTTCACAATATATACAACGAACAGGGCGCACGGGCTGTATATCATTCGAAACATCAGGCAAGTGGTTCATACTAGTGCCAGAAACATCAGAACTACCGAGTGTCATTTCAATAGCCAGGCGTGTTGGAGCATGGCATAATACCCTTGGATTTTCAGAGCGCTGTTCAATTGCTGACATGAAGAGGTGTTTTGCAAAGCTTCGCAGGAACTTTCGTCGTTTGTCTGTTCGGTATATGTGGTCGCTTATATCTGGCATATTAAAAAACATTGCCAAGGGGCAGCGAAAAGTTTTGCGTCTCCCTTGGGTGCGGATATATTGTGGCTTGTTTTCTTCTCAGCACAATAGCTTTTGTCATAAGCGTACTGGAAAGTAGTACAACTGCTTTGCCCGTAGCACACCATCGCGAGACTCGAGAAAACCGAAAACTGTAGACTCTTTTGCTCGTTTTCGGTCTTCTTCTCATTTCATGTGACACAAATATTTTGTTTTGATGAACAGTACCAAGAAGAGCGAGATTTTTTGACATCAAATGCCTACCCAGATTTAATTATGTGGAAAAATCGTCACAGATTATGGTTCTTCCGGTGTTTTCCGAAAGGTAGACGAGTCTTTGCACGACACTCTCTCCTACATTGGTTGCACCACTTGCATTTGAGCTCTTTCGTGTATAAATCACGCAGTTGATAGGATATAATGACTGTGCATCGCATGCGAACCAGACTTTTATGCCATACTCTGCAGACTTGGATAGGATGTACTGCGTAAAACTAGTTTTTGCGCGATACGCAAATAGTTGTTCGTTAGCTGTTATTTCTGCCGATTGTTGAAAGTACCGGCGAAGATTGTTGTTCATTAGAGCCCATAATGCAGAAGTTGGAGCAGCCCTATCGTTAACCAGTCCGCTCACTATCTCTATTTCGGCATTACTGCATGGTAATAACAAACTGCTTCCACACTCCACAATATATTTGTATCTTCATCTTTTGATTTATTACCGCCTGCCAGAAATCAAAACTCAAGTGAATTCTCTCACTTCAATATTTGTCACCTTATTTCACAGCCTCTCCTTTGCGATGCGGTTTTGTTCATTCCACTTTGGAAACATTTTCTCGGTTTTTGCGTTAGTATCAATCAGAATTTGTTCGAGAATCGATGGGGTAAAAATCAAAACAAATACGGCTGACTCGATGAGCCCTTTGGTAGGACGATATTGACCAACAGCAGAGCTACTGAATTCATTATGAGCACCCATTCGAATTGCTTGGTTAGGCAGATTGGAAAACCAGGTGGTATTGTCTTTCGAAAACAACGAACCAAGACGCTGTTCAAAAACTACCCCCTCAACCTCCACCTCCTCGAAACCCAAATCTTCCTCACAATCTGCTTTGAAAATTTGTTTTTTTTTGAAATGTGAAATGTGTACGGTTTGTTTCAAATCGCTTTGCAGTGATACATTCGTTCAATGTAACGTCTGTAATGCAAAGTTTAATTTTTTTTGCTCAAAAATTGATGACCAACCACCTTTAGATTTGTTGGAAAATTTCAAAAACATTGTTTTTAACTGCCATACGTATCTAAATGCATCGAACTCTTTAGTTGATCCTGTTAATTGGAATTAAGAGAGTTGAAAGCATCATTATGCTCGTTAAGCTCGTTTATTAAAGAGAATATGCAAAATGCCAAATCTGTAGATTTGAGTATAAGTTTATCGAGAGGTCGTTTACCTGATGAATGGTGTAGTAACGTTGGTGAAATTAATGGTCGGTCTAACCACAGAGCAATAGAAAAGAGCTTATATGCCTCTCTTCGTGTTTTCTTAACGACGACGAGGTAGTAGGCCATTTTATCGAATTCAAGTTGCTTTGGTAATTTACTGTTTGGTTGGCATGTTTGCATCGAACGAAAATACGCATTCCCTTTTATTTCTGTCCGTATTATGCCAACCAAAGACTAAATTACCTAAGCAACTCGAACTCGATGAAATGACCTACTACCTCGCCGTCATGAATGTAATAGAGGCTCTTTAGTATTGCTCTGTGATGTTGCTGCTCGGTCGAGTTTCTGTTCTGCAGCTGACGGTTCGCGAGAGCTATTTTCTTTGTGTGTCTCTGAGAGGCTTCGCTGTTTTAGAAAACTTGTTGATATGGCTAGAAGAAAATGGGTACATATCTCGTTATTCAAGCCAACTGTTACGGAAGTTCACTTATTCCAAAACAATGAAAATCATCAGGAAATCAGCAGAGATCACTTGCTTTGTCGAAGGCTTGTGAAGGAAGATGTTAATGTTAATGATTTGAACAATATATATAAACTTTAAATTGGGTGTCTCGTCGGTATTCTATGATGAGCTCTTGAAACCATCGCTAAGAACAGTGGACGTTAAGGTCCGTCCTTTTTAATTTTTTCACAAAGGTCACCCAGCTTCAAAACATACGTAATTCCTTCTCGTAATAAGGAACTATTGGCGCATTACTATCAGAATATGTCGGAAATGAGAACTAAGAGCTTCGATATTTTTATGCAATCCATTCAATGCTGCTATGATGTTATTGTTCTAGACGAGACTTGGCTGAATAAAGATTTCAGGGATGAAGAATATTTTGATACGCGAAATTTTCAAGTTTAGAGACAGAGATGCTATTAAAACTAACTGTTCCAGAGGTGGTGGTGCTCTGATTGCTGTTCGTCGCAAAAACCAGCCCGTTTTAATTAACTTGCCGAATGCTGATACCTTGTTGGATCAAATATGTGTGCAGTTGGTTGGTCAATTTTAGGAGATAGGAGATTTTAATCGAAATAAGTTAATTTGGACAATCTTCCCTAATTTGCAATATATGTGTGCTACAAATGTTAATACTTGTTATGAAATTAATTTAATAGACAGCTTTTTAAATATAGAACTGTGTCAAATAAACAGGTTCGTTAATTCTTTAAATCGAATTCTAGACCTAGTGTTAATTAGCAGAAATTTTGCTTATGATATACAATCATGTGATCATCCATTCTATGGCACGGATATGCATCACATTCCACTTGAAATTAATACATCCTTTTTGAAGTTTCCTAAAATTAATTCGGTTTATTCTACCTTTTTGATTTTAAGAACTGTGATTTTCGTTTGGTGAATAAGGCTATAATGGATGTTGATTGGGATCATTTCTGTGACCTTCTGATACAACTACTTCTCTCGAAATATCACTTATTTCCAAGATTTTTATGATAAATGTAAAATTTTATTACAGTTCTTCTGGTGCAATCCTTGCATTTCTACGTCATTTGGCTAAAAAAATGCATTAGTTGACAAATCAACTTCTTTCAGTTTATTTCGAAAAATTTTGTGATAAAACATCTTATCTGAAATAGTTTAAACATATTTTAATAGACAAAAAATAAAATCGCTATATCCTTTTGGCAAGACAGCTTAATTTTATTTAATCTCTTCAAACAAGTTGTTTTCGCAAAACTGGTGTTTGGAAGAATTGTATTTTGTTTGACACAAGATAGAATTTTAAATGGTTAATAGAGAACATTCATTTTGACTGATCGACTTGAGTGGAAAGAAGTTGTTATGTGAAAACTAAAACTGAAAAGAGTAAACTGTTATTTGCATGGAACTTAAAAAGGAGCAATTAGATCTGAAGAAGTTGATTTGGAGTTCAGGCGTGTTATATTATAAAAATAAAATAAAATAAATGGTTTCCCGTTACTTCCCATGTGGGGATTAGGGAGAGCTTCTCACAACCAGTGAGCTGTGCGCGTTCTAGTTCCACACTCACTGATAGGGACCTACAGTTTTGCACCGGTTCCGAACGGTATTTTGAGAAGCTTTTTCATGGTTAAATACTCGATAGTGTTGCCGTCACTAAGCGAGGTGACCGCCGTCGAAAGAAATTTGAGGTGGTCTTAGCAGGGATCGAACCCATGTTCTCATGTGTTATATCACAACTTTTTATTTTTCTAGTCATAGAGAAGTTGACACCATTCTGGCTAAGAGATGAGCTCTGATCGTTGTCGCAATTAGCTGTGCCATTTCCTTACATGTTGTAGCTTGTAACTCCAAGCAACTTCACAAGATCACAAGACGTTGACCCGACCACCCACTTCAAACCACTTTGACCATTCTACTATGAGCTATAAATAAATAAATGGTTTCCCATTACATTCCATGAAGGAATCGGGGAGAGCTTCTCACAACCAGTGAGCTGTGCGCTTTCTAGTTGTATACTCACTCACTACTATGAGCTACTTGAGCGAAAATTCGAAATATACGATAGTAGGCGTAGCATTTTAAAGCTAAAGTGAGTGACAGGGTTTCGTTCTCCAAAGTTTTTTTTTGTCTGTAATGATAACGAGTTTGATGAAAACGACAAAAGTAAATGTAGTTTCAAATAATCTGACGTTGCTATGAATGCTGAAAAATCGTCACCATTTAAACAACAGCCAACACAATAAGTGGCGATGAAGACATTTTCCGCGAAACAGATTTTGATTACTCCGATTGTACACCATCAGAAGATTCCCATTTAGATCAGACACATGAGAGTTCAGAAATTAGTGTCCAGGAATTGGAAAATAGCCTCAGTGAATAGAATTCAACTCAATCTTGTGATGAACAACACCAAAAAAATCGAATAAGACGAACAAAAATGTGGGGAAAGAATATTATACTAGTCGATATGTAAAAGTTTGAACGATTAAGCTACTGAAAAAAACTGTCACTCAAAGATAAGTTTGGATGGGCAAAAACATATATTTAAAACCTATTGGAACCTTGGAGACTACAGTAAACGACGTCTATTTATTTCGCAAATGATTGACATTGAGAACAAGAAAACTGCGACTCTTGTAAAAGCATCAAGACCACGAAACTAACAATATGTATACATATATAATCGGTGGTGCAATGGGTAGTTTGCGCGCCTCTTGTACATGAGACTCTGGGTTCGATCCCTGCTCAGACCATCTTACATTTCTTTCAGCGGCGGTCACTTCGCATAGTGAAGGCGACACAGCCGTGAAAAGGCTTCTCAAAGTACCGTTCGGAATCGGTGTATAAACTGTGGGTCCCAATCACTGAGTATACAACTGGAAAGCGTACAGCTCAGAAGCTCTCCCCAATTCCTTCACGGGATGTAATGGGAAACCATTTATTTATTTATATAAGTACCATTATGACACAAAAGGGCAAACGATTCGGATATGTCATAAATGTTTTTTTTTTTTAAATATATGGTGAAACAAACTAGGTAGTTAAAATAGTGAATAAACATAAAAAAGTTAAACTTCTGAAGCACTTACACTAGGTGACAGACGTGGAAAACACGATCCAGCTCACAAGCTATCGATCGACAAATATCATGAAATAATAGATCATATAAACAGCATTCCGAAGTACGAAATTCATTACACTCGTCGCCATACAACTCAATTAGATGGTGAACGTGGTCTTAACTTAGCAACATTATACTGAAATATACTCAGATTACGTATCGGAATCAAAATACAGAGATATATTTACAACCCTAGACATAAAGATTAAGAAGCCTCAGCTTGATCTGTGTAATACATGCGAACACTTTAAATCCAAAATAAGAAACTCTAATGACGAAGGTGACAAAAAGGTTTTCTGAAGTTACTACAAAAGAAAAAACACCACGATGATGCAGACGTTTCGTATGAATCAAAAAAAAAAAAAGACAAGGAACTAGCAATAAGTAATGAAAATATAAAAATTTTCAGATTTGACAACGTCTCCCAACTCCGTATTTACGAGCATCTTTGTTCTTTTACATGATACAATTGTAGACGTTTAATGTATCCGTGTATGATGGAGCAAGGAAAAAAGCCTTATGCTACATATGGAACGAAACTATTGCAAAGCGCTGTGCAAACGATATTTGGTCTTGCATATTTAACTGTCTGTTGGATTTACCAAATTTAGTTCGACACGTTGTTTTATATAGTGATTCTTGTCTTGATCACAACCGCAACTCATGTCTTTGCGCAATGTTTGAGAATGTTTTGGAAGATCACTCAAGTATTGAAGTTATTGATCATAAATTTATTGTTGTGGGTCATTCGCATCTTGAATGTGATACGGTACACGCGCAAATAGAAAAGAAAATAAATAAAATTTCGGTTCTATTCAACACTCACAGGAATGGGCAAGCTTGATATCGGCGACCAATAAAAATTATATTGTCTTTGAATTAAGCCAAGAGCATTACTTCGACTTTCGTGGAGGTCACATAGCATTTCAGATATATTTTTAAATACCGGTGATTATATTGTCAACAATATATTTTTTTTATTCTTTTCTTTTTTGTTGAGAAGTTTGAGTGGAAACACGTTCGTTGGCTGAGGCACGAAAAAATCAAGCCAGAAGTTTTGCAGTGCAAATTGTCATTACACCCAGAAAGTCTTATCAGATGCCGTCGAAGAAAACCTACCCGCCAATTGGTCACAAGCTATAATTCCCCTTTGGCTGTATCACAAAACAAAATTAAAGATTTATTGGATATGCTGCCATTAATTAGTACACACTATCACAGTTTTTATCAAAACATTAAATCTGAAGGTGATCGCCCCGTTGAAGTTCACCCAGACCTTAACGAAGATGCAGCTACTCAATAATATGATCATGCTTTTACGTAGAATGTGGTAGAATTACAGTTTTATATTCCATTTCTTTAAAACAATTTTTGGTTTACCTTAAAATATGTTTTCCCCCTGGAAAATAATTTTGTTTCAAATTTTGTGAATTGAATTCAAGTATTTATGTTATAACGAATATATTATTAATTTTTAAAATCAATCTATTTCGACTTTTTTTATTAGCTTCATTTTAACAGAAAACTTGCCCTATGATAAAAAAATATAGCCAAAATATGATCCTCGTATTTGTTTAAAACCATTTTGACCAAACACCTTATGTAACGTAAATTGATTTTTTTGTTTAAAACCATTTCGACAAAACATCCTATCTTTTTATATTAATTGTATTTGCAAATCTATTGAAATTAGAAGAGAATTATTGATATCACCACGTCAATTTTATATTAAAATTTACACCTATACTATTACATTTTTACCAATTATTTAAAAAAAAAAGTTGTAAGGTTTTGTTGTTTTTGAAAGAGGTTGTTTTGTCAAAAGCCCACAGATTTGTTTTTGAATAAATCTGTAGATATGTGCTATTCTGAATTTGGAATAATTATTCATTCCATTGTTAGAGCTAATTCGAGTACGCGTGATCATAAAATCTAAAATTTCCTTGGTACACGCCAGGTTTATGTAAACTGAAAAATCTAAGAAATAAGTTTCATAACAAATATAAATCTGCAAATGATATGGATATCAAACAATTGTATTGTCAATACTCTCGTGAGTTTTGCTTTCTAAATAAATTCTTATACAATCACTATGTACTGGGGTTTCAAGATAAAATTAAAGAAATTCTAAAAACACATGTCGAAATTATCCATCAGTCATGAATTTTGCAGATATATCCGCAATTTCAACCTCGGATTTGGTAAATCTTTTTGCTCAGATTCTTTAGTCTAATTCGTCTGATGCTATGGAAGTTTGTAACAAAAATTTTTTGGAACTAGTCAATTCGTGTATATATTTAGGATTTATACAGGTAGATGATACGGATATTCATTTTGGTATTAAAATACGGATATTCATTTTGGTATTAAAACCATTAACTTGACAGTGATGAGTTGTTTACTTTTTTTTGAAAAATGCATTTCTCCCATATGATTGGCTCTAAAATTAATTTTTAAAAGATCATTTCAAAAGGGTTTTTTATCGATAGTGATAAACGGTCTTCAATAACACTCATTTTCAAAACCGGAAATAAATGAAATACATATTTACAATTATAGATTAATTTCCAAATTGCCCGTTGTTGTCAAGGTCTTTGAATATATTATGTAAAAAAAATGGTTTCCCATTACATTCCATGAAGGAATTTGGGAGAGCGCATTCTAGTTTTATGATCACTGAATGGGACCTACAGTTTTTACACCGATTCCGAACGGCTAAATACTCGATGGTGTCGCCGTCACTATGCGAGCTGACCGGCGTCGAAAGAAATTTAAGGTGGTCAGAGCAGGGATCAAACCCAGGATCTCATGTACAAGAAGCACGCATACTACCCATTTCACCACCGACGGCCACGTGCAATGTATCAAACTTTTTTCTCTTCTGTTAAGTCCTTTTTGTCACCCAATCAATATCGGTTTATTGGGGGCCGATCGACGACAACGAATCTTTTAACTTTTTCAAACTTCTGCCTGGCAGCCTTTGAGAAGGGCTATCAAGTGAATTCTATTTATTAAAGTTTCACATCATGTACTTGTTTCGAAGTTGGCTAAAATTGGGTTTCATTCTAAAATTCTCCAGTGGATAAAGTCATACTGATCCGACAGAAAATATTATGTATTGATTGATGGCTGTTCTTCAACCCCATTTAGTGCTGCATCTGGTATACAACAGGGCAGTGTTTTAGGTCCTTTGTCGTTTAATTTATCTATTATATATATTTTTCTCAGTGTTTCATGTCTGCTGATGACATGACGCCTTTTAAATATATTTCGAATCAGTTTGATACCTCATTAATACAAATCGATATTTTTTCAAGTACTCGTTGGTGTGAGATGAATTGTCTTTTATTGAAGAAATTCATTAAATTTGCTCTGATATCATTACATTTTTATCAGCCGATACCAACGTATGAATCGCGCTGTAGATTGATTTGCCTGCCACTGTTATACGAACGCAGAAGTCTTCAATTTATTATATTTATTTACAAAATCATTTGTGGAACAATTGATAATCCATATTTGTTGAATCTAATATCTTGTAATGTACCTCCGAAAAGATTACGCCAATTTTAATTTTGTAGAAAGAATTATTGCATTAATAAATCTATTCTATGATGTGTTACATCCTGTATTACTTACAAGTGTGATCTGACAACGCCATTGCACGATATGACAGTTATCAAATCATAATATCATCTGTGATCTTCTTGTATACATACTACATGCTGAAAAATCGGTCTTTTTTCGTTGTGTGGATGCAAATATAAAGTGTGTTTGGAGCTTCTCGCAAATATAATATACTTGTGCCCAAACATATTGTGTTTACTATTCAATATTACATGTTTGAGACACAATGGTAAATATATTATAATATATGTGTTGGCGACCCATATATATTTATGTTTGTGATACAAATACAGCTATTTTTGTTGCACTGGGCATGCTCTCTCGAGAGCTACAGCATAAAAGACGGACAACGAGAGAGTCTATCTTGTAAGTGTGTATATGGATTTGTGCATTATTCTCTCAGTCAGTGAGTCATAAATATTGCTGAATGCGCGTGTAAATTGCAGATGAAGCTTTTCTTATTTTGCCAGATGTATTGCGTTTTAGTTGTTTGCGATGTATTGCGTTTTAGTCGATGGTTCATCGGACAGAGGATATCAAAAGCCCTTGATCAGTGAAAAAAGAATAAACGAAGGCTCGGACGGTTAAATTGGGTGTGTGATGTTACTTTGGTTTTTGTGTATGTGCTTCGTATATATGTATGTATGTGTGCTACCAAAGTGAGAAATGATTTTGAGGAAAACAACTAGAAAGCGCAACAACGTGAAGCCTTTGGCTGTCCGAACCTTTACTGCGAAAATCGGAACTGGCGGACCATTTGTGAAATAAGTGTAATAAAATTGATCCACGCTTGGCTTGCATGAACTTGATTTGTATATAAATATCTTGTTTGTGTACCTACCCATAGTGATAACCAACGCATAGCTGAAATCTTCTCAAAACAAAAACGTGCGAGGCAACAAAGAAAGGAGAAGCAGACTCTTATTTCATGAAGAAGAAACAAATAATGCGTTCAATGCAAATAAATGTAAAAAGGGCCGTATTAAATCTATTAACTTTTTTATATTTATTTTTTTTTTTAATGTGGATTTATATTGTTAAAATTAATTATAATAAATAATACATATATATTGAAATCGAAGAATAATTCGTTACGAAATATTATTATATTTGGGAGGAAATACGCACATGTTTCCAGGTAATTATATGTAGGTTTGGGGGAGACACGCGAATGCTTCCACGTAAGTATTTGGATGTTTGGGATGAAGAACGCATTTGTTTCCACGTAAAAGCAAACATGTTTATCAGTAAACATGATACTGTTTGCATTTAAATAAAAGTAAGTTTGGGACGTGCAAACATATGAATGTTTGAAGTGTGTTCCAAACATGTACATGGTTCCTGCAGAATATGTTTGGGAAAATATGTTAGAGAGGCCGTTGCTTTTCAGCGTATATTCATTCGATAACAATCAGCCTTTTTCTGTACAAGTCAATAATTAACCATTGTCATAAAATATTAAAACATTCATTGTTCGACATTTATACAAATGCAAAGAACAATCCAAACACACTTGTTGCTTGTTGTTCATTTTTCATATATCTGCTAGTATCTGTTTCGCTCGCTTTGGATTGAGTGCGTATGGAATATTTCTCTTTTATATATCGATGGAATAGGTATGAGAGAGTGAAAGTACCAAGTATCAAAAATCCTTGTATGATTACATACACAATAAACAGATATATCGGTTTTCTTGTTATCTGTGCTTGGAATATGAGGAGAGCGTGTGTTTACTTACCTCATACATTTTTGATTTATTTTTTCTTAAAATTTGCCACAGATAAAACTTACACCATCACTTATTGTAAAAAGAATGGAAAAAATAAGAGAACAGCATCAACGCAAAGCGTACGATCCGGAATATCCATATTAAATGGATATATCCATTTAAAAAAGAGGTACAACAGTTACTTCACTGAGTGCAACAGATAAAGAGAAAAAAAACTTCCACTACAATGAGAGCCAGAGAAAGAGATTATACGGTTTCTACTCAATCCAAAACGCATGAGCACATGTTGTGTTCTACGCTTTGTTGTAAAGGGGTTTTCAACAGAGACGTAGCGTCTCGATAGGGACAGCAAACGACGCCATATTTTTTCCCGCTCTTTTGACATTTCTCTTCAGTAAGGTTTGCATTTCATCATGAAAAGATATACGAGCCAACAACGAGTCGAAATTATTAAAATTTACTACCGAAATTTGGAGTCAGTGGCCTCAACTTTAAGAGCGCTACGTCAAATTTATGGTCGTCATAATCGTCTTCAGCGATGAGGCTCATTTCTGGCTGAATGGCTTCGTCAATAAGAAAAATATGCGTTATTGGTCAGACAGCAATCCACACGTAATCCATGAGTCATCATTGCATCCCGAAAAAATTACTGTTTGGTGCGGTTTATGGGCCGGCGGCGTCATTGGGCCCTACTTCTTCCGTGATGATTAAGACTGGCACATTACTGTGAATGCGAATCGCTACCGTTCAATGATAACCGAATATTTTTGGCCCCAATTGGATAATATGGACTTAGAGGACATGTGGTTCCAACAGGACGGCGCCACAAGCCACACAGCGAATGCCACAATCAATTTATTGGAAACCAAGTTTGGTGAACATGTTATCTCACGAAATGGCCCAGTCGATTAGCCGCCTCGGTCGTGCGATTTGACGCCGTTAGATTATTTCCTGTGGGGCTACGTCAAGTATATGGTCTATGCCAACAAGCCAGCGACGATTGATGAACTTCGTACGAATATCGAACGTGAAATTGCAGCAGTATCGGCCGATTTATGCTTGAAAACCGTCGAAAATTGTGGCCATGCAAAAGAAATCGAGTTCCATTCATAATGGCATCGAACGTACTTTCACAGGAATAAAGAATTTCATTGGTATCTAAAACTGGTTTTGTTTTATTTAAAAAAACTTTTGTAGCGCTCTTATTGAAAAACCCGTTATTTGTACCGATAAGATCAGGTTCTTACTTGTTTTATCTGTTTGTACAAGTAAAATGAATGGAACGCTGCAGGCCTTAATTTCAACCAACTCTCTGGCTCCATTGTAACCAGCGTCCGGATACAACACGAAGTCTAAGAGACTTTAATTTAATTTGCTCCTTGCATGATATTGATTCTTCTTTCAATTTAAGTGAATTTAAATAGTTGTTGCTGGAATTAATTTACTATTAAGAAGTAGGTCTGTAAGGAATGTGCATTTAAATTAGACGAAATTAAATAAATAAATAAATAAAATACATCAATTGAACTACTTGGAATTTAAATTCGTAATACTTCGTAATGACATCAGTTATTGATATTTGAGTTGATGAATTTTAAATGTCAGTTGACGTCTTTTATAATTTCATTTAATGTCTTCTAACATTCAATTGATGTCTTTTAAAATCCAATTTTATGTTTCCGTTGATGTATTTTAAATTTCAAAATGGAATTTCAAATATAAATAGATTTTTGTTAAATTTCAATTGGAAATAGTATAGTGTTTGTAACATGGAAATTGAATATACACTAGATTTGTTTTCCAAGAGTAGTGAGCCTTTTCCGTAACAGAGGATACAGAAACCGTTAACGAAAGCTTACGTTCGATGTACTTACTGACTTACTTAGGTGGCCTCAAAAAACCCAGATGGGTCAATAGCTTTACAAAAAAGGATAACATGTTTCTACAACATGCTCGATCTTCAGCTTTTCTTCTCCAGTTGATAACACCAAACTCTTGCAGGCAATATTTGATCTGGTCTTTCCAGCGAAGTCTTGGTCGTCTTATTTTCGAAGTCCTTCGAGTACATCTTCGAATACCTGTCGGACTGATTCATTCTGATCTATTCTACTGGCATCGCCTAGCCAGTGTAAAAGCGTTATTTTGATACGATGTCGGGGTACAGGTTATACAGCCGGTGGTTCATCCGTCATCGATACTCGCCGTACAGTTTTCGGAGTATTTTTCCCTCGAAGACTTCTAGTGATATTTCATCCGAATGCGATCTGACACAGTATTCCGCTAAAGAAAGACAGGTCATAAAGCAAGACAGGTTGTATTAGAGTCTGATATAGTTGGTTTCTCTAGAGAGGTTCATATCTCTGAAGTGCAATTAACCATTTCATTTCCAGCCTCGGTTCACCGCAGATTCAAGGTAAATAGATTTTTCCACTACCTCGCAATTATAACGGTCATCAACGTTCTCCCTTCCCTTTCATCCAATCGAGTGGATGTTCTGCTTATCGAAATTATTAATTTTGTTCTGTCCTCGTTTACTGCCAAACTCACTTTTGCTGATTCCTTCTCAATTCTCGAAAATTCTGCAGTAACTTCTCGCAGATTTCACCTGACGAAGTCTGAATCATCAGCTTACGCGAGCAAGATGTGACTTTTGCTGCTGCTAAAATTTTTATTGGTGTTGATTGCAGCTTTTCTCACGATGAATTAACATATTGAAGAGATCGCATGATAGGGTGTCGCCCTGCCTGAGGCCTCGCCTTGTACCAAATGGTTCGGTGAGATCGTTACCAAACTATATTAAAAATTTCGTGTCGGTCAGAGTCATTCTACAAATGCGTTTCAGCATAGCAGGAACGCCAAGCTCCTAAATTTTTTTTTTTTTTTAAGACCAGCACTCAGGGGATGCCCCCTATAAATGCAATGCATTACGCCGATGCTCAAGGGAGGCCTTAGAGCTGGACACCCTACTGTCCCCTATCAACACCTTTGCTCTCCTTTGTACACGGCCCAGCAACTCCAAAGATGACTTTGGAGCACCTGCCCATATATGGGAGTTATATTCCATTCGCGGCCTGATGTAGGTGGTTTAGATATTAAGGAGATCAGATGGAGTGAAGTACATCTTGCACCGCTTTAAAAAGCCTAGGCACTTCGATGCATCTTTCGACACTACAAATACATGTTTTGCCCAGCGAGCATCACATTGTATTTTCATGCCAGAACATCAAGATCGTCTGATTCCTCAATATCCACACCATCCATAGATAATGACGATACGACTGGGTCAGCTGTCCGCTTGTGCGAAAGCAGACAGCACTGGGTCTTCCCCGCATTAAAACTTACCCTATTCAATCAACCCCACTCAGCAATGGCCTCGAGATCGCGGTTGAGTGTTTCATTCATTAATTGACGTTTATCACCAATTTCCTGAAGATTTGGCCTGTGGTCGAATGAATATGAATGACAGAGATTACTGTCATCCGCAAAAGAGTAGATTTGGTTCACAGTCCGACCCAGGTGATCGTCAATGAAAATAAGAAAAAGAGAAGGAGCTTGTTGGTACGGGCTATCGACGGCAGACTTATGTTACAATCGAAAGAATTTTGATCTGGGATCCACAATCTTTGTCATTTCAAATTGAAAGAAATAATTAAAATTCTCTACTTCGATTGTGCTGGAATTGGCCATCACAGACAAAGTCAGTCGAACAAAACCCTTTGACTCCGAGAAATTTGAATTCAGTCGAATTCGAGTAACTCAGTTGCCTTTATTTGATATCGAGGAACAGGCTAACAATTTTAAAGTTTAAGGTTTTTTTTATTGCAGATTTTAAATAACAATAACTGTTGATGGCTAACTGAGACACCACATTTCGAATTGGTTTTAATTTTATTATTGTCGGCCGAAATTTATCAACCGTTTTCGTTAAATCTGAAAACTAGAAGCCAAGTAGGCAACTGAAATAAATACAATTGCTTTAAACAAGTTTTGATTTATGTCCGTACATCTGAAATAAATATCTAGATGGCTGCAGATGTACAATATAGGCAACAATTGAGTGGGATTGTAAGCTATATGTTGTACATACGCTGTACCATTTTAGCTAAGTTGCAGTCGTTAGAGTACCATTTAAACTCATATTCTGTAGCATTACCATCTCTGGCCACACATTCTACTTTCATTCCCATCCCCTTCTTATCATTTTCCATTCTGTTCTACTTGCTGTATTCCCTTCTCCCACGAGATGAAAAGAAGTGTTTTAGTGACGCACTGTTTCCCTTTTCGGATGCCATTTAGCCGCTTTTATGTTCATTGCCAAAGCGTTTTACATTAATTGAAAGTGTTACAGTCGTCTGCGTATTCGTCGTAAGCCGGTAAATTTATGTGGGTCACCTCCTACCTTGGGGAAATGAATACTATTGTTTATGTCATTCCATTTGTTATACAATAAAATTTGAAGTCTGACATATGACTAACACAAAGTATTTTTCAAGAGAAGTTAAGATTAACTTAATCCTCTGAGTTTAAATTGTGGGTTACACACGAAAAAGTAGTCAGGTACAATTTTGGGCAAATACAAATATAGGTCGTTGTAATATTTCCGTCACAATCGAATCCTTCCTAACCGATACAATACCACATTTTATATTAGGAGCCAAAAGAGAGCATCCAATGAAGCTCAAACGAACCACATCTTGCTAATTGGATGTTGTGAAAAGTTAGACTTATCACTATTGCATTTAGCTTGAGGACGTCACAGAAGACGTAGCCCATATTTATGGCTCTTAGCTACTGCTCGCTGAAGAAAAAACGGCCCCAGCAACATATTGCAGGAAACATGTATATGTTTGCAGGCACGTATATATTCGAAAGACCGACGAGTTATAATTGTGGAAACTTAAAACAAACTTCATTCATACATTCTGCGTGAGAGACACTACAATAGGCTGGTATCCTTTTTGCAAGGTGTATGCCCAGGTCTTATATAGCCTGTTATGTGTTCCTTCTAGCTGTTCATATCCGCGTTATGACTGGGGAAGTTTCTCTCAACGTTAGAAGTGGGTGTCATGTATGTGGCAGAATTCTTCAAATCGTCCATTACCATTTGAGCCGTATGTTTTTTGCCGACATTGCAGTTATTTGCCTTTATAAGTAGGGTTGTAGGGGTTGTTCGAAGGATACACCATTGTCATTCTCTGAACGTTTGTCAATACATTTAGGTAAGTCGAGTTTCCAGTACCGTGCACCAATCGAAAATGCTTTAGAGCAATATTGGGCGGACAAGAGCTGTATAAGTATAAAAAGTATGCCTGCATGAGCTCCATCGTCCTCTGACGACCATTTTATAGAAATACTGGCTACTGTGGCTCTCCTTATCCTATCTATAGCGTTTGATGTGAAATTAACCTTTATGTGGAGGTTCACACCTAAATATCTCTAATTATCCTTAAGGCAAATTTGTTTACCGCATAGATAAAATTACGCAACATAAGCAACCTTCTGTTCCTGGTAAAGAGTACAAGCTCGGAGTTTGCCGGACTTATGCCAAGCCAATTCTCAGTGACTCACTTAGAGCGCCTTGTAGTTAAGTCCTGGATCTCTATATTTGGAAAGACATTTCCCTGCACTGCAAGTGCCAGGTCAATAGATATGCTATGACTGGGCACCCTGATCCCTCCAGTGCCAGGAAAACAGTATTCAGTGGTAAATTTCGGAGAATGTTGCTGCTCTTCGGGATGTTTCTCTATTCACATTTCGAGTTATACACGCTGAAAAATCTGTGTTCTTTTGTTGTTTGGATGCAAATAAAAACTGTGTTTGGAGCTTGTCGTAAATATAATATACTTGTGTCCAAATACATCGTGGTTGATATTCAATATTAAATGTTTGAGACACAATTATTAATAGGTTATAATATATGTGTTTGCGACCCACATATATTTATGTTTGTGATACAAATACAACTGTTTTTATTGCACTGTCTATGCTCTCTCGAGAGCAAGAGAATAAAAGAGGGACAACGAGGGGGTCTATCTAGTAAGTGTGTATCTGTAGTTTTGCATTATTCTCTCAGTCAGTAAGTTATAAATATTCCTGAATGTGCGTGTAAATTGCAGATGAAGTGTTTTTTATTTTGCTTGACGTATAGCGTTTTAGTTTCATGTATTCAGTCGTCAATGGTTCATCGGACAGAGGATATCAGAAGCGGTTCATCAGTGAAAAAAAAATAAACGAATTCTTGGACGGTTAAAAGGTTTGTGATGTTACTTTGGTTTTTGTGCATGTGTTTCGTATATATGTATGTGTGCTACCAAAGTGAGAAACGATTTTGAGGAAAGAAACTGGAAAGGGCAACAACGAGCCTTTACTATCTGTCCGAGCCTTTACTGAGAAAATCGGAACGGCGGACCATTTGTGAAATAGCTGTAATAAAAACACAAGTAATTAATCCACGCTTGGCTTGCATGAACTTGATTAGTATATAAATATCTTGTTTGTGTTCCAACGCATAGTGATAAACAATGCATTGCTCAAACCTTCTGAAATCCAAAACGTGAGAGATATCAAAGAAAGGAGAAGCAATAGAACAGCAGATTCTCATTTCAGGAGAAGAACAAGTTATGCATTCAATGCAAATAAATGTAAAAAGGGCCGTTTTAATTCCATTAACTTTTTGAATTCATTATTTATAACTGTGGATTTATATTGTTAAAATTAATTATAATAAATAATACATATATATTGAAATCGAAGAATATTTCAATTCTAAATATTATTATATTTGGGAGGAAATACGCACATGTTTCCAGTAAGTATATGTAGGTTTGGGGAAACATGCGAATGCTTCCACGTAAGTATGTGGATGTTTGGTAGGAAGAATGCATATGTTTCCACGTAAAAGCCTACACGTTTGTCAGTAAACATGATACTGCTTGCAGTTAAATGCAAGTAAGTTTTGGACTTGCAAACATATGGATCTTTGAAATGTGATCCAGATATATACATGGGTCCTGCAGAATATGTTTGGGAAAATATGTTAGAGAGGCCAATATTTTTCAGCGTGTGGTGGTATAATACTTCGCGTATGTAATCTGTATATCAAATTAGTGATCCCATTAAGACGTTGTCAAAGGCAACTTTAATAATGACAAATTACACAAGAGTGTATATCTTTAGATACATAGATTTGTCTATGAAGCTCATTCGAGCGTGCAGAGTGGGTTTCGCAGATTTACTCTTGTTGCAAACGGCATGGCATGGGACAGCTGCATAGACCTATGGTCTATGGTCCTTCGCAGATATGAGTCCATCATCCAATGCCTTCAGAACGCAAGAGTATTTTGGGCCACTATGCGATGATTCACTCGCTATCGGAATGAAACTACCTAGGATTTTCCCCATTTAGAGAGAATATAGGATAATGGATGCAGCTCTTTTAAAAATTCTGAAGCCAGGGGGCCAAATATTTAGTCCGTTTGTAAATCCGTCAGGGCCAGATGATTCAGAAATAGTAGAGAGCGGTTTTAATCACACCAGCTCCAATCGCACATCGAACTTGGCCGAAAAATAATATATTTTGCCGAGGCGCAAATTCATCTGGGCGGCTATATCGATAAGCAAAATTTCCGCATCTGGGGATCGGAAATCCCGCATGTCATTGTGTTGATTTTGGATTGGTGGCATTACACGAAACGCCACTTTAGTCAACTGCGAGCGGTAGAGAGCCATAACTACCGATTTTATGTGGGCTGAAGTGGATAATATGAACTTGGATAATCTTTGGTATCAGCAGGATGGCGTTCACACAACTCATGAAACAATCGATCTTTTGAGCAGTTATTTCGGTAATAGTGTAATCAGCTGTCGTGGCGATGACAGTTGGCCGTTTCGAAGCCGCCTTTAGACTTTTTCTTGTTGTGTGCATCAAAAACCGATGTGTTGCAACTAATCCAGAAACCATCCAAACTCTCAAGGCTAATATCGCCCGAGCCATTCGTGAGATAGAACCAGAATCCGTCAACAAAGCCTTGAAACATTGGACAGACAGGCTGAGTTACTGCGAAGCCAGCCGCAGCAGTCACATGAATGAAATCGCGTTCCATAAACCATTGGAATATTTGCTATTTCTTATAAAGCCATAATATACTAGAAGAAATTGAGTTTTACTTACTTACCTGGTCACGAACAACCCCGAGGGGTCAGGAACCTTACAAAGCGAAGATAAAATATTTCGCAAACAATTCCGATCTTTTGCCTTATCTCTCCAGTTGGCAATTCCAAGTGTACGTAGGGATTCGTCAACCTGATCCCTCCAGCGGAGTCTTGGTCTTCCTATTTTTCGTCTTCGTTCGAGGTGGTTCCTTCGTGCTGGTTCGTCTTCATCCATTCTACTGACATGGCCTAGCGAGAGCAATCGCGTTATTTTGATCCGCTTAACATATTTCAATGTTAGGATAAAGCCCATACAGCTCAGGATACATGGGTCGCCGGTATTCGCGGTTGTGCACTATAGGGCCATAAATTTTTCGGAGTATTTTCCTCTCGAAGACTCCTACAGATGTTTCGTCTGCTTGCGATAAGGCCCAGGATACTGCGCCATAGAGCAAGACAGGGTGTATAGGCTGATATAGTTGGACTTTTGTTAGTCGACAGAGGGCTTTATCTCTAAAGTGCTTGCTTAGCCCAAAATAACATCTATTCCCAAGCACAATTCTCTGCTTAATTTCAAGGCTGACGTTGTTGTTTTAATTTACGACAGATCCGAGATATATAAATTCGTCCACCCCATCGAAATTATAACGGTTATCAACGTTCACGCTTTGGTCTAATCGAGTGGAGGCCCTGCTCGTTGAAACCATTAATTTTGTCCACTTGACCCACTTTTCCTCACTCCTTCTCAATTCTCGAAGACACCGCAGTAACTTCTCTAATTGTGCGCCCAATGATATCTATATCATCAGCATACGCGAGTAGCATGTGCCTTTTGCTGCTGGTGGTTTTACTCATGTTGACTGCAGCTTTTCACATAATGATCTCCATTAAGATGTTAAAGAGATCGCACGATAGGGTGTCGCCTTGCCTGAGGCCTCGCTTAGTTTCTAAAGGTTCGGTAAGATCCTTACCAACTTTCACTGCGGATTTGGTGTTCGTCAAGGTCATCCAGCAAAGGCGTATGAGTTTTGCAGGAATACCAAGCTCAGACATTGCTTCATAGAGATTCTCCCGTATCGGACTATCGAAGGCCGCTTTATAATCGATAAATAGATGATAGGTGTCGATTTGTTTTTCGTGTGTCTTCTCCAGGATTTGACGTAGCGTGAAAATCTGGTCAGTTGTTGATTTTCCAGGCCTAAAGCCACACTGGTATGGTCCAATCAGGTCAGCGATAATCGGTTTTAGTATTTCGCACATTATACTTGATAGAAACTTATATGCCTATTCCACGGTAGTTGGCACAGATACTCGGGTCACTTTTTTTAAATATGGGACATAGTACACTGAGTCTCCAACGCCTGGCACGTATTCTTATAAACAAATTATGTTAATGAGCTGTAAATGAGCTCATCGTCTCCAACCTTAATCAACTCTGCAGGTAGTCTAACGCCTCCTACGGATTTGTTGTTCTTTAGCCGGGCAATAGCGGTTCTGCCTCGTCTTGGTTAGGAGGGGGACAATCGACGTCGCCGTCCAAATTTTGATAGATTGTCTCGTCATGGGATATCTCATTTGTTCCGTTTTTAATTTTTTGGTAGAATTTTCGGGCTTCGTTCTTCCTTCTGTATGACTCAATTTTCTCACTCTCTCGCTTTCTCCACTGCCGTTTCTTACGCCTAAAGAGACGGTTTACCTCCTTTCTTTTCTCCCTATACCGCTCAGTCGCACCTCGAGTTGCAATTGACTGAAATATTGCCATGCATGCAGCGATCTTTTCATCATTGGCAATGCGACACTCTTAACCGCACCATGGTTTGCTGCGAACCGTTTTTTTCAGGGGTTACCTGAGTAGCCTTGTGGATGTCTTAATGCTGGAATCTTATACCACTAATGACCATGTTTTTGCCGCGGCAAAGCCAGTCAGTCTCATACGGGTTTCGAAACTGTCAGCATGTACGCTGAATTTGCCAATAGTTGGATGAAAAACATTCTCCCTGCCTACTTTAGCATTAAAATCTCGTAGTACAACCTTAACCCTGCTGTTAGATTAGAAAAAACTTACGAATCTTAGATTGAGGGACCATTTGGTCCATACTGCAATTTTCATCCAAAATAATAATTTTATCTTATTCTTTGTAACTATTTTGGTTCAAAAATTTCTAAAGCAAGTATTTGACATATCAAAAACATCCGCTAACATATCAAAAACATCTTCTAAATATTTGACATGAATTTACATTCGCTTGGTAATGAAAAAACTTACGAATCTTAGATTGAGGGACCATTTGGTCCATACTGGAATTTTCATCCAAAATAATAATTTTATCTTATCCTTTGTAACTATTTTGGTTCAATAATTTCTAAAGCAAGTATTTGACATATCAAAAACATCTTCTAAATATTTGACATGAATTTACATTCGCTTGGTAATGAAAAAATGTACTATTGACCAAATGGTCCTCTAATCTAAGATTCGTCATTTTGTATTTTTCTCAGTCCTGAATAAAGTTAGAAAATTTAATTTTCGCACATAACATT
Organism: Phaonia tiefii; assembly: GCA_963931995.1. Classification (NCBI taxonomy): domain Eukaryota; kingdom Metazoa; phylum Arthropoda; class Insecta; order Diptera; family Muscidae; genus Phaonia; species Phaonia tiefii. The sequence continues at coordinate 100,144,580 of OZ008369.1, read as the reverse complement.
GTTTTATTAAAAGACCCCATTAGCAGAAAAATTTAGTCAGTATATATCACCGTTCCAAAGTTACAAGGGAAAACAGAAAAAATTTGGACCAAATGGTCCTAATCTAACAGCAGGGTTAATGTCATGGCCAGGGCAGCGATCATATGTTTCCTCTAGGCTCTCATAGAATATGTCTTTGGCATCATCATCTTTCTCTTCCCAGCCTGCAATATTTCGAACCGGTTCCTTTTTTCTAATTTTTCTAAAGTTTAATTGGAAAAATATAGTCCTTTTCGATACGACGTTTAGTCAATAATTTTAGTTATTTAAAAATCTATCATAAAGTCGATGCAGCGAGTCTATTGCGATGTTACATCTGGTCTATTTTTTGTTACATTTTGCAATACTTCTTCTTCGAATAAATAATCGATTTCGATGCGACATCTACACCGGAATTCGGAAAGTTTATGATTTTCAGCGTTAAAACGTTCCATAATTCCGATGCTAGTTTAAATTTATTATTAATTAATTCTTATATTTAATCGAAATGGCCAGTTTATAAATATTTTACAACTTGTAATTTTTGTTAAAATTTGCATAAGTATTTCTAATAAAAGAAGCTATCGTGTGTAGATAAAAACCAACTTAACAAAAATTATTTTCTAAATGGTGTAAAATAAATATTTGTATAAAAATATTATGAAATTAGTTTCAAGGGACTTGCGCATTCCTTAGATCATAGATGCCCAAGGTAGTAGTATTGGTGAGGGTGACGAAATAACACTGGAAGAAAACAATTTGGTATTCATTTTATTTAGTCGTTAACGAGATTGCGACGAAAGCACAAGTGTGGCGGGTGTTGTCATTTTTTTCTCTTTCTTTGTTTAACAAAAGGGAAATGTAAAATTAATGAATGTACATATTTTAGTAATACTCTTGATGAATGTATTTATTTTAGTAATACTCTTGATAAATGTATTGATATATATATATATATCTATAATACATACATATGTATATAATTTATATATGCGGACATCTGGATAGTATGAAAATTTCCCTCAATTAATCTTTGTTCAATTTGCAATTAAAAAGTAATGAAATCTTCTATGTTGATACTCTTATTGCAGTTACGCAATAGAAGTATATTTGTCAAACTAGAAGAATTCAGCTTATTGCGTTTTTTTGAGCAAATATAATTCAAATCTGAAAATATTTGTTCGCAAAGATACGTTGAGGGAAATAAAGATAAACACTTCAATGAAATCTTCTTTATTTCAGGATATATTGTACATCCAGATTTTTCCAGAATTCTATATTGATAAAATTATCCGGGAAATCTAATCCACTTCGAAGTATAATAAGTTCTGTTTAGATTGGAAATTCGTACTTTAATATATCGCATTTAAAAGGGTTTTGAAAAATATCCAGTAAATGCTGAATATTTTCAAAATCCTTAAACCTGACATTAAAGTTATTAAAAAACGTTTCTAATATTTCTAAAAGTTCAAACTTTTTCAAGTTTTTCTCATTGTCGTAAATAACAGAAGTTTTCGGAAAGTCCGAAAAGTCTTCAGAATCAATTCGAGCTGCAAGTAAAAATAGCTGAGTTTTAAAATCTGAAAAAATTTTAAACATATCAGAAGTATTATTATCTTTACCCTGCAGCTTCAAATTCAACATGTTACAAATGTCTGTTAAAAACGCCTAAAACGTCTAAAATAAATTGATAATCTTTTAAATATTCTTTTTCGGTTATTTCGATATTTTCAGCTTCTAAAAATTCAAATACTTCATTTCTAAGCTCAAACAATCTATTAATACTGTCACCTTGGCTTAACCAACGTACCTCAGTAAACATTAATGGATCGTGGTGAGAAGCATTTGAATTTTTTAGAAATGTCACAAATTTTCTATGAGTCAGTGAGTTATGGCCGCCCCTTATCCTATTAATTATCCGCTCAGTAGCCTTCATGACCGGATGCTTGGATATAAATTTAGAAGCAAGAGCAGCCTGGTGTATTATACAATGCAAGGTATAAACCTCAATTTCATTTTTTTTCATCTGGCCTACAAATCCATCACGTTTGCCTCTCATAGTGTCCCCACCATCCGTACAAACTCCGGCTAATTTGTTAGAATCAACAACGGAAAGAAGTTTTTCGTTGACGACAACGAACAATAATTTGCCGGTTACATTGCCATAAAATGTTTCAACAGAATATATTGACTCGAAAACAATGTAATCTGAATCAACGCATCGAATGCAGATTACAAGTTGACAAAGGTCATTAATATCGGTGCTCTCATCAATACAGAATGAAAAAAATTCGCAATTTTTTAATTTTTCCCTTAATGCTGATTCCACAATAGCACCCAAATAAGGAGAACGCCGGGTTATACTATTGCGGGACAAAGTTAATTTTTCAATAAAATTAGTTTTACAATGAAGTTTTCCGAAAACTTTACTCAATATATTTTTGACAAATGGCCCATCTGAAAATGGTCTTCCCTTTTTTACAATATCTAAACTTATTAAGTTAGATAAACCCATTTTTAAATTCTCCTCCACCATATCTTCATCATTTTCTTTAGATTGATTCACCCATTCCTTCAACTTTTCAATAAAAATTTATTTATAAATTTTAAATTGTTTTTCTTTTTCTTCCCCCTGCAACTAATTCATGTCTTTGTGAACATCTTCAAAATTTTTTTTAAATTATATTTCTTAGTCTTTTTTAAAATGTCTTATGACAAATAAGACATTGCATGTCATCAAAAGCATTTTGTAACATAAAATACTTTTCGGCTGACATCATTAATATATCGCAATAATTTCAATTTATGTGTTCACTGACAGCAGTCTCGATAACGATTAAAATGTAAAATAAGATACAGAAGTTCTGCAATTGTAGTTTGTCTCTCCCACTCAACATGCTGATTTCCTATTGGTTGATTGACGATCAAACAAAAGAGCGTAAGTATACGTGTGAGCAGTGTTGCCAGATAAAGTCGGTCACAAATCGTCAAATTGGAGGTGCAGAAATCGTCAAATCGTCAAAATAATTTTTCGAAATCGTCAAAAAATCGTCAACATTAAAACCTGCACTTGCTGTACCAAATTTCAAAATTTTTGTGGGGGGAAAACAGTAAAACAAAGCAATTAAATCAATATGTTATAGTAATATTTTTAAAATTCATTTATCTTTCTTTAAACTCTATTCCTCAATCTCTTCAACTATTGGTCAAACAACCAACGAACAGAGTTGACAACTTTGTGTACGAACACAATCGGAGCGATAACGTAGGCGGTGCAAATTTTTACACGTATTCTTATGGAAGAAAAACAAAAGCTGGCATTTGACGTCGCTTCTGGCGTAAACGACAAAAATTAGAATTCTTTTTATTGCCCTGGCGTCAAGACGCAGAATGTTGGCGGCTTAATACAAAAATGGGTATGTGTTGAAAAAGTTTTTCTATTTTTCTGACAATTAAAATTAAATTATTTAAAATTGTAAATTTATATTTTATAGGGTAAAAAAGAAGAGTCGATGCAGTTTTTGTCCTTCATGAATAATATTCATTAACCCCTAATTGGCTGAACCCCGATTCAATTGTGTGAATTTGATTAAACGTCACACAGATAATATTTAGAATATTTACATACATATGTATATTATTGACACGGTATGTTTTATACATTAATATCGTAAGTTTTTAATAGATCTATACTTCCTCAGTCCGTCTACAAAAATGAAATCTCGATAATTCTGTTATTTCAGAAATGGTTCCATTTGTGGGGAATTTTTCTACCCAATATCCCTTGATGGGTTAAAGTTTATGTTTAAATATATATAACTGTCGCTCTTGCGTTACCAAAAATTTCAATTTTGGAATAGACTAAGAATCGTCATTCCAGAAGCTGAAATCGTCATTTTATGTTTTTGTGACTAAAAATCGTCAAAATGACGATAAATCGTCACTTCTGGCAACACTGCGTGTGAGTTTAATTTGCTGATGCGAGCCACTACTGGGCATCTTTGCCTTAGATAGATATTTGTAAATAATGCGAGTTCTCTGAGTGGTAAACTTATGTACATATGTATATCATAACGACATAATTAAAATTCGGAATGTATTGTAAATTTTAATTGTGTGGTTTCGATAAATACTTAACATTCCCGTTTTCAATGTTTAGGGGTTTTTAACAAAATTAAAACACACGAATAAGATCGCGTGTGGTTTTTGTATATTTCCCGTAAAACTAAAAAAAGTGTATAAAAAATATTATTAACATTTAATGAAAGCAAATAGATGCAGTGCAATGCGGGGACTGTTATACTTATGCATACACATATATTTCTTAAATCCAGGAAATGGTCACATTTGCGACTTCGTTTTTAACGAATACATACAGACAACATACAACTGATTAAAAATTATAAACCACAGGCCAATATTTTGATATTTTCCAAATGGATTGGCGAACTTAATAAACTCTATGGAGGGTACAATGACATTTGTTTTCTTTTATATAAAATCTAGATGTAGACAAATAAAAGCAACAAATAATATTATATTGAAAACTTATTAAAATGGACCGCAGAACAATAAAGAGAAACGATAATCAAAATTTTGAAACAGTATATGGGGACGAAACAGATTTGGTGTCAAGTAAAAGAACAGCTAATGATTTTTTTCAAATTGATGATCAACCAAATGAAAACCCTGAAGATCCAGTTTCTATTTGCGCTTCTGACTTGTACCTCAATACAAATGAACAAAAATAATCTTTTGGTATGAACTTGCTCGGAGGTCAATAACGCACAGAATCATATTGTACGGTACAGAAAACATAAATATATACTTTGAAACTCTCAGAAAACAAATCAAAATTTTTGACTTCTGCCAACCTAAAAAAACTAAAATTAAATAAAGAAAGCAAATCAAACGTAGAAGCTACAAGTCTACAGATGAAACAAAGGTAAGAAATAATCTAAATATAAAATAAATTTTACAACGAAACGCGTAACTTTTATTTTAGATCTTCTGCTCCTAATTAAAGAGGCCATTTAGGAGTCGGAGGAAAAAATGGTTTAATGCTGCGACAATTACCTGAGGAAGTTCTCTTGCTTAAAGCAGAAATCTAACTAACTGATCCCCTGATGAATTGTTACTCAAAGACTTCTTGTGTACCTACTAGTCATAAGGTAGTTTCAACCATTGATAAACTGCGGAAGATTCTTGCTGAATCTTGACCAAATGTATGAAAATATCAGGGAGTGTTATAAAGCTGCGGCAGATAAACAAGTGTCTGCATTCTGGCATGTCATTTCTTTGTCACTAACAAGTCTTAAGGATATTACCAGCCGGGAGGTTATTTTTGAATTACGATAGATAAGTACAATCGTTCAAATTAGTTGCGCACACTTAACATTCAAAATAACTTGACATTCAACTTTTCTTCTATTACTTAACACTGCGTACTTTTGAGTATTTAATTACAGACTAACTCCTATAAGCTGTTCATCTACGGACATTTAAATCAGTTATATTATTTGACACCAGGTTGTCTACCTCATCCTGGCGGTAACTCCACTGCTCGTTATCTTTCGTTGTCGTTAAACTGCAGTTACACCAACTAAGATTATTGTTTTTTCGGGATTATAAATGTAAAACTCCATAAGAAAATGCCGTATTATAATCCTTATCTTGAGATTAACACCCGTTCCCAGAACCGTTCTTTTCGTGATTAGCCGAGACAAATCGTAAACAAATTTATTGTCTATTGCGGTTTTGTTGCAAGGCATACTTTTAGGCGTAACATTAATCGCCTGCAAATTACACTCGGTAAAGCATTCACACTAACTTTACTTTGCATGATCCATTAAGAGCAAGTAAGGCTTTTAGTCGTAACACTGCCCCCACTCCCCCTGTTCAACGCGAACGGGCTCAACTCTGTGTTTCCATACAAGGCTAGTCGTTTCACATGCACGGCCTTCATTTTAGCTCGTGGATTTTGACCTTTCTGGATTCGATAAACCACGTCATTTAGTCTTCTTTCTACCTTATAGGGTCCTTCCTTCCCAATGATTTTGCAGCTTTGGTGATTGACCTTTCTTGTGCTGTGGATTGAACAGTAAAACTACATGGCCTTCTTGGAATCCTTCGGCAGTTGCCGGTCGGTCGTATCGGGCTTTCATTTGATTACTGACCACCATTATGCTACTGCGAACAAATTCATGCAGATCATTAAGATCGTCCTGAGTCGGGTAACTGTCATCGCTTTTCGCCAGACCAGATACTAGTTCAGTCACGAACTCCAAATCTCCAGTCTGCTTCAGCACCGTTCCGAAAATGACTCCATCTGGTGTTCGAGTGGTTTAGTCATGGGTGGCTGATCGGTATGCCAAAATTAACTTTGGCATGTGCTCATCCCAATCTCTTTGATCATCCTCGACCACTTTTCTCGGGAACTCTTCTAGAGTTCGAATTAATTTTCTAACGTTCAAGGTTTAACTCATATGGATGCTTTTTTTTAAACAGCCAAAATAAGAAAAAAGGTAGAGGTCGGAAACCGTGCGTCCACTCGCAAAAATATGCGAAATTCTAACACTGGAGGATAGTGAGAAAGCTGGAGGATAGTGAGAAATCACACACAGCTTCGTAAACACATACGCATAGGCATAGAATATCGTGATAGAAAAAAATAATAGATATGTATTTTTTGTATATCCTATAGCGAGAGGAAATTCGCTCCAACTCAAATATAGGGTAATAATCAGTAATATTATACTTAATAATCATTATACAATGAGGCTGGTATAAGGGGCTGAGAAGGTTGGAAACCCAATTATTTAGGAGAACAAAATGGCAGTGGGAGCAGAGAGAGAGAATCAAAAGACCGAAATCTGAACGATGAACAATGAATCCCCAACATTTTTCCAGAGGGTAAGAAGATTGGATAACGGGCTGAATAACAAGGACGGGAATGGGAATCTGGTGACTGATAAGCACTGCTTGCTTAAAAAGTGGAGAGACCACTTTTCAGTACTAATCCACTCAGATTCTTCCACTGAAGATCAGCAGGTAATGATTGTGGAAGACAGTGTAGGTTGTAGACGTCGACAACCGTGATCAAGGACATCAACGTCAGCCAGGAGATAAATAGGAGAATTGTGCTTGCAAATAGATGATATTTTGGGCTCAGCAAGCAGTTTAAGGACAAAGCCCTCTCACGACAGGTAAAAGTCCTACCGTACCAGATTCTAATTTTTCCTGTGCTGTCATATGGCTCCGAAACTTGCGTCATATGCGTCATAGAAAAATTCTCCGTAAAATATATGGTCGTGTTACAAAAAACGGCGAGTACCGACGTCATTGGAATCAAGAGCTAGATCATTTATATTCTGATGTGGAAATTAGGCTAATTGCATTGGCTAGGCCATGTTATCAGAATAGACGAAGATGAGCCAGCGTGAAAGGTTTTTGATAACGTACTCGATGTAGGCAGGAAAAGAGGACGACAAAGACTCCGATGGAAAGGCCAGGCCGAATAATCGCTTCGTATCCTTAGAGTTACCAACTGGCGAGAAAAGGCGAAGGATAGAACTAGTTCGAGAAATATGTTAAAAGTTGTTTATTTGTATGTTTATTTGTATGTAATATGTGTAAAACATCTGACCTCATGAGGTTGTAAAATTGTCAATAAAAGTAAAATAAAATTGACTTTTATAATTAAAAGTTGACAAATTTACCACAGATATTTTTGTACCTCCCTCAGAAAAAAATTGCCGGTTGTCTGGTTGACTAATGCGATATCTCCCGTAAACCACAACCGATATTGATTAAATTTGGTACTGAGCTATGTTTTTATCAAAAGCTACTTTATAGCTCAAAATCTCACCTTTACCACTCCCATTTTTAACCCTCCATACAATAGTTGGGTGGATTTCCAGTTGATCGACACGAAATCCCCCGTAAACCAAAACCGGTCTTAGTAAAATTTTGTTGTAGCCAACATTTTCTCATTAAGGTGCGAGTTAAGTAATATATGCAGCAACATTAATCTGCTATCGAATATGGAAGAATTTCCCACGCCGTTACGGGTAACTGAAGGTTGGTCGTTTCAAAAAACTATAAACATTTTGTGATAGAATTGGGACCCCATGGATGGCTAAGGGTTCGATTGTTCGATGTTCAAGTCGATTCACCCCACCGAAATTTCTGTACTGGTTGCTGGAGTTGGTTGTCACAATTTCGGTGGTGAGGGAGTGGTCCGGGCCACTGTGATCCTCCACACCCTGGTGTTGACAGTGGTGTGTTTAGCAACACCTTTCTTCTACAAATGACTAATTTGTGGTTTAAATAAATAACCTTTCTATATTAAGGAAGTCCATTAGTGAAGATGAGGTGGGAAGTTATATTTCCAATTTCCTTACTGTTATGAAGCTTCTGAAGGCTATGGCAACAATCAACACAACCGATTGAAGCGCCCGGTCTACTTGTTGGTTTATATATTTATTATTTTTTTTTCTTTCTCTTTATTTCAGCTTCATTTCCAGTAATTTAACAAACACAAACGCAACTAATGGATGCAATAAGACTGGCATATAATTTGTTAATTAAATGTGTCACAAGTGATAAATAAGCTATGAATGTATGCGGGTATGCGAGTATAAGCAGTACGTATGTATGCGAGTATAAACAGTACGTACGTATGTTTATGTATGTATAAGTATATACAAGGATGAAAATGCGTTAGTGCGATGAATTGTGCGCGCCATAGTATGCGAGAGTGTGAGTTGGTATGCGATAGTGTGAGTTGGTATTTATATTTGTTTATGTATAAGTTATTCTGTTCTCACCCATGAACAACCAAATAAAATCTGAACTAATTAGTTTTTATAAATATTTATGTATGTGCATAAGTTGTTACTCCAGCCACACATTGTGTATGGAAATGTGTGTTAATGGGCATATACATGTATATGGGAAATATCCCAGTGGGAGAAATTCCGAGGCCTGCAAAAAAGCACCTTCCAAAAGGACTCCAATTTCAATTCAAAAAAATCAAACGAAAGTGTAGACATGAGTAACATATGTTTTCAAATTTATTTTCTAAACCTGGGCTTGGAACCTTATCAATTTATGAAAAAATAACAACAGAACTACCAGAAATACATAACTAAAACAAAAATTATTTCATATTTGTCGCGTCAAAAGAAAGTGTACAATGCAAAAACTTTTCAATAAAAAATATATTTCAAGATATTGTGTATTTTCCTTCGGCTTGAATAAAAGCTTGAAATCTCTTCGGCATCAATTTAAACTAAATTTGCGATTATGTCAGGATTTGAGAGATTCTCTGTTACTGATTACTCCCTTTCTTATTTCGCGATCACGTTGCTCCCACAAATCGTCGATAAGATTGAGGTTCGGCGACCACCGTGCTTTGTTGTAGATATTTATTCCCTCACCCATAGGGATGGGGATATTTATCATTTAATACGTAAAAAAATGTAACATATAGAAGGAGCCATATTAGACCCTTGGAATCTTTGGACGAAATTGTTTTTAGGACTTTTTAAGATGTTTGAGCCATGTCCGTCTGTGAGTCTGGCTGGCTGGCTGGTCAACACGACTACTGCCGTAAATCTTTATCGATCACGCGAAATTTTGTCAGTGACTATTCTTTGTCAGTACTGAGTTTGGGATTGAAAATGGGCGATTTAGGCACGTCCCTTCTGGTACCTTCCATACAAATCGACCCATTTAGCACAAAATCATATTTCTTTCAAAACTTTCTTGTGGTAGATGTGATTAGCTTCATCTCACACACCGGTTAATAATCTGTAAATGCCTACTTAACTGGAGGAAATGGGCGAGATTGTCACGCCCATTCTGGTACCTCCCATACAAAACAGGGTGTTCGTCCGGGTTGTCAATCCGAGAAAAACTTCCAATCTGAATCAAATTAGGTATAAGGCTTCTTTTTATCAAACGCCAATCACCAATTAGAGAATGGGCGATTTTGCCACACCCATTGTGGTACCTCTCATACAAAAGTTGTTTGGCCGTCTGGGTGTTCGGCACGAGAAGTCCCGCAAAACCGAACCAATCTTTATGAAAGTTTGTACTAGTCAATATTTATTTAGTCAAATAAAACTCTCCTATAGATAATGAGCTGTTTTGCCACGCCCATTCTGGTACCTCCCATATAAAAGTTGGGCGGATGACCGGTTGATCGACACAATAACTCTCGTAAACTACAACCGATCTGAATAAAATTCGGTACTAGGCAATATTTTGCTAAAAGCTACTGTGTAATTGATAACTTACTATTGTGCCACGACCAGTATCGTACCTCCCATGCAAAAGTTGGGCGTATTTGGAGTTTGCCGACTCGTTATCTCCAATAAATCATAACCGATCTTAATAATATTTGGTACTGATCAAAATTTTGGCAACAACTTGACATGCCCATTTTTGTACCTCGCATATAAATATTGGGAGGGAAACTAACTAATTTGGGTATTCAATATTATTTAACAATCTGTCAATCTGCTATTGAATATGGTTACTTTTGAGTGTGGGTGTTTTTTATTTTTCAGAACTCCCAGGCAATGGGTGACTTAGGGTGAGGGTGTGATTAAGTCGGTTCACCCGACTGAAACTTATGTACTGGTAAATTTTGTTCAGCAAATTCTATGTTTTTACTTTTCCAAATTTTGACGGGCGTCCTTTTGCAAACAATTTCAAAACAAACAAATTATATTTTCCAGAAATAAATATCTTGATTTTTGTACGTAGTATCCAACTTAAATCGCCGCTTTTGGTTGACTTTGGATATTAATGATTTTCTTCTTGGAACTCTGCTATGAAGTCTATTAGCATGTAGTGATCCACGTATTGTACTGGCACTGACGTCGGTTCCAGATGTTGCTGAAATATCTAACGAAATGTTGACTGCACTTTCGGCTGGATACATCTTATAAATTTCGTACAATGGATCGTGTTTGGGCTTCATTTAATATTTTCGGTGCGTCAGAATTTGGACGATTTTGCAAACTTTCTAAACTTTTTCAACTTTTGATACATATCAATTATTTGTTAGCTATAGTATGGCTTCTACCAATGACAGAACCAATTTCACGCAGTGATTTTCCACATTTGTCAAAATTTACAGCAAGTTCACGCATATCCAAAGATGTTCGTCTATCTATTATTGGAAAATGTAATTAAACGCACGCAATTTGTCCAGCTCCTATCGCTGATAGCCAATTACCGAAGCAATAGACAAATGTAAACCAAAAAAAATAATACAAATTACATGAGGTGTTAGGGGACACCCGGTTAGAACGAATTTCCTTTCAGTATATACAACCCACGAAATAAATTTAAAGGCAACACCGTTTTTTGTTTTTCTAAATATTGAGAATAATTTTCAAGTTTTCACTTTTTATTATATTAGTCGTTTCAAAATTAAATACTTTTCCCGAAAATGCTTTGACTATGACTTCTTCAAGATCATCCAACAAAAATAAACTAATTAGTGAATTTAGAAAAAAATTTTAAATTTTTTTAAAATTTAAATAAAAATTTTTTTAAAATAAAATTCCCGTTTTAAAATTGTGTTTTTCCTATGAGTTTCGATAATTTCCATAAATGGGGACATGCTTTTCCTGATCATCGTTTTCTTTATACATAATGTAATTCAATGACTTCATTCATGCATCGTCCGTTGAGTAGAGTAGAGAAGAGGTCCCTTGTTTTAATACAAAAATTGATGGATTTTGGGCTTATTATATTTAAAAAAAAAAAAATTATATCCTTTATTTTGATGGAGTCTGTAATTAGTGGTGCGAATTGCGCCGCAGGTAAAAATTTTTATTTCATTTATTTCGATGGAGTTTGTAATTTATGGTGCGAATTGCACACTTACTTTTTTTTAAATATCGAAACTTTGCCCTTTGTGAAGACCCGTAATCGGGGAATTTTTAGAACAAATTTACATTATTTTTTATTTCTTATTTGTAGTTGTTATTTATTTAATTTCACCAGACCCGGTATAATATCTTCAAATAGAGTTATCTCGGTCCACAGGCGCCGCACAGCCGAAGTATATATACGACCAAATTCGCGAGGAGATTTCCTTTCATTTAAGTACCCACACCTATGTGGACTTAGGTGCACTCATTTTTTGGACCCTAGGGGCTCCATGGGTCCCACCGTTAAAAAAAATTTTTGGCTTCCGAAATTGCCATATGAATGTGTCAGTTGCCAAATCGATTAACTCCATCAAAAAATACCTGTAGAAACTTAAATTTTCGCTGGGTTTTCAAATTCCACGTTCATTATAAATGCAAACTGACATTATATATTACTTCACTACCGCTGTATCTATTATATAGTTAAATTCAAAATGAACTGGGTACATTAGTTTAACCCACAGACACTAACATACCAACATTTTGGGAAAGTGGAGTTAATCGATTTGGCAACTGACACATTCATATTTTACTCAATTTTTGTTTTTTTTAACCTGGCTCGGCCTCATATATTTCAGCCTTATTTTATTTTTAAGAAAAATTATTTTTGTGAGAAAATGTTTTTTTTTTTTTGAGAAGGTATTGTTTGAAAAAGTTATGGAAATTTTTTTTCAATTGGTTCTTTTTTTAAAGAGTAGGAACATTTTTAAGAGTAGGTACATACTTATCACAAGAAAAGTTATTTTGTTTCACAAAAAAGGTACTCTTTAAAGAAAATGTAGTTTTTTAAGAAAAGGCAATTTCTTGTAAGAAAAATAAATTTTTAAGAATATGTACTTATATAAAAAAAAAATTTTTTTACGAGAAGGTACTTTATGTAAGAAAATTTACTTTTTTTAAGCAAAGGTACTTCTTTATGATAAGGTATCTTTTTAAGAAAATGTACTTTGTTTAAGAATATGAATTGGTATTTTTTTGAGTAAATTTACTTTTATTAAGAAAATACACTTATTTAAAAGAATTTTCTTTTTTAAAGTTCTTTTACTTTGGCTTTTCTAAATGTACTTTTTGTTGGGTTCAAAACTATACTAAATATTCGTTACAGGCTCCACCTAGAAAACTTCATATTTAATAAGAAATTTGCCAACATATGTTATTCTAGACACAAACCAAAGCAAAAGTACCCAATACAGTTGATTATATTGGGTTGAAGCATAATAGTGTTAAAAAAAGTTGTTTAATTTTTTTGTTTTTTTTATTTTTTCATAAATTGATAAAGAGTCCAAGACCATGTTTAGAAAGTATACAGAGTTGAATTAGAGCACTATTATTACACCATGAATTTATCCCCGTTCGTTAGGCAGAGGTGTAGAGAAGTAAGAGAGGAGGAACAAATGCAATGAAATACCCTGGCACTGTGTTTCGGGAAATTTTTTTCCATATCTCTTTGCGTGTTTTCCGTTTCTGTTTTGATTTTGACATGTCAGGGTTATTACTTTTGTGATAATTCAATAATTCGATATTGTGAAAATTCAACGTGTAGATGAATTACGTAGCAACTTTAAAAGGGAACTGAAAAATATGCCCGCAAGAAATTTCATCGTGTAATAGAGCACTTAATTACAATTTTTTAACATTCAAATATACTTTAAAACATATTTAACAAAGGTGTCCGAGTTTACTTGCCGAAGAACGGTTGTGTTTCTTGTTCGCTCCGCGAGAAAACCAAAAAATAAATTGTTTAAATACTTGAAACTGCACTAAAAACCATTTGTTTAATCGGCGAAAGAACGCTAAATTGATAAATATATTTGTTTCAAAGTGCACCCTTGATAATAACATCAAAAAGGGTAAATAAACAAACTAAGACAATTCCCTTTGGCTTTTAGCTGCAAGGGAGAAGAAGAAGAAAAAACACATAATAATCAGGACAACAAAAACAAAACACTTGTATGAGTGAAAGTGCACCGGCAATTAAGCGCCATGAAAGCTGGTATATGGCGCAAAGCCAGATTTGCGCTCATCCCGCGTACCGCGTTCGCCGACAGAAGATCAGTCGAAAACAAAAAAAACATTGGAAAAACAGATATGTGAAAGATAACATATGAGGATGAGAGCATCTTTTCGCGCTCACCCCGCGTGCCGCGCTCTCCACCGTTAGAAGACAAATCAAAACAAAACATTGAAAGTGCAGACATGTCAAAAGTAACATCTGTGCCTAATAATGGCATCAGTGATCATGTAGTCGTCGGATGCTATACCAAAAAATTTAAGTATGCAACAGATGGAGAAAACGTTTCCTCCATCTATTGCTGGCGGTAAAGAGAAGTCACCAAGTGTTGACAAATTAGTGGAAAACCCCTCGCGGGAAACAGCTGTCGTCGTTAGCGTCACTAACTCAAAAGTGGCCGAACCTAGGACCGTTCAAACCGGTATGGACCGATACATACTGGTGAAGCGGAAGTTAAGTCCATTAAAGGGTAACACGAGTAAAATTAGTAGAGCGGATGGCACTTCTAGGCCAGTGGACCCCTTATCAAAAAATCGTGTCGCGCCACTATACAGGGACGACGAACCTCGCGATTCAAGCTTGCCTACGGCAACACGCGCTAAACCGCCTCCAATTTACTTACGTGAGCCCAGTTCTAATGGCTTGGTTACGAAAATAATCAAAGCCATTGGAACTAACACTTTTCACATCCTTCCTCTCCGAAAGGGCAAAATACACGAAGCAAAGGTTCAGACCAACGACGAGAAAAGCTTTCGTCAAATAACTAATTATTTCAACAATGCGAAAAAAAATTATTACACATACCAGCTGAAAAGCAGCAAGGGCTTATGTGTAGTTGTTAAGGGCATCGAGTTTGATGTTGAATCGAAAGAGGTTAAGTCGGCATTAGAGGAAAAAGGGTTCAGTGTACGCTCGGTGATTAATATTTTTAACAGGGACAACATCCCCCAACCTATGTTTAAGGTAGAACTAGAGCCAGACGCAAGAAAATTTAAACGCAATGAGGGTCATCCAATTTATGCGTTGAAATATTTGCTGCACCGTCGATCTCTGTGGAAGAGCCACACAAGCGTTGGGGCCCTATACAGTGCCAAAATTGCCAGGAATACGGGCACACGAAAAAATACTGTGGGTTGCAAACAGTATGTGTAGTTTGTGGTGATCTGCACAAATCGTCCATATGTTCGATAAGAGAGAACAAAAAATGTAATAATTCCAATATACAAGGACCTAAAGAAAAAATTGGATGGAAAATTGAGGACAGTTCGTGCTCGTGAATTCAAAGCCCCAGAGTTAGAAATTAGATCAGTTTATATTCCACAACGGGATAATGAAATTAGGACAACTTCTGATATCATGACCTACGCTAATGTTCTCAAACAGACCCCTCATATGTCTGCTGTGCAGCCAGCAAGTGGCATAGAGAATATGATAAGACAACTTATGCACAGTATGAACATGTTCATGTCGACAATGCAGTCAATGATGCAAACCTTTATAAGAAGTCAAAATCAATTAATTCAAGCCATTATTAGTAAAAAATAGGTTACTTCCTAAAAATTTGTACATGGAACGCAAACGGTGTTAGTAAACACAGACTCTAATTGGCTAATTATCTAGCTGATGAAAACATATATATTTATTTTTAATTTACCTAATTACACATTTTATGGCAAGAACCACCCCACCCCGATGGCAGGGCACGTGGAGGTACAGGTGTCCTTATACGCAAAAGAATTAGGCACGATTTGTTAGAAAGCTACTCGGAATAATATTTGCAAGCAACTACCGTTCGCGTCTCAATTTCTCACGAGACAATTACAATATCGGCAATTTATTGGCCCCCAAGATTTTCGATATCGAGTGATACGTTTACGAGTTTTTTTCAAAGACTGGGGCACAGATTTTTAACCGCCGGAGATTATAATGCCAAACATACTCACTGGGGCTCCCGTCTCGTAAACCCAAAAGGCAGACAATTGTACAACTGCATCATGTCTCCCCAAAATGGGTTCGATTACCTATCTCCCTGTCATCCAACGTACTGGCCGCATGATCGTAACAAACAGCCTGATCTAATTGACTTCGCCATAATTAGGGGAATTTCAAAGACTAACGCGTCGGCAACAACGTCCACCGGACTGTCTTCAGACCATTCCCCTGTTATATTCTCAATTAACGCGGTTTACGAGATAGAATCCCCTTTGATGCTAACACCTAAGAAAACGAACTGGCTGAAATACAGAAAATACGTAAGCAGCCATGTCCCAATTTGAACAAAAGTATAGACAATGAGCTTGATTTTGAAAATCACATCACCAATTTTAACTGTTTGCACGAGGGTGCAGCCCTTCGCGCAACCCCATTTCAGGACCATGAACAACAGCACTCACAAACATACACGAATGCAGACATAGAATATTTGGTAAATCAGAAACGAAGGGCCAGGCGAGACTGTCAGGGGCTCCATGAAATGTGGCCCCAGTGAAAAATTACCCAAAATGAAAAATGACCCCAATATATTGTACTACCTACAACAACAAAGTTTGGGCCTTTTACTTACGTGTTGTTGTAGGTAGTACAAAATATTGGGGTCATTTTTCATTTAGGGTTTGGGGTAATTTTTCACTGGGGCCACATTTCATGGAGCCCCTGGCAGGCATATAGATCTCCTACTACAAGTCTTAGATTCAAACTTGCCACAAGTAGACTACGAGTAGCCTTGAAAAACGACGATGATCTTCAACATAGAAAATATGTTGAGGGATTGACTCCCACGATATCCACAAACTTTTCTTTGTTTAAATCAATAAGAAATCTTAAAACGTCAGTTGAGAGAAAGTTTCCTTTACGTGACGTAAATGGTGACTGGGTTACAACAGATGAGGGAAAGCTAAACTTTTTGCAGAGCACTTGAGTGAAGTTTTCCGTCCCAATCCATGTACTAACAGTTTTAGTCTATCGAATGTAGCGTGCAACACGGCGACATCTATAGTCGCATTGGATATAACGATCGGGGAGGTTGTCAATATTATAAAGCAAACAGCAAATCCTAGAAAAGCTCCTGGTTATGATCTAATAGCACAGAGGATGATATCAGAACTTCCTCTAATAGCTATCGAGTTCCTCGTAGGTTTGTTCAAGAATATAATAAAATATAGCTACTTCCCTAATGCGTGGAAAATGTCTCTAGTGAAGATGATATTAAAGCCAGGAAAGGACAAAACTTTAGCTTCATCATATAGACCGATAAGCTTGTTACCATGCCTATCAAAACTCTTCGAGTGAGCATTTCTTTCAAAACTTAAAAGCCTCACTTCGCTTCATAATATCATCCGTGATCACCAATTTGGCTTTAGGGAGGGCCATAGTACTCTACAACAAGTAAATCGTTTGACCAACAAGATTAGAAAAGCTTATGAAAAAAGAGAATATTGTTGTGCTGTATTCTTAGATGTTGCTCAGGCATTTGACAAGGTCTGGCATGAGGGTCTATTACATAAAATTAAAAAATATCTGCCAGTTAATACACATTCCCTCTTCGAAAGTTACTTGGAAAATAGATATTTTAGAGTCAAGCAGGGAGAGATAATTACGGATAAATACAAATTATATGCCGGGGTCCCGCAGGGAAGTGTTCCCGGTCCTTTTCTTATGTTATATTTACAGCTGACCTCCCCACGAGAAGCGATCTGCTTACGTCTACCTTTTCAGACGATAGGGCAATACTGAGCTCTCATTGAAACCCATCTAAAGCCGCCGAAAATCTTAGCTTACATCGCCAAACAATCGAATCTTGGATTGCTAACTGGAGGATAAAAGTAAACGAGACGAAGAGCAAACAAATTACCTTCACATTAAACGCAATAACTTGCCCACAAATACAACTCAACAGTGTACGAATTCCCTTATGTGATGATATTACTTATCTGGGTATACATCTAGATCGTAGACTGACCTGGAAAAGGCATATAGAAGCCAAGAGGACACAAATAAAGCTGAAGACACATCAACTGCATTGGCTACTTAACTCAAATCCAAGGCTGAGATTAGAATATAAGGTCCAGATTTACAACACTGTGATTAAGCCTATTTGGTCATATGGGTCCCAGATATGGGGAAACGCTAGCTCGAGTAGCATCGAAGTAATACAAAGAGTACAGTCTAAAATACTACGGTTAATTACTGGTGCCCCTTGGTATGTTAGAAATGAGAACCAACACAAAGATTGAAAGATACCTGCTATAAGAGACGAACGCTAGCGCATCAAACAGAGTCATAATCAAAAACTGGAACAGCACATAAACCCTCTGGCAAGAAACTTGACAATAACAACAACTTCATCCCGACTACGAAGAAGAGATTTCCCATCAGTTTTATAAATTAACCAATCCCTGACGCCATAATTCAGAGGCCCGCTTAAACAACAATTTAATTGAAAATAATTTAATTAAACTGATTAGATTATAAGATTCGAATACTTATTGTTAGGCTCTTTAAGAGCAGATTCAATAACAAAACCACTGTATGAAAAAAAACAAAGGCGTACACTTTCTTTAGATGAACGATCAAATGAACAAAAGAAAAATTAAAAGACAAATTGCCTTATCTTCCAGGCATGGCGATATGCCTCTATTGAGAGGCAGCATACCCGGTCTCCTTTTGTATATCTGGAAAAACGGTCTTCTATGGAAGGGCTCGTAGCAGGCACCCTCTTCAAGGCCTACTACAGGCCTCCGACTAGAATCGAGCATGGAAGGCCTTGCACGACAATATCACCCTGTGTTAACTTCAAAGGATTAGACAATGGAACTAACATGCCTACAGACTCTAAAATACGGCCTGTTGCAAGGCTTTCTTACCCTTTACTTTCCCGCTGGGATAGGTTGCATTGTGAGTGTGAGTGTGTATGAGGCCATGGTAATAAATGGCATCGGGTTTTGTATATAAGTAGTTAAATACACATCTACAAACAAGTGAACTAAATATTATTTAAAATTAACTAAAACTAAGGAAATTAAATTATAGACCACATTTTACTCGAAACTTGTCGCCAACTATTCGCTTCTCAAATTTTAATTTATTAATTTCCCTGTGCCTCAAATCAGGTATAGTAGGTGACTGATGTCACTGAAGCTCATCAAACAATCGGGCATATTCTTTTGTCCTTAGAAGGCGGATGAGCCAAACATACGGGCCAACGGCGGATAGAAACTAAAAGAAGAAAATCCAGGTTCAACATATCGCATCCTGGTCAGCGTCTGATCCATAATGGGCGGCTGCAATCAAATATCCTGGCAGTAGGTAAAATGCAAAAACCCGGTGGGCTGGGTTTGCCTCCCGCCACCGTTCATAATGGCAGTGAAAATACAAAAACGAAACAGAAAACATAAACAACCCCTATTTGTTGACGACCCCCGCAAACGTTATAAGGACCACGATTTACGGATATGCACTTGGAATGTAAGAACTCTATATAGATCCGGTGCAAGTATCCAACTGGCAGATGTCCTCGAAAGTTATAAGGCTGACATTACCGCTATCCAGGAAATGCGATGGACAGGACATGGCTGCACAAGAAAAAGAAACTGCGATATATACTACAGTTGCCATGAAAAAAAACATGAATTTGGTTGTGGATTTGTAGTTGGCAAAAGACTGCGACATCTAGTCTCTAGGTTCAATCCTGTGAGTGAACGAATAGCCACAATCCGCATAAAAGCGAAATATTTTTATATTTCCCTAATTTGTGTGCATGCCCCGACAGAAGAGAAAGATGATGATGCCAAAGACATATTCTATGAGCTCCTAGAGGAAACGTATGACCGCTGCCCTGGCCATGACATTAAGATTGTACTAGGAGATTTTAATGCCAAAGTAGGAAGGGAGAATGTGTTTCATCCAACTATTGGCAATTTCAGTCTTCATGCTGACAGTTCCGACAACGGTATGAGACTGATTGACTTTGCCGCGGCAAAAAACATGGTCATCAGTGGCACAAGATTCCAGCATAAAGACATCCACAAGGCTACTTGGGTATCCCCTGATCAAAGAACTAGGAACCAAATTGATCACGTGGTAATTGATGGAAGGCACTCATCCAGTGTAATGGACGTACGAGTGATCAGAGGAGCTAACATCGATTCTGATCACTACCTGGTAGCAGCAAAGGTTCGCACAAGATTAAGTAGAGCGAAAATCGTACGAAACCAGACGCAGAGGAAGCTGGACATCGGAAAGCTGCAATTACCAGAGGTAGCCACAGCCTACTCAAGGAAGCTCTCGCAACTTTTGGCACAGAACCCACCCCCTCCCGATGACGATCCTGATGCGCAGTGGAAACCCATTTCCGACTCTATAAAAACTGCCGCAACAACCGTACTTGGTTTCGAAAAACCGCTTCGTAATAAACCGTGGTACGATGAAGAGTGTCGCATAGCAAATGACGAAAAGAACGCTGCACGTATGGTAATGCTTCAGTCAATTGCAACGCGAGCTGCAACTGAGCGGTATAGGGAGAAGAGCAAGGAGGTAAACCGTCTCTTTAGGCGTAAGAAACGGCAGTGGAGAAAACGCGAGAGTGAGAAAATTGAGACATACAGAAGGAAGAACGAAGCCCCAAAATTCTACCAAAAAGTTAAAAACGGAACTAATGGACATGGTTCAGGGCCCCCCTTCTGTAAAGACAAAGACGGAAATCTCGTCGCAGATGTGCAGAGCATGTTGGGAATATGGAGAGAGCATTTCTCCGCGCTACTAGTACCTGAGATATCCGATGACGATGGGACAATCGATCACAATATGGACGACGACGTCGATTGCCCCCCTCCTAACCAAGACGAGGTCAGAACAGCTATTGCCCGGCTTAAGAACAACAAAGCCGCAGGAGCCGATGGATTACCGGCGGAGCTGTTTAAGGCTGGCGGCGATGAGCTGATAAGGTGCATGCATCAGCTCATTAGCAAAATTTGGTTAGATGAATGCATGCCCTGTGATTGGAGTCTCAGTGTACTATGTCCCATATTTAAAAAAGGTGACCCGAGTCTCTGTGCCAACTACCGTGGAATAAGCCTTTTATCCATAGCATATAAGGTCCTATCAAGTATAATGTGCGAAAGACTAAAACCAATTATCGCTGACCTGATTGGACCATACCAGTGTGGCTTTAGGCCTGGAAAATCGACAACTGACCAGATTTTCACGCTACGCCAAATCCTGGAGAAGACACACGAAAAACAAATCGACACCTATCATCTAATTATCGATTATAAAGCAGCCTTCGATAGTCCGATACGGGAGAAACTCTATGAAGCAATGTCTGAGCTTGGTATTCCTGCAAAACTCATACGCCTTTGCAGGATGACCTTGACGAACACCAAATCCGCAGTGAAAGTTGGTAAGGATCTTACCGAACCTTTCGAAACTAAGCGAGGCCTCAGGCAAGGCGACACCCTATCGTGCGATCTCTTTAACATCTTAATGGAGATCATTATGAGAAAAGCTGCAGTCAATATGAATAAAACCATCAGCAGCAAAAGTCACATGCTGCTCGCGTATGCTGATGATATAGATATCATTGGGCGCACAATTAGAGAAGTTACTGCGGTTTTTTCGAGAATTGAGAAGGAGTCAGCAAAAGTGGGTCTGACGGTGAATGAGGACAAGACAAAATTAATGGTTTCAACGAACAGGGCCTCCACGCGATTAGACCAAAGCGTGAACGTTGATAACCGTTATAACTTCGAGGTAGTGGACGAATTTATATACCTCGGATCTGCCGTGAACAAAAACAACAACATCAGCCTTGAGATCAAACGGAGAATTGTGCTTGCGAATAGATGTTATTTTGGGCTAAGCAAGCACTTTAGAGATAAAGCCCTCTCTCGAGTAACAAAAGTCCAGCTGTACCAGACTCTCATTCAACCTGTCTTGCTTTATGGCGCAGAATCCTGGGTCCTATCGCAAGCAGACGAAACATCTGTAGGAGTCTTCGAGAGAAAAATACTCCGAAAAATTTATGGCCCTATAGTGCACAACGGCGAGTATCGGCGACGCATGAATCATGAGCTGTATGAGCTTTATCCTGACATTGACATAGTTAAGCGGATCAAGATAACGCGATTGCGCTGGCTAGGCCATGTCAGTAGAATGGATGAAGATGAACCAGCGCGAAGGCTTTTCGAAACCGAACTCGAAGGAAGACGAAAAATAGGAAGACCAAGACTCCGCTGGAGGGATCAGGTTGACGAATCCCTGCGTACACTTGGTATTGCCAACTGGAGAGATAAAGCAAAAGATCGAACTGGTTGGCGAAATATGTTATCTTCGTTTTGTAAGGTCCCTGACCCCCCGGGGTTGTCCGAGACCGGATAAGTAAGTAAGTAAGTAATTTCCCTGTGCCTTCCGTGTTGATTATTATCCTGTTGACTTTTGACCATTATTTTGACTGTATTGAGGTAGTTCGTCTTCTTTGAGAATGATGGAAGTGAAGGCCAAAAATGTTGTCAAATTATGTGGACTAGGGTGTGCCAAAAATTTAAACTCTCGATTTTATACAACACCTCCCCATAGAAATATTCGCATAAGGTGAATGCGTGCCTCAAACGCCCTAAAAATAGGGAAGAATATAAAATTTGACAATTAGATGAACAATTCTGTTTTCTTGGTTTTAAATTTTGCAAAAAAAAAATTACCAAGTTCAAAATACAGCCAAAAATTAAATTTCCTTGAAATCCGCTAAATTCAAATAATCGGTCTAAAGAAAAAACCAGCGAACGAATAATATCTATAATATTTTAAATTTTTCATATTTATGATATACATATATGTATATGTATATATATACAAAAATTAATTTGTAAAAATTTTCTTTAATAAAATTGTCAGATATGTAAAAGTGTTACTTTTAGGTACCCCTACATACAACTGACCATTTTTTATAGCACGTTAAACTGAGTTAGCGATACCATTGTCATAGTCATCAAATTGTCAAATTTGACATACTTCCGTATTTTCAGGGCATTTGAGACACGTCTTCACCCTATGCGATCACCATAATTGGAACGAAGTTCCTTATCCCACGTTGCGGGATGGGGCCTAAATTAAAAACTTTTAAACTGTTTTTTTAACTACTTTATTACAACCCATTATTATCAACTATATTGCGTACTTTTGGTTTGGTTTAAAGGGAAGTTTTCTAGGTGGAGCCTGTGTATTACATGTTGTAGTTTTGAACCCAATAAAAAGTAAATTTAGAAAAGCCATGAAATAGTTACAACCCATGAAATATAACCCTGAGCACGGAATTACATTTGGCAGCACAATGACTCTTACTCTCTTACACTCCACACTGGGACAGATTGAAAAAATGGCCGGACAAAATTCCAAAAATCGGAGCAGTAATCCAGATAAAATAAGTTACTTAAACAGTGGCCAATTAACCACTGAGGTCGAAAATTTCCTGTTTTGAAGGTTCCATGCACGTTGTTGATCAGGCAAGGGGCCCAAAGTTGAGTATTGTTTCAATACATGCATGCAGGCTAATTTTGGGTTTTTTTTAGTAGATGTGTGTTACATGAAGGTTATGTTTCTGGTTGTTTTAAACTCTTTTTATTGATTTTGTGTTATAAGAGCTACGAAAATGTATATTAAGTTAATTTAATTTACTTAGGGTTTCTAGTTCAATTGCAATGAAAGTAGTTGACTAAAAATATTACATTTTTTAATCTTTTGTGGACCGCCAAAAATTAGCACCAACTAGGAACAGCGCGCGATTTTCACTTCTGAATACTTTGGACCCTAACCGAAGTCACTGATTTTTTTTCGTTATCCTTTACTACCATTTAAGAGAGAAAATAGAGAAAGCGTTGATTGAGATTTAAAAACCGTATAGAATAAATTATGATGACAAACAAATCAAAAGTAAGAAAAATACTTACAATATTTTTTAATTCATTAATTAATATTGTAAGTATTTTTCTTACTTTTGATTTGTTTGTCATCATAATTTATTCTATACGGTTTTTAAATCTCAATCAACGCTTTCTCTATTTTCTCTCTTAAATCTATTTACTTTCTTTTTAGCGTATAAAATGTTCTTAAAGTTTTTTTCGTAACCGTGTGAGATTAATTGTTATTCTTAATGTGAAACTTTATTATTAAGTTATATAATTAAATTCTATAGCTTTAATTGTCGGAAAATTATGTTTGTCATTTTGTCTTTAAACAACTTTACCCTATGCTTAATATAAGACATTGTCTTGTGCATGGGCGCCACAGATAAATAAATAAATAAATAAATAAATAAGTGAGTTTGCTGAAGAAAATTTTTTTTTAAACTTTGCTCTAGTTTTTGATTTCAAATTTAAATATAAATTACTTGTGTAAGAATTGATTTTTTTCAGTGTAAATTCAAATACATTACTGTGTCGGAATTTAGGTCCGGCAATACCATAAAATGTCAAACTAAAATTTCGAAATTTCAAACTAAAATTTTGAAAGTTCCGAGGACGACGATGATGAAAATGTCGAACGTAATGATATAGATTTGTTTAAACCAAGTTTTTTTTTTGTGATCCCAAATAAATCTTGTATGGTTACGAATCAAATTTCTCAAACTTTTTATTTATTTTATAATTCCTAATAAATTTGGTAGAAAAGTTTAAAACGTTAAACCTCATGCTCTTCCCTCCATTATGTTAGTTATCGAAATCCTGATCGAAAAATGTTTGCCAAAAATGAAATCGGGCCATCCAAAAACCTATGAAACGATACCCATAACGTTTTTTTTTTGTTAAATTTAATAATAAAAAAAAAAATAAAAAAATTATGAACCTTAGATAAATTTATTTTATATTTTAATTATATTGAAAAGTAAGGGAATTTGTAAATTACATGGTTTTAAATAGTGTTTCTGGCAAATATCGACCTTCGCTATCCACACACTGCTGCATACGTTTTCTAAAGTTTTCATGAACTCTAAGGGCCAATGATGCCTACTCGTGATATGGCTCATCATACACTGCGTACACATGACACATTCCCTGCTGTTCTCAATGAATTTACACAATTTACAATTGCTTGCCGTCCAGGAACACTTCCGCGTGGGGGAACAGCGAATCGTAATCGAAAAGCACGCTGCACTGCAATGATCGAGTGCGCATTTGAAAAATAAGCTTCAACACAAAATGATCTCTCCTCACGTGTCCAATGCATGATGGCAACTGAAAGACAGACGAATACAAATCTCTCGTCAGCCACTACCTATAAGCCACGCTCACTCCCCACTCTCTGCCACAGCATGCAGTGCAAATTGTAACGGGTTTTTCAATAAGAGCGCTACAAAAGTTTTTTTAAATAAAACAAAACCGGTTTTAGATACCAATGAAATTTTATATTCCTGTGAAAGTACGTTCGATGCCATTATTTATGGAACTCGATTTCTTTTGCACGGCCACCAAGGGCACGCTTGCAGAAGTCCAGACGCTGAACGTTCGAAATTCGTACGAAGTTCATCAATCGTCGCTGGCTTGTTGGCATAGACCATAGACTTGACGTAGCCCCACAGGAAATAATCAACGGCGTCAAATCGCACGACCGAGGCGGCCAATTGACTGGGCCATTTCGTGAGATATCACGTTCACCAAACTTGGTTTCCAATAAATTGATTGTGGCATTCGCTGTGTGGCGCCGTCCTGTTGGAACCACATGTCCTGCAAGTCCATATTATCCAATTGGTGCCAAAAATATTCGGTTATCATTGAACGGTAGCGATTCGCATTCACAGTAATGCGCCGGTCTTGATCATCACGGAAGAAGTACGGCCCAATGACGCCGCCGGCCCATAAACCGCACCAAACCGTAATTTTATCGGGATGCAATGATGACTCATGGATTACGTGTGGATTGCTGTCTGACCAATAACGCATATTTTGCTTATTGACGAAGCCATTCCGCCAGAAATGAGCCTCATCGCTGAAGCAGATTTTCCGATGAAAATCCGAATCATTTTCAAGTTGTTGCTCAGCCCAATTCTCTTCTAAAGTTGTGAGATAGTATTGGAATACCGTTATCCTTCTGGATGATCTTGAGACGATCTAGGTAAACAAAAGACTCGGGTGGGTCATATCCTTTTTGTATAGAGTTGATAAGGTATAACTCATTAGCATAGAATGGAGCCATAATTAAATTAAATTCCGCACTTTGAGTACTTCTTTGAATATGATTTCATATTAACTGGATTATGAAGTTATCGATTCTATTTATATTAGCAACATTGTATAACTTTCTACTGCTAATATATTTAAGATAGTCACTTTCTTGGGATCTGTATAACGAAGTGCATGCTCTTAGGCATTTTCTTTCGAATACTCTAATTTTTTCCATGTATGATGGCGATATATTATACCATATTGGGCATCCGTATTTTATGATCGGTGTAATAAGAGATTTATACAAAATTATTTTCACTTGGCTTTTTAGATATTTAGAATAAAAAAGATATTTGTACATAAAAAACCCTTTTTGTGCTTTATTTATTGCCTTTTTAACATGATCGTTAAAATATAAGGATTTGTCTAGGTGAATTCCCAGATATTTCACTATTTGTCTATTCGGAATTAATATGTCTGAATGAAGTGATTTTATTTTGAATTTTTTCCAGTTTCTTTTAACGTCATTATCACATCTGTCCAATGGGGGTCGAAAGAGGATAGTTTCGCACTTTTCTACATTAATCTTCATATTCCAGTCTAAAGTGTATTTTTCAACAATATTAAATGAATCTTGAAGCTTTTGATTTATCTGTTGAATTTTGGCGTCCGGTTGATAAATAATAATGTCATCAGCGAATGCAATTATGTTATCGATTTTGTTTAAAAGATCTACAAAATATATATTAAATAGTGTTGGTGCATTCACAGTTCCCTGTTGTAGACCATTAATAATATTAAACTATGATTATGATTATTATGATTAACTTTAACTTTTTTTATCAGAGAGCATATTGTAGATTAATATGACAACATGACATGGAATTTTGTATTTTATTAATTTGTAAATTAATCCTGGTATCCAAATACTATCGAAAGCTTTTTCCATGTCAATAAGACATGCACCTGTGGGATATTTTTTGTTCCAGTGCCAATTGACTTCCGACACAAGTAAGTTTACAGCGTTGATGTTTAAATTTGAAGCCAAATTGTTTTTCATTTAAAATCTTTTCCTTTGAGCAGTATTTGTTTAGAATATTATTAATGCAAATTTCATATATTTTGCTTATATTAGGAAGTAAGCTTATTGGCCTCAGATTTTTCGGATCTCTGTGGTCCTTGCGCTTTTTAAGAATGAC
Organism: Phaonia tiefii; assembly: GCA_963931995.1. NCBI lineage: Eukaryota > Metazoa > Arthropoda > Insecta > Diptera > Muscidae > Phaonia > Phaonia tiefii. The sequence goes on along the minus strand of OZ008369.1, from coordinate 100,117,252 downwards.
AATTACTTTTGCCATTTTCCAGTCTGGTGGAAAGTATGAGTTATTATTGAATAATGTACATTATTGAATTGTGTATTATTGAATAATATTATTGAATATTATTGAATAATGTACAGTATTCCATTATAGCTTCCACTGGAATATTTTTTAACACAATATTCGGAATATTATCTACGCCTAATGATAGTTTATTTTTAAGGTGTCGAAATGTGTATTTTAACATTTCAGGAGTTACAAAGAACATACCTGCGAGCTCTTCGTCTAGTTCATTGGCTTTTTTGCCACATGTGAAATTGTATTTTTGTTTCCAAAAATTCATTAAAACTTCTGGTAACCTTTGCATGAAATCTGTTGTCATTAACATTCTCCTTATGAGAGTGGACTGATTCAAAGAAAGCTCCTATTACGTTAACTGTTTGTTCTTTGTCATGTATAACAAAATTATGATCATCATCTTTATCTAGATTTTGTGTATCTATGCCTGCATTATTTAACAAGTTTTCCGAATGATCTGGTATTTTTAATGTGTCTACATTTAACTCCTCCGCAGTCCTGAAATTACGTTTTATTTGGTCGAATATGTCAGTCGATTTTTTAGGGTCTATATTACCATATTTTCTCTCTGTGCGTTTGTTTAATTCTATTGTTGTATTTTCGTTTATGAATTGTCTAATTAATTTTAGTTTGGCCTTTAAAACTGTAATTTCAGATGCTGGCCTCGTATTTTCTAAACGATTGTGACGTTTAACTATAGTAAGTAATTTGTTTTTCTCAGAATGCAGATTATCAATTGTTCGATTTGTAATTAGTGAAGATTTTCATTTATCTTTCCTATGTCTAGGAACTACTTCCTGGATAGAGTTACTGAGTATTCTGTTTAGCCTGAGTTAGATCTAAGTAAGAACCTGTACTTGGTTACGAGGGGGCTGAAGATGCAAACATTTTGCATCTAAATCTCATTTCATTATCATTCAAGAATTCTTTTAGTATATTACCTTTTGTATTATTATACTCATTTCCTCAGTCCTTATGTTTACAGTTCAAAATATAGTAATTGTTTGTGTTTTGTAGGTCTGTTGAGTTGAAAAGTTGAAGTAGTTCTCATTTTATATAGGAATCGTTATTTCCTGAGGGAAAATAAGCCGAAATGATCAACAGTGATTTGTTAGAGTTTTTTAAAAATTTAATTATTGTTCTTTCAAGGTAACGGAATGAATTTGCGTATTTGTTCGAATATATCTCATATTTTAAACCTTTTTTGAGGAGGATACCTGTCCCTCCACCGCTTATTGAGTTAGGCCTATCTCGTCTTATTATGCCAAAATTATCAAAGTATAACTTATGTCTTTGATTTAATTTTGTTTCATTCAAAAGGACAATGTCCCGATTTTGGCCATTAATAAATGTTTGTAGGGTATGCCTTCTACGTAATAATATTAGTGAATTTACATTTATTTCTAAAATTTTTAAATTTTTTGTTATTGTTGTTTGATAATTTACAGTCATTATACTTCTAATAGTGAGAATACTGTGTCAATACGTGATGCCTGTATTTGTAGTTGATTTTGAAGGTTGACAAATTGATTGGTCAAGTTTATCATCATATATTTAACTTCGGCTATTATTGTATTAAATGGATTATTTTGGATCATATTAGCCTCATGAGTAATATTAATATTTCCCTTGAGTACGTCAGAGTAGTTTGTCTTAGGATTAGTATTAGGGTGGTTTTACTGAATTAGGGTGGATTAGTATTAGGGTGGTTTTACTGGGGCAAAATTTTTTTGTGTGAAATTTTTATGTGCTCTCGTTTTGAATTATTCCATTACGTGTAAGAATACAAATGCAAAAGTCTTAGCTCAATCGGACTATGTCTTCCCGGCCCGAAAGAGCCCTGAAGTTTTAAAAATTGCCTTTTTTTCACGAAATATCGTAATTCGCTAACCTATAAAAATCGAAATTTTTTTTAAAAACCACCCTAATTAGTATATATTACTTTATCTATAGGGTTATTTCTTTTTTGATTTATTAAGTTTTCTTTCTTAATTTTAAGCTTTTGTTGTAGAGTTTTGTAGACTTCACATCCTTTAAATGAAGCAGGATGACCATATTTCTTGCATAGTACACATTAAATGTTCTTGCTCGAGGAGTTTTCAACGGAGCATTTCCCTTTTTCGTGGTTTGCGTCACATTTCACACATTTTGGGGGTAAGAAACAGTTGGCCGCACTGTGGAAAAAAAGTTTCATGTCCGTGTCACCATCTAAGCCTTTTAAGAGGTAAGTTTTGTTTTTCAAATTTTTTAGTGTATATGTGAAAAATTTCGCTTTTGATTTTTCCAAAAAAGGTCTCTCTTTTAGAAATGTCAAAATATAATGTTCTTTTATGTTTGAATTCTTTTATTCTGAATCCGTTTATTTTTTATGAACGAAATTAATTGTACCGAATCTACGTCAAATACATTTATTGGTGGTATGTTTATATTTTTGTACAGTTCTTGTTGGGTCCCACTGATTACTGGGATTTCTTTTGTTATTGGTTTGTTTTGATTTGTATTGACTAATGATTTAGACTTTTGACAGTTTTCGCTGCTTTCGGGCATATGTTTCTCAAATGGTTCGAATTGCTCTTTGTCGCACTCGTTCTCACAGTCTAGAACTGCATACTAATTGTTTCGCAAATGTTTAGCCACAACATTTGTCTCCATGATGTTTTTTTTCTTTTTCTATCACTGTTTATGCAAGAATGGTTTGACCCAAATTCTTTTTGTGAGTTGAGAGCATTATGCTCACTCATAGAAACGTTTTGCTTTTAGTTTTTTGTTTGTTTTATTCCTATTTGAGTTCTGTTTTATGCACTTTAGTTTTAGAATAAACACACTAAAGAAAAGTGTGGAAGAAAAAACTTTGTTTTTAATTCGTTTTTTGCTGATTAGACAATTGATCTCCGTAACACGTCTTACACTCATCACGGTTGCGATCAGACTCTACACAAATATATTATGTGCTTGTGTGCGGTCGCAAACAGAAGCGATGTCGCTGTCGAATCGCGCTTGTTCTGACAGTGGTGAATAGCTACATGCCTAGTTATAAAGTTCACTAGTCCTATTTTTGACTAAATGTAATCCATAGAGAAACCAAACACGAATGAAAACGATGTGCTTGACGTCAACACTAATAAAAAAAACGTCATTAAAGAATATTTTTGCAATTTCGAAAAAAGCAGCACCGTTATTCTACCGAAAAAATGCAAACGGAATGTTGTTTTGTTACAAACAAAAGAAAAAGAGATTAGGCTTCATTTGAAATTCAACTTAAACAAAAACGATACTTCAAAAAAGTTTGTGTGGAAAAAAATCAGGACTAAATTGAAATTTTTAATTATGTATGTAACTCTTAAATATAGAAATAATTATTTTTTTTTGTGAATTACTTTTTGTGTTAGTTTTCACTTAATTTTTTTGCTAAACCAAGTACCTTTTTATTTTTATACAAAATACATATGTAGGTTAATAAACATAGAAAATAGTACACATCCTTTTTTTTGGAATACTGGTTATTTAACTGATGAACTCATGAAAGTATAGTTGTCAATAATTACATGGTTAACAGATATATACTAGTACGACAGGAACTAGTTCGATGGTACTAGTATATACATATATTACTATGGAACTAGTTAAACACTACTCAATAGTTATCTGAGGGGTAGTCAATTGACCACTGTCTAGGACATGCCCATGTTAAATTCGCCTCTTAAAAGCATTGGAAGTGGATAGAAGAGGAACTAGTGGTGGTTGGTTTGGAACTACCCAGCGGACCAAAACTTCGTATACGATATCGCATACGAGAGTTACGCGAAACTTTTGCGGGTAAAATTCTCGAAAACAGATCCGAAAACGATCGGAAAATGAATCATCAGTCGCTCAGTTTGTGGCAGTAAAAGTTTCGTGTAAGATTTCTTGCAAGAGATTCGTTTGCGAGACTTTTGCAATATGTTTTGCGAGAACAACACGAAAAATAAAACAAAATGCAATTGCCAAAACATTATTGTTGTGTCGTGTGCCTGCACGTGTGTGCCTCTGTTTGGCGCACGACACAACGAAAACAATGTTTCTCTCTCTTTTTTCATCCGTTCAGCACCCGTTTTTAAACCAGTTTGCGAACATTTGGGCGAGTTTAATTTCTCCCCCGGTTTTGGTCCGGTAAATACTCTTTTCTGAGCCCGTTTGCGAGCATTTAGCCTAACACTCGCTAAGGCTCGGTTTTTTGCCCGCTGGGCATGCGAATTGCCGATCGTGTGTGTGTGTGTGGAAAATACGATTATTGTCTCCTCGCGAGGCTATGGGTTGGTTACCACTTCTGTAGATACAAAATTCCCTTAATATCAAGAGAGTAACTAAAATTAAAAATTTTCCCCTTTTAAAATAAATACATGATTCAACATAATTTTTTCTGCAATCTATAAAGAGCTTCTTGAAAGCAATGAATATATTGTGTTTAGTTGGCACTATCGACTGCGTCTAAATGGGAACTTTATTCGAAGAAAATGTGCTTCCGTTAGCGCATTGGCAAGTGCTTCCGAAGAGATTCCTGCTTCGTTTACTGCTTTTTGGCATCCACAATTTTTTTTCTGGGGAGTGTCTTACATCTTGTTATCAGATTGCACATGACAACATTAAAAGTTGTCTAGAAATATATGTAACTGGCATCCTTCGTAGTTGTGGAGGGTCCACCATCTCCTTTCGGATCTGCTCGAATATTGAGGAAAAAGCGTCCCTTTGTCGGTAACCTGCGTTACCGGTTCGTCCTTATAATCCAACCTAAAGAATATATGAGCAGAATAATGGAATGTTTCCTGTTACTTTTTAAATGATGATTGAGGTACAATATTGTCTGAAAATTTAATGCATAATTTCAAACTGCTTAGAATGTATAAAAGGGATTGGGAAAATAAATTACTGATACTGCGTTAAAACCTTCTTAGGAATTTAAAAAAATTGCAATGATCGGAGGCAAAACTGCGCGATGTTTTATGGTATTTTGTCCATGTACTTTCATAATTTGTTGATTTAGCTGAGGCTCTAAATCCACTGTCGCGCAGTGTAACTATTTTAAACACTGCCCAATTATTTATTTATTTAAATATTTGGAATCAGTTGGATTTGACCAATTAGATTACAAAGAAATTCAACGGTTTAAATTCTGTGTAAAAAAAAAACCTCTACATAGAAAACCAATTTACGATTGATAAAAAAGGAGAGGTCAACGTCATTCAATTAAAGGTTTTGTTTCGCTAATTATTCACCAATTAGTTCTTTGTAGGTCAATTGGGGTTTAAAAGTGCACTCAAGTAACGTCAAATGTAACAACTCAATATTTTGTTTTTATTACCAGCTTAAAACCCTGAACAGAATTCGATATCCACAAGGACATCTAATATTTTATATACATACATATATTCTCTGTGTACATCATGACCATTCACTGTGAACAGCAAAGCTATCTTTAAGGGCTTTCGAACAACAACAACAAAGCAAACCAATTTCACAAACTATCCCTTTTGCTCTAGTGACTTTTATCCTTTTCCAGTTATTCTTTGCCATTTTAGATTATCATGCGGAGAACGCAATCATTTTCCCTCGATGACTGTTTGTTTTTTTTTTGTCTTCTTTCTTTTCTTTAATAACTCTTTGACATTTGCTTGGTGGGCACTTGACGTCAATGTGACCACTAAATAGCCACACAGATATTAGTAGAGCTTCCCCGGAGGTTTTCGTACCAAGCGATGATGGAATGGAATTTTAAGGAATTCATTCTTGCCTGCAGTTTGTTGGTTGCAGTTTCTTTAGATCCTTAGTTTCTTATGTCCTTTGTTGCAATTTATGTCTGTCACATACAAAAAGGAATAATGTTGAACCGACCGATGAGTTGTTGCAAAAGGATAACTAAGTATAGTGGTTTGTAGGTAATTTCGCTTAAAAGTGAAAATATTCAAAACCATTTAAAGCCGGGTGCCACACAGAAACAGATTTTGCCAAATATAAAATAAAATCTGAGTTCCGATTACAAGTGAAAGTAGAATGAATTATCGAAGTTGTGTTTCAAATCCATTTCCGAAAATTAATTAAAATAATTTTATTATTACAAAAAAAATAGATAAAAGTTGAAAACTCCATCCAAATTTTGTTTCCATCGATCTGCAATAGTGTTGAGATACTGTGTGATACTCATCTCAACACTATTGCTCTGATATTTTCTTTTTTTAATTGAATTTATTTTTCATGTGATCATTAATTCACTGCGGTGAAACGAAATTCACTAAGAAAAAAAGTCGTTGATTTCCAAATAATAAATAACGATTTTCAAATAACGAATAATTTTTCCTACATTCTGTCATTCTAAACCACAGTGCTGCGGTTTATTTTGTAGAAAACAGTGATCAAAAGAAAATACTACACAGATAATACGGCATTACAAGTTTCTTACAAGCCGGTTGTCTTTAAGAAGTCAAAATGTTTTTGTAGTCGTTTTTTTCTTCGTTAACTGCATTTGTTGAATTGACATCAAGTACAATGCCATAAACGACTTTGCGACTTGGACGTTACATCGAAATACGAGATACTTGTTAGGGCACTTCTTGGCAACAGTTCATACTAAATATCCAGTTGTGGGATTTTATCGTATCTTCTATATGCTGTGTAGTAGAGTGTCTCATTTTTTTTAAATTTTTTTCAAAAGTTAGTAATATAAATCGTGATATTATGCACAGGACACCTAAGTAATATGTATCTTTATCTCATTGAATGAATGACGAGATAATAGTCACCTTCTTCCTATCAAAAACAGACCTTCAGTATTACGCCGATTCCGAAAGGTTAAGTTTTGAGTAGCCTTTCATAGCTACCCAGTTGGAAATTTCCTAAAGACATCATCAGTGACTAAGGACGGACATGCCAGAGTCCCTGCTGACTTGCCGATCCGCTCCCGTACAAAAAACTTCATGACACACCCTGACATTTTCATACATTTGGTAGAAAGTCAGCAGGAATTTTCCGCAGTTTGCCACTAGTGGCGATCACCTTATGACATGTGCACAAGTCGTCATTAAGTCACCATTCAACGTCTCCAAATTCGGTGACCTTGTGTCATTTCCTATATAATTATTATATTTGAAATAAAATAATATTGTTAGTATGTATTATATAATTGTTAAAAAATAAATATTGTTATTATTAAAAGAAATGGGTACATGCATTTACATACATACATACATATATATGTATTTAAGTACATATGAATGTACATATATAATTCCCTGAAAATGTGGATGTTCTTCTATTCATTTTGAAATATTGTTGAAAATAATTCTGAAAATTCATGACATATAATTCAGTTCAGTTTGATGTTTTCTGAATAACTTGAAATTCTATACTCATGACTCGCTGTTGGAAAAAATATAAAGACTTCTTCTATCGATATTCAGCATTGGCATTAGAAGAAGTCAGTCATGATCTAATGCTGACAAGTCAATGAACGGTCTTGCATAGATTGCGAGGCTGTTCACAATTTATGTCACCTAAGAGAAAAACTATTGACATGTCACGAACATGTCTTATAGAAAGCGTCAGCACCTACTGACATTGTCTTCGAGGCAAATTTTCCAACTGGGTATTTACTCAATATTGTCGCCATTACTGAGCGAGATATGTTTAAGTTAAATGTGAGCATAGAGGGGTTAATTAGGCGAGGATATGTTAGGTAGAGGACATAGGATTGTCCGTCGAGGTTGAAAGATTCTGATAGACATTCACTTGGGAGTGGCCAGAAATAATTCCTTCATTGGTCAGTCCAAGCATTTCAACACTTCCACGCAGTATGTCCTGGGCAATGGCTTGTTCGGAAACCTTCATTACCTAGCTCGAGTGAGAAGGCGAAACATATGAGCAGCCTGATTGGTTATGCGATCACTGATATGTCTCAATTTTAGTAGGTGACTGATGTCGCTGAAGCTCATCAAACTATCGGGTTCATTCTTTTATCCTCAGAAGCCGGATGAACTAAATATACGGGCCAACGGTCGATAGAAGCCAGAAGAATAAAGCCTCGGTTTGATACTGCATACTGGTCAGCGTTTGATCTATAATGGGCGGCTGCACCCAAATATCCTGGCACTAGATAAAATGCAAAAACCCGGTGGACTGGGGTTGCCTTCCGCCACCGTTCATAATGGGAGTGAATATACAAAAACGAAAAATAAAACATTAACAACTCCTATTTGTTGACGATGCACATGGAATTTAAGAACTCTATAAGTATATAGATCCGGTGCAGGTATCCAATTGGCAGATGTCCTCGAAAGTTATAAGGCTGACATAACCGCTATCCAGGAAATTCGATGGAGCGGACATGGCTACACAAGAAAAAGAAACTGCGATATATACTATAGTTGCCATGAGAAAAAATATGAATTTGGTTGCGGATTTGTAATTGGCAAAAGACTGCGACATCTATAGCCTGAAAAATATCGGTCTCTCAAACATATTCTGCAGGAACCATGTATATGTTTGGAACACACTTTAAACATTAATATGTTTGCAAGTCCCAAACTCACTTGTGTTTAAATGTAAACAGCATCATGTTTACTGGCAAACATGACCTTTCCAGTTTCTTCCCTCGAAATCGTTTCTCTCTTTGGTAGCACACACCCAAATATATGAAAGACATACACAAAAACCAATGTAACATCACAAACCATTTAAGCATCCGAGCCTTAGTTTATTCTTTTTTCACTGATCATGCGCTTTTCATATGAACTGTCCGATGAAGCATTGACGACTGAATACATGAAACTAAAACTCAACACATCAGCCAAAATAAGAAACACTGACATCATCTGCAATTTACACGCACATTCAGGAATACTTATGACTCACTGACTTAGAGAATAATGCAAAAATACAGATACACACTTACAAGATAGACTCTCTCGTTGTCCCTCATTTATTCTTTTGCTCTCGAGAGAGCATAGACAGTGCAACAAACACAGCTGTATTTGTATCACAAACATAAATATATGTGGGCCGCAAACACATATATTATAACATATTAATCATTGTGTCTCAAACATATAATATTGACAGCAAACACAATATGTTTGGACACAAGTATATTTTATTTACGACAAGCTCAAAAAAATCAGTCATTTGCATCCAAAAAAAAAAAAAATACAAATTTTTCAGCGTGTTGTCTCTAGGTTTAACCGTGTGAGTGAACATATAGCCACAATCCGCAAAAAAAAACGCAAAAAATGTATATTTCCCTAATTTGTGTGCATGCATCGACAGAAGGGAAAGATGATGATGTTTATGAGCGGCTAGAGCAAAAATATGACCACTGCCCTGCCCATGACATTATGATTGTACTAGGAGATTTTAATGCTAAAGTAGGCAGGGAGAATGTTTTTAATCCAAATATTGACAATATCAGTCTACATGCTGACAGATCCGACAACGGAATGAGACTGACTGGCTTTGCCGCTACAAAAAACATGGTCATTAGTGGTACAAGATTCCATTATAAAGACATCCACAAGGCTAATTGGGTATCCCCTGATCAAAGAACGAAGAACTCAAAAGATCACTTGGTAATTGATGGAAGGCACTCATCTTCAGTTATCAGAGGAGCTACCATCGATTCTGAACACTACCTGGTAGCAGCAAAGTTTCGCACAAGATTAAGAAGAGCGACATTCGTACAAAACTAGAAGCAGAGAAATCTGGACATTTGAAAGCTGCAATTATCAGAGGTAGCCACAGCCTACTCCACAAAGCTCTCGCAACTTTCGGCACAAAACCCCCCTCCTCCCGATGAGGATCCTGAAGCGCAGTGGAAACCCATTTCCGACTCTATATAAACTGTCCTAACAACCGTACTTGGGTTTGAACAACCGCTTCGCAACAAAGCATGGTACGATAAAGAGTGTCGCACTGCAACTGGTAAAAATATCGCTGCACGTATGGCAATACTTCAGTCAATTGCAACGCGAGCTGCTACCGAATGGTATAGGAAAAAAATGGGTTACCTCTCTCTCTTTATGCGTAAGAAACGGCAGTGGCAGACATACAGAAGGAAGAACGAAGCCCGAAAAATCTACCAAAAAGTCAAAAACAGAACTAATGAACATGATTGAGGGCCCCCCTACTGTGAAGACAAGGACGGAAATCTCATCGGAGATATGCAGAGCATGTTGGGAATATCGAGAGATCATTTCACCGCGCTACTGGTACCTGATATATCCAATTTAGACAACTACGTCTATTGCCCCTCCTAACCAAGACGAAGTCAGAACAGATATTGCCGGGCTTAAGAACAACAAAGCCGCAGTCGCCGATGGAATATCAGTGGAGCTGTTTTAGGCCGCCGGCATGGAGCTGAAAAGTTGCACGCATCAGCTCATTAGCAAAATTTAGTTAGATGAATGCATGACCGGCGCTAGGAGTCTGAGTGTACTATGCCCCATATTTAAAAAAGTTGACCGAGTCTCTGCGCCAACTACCGTGGAATACGCCTTTTATCCATAGCATATAAGGTTCTATCAAGTATAATTTGCGAAAGACTACAAATAATTATCACTGGCCTGATTGGAACATAACAGTGTGGGTTTAGGTCTGGTAAATCGATAACTGGCCAGATTTTCACGCTACGTCAAATCCTGGAGAAGACACACGAAAAACAAATCGACACCTATCAACTATTTGTCGATTATAAGGCGGCTTTCGATAGCCCGATACGGGAGGAATACTACAAAGCAATGTCTAAGCTTTGTTTTCCTGGAAAACTCATACACCTTTGCAGGATGACCTTGGCGAACACCACATTCGCAGTGAAAGGTGGTAAGGATCTTACCGAACCTTTCGAAACTAAGCGAGGCCTCAGGCAAGGCGACATCCAATCGTGCGATCTCTTTAACATCTTAATAGAGATCAATATGAGAAAAGCTGCAGTCAATATGGATAAATCTATCAGCAGCAAAAGCGACATCCTGCTCGCGTATGCTGATGATGTAGATATCATTGGGCGCACAATTAGAGAAGTTACTGCAGTGTTTTCGAGAATTGAGAAGGAGTCAGCAAAAGTGGCTCTGAAAGTAAATGAGAACAAGACAAACCTAATGGTTTCAACGAACAGGGCTTCCACGCGATTAGACCAAAGAGTGAACGTTGATTACCATTATAATTTCGAGGTGATGGCCAAATTGATATACCTCGAAACTGTCGAGATCAAGCGGAGAATTGTGCTTGCGAATAGATGTTATTTTGGGCTAAGCAAGCACTTTAGAGTTTAGTGCCCTTTCTCGAGTAACAAAAATCCAGCCGTACAAGACTCTTCTTCAACATGTCTTGCTTTATGGCGCAGAATCCTGGGTCCTATGGCAAGCAGACGAAACACCTATAGGGATCTTCGAGAGAAAAATACTCCGAAAAATGCATGGCTCCATACTGCACAACAGTGAGTATCGGCGACGCATGAACCATGAGCTTAATGAGCTTTATCCTGACATTGACATAGTTAAGCGGATCAAAACAACGCGATTGCGTTGGCTAGGCCATGTCAGTAGAATGGATGAAAACGAACCACAACGAAGGGTTTTCGAAACCGAACTCGAAGGAAGGCGAAAAATAGGAAGTCTCGGTCTGGGAGGGATCAGGTCGACGAATCTCTACGTACACTTGGTATTGCCAACTGGAGAAATAAAGCAAACGATCGAACTGGTTGGCGAAATATGTTATCTTCGTTTTGTAAGGTCCCTGACCACCCAGGATTATCCGAGACCGGATAAGTAAGCAAGTACATTAGCAATTGAAATTGTAAAAAACCACACAAACAAATTTAACACAATTTGACGTTTGGGAATAGTGTCGAAAGATATCAATCTTAAAGGCTTGTAATTCTATCAAAAGGTAATAAAATTTTAATGAAATATACTTCATTTACCGGCGATACAAAAAAAAACTTAATGTTTTAAGTGGAAGTTGTATTACATTTTTATATTTGTTTGCTTTCGGAAATCGTAAAATAAAAAATATTAACTTACTCGGGGCTGGATCTTGTACACGCATTCCTCAATGTCAGCATACGAACACTGCCGAACAATTCATATGATGTTTACCATATGCAAATACTACCAAAATGTGTTTGCCATTGTGTTGGCCATAATTGCAAATTCATTAAAGGGTTTAGTTACAAAATTTGAAATCGAATACCATAACTTGAATTTGTTGCTAGATTTCACTGGGAATATTAATGCATCAGACAAAAGGTCTTGACATTAAACAAAACCGCCTACCTTAGGGCTAATAATATTGCCGAGGCGTTTCTGAACTTGGATTGTGTAATGGCTTTAATTATATATTTTAAGTAAGGATGAAAAATCGTAATAATTAGTAATTAGATTAAATTATTTTCAAAGGTGAAGTAATGATTAAATTACGTCCTAAACATAATCAGGACAACTTGAGATTACGCTAAAATAACCAACAGGAATCAAAAAATAATCCGACTACTTTCAAAGATTACGTTGGTGTAAATGCAAAATTTTTGAAAATAATCAAAAAGAATTTAAAGTATCCTTTGGAAGTAGTCGGATTATTGTTTGATTAGTTTAATTGTGTTTGATTATTTAATCGTATTCTTAAGTAATCCTGCTTACTTTTAGATTAGTTGTAATCGTAGTCAATTAGTAATCAGAAATTGTTTAATAGAGAATTATATAATCAATGCAATTCTGTTCAAACTGTAATCTAGTTGATTGCTGATCGTAATTGAAATTTAACAGCTATGCAATGAACGTACACAGGGATGAATTCTCTACGGATGAATGACCTTGGCCAGGAGTCCATAATAATCGCTACGTTCAATAACTAACCAGAAAGGACATACCACCACCATAGATGAGTAACTATATCTTTGCTTCATTAACTTTGCATAGAGTTTAATAATCTAACCTGTTGGTCAATGATAACATTTTTATACAACAATTAAAACGGGTTTTTCAATAAGAGTGCTACAAAAGTTTTTTTAAATAAAACAAACCCGGTTTTAGATACCAATGAAATTCTTTATTCCTGTGAAAGTACGTTCGATGACATTATGTATGGAACTCGATTTCTTTTGCATGGCCACCACGGGCACGCTTGCAGAAGTCCAGACGCTGAACCCAATTTTCGACGGTTTTCAAGCATAAATCTGCCGATACTGCTGCAATTTCACGTTCGATATTCTTACGAAGTTCATCAATCGTCGCTGGCTTGTTGGCATAGACCATAGACTTGACGTAGCCCCACAGGAAATAATCTAACGGCGTCAAATCGCACGACAGAGGCGGCCAATCGACTGGGCCATTTCGTGAGATAACACGTTCACCAAACTTGGTTTCCAATAAATTGATTGTGGCATTCGCTGTGTGGCTTGTGGCGCCGTCCTGTTGGAACCACATGTCCTCCAAGTCCATATTATCCAATTGGGGCCAAAAATATTCGGTTATCATTGAACGGTAGCGATTCGCATTCACAGTCATGTGCCGGTCTTGATCATCACGGAAGAAGTACGGCCCAATGACATCGCCGGCCCATCAACCGCACCAAACAGTAATTTTTTCGGGATGCAATGATGACTCATGGATTACGTGTGGAGCCAGAAATGAGCCTCATCGCTGAAGATGATTTTCCGATGAAAATCCGAATCATTTTCAAGTTGTTGCTCAGCCCAATTCACGAACATACGACGCCTATGGTGGTCAAGCGGCCTCAGTTCTTGCGTCAATTTGGTCTAGTAAGGATGTAGGCCAAGATCTTTTCGCAAAATTCGCCACAACGACGTCACATAGATGCCCAACGCTTGAGAACGACGTGTGAGAGACACATTTGGGCTTTCTTGAACTGAAGCCTAAGTGGCAGCAATATTCTCGACACTACGGGCACTTCTTTGTCTCACTGGCACGGGAACATTTTGCACTGTGCCCGTGCATTCAAATTTTTCCACTAGACGCTCAATTGTTGATCTGGTAGGACGATTAGGACGACCATAAATTGGACGTAGCGCTCTTAAAGTTGAGGCCACTGACTCCAAATTTCGGTAGTAAATTTAAATAATTTCGACTCGTTGTTGGCTCGTATATTTTTCCATGATGAAATGGCAAACCTTACGGAAGAGAAATGTCAAAATAGCGGGAAAAAATATGGCGCAGTTTGCTGTCCCTATTGATTTACTTTTGTAACGTCTCTGTTGAAAAAAACTTTACAACAAAATGTTGGTCACAATCCGAAACATTATTCTTGCTATGACTCCGGTTAAGATTTGAACATGTTTGTCGATCTTGATCATGATGTTCTTTAGCGACAACCTTTGATAGTGTTTAAATTACCCACTCTTTCTTGCAATCTTAAAATAAATCACATCTAAACAGTCTTCTTTCTTAAATCTTGAGGAGAAGTGCGATTTTATAGGTTCGATCTTTGGCCTCTATATAATATTATTGACACCTGCTTACATCGATATTTCGAGATCATTCACGTCGTTGACATCAGTGTTGTCCCAGGGCAACTTATTGGTCACTACGAAATATCATTGAGCCTTAAGTAAGATTACACAGTGTATGACATAGAATGCAAACACCTTTTCGTGTGAAATTTCTCGAAGTACTTATCGAAATCGGAAAGCTGCAATTAGCAGAGGTAGCCAAAGCCTCCTCAAGAAAGCCCTCGCAACAGTGAGAAAATTGAGATATACAGAAGGAAGAACTAAGCTCGAAAATTATATCAAGTCGTCGAAAACAGAACTAATGGACATGGTTCAGGGCCCCCCTTCTGTAAATACAAGGACGGAAATCTCATCGCAGATCTGCAGAACATGTTGGAAATATGGACAGATAATTTATCTGCCCTACTGGTACCTGGGATATCCAATGACGAGACAATCGATCAAAATTTGGACGAGTGCGTCGATTACAGCTATTGCCCGGCTTAAAAACAACAAAGCTGCAGCAGCTGATGGATTACCGGCGGAGCTGTTCAAGGCTGTCGGCGATGAGCTAATATGGTGCATGCATCAGCTCATTAGCAAAATTTGGTTAGATGAATGCATGCCAGCGATTGGAGTCTCAGTGTACTATGTCCCATATTTAAAAAAAGGTGACCCGAATCTCTGTACCAACTACCGTGGTATAAGCCTTTAACCCATAGCATAATATGTATAATGTGCGAAAGACTAAACCCAATTATGGCTGACCTGATTGGACCATATCAGTGTAGCTTTAGGTCTGGAAAATCGACAACCGACCAGATTTCCACGCTACCTCAAATCCTGAAGAAGACTCACGAAAAATAAATCGACAACTATCATCAATTTGTCGATTATAAGGCGGCTTTCGATAGCCCGATACGGGAGAAACTCTATATCTGAGCTTGGTATACCTGAAAAAGTCATACGCCTTTGCAGGATGACCTTGACGACCACCAAATCCGCAGTGAAAGTTGGTAAGGATCTTACCGAACCTTTCGAAATTAAGCGAGGCCTCAGACAAGGTGACACCCTATCGTGCGATCTCTTTAACATCTTAATAGAGATTATTCTGAGAAAAGCTGCAGTCAACATCAATAAAACCATCTGCAGAAAAAGTCATATGCTGCTCGCTTATGCTGATGATATAGATATCATTGGGTGCACAATGAGAGAAGTTACTGCGGTGTTTTCGAGAACTGAGAAGGAGTCAGCAAAAGCGGATCTAACGGTAAATGAGGACAAGACAAAATTAATGGTTTCAACGAGCTGGGCCTCCACGCGATTAGACCAAAGCGTGAACGTTGATGACCGTTATAATTTCGAGGTGGTGGACGAATTTATATACCTCGGATCTGCCAAGATCAAACGGAGAATTGTGCTTGCGAATAGATGTTATTTTGGGCTAAGCAAGCACTTTAGAGGTAAAGCCCTCTCTCGAGTAAGAAAAGACCAACTATACCAGACTCTCATACAACCTGTCTTGCTTATCGCAAGCAGACGAAACATCTGTGGGAGTCTTCGAGAGAAAAATACTCCGAAAAATGTATGGCCCTATACTGCATAACGGCGGGTATCAGTGACGCATAAATATCCCGACATTGACATAATTAAGCGGATCAGAATAACGCGAATGCGCTGGCGAGGCCATGTCAGTAGAATAGATGAAGACGAACCAGCACGAAGGGTTTTCGAAACCGAACTCGAAGGAAGGCGAAAAATAGACCATGACTCCGCTGGAGCGATCAGGTTGACGAATCCCTGCGTACACTTGGTATTGCCATCTGGAGGGGTAAGGCAAAAGATCGAACTGGTTGGCGAAATATGCTATCTTCATTTTGTAAGGTCCCTGACCCCTGACGGGATAATTCCCGCGCAACTACAGGAGGCACTATACCTATCTTGTAGTTGGTTGTATCTTCCGGGGCTGCCTTACGCTCGGAGTCATTCCTAGCATTTGGAAGCAAACCAAAGTGGTTTTCATCCCGAAAGCGAGCAAATGCTCTCATGTCAAATCAAAGGACTTCAGACCAATCAGTCTATCATCCTTTGTTCTTGAGACATTTGAAGGGTTACTGGACATTCACGTTCGAAGTAATCTTCCACAGAATCTACTATCGAGTTCTCAGTAGGCCTATATCAAGGGCAGGTCAACTGAGACGGCTCTCCACTCTATAGTCAGCATAATAGAAAACTCTCTTGAGAATAAGGTCTTCGCTCTAGGGACCTTCCTGGACATCGAGGTAGCCTTCAATAATATTCAAACTTCGGCGATTCTTAGGTCGTTACAGAATCTAGGAGTCGACAGCTTAGTGACACGCCTAATGGGGAAGCTTCTGGTGGACAGATCCGTCAAAGCTGAATGGGGTGGTGTTACAATTGCTGGGACCGTTAACAGGGGGATACCGCAGGGGGAGTTCTGTCTCCACTATTATGGTTAACTTCTGTCAATGAACTGCTTCTTGAATTGGACAGGGCCGAATGCCAGGTCTTTGGCTATGCCGATGATATTGCAATCATCTGTACGGGTAGAAACCTCAATTTACATAGCATTCGTCACAACGGACTATCACTTAACACACTTATAACCGAGCTTATCCTGTTCTCTCGGAAATATAAAATACCCGCATTTGAACTGCCTTCGGGTAATGGGTTGCAATTACAGTTGACGGAAAAGGTCAAGTACCTAGGAATAATTCTCGACAGAAAACTGTCTTGGAAACCGAATGTGGAGGAGAGGGTGAAAAAGGCATCTGTTACTCTTTACTGATGTAAAGGGGCAATAAGAAAGCGCTGGGGACTGTCTCCTAAGATCACCACGTGGATTTATACGACAATAGCCAGACCTATACTTCTCTATGGCACCACAGTTTGGTGGAGGTCCCTCCAAAAGAAGTATATTCTGAATTCCTTGATGAAAATTCAAAGATCAGCACTGATTAGCGTTAGTGGGGCAATGGGCACGACGTTAGGTACTGCACTTAGTGCTGTCCTGATCATCTGTACTTCTGATATCTAGGCCGAATCGGCAGCCGCTACATCCCTGGTGAGAATCAGAGATTGTGGCGTTTTGATATCGGGGCATTCCGGACACGCTGAATTACTACACCGGATCAAATCTATTCCCGTAAAAACGGACTACCTTCTACCAGCGACAAATCAAAGGACTTATATTCCGAACAGGAATACCTGGGAAAAGTCAATGGAAGGGATACCAGTAGTATCAGATTGTTCACGGATGGATCAAAGTTGGACGAGCAAGTTGGCTATGGGGTCCATTCACCGGTCCTAAATGTAAATATCTCCTTCAAGCTGCCTGATCACTGTAGTGTATTTCCGGCTGAAATTACCGTCATACTGGAGGTTGCTGAACTACTGAAAAGTAGTGTCACAACCCTCCGGTGGATATGTATCTACACAGACAGCCAGGCTGCTATAAAATCCCTGGAGGCCATGTTTGCTACGTCCCTGACGGTGAAAGAATGCCACTCATCACTTAGGGTGATGGCAGAGTATTTTAACATCAGCCTCATCTGGATACTGGGACACATCGACATTCCAGGCAATTGCGTAGCGGATGCGTTAGGTAGACAGGGCACTACGGCACAGGTTCTTCCGGCAAAAGAAAGTGTTAGTATGCCAATCTCTACCTGCCGTTTGCAGATCAGGCAGTGGGCCGATAATATGTTCAAGGACAAGTGGAGACTTACTTCAACTTGCAAACAAACCAAGGTCATCTGGCCACAGGTGGACAGGAAGAGGACTAGGCAACTACTTAACTTCCCTAGAGGCAAATTATCCTCAATGATAAGAACACTTACGGGACATTGTCTTGTAGGAAAACACGCCCTAAGATTGGGACATAGAAACTCTGCTCTCTGTAGATGCTGCATGGAAGAGGACGAGGAAACGACGAAACTTCTCTTCTCTTGGATTGCCCTGCTCTGGCAGGACTGAGGAGTAGGTAAGTAGGTATTCGGTAGTTAGCACCGTAGCCCTACAGGATATTCCTGTAGGTCTCATAGACAAATTTATTGAAAGGGCAAATTGGCTAGACGACTAATCAATAGTTGCTACAGGTATCACATTGGGCTTCTTTAGACTAATTGTGCTAGGCAGCGTGCTGTCTTGCAGCTTTTTCAACCAACCAACCATCCAAAGGTCTCTGACCCCTTGGGGTTGTTTGAGACGGGATAAATAAGGAAGTAAGTACTTATCGAAACGAACAAACCCCTATTTAGTTTTCGCTATTTTATTGCCTCATGTATATTTTGGCTAATACTTAATTTTTCGGAAGAACATACAATTTTTGTCCACGGCTATATTTCGAAACTAATTGGAATTTTGTTTTCGGCACAATTGTACCTATAGGCTAGGAGGAAAAAAGTGTCAAGACAACTAACCCCAAAAAAAGTGTATCGAGTGCCTCAGAATTGCAAAAATGTCGAAAAATCTTAATTTTTCCTATCTTTTTTATCATTTTCGGCCTGTACTTTCGACAAGAACTGCGAATAATGAATAAGTACTGTTTTTATTTGAATTCAATCTTTATAAACTTTCCCACCAAAATCATTCGAAATTTATGAATCTGTTTTTGATTCTTAGAATTAAAATATGAAGTAATAAACAGTAGAGTATTTATGATTGAATTCTCATGAAAATCGCATTCACGAACGTGGGGACAAACAACCACTGAAGAGCCTGAAATGCACTAAAAGCTGTATTCGATGGCGTTTTAGGAAAGAATACTGTATAGCCAGACGAAGTAAAGAAATTGGTGAAAATAATGCTGAATTCCTTTCATAACATCAAGGACATAGAAATTACATATTCTGCATCACCACTTTGATGAGTTTTTACGCAGAGTCGGACGGACAAGGTGGGAGATTCCATCATATCACCATGCCAATGGAAAAACGGTACAAAGGAAAAAAGCTGGATGCATTGCTTGCAGAAGTTTGTTGGTGGAGTCATAAGGTATCCCAATATGAAGATGATTGCGGAGGACGATAGATTTGAAGGACACACCGAAAGAGATATGCCATTGAATGTGCTATCAATCTAAGATGATGATGATTCAGATCATGGACCTGAACCACCAACGAAAAAAACCAAAAGCATCAACTTCACAGGCGTCCCCGAAAGCACCAACTTGAATGCATATTGATTAATTTATGTTTTTTGCCTTTTGCTAAATTTCTCGAATTTACGATGTGAAATACAGATGGAAAATTAATAAAATGTATTATTAACAGCTAAACTAGCAAAACCCAAATAGGGAAAAACACAACAGATTAGTTTCGATAAGTACTTCGCGAAATTCCACACGAACTGGAGTTTGCACTCGATGACTTCAAAAATGTTGAATAGTGTTATTAAACTCAAGTCAAGGTCCTTAACCACTGGGAAGTGACATTGTCTTCTTGGCAAAGTCGGTGACTGGGTGGCAAAATTAGTTGCCCCTGGCAGTGACTCCTAGTAAATGCCATTCGTCAACGGGCGAAGGTCGTATTTCCTGGTAACAGTCAACAAACCATGGTCAGGGTATATATTCGCTGGTTAATGCCAGTTTACTCTAGGCATTGTCATTGAAACCTACACATGATCACCCGCCGTCTGAGCAGGCATATGACATACATTTTATGAAATCCTTCATAGATTCTATCAATTTCTTCATTAATTTTCAGCCAAAGCAACAAAGCATATATGAAACAACATCTTTTGATTTTTGATATTATTTTTTTGAATATGAAATATTTTTATAGATTCTATGAAAACAAATCTATGGAATTGTTAATAACATGTGTGAAACTTTTCATACATCTTAGGAAACTAAATATATAATGTTTGTTGATAACATCTATGAAACATTTTCATAGATTTTATCAAAGTCATCTACATTCTGTAGAAAACATCTTCTATTGCAAACAGTACAGCTATTTCACATCTAGCCACAGACCCTCATCAGCGATTATTCTCAATGGTGCAAAATGGTGCGCATTCCGTATGTTACGAGTAACACGAACAATTGTGGCGTCCAAGGCGTCAATTGTTGCAGGTTTATCCACATAAACCAGTGACTTCACGTAGCCCCATACAAACTAATAGAGAGGTGTCAAATCTCACTACCTTGGAGGTTCATTCTCGAAATAAAATTATTGCTATATTCTGATTTCAATAAATCGATGGTTACGGTCGCCTTCCTGTTGAAACCACATCTCGCCCGGATCAATGTCATCCCTATTTTAAAACAAACAACACGAGCTCATATTGAAGAAATAGAGTCCGTTAATGCCACCAGCGTGTACACCGCAACAAACAGCGCATTTCCCTCGATGTAATAGAGCCTGTAGGATCTGTTGGTTTCACTCTATATCCGGCAAATTTTGTATATTTACACACCCGTTCAGCCAAAACTGAGCCTCATCGCTGAAAAGACTTTTGTGATAAAACATCGTGTCAGTTTCCAACTGCTCTAGAGCCCAATTTGTGAAAGAACGAGGCATATGATGGTTCCGTGGCTTTAATTCCTGCATATTCTACGGGTGTACGCCAAGATCTTCGCGGAAAATTGTCCACGTAGTGGTCGGACAGAACCCCAATTCCTGCGACCAACTACGAGTCAATAAATTTGGATCTTCTTCCACACTTTCGTTTACAGCGGTGAAATTCTCTTCAGTACGTACATTCCTTCGACGTGTTGGTGTTATTGCATCATTTAGAGAGTATATGGTAGGACATCTATCCACAGTTTGACGTATGGCTTGCTAAGATGAACGACTATATGGGCCATAAAAATCAATCACGAAGTCGTCTGCGCGAATCGATGACTGATTTTGAAAGTAAATTATAGTAAATCAAATTCTTCAATTCCGCTTTCATCACAGTGACGAAACAGTTTCAACAAATGAATACATTTTTATTGCGATGATGAAACTGTACATTAGTTCATTTTCGATGCCAATAATTGTTGGGGCGACAAATATTTACATTTGTTGCAAAATTAAGATCACTGGTGAAGGAATTTATTTACAACAGACTTCCCATAAATAAAGACACTAGTCGTAGTTTATAGACCAAGCGGAACTTACTTCTAGGTTTAATTTCAAGCTAATCAAGCACTGCAGAGATAAGTCCCTATCTCGCGACAGGTATACGCGACAGGTATACGTAGATGTACACTGAAAGAAAACCTTTACATCAACTCGATAATAAATGTTCATTAATTGTTCTTGATTGAATTGAAGACAATTTTCATCAAACTCATTGAAAAGGTTCTTCAATTTGTAGATTGTGCGTTTCTTCACCTTCTTCAGCTTCATTGCATTGATGATATTTTTTACATATGAATTTAGAAATAGATACAAAATGTGGACGTAGTACTGAAAAAATTTAGAGAAAAAGAAAAAAAGTTGTCCAAAATTTCAAATAAATACATAATATATAATAGTGCAATGGAGAGAAAACATTAAGAGAAACTAGTGCAATGGACAGAAAACATTATCCACGCTATAAACATTTTCTATGTGGTCTTATACCTTGTTCTTGTGTATTTTTTACAATGAATAATAGTCCAAAGAATTTGGCTACAGACTAACAAACGATTTACAACAAAATGATGACCAATTTACCTCAAATTGAAGACAAACTTACATCAAATAGATGACAACCTTACATCTAATTAACGAAAAATGCGCAACAAATTGATAGAAAATTTACATCAACTTGATGTACCGTTGTCGTTGAACCAACATGAACTGATTAAATATGGATAAAAGATTGATGAAATGTTCTTCATCAATTCAATGAAATGTATTGTAGGTTGGAAAATGAGGAAATGTTGCATCAAATTGATGAAGCAATTCATAAATTTGGTGAAGCTTTTTCTTTCAGTGTAGTCAAAAACTGAATGGTAGGGCGACTAACTTACCGATGAAAGGGTCTGGTGGAAGAATCCCTGAGAAAAGTTCGTGTTACCAACTGGAGACAAAACGCAAATGTTCGATAACATATAATTATTTATAAATGGTTTTCCAATTTGAGTGATTTGATTTCTTAGTGACGTTTCGATTCTGGTGCGAAGAAAATCCCGAAATTATTCATGAACAACCATTGGTTGGTTGGTTTGTTGAAAAGGCTGCAAGACAGCACGCTATCTAGCACACTTAGGCCAAAGAAACCCATTGTGATACCTGCAGTTTCCTCTATAACTACTATTGACTAGTCGTCTAGCCAATTTGCCCTTTCAATAAATTTGTCTATGAGACCTACAGGAATATCCTGTAGGGCTACGGTGCTAACTACCGAATACCTACTTACCTACTCCTCAGTCCTGCCAGAGCAGGGCAATCCAAGAGAAGGTGTTTCGTCGTTTCCTCGTCCTCTTCCATGCAGCATCTACAGAGAGCAGAGTTTCTATGTCCCAATCTTAGGGCGTGTTTTCCTACAAGACAATGTCCCGTAAGTGATCTTATCATTGTGGATAATTTGCCTCTCGGCAAGTTAAGTAGTTGCCTAGTCCTCTTTCTGTCCACCTGTGGCTAGAGGACCCTGGCTTGGTTACAAGTTGAAGTAAGTCTCCACTTGTCCTTGAACATATTATCGACGCACTGCCTGATCAGCAAACGGCAGATAGAGATTGGCATACTAACACCTTCTTTTGTCGGAAGAACCTGTGCCGTGTGCCGTAGTATCTAGCTAACGCATCAGCTACGCAATTTCCTGGAATGTCGCTGTGTCCCGGTACCCAGATGAGCCTGATGTGAAAATACTCTGCCCTCACCCTAAGTCATGAGTGCCATTCTTTCACCGTCAGCGACGTAGCAAACATGGCTTCCAGGGATTTTATGGCAGCCTAGCTGTCTGTGTAGATACATATTCTGCGGAGGGTTGTGAGACTACTTTTCAGTAGTTCAGCAACCTCCAGTATGGCGGTAATTTTCGCCTGAAATACACTACACTGATCTGGCAGTTTGAAGGAGATATTTATATTTAGGTCCGGTGAATGGACCCCATAGGCTACTTGCTCGTCCAACTTTGATCCATCCGTGAAAAATCTGATACTACTGGTATCCCTTCCAGTGGCTTTTCCCAGGAATTCCTGTTTGGAATAGAAGTCCTTAGATTTGTCGACAGCAGTAAAGAAACAACAGACGCCTTTTTACCGTCTCCTCCACATTCGGTTTCCAAGACAGTTTTGTGTCGAAAATTGTCCCTAGATACTTGACCTTTTCCATCAACTGTAATTGCACTCCATTAACTGACGGCAGTTCAAATGCGGCTATTTTCTATTTCCGAGAGAACAAGATAAGCTCGGTTTTAAGTGGGTTAAGCGATAGTCCGTTGTTAGCGGTCCAGTTCGAAATCAGACTAAGTAGGATGATAGCAATGTCATCGGCATAGGCAAAGGGATGGCATTCGGCCCTGTCCAATTCAAGAGGCAGTTCATTGCCAGAAGTTAACCATAATAGTGGAGACAGAACTCCATTACATTCACCTAAATTGACAGTTTGGTGTGGTTTTTGGTCTGGTGGAATCATCGGTATGTACTTCTTTCAAAATAAAGTTGGTAACACCGTTACTGTCAAAGGAGAGCAATATAGATCGATGATAACCAACTTGTTATGGCCGAAATTGGAAGAAGTTGATCTGAACAACATCTGGTTCCAACAAGACGGGACTACGTGCCACACAGCACATGAAACAACCGAATTAATGCGAGAAAAATTTGGAGATTTGATTATTACAAGAAATTGTGACATTGAATGTCCTATAAGAAGTTGTGATTTAACTCCATTAGACTATTTCTTCTGGGGTTATTTGAAATCATTGGTCTTAAGCAATAAACCAGACTCTCTGCAAGCATTACAAGCCAATATTAATCGAGCTTTTCATGAGACATGCGACTTGATTTAGTGGATATTGTGCTCGAAATTTGGGTTCATTGAATTCGTTCCTGAAAAAGAAGACATGGACGTCATTTGTAAGGCGTTTGCTTCAGAACTTAATGGTAGCGATTGTACTACACATTAAATAAAAATCATTTGAATTTTCTTAACAATTACTGTTTTTTGTAAAGAAAGCATTTCACTCAAATTGGAAAACCCTTTATATCAAATCTTATGATAAATAAATATACCACGAAAGGACAGGGAGAGCTTCTTGGAATCAGTGAGAGTATCGCTTTCTAAGAGCAGACTCAGGGATTAAACATTTCGTAGGTAAATATAAATGTTAATATGGCTGTCGGTGGTGCAATGTTTGGTGTGCGCTGCTCCCGTACATGAGAACGTAGAATCGATCCCTGCTCTGACCAGCTTGCTTTTCTTTCGATGACGGTCACCTCGCTTAGTGATGGCGACACTATCGAGCGCTTAGCCATGGAAAAACTTCTCAAAAATACCAATCGGAACCGGTGTAGGACCTACACGATGCAATCAGTGAGTGTAAAACTAGAAAGCGCACTGCTGACTGGTTGTGAAAAGCTCTCCCAAATTCCGTCATAGAATGTAATTTGAAACCATTTTTATTTTTTAAATGTTTTAAAGATAACATTCATGTAGGAATTCATAATACATACTACAATCTTAATTTTTAATAAATTTACACATTTATCTATACATTATACATTTATCTAAACGCCGTTTTAGTATCCATATTAATAACGAATTTATGTTCTGTGTTGTATTCTGTGTTGTTAACCATTGTGGTTCTCCCCATTTTTCACTGTAAATCCAAAAATGAAAATAATACGTTTTAAGCTAAGGACTCTGTCATAACAGAAACAACCTCGTCAACACCGTGAGAGTCTGTATCCCTGCGAATCCCTCAGTATTATAACCAAACCAATACATTGCCCACATAAATGTGAATTGACTCCCATTTGCTTCCTAACTAAAGATTGCAACAATGTTAAGATTTCCTCTGCTAAGAAGACTGACAGAAGATATTTACTTTACTTTTGCCCTGAGTTGTCCACAGTCAACATAATGAATTCCAATTACAAACCTGTCATTGCCCCCTGTACACTTTGCCACTGTTCACTTTTGCCTACATTCATGATGCACTCTATTATAGTTGATGATTGGAAGCATCTTAAACAGATTTTAAAGTGTGTGTGGGTCAATGTGAGAGTTCTACGATTACTTGCATCTAAAAGGACCAACAAAGGAAACCGAATTGTTGGCATAAACCCAGAGTACCACATGGGAAAATGGGAACTAAAAATGATTTCATTTGGACAAGTTTTTTGTTGCTTGGTTTCTATATCGGTGTACATGTGAAAATATTTCTTGGATTCTAAAAACTTCCATATAGTGTTCGTACTCGTATGCGCAGTTGCTATAACTGCTGGAATTGAACAAAAGCTTATTTTCTATGTGCACAGGAATGTTAGCTATAGGAATTGGAAACATTCCCCAGAACTTTTGTTTGTTTGTTGTAGTTTTCACAGTTGTCCCTTATTGGTTGTAAATAATTTTTGTTTTAGTGATAGAAGTGAGCATAATTTAAGACTGACCTGATCGATCTTTTTGAACGTTCTCTAACTATTTTGGGCTTACACGTCATACTTGCAAGCAATATGTAATGGGAATTCCTGCGCGGTTTAGCTCGTAAAGTTCATATCTGAAGTCTGACTGTTGCAGCATAGAAAACTTTAATTACGACCCCAACGAAATCTCAGATAAAATAACTTCGATTTGGGAATTCAGTCGAGAATATTCTTTGACTGAAACACATAATTTTTTTGTGATAAGCAGTTATGCTACGTCCGTTACATATGACAATTTTAAACCTAAATAACGATTACGATAAACAAAAACTGAACACTAACTGTTCATTCATTTTAGGAACAAGTAGCAGCTACTGTAATCAAAAAAATCTTGGCGACAAACCGCTTTTTCTTGTTGTTGTATGAGAAGTTCGTACTACAAGCTAACAAGGTGATCAACATTTTCCTATATAAAAAAAATTGGTTTTGTTGACCATTCATATATAGTAGCAACGAACGAGTTTCAATGACCACACATAAATGAGTGCTTCGCTGTAATTCTCATTCGTGTCAATGCAGTCAGAGTAGTTAATGATAAGTTTGTCTAGCCTCACGAGTCAGTTACTTCCTAGCCCACAACCAGATACCTCTAGTTGTGCCAAGAACAAGAGTAACTTTATACGCCTGTCTTTTTCGCAACAGGAAATATATTTACCATGGCGGCCTTCGCTGATTATTCCTTCATTGCGGCTTCGGCTTCCTTCCTGCTGACTACCCCTTCATAGCGGCGTGGGATAATTCTTCGTTATTAGCGGCCTCGGCTAACAATTCTTCATACCGGCTCCAGCAAACTGTTCCACATATTCTTGTTATCAACCGATATAAATGCAAGTCCCGATTCAATTCTGTCAATCGGAATATAAGATGACCGTACTGAAGGACGAAACAAACGGGTATCTGCTAATATAAACCCAATTCACCACGTCTGCGACAC
This sequence comes from Phaonia tiefii, assembly GCA_963931995.1. Lineage (NCBI taxonomy): Eukaryota > Metazoa > Arthropoda > Insecta > Diptera > Muscidae > Phaonia > Phaonia tiefii. Next base: position 100,090,210 of record OZ008369.1, on the reverse strand, counting down.
ACCATGTTATCTATTATCTGAAATCGTTCGAACGAACCCAAATAAGTGATCACACACTATTTCCATAAGGGTATTCTCAACCGTTCCCAGAAGAGTGTTTACAAACCGTTCCCAGACGACTGTTCTCAATTGAAATTGTTTCTTTAAATAAAAATAGTTTGTATCGTAAGAAAACCAAAAAAGAATCTGAATTCAAACCCCAGAGAAGCGTAAACTATTACGATATTATTTGGAAAGGTTTAGCAGATCCTAACGAAAGGCCCTGCACATGACTGGGATTACCTCAGCCTTTGACAAAGCCACGTTACACGCATGGATATCAACCTGGGTCATCAATAAAATGATTGGAAAGATACCATCAATGACAAGGAATATTACCTCGATCCAGTTAGATTGATATTGCGTACAAACTGTTGACAGTTTTTAACGACTACACGGGATGAAAAGGTTTGGGCAATGGTACAGAGTAGGCCAAATTAACATGTCGGAAGTACCTTGGTGAAAACTGGACGAAATATCTTCCCAGCGGCGGAATTTGTGAGGCCTTCCACGAATAAGTCACGCGGAATCGTTCTTTGGTAATGCCTACATTAATATAGCCAGCGAAATGCATGATTTTATAAGGCTTCCACAGGCCTTTTAAAAGACTGCCAGAGGACGCTGTTGTTCATGAAAACATGTCTTTCCACATGTCCGCAATTCGTTGTTGCAAAATCATAACATCCGATAGCCCAGTAGATAAGGCCTCCGACTATAAGTTCTAAGGTCGTGTTTTCGATTCCTGTAGCTGCAGAATTTAAAAAAATTATTTATAAGAATTACAGTTGGTTAAAGTATATATAAATCTGAAATATGAGTCTAATTTGCGTACATATTTTTTTATTTTTCCTTAAGTTTTGCCTCCCAATCTCACGCAATGTTAAAAATAAAGGAGGAGATAATGTGTAGGGGACGCCTGCCGAATTCTATAGAATGTCTTCTGGGTCATGATTTCAGGCCTTCCAGCTCCTGATTTCCGCCGCTGGTGTGGTGAAGAATGTTGACCACAACAGTACTACAATTCATCATACCATGCCGAGAAGCAGTGTAAGCTTGACAGTTCGTCAAGGGTGTCCCAGTAAGAATGCATTTTTTTCATTTTAACATAAAAACACCTACCTTTTTAAAATGGTTCTGATTTTTCTATTGGATTGTAAAGAAGATATGTTCTGATTAAGTATCGAATAAAATATCCGTCAAATAACCCCCCCCCCCCCCACGGCTCTGATGACAGGTCATTATTCTTTTCATGAAATTTTCCATTACTTTTTCACAGAGATGTGGCTGTATCTCACCGATGACGTGTTGGATGTCGGATTTGAGCTCTGGAATTGTTTCTGGTTTATTCGCATAATTCTGAGGTTTCACAAAACCCCAAAGAATGAAACCGCACTGCTTTAAATCACATGATCGTGGTGGCCACTTGACATCAGAATATCTTGAGACAATTAGTTCTGGAAGTCGTTGCAGCAATATATCGATTGTTTCATGCGCGGTGTGGCAGGTGGCGCCGTCTTTCTGAAATCACATGTCGTCCAGATCCATGCCGTCCAGTTGAGGCTGCAAGAACTCTGTTATCATGTTCATATAATGTTCAGAGTCACTGAAATTTCGGCCTCATATTCAAAACAGTTATTCCGAATCACGCCGCCTGACCAAAATCCGCACCAGACAGTTGCTCGCTGTGGGTGCGTTTGTGTCTCACGGATTGCATAAGGATTAGTGTATTCGCGAAGCCATTCAGAAGGAAATATGCTTCACAGGAGAAGACGACTTTTTTTTTTGAAAATTTGGCCTTGACTTCACTTTGCTCCATTACCCATTGAACAAATTGCCGCCGCTTTCCATGGTGTGCTGGTTTGAGATCCTGATTAAACCGAATTTTGTACTCATGAAGGTGGAGGTCTTCTGTCAAAATTCGCTGCGTAGAGCTTCTTGAAATTTGAAGACACTCTCGTTTACAGCAGTAATGTTTTCAAGAGACCGAACGACGCACAGGGATTTTACTGTCCATAGTTGACCCAGTTTCTTCAAATTTGTTGACCTCGAATGGTTGACACATTAGGTGCACTTTCTCGTCTGAAAATTCTTCGAAGTTTGCGAGCGGTCTCAGCATAACTTTCGAAGTTTTTGTAATAGTCTTCACAATTTTAACGCGCTGTTCCTTCGTAAAGCGCTCCAGTTTTAATAATTGCAATAAACATATGTGAAAGCTGCCAAATTTCAGAGTTGCCAATTGCACAAAGAGAAATACACTAAATTTAAAAAGTGCAGTCTTACTCAGGTACCCTAAGTTAAACTGTACGAAGTTAAAGCGGTGTAATAGGTGTCATAGGTAATTGTCCATCGCTGTAGATAATATGTAAACTACGCTACCCAATCCGCATGCGTAATGGGTGAACTATCGTTACCCATTCCCCACGGCGATGTGTGTGTGGGTCCTCCTGTTATATATGGTTTACCCATAACCCACAAAGTAAGAACTCTGGCCTATATTAATATGAATGTAACATATAAACTAAGTTGATCTTGAGGCGAGAAACGATAAAATAAGTTTCGTTCTTTGTGTGAACGCCAATGTGCACCACAGCCTTTGGGGAAGTACCAATATAATGATACCAACAAACAAGAAGGGTAATGATATATAACGCCTTTGTTACCAAATAAAAACGAGAGGTCCTTGATGCCAGCTTTGCATCACAGGACTCCTTTGAGTTTATTAAAGGATTTGTTTGACGGATGGTATCGAGGAGGCATTTCGCAGATCAGAGCTACTGAATCGATTCAAGGAAACGTTCGCAAATCAAACTGTACCTAATTGAAACAAAATCTGAACGGTATTACTAGACCCCTGTCTCTCTCAGAACCAGTTAATACCGCACGCAGAGAACTAATTGTCTGAAGAGAGGTTGTAGCATGTGAAAATTCGGCTGTTACCACCGTATTGCTGTTGCCACAACTGAAATTCGGTTAAAGCAACTTGGTTTCATCATTGATTCGGTTGTGACAACAGAAATTTCAAATATTTTCATTCTGTTAAATAAATTTTCTAAAATTTCGGTTGGAAAAAATTTGGTTGAAGTAACAGAACATGGCATCAATTCAGTTGCAACAACCGAATTTGGCATCAATTCGGTCGCAATGACCGCATTTAGCTGTAAGTCGGTTGCAGTGACCGAATTTGGCGACAATTCCGTTGCTGTTGTCATGAATTGTGTAGGTACAAACGAATTCATTTTCAATTCGGTAATGAGGTTGTGCCGACTTCTAATGAGGTTGTGGCAATTCTATACTGCTTTCTCAACCAGGTGGTATCCATGACACAGTTGATATAGTAGGAAATTGATAGAAAACAGAGTGGATAGTCGAGAGAGCGATATGCAACCAGAAGCAAACCATGCAGCACACTAAGTTTAAATAGTGTTTGATAGATACTAATGATGGCTAAATTATGCCTTATGTTGGTTGTATCGTAGGAAAATACGCATTCTAGACTTGTGTCGAACTCGTTGAATAGTTTTCGAACTCGTTCATTTAATGCGCCCGTACATAACAATCACGAACATACTGACCATAACGAACATGTCCATTATGTTCGAAAGGGTTATGTCTGGTCACCCTAAATTATCTATATAAATAGTTATGAACTAAGCAGCCCTAAGGCATTCCCTTTTATTTCTGTCCATTTTATGCTCAACCAAAAAGTAAAATTGAACAACAACTCGAACTCGATGAAATAGCCTACTACCTCGTCGTCATCGCAAAAACTTAAAGAGAGGGATAGAGACTCTTTTCTATTGGTGTATGGCACAAGAGTGTGCAAGACACTTGTAATTTCACAGAAACCCCATAGAAAGTCGCTGGAAGAGTTGGTTAAGTTGGTGTTGGAGGTTTGACGTTGGAGAAGTACGATACAGAGTTGCAAATTGATACCCTTATTAGTATCATTTAAAGGTTGATTGGTATCAATCAAACGCAATTTGAATATAATTGGTCTCAAGTTACATATCCCTCATTCTCCAATGCACTCTGTTCAGCACGAGTTGTCAACTACCAAGTGGAACAACTATGACATAGAGACCCCTGACACGGTTCGAATAAAAACTTCGGTAGTGAAAAGAAATGACGACACAATGTAACGAATTATTTAAGAGTACAAATATATCCTTTTAAATTGTAAGGTATACAAGCAAGTGTGGCCGTCAGTAGTGCAATGGTAGTGTGCGCGGCTCTTGTGCATGAGAACGTGGGTTCGATCCCTGCTCTGACCACCATAATTTTCTTTCGACGGCGGTCACCTTGCTTAGTGACGGCGACAAACTACCGTTCGGAACCGATGTAAAACTGTAGGTCCCATTAGGGAGTGTAAAACTAGAACTCGCAAAGCTCACTGGTTGTGAGAAGCTCTCCCTAATCCCTTCATGGGTTGTAACGGGAAACCATTTATTTGTTTACAAGCAAGTGGTAACACGTGGGTTTAACTAAATATTGTTTAGGGACCAACCAAGGCTTTATCTGGCCCTGAATCCGGCCCAAATGGGTCGCTTTCTTCACCTGAAACAAGTTTTAATACATGAATATGTTTATTTTACATATGATCGGCTATATTAATGACGGTCATATTAGTGGCTTTTAACAACAAAATACACCACCAGTTTGAAATTAAAGAAAAATAGGTAATTTTGCTAAATTGTAAAACGTTTATAAATTTTTAATTTGTCCTCTCAAGACGTGAAGCTAAATACAAAGAAATCTTGATGACTTCACTGAAAGAAAAAGCGTAATCAAATTTATGAATTCGTTCCTCAAAATTTGATGAAACAATTCCTCAGTTTCCAACCTACGACAGATTTCATTGAATTGATGAAGAACACTTCAGCAATCTGTCGTCAGTAATTTACGTTGATTTAACGACAGTGCTACATCAAGTTGATGTAAATTTTTCATCAAAATTTTCATTTTAAATTTATCATTTGATATAAGTTTTTCATCAAATGGAAGTAAATTTGTCACCATTTAGGTTTAAATTGTTCACCAATTTGCTGTATATTTTTCATCAATTATATGTAAGATTGTCGTCAATTTGTTGTAAGTTTGTCATCAATTTGGTGTAAATTAGCCATCATTTGTATGTAAATTGTTTGTTAATGAGTGGCTAAACTCTTTTGACTATTTTTCACGCTAAAAATTCCACAATATAAGGGTCCATTGCACAATTTTCAATTATGTATTTTTTTTTAATTTTCCACTACTGTTTCTTTTTATTTTTTCTATACTACGTCCATATTCTGAATTGATCCCACTAATTAATTCAAAATTTCAATGGTGAACATTGATGTAAGAAAAATCATCAATTCAATGACGCTGAAAATCTTCAAATTGAAGAACTGTTCAGAACTTGAAAATTCATCAATTCAATGAAAATCCATTAAGGACCAATTATCATCGATTTGATGTAAAGATTTTCTTTCAGTGTAGTTTATAAAACTATAGACTATAGTATATACGAGGGTTGAATTTTATGTTTCGGGATTAGAGAACAAAAACAAATATTAATCATCGAAAATCACTTTATTGTTTTTCGAAATATTCCCCATGAAGATTTACACACTTTTGCATGCGTTTGAACCAATTGTCGAAACACTTTTGCCACTCTGATTGAGGTATCTCCAAAACATGCATTCTGAATGCAGCAACCGCTTCTTCAGGTGTCTAAAAACGTTGACCTCTCAGTTTGTTTTTTACGTATGGGAATAAAAAGAAATCATTCGGTGACAAGTCAGGACTATACAGAGGATCACCCATCAAATCGATGTTTTCGGTGTTCAAAAATGCAGTTGTTTCAGCCGATGTGTGAGAGCTCGCATTGTCGTGGTGAAGAGTGATCCGTCTTCGGCGGTTGGTTTTCCTGATTTCTTGGAAGACAACTGGCAAACAAATGGTTGTGTACCACTCAGAATTCACTGTTCTGCGTTGTTCTAGCGGTACAGTTGCAACATGTCCGGTTTTTCCGAAAAAACAGGCGACCATTTGCTTGGAACTGCTTCGGGCGCGAACAACTTTTGTTGGATTTGGCTCATCTTGAAACACCCATACAGTTGACTGCTGTTTTCTTTCGGGCTCATACGCTTAAATCCAGGATTCATCACCTGTCACGATGCCATAGACGTGTTTCGAAGCACCGCGATCGTATTTTTGGAGCATTTCTTTCGACCAATCGACACGAGCCTTTTTTTTTGAGCGATTGACAAATTGTGTGGGATCCAACGCGAACAAATTTTTTTTGACAGTCAAATGTTTATGCAATATTGAATGTAAGCTGGTCCCACTACTGCCTAAGGTTGTCTCAATCTCACGATAGGTCACATGACGATCTTGCAAAATCAGTTCGTGCACAGCATCAATGGTTTTCGGAACAACAGCTGATTTTGGACGGCCTTCACGAAATTCGTCTTGGAGTGAACTACGACCATGATTGAATTCACCATACCTTCGATAAACACTGGTCGTTGATGGAGCTTCGTCGCAAAAATTGAATTAAGTTCATCCATCCACTGTTGCTGAGTTAATCCACGTCGAAAGTTGTAAAAAATAATCGCACGAAAATGTTCACGATTTAATTCCATTTTTGGGCCGAGATTAATCTTTCAAGTTACTGTAAACAACACAAATAGCGCTCGCATGTCAAAACGTTCTGAGAGCGCATAAGCTCAAAAATTTACAACTTTCCGATAGAGCTATCAGTTGTCAAATTGCAACAGTAGGGTTGCCAAATCCCCAAACATATAATTCAACCTCGTAAAAAATCTATAGTATATGAAATCTTATCTGATCATGCTAAGTTTACAGTAGAGCAGAATTCCTCAACCCGTAGATAATTAATATTGTTTAGAATTACTCTTTTTTACTGTACTGCCGCCCAAGCCGTAACTGAAAAAATGTTAATTCGACCAAAATTGGTTCTTATTTTTATATCATTGCACATGTGTTGTAATTTCAACTAAATGAGACATTTTAATAGACAAAACCAAATGACAAATATTTTCCATTTACTTATGAATATATTTTCAAAAGAGTGCGATAATTATTTATGTACGAATTATTCGGACTCTGCATGGGCAGTGTGTATCGCATGGGTTTGGACTTAAACAGCCCTTAATTTCTCTACAGAAGTGATTTACAAGTCTTAATAATTTCAAGATTTCATAGGGCCTGAATCATGGCCACACACTTCTGTATTATTTTCTCTCCAATGAGATTCCCTCGGCAACGTTATAATACAGACTCTAACTAGCCATGACTATTTTATATGTACGTTATCAAAGAACAGTTTAAATATTTTATGTTTCGATTTGTCAGTGACGGCAAAATGATATTGGTGGGACGCTACGAGTATTAAGCTAAGGATAACAGTTGGATAATGGAAAGCGTAAAGGTCTCATTCATCATGGCTGATTGTGGGTGTCACTATCATATCAAATAACAATAAATTGCTATAGATTTCAGCGAGATTGAGATCCAATGCTAACGAATGGGAAACATACTGAATGTTATAGAAAAGTATAAAGTCCATAAGCAAACAATCGATGTATGTACATATGTATAAGTATATTAAGCCGAGTCATTTCATTTGGCATAATGATATTTTAAATTGCGTCAATTCCAGTAAAACTAATAAAATAAATAAATGGTTTCCCATTACATCCCATGAAGGGACCGGGGAGAACTTCTCACAATCACTGAGCTGTGCGCTTTCCAGTTTTCACTCACTGATTGGGACCTACAGTTTTACACCGATTCCGAACGGTATTTTGAGAAGCTTTTTCATGGCTATATACTCGATAGTGTCGCCGTCACTAAGCGAGGTGACCGTCGTCGAAAGAAAATTTTTTTTTTAAGGTGGTTGGAGCAGGGATCGAACCCAGGATCTCCTGTACAAGAGGCGCGCACACTACCCATTGCACCACCGACGGTCACTAAAACTAAGCTAAGACAAATTTGTAGGAAGGAAAAGAGGACGAAACGACAGCGCAAATGTTTTGTTTATTGTGTTTTTTTTTGATATTTTAGTGTGAAAACCCTCGGACACCCTTCATTGCTGGAAAACAAAATCCACTGTCCGATTTTCCGAAATATTTAGCCCCTCTTGGATGGGCGCTACGGACAGTAATGTACGTCAAATTATAAATAACACACCTCAGGACCGAGCACAAACGGTTCAGTAAGGGACGTGAAGAAACAAATTTCAGTAGAAACCACAAACAAATATTAAATTGGGAATTCCCCGAACTTTTATTTGCGTTATGTTTTTTTTTTTCATTCCCGATGCACTCTGGCAATAATGTCAGAAATTTTAAACTATTAGTTCAAACGTTTTATGGGTTCAAACGTTTTACAATGTACTATACATTTTTAGCGGAGTTGGTAGGATTTGTTACACTGGAACCGAAGTTCTTTCGTTTAAATTCGTCCGAAATTTCTGTGTGTGAATTCGTACGATGAAGTGGTTTAATTGCCCGCGCGTGATTAATAAGAAAACTGTTTGCGTCTCAGCACTATAGTGTAAAATGAATTTCGAAGAGGGAATGTACTTTTTTTAATGTTCGCTTTTAAAATATTTAATTTTGAATTTAAATTGATTTAATTAGTTTATTTTAATTTAATTTATGAATTTTTTTAAGTATAAAAATAAAATACGTGATTCAAATTATTACCTTTTTCATTAAGAAAGTTTTTTCCACAATGTTTTTTCCACAATCTTTTAATAATATTCCTGTTGTGGTAGGAGCCAAAGATTGGGAGCCTTTTATTCTCAATCATGTGCTTATGACTTTTTCCTTCATATTTTTTCCCAGCGGGTGTAGTTAAGGCTTCCCGATGAACAGCCTGATTGGCTGTGCGGCAACTGATGCGTCTCGGGTTTAGTAGCTCATCAAGCCATCGGGCATATTCTACTTATATTGTCCTTAGAAGGCGGATGAGGATGAGGCGGACGGGCCAACGGCGGAACGTCATTCTGATCAGCGTCTGATCCATAATGGGCGACTGCAATCAAATATCCTGGCAGTAGGTAAAATGCAAAAACCCGGTGGACTAGGTTGTGAATATAATAAATTAAATAAATGGTTTCCCGTTACATCCCATGACGCGATTAGGGAGATCTTCTCACAAACTAGAGAGCTGTGCGCGTTCCAGTTATACACTCACTGATTGGGCCCTACAGTTTTCCACCAGTTCCCAACGGTATTTTGAGAAGATTTTTCATGGGTAAACACTTGATAGTGCCGCCGCTCCGTCACTAAGCGAGGTGACCGCCGTCGAAGGAAATTTAAGGTGATCAGAGCAAGGATCGAACCCACTTTCTCATGCAGAATAGCCGCGCACACGACCATTGCACCACCGACGGCAGTGAATATACAAAAACTAAAGCGACACCACAAACAGCCCCCATTTGTTTACGACTCCCGCAAATGTTATAAAGACCACGATTTACGGATAGGCACTTGGAATGTAAGAGCTCGATATAGATCCGGTTCAACTATCCAATTGGCAGATGTCCTCGAAAATTATGATGCTGAAATTACCGCAATCCTGATAATGCGACGGACACGACATGCCTGCACAAGGAATAAAAACTGCGACATATTCTACAGTTGCCATGAGAAAAAACATGAATATAGTTGCGGATTTGTAGTTGATGAAAGACTGTGACATTTAGTTTTTAAGTGCAAACCTATGAGTTAACGTAAATATATCCACAAGCCGCATAAAAGCGTAATATTTTTATATTTCCCTAATTTGTGCGCATGCCCCGACAGAAGAGAAAGATCATGATGCCAAAGACATACTCTATGAGCGCCTAGATGCTACAAACGGCCGCTGCCCTGACCATGACATTAAGATTGTACTTATATTAGGAGATTTTAATGACAAAGTAGAAAGGGAAAATGTATTTCCTCCAACTATTGGCAAATTCAGTAAACATGCTGACAGTTCCGAAAACGGTATGAGACTGATTGACTTTGTCGCGACAAAAAACATGGTCATTCCAGTATACTACTTGGGCATCCCCTGATCAACCAACGAAGACCCAAATTGATCACGTGGTAATTGATGAAAGTCACTCATCCAGTGTAAAGGACGTATGAGTGATCAGAGGACCTAACATCGATTCTGATCACTACCTGTCAGCGGCAAAGGTTGGCGCATATTTTAGTAGAGGGAATATCGTACGAATCCAGATGCAGCGAAAGCTTGACATTGGAAAGCTTCAAGTGGAAAGCTGAAAAGCAGGTCACCTAATTCTCCTATTGCATCCTACTTCCATACAAAAGGACCAAAAACAGTGGTTTCCTGTTAAATCTCACGAAGGGATTGTGGAGAGCTTCTGACAAGCAGTGAGCTGTGCTCATTATAGTTTTACACGCACTGATAGGAACCTACAGTTTACGCCGGTTCCGAACGGTATTCTTGTGAAAAGCTTTTCATTTCTAAAAACGCGAAAGTGTCGCAGTCACTAAGGAATGTAAGGTGGTCAGAGCAGGAACTACCATTGCACCACCGACGTTCACACAAAAAATGTCCTAGTGCTTTAAAAACGTCCTTTGCCAGTGTTTCTTTATATTTCCTGTTTATGTCTCATGTCTTGATTATGGATTTACTATTATACTAATAAGAGCATTAATAAATATTATTAAGTGTATTTATCTCAATACAATACATTGTGGTACATCTGCGACACAGAATTTCCCTGTACTGTCGATAACAAAGTAGGCTAGAATACAAGTATAATGCATCTACATATCGCTGTAAGTGGATCTCCTCCATATGCACGTATTAATGGTGGTTAAATAGTTTAGTATATTAAGGAAGGATTAACCATCTCCAGTGGCGATGGTTTATGCAAACAACTTGTACACAATCATATACTTTAAATTTGTTATGCATAAACATTACACTGTTCTACAAAGGGAAATGAGCGGAAATTTAAAGTACGAGATTTTTGAAGGAAAATCGATTAAATTGGAGTAAAAGTAAAACTCAAATTGTCTGGAATGACATTAGAATCACTCAAACTTTGTTGGTTCAATGTTTCAAATGTTTCATTTATATAGTAAGATAATTAAATATTGACATTTCAAAAACAATCAGACAATTTTTTTGTGTCTCCCAAAACTGCATCCATGTTTAAAGAAATTTTAGTTCCCACCTCTGACAAAACTAAAGTCTGTTCGAAAATTTATATGGGATATCTATCACAAATATAAGCGGTATACTTAACCTGACCAACTGATTGTGACCAAAAAGCGGGACACAATGGGTAAAAATCGTAGTTTTGGTTTTTACAAAAAAAATACATGAATTTAGATAAACCAAAACTAAATATATAAAATAAGGCGATTTATTCTGAAATAATCTTCTTGTTATTTTAGATTCATGTCGGGATGAGACACCAATAAGCGCGGTGATCCCGATAAGAGCAGGATGGTTGGTCAGGTTAGGTATATTGTTATGTATTCAATGGGATTCTTCGTTAGTACAGACAGGCGAATTTAAATGCAAATTTCGAATTGCGAGTTATATGAGTTACTAAAAGGCCAAATGATATAACTCCACAACTCAATAAAACTACTGCCAAAAAATACTTCATGCTCACTCCTTCTTTTTGATGATTATAAACAAGGCCCTTAAATACAACAAGATTAAACTGATTTAGTTTTAAACGCATTTAAATCTCAAAATTTTTAAAATACGTAGTTAGATCACATTTTATTAAAAACATATACAACCATTTACCTTACTTACTTTCTTATCCGGTCTCTAACAACACCGGGGATCACGGCCCTTGCAAAACGAAGATACCATATTATTTCGCCAACCAGTTCGATCTTTTGCCTTATCCCTCCAGTTGGTAATACCAAGTGTACGCAGCAATTCGTCAACCTGATCCCTACAGCGGAATCTTGGTCTTCCTTCGAGTTCGTTTTCAAAAACCCTTCGTGCTGGTTCGTCTTCATCCATTCTACTGACATGGCTTAGCCAGCGCAATCGCGTTACGTTGATCTGCTTAACTATGTCCATGTCGGGATATAGCTCATGCAGCTCCTGGTTCAAGCATCGTTCAATAATCACTGTTGTGCACTATAGGGCCATACATTTTTCGGAGTAATTTTCTATCGATGACTCCTACAGATGTTTGGTCTGCTTGCGATAGGACCCAGGATTCTTCGCCATAAAACAAGACAGGTTGTATGAGAGTCTGGTACAGCTGGACTTTTCTTACTCGAGAGAGGGCTTTATCTCTAAAGTGCTTGCTTAGCTTGATCTCGGCAGATCCGAGGTATATAAATTCGTCCACAACCTCGAAATTATAACGGTTATCAACTTTGACGCTTTGGACTAATCGCGTGGACGCCCTGTTCGTTGAAACCATTAATTTTGTCTTGTCCTCATTTACCGTCAGACCCACTTTTGCTGACTCCTTCTCAACTCTCGAAAACACCGCAGTAACTTCTTTCATTGTGCGCCCAATGATATCGATATCATCAGCATTATATGCTATGGAAAAAAGGTGTATTTCCCGATAGTTGGGACAGAGGGTGGGGTCAATTTTTTTTAAATATGGAGCATGGTACACTGAGATTCCAACGCCTGGCACGGATTCATATAAACAAATTCTGTTAATGAGCTGATGCATGCACCTTATCAGCTCATCGTCTACAACCTCAATCAACTCTGCAGGTAGTCCAACGCCTCCTACGGATTTGTTGTTCTTAAGCCGGGCAATAACTGTTCTGACTTAGTCTTGGTTAGGAGGGGTCAATCGACGTCGTTAACCAAATTGTGATCGATTGTCTCATATTCATTGGATATCTCAGGTACCAGTAGCGCGGAGAAATCTCTCCACATTCCCAACATACTCTGCAAATGTGCGATAAGATTTCCGTCCTTGTCATTACAATTGCCCATTAATTCTGCTTTTTACTTTATGGTACAATTTTCGGACATAATTATTCCTTCTGTATGTCTCAATTTTCTCACTCTCGCGCTTTCTCCACTGTGGTTCCTTACACCTAAATATACGGTTTACCTCCTTTGTTTTTTCCCTATACCGCTCAGTTGCAGCTAGCGCTGCAATTGACTGAAGCATTACCATGCGTGCAGCGCGCTCTTTTCATAATTTTCAGTGAGACACTGTTCATCGTACAATGGTTTGTTACGAAAGGGTTTTTCAAAACCAAGTTCGGCCGTTGCGGCGGGTTTTAAAGGGTTGGAAATTGGTTTCCACTGCGATAAGGATCGTCATCGGGAGAGCGTGGATTCTGTGACAAAAGTTGTGAGAGCTTCCTTGAGTAGGCTGTGGCTACCTCTGGTAATTGCAGCTTTCACATGTCTAGCTTTCTCTATGTCTGGTTTCGTACGACTTTCGCTCTAAATAATCCTGTGCGAACCTTTTCTGCTACCAGGTAGTGATCAAAATCGATGTTAGCTCCTCTGATCAATCATACACCCAATACACTTCCATCAATTGCCATGTGATAAATTTTGTTCTTCGTTCTTTGATCAGGGAATACCCAAGTAGCAACTGTAGCAACTGGTAATTGTCGGATGTATTTGTGCTGGAATCTTGCACGAATAACGACCATATTTCTGCATCGGTAACTTACCGTTGTCTGACCGCTTACCGTTACAGTCCTTATAACGTTTGCGGGGGTCGTCAAGAAATAGGGGTTGTTTATGATTTCTCCTACGTTTTCGTATATTCACTGTCATTCCATTTACCACCCAAGTAATATTTAAATATCAATAAACAACTTGTTTCAAACACACTCCAAAAGATTCATTGCTGCAGTGAAATAAACTCATTGCTGCGATGAAACAAAATCATTGCAGCAATCAAACAAAACAATTGCAGCAACGTAATATATTCATTGCAACGTCGAAGCAAAATCTCTGCAAAAATAAATAAATTCATTGCAGCAATGAAGCAAATTCATTGCATCCTTTGCATTGCCTTTGCAGCTTTGATAAATATGGATTCGTAGCTGAAATTAAACTGTAAGTTAGCTCACTTTCGATAACAAAAGTTGTTGGGGCAACGAACATTTGCAGTCCTATGGTGAAGTTTTCCCTTCAGTGTAATCTGGCCGTCGGTGGTGCAATGGTTAGTGTGCGCGGCTCTTCTACATGAGATCCGGGGTTCGAAGCCTTTAAAAAAAATTTTCTATCGGCGGCGGTCACCTCGCATAGTGACGGCGACACTATCGAGTATATAGCCATGAAAAAGCTTCTCAAAATACCGTTCGGAATCGGTGTAAAACTGTAGGTCCCAATCAGTGAGTGAAAACTGGAAAGCGCACAGCTCTGTGATTGTGAGAAGTTCTCCCCGGTCCCTTCATGGGATGTAATGGGAAACCATTTATTTTTTTTTGTTAATCTAGATAATTGAAATTGAAAAAATTGTATGTTTCCATTTTCGAGTTCCGTGAACGGTATCCCTAAGAGTTTTGGAGATATTACAGTGAATATTTATTTTGGAAATTGAGATTTTTTAGTTTTTATAGGCTTTCGAACTTTTGTGTAATATGTATGTCAAATATTGTTTGGTTGTAATAAATATTTTAAAAATATCGGTCAAAAATAAAACACTAGACCAACATAACTTTCTTGCCACAAACACTGATTGCAATCACATGTTAAAGTTAATGTTGGCAAAAGTTGGTTAGTAAATTACAATACGCAAACAATGCAAATGAGTCTTGGTATTGCTAATTAAATGTATGTATGTGAAAGGGAGATTCACTGGCACTGTATATGTTTGACTTCCTTAACATATTCTTAGCTGAATATTTATCCAAACAGATGTTTTTTGCTAATAATAATTTCTTTCTCTGCCCAATAGCTGCACAGTTGTTCTATCTAATTCATGCAATTAGCGTCCCAGTTGAAACTAATACTCTTTGCCGACATACACTGACTTTTGCAAAATTCGCAGAGACTGAAAGTAAAAGTCACGCCTAATGCTTGCGGGATGTCGTATATTGGCTTTGAGAATTCAAATAATTTCACTAATAGAACCTTCTTTAAGGCCATAACTTTCGCCGTTTAGTGCAAATAGAGCAATATGACTTGCTTGAAATGTACACAAGAACTAATTAAAGGGCTGCCCCGCCCCACTCAATATTTTCACACAAAGTGTCTACTAAAATTAATATTATATGATTCTAACTGAAACATATTCACGTTTGAAGGAATTTGCTAATTGATTTTTATGACAACTCAAAATTTACAAAATGGAGACCAATCACCTCAATCGGCAACTCAGAAATATAAACAATTTTGCGTATTTTCTGAGCGCGTTCTAGTCACGAAAAATAAAGTTCCCTTTGTTCGGTTAGGCTAATCTTTCTAACATACGCTACGTAGTTTATGTTTATATTCATATTCAGAATTTGAGTTAGGTTAGTTGTCATGCTGTGGTTGCTTGGATGTTTCTCCTTGCATGGTGACACTTCTGTCGTGTTTATAATTTCATTAAAATAGTTAAATTGCCAGCTGGTCCAGCATCCGTTGTTCTTCCTATAATAATTTGTTTTTAATTACAAAATTAATATACTGACGGGCGTTTACAGCAGTTATCGGATCAATGTTCAACGCTAACAGATTAAACTAAAAAAAGTGCTTTATGAAAACAGCAGCTCAAACGCCTGTTCACTCACGGAAAAATTCTGATAATACAGCCCAAGTAGTCGTAACCGAATTAAAGAGGTTGTCACAACCTCACTAAAGGTCACAGCCGAATTAGAGGATGCTACAACCGAATTTTAAATTTGACATATTTTCTAATATTCTTGTAAAACAATTACAGAGCGAGATAATAAAGTCACTAACATATATATAGAATCTATAGGGTGACAATCTTGTTTTCCATGCGACTTCCGACCATTTTAGAGGTTCCGGCCATCATGGGGCACCGCTCTAATTCTGTTGATTCGATCCTTTGCTGATTTAGGTCCTAAGTTTTACATATAGCCGATTGCAGTTTATCTCAAATGACCCACCCTGAAAGCCTTAAAAACTGTTGATATCTGCTAGGACATTTTTTGCAAAATAAGACGATTTATACTAGAATATTTTTACTCACCTTCCTTAATAACCACAATCTTGATATCGCCGCGATAACAACAGTTTGACATTCCTTAACTTTTTCTAATATAGTATAATATTTGTGTTTTGAATTTTAAACTTTAGTTTATAAATACAAGTTAAGATATGGTGTACCATCCCTGGCATACCATCCCCATATCTTAAGTTATTTTTTCCTATTAATTTGGGCTACACGCGCAGACTATTTTGTGCTTACGGCAGCGTCTGCCATATTTATTCTTTGACTTCTTCAATTGTAATGGGAAACCCTTTTGTTTGTTTCCCACAACATGACTGCATTACTGAATGGAATGCAACATGATAGAGAACTTCAATTATGCTTCTTGCTATGAAAAAGATTAGTATTAATGCAGCAGTAAGACACTAAAGTCATGTGTTAAGAATAAATTTATACTTTTTTAAATACTAAAAAGTGAAATGAATTAATTTACATAGTATTATGTTGTGGTAACAGAATTCAATATGAATTTGGTGGTATCTACAGAATTCATGAGAAATTCGAAAACAGCAACCGCATTGAAGCCAAACAAATTGATGCGAAATTCGGTTCTTGTGCCTGAATTAATGCCACATTCGGTTACTTCCGAATCAATTATGGAAGGAGGTTGTTTCAACCAAATTTCAGTTGTCCGATCGTGACAACCTTAATTTGGTTGTGGCAACCGCAATTGGTGGTAGCAGCCGGATGTACAGTTACGGTTATACATACTTTACATGCAAAACACATTCAGAAATTGTTTTCTTAGTGCTCAAGAAAATCATCAAAAGAAGAGTCATTAATTTATGGAAAAAGGATTGTTATTTGTAGGCTCTGATAATGAACATAAAAGTCACATGATGTGTCAGGGGATTCTCGGTTAGAACAAAGTTCTTTTCGCTACATATTATGTACTAGTTAGTTCCAACACGCCTAATACCCTTTTCACATTTACCGCGTTTCAGCTGAAACGCCGGCGTTTCGCTCTCTTGAGATCATTTCGAAACCATGGTGTTCACATTGTACTTTTCTTAACTACTGTGGTTTCATGTGACATTTCTTATTTCTGTTGTGTGTTTTCTGTATTGATTGTAAACAACACAAACGCACATTTGTGAATAAAGAAATATAAAATAACATTGATACATACATACATAATGTAAACAAACAGATTTGTTTTCCCTCATTTTTCTGACATTTGCTTTGAACCAGCAATGGAAATTTTTTCATTTTACTCCTTTTTTTACCTACTATTGGAGTACAACACTGTGCTCTCTCTCATTTTTACTGTGGTTTCAAACAAACTACAGTAAAAAGAGCATAATGTTTGCGTTTTTTTTTTTGTATGGAAATAAGTGCCAATTAAAGTGTGTTTCGCTGAAATCATCGAAAGAGAGCGAAACGCCGGCGTTTCAGCTGAAACGCGGTAAATGTGAAAAGGGTATAAAGCGCCCGTTGAAAAATACGATAATTTAAATTGAACTTTAAGAAAATATACTTTTTGTAAAATGATAAATTTTTTTTTTACGAAAAGTTTTTCTTATAGAAATTATTTTTATAAAAAGAAGTATATCTCTAGGTAATTTTTGGAAGAATATGCATTATATTTTCCCCAAAAGGTCCCTTTTTAACTAGAGGTACTCTTTCATTAAAAGCTACTATTTTTTTTAAAGAAAAGTTACTATTGTTAAGCAGAAGTATTTTTTGTACGAAAAAGCCATAAGAGTACGGATTTTTTTCACAAAGAAGTACTTTTTTAAGAACAGGTACTTTTCAAAGAAGTGTTACTCTTTTTATGAAAAGGTTATTCTCTCAAGAAAATGTACTTATTTTCAGAAAGGCTACTTATCTCAACAAAACAAAAGGTATTATTTTATTTTTAAGAAAAGGAATTTTTCTAAGAAAAGGTATTTTTTTAACAGAAGGTATTCTTTTGAAGAAACAGTTTTTTTTTTAAGAAATGGGATTTTTTTTAGAATTCGTCTTTTTGTTTAAGAATATGTAAATTTTTAAGAGTAGGTATGTATCTCAAGAAACGTTATTTTGATTCATAAAAAGGTGCTCTTTAGAGAAAAAGTAGTTTTTCAAGAAAAGGCAATTTGTTGTGAGAAAATGTGCTTTGTACTACTTATTTAAAAAAAAAACCAATGAGTGTTTGAACTCAGGGGTGAAATTCAATGGAAAAAAAATTCAATGGTGCTTTGTTTTTGAAAAAAAAACGCGTAGTGTGCACGTGTTTAGAGTTTTTATTTAGCCCGTTTTGTATACAACACCGATTTTGCTAAATAATGATTTTTTTTTGTAATGTGGGCATTCCCGTTGTAATACGACATTTTTGTTGCTAATGGTCTTGAATAACTGTTAATTTATACTGATGCATTACTGTGACTAACGGGCGCATTATTTTCAAAATATGTTCATATTCATTGACCAAGTTTGCTTCTATTTTTGAATTGGTTATAGCCGAAAATATCGCAAGGTATGGAAGCAGAATTCACATTTAATCCTGTAGATGCAAGAGAAAAACACAAATGTCAGACAGTGGTGTTTCCGTCAAATCTGCACTCCAAACATGGTTTTCTTCGGTTGACCATCTGAAAGGAAACGGGAAAGTTGCAATTTAACAAAAAAAAAAACAAATTGCGTGAGAGATATCATCGAATATTCAAATGACCGTTGGTTCAAATGACAGCGGTGCTTCGGTGGTTGGCGCGAAATCGAGATTCAAAATTGTTGATAACTGGCGCATTGATCAAAAAGTCTAAATTTGTAAAATCCACGGTGTCCGTGCCCATTTATCGTCGCCTCTGCGTGAGATAACCCTAAGTTCGGTCCGGAAGAATACCGATCGTAGCATTAGTTGTGTATCACGTAGCGACATCCTGTTGAAACCACAAGTCGTGATCGGTAGCGCTCTCAGTGCAGGGTGACAGTAATGCCATCATCGTCTTCGAGGACGTGCTCAGCGATGATGCCTCCGGACCACAATTCAGACAAAACAATGGCATTCTGTGTGTGCATTGCCACTTGGCAATGATTGGTATAGTTCTAAATCCGGTAATGCTTGTTTATGTACCGGCTGGTACAAAAATGGGTGTCGTCGCCACAAGGGAACACTCATTTTGATAATAAAGTTTTATCATTCGCACGAGTTGCTCGGCACTGTAACTTGCCATGTTGATTTGTGTATATTATGTGGAAAACAAATGACAGGAAAACTAACAATAGATAAAACAACGTAACGGCCATGGACAGTCAAAATCTACCGGTCTCTATTGAAAACCACCTTATTTTTTTCAGCGCGTTTTAGCACTTTCGGGATGTTTCTAGTTGTTTTCGTTATTTGGCGCGTTTTAGCACTTTTTTGGTAGTTCGACGGCACGCTTCGTTACTGCATAGTTGGCATCACTGGCTGAGTTTGACAAGGTCGGTCCTTGATATGAAAACAAAATTCCTGCAATTCCTACTGCTTCTAACTTACTTAGTTTGCCATGTGTGGTATTTAAAACCTCTCAGAAAAAATTTGGTGAGTCAAATCCGAAGTACTTTTATTGGACCAAAAGGAGTTGGGGACTGTTTGAAAGTGATCCGCACCCACACAAGACAACTATTTGCTGGTGTGTTTTTCCGCAGTCTGATAATCTGTGTTTCGCAGTCGGAAAAATCTGTGTTATATATAGGTGTGGGTCACCCGATGAACCAATGAATCTATGAATGACTTTTAATTTTTATTTATATCGATAACGATGAAAATAACTTGTGGTTCGAGCCCCTAGGCAACAACCTATACAGCCTTTGGTTAAATGCGGCGCTGATGGATTCAATACAATCTCTTTATTAATCAATGTTATCTCTCATTCTCATTAGAAAACCCGAAGTCATTAAACAATCTGAATAAAATTTGGTAGTAAAGGTAAAATAGGTCCTGAAGTAGACATTCTGGTACGCCAAATGGACGCGAAAAAATCCAAAAGAAATTATCAAAATTCTAACCCAGCAAATATATCGTACAGAGATTATTTAGGATTGGGATCAGTAAAGTATTTACTTTCCTGAAAAGTTGGCTGTCCTGGCCCCTATGACGTTAATCCGGCAAGCAGTTTTTATGAATGCTTTCGGTTTTGCCTGAATTTATCCCACACCGAGTTCATCCCACAACCTTGGGAAAACTTTAGCTCGTAGGTATGGGTTTGACTTTAAAGGCTGGTACTAACTTCATTCGCACGGAATACACTGAGCAGCATTGATCTATTTCGCTGCTAAATTTGCCAGTTCTTTGTTTTTAGGTGTTTTTTTTTATTTAAAAACTTTCTGTTTATTAATTGAATAAAGAGTTGACAACATTGATAATTTTTGTCTACAATATTGCTGATATTTGGTGCGGACAATTCAGTACTCCAAGTGGGGAATATATCTTCGATATTTCGTGTTGAATTTTTGTATCAGGGGTGGCTTTTATTTATTCGGTCTTGTTTTAGACTGAGTCACAACTGTGTCAGTTCAATCTTTTGCAGATATGAAAGATGATTCCACGAATTTATTAACAAATGTACCAATATTTAGCTCATCCTTACGCCTTGTTAACACCTTCATAGAAAAATTTTTTTGCAGATTGGTGTAATTGCACCCCAAACCAAAATATTATAAAGACACATTAACCCGTGCACTACTTGATTTCCTCCAGCGGAATGCATTATTTTTCGAGTGCATCATGCACAAGTGGCGATGATGATATCATTAATAAATTGTTTATTAATCTTTGATAATAAATTAGAATATCGATTGTTATTAATTTATATGTATGTGTATTGTCATTGTAAAGAGGATAGATGTAGAGCACAAGATTATTTGAGGATTAACAGCAGATAATCTCTTTTGTGCAACAACAGCGGAAATTGTCGAACATACAGGGTGCGGCTAAAGTTACTATATGATGTAAAACAATTGTAACTTCTTTGCTTGCGAGTATTTAACTTTTTCTTTTTTCCTATTTCAGAAATTAAACTTGGGAGAATATTTAAAAATGGAACGCTATACAATTGCGCAAAGAACTAAGATTGTTTTTCTATTCATTGAAAATCATCGTTCGATAATTAATACTCAACGTGCATACAGAAGATTTAATGGTGTAAGAACTGCTCCAACGGGTCCAACCATTCGTTCGTTGGTGAATAATTTTGCTGAATATGGGACTGTCGGAGATTCAAGACGTACGGGCAGACCTCGAACTGGCAGATCGGCCGAAAATATTGTTGCACTCAACAAAGTTATGGAAAATGCCATAAAAAGAGCACATTTTTGCGTTAGAGAAAACGGTTCTCATTTAACTGATATTATTTTTCATAATTAATGTAAAAAAATAACATAAAATAAACTTTCTT
Organism: Phaonia tiefii; assembly: GCA_963931995.1. Lineage (NCBI taxonomy): Eukaryota > Metazoa > Arthropoda > Insecta > Diptera > Muscidae > Phaonia > Phaonia tiefii. The sequence continues at coordinate 100,068,646 of OZ008369.1, read as the reverse complement.
TTTATCATAAATTTTTTGGTTTTTTTCATTCCATTCAATAGTTATTTAAAAAACAAATCATATAGTTACTTTAGCCGCACCCTGTATTTCCTATGAATATAATCAAAAGGATTGACACAATACTGCATTGTTGGTTAATTCAATTAGATGCCATTTCTGCATAAATCACTTCCCTACATTATTGTTGGCCAACAATATTCTGTAATGCAGGCAAATTTAAACACGGAAATGCTGAGATAGAGGTTGTATTATTGATGACTGAAACTGAACACTATGTACCTATTGCCTGAGGAAACATTTACAATTAATTATTTTGGCAGAATTCTACTTGATTTTAATAAATTCAAACACGTCCATTTCAGTTCATGCACGCAAAGAAATATTTATTTATTTAAGCCCCAACGAAGTTTTAGATTAATCAACGTCGCTTTGGAAATGTAATTGTGGCAAAAGAAAATGTATTGACACACAAAGGGTGTGTTTTGCTTGGATAGAACTTACTAAAGGGTTAGTTTAGGGTTAGTATCCACTGATCAACGAACGAAGCACCAAGTTGATCACGTGGTAATTGATGGAAGGCACTCATCCAGTGTAATGGACGTACGAGTAATCGGAGGAGCTGACATCGATTCTGATCACTACCTGGTAGCAGCAAAGGTTCGCTCAAGATTAAGTGGAGTGAAAATCGTACAAAACCAGATGCAGAGAAAGCTAGATATCGGAAAGCTGCAATTACCAGCCGGAGCCTACTCAAGGAAGCTGTCGCAACTTTTGGCACAGAACCCACCCCCTCCCGATGACGATCCTGATGCGAAGTGGAAACCCATTTCCGACTCTATAAAAACTGTCGCAACAACCTTACTTGGTTTACGATGAAAAGTGTCGCATTGCAAATGATGAAAAGAACGCAGCACGCATGGCAATGCTTTAATCAAATGCAACGCGAGCTGCGACTGAGCGTATAGGGAGAAAAGAATTACCTCCTTTCTTAGGCGTAATAAACGGCAGTGGAGAAAGCGTGATAGTGAGAAAATTGAGACATATAGATCAGTTCTCCGCGCTACTGGTACCTGAGATAACCAATGACGATGGGACAATCGACCACAATGTGGACGACGACGTCGATTGCCCCCTCCTAATCAAGACGAGGTCAGAACAGCTATTGCCCGGCTTAAGAACAAAAAAACCGCAGGAGCCGATGGATTAGCGGCGGAGCTGTTCAAGGCAGTCGGCGATGAGCTGATAAGGTGCATGTATCAGCTCATTAGCCAAATTTGGTTAGATGAATGCATGCCCGGTGATTGGAGTCTCAGTGTACCATGTCCCATATTTAAAAAAGGTGTGCCTTTTATCCATAGCATATAAGGTTCTATAAAGTATAATGTGCGAAAGACTAAAACCAATTATCGCTGACCTGATTGGACCATACGAGTGTGGCTGTTGGCCCGGAAAATCGATAACTGACAAGATTTCCACGCTACGCCAAATCCTGTAGAAGACCCACGAAAAACAAGTAGAGCAGAGAAGTGATCTCTCCATATCCTTAACATGCTCTGCACATCCACGGGTAGATTCCCATCGTTATCTCTTCACAGGGTTGACTTTGAACTTCTAGGTAGAATCTACGGGCCTCATTCGTCCTTCTGTAAGATTCACTTTACTCATTCTTACGCTTTCTCCACAACGGTTTTTCCACGTCAACAAACGAGGTTCCTCCCTCCTCTTCTCATTATAATGCACCATCACGGCTCGCGTTGCTACTGACTGAAGCATTGCCATACGCGCAGACATACGGTATATGGCAACTCTAAATTCAAGAAATCTTTACGATAAGCGAAAAACGTTTACATTAATTGCACCTTCGTTTAACCCAACGAGTTTGACAGGGTGTCTGAATATTCACGAAAGAATTTAGTGTCACATGTCAGAAAAGTGTTGTTGCTGAAGAAACGATGAAAGTTTGATATCTGGTAATTCATAGCTATTAAGTGGAAGGTGGAAATATAAATGAAAAAATGACGAGTTTTCATTGTTGAGAAATATTTTAAAAATGATGACAGGTTTACGAACAAAACCATATTCAGATACATATTAGCTTGAAGGTTTCGTTAACCGTCAAAACTGTATGCTGCCTTTGGGGTGCAGAAAATACAGAAGGGATAGCTGTGAAAACCACTACAGATGTTTCAGTCAGTTGAACCGACTTAAACATACCACCACCCTACGTCATTCATTGTTACTGAGTTCTATTAAAAAACATATATATTAACCCTTTTTTAAAAACCGATTAATAGAAAAAGACATAACTGAGTAAAACCTGGTTAACTGATGTATAGGGTTTTTCAATAAGAGCGCTACAAAAGTTTTTTTTAAATAAAACAAACCCGGTTTTAGATACCAATGAAGTTCTTTATTCCTGTGAAAGTACGTTCGATGCCATTATTTATGGAACTCGATTTCTTTTGCATGGCCACCACGGGCACGCTTGCAGAAGTCCAGACGCTGAACCCAATTTTCGACGGTTTTCAAGCATACATCGGCCGATACTGCTGCAATTTCACGTTCGATATTCGTACGAAGTTCATCAATCGTCGCTGGCTTGTTGGCATAGACCATAGACTTGACGTAGCCCCACAGGAAATAATCTAACGGGGTCAAATCGCACGACCGAGGCGTCCAATCGACTGGGCCATTTCGTGAGATAACACGTTCACCAAACTTGGTTTCCAATAAATTGATTGTGGCATTCGCTGTGTGGCTTGTGGCGCCGTCCTGTTGGAACCACATGTCCTCCAAGTCCATATAATCCAATTGGGGCCAAAAATATTCGGTTATCATTGAACGGTAGCGAGTCGCATTCACAGTAATGTGCCGGTCTTGATCATCACGGAAGAAGTACGGCCCAATGACGCCGCCGGCCCATGAAACGCACCAAACCGTAATTTTTTCGGGATGCAATGATGACTCATGGATTACGTGCGGATTTCTGTCTGACCAATAACGCATATTTTGCTTATTGACGAAGCCATTCAGCCGGAAATGAGCCGACCATAAATTAGACGTGGCGCTCTTAAAGTTGAGGCCACTGACTCCAAATTTCGGTAGTAAATTTTAATAATTTCGACTCGTTGTTGGCTCGTATATCTTTCCATGAGGAAATGGCAAACCTTGCTGAAGAGAAATGTCAATAGAGCGGGAAAAAATATGGCGTCGTTTGCTGTCCCTATCGATTTACTTTTGTAGCGTCTCTGTTGAAAAACCATTTATAATAACCGGTTTTCATTTTGATCGAAATGTACGCCTTGTAAAAAAAAACGGTTAATATCAAAACCCGGTTAACTGGTTTCCCCGTTTTTTCGGTTTTGGACACTCTAGTTGTACCACTCTCCGACAAAAATTTCCGATTACAGATACAATAAATGGCAACATTTCTTCCGAAAATTTCGAAAGAACTGAATACGGGGCTTACTGACAGCATCAGTCAGATTTGTTTTTTCTTCTGATTCAGTGTGGTCGCCGTGGTACGATGATATTGGGAGCAACTCTTGTAAATAAGTAAGAACGTCGGTCCGATCCCTGCTCCGAATATCTTTCATTCACAATGGAGTAACAACCGTTCGGAATCTGTGGAAAACTATGGACACCAAACATTGAGTGTTTCTCTAGAAAACGCACTGCTTACTGGTTGTGATAAGCTCGCCCCAGTCCCTTCATGGCATGTAGCGGGATAGCATTTTGTTTTCTTCAAATTTTCGAAGGTTGTCACCAGCAAAATTGTCAGATGTTGCATTTACGAAAATGCGGCGCCTCGGATGCAGAACACTTATGCATTTCCTACAAGGATCTTCGAATGCATTTAGTTTGACGCATTTTTTGACAGCATGATCTGAAACAGTCCCTGATGAAGGTTTGTTGGTAGATCTGAAATTTGCTGATAGCAAATCTTTACATCATATCGACGGTAAATGTTCATCAATTGTTCTTCATCATATTGATGAAATTTGGCGTCAAAAAGTTCTTCAATTTGAAGATTGTGCGTTTCTTCTACTTTTTCAGCGTCATTCGATTGTTGATCTTTTTTACATCAATCTTGATCATTGGAATATGGAAACAATTAGTGGGATCGATTCAAAATATTCAAGAAGTATTGAAACCAATACATAAGTTTCAGTCGGATGAACCGACTTAATCACACCGTCACCCTAAGTCATTCATTGCCTGAGAGTTCTGTTAAATAAAAAACGCCCATACTCAAAAGTGGCCATATTCAATAGCAGATTGACATTGCGCTAAATATTATTGAATACCCAATTTAGTTAGTTTCCATCCCAATATTTATATGCGAGGTACAAAAATGGACATGGCAAGTTGTTTCCAAAATGTTGATGAGTACCAAATTTTATTAAGATCGGTTGTGATTTATTGAAGATATCGAATCGGCAAATACGCCCAACTTTTGTATGGGAGGTACTAAACTGGGCGTGGCACAATAGTCAGTTATTAATTACACAGTAGCTTTTAGCAAAATATTGCCTAGTACCGAATTTTATTAAGATCGGTTGTAGTTTACGACAGTTATCATGTCGATCAACCGGTCATCCGCCCAACTTCTATATGGGAGGTACCAGACTGGGAGTGGCAACACAGCTCATTTTCTATAGGAGAGTTTTATTTGACTAAATATTGACTAGTACAAACTTTCATAAAGATTGGTTCGGTTTTGCGGGACTTCTCGTGCCGAACACCCAGACGGCCAAACAACTTTTGTATGAGAGGTACTACAATGGGCGTGGCAAAATCGCCCTTGTTATAATCGGTGATTGGCGTTTGATAACGTGAAGCCTTATACCAAATGTCATAAAGGTTGGAAGTGTTTCACGCGATTTATCGCATTGACAACACTGACGAACACGCTGTTTTGTATGGGAGGTATCAGAATGGGCGTGGCAATCTCGCCGATTTCCTCCAGTTAAGTAGACATTTACAGATTATTAACCGGGGTGTGAATTGAAGCTAATCACATCAGCCAGAAGAAAGGTTTGAAGGAAATATGATTTTGTTGTAAATCAGAAGGGGCGTGGCCAAAAAGCCCATTTTCAATCCCAAAGTCAGTATTGACAAATAATAGTCACTGACAAAATTTCGCGGTGATCGTTAAAGATATACGGCAGTTATCGTGTTAACCAGCCAACCAGCCAGCCAGACAGGCAAACGGACATGGCTTAAACATCTTCAAAAGTCTTAAAACGAATTTCGTCAAAAGATACTAAGGGTCTAATATGTCTTCTTCTATGTGTTACATTTTTTAAGTATTAAATAATATATACCCCCATCCCTATGGGTGAGGGTATAAAAATAAAGTGAAAGAGGAAAAAAGTAGTAGAAATAAATACATAAATAATAGAAAATAGTGCAATGAACAGAAAACATTATCCGCACTATGGGCACTTTTTATTTTGTCTTGTACCCTGTTATTGTGGATTTTTTACGATGACAAATAATCGGAAAATTTTAGCTACTCATTAACAAACAACTTACATAAAAGTGATGACCAATTTACACCAAATTGAAAAATTTACTGCAACTTGATGACAAACTTGCATCAAACTGATGAAAAATGTTCATCAACTTGATATAGCATTGTCGTTGAAACAACGTAAACTACTGATGACAGACTGATGAAATTGTCTTCATCAATTCAATGAAATGTGTCGTAGGATGGAAAAAATGGAATTGATTCACCAAATTGAGGAACGAATCGCGTATCTGGTGTTGAGTAGTCCGGTTTTTTACAATGAGTTTGTCGCAAAAAGTAATTTGCTCTCAATGATTCTCTGACATTCAACAAGGCAGTGAAGTTACTCGTAAAATCTGCCTTCGTAAATTTCACATATTTTGTGCCAAAGTGGATAAGAACGCGCTCAATGCCGTATTGGTGTTTGAGAATATTGTTTTTAATTGTGACAATTGTTTGCAAGCCACTTGTGATCTGATAAAAAAAAGTCAGTCTTCTTACTTATGAAGTACAGGGGCTGAAATCAATGATGAAGAAATATATTGCTTCTAATGTAAATTATAATGTAAATATATAAGGGCAATTATAGAAAATTGGATGCTCATCGTAGTTTGCCTCTATCAAACACTGGTTTTGAGAGTATGATGGTGCCCAATGCTAATTCTCATATACGAGAATGTTTCTGCAAATACTCAAGCTACATGCATTGGTGATATGAATTCTGCTGGTGCTCGCGTCGAAGATAATGCGTGTAATGCTTTATCTGGCGGTGCTAATACTGTTCATGGTGGTGTTAGCGATGATGGTGCTGGTATTTACTACATTGAATGCTGTTGTTGATGATGTTGCTGCTCTTAATGATAATGATGACGTTAGTGTTTTTGCTTTCGGTGGCAGCTCTGTTAACCCGCCAATGTTGACGCAAATTTGACTTTGGTTAATGGTTTTCAACTGAAGATTTTTCGAAACGTGTTGCTAATAGTTAATGTTTTTTTTTTTTTATTTATGCACTTTGACAATAAAACAAAAATATATGTGACCTGGTCTACGAAAAGGGAGCTTACGTGCGAAAACTAGTTTTCTGTGAAAAAGCTGTTAAAAGTAAGCAACTAGTTTCGTCAGTTTCTCATTATCTCGTTAATTGTTGTCCGCGCCGGACGTCCAGTAAGTGTTGTTGTTGGTCCAGTAAGTGTTGTTGTTGGTCGGAATATTATTATAGTTCATCGTGTAAGTTGCTGCGTGGAACATTTAAAAAAGTAACACTGAAGAAGTGACGTTTACTGTTTCTGTTGCTTATCGTCTTCGCATTTCGCATGAAATGAAACATGAGTGTTGATGAGGAGTTCAGTGCCGTATACGGACAATATTTCCATGAAAAGGATGATGAAAACTATGGCCCATAATACGTTTTTCTACTGTATAATCATGTCTTTATAGCTTATAATTCAATGTATTTTGTTCATTAGCAATAAATTATATTTTGTCGTATTTTTACTCTTCTTTCTCTACATTTTTAGTACACTTCTAAGCAAGTTAGGATTTTCTGCTTTTCACCACGTTAAAAAGCATCTCATCTTCCATCCGAATCAACCAAAAAGTGAAAATTGATTTTTTGACACCTAAGCCTCCTTTCCGTAGACCAGGTCACATATAATCATTCTAAGTTTCTTTATTTCCATATTAAAATTCACAAATGTTTTTAAATAGAGCATTAAAAATAACAATGTTTTAGCAATACATTTTTTGAAATTAAGAAAAAATAAAAAAATCACATATTCATTAAGGAAAATAATGTTTATTAGTCTTTCGACAATAGGAACTTTTATAAAATGAACAAACATTGGTATCTTTCCAAAATATAATACAAAAGTGTTGCGATTATTTTACTTACATACACGGTGACTCGCGGTCTCACACACCAGGCTAGAACAAAAAAAATAACACGGGCGCATAGGTCAGACGTAGAATACGTTAGCGTATACATCGCCAATCCTTTGTATTAATGTACATACACACACATTTACACGCTGCTCGCAGAAGTAAACAAACGACAGCAAAGATCTGTAAACTTTCAAGCACACACAAGTGTCCACGCTCCCCTCCCTTCATTTTATGTTCCCCACCAAACGAACTAATAACCGACCGATCCAACAAAACGAAATGTACACACACACACATATACACGCTTCTCGATAAATAAACAAAGCACAGCAAAGCCAAAATCATTTGATTTCACAACAACAACAAAAACAACAGCGGCATTTACAAACCAACAACAACAGCGGCATGTAGAAAAAAAGTCTAAAATATCATGCTCTTAAATATTTATTTCCTTAACTACATAAAACTTTTATATATAGACATATAATTTTTTTAATGTAATTCGAAACAAAACATATTACCAAAACTGAGTAACATATAAAAATTGCTAAAATATGTTTTAATATTTAAGTAAAAGTGGGTGAAAGTTGACAAACATTTTCTCAAAATTTTGTGCTCCAGATCAACACCCCTACCTTACCGTATAACGTATTCTACGTTAAAATACAGAAGTTGTGCTCACTAAGCAGCTTCGTCATTAACTGATGGTGGGGGATGTGCAATGCTGCAGCTACTCGAAATCGCAACAAAAAACAATAACGGAGAATAAAGTAATACGAATTTTTTAACACAGCCGGTCTCACAGACCAGTACGTCACCATTGGCGGGTTAAAACTGATTGGAGAAATGTCACACGAAGAAAGAAAAATATTAGTAGGACGTTGTTGTGAGAAAGAAATGGGTACATCTATCGTCGTGTCTACCTCATGTAACTGAAAATGACATTATCTCTTATGTTTGTAAATTTTTTGACATTGATAATAGTCATGTTTTATTCTTTAAATTAGTGAAAATTTGTGAATTTTAAGTTGGGAATTTCTCCCAACTTTTATAATGCTTTATTAAATCCTGATATTTGGACATCGGATGTTAAAATGCTACCATTTTTGGAGTTTCCAATGAAGAAGCCTCAGCAAAAAAAGTGTAAATGATCATTTATTAAAAATGTTTTTTCATAATGTGTCTGGAATGAGAACTAAATCGTCAGAATTTAGGTGTTTTACATCTCAAGAAGATTTTGATGTGTATGTTATTATTTAAACTTGGTTGAACTCTGAATTTTCTGATGAAGAGTATTTTAATTGTAATATATTTATTGTGTACCGTAAGGACAGGGATTTTATTTCTACTGGCTGCAATAGAGGTGGTGGTGTGTTAATTGCTGTGAAAAGACAATAATGTATAATATTGTGCTATTTAATAATAATAATCCTCTTTTGGATCAAATTTGTGTTTTAGTAAAATCACAACAGGGCAATCTTTATATTTGTGCATCATATATCCCGCCAAACAGTTCGGATGATTTATATATGCATTTATATATGATAACATTATGCAGTTTTCCGGCAAAATGAATTATAATGATAGATGTTGCGTTTTAGGAGATTACAATCCCAGTGCTATTGTATGGACTGGAATGCAGGATATGGATTATTTTTTGCCTAATCATGTCAATAAAGCTTTTGAAATGCATTTTATTGATTCCTTATTTAGTATTGATCTTGCTCAAATAAATAATGTATTCAATAAATTAGGAAAAATGATAGATTTGGTTTTGGTTAGTTCGGACTTGAAATGTTCAGTATCTGCATGTAATTTATATTTCTCTCCACCAACTGTTCATCATTCACCTTTGGAGATTGAATTCGAATTCTATAATTTTAAAAAGGTTGCCGATTAGAATTGCCTAGTGATTATAATTCTTGTAATTATAATTCAATCAACTCATTGATTGTTAATATGGATTGGTTGCCTGTTTTAAATAGTGGTATGAGGAATTTTTAAAAATATTCTTAGAATCTTGGTTGAGAATATTAAGTTAATAAGGCCTTATTAATAAGGTATACTAAAGGATTAAAACGATTAAAATATTTAAGGAATAAATATTATAATAAATTCAAGGCTCATAATAATGCAGATGATGAGTGGTTTTATTTTCATTATAGGCGGGAATTCAATTTTTTACATAAATATATTTTGAGGTATAGTGATAGTATAAAAACAAATCCTAAAAGGGTTTGGAGTTTCATTAGGTCAAGGAATAATAATTCGTCTATCCATTCATCAGTGGTGCTTAATGATTCTATTTCAAATACGTTATCTCAATCAATTAATCTATTTAGAGATTTTTTCAGCAGAATTTCTCCAGTAGTCAATTTGTTTTCAATGATGATGATTTTAATAATATTCTGCCATTTTTTAATTTTACTGAATTGCACATTTGTGATGATGATATAGTTTCTGCGATTTCTAAACTTTCAATAGCGTCTAAGTTGGATTTAGATGGTTTGTCTGCATTTCTTCTTAAAAAGTGTTGTACTACAATAATCATTCCTTTAAAAAGTATCTTTAATAAATCGTTACAGTCGGGCTATTTTATTCAGAAATGAAAAACTACGACTGCTGTTCCTGTACATAAAACTGGTCATAAGAATATTGTTTCTAATTACAGGCCAATTTCAAAGTTATCGAATATAGCCAAGATTTTTGAGTATATTATTTTTGATAAATTGTTTTTTCAATTTAAATCTTTATATAGGATGGGTTTGTCTCTGGTAGGTCGACAACGAGCAACCTGGCTGTTTTTGTTCGTTATTGTGTTAACAGTTTTGTAAATGGATTTCAGGTGGATACTATATACACTGATTTATCTAAAGCATTTGATAGAGTTTCGCATAATTTATTACTATTAAAGCAAGTTAACATCGGTATTCCACCCACTCTAATTAGATGGTTCCGTTCGTATTTAACTAATAGGTATGCTTCCGTATTAATAGATGGAGTTTACTCTGAGCCTTATATTCCCGTTTCGGGTGTCCCTCAGGGAAGTATTCTAGGGCCGTTGTTATTTAATATCTTCGTGATACATCTCAGTGTTTCTTACATGTCAGATCTTCTATACGCTGATGACCTTAAAATGTTGCATACCGTGCGTTCAGTTAATGATGCTATACTTGTGCAAGCGGTTTTGGATAGGTTTGTTGCTTGGTCCAGAAGTAATGGTTTACCAATTAATTTATCTAAATGTTTTCAAATGACTTTTCACCGTTGTAAAAATATAATTGTTTCACAATATCAATGTAATAGTAATGGTTTGAGTAATGCATTTGAATATTTAGATTTAGGAGTAATGTTTGACAGGAAGTTAATATTTACGTCTCACCTGGACTATACTGTTCCAAAAGCTTATTCTACTTTGTACTTTATACGTAGAAATACGGCCCAATTTTCAGATCCATATACAAAAACTGTAATATTTTCATAATTTTGTCGGTCAAAGTTAGAATATTGCTGCTTTATTTGGAGTCCTACAGCAGATATTCATATTAATCGTATTGAACGTGTTCAGAAATCATTCTTAAAGTTTGCTTTGATTTCTTTGAATTTTTCTAACCCAATTCCATCGTATAAAAGTAGATGCTTACTTATTTCATTAAATTCTCTGTGTTTAAGGAGAGATATTGTAATTGTGTTATTATACCCTCCACTGTAAGTGATAGAGGGTATATATTAGTTTGTCATTCTGATTGTAACATATAGAAATAAGGCTTTGCGACCCCATAAAGTAAATATATTCTTGATCCTTATAACAACCGGAGTCGATATAGCCATGTCCGCCTGTTCGTCTTTTGAAAACATTCTCACGACTTCAATCGGCGATAACGCGGTTTGGTTTTTGGCCAGAATGTTCCACGTATTCCTGAGCAGTTTGGTATTGAAAATCAGCGAAATTGGTCCATTGGAAAAAATTTTATGATTGGAAACGTAAAAAAACTCATAAAATTTTCACATTAATTTTTGTAGTTTTATACTAAACTACTCCTTTTGCCGTGTGGTGAATTTCCATGTTGAAAATCTTTGTTGTTCTTTATAATAGGTAAGTACTTTAGAATGTTTAGATGTACTTTCATGTGTTCATACATTTATATGAATTTTGTCACACTTACAAGGTCGCTGTGGCCTGATCGGTAAAGGGTTGGGCGTTGGAGTCTGAGGGTTGTTGGTTCAACTCTCGTCCCAGCTTGTTTTTTTTTTTAACAGTTCTTCACAAAATGCTTTTTTATTTTTAAAAAATGCTTTTTGCAGCTTGTTTTTTTTTTTTAACAGTTCTTCAAAAAATGCTTTTTTATTTTACTTGTGAACAAGTAACTTATTTTTAATTTTTTTAAAAAAGTAAATTTTCTTAAAAAAAAGTACATTTGTTAAGTACATTTCAAAGTACATTAAGTACATTAACTACATTTCAAAGCACATTTCTTAAGTACATTTCATTAAGTACATTTCTTAAGTACATTTCTTAAGTACATATCTTAAGTACATTTCTTAAGTACATTTCTTAAGTACATTTCAAAGTACATTAAGTACATTAAGTACATTTCAAAGTACATTTCAAAGTACACTTCAAAGTACATTTTCTTAAGTACATTTTCAATGTGAGCATTTGAGCATTGTGAGCACTGCATTTGTGAGCATTGTGAGCATTTGTGAGCATCCTGCATTTGTGAGTATTTGTGAACAAGTAATTGCATTTGTGATCTATTTTTATTTTTTTTTAAAAATGTACATTTTCTTAAAAAAGGTCCTTTTTAAAATTTAATATTTTGCTGGTTAACACTAAGGTGGAGGGTATCAAAGATTCGGCACAGCCGAATTTAACACTTTTACTTGTTTTTGTATGATATTATCAACCGTTTGAACTATTATCGTTCGTTTCTATTAATGCTCCGATTCGTATTTTACGGCATTATGTTTATTTTTATGTTTGTCTACGTTCTAAGAATTATGCACTTAATGAACCACTGCTAAAAGCCATGAGACTTTATAATAAATATTGCATTTTACTTGATTTTAGTCTTCCTAAATCGAATTTTAGAAATTTGTTGTATACTATAATTAATTAATATTCATTTTTGTATAAGAAACTCAATGAATTTATATAGAAGTATACATATGTAATTTAATATGCTAGTCTGTAACGCTTTTTGTCCATAGACATAATAAATGAACTGAAATGATGAATTCATAAATTTTATGAAGCTTTTTCTTTCAGTGTAGCTATACGGTTTGCCAGGTATTATGAGGATGGATTTTGCAAATACTTTTGATTTTTTTTACCTATATATACCTCTATTCAGGTAAAGAATTAGCTTTCATTACCCAAAATTTGAATTTTGGTAACTCATTGGGACTGACGAATTCAATCACAAGTTGGGTTGGAAAAATATTGTTTAGTTTTTTCTTTGCTTTCCCGTAAGCACCGGATTTATGCGCCTTGGTTGAGTGCTAATACTTCTTCTTTTCTCCCCGTCGGATCACCCTACCCTCTCCTACAAAGTGTCTGACTGATGAAAACCTGGTTAGTATGTAGCTTTCAGTAGCTGCTTCGAATCCTTCATATGCTGACATATGGTTTACGTATTTTCAATTTCAAGCCATGTGTATTCCTTCATCGAATACAAGTTAGGAAATTTCAAATATATTGCAGGTGCTGCCTTTGGTTTTATATTTGCACAATAAAAATAAAACCAACTATACGTTTCAGTTTGGCATAACACACAAAAAGGAAAACTTAATTTGAGACAACTTCTGGCTAGTGATTGCATGCAAATAGTTTTCATTTAACTTAAGAATTGTATGGAGAACCACATGCAATAAATGTTTCGTATGCCATAAAAGTGTCAAAGAAGTTAACAGTATTTAATGTTTGAATCGGGGGGAATGCAGAAGTTACAAGCTATTGCGATTCAAGGATATAAAAACGTAGAAAAGTTTTTTGAAAAAAAAAACGGATTAAAGTACAAATAATAATGATATGTCCTATGCATTTCATGAGAGAGTTTGTTAAGAGCACTCATTTACCAATTGATTAATGTATAATTAAGTTACTTACTAGCCCTGTAAAAATATATATATTAACTCAAAAAATTAGCCGAAAAATTATGTACAGAATTTTTCCAAATCTAGTTAATGTCTTTGTGGCGAACAGTACGGAACCAATCTGCGCTTTTAGGTGTGTTTCAATTCCCATAAGTGCTGGATAAAATGTAAAACAAAGTTAAATTTTCTACCACCCTGAAAACGTTCTTATCCGATTAGTAGGTACCAGTTAGGTTGTAAATACTTCAACATTCTAGTTGCTTTGAGGAAAGCCCTTCCCTTTTCCTTGTGTTTGTTTAAAGCTGCAAGGTACCCCATGGCAAACTATTCCACCAACTTCGTAACCAACTGACATCCGGTAATTGTTCACACTGTGTCAAAGAGAGTTTTGCTTATTTATCGTTCCAACCATTCCACCGCTTTCACATTCCGGCCTATAATTTACAATATGTGTGTTATAAATTGCTCATGACATGGCTTATATACGACTTAGCAAATGAAAATTTTTGTTAGATCCTCTTGCCAAGATAAAATTGTTGTGTGCTTGCACATAATTCCAGGAAAAGGGTATTGCAGGTATTTCTATTGACCCTCTTTCCTCATCCTCACTCACCCGTACAATTCCTTATTTGAAACAATAAACGCCATGGCAGTCCTACTTTTGAAATTTTATCTCAATCTGGAACAGGAAGTTGACTGTGTCAAAGTGTTTTAGTAAGTAATATTTTTAAGGTTTTAGTTTCCTATGGTGGAGTTGAAAAAATACCAGTTAGCATGCAAACGTATGTGGTCTAAGGGAAAATGTTGGAGTTTTTGGTATCGTAGCATAACCATTTTGTAAATGTTAAAAGGTCATGAAGGTTAACTTTGAAAATGTAAATGTCATGCAATACACTGACAAAAATAGAATCTGTATTGATTTGATGACATTATTAAATTAGCTACACTGACTGCGCGAATCCCCTCTTCTGGGTCTCGCCCGACCCAGTGTAAGCATAAATCAAAAGGTGTATGTAGCTTGCATTGTCATTGCATGGGTTTAGACAAACTGAATAAATAGTTCCCCATTACATCTCATGAGGGGTCGGAAGAAACCTTTTTATATGCACTTTCTCATTTTACTCTCACTGATTGGGTAATACGGTTTCACAGCGGTTTCAACGATGTCTGGCGAAGATTTTTCATGGCTAATTAGGGCTAATATTTTACCAAGAAATATTGTTTTCTGTGCACCAAAGATGTGTATTGCCAGTTGTAGTGCTGCGCTGTATTGCCATTTGTAGTGCGATGTCAACATAAACCGGGATTTATTATTTATTTAATGCTAAATTTCCACTATGTGGGAATTTTATATCAACGATCAAATCGACTACATCCTTCCAATTCAAATTCGTCTTCACGAAGACGGGTTGTCTTCATCCATTCTTCTTACATGGCCTCACCAGCGCAATCGCGTTATTTTGATCCACTTAACTATGTCAATATCGGGATATAGCTCATACATCTCATGGTTCATGCATCGCCGATACTCGCCGTTGTGCACTATAGGGCCATACATTTTTCGGAGTATTTTTCTCTCGAAGAATCCTACAGATGTTTCGTATGCTTGCGATAAGACCCCGGATTCTGCGCCATAAAGCAAGACAGGTTGTACGAGAGTCTGGTATAGTTGTTACTCGAGAGAGGGCTTTACATATCTCTGTATGATACAAACACTGACGTTGTTGTCTTTGTTTACGGCAGCCTTAAACACCTCCGCCGGTAATCCATCGGCTCCTGCGGCTTTGTTGTCCTTAAGCCGGAAAATAGCTGTTCCGACCACGTCTTGGTTAGAAAGGGGCAATCGACGTCGTCGTCGAAATTGTGATCGATTGTCTCATCGTCATTGGATATCTCGGTTACCAGTAGCGCGGAGAAATGATCTCTCCATATTCCCAAAATGTTCTGCACATCTGAGATAAGATTTCCATCCTTGTCTTTACAGAAGGGGGCCCTGAACAATGTCCCTACATTCAGTTTTTGGTTTTTTTTTGGTAGAATTTTCAGGCTTCGTTCTTCCTTCTGTATGTCTCAATTTTCTCACTCTAGCACTTTCCCCACTGCCGTTTCTTACGCCTAATGAGACGGTTTACCTCATTTCTTTTCTCCCTACACCGCTCAGTTGCAGCTCGCGTTGCAATTTACTGAAGCATTGCCATACGTGCAGCGCTCTTTTCATCATTTGCAATGCGGCACTCTTCATCGTACCATGGTTTGCTCCGAAGAGGTTTTTCAAACCCAAGTACGGTTATTGCGGCAGTTTTTATAGAGTCGGAAATGGGTTTCTACTGCGCTTCAAGATCGTCGTCGGGAGGGGTGGGTTCTGTGCCACAAAGTTGCAAGAGCTTGCTTGAGTAGGCTACGGCTACCTCTGGTAATTGCAGCTTTCCGATGTCCAGCTTTCTTTGTATCTGGTTTCGTACGATTTTCGCTCTACTCAATCTTGTGCGAACCTTTGCTGTTACCAGGTAGTGACCAGAATCGATATTGGCTCCTCTGATCACTCGTACGTCCATTACACTGGATGAGTGCCTTCCATCAGTTACCACGTGATCAATTTGGTTCTTCGTTCTTTTATCAGGGGATACCCAAGTAGCCTTGTGGATGTCTTTATGCTGGAATCTTGTACCACTAATGACCGTGTTTTATGCCGCGGAAAATGCAATCTGTCGGAACTGTCAGCATGTAGACGGAAATTGCCAATAATTGGACACATTCTCCTTGCCTACTTTAGCATTTAAATCTCCTAGTACAATCTTAATATCATGGCCACGGCAGTGGTCATGGGTTTCCTCTAGGAGCTCATAGAATATGCCTTTGGTATCATCATCTTTCTCTTCTCTCGAGTAATGCATGTGTTCAATGGAGCATGTACGAACATCTAGATGATATCGACTACGCAGATGACATTTGTCTTATGGCTCACAAATATGATGGCATCGAGGCCAAGTTAAACAGTCACTCCGAGAAAGGAAAAAAAAGTTGGACTGAGACTAAATATAATGATGTCAAATCTGATGCGTATTCATACAGAACGGAATACTCCACTAACCGTTGATGGTTCGTTAATTGAAGGCGTGGTTTCAGTGAAATAGTTAGGATGCATGATGACCTCCGCGGCGGAGGTGTTTGGCAAAATTAGGCCCGTAAACTTGCACAATATTTGGCGAAATAAGAGAATTTCGGACATGATAATGTTACGAATATTCCATTGCAGTGTATGTACTGTTGTACGGTTGAAATACTTGAAGCTTGACAAATCTGACAATGAAAAAGGTCCAAACGTTTGTCAATCGGTTTCTGAAACAAATTCTCCATATCTACTGACTCGACATAGCTTCTAATGAAGTACTCTGGCAACGTACTCTGCAACAGTCCTATTGAATTGGATATAAGTAGAAAAAAATTGACTTGGATCGGCTATATACTTAGGCGCCAAACAACAGACATTACTGGAAAGGCACTTGAATGGAACATTACGGGAACGGCACTTGTAGACTGTAATTGCCAATAGGATGTAGACTGAAATCGCCAATAGTAATACAATTTCCCTGACTACTTTAGCATTAAAATCTCCTAGGGCAATCATAATGTCATGGCCAGGGCATCGGTCTAGTCGCTCATAGAATATGTCTTTGGTATCATTATCTTTATCTTCTGTTGGGTCATGCACACAAATTAGGGAAATATAAAACTATATCGCTTTTATGCAGATTTTGGCTATACGTTCCCTCACAGGATTGAACCTAGAGACTAGATGTCGCAGGCTTTTGCCAACTGCAAATCCGCAACCAAATTCATGTTTTTTCTCTATCGCATTTTCTGGATAGCGGTAATGTCAGCCTTATAAATTTCAAGGTTATCTGCCAATTGGATACCTGAACCGGATCTATATAAAGCTCTTACATTCCAAGTGCATACCCGTAAATCGCGGTCCTTTGCGCGGGTCGCCAATAAAGAAGAGGTGTTTAGGATTTGTTTTCGTTTTTGTGTATTCACTACCATTATGAACGGTGGGGAGAGGCAAACACAGCACACCGGGTTGTTGTAGTTTACCTACTGCTAGAATATTTGATTGCAGCCCCCCGTTATGGATCAGACGCTGACCAGGATGCAATATGCCGAACCTGGAACCTCAGTGGTTACCTCCGGGTTTACTAGGGGCCGGTGGCTTTTCAATATCCTAGAAACTTCTTTCGTCCAGAATGTGAACAAGGTGGCCGATGATTATGGAGCAGATATCGAAGATTGCGGCTGGAGAATTAGGTGTGGCAGATAGCCGTTAATTCCTCCACAGCAATTTTTAAGCCCCTATCTTCGGGCATAGTACAGTCATTAGCGTACGAGATGAGTTGGAATCTGGGAGGAGGGATGAGGTACTTAAATTGAAAAATTCCGAGGAGGTATGGCACTCTCAATTCCACGTATGACTGTCGACCCGCTAAGTAATCCACCGTCCATCTCTTTAAGGAATTAAACAGCGATGATTCAAGGATGTCATAAAGTAAAGTGGAATGTGAGCCTGTGTCTAAAGCTTTCGTTCCGTTCGTTTGTATGGTCATACGCTGCTCAGTTCCTCCGCTATCCTAGTGGTCATTCCACAGAGGGCGGTGCTCCTGCTCTCGCGGAAACCATATTGGTGGTCCGCCTGTTGGAAGTGTTCCGTAAACATGGGGAGTAGGAGAATCTTGACGAATGCGGATAGGAGGGTGAATGGACGATAGGAACCTCCCACGTGGGCCTGCATACCAAGTTTGAGAAGCGGGAATATTTTCCCTTGCTTTCAAATATCCAGGATCTGTAGGTAGTCCATTGTGCCAATATGCTTCAGCATTTCCGGGGCCAGTCCATCAGGGCCGACGGCTGTGGAGCTTTCGTAATTCTAATTCGTCTAGCACACTGAAAAATTGGTAAAATGTCCTTCTAGCCTGAGTGCATGGAAAATACGCCGGTGTTTTCTGTCTGCACGACTTGGTGGGTGCTCATCGAATTATCTGCTGAAGGCCGTTGCACATTTTTTGGCTCTACTAGGGGTTTATCCTCCGAAAATTGTGGTGGTCTTCTCTATACGACGGGGATTTATGAGGTTCCTGATAGTGACGCAGTCCCGAGATCCGACTACTCCAGGTGTATCCGCCATTTGTCCCTGCAGTGATCAGTGACCAGCCTGGCAATCTCCTTGTTCAGCGCTTGGATATCCGGGTTTGCTGTATCATTACCTCTGCTCACATCCCTCTCGTCTGCCAGACTCGACGCCACGGTCGGAATTTGAGTCTTACAGCTGACGTGCTCACAGAGTGAAGTATCCATCCGTCTTACCAGCCGGGTCGCCCCACAAGGATATTTGATGTACTACTTCCTTGTGATGCGTTCCATAATCATATGTGGGTTATTCTTGCCCATTTCTGAAGTTCGCCCTTTATGACTTGGAAAGGTTTTATGCTTTACATATACTAAATTCGCTGGCTGTATCTATCCTAGTCACCTTATATGGGCTTTCATATCCCAAGATGCTGTGGAGTTCATATGATCCCTAGCCTGGAGTTCATATGATCCCTAGCCTGCTGTAGGTCTCCTCCTTCCACTCGAGTGGAGTAAGTGATAAAGCAACGATAGTGGATTGATTACCCCCTAACCATCTGTAAATCCAATTTCTGTGTCAACTATTTGACATACTTCGTGGTCGCCTTCACCTCTGCTGAAACATAGTGTTCTTATCAGGAAGGCAAAAGTTAGGTCCTGGGTGAAGTGTCCTATTTCGGTTCTTCCACCCATCCTAGATCCGTCTGAATATCACTGGATTCCTCGAATGTCATGGTCTAAGAACCATTCCGCCAATGGCTCTCTCTCTCTCGGTGGAATATTTGTGTAGCAGTTTATAACAATAATTATAATGGTTTCCCACTATAATGCATGATGCGATTGGGGAGGACTTCTCACAACCAGTGACCTGTGAGCATTCTAGTTTTTACACTCATTGATGGGTACCTACATTTTAATACCAGCTCCGAACGGTATTTTGAGAAGCAGTTTCATGCCTAAATACTCGAAAGCGTCGCCATTACGTCGAAGGAATAGTAAGGTGGCCAGAGCAGGAATCGAACCAACATTCTCATATGTAAGAGCTGTGCACACTAACTATTCCAATAACCCCATTCTCTCTGGAATGCTGTCGATTTTCTGTGCTAATTTTCTTAGCATTACCATTTGTGATCCTCTTGGATACCATCTTATATTGCGTCATTTCCACCTCAATGGGTTTAATGAAATTATAGTGTCCATCGATCTGGGGATGTGGTTCTTAGTGCGCCGCTGATACCCAGACAAATGTTGAACCTTTTGTGGAGATAATAAAAAGAAGCATCTTTCCGCATCTTTTGAACATTCATATATGCCTTTTCACAGAAGTCATTGTAACGTGGATTTCTCAAAGGCTAAGGTAAGCTCAGTGATGTCCATCGTCTTTCGTTGGGATCGACTAAACGTTCCAAAATTTCAACAGAATGGTTTGCCCTTCTCTGGAGTCTCGACTTATATTCTATATTGGTTTTCTATGACACACAAAATTTAATTTAGAGAGTTAACATCAATTGAACCACTCGTTAAGGACACTCTTCTGAGAACTGTTTGACGACAATCTTTTACGAACGGTTGAAAATACCCTGCAGGGAATTATTTTACAACACTTTGGGTCAGGGGTTTATCTGAGAATATTCTTCTGGGAATGGTTTGGAACGGTAGTGCCCTTCTGGGAATTGTTTGACAACACACCTTTATGTTCGGTCTGAGAATACTGTTCTGAGAATGGTTTGGAAGCGTTGAGAATGCCCTTCTGGGAATGGTTTGGAGAACAGTCCTTTGGGTTCGTTCAATCGATTTTAGATAATCGAGAACATGGTGTGTGGCATATGTGATGAATCGGGATTGGATTAGCTGGTAACGGATCAAGACCGGTTCGATTCGCTGTTCAGTATGGGCATCTTATATTTGGATGGTTAATAACAAAAATACGTGAAATAATCATCCGATATGGTGGAATATCCAACGGAAATCGCTATGATGGAATAGTCATCCTAAGCCGCTATGATGGAATAGTCGGCCTAACCACTTTGGTAAATGTATTTAAGTGAAATCTCTACTCTTGGTTCCTCTCAGTACGGAGCCCAGCTCTATGATTTTATAGGGTTGTATGCTTGGAAGCGACTCACTTATGTTGCTGTTCAACCTCAACATTAATTTCACCGGCTGTATTGACGTGAATGAGAATTACAACGAATCACTTTCCATCGTGTGGCCGCCTTTTCCCACTGTCCACTCTGTCGCTGCTGTGTGTATTTATTATACAGTATTTATTATACCGGCATGGGATATAGGGTTATCAATGGCGGAGAGTGAATACAAGATTTACTTAAATTATGTACGGACGAAATATGACGCACAGTGGAGTGGGGCCGATTGGAAAAATCACGGTAATACTATCACAACTTTTGAAGTATTGTTCTGAACATTTTCGGATGTGCTATATATTTGTATAGGCTTTCAGAATACTGCACTCAGAGGCACACAGTTGATGCTACAGGGTGTCAAAGTGGACCACTTCAAAACTCTTGAAAATTTCAAAGCCTCGTACTTCCACACTTATCGGTCGATTATAAAGATTTTTTAGTTTTCAGAATCTATATGAAAGACAAACAAAAAATACGCTAATTGTTGAGAAATATCTATTACCGTTATTAAGATATTCTCTCTAATTATACCCTCACCCATAGGGATGGGGCTATATATCATTTAATACGTAAACAAATATAACACATAGAAGGAGTCATAGTAGACCCTTAGTATCTTTGGACGAAATTTGTTTAATGACTTTTTAAGACGTTTGAGCCATGTCTGTCTCTCTGCCTGTCTGTCTGGCTGGCTGGCTGGTCAACATGATAACTGCCGTAAATATTTATCGATCACAGCAAAATTTTGTCAGTGACTATAATTTGCAAATATTGAGTTTGGGATTGAAAATGGGCGTTTTGGCCACGCCCCTTCTGGTATCTCCCATACAAATCGACCCATTTAGCACATAATCATATTTCTTTCAAAACTTTCTTCTGGTAGATGTGATTAGCTTCAACTCCCACACCGGTTAATAAGCTGTAAATGCCTACTTAACTGGAGGATTTGGGTGATATTCCCATACCCATTCTAATACCTCCCATACAAGACAGGGTGTTCGTCCAGGTTGTGAATCCGATAAATCGCGTAAAACACATACGACCTTACTGAAATTAGGTATAAGGCTTCGCGTTATCAAACGCCAGTCACCGAAACAAGGGTGATTTTGCCACGCCCATTGTGGTAGCTCCCATACAAAAGTTGTTTGGCCGTCTGGTTGTTCGGCACGAGAAATTCCTCAAAACCGAACCAATCTTTTTGAAAGTTTGTACTAGTCAATATTTATTTAAATAAATCTGTCCTATAGAACATGGGACTGTCCTTGGAGGTGGAAAGTTTCTGATAGCCATTCACTTGGGAGTGGCCAGAAATGATTCCTCCATTGGGCAGTCCAAGCAGCTCACTACTTCCACGCAGTATGTCCTGGGCAATGGCTTATCGGAAACATTCGTTAGCTAGCTAAAGTGAGAAGGCGAAACGAATGAGCAACCTGAGTGGTAATGCGATCACTGATACGTCTCAGGATTATTAGGTAACCCTGTCACTGAAGCTCTTCGAAGTAGTGGACATATTCTTCTGTCCTTTGAAGGCGGATGAGCCAACACCCCTGGCCAACGGTGGATCAAAATTGAAGAAACCAAAATCCAGTTTCGACACACTGCATTCTGGTCAGCGTCTGAACCATAATGGGCGGCTGAAACATAATCATCCTGGCAGTAGGTAAAATGCAAACCACGGTGGGCTGGGTTTACCTCCCGCCACCGTTATATCGGCAATGAAAATACACAGAAAATATCATGAACAAAGCAACCCCCCAACTGTTGACGACCCTCGCAAACGTTATAAGGACCATGATTTAAGGATATGTACCTGGAATTTTGGAACGTTATACAGGACTGGTGCCACTTTCCCACTGGCGGATGTCCTCGGAAAATATAAAGCTGACATCACAGCGATCCAGGAAATGCGATGGACAGGGAAAGAAAAACTTCGATATTTACTACAGCTGCCATGAGCGTAAGCACGAATTCGGGTGCAGATTTATGTTAGGCAAGAGATTTATGTTAGGCAAGAGACTGCGGCACCTACTTTCAATCTTCAACCAAGTGAGTGAACGCATAGCCACAATTCGCATCAAAGCGAAATATTTCAACATCTCGTTAATTTGTGTGCACGCACCGACAGAGGATAAAGATGATGCGGTCAAGGGAACATTTTATGAGCGTCTGGACGAAATATACGAACGCTGTCCAGACCACGGCATTAAGATTATTCTAGGCGATTTTAATGCCAAATTAGGAAAGGAAAGTGTCTTTCGACCAACCATCGGCAATCACAGTCTACATGATACCACCTCCGATAATGGAATAAGACTGATAGACTTCGCCGCTGCAAAGAACATGGTAGTTAGTAGCACACGATTCCATCATAAGGACATTCATAAGGCGACCTGGATATCTCCTGATCAACAGACGAAGAACCAGATTGATCACTTGCTAATAGATGGCAGGCACTCTTCTAGTGTAATGGATGTACATGTGATTCGAGGTGCCAATATCGACTCGGATCATTACCTGGTGGACAGAAGCTCTCTCTCGACAGAAGCTCTCTCTCCTGCTATGGCAGAATACCCCCCCTCTGTGGACCCATATGCGCAGTGGGAGCACAGCTCCCATTCTTTGGAAACCTCTGCAAGGACTGAATTGGCTATCGAATTGCAACCATGGCACGACGAAGAATGTCGCATTGCAAGTGACGAAAAAGACACTGCGCGTATGGCAACGAAACAGTCAGTTACAACGCGTGCTGTGAGTGAGCGGTACAAGAGGCTGAGAAGGGAGGAAAACCAACTATTTAGGCGAAAAAAATGGCAGTGGGAGCAGAGAGAGAGTGAAAGAACCGAAATGTGCAGGATGAATGGTGAATCGCGCAATTTTTTCCAGAGGGTAAGAAGATCGATCAACGGGCCTAATAATGGGCTGCCCTCCTACAAGGACGAGAATGGGAATCTGGTGACTGAGAAGCAGTGTGTACTCAAAATGTGGAGAGACCACTTTTCAGTACTACTCCAATCAGATTCTTCCCCTGAAGATCAGGAGGAAATGATAGTGGCAGATAGTATAGATATAGATTGATCCGCCTCTGCAGAATGACGCTGACCAACACCAAATCAGCAGTGAAAGTGGGGAAAGACCTCACTGAACCATTCTCTACCAAGCGAGGACTTAAACAAGGCGACACACTTTCGTGCAATCTCTTCAACATCTTAATGGAGATACTAATGAGAAAGGCTGCAGTAAATACGAACAAGACCATTAACACAAAAAGCCATATGTTGCTGCCGTATACTGACGACATAGGCATCATTGGGCGAAATTTGCGAGAGGTTACTGCAGTATCTTCAAGAATCGGAAAGGAATCAGCGAAGGTGCTGTTAATGAGGGCAAGACAACATTTATGGTGTCAACGACTAGAGAAACCTCTCGACTTGGTCCGCACTTGAACGTTAACAACCGATTTAATTTTGAAGTGGTAGATGAATTTGTCTACCTTGGATCCGCCGTGAACAAGGACAACAACGTCAGCCTGGAGATAGATACTAGAATTGTGCTTGCAAATAGATGTTATTTTGGGCTCAGCAAGCACTTTAGGAACAAAGCCCTCTCTCAACGGACAAAAGTCCAGCTATATCAGACTCTCATTTTACCTGTCTTGACATATGGCTCTGAAACTTGGGTCATATCGCAAGCGGATGAAAAACACCTGGGAGTTTCCGAGAGAAAAATATATGGTCCTGTAGGGAAAACGGCGAGTGCCGACGTCGCTGGAACGCAGAGCTATATAATCTCTATTCTGACGTGGACATAGCTAGACGAATCAAAGTGTGCAAATTGCTTTGGCTAGGCCATGTTATCAGAATGGATGAAGATGAGCCAGCGCGAAAGGTTTTTGATAACGTACCCGATGGAAGCAGGAAAAGAGGATGACCAAGACTCCGCTGGAAAGAGCAGGCAGAAGAATCCCTCCGTATCCTTGGTGTTACCAACTGGCGAGAAAAGGCGAAGGATAGAGCCAGTTGGAAGAATATGTTGGAATTTGTTTAATTTGTTTGTTTAAGTAATATGTGTAAGACGTCTGACCTCATGAGGTTGTAATATAGTCAATAAAAGTAAGTAAGTAAAGTCCTATAGAAAATGAGCTGTTTTGACACGCCCATTCTGGTACCTCCCATACAAAAGTTGGGCGGATGACCGGTTGCTCAACACGATAACTCTCGTAAACTACAACCGATCTTAATATAAGGCAATATTCTACTAAAAACTACTATTTAGTTAATAACTTACTATTTTGCCAGGCCCAGTTTCGTACCTCCCATACAAAAGTTGGGCGTATTTGTGGTTTGCCGACTCAATATCTCCAATAAATCATAACCGATCTTAATAAAGTTAGGTACTGATCAAAATTTTGGCAACAACTTGCCATGCCCTTTTTTGTACCTCGCATATAAATATTGGGAGGGAGATTAATTATCTTGGGTATTCAATAATATTTAGCGCAATGTCAATCTGCTATTGAATATGGTCACTTTTAAGTATGGGCGTTTTTTAACAGAACTCCCACGCAATGGATGACTTACGGTGAGGGTATGATTAAGTCGGTTCACCCGAGTAAAACTCATGTACTGGTTTTCTCAGGATTGGCATTGGGCAAATAATTCGTCGGCAAAGTCTTTTGTGACAGTCTGATGGGGTCGGTAACCAAAGTGAGTTATGAAAAATGCTTTAGGTTTGTAATTCTGCGTTGTTACATACACTCCAGTTCACTTATTTAAAGGCACTAAAAATTCCATATTCAGCAGCTTGTATCTTTTGCAATTTGTAACCGATTGTAGAAATTTTAAAATGTAAATGGAAGCTAGATATCTTGAGATATAAAAAAATCATGGCAATAGTGGTTTCTTAACTAAAGGACTTTTTTGAGCAATTTATATAAAAAGTTCAAAAATTTGCTTTTTTTTGGTTTACTTGAATTAAGGCACTTTAACTAGTTTTAATGAAAAACAGTTTTTCTTGTTTTTTAATTTATTTTACTTTATTTGAGAACTACTAGTAATGGATACAACCCCCTTTGTTTTTAATAACTTCAAATATATGGGTTTTCATTGAGAGATAGATAGAATTTCTGTAGTCCAACGAAATTTGATTCCAAGCATCCGTAATGGCCTGGATTAGTGACAGCTTGTCATCAAATTGTATACCTCCTTCATGGACCTTATGCGGTACATGGGATATTTTCGATAATTTTTAGATCTGGCGAATAGGGTGGCCAGTCAAGAATATTACATTTTTGGGTTGCAACTCTAGCATAGTTGTTGCATTATTCTGTTGCAATATCCTAGATATGGGACCAAATAGTTCACTGAACTTCGGAAAAGCCGATTCCAATAACGTTTTATGGCTTGCATCAGTCATTTTTTCACTTCGAAATTCAAGTTCGATGGTGCCATTGTACGTAATAGCACCCCACACCATAACGCCGCCCTCTCGATTGTGATGTCGGTTCAAAAAACGCTTTTCTTTGCGCAGATCATGGAAGTAATAGTTGTAGCCATCAGGGCCATCCAAATTAAACTTCTTCTCATCCGTAAATACAACGGTTCTCCCGTCATTTACATGACCTCTTGGCTGCACATCCCATACCCTGTAGTCTCTTGCGAATTGAAACCCTTTTTCCTTACGAGGAGCATTAAGTGGCAGCTTTTTTTGTAATTTCAGGTATTTAAGATACTGACAGCTCTTAATTACTCTACGTACTGATGATTTGCTCGCTTCCACTCCACCTTGATCTCTTACTTTTGACAGGGATAGAATTAGAAGCAATTCTGATGATTTTTATTTTCTCATACGTAGATAAAGACAATGAAACCGTTCATTTAAATTTTTTTCCATACCCCTCGGGGTCCTTGATGTAATTGGCTACAACTTTTGGGCTCCATCCAATTTTGTTTAGCTATTGCGCGGTTAGAATATCCTTCAGATCGGTAAATATCGATTTTAGTTTTTTCCGATAGATTTAAAATTTTTTGTTTTGCCATTTTGACTTGTAAAATGATTGACATGTACTAAATTGTAATAAACAAACGCTCCCTACAAAAAATCATCGCTTTGTTTTAAAAATAATAAAAAATAAAAAATGGTTTCCCACTACATCCCATGAAGGGACCGGGGAGAACTTCTCACAATCACTGAGTTGTCCGCTTTCCAGTTTTCACTCACCGTCGGTGGTGCTATGGTTAGTGTGCGCGGCTCTTGTACATGAGATCCTGGGTTCGAACCCTGCTCTGACCACCTTCAAAAAAAAGAATATTTCTTGCTGCGGCGGTCACCTCGCATAGTCACGGCGACACTGTCGAAAAAACTATATGAAAATGCTTCACAAAATACCGTTCGGAATCGGTGTAAAACTGTAGGTCCCAATAAAAAAAATAATAAAGTGCCTTTATTCAGGTGAACCAAAAAAAAAACACATTTTTTGATTTTTTTATAAATTGCACAAAAAAAGTTCTTTAGTCAAGAAACCACTATTGTCATGATTTATTTTATATCTCAAGATGTCTAGCTTCCATTTCCATATCAAAATTCTGCAATCGGTCACAAATTGCAAAAGATACAGAGGCTGCTCAATACGGAATTTTTAGTGCCTTTAAATAAGTGAACCGGAGTGTAAATCAGTTGTGTAAAAACCGAAAAAACCGATTTGAAATAACCGGTGAAACCGGTACGGTTAACCGGCGGAAATTCCGTTAATCGGTTTCGGTTTTGAATACACTAATTGCTGTCAAACAAATAACAAATAAATACTCGTATGTGGTTTGCAGTCGAATACTCTAAAAAAATTTACCAACGCTTCTTGAATTTTCACTTATAGCTCATTCAGATTGCCAAAGACAGACAAGCGTTTTCAATTTAAATCGCGCACGGAAACCTTGACCGTTCACATTGCACTTTTTGACGTTTACGTAGTTTTCCAAATTTTGGATAATAAAAGGAAAGTTCACGCGAAATTTCTAAATTGAAAATAAAAACCTTTTTAATAGGCAATAAAATTTAAAAAATAAATTGGGACATCGATACAGTTTATTCACCGCGAACCTAAAAAAAATAATAATTTTACAAAAAAGCTAACTTCAGACTTATTATTATAGTTTACTGATCGGGAGTCGATTGGTATGGAACATGAAACATGTGCGGTAAAAGAATATCTATTTTTTGCACATTCTATTGACCCTTTCTTAGTATGTATGACCTTTCCCACATTCCCTGGCGGGCTGTCGATATTATCCATTCACAGCGATAGAATTGCGGTTGCCTGAACTGATGTCAATTTTTTTTTGCTTATTTCTTCTTTTTCCTAAACACGAAAAACATTTAATAGTTCCATATTGTTTCATTAAAATGTTCAAAAATTAATTATATTTTCAATGAAAACATTTTTCAATGCAAACAAATAGTCGTCAGTTCTTCTTCTTTCACTAGTGAAAAAATCACCAGGAACACGCTCTGAACGCGTTTTCAATTTGTATGGCAAATCCTTTACTTATAGCGACTTTTTGACCGAAACCACATTAAACTTGTTTTCGGTGTCAGTGTGAATGAGCTTTTATTCTCAAATGCATAGAGACCTAAATATTTTGAATTATAAAGGTGGGAAAAGCCGAACAAATCGTGTCATATAAATGTCGTTTGGAACCACTCCTTGACTATTTGGCGTTTCATCTCATACCAAGTCTATAACCATTTTCTAGTTTTCTAAGATTTTCCCATTTAATTTATTACTCGAATTCATTATAACTGAATGGCAAACTTTTCCTAGGAATTAACCCGAAAAAAGCAAAGGCACAATACGAATGATAATGCCCCGATGATTTCTACAGAAAATGTATAATATGAATTGATCACTGGATCATTTACATTAATTATAGATTGAGTTAAAACAGCGCATTCTGTTTAATATTTAAATTTAAATAGATTGCATTAATAACATAGATTGCAGTAGATTGCAATAACAAAAATCATACGCTATTAAATAAATCAAGATGCGTTTGATAAAAGGTGTTCCGTGCGTTGTCTGAACTTCACTCGAGACCAATGAAAAACCCAGGATAACTACATATCCAATTATTTATCTCATAATTATAAACTACATAGTCAATATCAACGCTGTATTTCTCGTGTCGTTGTATAAATCATTCTCATCTCCTCTCTCCTCGTATATTATCATTTATTTTTAAGTTAAAAGTGTAACTTTTGCGCGTTTTACACTCGTACTTGTTGCTGATTGTAATAAAAATTGATTTATATCCAAAGTTTTCTATAAATTATTAAAAAGATACATAAATAATGTTGTATGTTTTTTTTTAATTAACAATTTCTGATGGTCGTTTAACGCTCGTAAAAACGTCCATGAGCGCCAACATAATGATTAATGGTTCAGTAATAATTTATTTCATAAATGTACTCGTTAGATGGGGTGAAAAATGGACCAAGGTAAGTGCTTTTTCTTGTTGATAATTAAATGCCTCGATATACATATATAGTAGTTTTGCGGTGTATTATGTAGGGCAGTGCAACAAATTCAGTCGGAATTTTTCACGAAGTTCAAAACGGATGTCAATCTTTGCTCAATGGTTATGTGAAATATATCGTATCCGACTATTGTACATGAAAACAGGAGGTGATTCCAACAAGAGACTGGCTCTCAATCCAGTGGTCTATATTCTCCACTCGTAATTCTGGCATCATATTGTACGAGGGATTTAAAAAAAAAACGACCCCATATGGCCAAGGAAAACTTATTTTTCATCAAGATAATGCACGGGTGCACACGTGTGTAATCTCAGTGGTAAAATTCCATGAATTAGGCTACGAATTGGTACCTAATCCGCCATATTCTCCGGACTTAGCCCCCAGTGACTATTTCCTATTTCCAAACCTAAAGAAATGGCTCGGTGGAAAGAGATTTTTAACGAGGAAATTATTGATCAAACAAATGCCTATTTGATGAACCTCGAAAAATCCTATTTTTTGGAAGGGATACAAATATTAGCGAAACGTTGGACTAAGTGGAGATTATGTTGAAAAATACTTTTTTATTTTTGCAAAAAAAAAAGTGTTTCATTCAAAAAGTCACGGACTTATTGACCTGCCCTCGTACAACAGCAACTCGAACTCGATGAACTGACCTAATATCTCGGCGTCATCGAAAGAACGTAAAGAGAAGGAAGTCGACTCTTATATTGCTCTGTGCTACAACAAAAATGTTACCACATAGTGCGAAAAGTGGTTTGAACTTGCATATTTCATATTGTTATAAATTTTCTTTTGGCAACCCTAAACTAAATGAAAAACGTACATAAAAATTATGTATTTGTGCATTGTTCTGATGTAAAAGTTCAACCATTTCCAACCTACAGTTCAACCTTATCTTCAGTGTAGAACTAGAACGCGTACATCAACTTGTTGTGAGAAGCTCTCCCTAATCCCTTCACGGGATGTTAGAGGAAACCACTTTTTTTAAGCATCAGTTTTATGCGAACTTGTTGCCAGATTAATGCATCTTATGCATTGCATTGATTTAAAGTGTGGGTTAGTAAAATGTGAAGTAAAGTTTACGAAATTATTTGATAAATTTTATGAAAATTATGCGTTATTTGCATGAAAGCTTGTAGTCAAGTTGATGATATTTTACATTCAATTGATATAATACATTTGATTGAATTAACACATTGATACGTTAATTATATTCAAACCATTGTTCGTTCCAACGGATTAATTACTCTAACTCAAATTCCAGGATGCCTCTGCCACACTCCTTCGATTTAAATTCATTAGGGGTGAGCATTGAGGACACTTCCAGCCTGTTCCTCGATCTCAAGCAAAAGCGTTCGATCTAGTTTTAGTCGAAAGAAATTTGAATTGGTTTTCATATTCTTGCCATTTCAAGTCGAATAAAACATAAAATTGTTCACAAATAGCCTGTACAAATTCTGGTATCTCAATTTCGAATGTGGTGTCGTTTGGGAACAAATATAGAGTCAGTAGAACGAATATAGGGTATAGGGTTTTGGAAATTTGAGAGCAGTTCATGGATATTTTTTATTCAGTCAGTGCCATACGGGTATAAATAAAAGTTAAACATTTCGTAGAATACTCGTTTATAGATCTGAACACAAAACAAATACAGCTGTGTTTGTTGCACTGTCAAAGCTCTCTCGAGAGCAAGAGAATAAAAGCGGGACAGCGAGAGAGTCTATCTTGCAAGTGTGGATCTGTATTTTTGCATTATTCTCTCAGTCAGCGATGTGTTTATCTTGGCTGATGTGTTTCGTTCTAGTTTCATGTATTCAGCCGTCAATGCTTCATCGGACTGAGGATATCAAAAGCGCTTGATCAGTGAAAAAATAATAAACGAATGCTCGGACGCTTAAATGGTTTGTGAGGTTACTTTGGTTTTTGTGTATGTGTTTCGTATATATGTATGAGTGCTACCAAAGTTAAAAACGATTTTGAGGAAAGAAACTGGAAAGGGCAACAACGTGAAGGCCTTTGTCTGTCCGAGCCTTTACTGAGAAAATCGGCACGACGGACCATTTGTGAAATAATCGCTTGTCTTGCATGTACCAGATTTGTATATAAATATATTCTTTGTGTACCAACGCATAGTGATAACTAACGCATAGCTGATATTTCCTTTCAGTCGCACACCCCCTGGAATCCCCATGGGAGGTTCCCATACAAACATTTCAAAAAATCACCATTTTTGGCACTTTACATGAAAAAATCAGCGAAATGGAGTTTATTTTTCTCTTTAGATATTTATTTAGTCAGAACATATACATATATGTAAATAAAAAAATGAATTTAACTTAGTAACAGAAAAGAAACTACAAAAAATTATTGTTTGAAGTCTTTTTGCTTTCAAGTCTGGGCAATTTCGCACGACTCTCTAATGTCGTCGCCATAACAGCCTCTACATGAATGTAAACAATTTGCTCGAGGATGTGTACAAAATTCTTTCGAAAAACCGTTGATGACTTTTTTATGATTCTCAGAATTAAAAAAAAAAAATTAATAAACAAAAGCTTAGTTAATTTTTATTATTTCGGTAGGAAACTAATAACACGGCAAACCAATAACATAGCAATATAAACACTGGCCCACACGGTGGAATTATACGATGATTCGAATTGTTGTTAAAAAGACCATTGCATTGGTTCGTTTGCCTTCTACACTTCAACGAACTTCCGTTTCGGCATTTATTTGAAGCTTTGGATAAATCAACCAGCACTGGACCAAGATCAGCAACCGGAAACTGAGCCGTTAAATCGAAACTTATGAAACTCTTCCGGTAAGTTACTGCTATCACTCATTATAATTGTCAAACGTTTTTAATTATTTTATTATTATATATTTTCAGGCTTTCAGAAAATTGAGGCTTTCGATTCGAAGTACTTATACGACATGGCCCATGCAATTTCTAGCGCCGTGGTTTCTGTGGACTTGGCTAACATCAAACCAGGAAACATTGTACATTCTCGCTGGCTCACCAAGCCCTCTAGATTATTACGTTATATGTGACAACGGAAAAACCAAATGAAAATTTAAGAATTCTGGTTGAATTTATAATTAAATCTCATGTGCCAATGTACGTCAATATCAAGTATTACAGCTCTGTCGTGTACGGTAGTGCATTATTTTCCAAGTACATTAGTTTACGCAGAATTGTCGTTTACGTAGAATTGTCAATCAAGTAATTGCAGATAATTCATATTATCCGCGTTCGGAAAATATCTTGTTATCAATGTTGTTTGGTGATAGCAAAGAAAAGCGCGACTATGCTATCAAGAAAATTCTACGATATAAACTTTAATTGCACAAGTTACACGGAAATGATCAATTTGAATGATATAAATAACGTATTTGAACCACCATTCACGCGAAGCGTTTCGTACGATACACTGAAACAATAGTCGTGTTTTGGTTTCAAGCAAGCGACAATCGCTTGCTAAGTTGCAAAGAAAACGGCAATTTAGCGATAAGTAATTTTATTCAAAAATATGAATAAGGGTTTAAAACGCTAAAAGATGTCAGAAAAAAATGTTGTTAAACTTAGCGAAAACAATTCTCGTCGCTAAGTTCTCGCTAAGTCTTCGCTAAGTGCTTCACACAAAACAAGCGAATATATAAACAAGCGGTGTAACCAAAACACGCTTAATATTTAAATCAAGATGATCCACCGTTTAATGATCCAAAAATTCCATCACACATACAAGGAACGGAACGACACGACACGTTCAATTGGTAGCTAGCGTTTCCAAACGAGTTATACCGGAAAATGTAGAGGCTGTTATGCCGACGACATTAGAGAGCCGTGCGAAATTGCCCAGACTTGAAAGCAAAAAAGACTTCAAACAACAATTTTTTTTTAGTTTCTTTACTCTTACTAAGATAAATTCATTTTTTCATAAATAAATTTCTAAAAAGAGAAAAATACACTCCAAAAAAAAATAACATAGCCATTTTCCAATTTGTACCCAGTTTTATGCAGCATCTTATTTCTCCCCCCAGCTTGTCGTTGAATTTTCGCTGTCTTTGCCCAGGTCAGCGAAAATATCTTCGAGGTATTCGTCCATTGCTTCAAATTTGCAAAACGCACAAAACAATTGACAACTTGTTTATTTTTAGAGGTTGTCAAACATTTGTTCAGCTATTAATACCGATATTAGTTTCGTTTAAATAAATATATATATAGAAATAATTTAAATGTGTATGGGTGAATAGGTGTTATCAATAAATAATATGAATAATATAATAATCGGACGGCGAAATCGAAGTTTTGCCACACCTGATGTGTACCCAAAGTTTGTCAAAACAAAACAAAAGTATGAACATAAAGTGTCAACGCGTCAACTACGGGTTAAATTTTATGTTTCGGGATTAGAGAACAAAAACACATATTAATCATCGAAAATCACTTTATTGTTTTTAAAAATATTCCCCATGAAGACTTATACACTTTTGCATGCGTT
Organism: Phaonia tiefii; assembly: GCA_963931995.1. Taxonomy (NCBI): domain Eukaryota; kingdom Metazoa; phylum Arthropoda; class Insecta; order Diptera; family Muscidae; genus Phaonia; species Phaonia tiefii. Next base: position 100,034,861 of record OZ008369.1, on the reverse strand, counting down.
TGAACCAATTGTCGAAACACTTTGGCCACTCTGATTGAGGTATCTCCAAAACATGCATTCTGAATGCAGCAACCGCTTCTTCAGCTGTCGAAAAACGTTGACTTCTCAGTTTGTTTTTTACGTACGGGAATAAAAAGAAGTCATTCGGTGCCAAGTCAGGACTATAGGGCGGATGACCCATCAAATCGATGTTTTGGGTGCTCAAAAATGCAGTTGTTTCACCCGATGTGTGAGAGCTCGCATTGTCGTGATGAAGAGTGATCCGTCTTCGGCGGTTGGTTTTTATGATTTCTTGGAAGACAACTGGCAAATAAATGGTTGTGTACCACTCAGAATTCACTGTTCTGCGTTGTTCTAGTGGTAAGCTTGCGACATGTCCGGTTTTTCCGAAAAAAAGGGCGACCATTTGCTTGGAAGTGCTTCGGGTGCGAACAACTTTTGTTGGGGTTGTCTCATCTTGAAACACCCATACAGTTGACTGCTGTTTTCTTTCGGGCTCATACGCTTAAATCCAGGATTCATCACCTGTCACGATGTCATAGATGTGTTTCGAAGCACCACGATCGTATTTTTGGAGCATTTCTTTCGACCAATCGACACGAGCCTTTTTTTGCGCGATTGACAAATTGTGTGGGTTCCAACGCGAACAAATTTTTTTGACAGTCAAATGTTTATGTTTATGCCTAAGGTTGCCTCAATCTCACGATAGGTCACATGACGATCTTGCAAAATCAGTTCGCGCACAACATCCATGGTTTTCGGAACAACAGCTGGTTTTGGATGACCTTCACGAAATTCGTCTTGGAGTGAACTACGACCACGATTGAATTCACCATACCATCGATAAACATTGGTCATTGATGGCGTTTCATCGCCAAAAATTTAATTAAGTTCATCCATGCACTGGTACTGAGTTAATCCACGTCGAAAGTTGGAAAAAATAATCGCACGAAAATGTTCACGATTTAATTCCATTTTTGGGTCGAGATGAATCTTTTAAGCTACTGTAAACAACACAAATAGCGCTCGTATGTCAAAACGTTCTGAGTACGCATAACCTGCAGCTGTGCAAGAAAATACCTAAGTTAATGATTACAAAGTTCAAAATGTCACCAGCCTATTAAAAAAATATATAAAACTGTACAACAGCTGACTAATCCGTGGAGCAAATGCATATTCAATGTTTAGCCCTCTTAAATTTAAACTGACCAACCATAAACCAGTTGTAAAATTAATTTGCAATATTACTGTGATATTTAAATGTATTAAAACATTACACACACCTTAAGACAATTCCAAGATTGTATGTATCAAGTCAATAAATAAATCAGAAAATCTATATGCAATAAATTACAAGTGGTAAATTCGACATCTTAGGGATGTTACAATGCCCATCTCTTTACAATACAAATTCTCGGCAATCTCAATAATTCCACTTTGAGATTGGGTTTGTGTTTACACTACCACATGGGTTTAGTGGCGTTGTGTACGTGTGTTTCTCTACCTTACCTCCCAGATGTCATATCAATTTAAAACCATAACTATGTTGCTGCAATCAATTATTGACACAAAATCACACGACCGACATTCATGGCAAATTGACAGTGAAATCCCAAACATGCAAATGCTTGCGACACAATTCAAAGATTTAATTTCAGATATAAAATTGCAAATTCGGCACCTATTGTTCGCATAACTGACAATGCAAATGAAAATGCGCCCGACATTCAGTTGGCGCGTCTGTGATTACTGACTCAAATGTGCGTGAATGGGAATGTACATGTTGTGTGTCTCCTCACATGGAGAAATGTTAATTGAAATCATGAAATGAAACTAAGGTTCGCATACATTAGGCTGCCCATTATATTACTTATAGTTACAGTTTCAAATTACCCTCAAGTGTTTGTATGTATCAAGACTTCAGCAATTCCTGCAACTTCCCTGGCAACAACTTGAAAGTGTAGCGCATCATAATCAACTTAAAATTCAGTTCATTAACACGCAATCAATAGTAAAAATAGGCAACTTTATCAAATTTACAATTACATGTGTCCATCGCTTGTTAATCATTTTATGATATTTGTTTTTACTGTAGGAACTTCGATATGCCGGAAAGAAGTAACACCCTAATATTTGCATTCATTTCCGTATACACAAGCGAATTATCCTGTCAATAATTTTTAAATGAAACCTATTGAATACATTTATTATAATCAGCAAAAACTAGTTAGATTCCCACAAAACCCCCGCCAATGGCCGTGGTGATTCACTGACAATGGAAGAGGATACAAGTTGAGAAATGTGTTTGCCTGTATGGCGGCCATAATAATCAAATTGAATTAAAGGCTTTTGTTACTTAATGTTAAATGGATTTTGTTAATTTGAATGTAATATTATATTTTAAAACGCAATATTTATGCATTTGACATATGTATTGTCGTTAGGTCAATGCCCTTGCCTTGAGGCCAATAATCTTGCCGAGTAGTGAATAGCCTTAATATGTGGTCAAAAACCTATTGAAAGTGTAGTACTGAACCGGTGTAAAACTGTGGGTCCTAATCAGTGAGTGTAAATGCAAATCTTACTGGTTGTGAGATGCTCTGCCCAACCCTTTCATGGGAAGCCTTTTTTGATGATGTCAATGAATATACCTAAAAACTATAAATTACATACGTGTTGTCCTACTCCATTGTTGCTGTTATTATGTTTGCTATTGTGTCCTGGGTCCTGAAAACTGTTTCCTGTATAGTAAAGTCCTGTAAATTTTTGTTGTATCATATTTTTTGCTGTTTGTTCCGGTTCAACTTTTGCTGTATTATATTTTTTGCTGTTGGTTCCCGTTTTTCATGCTATCTCATATCACCGATTATTGTACTTGTACCCTGTCTCCTATTTCCATTCCCGTTCCTGTTACTGCGTGTTTCAAGTTCCGCGTTTCTCAGTTCCTGTTTCCCTTCACTGCTTTTAATCTTCGTTGCTGTCTTTACCAGTTTATTGTTCTTCCATTTCCTGCATTCCCCATAATTTTTCTACATTTAATTTTATTTCAAACTTATATAGAACTTTTAACAAATTTCTTTCGCCGTTTTTTTCTTAAGTTCTTTCCGCACACTGTGCCATTTTTAAATTTATTTTTTTGTTTACATACTTTTGTATATTTCTTTTTAATGCCTTATAAAATTTTTCTTTAAAATTAACTTAGATACTTCATTTCATTTATAACTGTATTCATTTCTACGTTTTGATTTTAATAATTATGTTTTCATTTCATTTGTTCTAATTTTATTGTTATTATTTTTGTCTTCAGATTTGATCGGTTTAGTTTGTATTGAATTTATTCTTTAAGCTTAAATATTGTTTACTAATATTCCTTCAGCTGTTCGTTTTATTTTATCGATCTTTAAAAGTTTAAGTTTTTCAATCATAATCCGGTTCAAGATCATTTTCTCCATTAAAAATAATTTTTAATTGAGAAAGTTTATAAAAGAAGAAATGAAATTGATTACTTCGGTGGATGGTTGGGAATATATGTAGTTATTTCGATGTCCACCAAGGCATCTCATATTTCAATTCAATTCAATTCAATTCAATTCAAATTATTGTCCCTAAAATTCATTTTACAAAAAGTCTCTTAAACATAACTTAAATCTATCCTACATTTAATAATATTTACAGGACTATATACTTCACACTAACTTAAGTTGTAGCAACTACATACAAAACAATCGTGACGAAAAAACTAAACAATCTACTGCCCACTAGAGGCTTCCCCAAAAATGGACTACGAAAAAGGGGAAGGCATCTCATATTATATCATCACATATTATAGGGATAAGCAATTCTCAAATTAACGAGAATTGTTTCAACAACACCTACTAGTGCGACAACATCCAAAACAATACTCTACCGAAATCATCAATATTCACAACTTCTTGTCCTATGTACGATTTCATTGAAAGCCAATGCATAGGATGTTGTTGTTTCAAAATAGAAACAACAATTGCCATGAGATTGGCGTTACAGTTCTTTTTAAAGTTAACTAATATTAACTATTAACTGTTAACTAATATTCACAACAAAATTTTTAAAATTGTAATTTCCAAACTTTATTTTTAAGTATTAATTGTGTTAAAAATTTAATACTTATGAGCAAATCTACGGTATAGTACGATTCCATGACCCTCAGGCTTTTAACCACTTGAAGAGCAATATATAATATTTCTGAAAGTGTCATAAATTCTACGCCAAATCCTGGAGAAGACACACGAAAAACAAATCGACACCTATCATCTATTTATCGATTATAAAGCAGCCTTCGATAGTCCGATACGGGAGAAACTCTATGAAGCAATGTCTGAGCTTGGTATTCCTGCAAAACTCATACGCCTTTGCAGGATGACCTTGACTAACACCAAATCCGCAGTGAAAGTTGGTAAGGATCTTAACGAACCTTTCGAAACTAAGCGAGGCCTCAGGCAAGGCGACACCCTATCGTGCGATCTCTTTAACATCTTAATGGAGATCATTATGAGAAAAGCTGCAGTCAATATGAATAAAACCATCAGCAGCAAAAGTCACATGCTGCTCGCGTATGCTGATGATATAGATATCATTGGGCGCACAATTAGAGAAGTTACTGCGGTTTTTTCGAGAATTGAGAAGGAGTCAGCAAAAGTGGGTCTGACGGTGAATGAGGGCAAGACAAAGTTAATGGTTTCAACGAACAGGGCCTCCACGCGATTACACCAAAGCGTGAATGTTGATAACCGTTATAACTTCGAGGTAGTGGACGAATTTATATACCTCGGATCTGCCGTGAACAAAAACAACAACGTCAGCCTTGAGATCAAGCGGCGAATTGTGCTTGCGAATAGATGTTATTTTGGGCTAAGCAAGCACTTTAGAGATAAAGCCCTCTCTCGAGTAACAAAAGTCCAGCTGTACCAGACTCTCATTCAACCTGTCTTGCTTTATGGCGCAGAATCCTGGGTCCTATCGCAAGCAGACGAAACATCTGTAGGAGTCTTCGAGAGAAAAATACTCCGAAAAATGTATGGCCCTATAGTGCACAACGGCGAGTATCGGCGACGCATGAATCATGAGCTGTATGAGCTTTATCCTGACATTGATATAGTTAAGCGGATCAAGATAACGCGATTGCGCTGGCTAGGCCATGTCAGTAGAATGGATGAAGATGAACCAGCGCGAAGGGTTTTCGAAACCGAACTCGAAGGAAGACGAAAAATAGGAAGACCAAGACTCCGCTGGAGGGATCAGGTTGACGAATCCCTGCGTACACTTAGTATTGCCAACTGGAGAGATAAAGCAAAAGATCGAACTGGTTGGCGAAATATGTTATCTTCGTTTTGTAAGGTCCCTGACCCCCCGGGGTTGTCCGAGACCGGATAAGTAAATAAGTAAGTCATAATTTTCAAAACGACGAGTTTAACCTCGCCAACATCCTAAAGTTTTATAATTATGCTGTTAATGTGGTCTACTGAGCTAAGGTCTACCCTAATTTACCCTAATTTTGCTCGTAACTTTCGAAAGTTGTTCAACTCTTTTGGCTATAACTTTTTCAGCACAAAAGGAAATCGTTCTAATCCTTTTGTGGATGGTAGTAATGATGTTGCAAATCTTCTATATGTTGAAAAAAGCATGTGCCATCAGTGAGGAATAAATGGTAGCTCTTCAAAATCTGTCACTCTGTTTTTGCATAAAACGAAAATTAAGAGGATTTTCGTTTTTGCGCTTTCAGCCTCAACGTAATTGCAAATTTTTTTATATTGGATTATAAACGACAAACATACTAACACAAGGCGACCCAACAATTTAGTGTGCCTTCAGCAACAAAGAAATTATGACAGTACAAACATCATCAGGTTCATGCGTGCAGACCATGAAATTTCATATTTTTTGAAGAGCACATCCGCAGTTTGAGAAATAACTAGTGACAACCCTGTGTGATCGGTAAATATGAGGGGGCCTTTTCGGAAATGCATCACTGCTCTGCAACTGATGCGCAGCACGTTCGTAAATGCAACATCTAACAACTATGCAGGTGTTTTGAGACCGTAATTGCAAACAAAATGCGCAACAAATAAGCATCTGCAACAGTTGTTGCATTTCCGAATAGGCCCAAGCATCAGCAACAGTTGTTGCATTTCCGAATAGGCCTAGTACCTACTAATATTGTGTGTAAGTGCTAAATAGATCGAATTATTATTTTGGTGCCGAGAGCCATTTTAGGTTAAATTTTGTTGATTTTCATAGGTTTTTCAAGCTTAACTTGCAATAGAACCAAAAGGGATAATCCGATCGTTTTTTGATAATTTTTCAAAAATTTTTTTATTTTTTGATAATTTTTTTTATAGAACAAATTTATAGAACAATCTTTAACATTTTCTAATATTTTTTTTCGGAATATGTACAGAATTAACATTTAAAAAGCCATAATCACATCACTTGTGCAAAGAAACATAAATTTGAAAATTTTGTATAATAAATATGTACATTAGACTGACTCACAAAAAAAGTGTTTTTGTTCCACCCCCAGAAATGTACCTTGACTGGTTATTTGATGATTCCCAAAATATTTCGCGTCTGGGATTAAAACCCCGTGAGCTGGACCGTTTTTAAAAAAAGGTTTTTTTTGAGTTTTTCAAAGATTTTTGATAGTTAACTAAAGATAATATGTGCAATATTAGTATCATAGGAAAGCATTTTTAAAGACGCATCCAACGGTATGAAAAACATGCCAACAAATGTTCTGCCAAGGCCTTTTTTCAAAGATATTCTGCAAAAAAACTCAAAAAAAGCCTTTTTTTAAAAACGGTCCAGCTCACGGGGTTTTAATCCTAGACGCGAAATATTTTGCGAATCATAAAAAAACAAGTCAAGGAACATTTCAGGGGGTGGAACAAAAACACTTTTTTTGGCCCCATACAAAATGAGTCGGTTTAATGTACATACATTCTTTGCTTCGTCTCTGTGCTTTACCTTTTAAAACAGCGACAACCTACATCAACAATCAACAATCAATCTTAAAATATCTTTTGATCTTAAATCAGGGTCAAAGTCTGTAAAAATAACTTAAAAACTACAAATTAAGATAATTCTTATCTTTAGCCTAAATTTCCTCCAAAAACCAGATGTGTTGGACAAACATGTAACCCAAATTCGGACTTAGAATGGAAAGGTTTTTCGAAAACGTGTGTTTGCATCCCCCGAAAGTTAAAAATTTTGAAAATTTTACATTCTAAAAATTCTGGGGTTTTTCGCTTATAACTTTTTCAGCACTTGAAAAAAATGATGCACGCGAGCACATTATTTATTTTTAATGTATTTTTAACAAGTTGACGCTAAAATAAAACGTGTGCCACTAATTTGAAATTTTTCATTTTTCAAAATTGAAATCGTACTATTTAGTAGATTTTCCCTTATATATTTCTAAATACATTGGGGATAATTTTCCACGGATCAATGAACTTGTCCTGGGGTCTAGGTTCAATTACAAACCAGGATGTTCATGAGTTTGACCTGAGAATACTTACCATAAATATGGGTCAACAGTAATGCCTTCTGTATAATGACCTTGCCTAGAGAACAATAATCCTAAATATAAGTTTATAATTACATCCAGGTTACAAGGCCCTATCCCAAAAGTTCACTGACCTTTACCATGATTTAATTAATGACCTTGTCCAGGGTTTGCAGAATATGACAATAAATGCTCGTAACCAATGGCAGTACGCAGTTGTACACGTTGGTGTTAAAATCACAGTATTTTGGTACTTTTCCCTGTTCGCGGTACCCGTTGTTTGATCATGTACCCGTTACCCGAAAGTTCAAACATAATGCTGCTTTCCAATTTAATTTCCAATGTGTTTCGTGCATTTTTAAACAAAAGCTTTTAAATTGATTCTTTTAGCGCACTTCGTTATTATCGCATATAAAATATATCGACGCGTCAGAATTTGTGACAGTATGGAATTTTTGGCGACACTATCGTGTATTTAGCCATGGAAAAAGCTTCTCAAAATAGGAACCGGTGTAAAACTCTAGGCCCCAATTAGTGAGTATAAAAACTAGAAAGCGAACATCTCACTCCCTTCATGGAATGTTATGGGGCACCATGTAATGGGACACCATTTTTTTCAGAATTTGTCTCAGAATACAGAAACAGTTCAAGGCCCACTTGGTTGTTTGGGTGAAATTAAAATTTAATTCGAATATCTTATTAACACCCACATGGCAGTCATTGTTCCTAAAATCTTACAAGATTATTATACGATTTTTAGTTATGGAATAAAAAAATTAATAAATAAATAGTTTCCCATTACATCCCATGAAGGGATTGGGCAGTGATTCTCATAACCTGTAACAGTGTCAATATTTTCTGCACTGCGCACATTCCTTCGATGTATTGGTGTTATTATTATTTGGTAACGCTGTTGAAGCGTGAATCTATTTACAATGATTTTCTAGAGTATACTGATCATAAATGTCAAAAAGTTAGCGTGGTTTGAAAAAAAAAACACCCGTTAGATTTAAACTCTCTGAATGGGCCCTACAGTTTAACTGCGGTTCCGAAGCTTTATCATGGCTTAAATTAGATAGTGTCGTCGTTACTAAACGAGGTGACCACCGTCGATATAAATTTAAGATGGTCAGAACAGGGATCGAACCCACTATCTCATGTACAAGAGCCGCGCACACACCGACGGCCACAACGGAATTCAAATGTTTTAACAAAATTCTGAAATTGAAAATGGTCGACTCAATAAATATAGCGGTCGACTCAATTTGACCTCAAAATTCAAATAGGTGTGCAAACTTAATCTTCAAACTGTCGAATTCAAAATATGGCGCCCGCAATCATGGGAAATGCCTTATATCAAAATATTTTAAAAGTAACGTGTGCGGATTGAAACATAAACCCATTTTAGTGATCTGGTTAATATATTTAGGATCACCCTTCAATCTTTTACAATTACACAGGCCATCAAATTGTTCAACACTGAAAACAGAGAATACTTTTCCGAACCTGACCTACCCATCACATCAGAGTTTGGAGTTATATTACCCTAAAGTAAAATAGCCCCATGTTTGTCGGTATTTATTTATTATGAAAGTCCTAATTGTTGCCATCAAAATTCACTTTTAACCTATCCAAAGGCAAAGAAATATAGCAAACATCGAATTATTTGCATCAATTGCAAAATACCATACCAATAAATTGCAACGGACAACTTCTCAAAGAAGAAATAAGTTATTGGAAAGGTTAACCCTGTATTTTGAAGGCAACTGGTGCGACATAATTTTGCGAATGAAGTGTAATGCACGATACTCGTATTATAACTTGCGGAGTATAATGAAACCTCTTTAGGTTAAGATATCTCTGAAAATCTGAGGTCCAATTCAGTTCTAGCGCACCTAAAACCTTTAGAAAATATAGTCTAGGGTCAGGTTCCTGACATTTTCAAATTTTGTCAATCTGTGTTGTAATCCTTATAAAACATTCTTCTCAAATTCTGTGAAACTTTTTCGTAAATTTCTTATGTAATATAAAAAACTGTCATAGTTTTGAATTTAGTTGTTTTTAGATCCTCGTCATATTTAAAGTTGTAATTTCCTTTTAAGGCTAAGAGATCATATTTCATAGTTTTGATTTGTTTGGATGTCAGAATTATATTTCGCCCAATTGTATACCCATGAATTCTCATTGTATTTAGGGATTTCATTACATATAACATGACGAATCCTACATTATCACCATTTAGCACAATCGCACATGAATTCCTGTGGATTGGTTTGAAATGTCTACGGTGTTTATCAGGGATCATAAAAATGCATTCTATAGAATCCAGTAAAATCTATAAAATTAATTCATAAAATCTACGAATTCATTTTATAGGTGCAACGAATAAATGTCATACATGTAATTTCACTAAATCTCAGAAAGGTTTCACAAACATTGTGAACAAATTTTATAGATTTAGTTTTATAGAACCGATTAAAATGTTTCATAGGTCTTACGTATAAATTTCGCAGACTCCACGTCAAAGATTCTATGGAAATATTCTTCATTACATGAACTAAAAACTTTAATTTTTGGTATCTCGTGATTGGTAGCGAGCAATATTTTTCGAGCAATCGTATACTAAATAATTCTCGCAGTGTTTTGGGTTTTTATTATATAAAGGGTGTTTTGTTGCATAACCTTACAAAAGGGTTAGCTGTCAAACGAACTCTCATACTGCGCTCAGTTTTCGACTCTTATGATCAGTTTACTTTTGCAAATCATCATGAACAGTTTGAACGACTTTGGCGAAATTATCCAAATTTACTTTGAAAATCCGTCATCGATTCGAGCAACTTATGGACTTATATATTTTTATGGCGACCATAATCGCCCATCTGAGCAAGCCATCCGTCCAACTGTGGATACATTTCATCGTCGAAGGAATGTCCGTACTGACGAGAATATCGCCGCTTTTAACGAAAGTGTGGAAAAAGATCCAAATTTATAGGTTCGTTGTCGGTCGCAGGAATTGGGGTCCTCTCCATTCACTACATGGAAAATTTTGAGCACAGATCTTGGCCTACACCCGTATAAGATCCAGGTGGTTCAGGCATTTTAGAAACGATGCCATCTTATGCGTCGTTATTTCGCCAATTGGGCTCTAGACCAGTTGGAAGCTGACCCGCTGTTTATTTATTTATTTATTTATTGATTAATTAGTTCCTGTACACAAGACATAAGACTTATATTGCAGCACAGGCATTTAAAACGCAAATTACGACTAGTGTAAAATAAGACAGAAAAAACATAAAGACATAACTGTAACAAAAATTATAAGTCGTAATATATAAAAGAGAAAAAAAAAAAAAAACTTTGTTTGTTTTAAAACATAAATATAATAACAATTAGCATAGAAACATGTAACATAATCAAATTTTAGAAAAATAATCATTATTAAAACAAACACAAAAGAAAATTAATTCCGTTATAATTACGTAGAAAAGGAAAATAGTCAAAAAAAAGCACATAAATCATTAATCACCATCAAAGGAGTTTCAACAAAAATTATAAACCAAAAAAACAAAAACTTAAGAATACAGATCAGTAATAATATTTCTAAAGTGCAGTACATTATTTATTAGCTGTATATTATTTGGGAGCGTGTTCCAGAGACGGATTCCATTTATGAAGAACTGCCATTCTGAAGTGTGAGTCTTATATTTGAATGAATTAAGTTTCCTTCCTCTACATGAACGGGAGAAAGTAATACGTCTATAGAGGTGTAGTGGCTGTTTTGTGTTGATGATTTTGTGTAAAAAAACCAATACCCTTATATTAAGCAAATTGTCAAAACTTATATCATAGAGCTGATGAGAAAAGGACGAAATGTGGTCGTATCTCTTTAAACCGTAAACATAGCGTATAACGTTATTGAAAGTGACGTTAAGTTTTCTTCTACTTTGCGAATCACAGCTAGCAAACAGTTCGCTACCATACAATAAAACAGGCATAATATACGTTTTGGCTAGTAAATTTCTAATTCCAATGGGGGTACAATGTTGTGTTTGCCATAGATTTCTGAGCATTGAGAAAGTGCGTCCACATATGGTGTTAATATGATCCGACCATGTTAAGCTGGAGTTAAAAATAATTCCTAAGTTTTTCGCAGTTTTAACGATTTTGATTTTCTGATTATTAAGCATAATTTGTGGAGTTTGTGTGGGCAATATTGAACGTTTTCCAATAATCAAACATTTAGATTTTCCGGGATTTATGGCAAGACCATTTCCCGATGCCCAGCGATTTACTCTGTTAAGATTTTGGCTCAGGGTTCTAATACATTGATCAATATGTTCCGGCTCGCAGCTTAAGTAAAGCTGAATATCGTCCGCGTACATACGTACGCTACATTCACAGATATAAGTTGGCAGATCATTTGCATACATAGAGAAAAGTAAGGGTCCAATGATTGAGCCTTGTGGAACACCTCGATTTATTGATAGCATTGACGATTTTGACTTCCCTACGTCGACATATTGGTACCTATTTGTCAAGTAAGATTCAATTAAACGTGTTGCAGTACTGCAGAAATTAAACTGTTGTTTTAATTTAGTGCACAAAATCGAGTGATCTACCGTATCAAAGGCCTTGGAGTGGTCTAATAGTACTAAAAAAGTAAGTCTGCTCTCATCAAGGTCTTTTCTGATATCCTCTGCAACGTCAATTAGAGCAGTAATGCAACTCTGTCCTTTACGAAAACCTGATTGACGGTCGGTAGGTAGAGATCTGGAGTCCAAGTAGTCGAATATCTGATTATGTAAAATACGTTCAAATGCTTTTGAAAGAAATGTCAGAATTGAAATAGGCCTGTAGTCAGAGATAGATTTTGGTATAGGTAAGATTCTAGCTTTCTTCCAGTTGCTGGGGAAATGACTAGTATAGAGTATCTTATTGAATATACACGTTACAATTGGCAGAAGTTTCGGCAATAACATTTTAAAAAATTTAGGATGCATGTAATCTATTCCAACAGCATTAGATGTGATCGACAAACAGGACGCTAACACAACAGATTGACTGACACCAGCAAAAGAAAAAGTTTCAGTGGCAGTACACTGCTGTTCTTTATAAAATTCTACATCTGTCCTAGTCAAGGGTATGTTCAAAAAACTTTCGTTAATCTTATTAGCATCTACATCAATAGGAACGTTTTTGAAACTTTTCCCAATACCAATTTCCTGAATAATTTGCCATTTTTTCTTAGACCCCACAGCAGTAGTGAATTTATCGGCATAATACTTTGATTTTGCACTCTTAATAAGTTTGTTCGCAAGTTTTCTTAATCTTCGGTAAATTTCATGAAACTCAACGATTTTAAATCTCTTCCATCGAGTAAAAGCAATGTTACGTTGCATGATGGCCTTTTTAATTTCATCAGAAAACCAAGGACGTCTACCGTGTCGTACAATTTTGGTTTTGAGAGGTACTGTCAGATTGAATAAGTACTCCAAATTTTTCTCAAGAAAAGATACCTGTTCATCAACTGACATCATCGAGTATATTAAACCCCAATCAATTCTAGAATACTCTTCTTCCAAGAGCTGTAGATCAATATTTTTAAAATCTCTAAAAGTAATACACTCTTCAGTAATGGATAACTTGAAGTCATATGTTGTGAAAATGAGGTCATGTTTTGAAAAGCAAGAAGCAGTAAGTTGGTCATATATTAGGACTTTTGAAGTATCAGAAACTAAAAACAGGTCAAGTAGGGTATTTCGGGTAGAAGAAAAATGCGTTGGTGAGATGGAATTAACAGGAGAGAGGCCGAGGGGTATTAATTTGTCGATTAAGTTGGATTCAATTAGTATGTTAGAGTTGAAATCGCCTGCGATTAGGATGTCGTTATACATAATGGAGTATGATTCTATATTGGAAACAAATAAATCTAAACTAATGTTCCGATTTGGTCTATAGACTGCGCCCACAAGTAGCTTACCGTTGCTACTTTTAATTTCGACAAGAACATATTCAACATGGTCGGGAGCAGCTGACGTTGAAACAGTATGAAAAACTATTCCCCTCTTAATGTAAATTGCTACTCCTCCGCCATGACCAATTCTATCGACTCTCACCACACTATACCCATCCACTGAAATTATACTATCATCTATATCGGAGTTAAACCATGTTTCGGAGACACATATAATATCAACGCCAGAGTTTTCAAATATGTACCGAAATTCGTCGATTTTGTTCACCAGACTTTGAGCATTTATGTGGCAGATCTTCAAGCCTTCTTTTTGACTGCATAATACTCTAATCATATTAGCTGTTCCGTCTTTGGTGGCTTCCCTCAAGCTATTTAAGGTAGCCATAATTGTAAATTTTATATTTGATAACATAAATAAAGCACTTTAGAAATTTGAGAAATAAACTATATAGTATTGAAACTAGTAAGATGTCTGTTTTAAGAAAAATAGGATTAATTGTTCCGAAATTATGAAAAATAGTGATAAAAATGATTATAAAAGATTTATCTTTACAGAGTAATATATTATTAAATAATAAAGTCATATCAGTTTTCCTGTTCGATGAAAGTCTGCTGATGGTTGTCAAAAGAATGGGTCCCAATACAATCAGGAAATAACAAATCCAAACAGGATAGTTGGTCAAATTCATCAATGCGATGTGCTTTATCATCAGGGTGTTTCTTGATGTATACTGAGCCTCGTATGGTGAAAGCACTATGTAGTTTCTTCTGACGCTTCAAACGAACGGCGGCTTGTAGAATCTGGTAGTTGGTCTGCGTAAGATTCTCGTTAACAAAAAATTGACTGATGGAATCAAAACCGATATGTCGAAGGCAGAAATGAAAGTTTTTATCATTCTTTTTGAAACGCGATAGGGTTTTTAGAAAGAAATTTTTGTCGTGTGGAGACCAAATACGAACAATTATGACCGCGTCCTGTGAGTTATTATTCCGCTTATTATTTTGGTTATTCAATCTAAAAATGGATTCAATAGCAGGAACTGTTGTGTTAATGGCTTTACAAATCTTTTGGAAAATAGTGTACAAGTTTTCATTATCAGTGTACGGAACTCCGTTTACGCGTAAATCACGTGCAACAATGTTATTTTCATTTATTCTTATTTTTAGTTTTAAGTTTTATCGCACAATTCTGTTCTGCGATGAGGCTCATTTTAAGTTTAACGGGTTTTTTAATAAACAAAATTGTCACATATGTAGTGAGTATAACCCACAATTGACCCTAAGGACCCCATTACATACAGAAAATTCACCGTTTGCTGCGGTTTACATGCTGGTAGCATCATCAGACACTATTTCTTCAAAAATAAAGCCGGAGCTAGCGTTATGGTCAAAGAACATCGTTACCGCACAATGATCAAAACTTTTTTGGTTTCAAACTATAGGTGCCATTGATCCGGGCGAGATGTGGTTTCAACAGGATGGCGTTACGTGCCTTACGGCGACCGGAACCATCGATATATTGAAATCAGAATTTGGCGATAATTTGACTTCGAGAAATGGACCTGTCAATTGGCCTTCAAGGTTGTGCGATTTGACACCACTCAATTATTTCCGGTGGTGCTACGTGAACTCACTGATGTATGCTGATAAACCAGCAGCAATTGATATCTTGGATCGTGACATACGACCCGCACTGCTCGAAAAAGTGACTTCGTCATGAGCAGCCCAAAATCATTTTCAAGTATTAATCTGTATTGATCTTTAGAATAAACGAATTGTTTGATTCAACTGTGACTGTTTGTGTTATTTTTACAATTTCAATTTCTATCACGCATAAATACAGCACCCGTTACATATAACCTTATTGATTCTCTATTAGCACCATTGAAAACAATCGCCGATGAGAGTCTGTGGCTAGATATGAAATAGCTATACTGTTTGTCATAGAAGATGTATTCTACAGAGTCTATGAAACTGTTTCATAGAAGATATCAACAAAAATTATATATTCAGTTTCATAGGATGTATGAAAAATTTCACACATATATATTATTAACAATTGCATTGATTTGTTTTCCCAGAACCTATAAAAATATTCGTTATGTCGAAAGATGTTGTTTCATAAATGTTTTGTTACTTTGGCTGAAAATTAAATAAGAAGTTTATAGAATCTATGAAGGATTTCATAAAATTTATGACTTAAATGTTCAATGACCTTCCCCAGATTTTGTAGGTTTCAATGCCCTTGCCTAGTACACTTACATTAACCAGCGAATATATAGGTTGGAACAACTCATGGAACAATGACCTCGACTAGGAGTCACTGCCAGGGGAAAATAATTTTGCCGAGCAGTTACCGACTGCGCAAAGAAGTCAAGAAGACAATGCTACTTATCAGTGGTCAAGGACCCTGACTTGAGTTTAATAATCTAACCTAGGGTTCAATTATATTTCCTAGTGACGACTGAGTTTGTCCAGGGACAACATTGTTGTCAACGAGGTGTGAATGATCATCATTGATGTCAACGAGGTGTTCATGATGACAAAAAATAGGATTATCAGTAAAATTTGCATAGCCACATCACACAAGTACTCCCAGCAAGACCACAAAAATCTTTCTTGAAATTATCTTTAAGGCATACTTGGACTTTACGAAAACCTTTTGATTGGACATACTGGTACTCTGGGCAAAGTTATCGCCACTTTTCCCCAATCTCTGACCTAGGTCATTAAACATGCCTAAAGTCAGTGAACTTTGGGCAGTATTGTCGAAACCGGGATGTTATCATTGACCTACAGGTAAGATTATTAACCTCTATGCAAAGTCAATAAGGCAAGGATATAGCTATTCATCTGGTATGTCCTCTCTGGTTAGTCATTGAACGTAGCGCATATTATGGACTCCTGGCCAAGATCAGTAGAAAATTCATTGCATATCAGTTAAATTTCGATTAAGATAATTAATCAATTAGATTACATTTTGAACAGAATTGTATTGATTATAAAGGGTATCTCAGTAAGAACGCACTTATTCATTTTCAAATAGAAAAACGTATTTGTTGAGATAGTTCTGATCAGAGGCCGGTTTCAATCGCGATCGAGTATGTTCGATTATCCTTTGTTCATTTTCAATCATTGCAACTCAATCGAACACAAAATAAATAATCACGAACATTCATGTATGATTTTGGCTTATGATCGTAAAGCGGGTGTTTGACTTGAGCCTATGTGAAAACAATCATTCATTGTTGCTGCGCAAAAGTGTTTAATCCATATAAATCACAATCAATGAGCGAGTGTGCATGAAAACTACAGGCTCGAAACCGATCTCTGGTTCTGATGTCTTTATTGGATTGTAAAGACGACATGTTCCGATTAAGTATGAAATGGAATATCTGCCAAATAGTCCCCATGGCTCTGACGACAGGCCATTACTCGTTTCATTAAACTTTCTATGACTATTTCACAGTGATGTGGCTATATCTCACAGATGACGCGTTGGATCTTGGAATTGAGCTCAGGAATTGCTTCTGATTTATTCGCATAAATTCGAGAATTCACAAAACTCTAAAGAAATAAATCGCACGGCGTTAAATCGCATGATCCTGGTAGCCAGTTGACATCAGAATTTCTTGAAATAATTTTTTCTGGAAATCGTTGCTGCAATAGATCGATTGTTTCAAGCGCGCTGTTGCAGATGGCCCCGTCTTGCTGAAACCACATGTCGTCCTGATCCATGCCGTCCAGTTGAGGCCACAAGAACTCCGTTATCACGTTGCTGTGATGAATGCCGTTCACAGTCACTGCAATTTCGGCCTCATCTTCAACAAAGAAAGGCCCACTCTCGCCGCCTGACCAAAATCCGTTGCTCGTTGTGGGTGCACTTGTTTCTCATGGATTGCATGGAATTTTTTATGGAAACCATTCAGATGGAAATGCGCATCATCGGAGAAGATGATATTTTTTGAAAAATTTTGATTGACTTCACTTTGCTTCATTACCCATTCAACGAATTGCCAGCGCTTTCCAAGGTCTGCTGGTTTGAGCTCTTGAGTAAGCTGCATTTTGTACCCATGAAGGTGGAGATCTTTTGTCAAAATTCGCTGCGTAGTGCTTCGTGAAAGTTACAGTTGTTGAGAACGATGCCGATTTGATGATTTCGGCCACACTCTCGTTTACAGCAGCAATGTTTTCAATAGATCGACCCATTCGTTGACGCACAGCAGACTTACTGTCCACAACTGACCCAGTTTCTTCAAATTTGTTGCCCACACTTCGAATGATTGACACATTAGGTGCACTTTCTCGTCTGAATATTCTTCGAAGTTTGCGAGTGGTCTCAGCATAACTCTTCAAAATTTTGTAAAAAGTTCTCAAGTTTTCACAATTACTTATAACGCTTTCTTCTTTCGTACAGCGCTCCATTTTTAATAATCCGACTAAGAACACACACCTCGCGGAATAAAAATAAAGGCAACGCCAATTATTGTTGTTTTCCAAAAGTTGTGGGGAATTTTTAAGTTTCTTTGTTATATATTAGTCCTTTCAAAATTAAATACTTTTCAGCAAAAATACTTTGAATATGACTTCTTCAAGGTGAATCAACAAAAATAAACTAATTAAAAAAATAAATTGTTTCCCATTACATCCCATGAAGGGACCGGGGAGAACTTCTCACAATCACTGAGCTGTGCGCTTTCCAGTTTTCACTCACTGATTGGGACCTACAGTTTTACACCGATTCCGAACGGTATTTTGAGAAGCTTTTTCATGGCTATATACTCGATAGTGTCGCCGTCACTATGCGAGGTGACCGCCGCCGAAAGAAATTTTAGGTGGTCAGAGCAGGGTTCGAACCCAGGATCTCATGTACAAGAGCCGCGCACACTACCCATTGCGCCACCGACGCCCAAATAAACTAATTACTAATGCGAAATATTTATAAATGCAAAAGGTTTGTTTAAATATTCTAAAAAGTTTTGTAAGACATTTGATCTCCATTATCGCTGATAATTTCTACTAAGCATCTTGGTATTGAGTTTATCAACGAATGCATATGAGCAGGATCAGTTGTCTTCCATTATCTGGCATTGCTACTCTTCAACCCTTGACATTCTTCAACTGACGTCCTGGGTGGTAAACTTTGGTAGGTAAAATAGACCAGAGGTTCTCGATCGGATAGACATCAGAACTAAGTGCATGCCAGTCGAGAGTTTGTATTATTTCTGGGCTCCAGAAACTTTGGAGTTTCTTAGACCGATGTACTGTTGCGTTGTCCTGCTGGGTGATACATTCTGGGACACAAATTTCCTCTCCAAAATTAACAAAGACGACATCCAATAGTTGAACATAATACTCGGAGTCGATTTTTGTGGAAACGAAACATATTGGAGTGGTTCCTCTATAACTCATACCTACCCAAACCATAAGGGAGCCACAGCCAAAATTTTGCCGCTGACACATAATTTTAGAAAAAATTCTGGGACGCCAATATTTGTCAGAGCCATCAGGTATTTTCAAATTAATTTTTTTTCCATCGGAAAATATCAGCCCTCATCCAGAAATATGTATATTTCAGCA
The DNA here is from genome assembly GCA_963931995.1 of Phaonia tiefii. Classification (NCBI taxonomy): domain Eukaryota; kingdom Metazoa; phylum Arthropoda; class Insecta; order Diptera; family Muscidae; genus Phaonia; species Phaonia tiefii. Next base: position 100,015,767 of record OZ008369.1, on the reverse strand, counting down.
AATTTAAATCTGGCTAATTCGTGTCTTGACATGAGATCAAGTTTTGCATACTTTTTCTCAAATGACAGTTTCAAGTCGTGTTTCATTATTTGTTGAACACGGCGCAACACTGTTCCCAAGCTCAATTCAGCAAAGTTTCTTTTAACAGTATCTCTCTTTTGGTGTTGCCAGTGATCAGTGGTGTCCTTCCTGGTCGTTTTGTGATTCCATATTGGCCACCCTATTTTATAAAATTATGTCATTGACAATCTTTTCAATCGCCTCGAAATTTCCCGATTGGACAGCCATTCACCATAATAATCTTAAATTTTTCCTTTTTCTTCTTTGCTTACGTACTTTCCTCCAGGTATTCTTTATAAATTATTTTGTTTTAATTTGATCTACGTTAATTTTAAAACAATAAAACAACAACCAAATAAAACTCACTTCTCTTTAAATTCCTATTTACAACTGTTCGAATTCGGGTTCTTTCCATGTTGCCTTTATATATATTTCGCACCAGAAACAGAAAAAACAACGTCACTTTTCATTTAACTTGTAAAAAAGATTGAATGGCTATATTCTCTGACATAATATACCTAATGACACATATATATGCATTAAAATTCAACATCTAAAACCGAGATAGTACCGAGAGAAAATACATTGCCTTTATAATTATTTCGCTGGGTGCATGTGACAGCAGTCAAGTTTCAGAGTTGCCGCTGACAAAAAAAAGTACACTACATTTAAAACCTCCAACATTACTGAGACACCCTTTATAATTCTCTATTAAACAATTTCTGATTAATAATTGATTACGATTGCAAATGATCTACAAGTGAAGAGGATTAATTGAATTTACGGCTATATAATCGAAAGCTATCAAAAAATATTTCGACTACTTTCAAAGATTGCTTAAATTCATTTTGAATATTTTCACCATTTTTGCATTTACACCAACGTAATCTTTGAAAGTAGTCGGATTATTTTTTGATTACTTTTGGTTATTTTAGCGTAATCTCAATTAATCCTGATTATTTTTAGATTATTTGTAACCGTAATCAATTTGTGAGAATCTCTCCCCCAATTCCTTCATGGGATGTAATGGGAAACCATTTGTTTATTTTATTATTAATAAGTAATCGTATGAAACTGAATGTTATCGCAATTTAATCATTACTTCACCTTTAAAAGTAATTTAATCATATTACTAATTATTACGATCATTACTTAACGGCTATGGTTCATTGATTACTAATTAATGCCATTAACAACTCTCCAAGTTCAGAAACGCCTCGGCAATATTATTAGCCCTAAGGCAGGCGGTTTTGCTTAATGTCAAGACCTTTTGTCTGATGCATTAATATTCCCAGTGAAATCTAGCAACAAATTCAAGTTATGCTATTCGATTTAACATTTTGTAACGAAAGCCTTTAATGAATTTGCAATTATGGCCAACACAATGGCACTCACATTTATCATCCTGGTAGTATTTGCATATGGTAAACAACCATATACACATGAATTGTTCGATAGTGTTTGTAGGCTGACATTGAGCAATATCTGTATGTAATGTGCCACATCCTCGAGTAAGTTAATCTTTTTTATTTTACGATTTCCGAAAACAAACAAATATAAAAATTTAATACCACTTCCACTGGAAACATTAATATTTTTTGTATCGCCGGTAAATGCTGTAGATTTCATTAAAATTTGATTACCTTTTGATAGAATTATAAGCCTTTAATACTGATATCTTTCAAAACTATTCCCAAACGTCAAATCCACTAAGTACAATTAAATTGTTTAAATATTTTATTGTTGCAACATTTCGTATCATTTCCACAATCACCGCAACAAAAAACGTACATATTCATACAAATTATAATACAAATGGTCGTAATTCCATCAACACTTTATATCCGATTTCATCCATATGCTGGTCAGCTACACTCGAATATTCATACATGCGCTTTTAAGTGAACCTGGCCAAAGAGTATAATAAAACGATTGGCAAGAGTGGCAAAATCACTCCGATGAAATCATTAACTACTCCTTCAGCCATCAACTCACAGAGTAATGTATTGAAAGAGTGTACATAAATGTTTCATTTCCACCATATTCCTGTTGAATGTCACTCAGGGAGGTTCAAATAAGCATCTAATCGACCACCTAGTTGGAAATAAGCGTGTAGACTAAAATTGCTTAATATCGCCTATATCTGGGGGTTTCGATGACACAGCTGATCGACATCCTAGTTGGAAATTTGATGCAGGATATAATTTCAAAAAGAATGAGCGATAGGCGAATTGAAAAAACTGACTTTAAATTGGATGTTAGTTGTACTTATGACTTTTAAATTACCTTTATTTGCAATAAATTAATTTTTATTCAAAGAACACAACAATTTGCTTTAGTTTTGTTTTACGTCCAAAATCTGGCGGAAAACTTGGAATAAAAAACCGTATCAAAACTGTCGTTAGCCCAGTGACTTTCGACGAGAATGTGGTGGAAATGAAACACACTACAACACTCTTTATATCTTTCCCTATGGCCAAGCTCTCCATACAATGTTGTCGAAAAATTTGCTTTGTATGGGCTTAAAAAATAGACTAATATCATACAGGATATATTATGACAGAATTTATGACTCCAAAAACAGCGTTATACAGGGTGGCGCCCGAATCGTGCTACAAAACCAAAATGGGCGGAATTCCATGACCTCGGGCAGGAGTCAAAACTGTATGAAAAAACACCAAATTGAAGAAAACATCAAGAATGTGAAAAATCGCAAAATTAGCCGACGGACGGTCCTATGTGGCCCACAGGGTCCACAAAACCAATAAATCCAGGTATACATTGGAGTGCCCAAATGTGGGTAATCAAACGAAAGGTATTTGTCTGACGAATTCAGCCGTGCGATTCTTTTTCTTTTATGCGACGTTTATAATGCGCGGCTTTATAACAAAAAAATACTATTAGCCTGTTCAGCGAACTGTTTTGTTTAAGCAGACGTGCGGTTGCTACCCAGACGATCAAGTTTATATTTGAGTTTTTGTTCTTTTTTCATCCGGCAGTAAAAGCTCCGTTTACTCGGTGCCTGTCTGTAAATGTACATTGTTGCTAATGTGTTATTTTTTTGGTGATTTCAAAACCTTTTTCTATTGGAAAATACCAAACTTTTGCAAAATGAAGGCAACCCTGTCTTATAAGCTCTTTTAGTGAATTCAGCAGATTTCACACAAAGGAAAAATAATCAAAGAAAAATGCAAACTGGTCCAGATGTGTTAATGGAACCTCTTTACTTTAGCACCAATTGCCCTATATGTAGTTTTGGTTTTTTTTTTTTTTGCCTGATAGGGCATTAAACGATGAAAAAAAATGAAAAGGGCGCTGGTCCATATTTTCCGAAAAATAGGTCTCCAAAGCTTGCATGTATAATCCGGCATAAGTCAGCCATTAATTACCGATCTGGTTGAAATGGGTATCGCTATAAGGGTCTTTCTAAACTCTATAAATATGTGTATAAACATGTTTATTTTTATTAACCCATTGGGGGTCTAATTAGAAAAAAAAATTTTTTTAAACTCACTTTTTTGTAATTTGTATATAATTCTTCGACCTTTATTTTATTAATTATTCTCGACTAATTATTCCAGCTTAAGGTCTCTCCAGATTTCATAAAACTTTTTTGGTTTTCTCGATATTTCGACTTCCTTTCGAAATCTTCTTCAGGAAAGTTTTATATTAATTATAACAAACAAACATCAATAAAAAAAAAAATAAATGGTTTCCCATTACATCCCATGAAGGGACTGGGGAGAACTGCTCACAATCACTGAGCTGTGCGCTTTCCAGTATTCACTCACTGATTGGGACCTACAGTTTTACACCGATTCCGAACGGTAATTTGAGAAGCTTTTTCATGGCTAGATACTCGATAGTGTCGCCGTCACTATGCGAGGTGACCGCCGCCGAAAGAAAATTTGAAGGTGGTCAGAGCCGGGTTCGAACCCAGGATCTCATGTACAAGAGCCGCGCACACCAACCATTGCACCACCAACGGCCACAAACATCATCATGCACCACCGACGGCCACAAACATCATAACAAACAAACATCAATACAAATTAAAATGAAAATTTTTGACAAATTGTGAAAAGTAATACTATTTATACACATCATAATACAGTATAGTTTACAGAAAGTAGAAATATTAAATTGAACAAAATTTTAAAGTATTTTAAGACATTTGTGTTAATTTATCCTATTATTAACCTATTTGTTTTTATTAATTAAGATTCTACCATTTTTAGTGAAGTTATATGTATCTACTTTCTTACTAAACTGCGAAAACTGATAAAAACTTGCGAAAATTAGCGAAAAATTACCAAAATTTAAACAAGTTGAAAAATTACCTAATAATCACTATAATTTTGTTGGTAAGTTCCGATAATATACAAGACCTTAACCTTTTTTTAAGGTATACTACTCATAGTGTTTTTGTTCACAGTATTTTTGTGTTATATACTTATACAGGGTGATTCAGGAAGTTCCGGACAAATTTCTCCAGCGTATTCCTTGGCTCATTTCATGGAGAAAAGTCCACTAGGACCATGTCCGAAAATACAAGGGTTCCAAATGGCAGCGGGTTCAATATTTTCGGATTGGCGGTCGGAGGGTAGTAAGGTAAAGTTGCTAACTTCTGAGCCAGTGTTCGGATTTTTTTGTTTTTGGGCTTGTTGGAAAGGTCTTTTAGAGGCCTTTCAGAAAAAAAGTAAAATCGCCGAGATACAGAGCTTTCGGAAAAAAAATGGAAAAAAAACTTCACATTGCCTCAATTTGCTCAGCCAGATGGCAGGTAACTTATGTTTTTTTTTTTTGGCGGCCGATTTGCCACTACGCGTCAACTTTTGCCGTGAGATGTTGCAACGTGAAGTACATGCCTATATGTTTTTACGTTCGATTGTGTGGACCGACGTAGCGCAATTCACGAGAGACGTCCATAACCCTAATTCCATAATTATTGCACGATTGGGCCCCATGACAATCCCCACAACAAGAAAGAAACAGCATTTCAACACCTATTTGCCGTCAAGGATTGGCTGGCATCATCGACAACACCTTGATTGGGCCAAAAGTACTTCCGACCAGGTTAAATTCGCAAAATTATTTGGCTTTTTTGCAATAAGTCATGCAGAAATCCTAGAGGAAGTACCTCTTGCGGTACGAAATCATGTTTTCTACCAAGCAAGATGGTGCTCCAGCGCATTACGGGCTTATTGTGCCGGATTGGCTTAACACCAATTTCCCTCCACGTTGGATTGGACGAGCTGGACCAATTGCCTGGCCGCCACGATCTCCAGATCTCACACCACTTGATTTCTTTTTTGGGCTACATGTGTATTCTGTGCAGATCCACAATAGTGAGCAGTTACTTGCACGCATTGAGGAAGTTGCGGTGAAAGTTCGTGAAAAGATGAGTGAACTAAATGTGGCGGATGTGGTCCGCAAACGGCTGCAATTGTGTTTAGTAGAAAATGGAAACCACATTCAAAACTTCCTTTAACATCAAATGTTTTTTTTTCCTTATGTGTTTGATTCTTCAGGCAAAAATGTGCATTTTGTTCCATTTTTTTCCGAAAGCTCTGTACCTCGGCGATTTGACTTTTTTCTACTTTTTTATTGATTCTGAAAATTTAATAAAATAAAATCTTAAACGTGTTAATTTACAAAAGCAAATAAATGTGTGCTGTTATTTCGCTTCCCAAAAACAAAAACAAACATTTTTTCATTTCCGTAAAATGTCATAACTTTGGAACGGTAAGACCTCTGGGCTTCGTTTTTAGGTCATTTTGGAAAGGTAAGAGGTATGATCATCTTTCAACAGGAAAAAAATATAAGTTACCTGCCATCTGGCTGGGCAAATTGAGGTTATGTGAATTTTTTTTTTCCATTTTTTTCCGAAAGCTCTGTATCTCGGCAATTTGAATTTTTTCTACTTTTTTTTATGATTCTGAAGGCCTCTTAAAGACCGACATCTGGCTCAGAAGTTAGCAACTTTACCCTACTACCTCCGACCGTCAATCCGAAAATAGTGGACTTTTCTTCATGAAATGAGCCAAGGAATACGCTGGAGAAATTTGTCCGGAACTTCCTGAATCACCCTGTATATATGTATACATATATATATATGGGCATTTTCACAGAAAGGTCGACCTTTTGTCACATCACGTCACCCTCGTTAATTGCCTAAATTTTAAGACCAGTTAGTTAGATTGTTTTCTCATCTGTTATTAAATATTGAGATTCTTACATTCTGTTTTTAGTAAAAGAATAGGAATCAATCGAACTTCATGGTCCTAAAATATAAAAAATTTACGATGGTGACGTGATGCGACATAGGGTGGCACTTTATGTGGAAATGCCCATATATATATATATATATATAAAGCAAAAAACTACCTAATTAATATACAAATGGTATAAAATTGGATAGTCTACAGTATGAAACTAACGAACTAGAATAGACACTAGTGAAAACAACTAGTATGACAACAGTACAGAAAAATCTAGTCTCCAACTAGTTTAATACAAGTAGAGACCAGCCGCACCAAACTGACGACGAAACTTCCATCACTTGATAGGCCTTACAATTATATTTGCCCCCCTCACAGACACGCGCTCATTGAATCAAGTGCAAATTATCTTTTGCTCCGCAAAACAATTTTAAAGTCATAAATCACAATCACAATTGCATTTCCATTACTAATTTGCATTTGTACACAAACACACACAAACACACACAAACACACACAACCATTTGTTGTCTCTTAACCAATATTTATGCAAATGAACCAAATTGGAATAAAACGATTTGATGGGCCCTATACAAGGCCCTATAAAGGAATATTAATTTGTGGCCAATGCATATCACTTTCATTTCGAATAAATACAGGATGATATTGGAAGGGACGGCCTGTTATTATTCCTTCTACGAAAATCGTTTGTCCTCAGAAAACAAGCTAGCTAGCGCTTTGTTCGACTGAGATGGATCTTTCTGCAATCTTCCTCAGGGAATGCACATACAAGATAGTTTTTGGATTATCGAACGAAATCACTTATACCTGCCGAATTCCATAGAACCGAGTTAAGTTTGTATGTCATACGAGTATACAATTGATCCTGTAAAATGACCTGTTGTGATAAGTTACATTTTAGCCGTCGACCCAAGATATTGTTCTATGCCAATACCTCCTCTTTAGTCCAAGAAGGCATAAGATCCTAAAAATGTTCTACTCAAACGAAAGGTATAGCGCGACCTCATTACAGTTCGACGCTCACGTCCTACTCTCCTCATAAACAGCTCCTGTAGTAATTATGAACAGTATGATCCAGTCCGAAGCTATGTGATCAAATGTGACGAAGCTATGTCTGAAATTGGGATTCCGGCAAAACTGGTTCGCCTCTGTAGAATAACGCTGACCAACACCAAATCAGCAGAGAAGGTGGGGACAGACCACACCGAACCATTCTGTGCCAAGTGAGGACTGAGACAAGCTTGAGTAATATGAACAAGACCATCAAAACGAAAAGCCATATGTTACTGGCGTATGGTGATGACATAGACATCATTGGGCGAAATTTGCGAGAGGTTACTGTAGTATTTTCAAAAATTGAAAAATAATCATCGAAGGTGGATCTTACTGGTAACTTGGGCAACACAAAGTTGATGGTGTCAATAACTAGAAAACCCCGCGACTGGGACTTGAAATGTCGGCAACCGATTTAATTTTGAAATGGTAGATGAATTTGTCTGCCTTGGATTCGGCGTGAACAAGGACAACAACGTCAACCTGGAGGTAAATAGGAGAATTGTGCTTGCAAATATATGATATTTTGGGCTCAGCAAGCAGTTTAGAAACACAGCCCTCTCTCTGCAGACAACGGCCAGCTATACCAGACTCTCATGTTAGCACTTCTGACATATGGCTCCAAAACTTGGGTCATATCGCAAGCGTATGAAAAACACCTGGGAGTATTCGAGAGAAAAATTCTGCATCAAGTATTTGGTCCTGTTAAAGAAAACGGCCAGTATCGACGTCGTTGGAACCAAGAGCTATATCGTCTATATTCTGACGTGGACATAGCTAGGCGAATCAAATTAGGCCAATTGCGTTTCAGAATGGATGAAGATGAGCCAGCGCGAAAGGTTTTCGATAACGTACCCAAATGGAAGCAGGAAAAGAGGACGACCAAAACTCCGCTGGAAAGACCAGGCAGAAGAATCCCTCCGTATCCTTGGTGTTTCCATCTGGCGAGAAAAGGCGAAGGATAGAACCAGTTGGAGAAGTATGTTTAATTTGTTTGTTTAATTAATATGTGTACTAGATCTGACGCCTTGAGGTTTAAAAATAGTGAACAAACGTAAGTTAAGTAATCCAGTCTGTACAAATGTCTGCCTAGCACACAGCGCCTAGTAAATATAACTGTCATCATGTTGTTATGAATTTTCGAATTGTCCTATTTAGAAAAGAATTATTTACACAATAACACTATTACTCGACGATGTCTACTTTTGCGCGTTTGAAATCTAGGTTCGCTTTAATTGATTACATATATATGTTACAACTTCTCGCCAGATGTTTCTGGGATCATCTCGTAGTAACGCCATCTGTTCCCGATTGCAACAACTTAATCGGTAGTGTTGAGATTGCATAATAGCGCAGTCATCAACCTTTCGTGGTGAGATCGCATATGGTAGCTTTCATTTTAAAGTGCCCACTTATTGATGCTATAACACGCAAACTGTAGTACACACCACAAACTATTTGTTGATATTCGAATGCAAATTTGATATACGGTGGATTCAAATTTAGTTAAGCTAACAATTTACAGCGATTTTATCATAACAATCTTTTGTACTGAAAATCAAGATTCAGGTATTACTTTGGCCAAACTGATCATTTATTTTATACCTCCAGATCGTCTGCCGTTCATCTTCTTGAGATCGTCTATGCGGAGGTGTGCTTAAACATACTGATGGTACTGAGAAGAGAATATAGATTGAGGTAAAGAAAGAAAAGTTTGAAAGCCAGAGATCCATATGAAGGTAAATAATGAGAAATAAATAGATATAGTAGAACTAATCACCATCCAATTTTTTGTAATAAATAATTCATACTGAAAAAAAAGATAGAGATAATAAAATAAAAATGTTACCAACAGAAAGGTGAGGATAGTTAACGAACCGACCTCCCAGCCACAGCGAGTTTAGTCCTACACGAACTCCAGTAAAAAACCGTTTCCCATCATATCCCATGAAGGGACTGGGGATTGCTTCTCGCAACCAGTGAGCTGTGCGCTTTCTAACTTTGCACCCACTGATTGGGACCTACAGTTTTACAACGCATCCGAACGGTATTTTTGAGAAGCTTTTTCATGTATAAGAACTCGGTAGTGTCGCCTTCACAAAGAGAGGTGACCGTCGACAGGTGTATGGTGGTTAGAGCAATACTCGAACCACCGGTCTCATGCACAAGATCCGCGCACAGTAGCCATTGCACCACCGTCGGCCACGAACTCCAGTACTCCCTCAGAAAGAGAATACACAATTTTCACAACAAACCCATCTAAGTAGAACATCCTCCTGTATTGCAGAATTGAATACTAGTAGAGTAGATGGTCATAAATTCCTCTTAATTTTCGCAAATACCAAAATAATGCATTCTATCTTTCCTCTGCTTACTGGTTGTGCCTCTCACATCACTCTCACCCGCTATTACACCAATGAGAAGGTGCAGATGGGCTTTTTCTAATTGTCATAGCGATAGGGACCTATCGGATTCAACATCGGCCACAAATTCCTAGGAATCTGGCACTTTGATTTCGCCAACCAAGCGGAATTCATTTAGCGTCCGGCCCACACGCCAGTCAGACTATGGTGATCAGCAATTGATACTCTAGCAGAGGTTTACGAATCCTGACTGCCAGTAACACAACCTATGATGGCAAGAGAGTCCGCTGCCTCATTCTCTGATATATGACAATAACAATCAGAAGTTGGTTGCATTGCTTAACCAGTTTCGATACACATACATACATAAGTTTGATTTAATAGCTTTACCGGACGCAGAAGGACCCATTGCAAGTAGCTCCCCTGCAGTCCTTATGATGGCCTGGATTCCAGCATGGGTGACCCTACCGTTCCGTTACAGTCATGAGTTAGAGAACCACGCTAAAATTACAGCTAAAGTGCCAATATCCATTTTGGAGCCGTCATAAAAAATTAAATTTCCCGAAAATTAGGAGTGTATCACAATTGTTATACCCGTACCCCTGCACAGTATAGTTGTCCCAAGTTTATATCCGAATCGGATTTATACATCTTACGGAGAATATTATCATATCAAGTACATTTCTGGCAGCGCACCGTTTTGCGTAAAAGCCCAGATTAGTGAAATCGAGGATGATTCTCGAAGCCGCTTGAGGGTTCCTTCTCCTGGCGCGCCATGGCGCCACAAATACACATGGCTGCTGTACTATGAATATGGACCCTACTCAGTAGTTTCAATTGATTGCAAAGGCATGCCACCAAACCAAGCGTAAATAGGTAATGATTGGGCGAACTATTTTCGTATATAACCAGCAATCGGTTGTTGGAACAAGTCCCCTGCTGTTAGCTATAAAACCTCGACAGACATGTAACGCCTTCATGGCCTTCTGCATCCGTTCCTCAATATTCCTCTTCCAGTTTATCTCACGGTCACGCATATCACCGAGACATTAAATTTCTCCACCTTTCGCCTATGAGTAAACAAATCCCCTTTCGTCTTCAGAAAATTCACTCCCAAACCTCAGCCACTAGTTACAATCCATGGTTTTTATAAAACAGCTTACATCAAGTAACTGATAGTAGCCAACAATTTCCTTGGGACCAGAATGGCAGCATCACACGCGAAGGCTACAACTCTACAACTCCGCAGTCCAAACGATTGTATAATACCGTTAACCTCTAAAATACGAAAAAATAAGTCAGTACTCCTCCTTGAGGTGTCCCACCCATGGCGAGCAACCGCGGCGGGCTTACTCCCAAAACACAATTGACTATACGGTTGCGAAGCATATGGTCAATGTAGCCGACAAGAAGATAGGGCACGTATGAAGCATCGAGTCATTAAATAGCACTCAGCGCAAGCTGGTTTTCCAGATACCACTCTGGTACACTCAAAGAAAAGGCTTCATCAAATTTAAGAATTCCTTAATCAATTTGATGAAACATTTCCTCATTTACCAACCTACGACATATTTCATTGAATTAATGAAGAACATTTCATCAATCTTTCATCCATATTTCATTAATAGTTTACGCTTATTCAACGACAATTTTACATCGCGTTGATGTAAATTTGTCATCAATTACACAAAAAAGCGGCAGATGACCAACTTTACAGAGCTATAAAACATGAACCGTGGGGAGTTTTCGAAATCGAACAGTATCAAGTTTCAAAAGAATGGCTTCTGGGTCGATTTTTTACGCTAGTATGTATAGAAATTTTCAAGTTTTCAAGAACATTTTCATAAAATTTGCCATAGATTACGTTTCTGTTATACTCTTGGTCGGCAAAAAAAATTGTCCCACCCTAATGCACATGCCCAGAAATAATTCGCTGTTGCTTCTTATGGAATTGGTTTTATCGGGTGAAAGTCATACATCAAGGGTTTTTTGGTCGGCATATCGTCAGTTGAGAATTATTTAGGCCTAAAACCCATTTTTAGGAAAATTTTATATAATTTAAGTGTGTTCTTTCTGATTCCGAAATCCGTTTTTCGATATATCTGACCAATTCTAAGATATTCTGTATCGACTTTGATCTGCATCCACATTTGTAACGTTTCATAATCATTACTCTAGAGCATAGGCTGCTGTTTGGCGTATGCGTAAAATTTTGCATTCAAAACTTACAAAAAAATACTTTAGATTTGTTTTGGTCCACGAAACATACACCAAAGCACACAGTTGACGGCGTTTTAAAAGTAGTCGACGACGTTGGACTACAACATATGGCAGCCTAACAAAAAGAGCAACTTTTAACAAAAAGGTGCCTATGGGCCACAAAACCATAAAATTTTACTTCAGAAAAAGCTGAATAACTTCTGAGATATTGTATGTAATTGAAAGAGAATTTATATTTGTGTTCGAAATGTATGCCCCAATAAGGATTAAGCATAAAATAAAATATTTTTCGACTAGAATTTGAGAAAAATTAGTACAAAACTTCTTTACCGTTTTTCTGCAAGCATACTTTTTGATAAGTGCACCAAAATAATTCTCAGCTGACGTTATGTAGATACATATAATCGCATTGTTAACATTTTCTTCCAAGTCTTATTTTAACTTATTTCCACCACGACCACGGCCCTTGTGAATTTTAAAATATGGTAAAAAGAAACCGCAGACATGGAAACTCCGATTCCATATGTCGCACTACCGACTATCGTTCATTTAGAAAGAAATGACGGACAACAAATACGATATCCGCGACCCAGAAAATTGTAAGTAAGAGCTTCAAAAATCGATAACGTTTTGTGAGAGTGGGCAAACTGAATCTAAAAGAGGGAGGAATGAATAAATACAACCGAAAAGTGTAAAGTCAGACCAATGGCCGTGGATTAGGTCCGATATCGAGCGATCACTTCTCTGCATTACTTCTCCCAGATGATTTCAGTGTATATGAGATTATTGGAAAACTACAGGACGATGGCGTCGCCTGACCACCGTTTTGACGAGGCGAAGTTCGGACTGCATTTTCTCAGCTTCACAACACCAAAGCCGCCGGTACTAATGAACTACCGTCTGAGACTTTTAAGGGAGGCGTCTATGATTTGCAGCTCATATGCAAAATCAGGCTCAGAAAATGCATGCCCAACGATTGGAGCCTTGACATACCGTGTCTTGCTTTCGGGGAAGGTGACCCTATAGTGGAATAAGCCTTTGATCTATCGCATACAAGGTTCTCTCGATCGTAATGTGAAAAAGACTAGAGCCATTTTGTACACACCTGTTCGGACCTTATAAGTGTGTCTTGAAGCCTGGAAAGTCAATTATCGGCCTGATGTTCACATTGCAACAAATCCTAGAGAAAACCGACACCGAAACCCCAAAATCGACATTTACCACCTCTTTGTAGATTTTAAAGCTGCTTTCGATACGGGGAAAACTGTACCAAGCTACGTCGAAGCTGGGTATTCCTGCTAAGCTGACATCTCTTTGTAGAATGACACTGACCAACACGAAATCCTCAGCAAAGATGGGAAAATATCTCACCGCATCATTTATTACGAGGCCAGGGCTGCACCCTATCTCTTCAACATATTAATTGGCATCATCGTGATAAAATCTCCAGTCAACAAAAATAAAACGACCAGCAGCAAAAGTCACATGCTGATCGCGTATGCTGATTATTTAGACATCATTGGGCGAAATTTGCGAGAAGTTACTGCAGTATTTTGGTGAATTGAAAAGGAATCAGTAAAATTGGGTTTGACAGCAAATGAGGACAAATAAAAGTTAATGATTTCGACAAGTAGAACATCCAACCGTTTGGAGGAAAGGGTGAACGTTGATATCGCTTATAATTCCGAAAACAAAAGGAGAGTTGAGCTTCCAAACAGGTGTTTTTTCGGGTTAAGCAATCACGTCAGAGGTAACACCCTTTCTCGAGATACGAACATCCAACTATATCAGACTCTCATACAACCTGTCTTTCTTTACGCCGCAAACTCCTGGGTCATATCGCATGCTGATGAAACATCACTGGAATTCTTCGAGAGAAAATTGCACCGAAAAATATATGATTCTATAATAAAAAACGGCAAGAATCAATGACGGATGAACCACGTACAGTTTAATCTATATCCCGACATGCGTATCAAAATAGCGTGTTTATGCTGACTAGTCCATGCCAGTAGAATGGATCAGAGTGAACCAGTGCGAAAGGTATTCGAAGACGTACTTGAAAGTCATCGACAAATAGAACGACCACGACATCGCTGAGAAGACCAGAAGGAAGATTGCCTGCGAGATTTTTGTGATACCAACTGGAGAAGATCGAACCTGTTGGCGAAACATGTTGTTCTCATATTGTAAGGCCCTTGACCCCTCTGGGTTGTTTGGGGCCACAAAAGTAAGTACAGATTCAAATTTAGTTGTTTTAGATCCTCGTTATGTTTAAAGTTGTAATTTCTTTAAGGCTGTAAGAGATCATGTTTTCTCCGGTTAGTGAAAAAGATGTAAATGCCGCGGGTGGGAACTCACAATCGCTGGACGATCGTTTCGATGTTTGTGAAGCATTATCTTCAGCAGCGTTCAGCCCGTTAAGCCACTGCGGCGTATATTTACACAAGTCACTAACCGAAGACATTTATTGATTGTGTGTAGAGTGATTGTTGTCGCTACTTACACATTGCTTTCCTACTTACACGTACTGATGCAGAAGTTAGACTACCGCATCCGGTACTTGTGCTGGGACTATCAAAAGCCCCTAGGTGCACCCACGGGAAAAATAAAAGAATTAGCCGTAACCAAGTTTAGAAGTTGTCACTACAACTTTAAATACTCGTATCATCACATCCAAATTGGAGTTGTCATAACCGCATTAGAGATTGTCACAAACTGCTATAGGGTGATTTCAGCGTTCAGAATGGCACCAAAACACTCGCACATTCTGCGTGGTGATACAGTGTTGCTAATGGGCACACAACACAAGTGTTTCAAAAACCAAAATACTTGCACAAAGAGAACACAAACATACAACACTTTTGTGTCCACACATATTAGTGCAGCACACATAATAGAACCATGGTACAATAATATGTTCATGGTAAAGTCGTAAGAACAGCTGTTTTAATTTTTTTCATGAGGTTCTTCGTTTCGGCTGTCACACTAACATGTATTTTGATTTTGTACTCTCCCAGCGGGCAAAAAACCGAGCCTTAGCAAGTGTTACGCTAAATGCTCGCAAACGGGCTCAGAAAAGAGTATTTACCGGACCAAAACCGGGGGAGAAATTTAACTCACCCAAATGTTCGCAAACTGGTTTAAAAACGGGTGCTGAACGGACGAAAAAAAGAGAGAGAAACATTGTTTTCGTTGTGTCGTGCGCCAAACAGAGGCACATACGTGCAGGCACACGACACAACAATAATGTTTTGGCAATTGCATTTTGTTTTATTTTTCGTGTTGTTCTCGCAGAAGATATTGCAAAAGTCTCGCAAACGAATCTCTTGCAAGACATCGTAATCGAAACTTTTACTGCCACAAACTGAGCGACTGATGATTCATTTTCCGATCGTTTTCGGATCTGTTTTCGAGAGTTTTACCCGCAAAAGTTTCGCGTAACTCTCGTATGCGATATCGTATGATTTAGGTAGTGCCAGATCAAAACTTTCAAACAATAAGTGTGTTTTTTTTACCCCGCTAAAGTTAATTATAGCTTAATTTGTACGGGACAGCTAAGCGATATTAAGTGGCGTTTCAATTTCCCACTAAAATTCCGACTTGTGCAATGACAATGTTGCCACATGTTAAATTTCAAGAAATGGCAACAAAAAGTTTTCTTAGATAAATTTTGTTATCATTTCTTGCGGTTGAAAATGTTATCAAGGAGAGACCCAAAAGCAGAAATGTTATACATATTTATCATGGTAGAATTATCTAGCAGGTATAGTCATTTAAACAGGTGTCATTCCATGTCATTTTTCGTTTCACTTTGCAAAATCTTATGTATTTTGTTTTTATCCTTTTTTGTATTCTTGTACTGTTGTTATATATATATGTGTAGAGTTTGACAACTGAAAGCAATGAACGAAAATAAAATGTCTGTTGTTGCTGCTTACAACTTTGTTGGCACTGGCTACGAACGTGTTGCCTTATCGTATTTTTTTCACCCATTACGGCAAATGTTGCCACATTGCGTAGTGTTAAGTGTGGATCGTTTTATTTGGAAAGTCGTAAGTGGCGATAGCTTAAGGGAATAAAAAAACAGCTTTAATGATACAAAAGAAGCGCTTTTAATACATCTTAAATTTTCATCCCCACACCAAAAAACAAATCCCCTATTTTGGAAAAAAATCCCCAATTTGGGGATAAATCCCCTAAACTGACAACACTGATCAGCGAGCAACACTAATTTCAAACACCAAACCGTGTCAAACACGGTCGCTTGTGTTCGATCGACGGTTCGTACACAGTGTTGCCAGAAGCTGTCAAAAAAAACATGCTAAATAAAGTGCAATTTGCAAAAAAAAAGTGCTAAACTGAAATAATCAAAAATTTTAGTACTGCAGCACTTTACGGCCTATATTCGAAAAAAAATATAATTTTGTAAAACATACATTGTCGAACATCTTTACCCATAGGGATGGGAGTATATATCATTTGATACGGAAAAAATTGTAACGCATAGAAGAAGTGATGAGCCATTCCCGTCTGTCTCTATAGCTGGCTGGCTGGCTGGTCAACATGGTAACTGCCGTAAACCTTTAAGGACCACAATGAAATTTTGTCATTGCCTATTATTTAACCAGACTTAGTTTGGGATTGAAAATGGGTGTTCTAATCAGAGTTTAAAACTGCGAAATTTATCCAACCAAACTGACATAAAACCACACACACAAATTTTTTTTTGTCTGCGCTTGGTTAGCAGTGGGCAATCCACGTCGTTGTCCAAACTGTGATCGATTTTCTCATCGTCATTGGATATCTCAGGTACTAGTAGCGCGGAGAAATGATATCTCCATATTCCCAACATGCTGTGCACATCTGCAATGAGATATCCGTACTTGTCTTTACAGAAAGGGCTTTTGACTTTTTGGTAGAACTTTCGGGTTTCGTTCTTCCTTTTGTATGTCTCAATTTTCTCACTCCCGCTCTTTCTGCACTGCCTTTTCTTAAGCCTAAAGAAACGGTTTACCTCCTTTCTTTTTCCCCTATATCGCTCGGTCGCAGCTCGCGTTACTATTGACTGAAGCATTGCCATAGTTGCAGAGTTCTTTTCATCATTTGCTATGCGACAGTCTTCATCGTACCAAGGTTTGTTGCGTAGCGGTTTCGCACGATTTTCGCTCTACTTAATCTTGTGCGAACCTCTCATACCGTTGTCGGACCTGTCAGCATGTAGACTGAAATTGAATAATTAGTAAATTTTTACTTAGCTAGAGAAACTTGCCGAGGTCACTACGCCCTTCCATACAAAAGCTGAGCGATTAACCAAGTTAACCTCTTTAATGAAAGCTATTTCCTTTTTTAAACTTATTAAAGAAATTGGACGGTTGAACTGTTTATTCGATTTTGACCAGTAATATACTTAGAGGCAAATTCAAATTTATTTTTGTTTTTTAGAGTCATGTTCTCAGTACATCAAATTTAAAGAAACTGCTAATAAAAGTCTAGACCAACATACTTTTGCATATAAGGATTTTTTAAATGCCAACCTACTACGTCCATATTTAACATCCACACCCGTGATAATTGTATGTGTGCTTCATTTTTCTGTGTGCAGCCGACGCTCTTGATATCTTCTCAACGACTGAATAAGAGATAAAAACAATACATGCCAATTGAGCGAGCACAATTGTGCCACTGTTAGACGTCTATGAATTCTATTAATGGCCAGTTTTTAAGTGGGTAGTTAACTATCGGATTACTTAATCTTAATTCTAAGTTAATTAGAGGTTAACTTTGCATTTTGTTTTTCAGTGGTGAGTTAATGTAAGTCGCCATATTGTCAACTAATATGGCAACCCTTGTATTCTCATATTCAAGAGCCGCGCACACTAAACCTTTGCACCACCGACGGCCACAATGCAAATTATAATCCAATGCAAAAAAAACTCACGTATGGAAATATGGGAATGCTTTTAGTTATTTTGAATTTCTTCGACGGCAATTCTGTTTTAAAGTATTTTATACCAAGGGGTTTTTGGCTTCGATTGGAGTTGCCTCGTAGTTCTTTCAAATTTATAAACCTGTACTGTATAAAATATTTGAAAACCAAAACAGCTAGATATGATGGAAATGCTTGAAAATAAGCACAATTGCCAATGGTATTTAAAATTTTTTGAATTTGCGTTTGTATTGGTAATTCAGATTAAAATAAAAATTATATTTGTCGTATATATTGCAAGGAGAACATTGTTTATCAGATCAAAGAGAAGGCCTTAAATATTTCCCGCTCGGCACACTCATACTCGTAAATGTATGTAATCGAATTTGTGGACATGTCCACATACCACGACAGTATAATTGCAATGTTATTGCGTAAACACATCCATATGTGTAAGCAGCAGGACAAATTCCAAAGCCTTTTCCAATGAGGCTTTTAATAATGCAATTCTTTAGATCAAGTTTCGCATTTAAAATCCCATTTATATTTACATACATTGGGCATATATTAAGTGGATAATGTACACACATACATATATATAGCGCAAATGCATACAACATTACTTTACACATAAACATGTGAATATTGAAACCCGTCAAATCCTGAGCAGACACATTACTGACTTTGTTAAAAATTTTAATTTTACTAACCTTTCTTACTAACGAACTAGCCGGTAATTACACGAAATTAACATCATGAGTATTTGTATTTGGTAAATATAAATAAATAAATGGTTTCCCATTACATCCCATGAAGGGACTGGGGAGAACTTCTCACAATCACTGAGCTGTGCGCTTTCCAGTTTTCACTCACTGATTGGGACCACAGTTTTACACCGATTCCGAACGGCATTTTGAGAAGCTTTTTCATGGCTAGATACTCGATAGTGTCGCCGTCACTATGCGAGGTGACCGCCGCCGAAAGAAAATTTGAAGGTGGTCAGAGCCGGGTTCGAACCCAGGATCTCATGTACAAGAGCCGCGCACACTAACCGTTGCACCACTATAACAAAAAAAAACATGGTTTCCCATTATACCCCATGAAGGCACTGAGGAGAGCTCCTCACAATCAGTCAACTGTGCCCATTCTAGTTTTACACTCACCGATTGGGAGCAACAGTTTTACACCGGTTCCGAAGGGTATTTTGAGAAACTTTTTCATGGCTAAAAATAGTCGATAATGTCGCCGTCACTAAGCGAGGTGACCACCGTCGAAAGAAATTTATCGTGGTCGGAGCAGGGTTCGAACGCTCGTTCTCATGCACAAGAGCCGCGCACACTACCATTGCTCCACCAACGGCCAGACAATATTTACCAATGATCGCACTGGACGAGCACGTACAGGACCGAATAGCACCCGGATTGAAGAAATCGCTTAAGGAATTGAACCACAATCTGCCTTGATGGCCCTCTATTTCTAACGAATATATTTCGTTGATTTCTTACAATTTCAGTTGAAGACTCAGAGCTGTGGAACAAAGCTTTTAATATATACCAAATCTCCTTCCCATGTCTAGTTTCCCATTTCTCGTGATGGGTAATACCTCATTGATGTGGGTAGCTGGCCATTATTTTTCACTTACCCAGTGGGTAATGGGTAAACTTTGATTACCTATTCCTCACGGCGTTATGTATAGGTTACACAGGGGGGGGGGGGTAAATACGAACTCTGACCAGAAGCAAACCATGCAGCAAACTTAGTTTAAAAGTGTTCGATTACTACTAATGACCGCTAAATTATATTTTATTTCAGTTGCATCGAACGAAAATACGCATTCCCTGTTAGTTTTGTTCAAATTAGTTGTACAAATAGATCCCCTCAAGTTTACATGTTCTTAAGAATCGGTCTCAGCAAACGAGAATCTGGACATTTTTTCTAAAATTTCTTCCAACAACATATGCGAAAATTAAAGTGTGAAAATTTTCCAAACTTTTTTTAATTTTCTGAGAAATTTTCATACATATATGGCGGATATTTGTTTTCTTCGATTTCTAGGACCTAGCCCTGTTTCAATGTCCTTCACATTTAAAATTTCTACTTCATATTTACAATAATATCTGTGAATATTAAAGTGTGAACATTTTCCAAAGTTTTTTAAATTTTCTGACAGTTTTCATATACATATATGGCGGGTATTGGTTTTCTTCCAGTTTAAGAACCTAGACCTATTTCAATGTCCTTGAATTTTTTTGTAAAATTTCTACCTAGTATTTCCAACAACATATCTAAATATTAAAGTGTGAAAATTTGCCAAGCTGTTTTTAGTTTTCTGAGAAGTTTTCATACATGTGGCGGATTTTGGTTTTCTTCGATTTTAAGGACCTAGACCTATTTCAATGAGCTTGTAATTTTTTCTAAAATTTCTACTTAGTAAAGGGTCCGCCATCTAACGTTTTTTTTTTCAACTAGTGCTTATTTCGTGAATGGTAACACTTAGCTCATGTCTGATTTGACAGATAATTAGTTTTATCCTACCGCTGATCGAATATGGTTGTGTATACGCTTGAACAACGCTGGGAAATATTGCGACATTACTTTGAAAATCTTGGTAATGTTGCAGATGCCGATTTTTCCGATTTTGCGCAAAAAATCATCTTTTCAGATGAAGCTCATTTTGATCTTGGCGGGTATGTAAACAAGCAAAATTGTCGCTTTTGGGGCACAGAAAACCCGCACGCATACATTGAAAAGCCGATGCACGCAAAACGAGTCACTGTTTGGTGCGGATTTTGGTCCAGATGCATAATTGGGCCATTTTTCTTCGAAAATGAGCAAGAACTGGACGTTACAGTCAATGGCGATCGTTATCGGGCCATGTTGAACGAATTTTTGTTCACAAAAATTGAAGAGGAGGTTATTGGCAACAATTGGTTTCAACAGGACGGCGCTACGTGCCACACAGCCGAAGCTAGACTCGATGTTTTGCGCCCTGTTTTTTAAGATCGCATTATCAGCCGCAGAGCTGATGTCGTTTGGCCACCTCGGAGCTGCGATTTGACACCGTTGGACTATTATTTGTGGGGTGCCCTCAAAGATGAGTGTTACGCCGACAAGCCAGAGACAATTGACACTTTAAAGGACAATATTCGTGAAGCCATTGGTGAAATACAGCTGCATACAACCCGTAATGTGCTTAAAAATTGGACCGATCGTGTAGGCTACTGCATGGCCAGCCGAGGCAGCCATTTGAATGAAATTATTTTCCATTATTAACCTTACAATCCTTTCAAATAAAAAAAGAAATTTGAGAAAATATTCAGTATTTTTTTTATAGCATTTTCAAAAAATATAAGTTATTTGGCGGACCCGTTATTTCCAACTACATATGTGAATATTAAAGTTTGAAAATTTTCCAAACCTTTTTTAATTTTCTGAGAAATGTTCATTATATGGCGGATATTGGTCTTCTTCGATTTTAAGGATGTTTCAATGTCCTTGAAATTTTTTATGAAATTTCTGCTTCGTAATTCCAACAACATGCGTGAATACTAAGTGTGAAAAGTTTCCAAATTTTTTTTAATTTCCTGAGAAGTTTTCATATATGTATGGCGGATATTGGTTTTCTCCAATATAAGGCCCTAGTCCTGTTTTAATGTCCGTGAAATTTTTTCTAAAATTTCTACTTAGTATTTCCAACAACATATGTGAATATTAAAGTGTGAAAATGTTATAAACTTTTTTTAATTTTCTTAGGAATTTTCATATATACATATGACGGATATTGGTTTTCTTCGATTTCAAGGATGTTTCAATGTCCTTGACATTCTTATATTTTAAGGATGTTTCAATGTCCTTGAAATTTTTTATGAAATTTCTGCTTCGTATTTCCAACAACATACGTGAATATTAAGTGTGAAATTTTCCAAACTTTGTTTTTACCTTCCTGAGAAATTTTCATATACATATATAGCGGCAATTCGTTTTCACCGATTTTAAGGATCTTGTCTTGTTTCATAGTCCTTGAGTTTTTATTCCTAAATTTTCTAGTAATAGTAAAACCATATAAAGAAATTAAAAAACATTTATCTTTTTTGACCTTTGTGAACTTTTTCTGAAAACTAGATTAAAAATGTTAAATTTCATCCTTTTTAAGGATCTCTTCACATATCAATGTCCTGAATTTTAGATTACACATAAAATCCTGATTAACATAACTAGAATTGACGTTGGAACTATTCCAATCGATTTGGTCTATTTTAACGTTGTACTGAAAAGTGGGCCAGCCATGGTGGGCTAACTTCACTTCGGTGAAAGTATGTGAGACAAAAAATTTAGGGTATTTTTCCCAATTTCGGCAAGAATAAATTTTGGACTTTGGTCTTGAATTACAATTGTAATTACAAATGTATGTTCCACTATCCAGATTCCGCATTACATTTTTATTACCACCCTAATGTTTATTACACTCAAATTGTAACTTCCTTTGCGCAATTATTCCGCAATGTCCTTCTATGCTTTTTCTGAAATGTTTGACAAAAATTTCACAAACATTTAATTGTCTTTACGTGAAGTGGACCTTTTTCTTGTACCTGTGTTTCAATAAAAACTCGGGAAAAAACTTTCGTTAAGTCAATAACATTTTGCTCAATATAACCGATTCGACGTTTGGCCCTTTTGTCCCGGTACGTATTGATATTGATTTATTTAAATATTTGAATTGAATTTTTTTTCTATTACCTTCTCACGAGGATTGCAGGCATAAAGGAGAATGGAATGTAAAGTGGCCTTAGAAGTACGTGACTATCATTTGCAATAGAATTTCCCTCCGCAAAGAGTGGACAGTCTCTGTGTAAGGAGAGCAGGGAAAAGGGTCAGGAAACGGAGAAGTATTGAAAATAAAGCTTTAAGATAGAGGGGTAAACTTGGGCTTTTTGATTTTTGATTTTAAGTTTATTGAGTCTTTTAAGTTTGGGCTTGATTGTAAAATACTTATTTCATCTTTTTTTGTTTGGAAACTTTCATATTGAAAATACAATCAAATCACTGAAATCTTAACATCATTTACACTTGTTCATGTCCTCACACACACCGTCTAAGATATTCTTGTGCTAGAGTGTCACGATATTTGACGTTTTATTTAAAATAAAAACAAAAATCAATACATGTCACAAAGGATCCCAACCAGTGGGATGTAAAGCAGTGACATTAAAGAGCGATGAGAATTTAAATCATCCACAATCGAAGACCCTTGGTAGCATTTCTCTATACCTCATACTTGTGCAATGACATGATAAATGTTTAGTGGTTTTGATTCCCTTTCATCCTCATACATTAAGATCTAATACACTAGACTAAAATGACCCTGCAACTATCAGTCAAATTTTTATAAAACTATAAATTTTTCATTGAGCTATGACTTAAAAAATTTCCCAGATTACATCAAAAATATGATAAAAATTAGTTATTATTTAGATTGATATAAAGATATATATATTTAGAAAGATAGAAATCTTTAGTGTGTTCTTACTACCGTCAAACAGTCAGGCCTTACAACATGAAGTTAACATGTTTCTCCAATCGGCTTGATCTTTAGATTTTCAGTCCTTCCAGCGAAGTCTTTCGGTCGTCATATTTTTCGATGTCATTCGAGTACATCTTCGTATACCTTTCGTACTGGTTAATTCTGATCCGTTCTACTGACATTGCGTAGCCAGTGTGAACACGCTATTTTGATACACACAAGTATGTCGGTGTCGAGATACAGTTCAGACAGCTCGTGATTCATTAGTCGTCGATACTTGCCCTTTTCTATTATAGGACCATATATTCTTTTTTCTCTCGAAGACTGCCAGTGAAGTTTCATCAGCATGCGATATGATTCAGGATTCTGCACCATAAAACAAAACAGATAATATGAGACTCTGATTTACTTGGATCTTCGTTTCCCGAAAGAGGGTCTTAACTCTGAAGTGTCTGGTTAGCCCGAAATAACACCGGTTTGAAAGCACAATTTTCCATTTGATTTCTACGCTGACGTTCTTCTGTCCAGTACCTTGAAAGAATAACAGTTTTTGACCTTCACCGTTTCCTCTAATCGGATGGATGTTCTGCTTTTCGAAACCACTAGTTTTATCATGTTCTCGTTTACTGCCAAACCCACTCTTCCTGTTTTCTTTCCAATTCTCGAAAAGACTGAAGTAACATCTCAGAACAAGAAGAAAAATTTTTCAATCATCAGCATTCGCGAGCAGCATATGACTTTGCTGTTGATAGTTTTATTCGTGTTGACTGCAGCTTTTCTCACAATGATCTGAATTAATATATTGAAGAGATCACACGATAGGGTGTCGCCCTACCTGAGGCCTCGCGTCAAGGGCACCTTAGACCAGCGGATTGTCGGGCCGACTCATCTCCCAGTGTAAGGTGAAGTCGGGCAGTCGGGCAAAAATAAAAACTAGTTTGATTTTCAGAAAGTCGGCCGGAAAGTCGGCTAGTGTAAGACGAAACAATGCCCGACACGAAAGTCGGCCGACTGGTCCGCAGGTCTAAGGTGCCCTTCATACTAAATGGTTCAGCGAGATCTGGACTAATCATTCGTGAGGATTTCGTGTAGGTCAGTGGCATTTTACAAAGGCTTGTCAGCTACCACCTCTTTGAAAATTATACGACTGCCTTCCATAGCTCGATACGGGGGAAACTGTACCAAGCTATATCGGAGCTTGGTATGCCTGTTAAGCTGACGCGCCTTTGTAGAATACCACCGACCTTAAATTTGTTCTAGACATCTGCAAGCGCATCAAAACACAAATCCCAAACAGAACCGTCTTAGTTAGTGTATTAAAAACCGAAACCGGTTAACCGAATTACGGCCGTTTAACCGTACGTCGGTTTTTAAATTTTGCTATATTCGAAGAACCGGTTTCACCGGTTATTTCAAGTCAATTAACCGGGTTTTTCGGTTTTTCCACAACTGATAAAACAACGCAGAATTACAAACCTAAATCGTTTTTCAGAGCTCACTATGGTTCTGACTCCACCAAACAGACACAAAAAACTGCCAACAAATTACTTCGCCGATAGTTTCGTGAAATATGTTGTCCAAGGCAATAGAAGTCATATCTTCCAACTGCGATTTAGAGGAAAGTTCCGGAACTAATGACAACACAGGTAGAAATGCATAAAACAATCAACAGTATTCACAATCCAAAAAGAAGATACAATTTGGAATTTGAACCCCCCGTTATTTCGAAGCAGATGGTCAATTTGACATTCATGAACAGATTATTAGGCTGTTAAAGGTTAGAAATTTACGAAATGTGTCGCTTTACGCTTGAAGAAAATTAGAAATATTAAAAACTTTCATCCAAAGTTCTGAGCCTTTAAGTCAAACTGTAAGAAATCCACGAAATAGAGTTCCCTCAACGCTCTTTGTGAATAAATTTTAAAGTGAGCTTGTCAAACCGGCTCCTTATTGAACAAAAAGAACACATATACGTAATCGTCTACTCGAAAATATTGCCGCTGTAGCTGAAAGGGGACTCGAACAGCCATTAACATCAACTCGCCACCGCTCGCAGAAATTGCACATTTGTCGTACTTCTGTGCGCAGAATTTTTCACAAAGATCTCGGTATAAAGAATTACAAAGTCCAATTAGTACAAAAACTGAAGCCTCGTGAACATCCGATGCGCTTTCGCTTCGCTGAATGTGGTGAAGATCGCTTTGCTGGGAGCGTCATATTTTCCGATGACGCTCATTTTCACCTCGGGGGCTACGTTAACAATCAAAAACAAAAAGCCGGTGCAACCACAACGAGTAGCTGTTGGTGCGGTTTCTGGCATGGCGACATCATAGGCCCATTTTTCTTCGAAGATGAGCACGTTGTTACTGTAAATGACGAGCATTACCGTGCCATGCTCAGCGGTTTTTTGTTCCAATAAGTTGAAGAGGATGACATGGACGAAGTATGATTGCAACATGATGGCGATACGTGCCACACAGGCGTTGATACAATAGGGGCGTTTTTTTCGTAACTTATACACGTTAACTCATACAAAATGTAAACTTGCAAAATGTAAACTTTTAGAGGTTGAGAATAACCCCGATAAAAGTGTTACCTAGTTTGACTTTATTGTAGGAAATATATAAAATGTATGTCATTCCATTTTTTTATATTTCCACGACATTTCGAAAATTATGATGTAAATATAACAAAACATTTAAAAAGTTGTATAAAATATTATTGATTTTTTCACCTTCCACAAGCAGAATTCCAAGACACAAAAACGACAAAAAAAATAACCAAAGAAAACCCAAAAGGTAGGGAAGTGAAGAAGAATGCCGAGAAATAGCTTGATTCACAAAGAGATACTTTCACCGATATTCTTCCATGATTGGATTGGTTAGAACGCCGTCGATTCTGTCTGCTTGATGATCTTTGCATTCTGTTTTGATGAACTTTATGTACTTTTTGGTACCGTTGTGTATTTTCTTGTACACTTTATGTACTATTTGCATAATACTTTATGTAATTTTTGGTACACATTTTAGTACCGTTATGTATTTTTCTGGTGCAGTATACGTACAGACCTCCTGGTGTATACTTTTGTAAAGTGTTGAAAAAATTTATGTACTTTTTGTTGCAGGTTATGTACGTTATAGACCATGATATTTACTACTTTGTGGTACATTTTCTGCACTTTTAAATGCATGGTATGGTAAATTCACGTTGTATGTAGTTTCTGGTACATTGTATGTACGGTATGGTATATTGTTTGTACTTTTCGGGCAAATTATGGCGAATAAATGAGGACACCGATCCACGTTCATCACTTGGAGCCATTTTTCCTTACTTCTCTGCTCGTTTGAGTCGAAAAAGTACGTGCAAAAATGCATACAAACAAACAAATGCACGGGGCTTGTTTAGGCTCCGCCTGAGTTTTTTGTTCCTTCTTCGCATATGCTCTCGGGTCGTATATTTTATACGACTCGTGGCGATCGAGCGGGCTGTAGGCGTTCGTTTACTGTGCCTGGTGTATTTTTAAATTCGGTGATACCACAATGTAGCATTAAAGTCGTGAACCATTGCAATCAAAATCATCGTGTTTGGAGATTTCGTTTACCCCAAGCACCTGTTTTTCAGTACAATAATTCGCTGCTACTGGCCAAGTGAGAGAATGCTGCTGTAATGTGAATGCAGTATAACCACCTCGTATATTACATTGAATTTTTTTAATTTTTTTTTTGTGTTTGACTTTTAAGCTAACGAATTGACAAATACAAGGGAAGAATTATCGGATGAAGCTAAGTTGATTATACTCAACGTCTATGCGTTTTTTTCGTAACAGCTGATGTTAACTTATATAGGTTAGGTACGAAAAAACGCCCATATTTTGCGCACTGTGTTCGAAAAACGCATAATCACCCGAAACTCGGAGTCCATTGGCTGTCTTGCAGCTGCGATTTGAATCCGTTAGACTATTATCTCTAGAGCGCAGTGGAAGATATGTGAGATATGTGTTACGCAAACAATCTCGCCTCCAATGAGGCCTTACAACACGGAATAGAGGTCAAAAAAATCGACAATATACTGAAAATAATGTTTGTCGAATGAGGTACTGTGTCTATAGGGGTGTTTTTTTCGTAATTTGTACACGTTAACTCATATAAAATGAAAACCGGCACGTTAACATGTATAATTGTAGAAGTTGAGAATAACCCCGATAAAAGTGTTACCAAGTTCGACTTTGTTGTATAGAAAATATAAAATGTATGTCATTCCATTTCTTGTATTTCCACGACGTTTCGAAAATTATGATGCAAATATAAGGGGTAGTTAATTTTTTTAACAAAATGTTTAAAAAGCTGAATAAAATATTATTGGTTTTTTCTTCTTCAAGAAGAAGAATTCTAAGGTACTACTAGATACAAACAACAACTAAAGTAAGACTACAAGGAATTAAGTAAAGAAGAAAGCCGAGGAATATATCGATTCTCAAAAATATATTTTAGCTTATACCTTACCATAACTCGACAATATTCACAAGAACACCTTCGGATCTGTCTACTTGCTGCACATTATGTAATTTTTTGTTACACTTTGTGTGCTTTTTGGTACACATTTTAGGACCTTTATGTACTTGTTTTTGGTGTAGTTTACGCACCTTTTATTACACTTAAACTAATTTTTGGTGCATTTATGGACAATTGATGAAATTTGTTGGTAGTTTTTATGTACTTTTCATACATGTTGTCAAGTTTTTGTAAATTTTTGACTATATTGATGTATTTTTTGTTGGAGTTCATGCACTTTATGGAACTTAATATGTACCTTGTGGTAAATTGTATGTACTTTTAGGTACATATAAATGTTGTATGTAGTTTCTGGTACATTTTATGTACTTTGTGAATAATTAGCAAACTGATCCATATTCATTACTTCACGCCATTTTCTTTTACGTCTCTACAGAATAGCGATTTACGTCTCGCTTCCGGTACACGGTCTGCACCCGGGCGTAAAGACGTAAAAGAGCATGCGAAAAAATTTATAAACAAACACACGAGGCTTGCTCGGAGGCGCCTTCGTTTTTTGTTATATTTTTTGGCCGTGCCCTCGAGTCGTATATGCTGGCTTTGTTTTTACAGCTCACAACTACCGAGCAGCTGCGCGTTTACGATGCGCGTTTAAACTCCTGAACAATTGTAATCGAAATCACGTATTTGGAGATTTCGTATAACCAAACATCTTCTTTTCAATACAATAATCAGTATTTAATTTACTCGAAGTGAGAAGTGTAGAAATACTGTTGCAATGTGAATGCAGAATAATCTTCAGTATTTTGTTGTAGGTTTGACTTTTAAATAAACGAATTGACAAAGAAAAATTAAAAATTATTGGATGAAGCCAAGTTGAATATACTCAACGTCTATGCGTTTTTTCGTAACAGTTGATGTTAACTTATATAGGTTACGAAAAAAACGTCCTTTATATTGGTACTTTTTTAAAGCAAAAAAAAATTCCAAATTTTACATTGCCCACACTTTAGTTTCCCATTATATTCCATGAAGGCATAGGCGTACACACTCTGATTAGGACCTGCAGTTTTACACCGGCTCTTTCATGGGTATGTACTCGGAAATCGATCTCAAAATTCAAAAAGACTGACTCAAAAATAAACAATGTTTATAAAAGGCATAGTTAATCATTTTATCACAAAACCCGAAACCGGTTATTAACCGGGTTCTAATCCTCGGTTTAACCGAAAACCGGTTTCGCCACTATTGGAATATTCGCAGAAACCAAAAACACAAAAATACAAAGTGAAGCAGACTTATTTTCCGAAATTATAAACCTCTGTTTATGTTATAATATTTATTTATTTTATTTATTTAATTATTTCAATAACCGAGCCCATAAGGCCATATGTGGTTACAAATTTCTACTAAACATATCTTCAAGCATATAAAAAACTATCAAAAAATATAATACCTAAAATTAAATCTTCACATTAAAGCCTATACTAGTTTCATACAATAGCTTATATCGGGTGTTTTTTTAAGAGGTTTGTTTTTCGAATACAGATAAAACTGGCATTTTGTGGTCAAATCTGGCAACTCTAATGTCATTTATGTTCAGTTTGGTTTGCCATTTCATCATGAACAGGTTGACAAAAGAACAACGCTTGCAAATCGTGCAAATTTATTTCGAAAATAATGGTTCAGTTCGCGAAGTTTACCGCAAGCTCCGTCCATTTTCATCGCAAAATTTTGTTCAGTGATGAGGCTCATTTTTGGTTGAATGGCTACGTCAACAAGCAAAATTGCCGCATTTGGAGTGAAGAGAATCCACATGAGACCCTTGAGACGCCATTACATCCACAAAAACTGACTGTTTGGTGTGCTCTATGGGCTGGTGGAGTCATTGGGCCATACTTCTTCCGGAATAATGCTGGAGAGGCAGTTACCGTTAATGGAGACCGGTATAGAGCCATGATAACCGACTATTTTGTTCCCGAATTGGATGGCATGAATGTGGATGAGTTGTGGTTCCAACAAGACGGCGCTACATGACACACAGCGCGGAATGGACCTGTCAATTGGCCACCAAGATCGTGTGATTTGACACCATTGGATTATTTTCTTTGGGGATATGTGAAGTCGCTCGTCTACGCCAACAAACCAGAAACGTTAGGGGAATTGGAAGCCAACATTCGTGGCGTTATTGCCGACATACGGCCCCATATGCTCGAAAAAGTGGTTGAAAATTGGACCTGTAGAATTGGCTTTATTCGAGCCAGCCGCGGCGGCCACATGCCCGAAATCATATTTAAACATTAATGGCATAAAATTATCCTTCCAATAAAGCCAAATTGATGGACATTAAAACGATTTTCTTGTGTTTTATTTCAATTCGAAGTTCTATACCCCTAAAAAAAACACCCTATATTTAATTTCAAATGGCATACTGATTAAAGAATTTAAAAATTCAAAAACTATTAACGATTACATGTAAGATTAAAGGAATTATGCTCTGGAATTTAAAACTTCAATATAGTTCCAACTAGATTAATATAATATTTGTTTCAACACGTACCACTTCTACCGTTTTCACCATTATAACAATTTTGAATTATATTTGCGTCAAACAAATTTAATTCAAAATAGAAAAATAGCAAAAACAGTAAAATAGTACGTGCGGAAACAAAACTATAGACAACAGCTTATACATATGTATGAAATTGCAACTGACATAAATTGAATAATAACTGAAATTGAATAATAACTTGAATAACAAACGATTTAAATAATAGTTTAAAAAATAAAATCGCTAATGATGCTGTAATATCTTGTACAGTGACAATAGTTAATCATATCCCATATGGCACACAAAATAAAAATATAAATGGAGGTTAGAATAAGGTAGTGCTACTAGTTCACATCGATTTTCATGCGTTACTAAACAATCTTAAAATTATTCACCTAACTGTCATAAACATAAGTTAAATCCACAAGGACTAATGAAATCAGAAATTTATTGAATGTTTGCCGGAATTAGCAAGACGTGGTAAAAAACTTACAAAAACTTACATATCCTATAAACCAAGTAATTAAATCAATTAAATCTACCACCAATCTGATAGCCCAGAGGAAAGAGCTGAAGGTGTAGAGCTTTGTATACCATAGAACATCAAACATATCATTATAATAAGCAGCGGTTGCTATGATGTGGCTTAATACATATTTTGTGAATTTATTGCAAAAGTAGTTGACGTATTAGTGGGAACTGTATATTAACCTAGTGTTGATATCAATACATAAGAAGTGCATATCTGATATTGGCGTTGGGTACCCAAACCCACTATCATGATAGACTTGAACAATAATTACTTAGACTTAGGAAAGTCAGCGGTAGTGAGAAATGCTTGTAGAGGACTAAATCTATCTGTGCTTCATAATTCGGCGACAACTCAGCACAACATTTCGCATGGGCCGACACCATTACCAGATTATTGCCGTTGTCATTTTCTGTCTTGGATTCCATAATCAATTATGTATTTTGAATCATATTATTAAAAGAAGACTTTACCAATATATGCAATTCTTCATGCATTTAACATCATGTACTGGTAAAGTCTTCTTTTAAATATATGGAAAGAACAATCAAAAGTCCTTAGTGTGCCGGGCAAGTTGTTATACAACCGTGCTACCCTAACAAGGAAAGAATGATCCATCCAAGATGACATCCTAGGTATTACAATTTGTCTATTTCTTGTCGATCTTCCAAATTCAATCATATTCAACAAAAACAAGGGAGTTTTAGTTACGCTAATCTTATAAAGATGCAACAATATAATTAGAAAAAGAACAACCTAAAAATGCATCCACATAATTGGAAATATGTGCATGCCAACCAACAGAATATATATATCTCATTACTCTATTAAAAACTAAGCGGAGCTTCCTCAATACGTAACCCAAAGCTCCTGAGTATACCTCCATTCCATATAAGAAAACCGGCATTATGAAAGCATGCACCAAATTTATTTTAACAAACCTTGGAAGGGATAGATCAAGATTGTACAACTTCCTTAAAATAAAATTAACTTTTGATGTTAATGAATTGACATGCAATTCAAACTTAAGTTTGCTATCAAGAATGACACCAAGCCAATCAAAACTATCCACAACTTCAACAGATCGACCATATATAGAGACAGATACAGCATCGCGCTGCAAATTACCAAAAAACATCAATTTTGATTTCTGAGGGTTAATCAAAAGCCTATTATCAATCACCCACTCAGACAAAACATCTATTGTGAAATTAATAGTACTCTGTAGAACATCTAAAAACACAAAATCACCTTTGAAAACAATCTGTAAGTCATCTGCAAAGGCAAAAGGAAGACAGTTATTGCTCAAAATACGTTCAAACAAATCATTTGCAAACATAATAAAAATCAGTGGTCCCAATACAGAACCCTGGGGAACACCACTGCTCACTGTACAAACACTAGACATAACACCATCGCATGAAACATATTGCTTTCTACCAAACAAATAGGAATACATCAACTTACACGCAGTGGCAGAAAATCCGTACAAATAGTGTAGCTTTTCCACAAGAATAGCATGGTCAATTTTATCAAACGCCTTTTCAAGGTCAAGTGATAGCAGCACACAGCAGCCTCCATCGCCAACTCTTTGTCTTACCTTGTCAGTAAGACCAATTAACAATGAAGTAGTACTCCGGTTGCACCTAAATCCCAACTGACAATCATTTAAGAGCGAGTTACCATCCAAATGGCTGACAATCTGTATTTTCATAATATATTCCACCATCTTCGACAGTATGGGCATTATAGAAATAGGTCTATAATTATCCATAGAATCTGAATTACCCCTCCTTTTTTCTTGGAACGACTTTGGTCATTTTCCAATCTTCCGGAAAGGTTGAAGTAGTAAGGATAGTATTAACAATGTGCCAAACATGGCATCCTACAAACGGAAATACTAGCTTCAAAAATTTCAATGTTAACCCATCGCACCCCACTGCCGTTGATTTAATCATGTTAAAGGCATCAACAACTTCAACATAATCAACCCCTCTAGAAGAGAATCCACCATACGCTTCAGGAATGCATGGAATGCAATGGCTATTATGCGATTGGTTTGACATAAAAATTCCACTCAATTGCTCAACATCAACATCACTAACTACTCTACCACTATCACTCACACCATAATCATTCAAAACATTCCAAATTTGACTAGTCGACTTATTAAAAAACAAATCACCATGTACACGTCTTTTTGTTTGTCTAATTTTTCTTTTAACTCGATTTCTGCATCTGCAATAGGACTTCCAATTATAATCAGTTTTTTCAAACAAATAGGCTCTTAAAGCGAGATCTCTTAGTGAAATTTGATATTGAATTTCAGAGCAATTAAACCAATCAACCCCAACTCCCTTACACAAACGTCTCTTCAAAGGTACAATAGTGTGAATGTGCCGCAAGTTTTCACTAAGTACTATTATCTGTTCATCAACACAATGCGTGTCATAAATGCCCTGAAAACTGCATTCCACAACTATGTCCTCCACCGAGCGTGTATTAACACTATCATAATCAAAAAACTCATAATATAACTGCATACGTGGTTTCTCAATATGTATGGATAGGAATATGAAAGCATGGTGCGATATACCAGGACAAACGAATTGATTAGACAGTGTCAAGACACAAGCCGGTGACAACAAAAAGTAATCAATCAATGATGTCGACATATGCGCAACATCATAATGAGTAGGCTTTAAATTATGAACAACAGACACATTCAGCCCTCTACAAAAATTCCGCACTAATGCCGACTTGTTCAAATCAAACAAATTATGATTAAAGTCCCCCATCACAATAACATTAGGGTACCGAACCACTATATCAGATATTTGTTCCTCTAAAGTTGCAATATCACCATAAGGCAAGTAGACTGTACCAACCAAAACTTGTACACTATTAACAATCAATTCACAAAAAATAAACTCACATATACCATAACTACTTCCACTAGCTACTACTCTATGCTTGATATTCTTAGACACATAAATGGCCAATATATATAAACATTCTTCCAATATTCAAAGCATTAAACATAAAAAGAGCTACTAATTAATCTATATTCAACTACTAAAATGAAAGAAAAATTATTTATTCACACTTGTGATTTTAAGCCTTTTCGTGGGTTCTGCTGCAACGTGTTATCTTTAGTGTATGCAAATTATTGAAACACAAAAATCTAATCCATAACTTTTAAATATATATTTTGCATTTTAAGATAAAATTAACCCCCTTGAAGATTCATTTATGAATTCGAAAAATTTAATAAAAGTAAACTACATTCTTAACGAAAGCTTGTTATTATAAAGGAAAAATAAAAACATTTCGGTAAATTTCCATGTGACTATTTAGAAATTAAGAAAAAGTAAGAAAATTGAAAATATTTCATCAAGATAAACAAACATACGAATTCGAAATCTTCTTCTACATCTGCCTGTGAATTCATGTCGGTTGGCCTTTGCAGAATATCTTCGTTAAAATTTTGGAAATAGGCATATTGCTTTGACTTATTGTGGTCTATAATTTTTAATAAATTTATTAGAAGTTTGGTGGAGTAGCATGGAAAAGCCTCAAAAGTATGAATTTTCGGACAAGAACCTTGCTTTTTTAAAAGTAAAAAAAATGTCCTTATTGAGTTCACTACCAATTGTGGGTCGACGACTTACGACTACATGTGGGTTTTTGGGGTTAAAGTAGAATTGAAAAAACATCGTAATTTGAAAGGTGATTTTGTCCTTATTTGACACATTTTTCCCATATGATGAATTTCATGTAAAAATCGAGATGCATTGAACCCGACCCCCTCAGATATCGATGAAATTTTGTTTATAGCTAAATTTGATCAATACAAACAAACCCTCATTTTTAGAAATGACTGTTTGCGATTTTTTGGGCGTGGCACAGTGGGAAAGTTTTCGAAAAAACGCGAAAATGGTCGAAAATGGTAATTGCCCTTATATTTCATATTTTTATATAATTTTTTAAGTAGTGTCTAGAATTACTAGAAGTGACACTACTTAAAAAATTATATAAAAAAAACTAAAAAAGAACCCATTTTTATTTTTTGATATGGTATAGGTGAAGGATAAACCTTTCTAAAAAAATACTACACTGTAAAGAAAACCCTTGATCTTTTTGGTTTTTTCGTTAGTTAAAATTTTTTTTTTGTTATAAAATTTTTTACAGTGTATTTTTTTTTTAAACGTGTCATAAAGCCTGTTAAAATATCCTTTTAATTATACCAAGATCATGGAATCGGTTATTGTAGTTCAAATGGAGCTCTTTTCGACCATTTTCGCGTTTTTTCGAAAACTTTCCCACTGTGCCACGCCCAAAAAATCCCAAAACAGTCATTTCTAAAAATGAGAGTTTATTTGTATTGATCAAATTTAGCTATGAACAAAATTTCCTCGATATCTGAGGTGGTCGGGTTCAAAATTTCAGTTTTATCTCGATTTTTAAATGAAATTCATCATATGATCTTTCGGATAATGGTTCCAGCATTTAATGTCAATTACGTCAGAACATCTTCTTCTTCAATCTTCCCACCCACCGCGCTTTTGCGAATTAGTTCTACGAATTGCTGGTGAGCGTACAAAATATCTTCTCTTTTCATTTTACGTTTTACAATCGAAGAATCTCTGTCGCAGGCGTTAAAGGAATGACCCGATTGCGGAAAGTAAATGTAGATTTTTATGTTGCGACCAGCTGGCAATGCCGCTAGGTACTTTACTTTTATTTTGATCGGGAATGAAAAATCACAGAAAGGTGTAATTCCGTTTTTTCTTCAGGAATGTTTATTTGTAAATAATTATTTAAAAATTATGCCATTTTTTTGAACCTCTTCAACGCTTGTTCTTCGTGCTACGAATACTCGTAAAAGGTACCTTTTTCCTGTTTTCACATTATGAACACAGAATTCATAAACCCATAATTGACGTAAGTGAAACACTTCTTGAACCGGGATAACTGGCAATACATATAATATAATGTCAATCCCATAATAGTACTGCTTTTCTTTTGACACTTTTTAGTTATTTCTGTGGCTTTCGTGAACAAATTTTACATTTTCTTCTTATGAACTGTTAGTTCTGCGCTGAAAAGATTTTTGGTATTGGCATCCAGGTGGGGGCTTTTTATTTTTATGCCCAGTTCTTCGCATTTGGGGCAAACATCAATTTGGGGTCTTCCAAATGAAAAGTTAAAATCAGGGATCGCAAATAAAAGTTATGGGATTAAAAAAATCATAGCGAAAAAAATATTGTAAATGATTCCTATCCTTTTTTTTTTTGATTGGGCTATCCAAACGTAGGATATATTTCTATTTTTAATTTATTTTAAATAAATTAATTTAAACTCTGATATTTTGACAAAAAAAAATAATTATGAAATAAAAATTAAATTTCAATGTTTGTTTAAAAATAAGTCTCATTTACAATTTTTAGAATAAAAATTGTCAATAAAAATTATTTGTCAACTTTTATTAATTACACGCTGAAAAATCTGTCTTCTTTTGTTGTTTCGATGCAAATATAACATGTGTTCGGAGCTTGTCGCAAATATAATATACTTGTGTCCAAACATATTGTGTTTGCTATGTGTTTGTGACCCACATATATTTATGTTAGTGATACATATACCGCCGTGTTTGTTGCACTGTCTATGATCTCTCGAGAGCAAGAGAATAAAAAAGGGACAACAATACAGTCTATCTTGTAAGTTTGTATCAGTATTTTTGCATTATTCTCTCAGTCAGTGAGTCAAAAATATTCCTGAATGTGCGTGAAAATTTCAGATGAAGTCAGTGTTTCTTATTTAGGCTGATGTATTGCGTTTTAGTTTCATGTATTCAGTTTTCAATGCTTCATCGGGCAGATGATATCAAAAGCGCTTGAATGATTAAATGGTTTGGGATGTTACTTTGGTTTTTGTGAATGTGTTTCGCATATATGTATGTGTGCTACCAAAGTGAGAAACGATTTTGAGGAAAGAAACTGGAAAGGGCAAGTTTGCCAGTAAACATGATGCTGTTTACATTTAAACACAAGTGAGTTTAGGACTTGCAATCATATTAATTTTTGAAGTGTGTTCCAAGCATATACATGGTTCCTGCAGAATATGTTAGAGAGGCCGTTATTTTTCGGCATGTATATAAAAATTTACAATAAAATTGATTTGAAATGTATTTTCAATGAAGCTTTGTATTATAAATGTCGACATATATGTATATGATATCCGTTTAAATACCCTTCCGTTGATACATCATATGTCCTTAATGGATCATTATTACACGCAGAATTTGTGTGTTGTTGGTGTTTCAATGCAATATAATGTGTTTGTAGCTTGTCTTAAATATCGTATACTTGTGTCCAAACACATTGTGTTTGCTAGTCAATATAATATGTTTGAGACACACAGATTTTAGGTTATAACTTGTGTTTTTCTCACACAAATGTGTCTTTGTTTGTTGAAAACTGCTGAAAACAAAAACGTGACAGACAATGAAGAAAAAATAAGCAACAGATCTCCTAATCGCGAAAACAATGATTGCAAATATGTACATGGTTCATACAATATTTTGCTGGGCCATTATTTTTCAGCTTGTAACGATCCCACAAATTTGTTTCAATTCAATGCAGGTGTTTATTAGTTTGAAAATTTATAAAACATTTACAAGAAAAGTAGGACAGCGCATTCGATCAAAGTTTCTGAAAAGGCAAGATGTAATTAGAAAAAATTTTACTAGCATAGTTTCAACGCACTATTTATTCCATCTGAAGTCTGACGATAAATTAAATTTAAAGGGTTATCCATTTCGTGGTTTCAAAGTTATAGGGCTAGAAATCGACATCTGTCAAACTAAATTGTTAAACCAATTTTTTTTCTTTTCAGTTGAAAGTCTGACATTGACGAAAATGGTTCGCTTAACTATCACACAACGCACAAAAATTCTTTAAACCTACTACAAAAATGACGATTCTGGCATAGCCACATATCGTGCTTTAAGAGGAGATTATGGTTTACATAATCGTCCAACTACGCAAGCAATTGGCAAAATTGTGAAGAAATTTGAAGAGACTGGAGCGGTTACACATAAAATATCGCTGCTGTAAGTGAAAGTGTTGCCGAAGACCCGAATGTGTCGATTCCTCGTCGTTCTCAGAAATTAGGACTGTCTTACGGCACATTATGGGGTATGTTGCATTTGGATCTAAACCTACATCCATATAAAGTCCAGCTCACACAACAACTGAAGCCACAACGTCGTAGATACGTGGAATGGGTGCTTGAACAACAGGTGGTGGACTGCGATCTTTCGAACAAATTTTTCTTCAGCGATGAAGCACATTTCTCACTCGGTGGGTATGTTAATAAAAAAAATTGTGGTATTTGGGGTTCTGTGAATCCTGAAGTAAATGAAGAGAGGCCATTACATCCAGAAAAAGTCACTGTTTGGTGCGCCCTTTGGTCCGAAGGTGTGATTGGACCTTACTTCTTCGAAAACGACGATCGAAAGACTGTCACCGTCAATTCGGAGCGTTATGGTCATATGACAACCGACTTTTTTTTGCCTGCTATTAAAGAATACGACTTGGAGAATATGTGGTTTCAACAAGACGGTGCCACACGCCACACAACTCGATCGACTAAGGTTTTATTGCAATCATGCGATTTGACACCATCAGACTTTATTTTGTTGGACTACGCGAAAGACCGTGTTTATGCAGATAAACCTTTAACTCTTGAGCACTTAAGAACCAACATTCGTCAAGTTATGGCTGAGATACCGCCCAATATGTGTCAAAAAGTGGTCGGAAATTACCTCAAAGAATCAATGCTTGCAACACTTCGCGTGGTGGTCAATTAAATAATGTAGTGTTTCACACATAATGTCAACGTTCAAACTTTATATTAAAAAAGAAATATCATGAAAAAAAATATTTTATATGTCTTTCATTTATGTTTACCTTTGAAACCGCAAAATGGATAAATGTTTATTAATTGTTGAGCAGAAAATATTCTTTCTACCGAAACTTGAGTTGCAGGCACGCAATGGAGTATTTTCGACAGCTGATATACATATATATTAGGGCGGGTCGATTTGTAGGGAGTGAAAAAATTCACCAATTTCCCTATGATTTCCGTATTCTATGGGTTATTCCATGAAAATTTGCCGAAGGAACCATACCTCTATCGTTAAAATCGAGTTCCCTACTTTTTGTTGGTAAAAAGTTCAAGTTACGGGCATTTTTGTCCAAATTTTGGACCATTTTTCCATTTTCTTCATGATTTTGTCCAAGAATATTACTTTCATGGCCATTTTTTTGGCTCAATCCATTATTTAATTCAATTTACAATTCAAAACGAAGAGTTTAAGCCCAAATTTATCGAATTCGGTTGATTAATTCATGCGATATTGCTAAAACAAAATAACACATAAAACCAACTTTTTGATTTTTTTTCCCTTTTTATTTTTTTTTCTACAAAAATTCAAATTAAGAGAAATTGCATTGGCCATTAACATCAAGTACCTCGAATCGGTAGATAATTCTTCTGGATTTAAATCACCAGGAGGCATATTTTCCAAAGCGATTTCCTCAAAATCGGTTACCACCTGAAAAGAAAACATAAAAGCTAAAACATAGAATGAAAAATGGTAAAGAATCAGCTATAAAAATTACATACCGGAAGATTTTCACAATCAGCAATTTTTGAGCTCAACTTTCCGGTAGTTGATCGCGGTCCAGTGGTGGTTGATTTGTCTAAAGTGTCAAACAAATGTCTAAACGGAAGCTCGTTAAAGTGCAGAAGACACACAAACCAGTGCAGTGGTCTCTTTAACTGTTTTTCGAATAGTCGCAAAATTCCACCGTGTACGCCAGTATTTGTTGGTTCACCATCAGCGCATATGGCAATTAATGAATCGAGAGACAATTGTTTTTCTTGGAAGAATTCGATCAATTTGTTGACTTTGCTTGCCGCAGTTTCACTTTCTAGTTTTGTGTAGCCTATCAATTGAGATTTTGGTTCCCTCAAAACAACTAGATGAGGTTCTTTAACCATCCTTGGATGCAACTTCTCATCAATTTTTTCTACAGTTAGAGCATCATTTTTCCTGCCGTCGAATGAAAATGATATCAAATTCGAGCCATCATACCGCTTACGAAGTGCGTCTTGTCTCCATTTTTCTCTTTCTCTACGAAGTTTACTTTTATCCATGATGACAAGATTGCCATGAGCATCTTTTACGCCCAGGTCTTCCATCAGAGCTGTTGCCAATGATTCCAGTCTTTTATCACAACTATAGACGAGCCAATATAAAAGCTGTGAATTGCAACATGGATCACTTAAATATCAGATATAGCACAAGCATATCGAGAAAAGATCTGAGATATTTACAACAAACTAGAAACAAAAAATTTTGGTGGATATATTGATAATTAATTATATTTTTTTTCTCGTTTTTACCTCTTGACACAAGCCCTCTTACCAAAAAAAAAATCATAAAAGCAATGTTTTTAAAAAAATTTTCATTGCAAACAATTATTATATATTCTTAATCTTGAATAAGAAGAAAAAATATTTTGTATATTGTGAAAAACAATCTTTATCATATTGATAATACTAGAGTGCTCGATTAAGAGACATTGTATATAATAAAATTGTTATTGTTAACTAGTGTTTATTATAGTTTAAACATAATATTTACAAATAAATAAACATTAAAAAAAAAAAAAAAAAAGCTGTTGCCAATGCTGATCCCACTCTATCATGCACACCAAATCTGTCACACATCATTGCATAGTTTTTAGTATTGTGTCTGGGAGTGTAAGTTTTTGGTGGTAGAACTAATTCTGAACCTCCTCTCACATCAACTTCCATTTCGTCATAATGTGGTTCGTATGTAGGATCGTTGCTCACTGGGGCTGTTGGTATAGTCGTTGGTATCGTCTCTTCACTTCCACTATCGTGTTCCGGTATCGTTTGTATTCTGTCATTATATTGATCGCGCATGAAATCTTTTAAGTTTTCTGGGATAGATCCACATGAGCAGTCGTTTTCTTTCAAGTTGCATTTACATTTTCCAATGTTGAATAATTGGATTGTTGAGTCTACGAATTTTTTGAATTCTGTTGCGCGTTTTACTCGTTGTTTATCTGCATTACTATATGCGTCAAGCAAATTATTCAATTTTCTAATGATGCTACCTTTGAGTATAAGTTCAATATTAAGTTGATTCCAAATTTCTAACAATCTGTCTGCTACTTGGGGAGTAAATGTTTTATACGAAAACATTTTGCTTTGGGCTTTTGAACGTTCGGCCAAGAAAAAATAGTACTTCAATATATCTCGTTTAGTTGACAGATTAATATCAGGTAATTCACAGGCCACGCCAAAAGAAAACACATCATGAGAGACCAAAAGTTGCAAACTCCTGCGTTGGGTATCTGTTGGATTTTGCGATGAACCAGGCTCTGAATCCATTTTTTAAACCGTCACTAAAAGAATTAAATATGTTTTTCATAGAATAATAATATAACTATTAACTATACTAGTTAGCAATGTTTTTACACTTACCTTTAAATCTTTTCTAAATTTCAAAATAGTTTGATTATTTGTTAGTTATTTCAAGTAACACTTCACTGAAATGACGCTCAAACAAAACTAGCATACACTGGAATATTATAAACAAACAAAAATAAAGAAGTCTATAAAGAAACTAAAAACAACAAGAAATAAATAAACATAACACAGGGTGTGCACCCTGTGAAAAAATATGCCAATAATGTAAAGCGCAAATCAGTCCAGTCGTAACGTAAGGTTCGTAAGCGTCGTAAGTCAAAAAAATTGAGCCAAAAAAATGGCCATGAAAGTAATATTCTTGGACAAAATCATGAAAAAAATGGAAAAATGCAAATGTAACTTTTGAACCGTTGGACCAATGTTGGAGATTTTTTTGTAAATTGATCAAAATGAGCTCACCTTTCCAACGCGCCTACTGCCGATTAAACCCGATCGATAGTTTTTGAGTTATGGATGTGAACGTGTAGGTAATATTTCATACGAACGTCAATTTGGGAAAAAATCTACCAACAAAAAGTAGGGGACTCGATTTTAACGATAGAGGTATGGTTCCTTTGGCAAATTTTCATGGAATAACCCATAGAATACGGAAATCATAGGGAAATTGTCGAAAAATAAATCGACCCGCCCTAATATATATATATATATGTCAACATTTACAATGCACAGATTGGTTGAAAAGAAATATCAAATCAATTTCTATAATAAAAGTTGACAAATAATTTGTAATGTCAAGTTTTATTTCAAAAATAAGACTTTTTTAGCGATTTTTAAACAAACATTGAAATCTAATTCTTATTTCGTAACTATTTTATATTATTTTATTTAAAAAAATATAGGAGACAGTTGTCCAATTTAATTAAAAAATTAATAAATAATTCTTAATTCTTAATTTTTACATTTAAACTTGTAATCGCTACGGTCTCTGGTTAAAATTAGCATTGAAGTAGTTTCTAAATAATGGAATTTAACATTTTTCGGGGTTTTTGGCGCAATATTGCTGATATAGTATTTAACATTAAATAATGAAGATAAATACAGCTTTATAATATCATTTCAGTAATGAATCTTTTTAAATGGAGTAGGATAAATAAAATAATGGATGGAAACATATACGTACTTCTGGTGACACAATATTACTTCTAGACCTGACCCATCAGGTTTTCCACGCATATGGCGAAGATTTTTGTTGTAAATGAAAAAGGGAAATGAAATGAAAGGGAAATTTTAAGCTGTCGTAGTCTCCATATCCTCTTGTCCGTTATACTAGCATGCAAGCCAAGAAATGCGTTTTTACAAACCTGTTTTTTAGTTCCATTTATTCGTCGAAATTTTTAAAAAAAATAATTCTTTGGGTTAGGCTTCATTACTTTTTGGCGTATTCGCATGGTGGTAACAATTAGCGACTCAATTAGACTAGAATTAATTGTCGGTGTTCAAGTGATTAGAATTAATTGTCGGTGTTCAAGTTGTTAATTCGTTTAAGGAAAACATTCTCGCTTCCATCGAGGAAATCAAAACAATTTCGAATGCACTCGATTAAAATTGCCACAATAGTTATGTAGGTCCAACCTAAGATTTTAAAAACACTTACATGCCATTGTCTCCAGTTGGTCTGCAAGGAGTAACATTTCACGGAAATCCTTTATCACGAAAATATTTTATATAATTCAGCATTTCTTACGATGAATTCTTATCGCGATATCATTATCCTTCATGGAGCGGGATACACTCATTTTCAAATTGAAGCAAAAAAAATGTTTATATATTTTAATGTTTCTCCCTTTTTTTGTACCACATTTTCAAAACTTACCTCTGACTGTACAAATTTTACATGCCAGGTATTTTTCCATTGCTACCTAAAACACACATATTAAATATTCTAAATAAATATCGAAATGAATTCTTTTCGAAATTAATTTTAAAAAGACACCTGTTTTTCACCGCAATGGGAAGGCTATATAAACCCTTCATTCTCACAGTATATCGGTCTACATGGGTTCCTCCAAAAACAGAAAAAAATCACTTTCCTAAAATTTGTACCTAAGACCTTTTCGAAATTCATGATTCAAATATAAACTACCGAAATTGGAAATTCATATGCGGGTCAAATACAAGTTAATCGGGCCAAGATTCTTCGCTGTGCCTTCCCTGATAGAACCACATACGGGCAATACACAACACATACATCTCTAAAGCAAAATATATTCGATCATTTGAATTCGGTTCGTTTACGCTTCGGATGAGTTTGATTCGCTTACGATCAAATCAAATATGATTTGTTATTCCTTTCTTATACTTGGTTTGCCTTATTCTTGACGATAACTCCGTAAGACATCTGGAAAGGGAGTAGATTGTTGTTACTCTCTACACGCTGAAAAAAAACGGCTTCTATAACATATTCTCCCAAATATATTTTGCAGGAACCATGTGGCCGTCGGTGGTGCAATGGTTAGTGTGCGCGGCTCTTGTACAAGAGATCCTGGGTTCGAACCAGGCTCTGACCACCTTTAAATTTTCTTTCGGCGGCGGTCTCCTCGCATAGTGACTGCGACACTATCGAGTATCTAGCCATGAAAAAGCTTCT
The DNA here is from genome assembly GCA_963931995.1 of Phaonia tiefii. Lineage (NCBI taxonomy): Eukaryota > Metazoa > Arthropoda > Insecta > Diptera > Muscidae > Phaonia > Phaonia tiefii. The sequence continues at coordinate 99,971,611 of OZ008369.1, read as the reverse complement.
CAAATTACCGTTCGAAATCGGTGTAAAATTGTAGGTCCCAATCAGTGAGTGAAAACTGGAAAGCGCACAGCTCAGTGATTGTGAGACGTTCTCCCCAGTCCCTTCATGGGATGTAATGGGAAACCATTTATTTTATTTATTTAACCATGTAAATATTTGGAACCCACTCCAAATATTAATATATTTGCAACATATTTGCAATTCATATACTCACTTATATTTAAATGCAAAAATTAGCATGTTTACTGACAAATGTGTATCCTTTTACGTGGAAGCGTCTGTGTGCTTCACCCCAAACATCCCCATACTTACGTGGAAGCATTCGCGTGTTTCACCCAAACATTCATATCATAGATAAAGGAAATAAGTAGATATCCCACAGGCGTTGTCAAGTACTGCCACTAGGTGCTGTGTTGTCGATTTGTAACTTTCATTGACGTTTCTCATAACATTCACTGACGTTTATTCAACAGTGTGGGACATTTTTTCAATACAAAAATAGAATCATTTTCCAGGTTGTGCTATTCGAACAACTAATTTCGTTTTTTTCATGTCGTTGTGTTAACCACTTTCTAATTCAAATGCATTTTGGTTATGTGCTTTCTTGTTGTACTGTTATTGTTGGTATTCGTTTGTGTTGACTTGTACAGCATCGGCCCACTAAACAAAACAAAATGCCTGTTGATGTTGCCTACCACACGTATTGTTAGCACCTGTTCTAAATATATCTTGCAAGGTATATTTTGTTTGGGATCAAACGTTGTAATTATTGCATACAGCTCCATCTAGAAAATATCCCATTGAACAAGAAATTTCCCACGGCATGTGCGATATCTAGTTAATTCCTTTATCTATGCTTCATATACTTATGTGGAAACATATACGTATTTTCTACTAAACATAATAATATTAAAATAATTATTCTTTCTTTCTTTATTTATTATAATTAAAATAAATAATTAACACAAAAAATTAAAATATTAAAAATGACCCTTTCTACATTTTCTTGCATTGAATGCATTACTTTTTTATGAAATGAGAATCTGCTGCTCTTTTGCTTCTCATTTCTTTGTTGTCTCTCAAGGTTTTCTTTTCAGAAGGTTTCAGTTATGCGTTGGTTACCACTATGCGTTGGTACACGAACAAGATATTTATATACAAATCTAGTTCATGCAAGACAAGCGTGTATTACTTACTTGTGTTTTTTTTATTATATTTCACAAATGGTCCGTAATTCCGATTTCTTCAGTAGAGGCTCGTGCATAAAAAGGGATTCACGTTGTTGCCCTCTCCAGTTTCTTTCCTCAAAATCGTTTTTCACTTTGGTAGCGCACATAACTATATATGAGAAACGCATATACTAAAACCAAAGCAACATCACAAACCATTAACCGTCCGAGCGTTTGTTTATTCTTTTTTATCTGATCAAGTGCTTTTGATGTCCTCTGTCCGATGAACCATCGACAACTGAATACATGAAATTGAAACGCAATACACCAGCCAAAATAATAAACACTGACTTCATCTGCAGTTCACACGTACATTCAGGAATATTTATGAATCAGTCACTGATAGAATAATGCAAAAATATAGATACACACAAGTAAAACCGAGAAAGCATAAACATTGCAACACACACGGCTGTATGTGTGAAACACTACATCATTTAAATGACCACCACGCGAAGTGTTGCAGGCATTGATTCTTTTGAGGTAATTTTCGACCACTTTTTGACACATATTGGGCGGTATCTCAGCCATAACTTGACGAATGTTGGTTCTTAAGTGCTCAAGAGTTAAAGGTTTATCTACATAAACATGGTCTTTCGTGTAGCCCCACAAAAAGAAGTCTAATGGTGTCAAATCGCATGATCTTGGTGGCCAGTTTATATCGCCACGACGAGAAATTACGCGGCCAGGAAATGTATCTTGCAATAAAACCATAGTCGCTCGAGTTGTGTGGCATGTGGCACCGTCTTGTTGAAACCACATATTCTCCAAGTCGTATTTTTCAATAGCAGGCAAAAAAAGTCCGTTATCAAATGACCATAACGGTCCGAATTGACGGTGACAGTCTTTCGATCGTCGTTTTCGAAGAAGTAAGGTCCAATCACACCTTCGGACAGTGACTTTTTCTGGATGTAATGGTCTCTCTTCAATTACTTGAGGATTCTCAGAACCCCAAATACGACAATTGTGTTTATTAACATACCCACCGAGTGAGAAATGTGCTTCAACGCTGAAGAAAATTTTGTTCGAAAAATCGCCGTCCACCGCCTTGTTCAAGCACCCATTCCACGCATCTACGACGTTGTGAATGGTCAGCAGACGTCAGTTGTTGTGTGAGCTGGACTTTATATGCGATCCATTTTCGTCAATGTCAGACTTTCAACTGAAAAAAAATTGGTTTAACAACTGTCGAATTCCATCCCTATACTTTTGAAACCACGAAATGGATAACCATTTATAATTATCGAATAAATTAGACTTAAACTTTGAAGGGGCGATGGCAACATTTTTAAATGTCGCCTCATACAAGGGCAACATTACACACTGATACAAAAAAGACTAAAGTAGAAATACCTGGGAAGTGATATTATTATACTTGTAGGTGGTGTCGAGTGAAACAAGAATCTGCTTGTGAAATTTCCCAAACACCCCCAAAATCTTGAAAACCGGATTTGAGTACCTTGGCGCACTCATAAGTCTGTAAGTTAGTTGAATATCAACCCATTTTCACTTTCTCACCGGATTTAAAAAGAAGAAACTTAGGCCTTTCAAATGGTATATACGTTAATTAAGAAAATATGAGAAGTCTCTGAGTATTTTTTCGCCATTTTTCAACTTCGGCGATTTCACACATTATTTTATAAAGAAACCATAATACTCTTGAATTTCTTCAAAAGGGACGTTTCGTAACAAGTAAACCGCAACTTTGTTTTTAAAAATCCGGCATTAAATGGCTGAGTTATTGAAGTTCTTATTATTATTATTTATGTATTGTCGCATCAAGAGAAATTTATTTTTTCTCAAGCTGATGCAGTTTAAAAGGCAAACAAGTTCCAAACAATTTTATAAAATAAATTTTTGAATTCGCGGTTACTGTTTCCGAGTTACACTCTTTTAAAACTTTATACCCAGTATATGAACCTAAAATTATTATAAACTGATTGCCACTTTTTCATCGGATTTGCTTTAAACATTTCATTAATAAAAAAAAGTAAGTAACGACAAAGAATTACACGCAGAAAAAAAACTGCGCCAGCAATATACTAGAGGAACCACGTAAATATTTGCAAGCATTGTTTTCTTGAATTGAAGATGTATTGCGTTTTTGTTCATTTGTTGTCTGTCACGTTTTTGTTTTCAGCAGTTTGCAACAAACAATGCCCCATTTGGGGCAGAGAAAAATATATTATAACATATTAACCATTGTGTCTCCAACATGTAATAAAAGCTACAAATGTGTTATATGTATCATACAATGGGTAAAATGTTTTAAAACGGTATAACACTGTAACAGTAACCGTAAATTCAAAATTTGCTTTTACAAAATTGGGGTTTTAAAGTCTTGTTGACATTTTAAAAGTTATAAACCTTTACAGAATTTATACAAAATTTACGAAAAAATTATAATATATTGTGCGTTATTGAGCAAAATCATTTTTCTTTAAAAATATTGAAATTGTGATTATTGACCAAGTTTTCATTGGGGAATTTCGACTTGTGCGACCACTAAACCTCTTACGAAAAATCTGAAAAAAAATCTCAAAACTACTTTACTCATTAGCAACCATGAAAATCGGAAAAGAAATTTGTTTGCGACACCCTATTGTACATACCCTCTTATTACCACATTGTTTATGGAAGCTAACCGCCATAGCGTTAATCTGTAACAAGGATTCAAAATTATTTCAGTTTTCACCATGGAGTAATCAGATAATGAAAACCGTATAGCTGATACAGCGCTTTTAAGGGTGAAATGAAAAAAAAAACGATATTTTCAAACCGCTCCGCATAAAATTGCTTGAGGATACTGAAGATGTCAAAGACCGCCACCTGAACTGATCTCACGGATAGGGGTATGATGGATGTGAGGAAACACTAACATCAACGGAAGTGGTGAGTTAGTTACTTATGCAATATGTTAGTAGTATCCTGGTGATGTTTAACGGAGGGTACGTCTGCAGCAATGTGGAAAGCTCATCTGAAGCCTCCAAGCTTTGTAAACTTTTGGCCACAACACCTTGTACTCTTGACCATAGATAAATTAAACTAATAGATGAAGCACAAGTGTTGGGAAAATTGTAGTGTAATGGGTAATTTTCCAGATGTCGTTGAAAGCAATAAATGGGATTTTTTTTTGTTCCGAAAAAAAAGTCAAAAAAGATGACATTAAAATTCTAAAATTTTATATCAAAAGAAAAAATTATTTTCAACAACAATATCAGTTCTAAACAAGAATACAATACGTTACTTAAAGTAGAAAATCTGATGGCCATCGAATTGTAAAGCCATGTCACCACCGACTATGTCCTAACAGATTGGTTCTTCCTCCGGTTCAGCTACCATTCCTTGTTGAGAGTCCTCAGACACTCTAACGGTTTTTGCATCTGCGGTCACAGAAGTAGCTACAGTTTTTGGGCGGGGAAGTTTTTAGATGTTCATCTTTGGGTGGGTTTTCTCTTATTGATATCCCGTACAACGATCTCATGGCTTTGAAAAAGTTTTTTATATAAGAAACAAATGGTATTATATAAAATCATTTAAATTTTGTCAAATTTTCCTTTGTTTAAATTACTTTCATAAAAATTTCCCACAATTTTGAATAAATGTCAATGAGAATTATGGAAACTTCAATGAATGTGACAGTAGCACAGGACAGCACCTAGTGTACACAGTTGACAATGGGCGCGCTACATTTATTATTTCCTTTATCTATGCTCTTGACTATATTAGGATAGCTTATAGTCTTGGACGACGTTCAGTCAGGAATCACTTAGGCTGCTCCAGAACAGACGATCTCCTGGAATTTACTACTACTTCACTACTTCAGTTGGAGATTCCGTTGAAATATAGCCATCGGATGTTGGCAGTGAAATTGTAATCGAATCTAGCATTGTTTGGGATATAGAAATATTTAAACCTATTAAGCCACCAGGACCGGACAATATCTTACCGGCGGAATTACAGGCGGTGGCTTGTAGACTGGTGCCATGGCTCAAATAGCTCTACACCGGATGTATCAATCAGGCATGCATGCCCTTGGAATGGAGAGAAACTAAGGTTGTCTTCATTCCTAAAGTGGGTAAACCATCCGACACGCTACCTAAGGATTTCCGACCGATTAGTCTATAGTAATTTCTCTTGAAAACCTAGGAGAGATTATTCGATAGCTATCTTGGTCAATACTATAGGCTTCTTCAACAGCATGCCTACTGCAAGGGTATGTCTACCGAAAACGCCCTGCATGATATGCACAGTTTCATAGAAGGTTATCTAGCTGTTAAAGAATATACTATGGCAGCTTTCTTAGATACAGAGGGAAAATAACAGCGGCAGTCACAGCTCTGGGGGTTGTCAGCAATATATTGTTGTTTGTCAACCACCTTCTTACGATGATACACATGATGACTACATTAGGATCAATGGATCTCTATAGATTGGTCGGCAGAGGAACGGCCCAAGGGGGCGTTTTGTCACCTCCGCAGTATTCTGTTGCCTCTGGAGACGATGGCTATTGCAGACATTGCAATAGTGGTTAAACGGAACTTTCCAAGTATTTTTAGGAACATCTTGCAACATGCCTTTCATACCACCGCAAGATGGGCTTCGGAAAAATGTATACCCTAGACGGAACTTTTTCTATTCAGCAGGAGATATAAGGTACCAACTGTTGTACCTGTCTTCTGAGGTGTATTGAAATGCCCTTCTCAGAAACACCAAAATACTTAGGTATTTTAATCGAAAGGAAGTTAAAATTCAAACCCAACATTCTGAAAAGAGCCAGAGGCTGTGATAGCGCTCTATACACCTGTAAAGGGCAATATGAAATCGTTGGGGTTAGAAGTTGCGTCTAGTGCCTACTGTGCGATACTGAATAAAGTTCAGAGAATGGCTGGTATCTGTGTCACTGGTGCTTTGAGAATGACGCCAACTGATGCACTAAATGTCATTATACATGTAATACCACTGGACATTGTAGCTGTGCAGTATGGCACCGCTACCATCTGCTGGACTTAGAGAACTGTCACTTTGTTCGGAAAATGGCTTCGGACATGATACCATTCTCAACACAATGCCTGGCTTTCAGGGTAGTGTCGATTAAACTTTGGCGAACCACTCTTTGACAAGAAGTATCACACTCTTATACCTGGTAGATCAGAATGGAATGGTCGCATCCCTTGGCATAAAAGATTCGTGATTTTCTATACAGACGGTTAAAAACTGGACGTTAATGTAGGCTTTGGTGTTTTTTCTAACGACCAACGGATATCCATTGCAAAAGGACTATGTAGTGTAGACCAGGCAAAAATCTTAGCAATTAAGTAAGTAGCGGAATGGCCAAGAATTAATGTTGTGACTAAGATCAGAATTAATCTTTTCGCTTATAGTCAACCTGCAATCAAGACTCTGGAAACTGCACTATTGAATTCGAGAACATTTCGATTTCAACTGTCACGGATCTCATAATGAGATGGCTGAACAGTTTAATATTCATCAAATTTGGATCCGGGTCACAGGGACAGACTAGAGAACTGCAAAGCAGATGAAATTTCTATGCTAGGGACTACCTAACATGCTCCAGAGGAACAAGAGCATGTGGGCATGCCTCTAGCGACTCTCTTCTTTGGAAATTGTGTCCTTTTGCAAATTAACGGTTTGTGATTACTAGTACGGAAATGTCAGGCAGATATGGCACCGCCTAAATTCTAAACGCAACTAATTGTGATTGCAGTGTAAAGCAGAAACAATTTTCGCTGGAAGAAAAAATTAACGGATGAAACTCAGTGTATGAGTAAGTATTAAAACGTAGCTACACAATTTCCAATTTTAATTTAAAAAAACTCAATTTAATTTTGAAAAATATATATTGAACTTTGAAAATTATATATTTGAAATTTCAAATACATCAATTAGAATTTAAGATGTCTATCGGAAATACGTCAAAACAAAACTATTAATTGTAATTTGAAAGATATCAATTGAAATTTAAAATTTTTCACTTGAAAATTAAATATTATTAAATATTATTATTAATCGCAAATTAAATGTTATTAGATTTTTAAATTTCATGTTATGTCTTTTAAATTTCCATTGCTGTCTTTCAAAATTCAACTGATGTATTTTAAATTTCAATTGATGTGCTCTCAATTTTACAAATGATGTATTTCAAATTGCAATTGATGTGTTTCAAATTTCAATTGATGTGTTTCAAATTTCAATTAATGTCTATTAATTGTCAATTGATGTTTTCTAAATTGCAATGGATGTATTTCTAGGTTCAAACAGAACTTTTAAATTTCAATTGATTTTTTCAAATTTCACATGGAAGTCACGTAGAATTAAGAGCAAGCGGTGATCACGGAATTTGATCGCATATAATACGTGTGAATGTACACCTTGTAGTTGTCGATTCGTTTGACTGAAATTTACCTTCCATTTCGCAAGATTTGCTGTTTTTTAAGAACTTTTGGCGTAGAATACGTCTTACCTTACGGTACAGGGAGTCATGTCAGATTGTTATTGTTGTAATCTTTATTTCATTGATTATGAGGAAACGGTGAGATAACTTTTTTTAAAAATTTTTTTGTAGGTAAATGAAGATGTTATCTTTCGTTTGATATACATTTCATATTGGTTGATATCTTCCTAATATTTAAATTTCTCAAATGAAAATTGTTTAAACACATACACTCAAACATATGTGTGGTGTTTGGTTGAGTGTTTGAGTTTGTAGCGTGAACACAAACTATGCTGCTGTTTCAGTGTGGACACAAACCTTCGGCTGTTGTTTTGATTGATGAAATATTGAAATTTCGTATATTTACTTATGTATTTAAGTGAAACAAAATGTTAAATGTGAATTTGAATTTAACATGGATATATAATTATAAAAAATATAAATCAAATTGATTTGCGTCTGTTATTTATCATTTATCCTTACTCTTTTAATTTAAAAACATATTTATCCTAATTTTCCTACCATAAGCTTATGTATATTATCAAAAGTAACTATCAAATAAATAAATTAATTTGCTTATGTTATTTATCATTTATTGTTATATATGTTTTCTGCCTTATCGGATGGCGTATTCTACGTTAAACTTAATGGCCGTGTCTCTGACACAGCCTGCAGGGACAGTCCGTGGCCGAAGGCCTCGGACAACTGTCTGCTGTTTACTTTTTTTATTATGCTCAAAGGCTTGTCAGTAGTTTAAAACCCTGCAATTACACTGATATTACTCGTGTTGCAATTACTACTGTACAAATTACTGGGAAACTTGTGTGACTCTAAATATGTTGCCCAATTAGCTACAAAATTCCTAAAATTGTATCCAGTTTTATATGCCCATATTCGTTATATAAAGTACAAACGTAATCCTACCTGCATCCATTACATACAATTGGTGATTTGTTTCCAAACGTGGATTTATATTTAAATAAAAAACCATAACATTTTACAGAAAAACGGCAGTTCCAATAGCATCACACCTGCAATATGCAATAATGCAACACAGGATTACAATTCTGTGAAAATCTGTTCATGAGAATGCATCATAAATTTGTCATTGACGAACATTTGATATACACTGGAATTTAATCAATCTAACTATGTAATCTATTTCAATCAATCAATCTAATATCTAATGTAATCAGTCGCACTATGTGTATTTCCAAATAAAGTATGTCGACATATATATTTCGAATTCGAGATTTGTATATCCTAACGGTCAATTATATTATTTAATCTGTCAAAGAAATTGCTTCGGCTAGCGCAGTCATTAGTTAATTCTAGGAATGAATGTTGCTATCGGCTACGACTCGTGTTTTTACCGCAGCCGTAATCATATAGACAAATATGAGGTATGTAGAATCGATTCGAATGCCCGTCTGTATGTTGCACGGATTTACCTTGAGAGTTGTTTTGCATCGCAGCGGTTTAACTAATACAGGTGAAATTGATACTGTGAATGTGAGTGATATGTAAATACACGCGTAAAAATCTTGTATTTTGTGTTTAAGGAAGACTGTTATCACATACCCTTCTCTATATACCCAGGTAAATTCGGAAATCTCGTATTTTCAACAAAAGTTGTGGCTTATCCAGTTATTGCATAAATTTTATTTCAAATTTTTTTTATTTTGAATATCAAAAGTTTTGTCATCTTGGTTGAAATAAAATGGCTTATCATGTTTTTTGCAGTTCAAAATTTATTATTTTTTAAAAATTAAATCAAATAACTATTAAAACGTTACTTATTATAAGTACATTAAATAATTTCAATAAGTTCTAAATAATTCAGTTTCAGTGTATTTTTTTTTCAATCCATTTAAGGTCTTCCCTTTTTTTTAAATACTTACTTGCTTATACTCTCCTTTCCAGTTGGAAAATTTGTCTTGAAAATATTGGCAGTAGAATTTACTTAGAACAATGTTAGTATGTGCTGACAATTTGTATAAGACATTTTCGTGCCATGTTACTATTTAGTTTTGCCCTAGGTGAAATAAATTGTGAACGGGCTGGCAATCTATGTAAGACCGTCTTATTGACTTGTCAGCATTAGGTAATGACTGACACTTTCTAATGACAATGCTGAATGTCGATGGAAGAAGGTGTTATCTTTTGTCAACAGCGTCATGCGTATAGAATTTCAAGTTATTCAGAAAATTGTATATTTAAGTTGTATGTCGTAAATTTTCATAATAAATTTCAAAAATATTTGAAAATTAATACAATAATATGCACATTTTCAGGTATAATATGAATACATACTGATTACTGCAGAAATTGTGGGAGCGAAGAAAGCTTATACTACTGGCCGGCCTTTTTTTATGAGTAGAATACAACAACTAGGACCTTACTTCATGATGGATCTAACAGATATTCAGGGAGTTCAGCTGAATGAGCTGGGGAACTTTTACCGAGTACTACTTGGTTCGCCAGAGCCTACTGTATGTCACTTCTTCAACTAAATTCGGGAATGTCAGGATGTGGTGCAATATGGCTTAAACACCCCTTAATCACACATCTCGTGGTATAACAATGATCCTCACTGGATTGCCATTTCTACCTTAATGTAGCCTATGTAGGCTGAACAAACTCTAGAATGTCATGTATACAATTAGCCCTACGTCTGCTTTGATTAAAACTGTATTTTCAATGTCAGCCTACGTTGCAATAACTAAACAAATCATTTGAAAATATTTGATGTTTGAAATATGATTTTAGAAGAAAATGAGTATGGATTTTGACAAATTCAAATTATTTCTTTATAGGTTTTTATACAATTTTTATAGTTTTTTATAATAAATAACATCGATCTCAAATATCAAAAAGACTGAATTAAAAATTAACAAATGTTTTAAAACGTATAAGTTTCCATTTCAGCATACCCGAAACCTCATTATTAGCAGGTTTTTAACCCTCGGCTAAACCGAAAACCGGTTTCTCCAAAATTGGAATATTCTAAGAAACCGAATACCGAGATTTTTGAAAAATCGGTGTTTTGAATTCACTAGTTTTGACCTTAGCAGGATTTGAATACAGGCCTCTTCCGTTTTCTAGTCTGATATGCTACCGTTATGACCACGCTTTTACCACTTCACAGCGAATCGCTCACGAACCTTCCCGTCGAACCGTTTGCATGTGTCAACAACATACAAAGCAGAACTTTCTGAAGATGATCAGATGAAACTTGTTGTGATTAAACTTAAACCCGGCAGCTTTCAGCGATAGAAAAGTGTACAAAGGTTCCGTTATCGCCATGTCTGCGCTTTCGCACAAACAATTGTATTTGATCGGTTTGTTTTTTCACGCTCAGATGTGTTTGAGTGACAATCTGGTTACCCTATCCCGTCCAAACTCTAAACTTAGTTTCTCGCTTCATTCACTTCAAAGTTGATCATTTAATGCTGTTTATTTGTTAACATTATTTGCAAAAAACAAACGATCAAATCAAATACAATAAATCTTTTGAACACTGAAAGTCTAAGTATTTCGCTTTAAACAAAAATACTAATACGCTTTTTTTCAAAATTATGATTTTATTTATCATTATTGATTATTATCATTAATATTTTCGAATGAAATACATTGTTCAAATGACATCCATGACTTCCTTAACTGCACGTCATTCGATCAACCCAAATTTTCACTATATTTTCGATTGTTTGGACCTGTATCTTCTGAACGACTACTTTGACCTCGTGTTTAAGGCCTCAGTAGACTTGGAACTCCTTGCGAAACACTTATCTTTCATGGATTATCAGATTAGTGTGTAACTGGCTTAAATCGCAGCTGCGAGTCGACCACTTGACTTCGGATTTTTTACTGATTATGACGTTTTCAAACGTTGGCTATGTGGTACGTAGCGACGTCTTGTTGAAGCCATAAGTCGTCCATGTCATCCTCTTCCACTTTTGGAAACAAAAAATCGCTGAGCATGACATTGCTATGGCACGGCACTCGCTATTGACGGCAAGGACGGCACCTTGCTCATTTCCCAAGAAAAGCGGGACCGCCATTCCAAAAACCCCACCAAACATTCACTCGTTTTGTATCGGTTTCTCATCGACGACGAGTCTATTTGCCGAGTACTAAATACGACAATTTTGATTTTTAACATCAAACTTCAATTTGAATTGAAGATTTCGAATATTTGAACGAAAGTTTTTAATATTTCCCAATTTTCTTCAAGCGTAAAGCGACACATTTTGTAAAACCATTGACTAATAATCAGTCTCTTAATAATGGTCATCAGCTTCGAAATAACGGGGGGTTAAAATATCAAATTAAACATATTCCACCCTTTTGTTACTTTCATGGATCTAAATAGTGATGATCAATTATTTTAAAATTCCTCTTAATAAATATATATAGATGCCCAATTCAAACAACAGACGTTCTTCAAAATTTTTCTAGCGTGGAACTACAACTGTCGTAGAGCTGTCAAAGCAAAGAAACAAGTGACGTAGAGCTGTCAAAGCAAAGAAACATCGTTTATCTAATTTTTCGTTGCAGCACGGACGAAATCATCGTATGTACGTTTCATTGAAGAAATGCAATTACATTAAGGAGCATGTTTCATTCCTGCTATAAAAACTTTTTCTTTCTGTGTAGGTATATTAAAAAACGTATAACATCTCAGACATCTGACACATAATTGCAAATTAATACAATCAGGAAGAATAAAATAACCAAGAAGTTCACATGTAATTTTACATACAAGCAAATTGAAAACCAGAGTCTACAATTTGATAAAGTGACCTGATGCATGAATCGGCATCTAGCCTCATATATGCAAATGGAATTGGATTGAAAATTGTAATGTTATTTTTAAAATATTTCGGAACGGACAATTTTGAAAATTTCCCCCGACTTACAAATCCACCACTTCTAATTCACCATCTGAGATTCACATGGTTCACATTGATTTAAATTTATAACTAACATTTGAATCACAACGGAGAACTGCATTTTTGTTATACATATTTGCATCTTGATTTTTCTAACAGCTTATCAGATTGGTAAATGGTAATGGCATGTCGATAAGGTAAGGCTATAAGGTGAAAGCTACAGTTTACGATATCACCCTTAAAGGTTGATGAATTCGCTAAGAAACTTCTGGTGTAGTTCCACTCTTTCTCGGTGTAGTTCCAAAAGCTGCTGATGACGCGCGGTTGTGAGTTGTGGTGTAACTAGCCAATATTTGGAGTCATTCTGCAATCAAAACTACGCAACGTAGTATTAAGTGACATAGGATGAATGTTTTGCTATTTGGTTTTTCAATGTTAATGCTTTGCCAGTTTACCCGTGATTCGTGATATGAGTCAAAAGTGTTCAGTTTAATGTTCAGAACAACGCTCGCAAATCATTGAGTTTGCTGGTTTTTTACAATACGTAATTTTAGAATTAAACGAAACCCGGTTCTTGGATGTCGATAAACTGGTTTTTACAAATGTAAAAAATTTAAAACAAAATGGTGATATAATTTTGAAATATTAATGATTTTTTAAAAAGGCAACACGATATCCAGATTCAAATCGACTTCTTTTTAGTTTCAAAATAATTGTATAATTTAGTAACAATAAACAATCAATATTCTTCGAGCTTGAGGTCAGATTCGCTGTTCTTATTTTTATTGTCCTCGATATTTCGCTACTCCGTTGTGTAGCATCATCAGAAGATATAAACAATATTTAACAATTGAAACAAAATAACAATTGTGAAAAAATTATGTCAATTTAAAACTGTTCAAACAAATGTTCCCGCTTTTTTCAAAAATATAATCTTCGTAAATAAAATAAGGTTCGTAAAAAGTTCATATAAATTAACCCAAAAAAAAATATTAGATTGATAAACAATTTGTGCTTAAATGGTTCTACTTTTTACTAATTAAATGTCTGTAAATTTGGGCTACATTATCTGTATAAAAATATAATTTAGTAACAATTAAAATATTTAAATTAGTATATAAATTAATTTTTTACATTTCATAAGATCTTCATTCATCAAAATGACTTTCAACTTCGAATATGATTTTCAATTTTAAATAACTTTAAGCTGAATATGTATTAAACATGTCAATTTTATGACAAACAAGCTTGGCAAATTGGAATTTGATTTACAAATTGAACATGACTGTCAAATTTAAATGCAGCTGCGAAATTTTGAGATTGAAACACGACTACGCATATTCAATTTAATTCAATTCAATTTAAATCAATTGAGTTCAATTCGTTTCAGTTCAATTCAAATTCAATTTAATTCAATTAAACTCATTTCAGTTCAATTCAATGCAATTCAATTCAATTCAATTCAACTCAACTCACTTCAATTCAATTCAATTCAATTCAATTCAATTCAATTCAATTCGACTCAAATCAATTAAATTTAATTAATTTCATTTCAATTTAATTCAATTGAATCTAATTCAGTTAAATTCAATTCAGTTAAATTCAATTCAATTAATTGAATTCAATTCAATTCAATTCAATGCATTTCAATTCAATTGAATTCAATTTAATTCAATTAAATTCAATTCAATTCAGTTCAATTAAATTCAACTCAATTCAATTCAAGTCAATTCAATTCAATTCAATTCAATTCAATTCAATTAAATTCAATTAAAGTCAATTCTATTCAATTCAATTAATTTACCAGAATTCAATTCAATTCCAATCCAATAATAATTGTCTATTCTATTCTAATTCGGGTCAAATCATTTTATCTTCATAAGGAATATATTAACTGATCTCTTTGTTGAGAGAAAATTTAAAAAGAAAAAAATTTTAAAGTAAAAGTATATATTAAATTAAAAGTGATTTTTCGAATAAACTGATAACCGGTTATTTGAAAACGTCGTTTTTGCACCACTCTAGTAGCCAGATTCATTTAGATCCATTATTTCAGTGCAAATTGATTAGATCAGCAGCGTAGGTAACGTCTTTAAAAAATTCTGTTCATACAAAATTCACTGAAAAGGGTTTCTGAGGCCCAGAAGGGCAACTTAACGCTATTTCGAGAAATATATTTATAGATATCCGATTGAGCGCGAAAGGGTCCACTGACAGATTCTATGATTTACCAACAGAATTCAGACAGCATAATTCAAACTGCATATGGGCCTAGAAGAGCACAGTCAAAAATTCTAAGATAAAACACTCACTAAGTATTTTACGTCCACCTTATTGCCAGTATAAAGAAGACGGTAAGATAGTAAATTGACTGATACTGATATATTTGAGAATTTGAAAACCCTTATGTTTGACTTGATGAACCCTATAGTATTTAGAACGTTAAATGGTTCATCACTAACCTAATTTTAGCCTTTAAAATTTGCTGTTCTTAGTGATGAACACACTTTTGAATTCTTATCTATTAAAGAGGTTTAAAAAACATTAACATTATTTGGAACTGTTGAACTGTTAGTGGGGTTAAGAACACAATATAAGAAGCTACCGGATCTCTTCACGAGTTTCAATGACGTTTAATTATGATTATGCGATCGAGAGCAGCTCATAAGTGCAAACTAACGGGTATAGTGAGTGTCCAAAACCGACAGCTAAAAACTAGTGACGGGTAATTTTACGACGGTAAACCGGTTATCGGGTTTTTAGAAAATTTGTGTAATCAACAAGCCAAAAAACAAACAAAAGTCCGACCACTTGTTCAGAACTTAGCAATTTTACCCTAGTATCCTCCGACCACCAATCCGAAAAATTTCAAACCGCTGCCATTTCGCCCCCTAGCATTTTCGGGATGGTCGTAGATGGACATAGTTTCATGAAATGAGCCAAGGAATATGCTACTGAAGTTTGTCCCGTCGTGACTGAACCACCCTGTATAATTTGAATGCAACAAAAAATTAGCGTGAAAAATAAAAATTATACCTTAAAAAAACAAAAATATAGTTAATAAGCGGACGATAAAGAATTGTAAAATTATTAAATTAAGCATTTCCTGTCAATAATAAAAAATGGAAAAATTAAAAAGAAAACTTTAACAAGAAAATTGGAAAAAATAAAAAAATGGAATAAGAAACAGGCGAAAATATTTGATAAATGGCAGGAACGATGGAAAAAGTAGGCATAATCAATGAAAACGAAACAAGAATTAGGACGCAAACATGGATGGCGTAGTCAAATCAGGAGGAACAATTAAACATTCATATACATAGGTGTGATTGGATAAGTATCTAACGGGAAAGTTAACAGGAACATGATTAGCGAGAATACAGGTACAAGGAACAACAGGAACACTGGAACACGGGGATGAGGGAACAAACGCAACAGCCGGAACATCAGGAGCAGGAAGAATACAAACAGGAAAGTTTCACTAGAGGCATGACACCAGTGAAATCAGGAACGAGAAATGGCGGCAACTACGGCAAAAGTAGGTGTAACCAATGAATACGAAACAGGAAATTGGACGAAGGCATGAATGGCAAATTTTATTCAGAAACAAAAATGTAAATGCGAGTGGTAGCATGTTATACTGCTCAGCAGCAGATAAGGTAGATGGAGGTAGCTTGATGATGGAGCAACGAACTGGATCAGTTACGGCCTATAATAGGCTTATAATTAATTACAATGATAACGATTCTCAGTGGTTTGCATTGTACAGAGGTTACGTAATCCCGTAAATCTTAGCTTAATAAACATTATCGTAAAGAATCGAACGTTTTATTGAGACATGGAATCAGTTATATAAAACAAATTATAAAATTAAATAAAATTTTTAGAAAATTTGAATATCGGATTAAGGAAAATTCTATAAATCAGTACAAAAAAGTTATTTAATTTTTATTAACCCATTGGGGGGCTAATTAAAACAAAAGATTTGAGAAAATCATTTTAGTGAAGAAAAAATTTTTTTTTTCAAAATATATTGGTACACCTATTTTTTGGTAGACTCCAATAATAGACAAGACCTTAACCTTTTTTTAATGTATAATTTTCACCAATAACCCTTCAACGACCGGAGATATTTACGTTCAAAATTTTGAAATACATTTGGTGCTTTTTCAATCTTCCTAACACATTTCCATTTCCATAGCACAAAGTAACACAAGACCTTCCTCCATTTAATTATGCCTTCTTGTCGTTTTGGTATGAAATATATTATTTACATTTTTCCCGTATACGAACAGTTTTTGATACTCTTGTCACCAAAAATGTGTGTCAGAATACTGAATTGTGACAATTGTCACATTACTGTCAAATAGTAACCGTGGTGACTTTTGTAACCCTGCCAGAATACGGCTGTAAGTCTTTGGATGTGTGAAAACTATTAATTTTTATTTAAACTGATTTTAACAGTGATCACGTTTGAGTGCATGCGTATGTGTTTCCTTATTTAATGCCAAATTAAACTATAATTTTGGGGTAAATGAAAGCTCGTTCACAACAAAAGAACAACTCATATGACGAAAGGTTTTTATTTGTTGATAAATACTCAGCAGCAAACGAAATATATTGGGAACAAAAAAATGTTTGCGCCAAAGGACTTCTAAAGGTTGTTTTTCTTTGCGTGTACTATCAGGTCATACACACATTTTTACAGGTAAATACATTCATACTTATGCACACATACATATGTTAGGTTACAAATTAATACATAATAAATTTATGCCTCTAATGAAATGTACAAGTGCACAAGAGTCTAGTATAGATTGATTTTAAAAGTTAATTTAATTAAAATTTTATTTAACACTATTCAACAAAAATAACACATTCCACAAAATGCAGGGATGTGCGACTAATCGATTAATAAAAATTTGTATTATTCTATTTCGTGATTACTCAGTTAATTGATTAATCAAAAAATTCTGATTATTCAAAACTATGACTAATCAATTAACTTGAATATTGATTAATAATATTTGAATAATTTTATTCTCATTCATATAATTTTTGGAAAATTTGTGGTCAATGTATGACAAATACCTAAAGGATCCCACTGGACATTGAAACATGTCCAAAGGGAATAAAAAGCGGACTGTTGGCGGATGAAATATCCGTTTTAGGATCCGAAAAGGATACCAAAAAAAACACATCGTCGCCTTGTTTGCGGCAGAAAAATTGTCCGTTTATGTACCCGCCAATCTTGCATTTTTGGAAGCTAGTCGGAAGTTTATCGTGTTTCATTTTCAAGTGTTCCAATGATAAATGAAATTCTTATTCTCTTCTGTTTTCATTTTGTTTACATTTTTATTTCAGTTCTTCTGTTTTTATTTTGTTTTTGTTTATTTCAATTCTGATAACTAAAGAGACGCGAGTATACACAAAAAAAACGTAAGAGGATGAAACATCCAATATTAACCCGGCAAAACGGACCTCCACGAACAGGCAGAATAAATGTCAAGTGGGATGTCTCAGTAAGATTGGACCTTTTAAATTTAGTGCTGTTTTTTTTTTTGGGCAAAAGGCCACTCTGAAATTTGGCAGCTGTCACTTGTGTTTATTCCGATTATTAAAAATTGAGCGCTTTACGAAAGAATAACGCGTTACAATTCTGAAAACTTCTCTACGGGAAATGAGACCGGTACAGAACCAGTCACGTGATAGGTCCATTAGTGACAGTGACCGGTCCCTGTATCGTCCCTTTTGTATGAAAAGAAGCGGTAACGTTAAGATGGCTTTGTCATTGGAGGGGGCAATTGACACTCTTTAGATACCCTGTGATATAACAACGTACTGATCTAAAACAACCCGTCACAGAATAAGTCCCAATTGAACCCATCACGGAATAAGTCCGAATTGAACCAGTCCCAGAGAAGGCCCCAATTAACCTCTTAAACAAACCTGAAAATTGTTGTGCACCTTGAGAACGATAGAATTTCCAAATTGTCTAATAGAAACGATGGTATTAATTAAATATGTATTTGAAATAAATCGATAACTAGCTAAGTTATCCCAAGATTAAATATGAAAAAAAAATGTATCGCTTTAAAATTTTATAGAAAATTCCAATATAATTCCTAAAGATAATGACTTTAATTTGAGTGCCTCGTTTCTGGGAGGCCCCGTTAATTTTCGATCTAGTAGATCGCTTGGGTCCGGTCCATTTAGTTAATCTCCAATTTCCTTTTTTAGTCCCGCCCTACCAACGGTAGTTCAGCACAATTGGCTCTTCTTTACCACTTTGGAATCAAGTTAGGGACATATACATCTCCATACATCTCAGGACAGGTACTTTTAGACAATTGACACCACATTTCCAGTAGGGTTATCACAAAGTTTCCTTCAATGAGTAACGGAACAACGTGAATTCAATTCCAGTTTTTCAAAAAAAAAGCCATATTCTACGAGCAACTGCCTGGAGGGGGTCAGGTGGCGTGATTGGGCATTACTTTTTTGAGCTGAGGCCAAAATTGCAGTGACTGTGAACGATTTTCAGAATAAATTATTTCAAGTAATTCTGATGTCAACTGGCCAATTTAACGCCATGCGGTTCCTTTCTTTGAGGTTTTGTGAAATCTCGGGTTTACACAAATAAACTAGAAACAATTCCTGAGCTCAAATCCGAGATCCTATGGGTCATGGGTGAGATACAGCCACATCTCTGTGAAAAAGTCACGGAAAATTTCATGACAAGAGTAATGGCCTGTCTTCCACATAATCCAATCCAATACAATACAATTAAAAAATCACAACTATCTCAAAAAATACATGTTTTTATTTTAAAATAAAAAAGCGCATTCTTACTGAGACACCCTTTATTATGTTTACTAGTACAATCATTATGATTCTCGTCTAAAATAGTTTGTTCCTGGTTAACCAATTATATTCTAGGAAACATTCATGTTGTTTATATTGCCAGTAACTCATACTTATCATACTATTCTTTTTACCGTATACCTGTCAGTCGCAGCTCGCGGTGCAATTGACTGAAGCATTACTCCACGTGCAGCGTTCTTTTCATCATTTGCAGTGCGACACTCCATGGTTTGTTGCGAAGCGGTTTTTCAAAACCAAGTATGGTTGTGGCGGCAGTTTCTTTAGAGTCAGAAATGGGTTTCCACTGCGCTTCAGGATTGTCATCGGGAGGTGGTGGGTTCTGTATAGAGTTTCCAAAAAACCGGAATTTTTTACAAACCGATTTTCGGTTTCTTCGAAATCAATTTTTCAAGAAACCGGTTTTTAATTTTAGCAGAAACCCGTAGAACCGGTTCTTTTCAGTTTTTTGCTTTAAATTAAATTACACATGTAAATTAAATTACACATGTACACATTTGTTTAACGACAATTTCATAAAATTATATCGTACGTGTTGAAAACTCAAAATTCCACAACTGTATTTAATTAATTACGTTTTAATTTTAAATAAAATACGAAAGGTCGAATAAATCATCAAATTTCCCACTAAACTGATTTAAAATCGAAAATCATATTCAAACTTGAAAAAGATTTTCATGTATGAAAATATTATTAAGTTTAACACATTTAGTTATCAAATAATTTTAATTTTGAAATTTGATACAAAATGTTAATTAATTAATTTTTAATTAATTCTAAATCAAATCATAAAGTCATGTTGAAAAAAAATTGTTTGGATATGTCATTTAGATCATATGTAGTTCAAAATAGAAATCATGTTTCTTAATTCCAAAATTCCACTAAAATTCATGGTATTATTAATTCTTTCCGGATATTAAAACAAATTAACTAAAATCCGATTGACCGGTTAACCGACGTCAAATATCCGGGTTCGGCTTTGTTCGAAAATTAGGCTTTTTAAAAAACCGGTTTTTCGATTTCGGTTTTGGACACTCTAGTTCTGTGCCAAGAGTTGCAACATCTTCCTTGAGTAGGCTTTGGCTACCTCTGGAAATTGCAGCTTTCCAATGTCTAGTTTTCTCTGCGTTTGGTTTCGTACGATTTTCCCTCTACTTAATCTTGTGCGAACCTTTGCTACTCCCAGATAATGATCAGAATCGATGTTAGCACCTCTGATCACTCGTACGTCCATTATACTGGATGAACCATTTCCATAAATTACCATGTGATTAATTTGGTTCTTCGTTCTTTGATCAGGGGATACCCAAGTAGCCTTGTGACTGTCTTTATGCTGGAATCTTCTACCACTAATGACCATATTTTTTGCAGCGGCAAAGTCAATTAGTCTCATACCGTTGTGGGAACTGTTAGCATGTAGACTGAAATTGCCAATAGTTGGATAAAACACATTCTCCCTGCCTACTTTGGCATTAAAATCCCCTAGTACAATCTTAATGTCATGCACACAAATTAGGGAAATATAAAAATATTTCGCTTTTATGCGGATTGTGGCTATATGTTTCCTCACAGGATTCAACCTAGAGACTAGATTTCGCACTCTTTTGCCAACTACAAATCCGCAAACAAATTCATGATTTTTCTCATGTGAAATGTAGTATATGTCTCCATGTCCATGTAGCCATGTCCTGTCCATCGTATTTCCTGGATAGCGGTAATGTCAGCATATTAAATTTCGAGGACATCTGCTAGTTGGATAATTGCCCCGGATCTATATAGAGTTCCTACATTCCCAGTGAATATCCGTAAATGTTGGTCCTTTTAGCGTTTGGGGGGGGGGGGTCGTCAACGAATGTTGGTTGTTTATGTTTTCTTTTCCTTCTTGTATATTCACTGCCATTATGAACGGTAGCGGGAGGCAAACCCATCCACGGGGTTTTTGTATTTTACCTACTGCCGGGATATTTTAATTGCAGCCGCTCGTTATGGATCAGACTCTGACTAGGATGCAATATGTCAAACCTGGATTTTCTTCTTTTGATGTCTGTTCTCCGTTGGAACATATGTTTGACTCATGAGCCTTCTACGGACAAAAGAATATGCCCAATAGCTTGATGAGCTTTAGTGGCATCAATCACCCAATAAACCTGAGACCCATCAGTGGGCGCATAGACAATCAGGCTGGTCATCGGAAAGAATTAACTTCCGCCGCTAGAAAGAAACGTGGAGGAAACAGTCACGTGGAGGAAACAGTCATAGTCACATGATTGAGAACAGAAGGCTGCCAATCTTTGGCTCTCAATGTAATTTGTTAATGTCACCTGTACATTTTGAAACACAAAATAAAGAAAACGAAACAGATGAAAATCAAAATAATAGACGACGAGACGATAAGTCGATCGATAGTAATTAAGCTGTGTGTGTTTTTAAGTTGTTATTCATTTCCTAAAAGTCAACAACATGAGGTAGACCAAAATCAACCCATCACTGCATGCTTAAAATTCGCCTATACATCAAAGAATTGGCAGGAAGCTAAGGTAGTATTTATACCCAAATCCGGAAATGCAAGCTATGCAATGGCAAAGGCTTACAGACCAATTAGCCTTACCGCGTTTCTACTCAAAACCCTGGAGAGAATAGTGGACGACATGGCAAAAAGTGCCGGTATTCCACTTCCACAATATGCTGGAACTCCACAAGGGGGGATTTTATCACCACTCTTATGGGTCCTCACAATACACAGTCTCGTAAGGAAGCTTACCGATGTGGGCCTTAAACTAGTCTGCTATGCAGGCTACGTTATAATACTTCTTAGGGGAAAGGATCCTAATCAATTATGCAGAGAGACCGAGTAGGTAATGAATATAGCGTACATCGGGGCATAATTAAGAGGGTTAACTGTGAACCCGAACAAAAGGGAAATATGTCTATTCACAACGAAAACGAAAACTTCAGAGTTTGAAGAATCTCGATTCCTGGAAAAGACGATTAAAATATTCGACCAGGTTAAATACTTAGGGGTTATCTTACATCGGAATTTGTATTGAAAGAGGGCAGGGCCAATAAGACCTACAGATGTTAGTTGCTATGCAGAAAGGATATAGGATCCTATTGGGACCTCAACCAGGAAATGCCACACTGGCTCTACAGGAGCGTTATTAGGCCCGTACTGGCATATGCTCCTATAGTATGGTGGACGGCAGTTGAGGCGAAATGCAATAACGCAATACTACAGAGGGTTCAACGAATGTGCTGCATTGGAATTAGTGGTGCAATGAGGATAACCTCTACAAGAGCCATGGAGACCATTTTATGTATCCAGCCAATCGAGATTCGGATCAAATACGAGGCCACCCATGCGCCAAAACACCTACAGGTAATAGGTGAATGGATCAACTGGGATTTTAATTCGAAACACCAACGGATAATGGAGGTTTTGGCCGGTTACACGCAAGATGCGAATGAATCCAATCGAATACCCCAGTCAAGGGTTAAAGCGAATTGTGTGACTTTAACGCCATATAGTGACGCCTGGCAGGACGAGCACCTACACCAAATGGGACCCGTTGTTACACGGATGGCTCAAAGCTAGGCGAAACAGTGGGTCTAGGATTTTGAAAATCCGGCAACCCAAACCCACCTACGTCTCACGTATCGCAATATGAACTTTCAAGCGGAACTTCGGGCGATTACGGAGTGTACAACCCCAGACGAAGCGAATATCTTCATGGATAGCCAAATGGAAATTACGGCAATATAATCGGAAATTGTCGGTCCTTCACTGTAAGCATTTAATTAACGATTATTCTATGCAACGAATGTGTGAACCTCCTGCCAACGAAAGCCAGTAAACTCCAAATGGTGAGCCTAGAGGGCGCGAAACCTTTTGGGGTGACGAAGGCTGACTTGGGTAAATGGGCGGAATCGGTCAACATAGCCCAGTGAAACCAGAAAACAATAGGCAGGATGACAAAGATCCTACACTCGAAGAAAAATTCGGTTGAGAAAGCAGAATTAGCCGTAACCGAATTTAGAGGTTGCAACAACCTCATTGGAGGAAGTCACAACCTCATTGGAGGTTGTCACAACCTTATTGGAGGTTGACACAATCTCATTAGAGGGTGACACAACCTCACTAGAGGTTGGCACGGCCTCATTAGAGGTTGACACGGCCTCATTAGAGGTTGACACAACCTCATTAGAGGTTGGCACGGCCTCACTAGAGGTTGACACAACCTCATTAGAGTGTTGAGACAACCTCTATAGTGGTTCTCACAACGGAATGTAGATAGTGTCACAAATTAATTTTGAAACCTGATTTATTACTAAGTAATGATATATTGTTCTGTATTCTTATTAAAAAACATTGGGTAATCTTTAGGGTAACAAATCATCATCAGCCGTCACGGGTAACCGCTTCAATTTGGCGTGTTGTATCTGTTGATGTAGCTCCTAAACCGTTTCACACCCAGATGATTGCAGCATAACTCAAAAGACCAACCTTGAAAAGTTCCAAAACTGTTGATATCTTTTTGGACATTTTCTGCAAAATAAGACGATTTAATACAAAAACTATAATTACAATATGTTAACTTACCTTTGTTAATAACCACAAAAAAATCTTGATATCGCGGCGACAGGAACAATTATACATTCTTTAACTTCTTTCAATGTAATATTTGTTTTTTTAATTTTAAACGTCAAGTTGAAACTGAAATTCGGTTGTACCTACAGAATTCATGAGAACTTCGCTTACAGCAACCGAATTGACGCCGAATTCGGTCGTCGCAATCGACTTAAGGGTTAAGTCGTTTATTGCGACTGAATTGATACCAAATTCAGTAGTTACAACCGAATGGATACCAAATTCGGTTGTGACAACCGAATTGATGCCAAATTCGGCTGTGACAACCGAATTGATGCCAAATTCGGTTACTCCAACCGAATTTGGTAGCAATTTCGGTTGTTGTTTCCGAATTCTTTCCACATTCGGTAGTACCAACCAACATTTTGGAAAAATTGGTTGACAGAACGAATCAATTAAGAAACGAGGTTGCTTCAACCGAATTTCAGTTGTGAGGACTCAATTCGCTCGTCACAACCTCAATTCGGTTGGAACAACCCCAATTCGGTGTTAACAGCCAAATTTACGGTTGCTATAACCAGTTTTCAACCAATTAGTTCTCTGGGTGTATGGGGAGACCCAGAAAGGTTTGCTGAAACTGGGAAAGCCTGAAATGAGAAAAATGATTGGAGTCTTAACGAGACATTCGGGATCACGGGCCCACCTGTATTGTATTGGACTAGTGGCGAATTGTGAGTGCAGGGCATGCGTGGAGGACGATGAGGCGATGAAGCATTTCCTGTGTCAATGCCCGGCTTTCACACAAACTCGATCCCGGTATCTCTCGGACAGTATAATACCGAACATGACCAATCTTATGGAAATGGACTGGAATATCTTATGGAATTTCGTGAATAGCACCGAATTACTATGAGAGGTATTGTGATTTAGTAGGGTAAATAGAGAGCGCATAACAGGTCGAATCAGCAGCTTCAGTGTATTTCTACTGACAGGGGAAGGATCAGAGTGATTCTAAAATACTGCATCTTATCCCTCTTTTCAAACTAACTAACTAATAATCAATTCATGATGCTGTTCTTCGAAGAAGAACGAAAAATTTATTATATAAATAATTTAAAGTATTCACAATTAGAGCCTCCAGCTTTAATACCAAATTATTAACCAAGAATAGTGGTGAAAAGTTTAAATAAACAAGAACATATATATAACTCCAAAAATTCTATTTATTTTCCATTTTCAATACTTATGACAGAAAATTTTACCAAATTCCAAAATTTTAACAACTGTGCAAAAAATACTTGCTTAACTTTTGACACGCGTTTTAAAAAATGTTGCCAAGATTGTACTACTTGTGGGGACACGTAAACAAATGTGGCCAAGTTTCGGGCCTATAGACAAAAATTGTTTGGATTGGCAACTACTAAGCGAAAAATACTTAAAACTCGCCTATTACACGCTTCATGTATTCAGCTACAACAGGCACAGTTGTATATGTTGCCACCTCCGATTTCCACGTTCTGCATTCAGGAAAACTAAAACACTTGTAGTTTAGTGTAATCAATTAGTGGTATACACAACTGCTGCTAATCAATAACATTCGCCAATAGCTGTGGGGTAATATATTGCACGTCGTTTGTAATTATAAAATCAATTAATTGCATTAAATACCAGGACATATAGACACGTAAATTTGTAGATAAAGAACAGAATATGTATATTTTTAAATCGTATAGGAAACAATGCCATGACATCGGAAACCATTCTGTCACACACACAATATTTCATTACAACATTTGAAAGGTGTTAACTTAAAGCTATAGTTATATTTGGTTACCAGTTATTTGTTAGTATCAGTGTGAATGGTGTGATTTCACTTTATGCATATACCTATGTAGAGAATGCATCCCGGGAATTCCCTCCCCAGATTTACCGGGAATTTCGTTCATTTTCAATTCCCGCTTTCCCGGGAATTTTATCCGGGAATCCCGGGAAATTTCCAAAATAATACAATGGAATATTTTAGCAAAATATTGTAATCCAACAAGCTCTTCTTGCACTTGGATATTCTATGTTTTAAACTTTATTATTTCCGTAAAATACACTGTGTGTAATTTTTTAAGTCATGGAAATATAACCATATACGGACACCACTACGTGATAAAAGACCAAAAAAAAGACCCGTGTCTCCCAGTTTTGCCCAAAGTCATGCGCTTTTTTTTATGGGCCCCCAAAGATTTGGGGCCTCGGTGTCATTTTTGCAAAAATGTGATCATTTTGTCAGGCTAATATCGTGCTAACCGTTCGGAATTTTGATTTACTCTCTGAGGGAAAGTAGTAGTAGTAGTTTTCAAACCGCTGTCATTTCGCCCCCTTGCATTTTCAGGGATGGTCATAAATGGACATGTTTTCATAAAATGTGCCAAGGAATACGCTGGTGAAATTTGTCCAGTCGTGACTGAACCACCCTGTATTTACTTTAAATATTGTTGGTGTGAATGTTATTAGGTAAGATTCACAAAATTTAGAAGTACATCCTCGTTAGCATTAAAATAGGTGCATAAAATAAGATTGCGTTGTATAAGGTGTTTTGTACTATTTTTTATCTTTTGTGCTACGAAATTGACAAAAAAAATTCGATAAAAAGTTACGAAATTAGGGACTCACATTTCAACTGGGAATTCCTGGGATCCCGGCAATTTTATTTATTTTTCCCGCTTTCCCGGGAATGAAAAAGTCCGGGAATGTGCATTCCCTACATATACATATGTACATAAATTCTACATTTTTTCTCGTATGTTGTTGTAACTAGAGCATCCCAAAAACTTAATTTTTTAAAAACCGGGTTTCGGTTTATTCATCATCTGGTTTCGGTTTATTCAATCAAGTTTTCAAGAAACCAAATTTCGGTTTGTCGAAAAATCAATTTTTCAGCTAACCGGTGTTCACTTTTCAATTTTGGCAAAATCCAGTGGATTTTTTTTGCTTTAAATTAAGTTACACACGTACACGCTGAAAAATAGCGGCCTCTCTAACATATTCTCTCAAAGATATTATACAGGAAACATTTATATGTTTGGAACACAATTCAAACATTCATATGTTTGCAAGTCCCAAACTCACTTGTATTGAATCCTAAACATTATCATATTTACTGACAAACATGAATACTTTTACCTAGAACATGCGTTTTGCATTCTAAACATACATATACTTAGTAGGAAGCATTCGCCTGTTTTCCCAAACCTACATATACTTACGTGGAAACCAATTCATATTTCCTACCAAATATAATAATATTTAGAAACGAATTATTGTTTGATTTCAATATATATGTATTATTTATTATAACTAATTTTATCAATATAAATCCACATTTATAAATAATTATTATAAACAATTAAAAGATTTAAGAGATCCCATTTTCCCGTAAGGGAAATCATGAAAGGCCCCATTTTACGCTTACTTGCACTGAATGCATTATTTGTTTTTGTTTTTCATGAAATGGGAATCTGCTGTTCCTTTGCTTCTCCTTTCTTAGTTGTCTCTCACGTTTTTGTTTTCAGAAGGTTTCAGCTATGCGTTGGTTATCTCTATGCGTTGGTACACAAACATTATAACGGACTTTTCAATAAGAGCGCTACAAAAGCTTATTTAAATAAAACAAAACTGGTTTTAGATACCAATGAAATTCTTTATTCCTGTGAAAGTACGTTCGATGCCATTATGTATGGAACTCGATTTCTTTTGCATGGCCACCAAGGGCACGCTTGCAGAAGTCCAGACGCTTAACCCAATTTTCGACGGTTTTCAAGCATAAATCGGCCGATACAGCTGTCATTTCACGTTCGATATTCGTACGAAGTTCATGAATTGTCGCTGGCTTGTTGGCATAGACCATAGACTTGACGTAGCCCCACAGGAAATAATCTAACGACGTCAAATCGCACGACCGAGGCGGACAATCGACTGGGCCATTTCGTGATATAACACGTTCACCAAACTTGATTTCCAATAAATTGATTGTGGCATTCGCTGTGTGGCTTGTGGCGCCGTCCTGTTGGAACCACATGTCCTCCAAGTCCATATTATCCAATTGAATCACTGTCTGAGAGAAAAATGCAAAAATACCGAAACACGCGAGTTAGACTATCTCGTTGTGCCTCTTTTATTCTCTTGCTCTCGGGAGAGCATACACAGTGCAATAAACACAGCTGTACTTGTATCACAAACAATATATATTTGGGTGGCAAACACATATATTATAACATATTAATCATTGTGTCTCGAAACATATATATTATATTGTATTATGCACACAAGTACATTATACGTTATATTTGCACCCAAACAACAAAAATATACAGATTTTTAGTTATATTTGCATCCAAGTAACAAAAAACGACAGATTTTTCAGCGTGTAGTATTCATATGCCTCTCGCGATATTTAGTTTTTGCTAAATTCTTCCAGAACATTATTTAGCAAATTCATCCACCGTTTATTGTCAGCTCATCAACGGAAGCTTTCAACTCATATCTACTTTGCTACGAGTTTACTGTCATTCAAATGTTGGTTTAAAATATCCTAGATGTCCATTGAGACTGAAATCTTAGCTCAACGCATATGACATTTCAAATTATCATCCAAATTTTATTTCAACGCAAAGAAATTTTTAAACATATTTAGTAACAATATTATTCATATTAGGCGTGATAGGTTCTGAACAGAATATCTTCGGATAATATATGGTCTCGGCCTTAAAACTTACTTATGATTATGCTACAATATTACGTCGTTGTCTATTGTGTCGCCGGCTCTAATCGGAGTGACTGAAGCGAAAAAATCGTCTTTCGCACTGGCAATAACCCTAACTACCGGCAACTTGTTCCACCTATTATCACACTTGCTCGTTAATGCAGCCGCAGAAAACAGAAAACATAAAATGTTTTCAAATTGAACTTATACACTCTCTCATCGGACAATAAATTCCCAAACAAGGATTAAGGATGTGTACATTTAAATGGATGTTATATTTGTATTTATCCTGATGCGACCATGGCTACTTACTACATCTACATGTGAATATACTACATAATGGTCACTATACTTCAGTATATCGTATTATACTATTGTTTCGGAAATATGAAACATTCTTTTGCATGTTATTCGTTTACTCTTATCATGACAAACATTAACGTAAAATTTAATTAATTGGTTAATAAAATGCAGACAAATAAATACCTTAAATAATTATATACTACATATATATAAAATGTTGCGAAATATGTCCTTGTGAGCCAATACACGTATATAGAGAATTTGCGAGGACTCCTGCAAAAAGTTTACTAAATCAAGATGATAAAATCCATGAGATAACTTAAAATAATGGTTATTTCCAAACTCATGCGGTCAAATGCCTTACACACTTTAATTAAACAAAGAAATTTTAACATATTCCCCCAAATGGTTCTATCCTTTGCCCTTTCTGGCCAGTTGGTAACACCAAGCATACGGAGGGATTCTTTGGTCTGGCCTTTACAGTGGAGTCTCGGTCGTCCTCTTTTCGTGCTTTCATCTAATACGCCATTGAAACCCTCTCGCGATGGTTCAACTGCATTCATTTTGAAAACATGGCCTAGCCAACTCAATTGCCCTATTTTGATATGCCTAGCCTCATATATCTACGTTGGAATACAAATTATACATCTTGTGGTTCCAACGGCGTCGGTACTAGCCGTCTTCTTTAATAGGACCATATACATATATATTTAACGAAGAATTTTTCACTCGAATACTCTCTGATGTTTTTCATCCGTTTCCAATATTACCTTAGTTTCGGAGCCATACGTCAGGACAGGCAACATGACAGTCTAGTTTAGCTGGACTGATTGCTGAGCCCAAAATAACATCTATTCGCAAGCACAATTCTCCCATTTATCTCCAGGCTTTCGTTGTGTTCTTGTTCACCGTGGATCCATGGTAGATAAATTCATCTACCACTTCAAAATTACATTGGTTGTTCAAGTCGTCAACACTATTAATTTTGTCTTGCCTTCATTTGCAGTAAAACGCACTTACGTTTGTTCATTTCCGCTTCTTGAAAATAATGCAGTAACATCTAGTAGATTTCCCCCGATTATGTCAATATCCACAGTATACGCGAGCCACATATGGTTTTTTATATTGATGGTCTTGTTCATATTTTCTGCAGCTTCTCTCACTATTACCTCCATTAAGAGGTTGAAGAGATTCCATGAAAGTGTATCACCTTATCTAAGTCCTCGCCTTGCACCAGGGGGTATCCATCAGAGAATGTCGATAAGTACCATTTAGAATACACTTACAAGTATTATTCGCAAAACAAATACAAATACATACAAGTAATAGACGAAACGCATACAATACTCTACATATTTATGCCAACGATAACTTAAGTAGCTACAAGTGCTAACATTCGATGGGTAGTACATAAGTACAATTGCGAGTTAGGGTTGTTGTTGTGCGCTTGTTAAACGAAAGTAAACGAAAACACTTGTGTGTGTTAGGTTATACAGAAGTATACAAAATCACTTGTGTGTGTTAGGTTATACAGAAGTATACAAAAACACTTGTGTCTGTTAGGTACTTAATACCCACTGGGTATGAGTAAAAAATTGGTTGCTGTGTAAAGGAACGCTGTTGTACGGTGAAATTATGTGGAAATATTTATGTATGTATATACATTTACAAAGTGTGGAAAAGTGAATAATAGAACTAGAAAATATTGAAAATTAGCGCACTGGTTTTTAATTAACATTTGAATATTGGGGCTTATGCAACAAGACCTGGCAATGCATTGTTTTGACGTAGTTTAGTGGCCTTATTAAAAAATCGACAACAAAAATTAATCTCATTCTGGTCCTCAAACAAAATAAAATTGAATTAAAAAATTATTATTTTCGATGGGTTTGGTATTAAGGACCATTCAAGCCATTCAACATTTCTCAGTTTCTCACTAAATCAACTATATTTTTCCGTTTCCACAGCACTTGCTGTATACTTATAAGTACTTGTGTGTACCCATACTTATAACACGACTCTGTATACAAATTATGAAAAAATACTTCAGTACATGTGTGTACAATCTTCTTTAGATGTATTCTGGCGAAGAGAGCGAATAGGAGTGGATGTGTAGAGAAAATGTTCCTTATAAGTATAGAGTACACACATAAGCAAATATGTGGTGGTATGTATTCTGCGTGTTAAAAATTTGGGTACACACAAGTATGAAAATTCTGTGTACGTACTTGGGTATACTTTTGCAACGAGTACTTATTGCTATTCTCTGGTATCCATGACAGAGCTGATCGATTATGTGGTAGAGAATTGATAGCAAACAGATTGGATATGCGGGCAATCAGAAGCAAACCATGCAGCAAACTAAGTTGAAATAGTATTTGATTGATACCAATGACAGCCAAATTATATTCTATGTTGGTTACATCGAATTGCATTTATGTCCAACAAAAAAGTAGAATTCAACAACAAATCGAAATCAACGAAATGGCCTACTACCTCGTCGTCATCGTGAGAACGTAAAGAGAGGAATAGAAACTCTTGTTTATTTCTCCATGCTTGCGCAGAATGGTTCGGTGTGACTTTCCCCTACCCACACTGTTTCTTGTTTTCAACAATTGGATTTAATCTTTCACATAAAACGCTGGAAAAGATTTTACACGCCATTGCAAAAAGAAAAGTACCGCGATAGTTGGAACATACTACACATGGATCACCCGTTTAGAAAACTAAACACTGAGACTCCAAACGTCAGGCAAAGATTCCCCAACAATAAAAAATTGTTTCCTTGGGTAGCTTTTTCGCACCCGCCGCTTTACTCTTCTGAACCCGGAAGATTGCAGTTCTAGTCTCATCTTGGCTGAGTGGGGTACAATCTCCTTCTTCAATTATTTTCTCCAGATCTTCAGTGGAAGATTCTGAGGGGAGTAGTGCTGAGAAGTGTTACCTCCACATTTTATGCGTACACTGCTTATCTGTCAAACAATTCCCATTATCGTCCTCGCAAGAGGGCAGCCCACTATTCGGTCCGTTGTTAGATCTTTTTATCCTCTGAAAAATTTTTCGGGATTCATTATTTATTGTGCACATTTCTGTCTTTTAATTTTAATTTTTCTTGTTTTCCTCCGTCCCTAAGCATTTGTTCCGCTCATATATATAAAGGCCTATATCTTAAGAAGTTGGATCGGCCTCCTAAAAAAAACTTTCGGGTTTTAATCAGCGCTGTAAGCCCTACCAGGTCAAAGAAAATTGGCTCATTTTTCATAAATAAATTTGTTCGTAAAAGTGGAAAATAAAAAACCGCTTTTTGGGCGATTTTTCGCTAATTTTTTAAAGTTTTTCGAGATTTTGACCTTGAAGATGAAGTTGTTTTTTGATTTTATATGTTTACAATTTTTGTTCTTTATGACAAGAGCTACAACTTTGCCTCAGAGAGTAAATCAAAATTCCGAACGGTTTGCAAGATATGAGCTTGAGAAAATTATCACTTTTTTGCAAAAATTACACCGACGCCCCACTTCTTTGGGGGCCCATAAGAAAAATCTGGAGGACTTTGGGCAAAACTGGGAGACAGGAGTCTTTTTTTTTTGGTTTTTTATCACGTAGTGGTGTCCGCATATGGTTATATTTTTTCGTGTTGCACTGTGTATGCATCATGCATTTTAACTGACTGTTTGGTTTTCCATGCGTGTAGCGTGTTTTTCATCTGTTGCAATACGACATTCTTAGTCGTATCATGGCTTATCTTTCCGCGATTTTTCATACCCAAGTTCGGTTCTAGCAGTGGTTTCTAAGAAATTGGATTGGTGTTTCCACTGCTCTTCTGGGTTGTCGAGAGTGGGAGTATTCTCCGATAATAATAGAGTCTACAGGTCTTTGATATCTCCGGTATTTGCAGCTTGTCAATAACCAGCTTTCTCGTGTTCGGCATTGAACATTTTTCGCCATGCTCAGTCTTGTGCGAACTTTCGCAGTAACCAGGTAATGTTCCGAGTCGAAATTGTCACTTCGAATCACACGTATGTCAATCAATATATTGCCCGAGTGATCAGACTGGTTTTTCGTTCTCTAATCAGGAGATAACCAAGTCACCGTATGTATGTTTGTCTTTATGTTGGAATCGTGTGCTACTATCTACCATGTTCTTTGCAGCGGCGAAATCTATCAACCACATTCCATTATTGGAAGTGGTATCATGTCGACCGAAATTACCGATGGTTGGCCGAACGACAGTTTGCTTTCCCAATTTGGCATCAAAATCGCCAAGAATATCTTAAGGGCGTGATCATGGCAGTGTTCATATAATTGTCGAGACTCCCAAAACCGTAGTTACGTTTTAGCGATATCTTCGTTGTTGAAGGCAATTTTTATTGTGGATAGGCGAGAAACAGCTAGTCTAACTAAAAAAATGTCACCATGGAGATTATGCTTCAGAGGTAATCAAGTGGCCAATTTTAAATGATTTTATTGGAACGTATAAACTATACATGTCGTCGACTAAACTACACAACATTTTTAACAAATGATTTTTTTTATTGGTATGTATTACTTATGTATATGTTTAGAGAACTGTACAAACATAATTATACATAGTTGCGAGTTAGTTACATTATAAACATCATTATAGTAATATGTGAACATATGTATTTAATCAAAATACAATATAGTTGCTTCAAAGAATGTTGTTTGTTATTAATCAGAATTTTTGATTATTCGATTAACTGGTTAATCAAGATACCCATTAGTCAAAATTTGAATTAATCATTAAGTCGCTCAGCTTCATGTGTTTAACTATTTGCTATTATTTAATATTCATATTTTTCCAAAGTACGTGTCCTTCACCACGCATGTTTAGAAGTAAAACGGAATAAAATAATAGAAGTGTCGAGATATTTTAGAGCTTTGCTTAAGAATATTTCAACACATGTTTTTGCTGCATCATAGTGCACCTTTACATGAAATATGGACATTTTGTTGGAAAAGTGGAACCATATTGCCCATTTGGGAATTATTAATTAAGATAAGTTTATCCTTGCTTCAAATTCAACGAAATTGAGCACGATGCTTTCTTACATCACAAGGAAATAGGCTGACAAATTTAGTAACAATCGTCTATAAGGTTTCGACAATATACTTACTTACTTATCCGGTCTCGGACAACCCCGGGGGGTCAGGGACCTTACAAAATGAAGATAACATATTTCTCAACCAGTTCGATCTTTTGCCTTATTTCTCCAGTTGGCAATACCAAGTGTACGCAGGGATTCTTCAACCCGATCCGCCCAGGGGAGTCTTGGTCTTCCTATTTTTCGTCTTCCTTCGAGTTCGGTTTCCATTCATTCTACCGACATGGCGTAGCCAGCGCAATCGCGTTATTTAACTATGTCAATGTCAGGATAAAGCTCATACAGTTCATGATTCATGCGTCGCTTATACTCGCCGTTGTGCACTATAGGGCCATACATTTTTCAGAGTATATTTCTCTCGAAGACTCCTACAGATGTTTCGTCTGCTTGCGATAGGACTGATTCGAGATCGGGCCCGTTCTCAATTCTAGATCGGATGCTGGAGCAACTCCAATTCCTCTTTCGATCTTGAAACGAGAATTGCGTCGAATATCGAAAAGAAGTTGGAGCCGATCTCGAAACTGTAACAGAACCGATATCAAAATCAAATCGGATGCGATTTCGAAACGAGATCCGATCTCGGGTCCAGTAGCTAAATAATTTCAGGTTAAAACTTGTACCGGATAATGAAAGCTCAAAAGCTTTTTTTTGCCTGATACCACTATACACTAATATTATTTAATATAAAATACAAATAATATGAAATATAAAACGAAACTAATGTATGGTAGTTTAAATTAGTTAAAAACAATAAATTGTATATTTTAGGTTGTTTGAATGGAATCAGCGAAAGCGGATCTGTACCGTATCCGAATCGAATCATCAAATTCGAAATCCAACATGTCGAACTCAAACCGGGTCTGAATCGGGTCAGCGAATACGAAATCCGACGTATTGAACTCAAACCGTATCCGAAACCAGATCCGTATCGGAACAGTGTAACTGAAATGACACGTGTGAGACCCGGATGGCCGAAAGCTTAATACGATGTGTTGCAATCACACCGGACCCTAATCCGTTCAGAGAAAAAATTTCGAGATGTCGGGCCCGAATCGATTCAGGTTTGGATCAGCGAAAGCGTAATGCAATGTGTCGGATTCAAACCGAATCGAACTCGGATCTGGGTTCGACTTTGTACTTATTTGGAAAATACGTTGAAATATATGAAATGGAATGACGTACGTTTTATATTTTTCATAAAACAAAGTCAAACTTGGTAACATCTCTAAAATTATACATATTAACGTGCAGGTGGAAACATAGTATGTGTATTTCCTTCCAAACATTATAACATTTAGAAACGAATTGTTCGTTGATTTCAATATATATATATTATTTGTGATAATTATTTTTTTATATATAAGTCCACATTTATAAATAATTAATATGAAAAATTAAAATATTTAAAAGCGGATTTTTACATTTACTTGCAGTGAATGCAACATTTATTTTTTTTTTTTTTTTGAAATGAAAATCTGTTGCTCTTTGCTTCTTGTTTCTTTGTTGTCTCTCACATTTTTGTTTTCAGAAGGTTTCAACTATGCGTTGGTACACAACTAATATACTTATATATTTACAAATCTATTTTAATTGTACTTATTTCACAAATGGTCCGCCGTTCCGATTTTCTCAGTAAAGGCTTGGTCAGCCAAAGGGCTTCACGTTGTTGCCCTTTCCTCAAAATCGTTTCTCACTTTGGTTGCACACATACATATAAAAAAACACACATACACAAAAATCAATGCAACATCACAAAACATATAACCCATAGATTAATACTTATAGTAGATCTACTAGTTCTCCCACCAAATTTATGACATACGGCCTGGTGTGATATTTACGTTTGATGTTGAAAAGAATTGCTTTACTAATATCAGATAGAGGCAATGGTTCAAAACAACAAACAAAATAACAACAACGGCATTTCGTTTTGTGTGTTAAAATTATTGTATCAAATACAATACAAATGTATGCTAACAATAACAGTCAATAAAAAAGTTTAAACCACATTTAAATTTCACAGTTTTTCACCAAAACCATGAAAAATTAAAGCAAGAAGTTATTGTAATTCCACCTGGTGTATCTCACTTTTCGCCAAACATCTCTCTATCACACCGACCGCATCACGAAGAGATTTGGCAAACGTCAGATGAGCCAAATATTCTCTCTAGTCTGAGATTACTCTATGATATAACCGTTCAACCCTTTGTTTCTTTTTTCCATTGACGACTGAATACATGAAACTACAACGCAATACGTCAGCCAAAATAAGAATACGTACATTCAGAAATGTTTATAAAACTGAGAGACTGAGAGAATAATGCAAAAACACAGTCACGCACTTACAAGATAGACTCTCTCGTTGTCCCTTTTTTATTCTCTTGCTCTCGAGAGAGCATAAACAGTGCAACAAACCCAGTTGAATTTCTATTAAAAACACAGATATATTTGAGTCGCAAACACATATATTATCACATATTAATTACTGTGTCTCAAACATGTAATATTGAATAGCAAACAGAGTGTGTTTGGACACAAGTATTTTATTTTTGCGACAAGCTCCAAACACGCTTTATATTTACATACATCCAAACAACAAAAAGCCGCAGATTCTTCAGAGTGTAGGAGTTAACGTGTAGAAGCTACGAAAAAGGTGATTACTATGTTATAATATATACTTTTGTGACGCAAATGTGGACTTGTTTGTTGAAAACTTCTTAAAATAAACACGTGACAAACAACAAAGGAACAGAAAAGCAGCAGACCTTCAGTTCATGAAAACACTGTTTGCACGTAAGTATACTGATGTTCTAAATATATACATGGTTCCTGCATAATGTTACAAGGGCTGTTTCTTCAGCATGCACTAACAAATGTAGCCACAAAACACCAACAAGTAAACAAACAAGTAAACAAACAAAATCAAATGGGATATTTTGTACAACGACAAAGTTTGGTAATTTTGAAACAAAATCTGTTCCGGCCATTGTAAAGTTTTGCATTATATTAAAAATTAAAAAAAATTAAAATTTTCTAATATTTGCCCTTTCCTGAAATAACTTGCCTACCCATATCCTAGACTGACGAAAAATTCGATACACATTCACATCTCTCTTCCTGGGGAACGCCTGGAAGAGGTATCCTCTAAAGTTGCAAATAGATCGGATGGACGTTATTGATTCCCTTCCTTAAGCAGGCCTTTTCGGAGGCCTCTTCTGCATCCTTGAAAATAACCTATACACATACATACTTCCTTTCTTGGAGCGGACCGGCTGATACACCATCTAATGGCTGGTAGACTGGATGCTCATAGGAGCCAACTATCACTTCATCTACAATGTCGGCGACAATAAACACGTGTTCGACGCTCATGTTGGCAATGGATAGTTTCAATTTAGCTTTACCATGTACAGTTGCTGGTTCACCCTTTGCTGTGCGGAGTCTTACACCATGTAACGATTCCATTGGTCCATTTATCAAATCAGATCTGATGATAGATTGTGACGCGCCTGTGCCATAGTCAATATGCGCTCCCGACAACCGATAGCTCCGTAGACAGTGAGGTTGTTGTTTTTCTCTTGTATTATTGGGATGGAGATCGTGGGGCCCTCGGTTGTGGGAGCCAGTCAATGCCCCTCTGGGCTAGCTCGTTTTAGTTTAACGGAGATTCATTTTGTATAGTAAAATTTGCCCGTTAATTGCCACGTCGGGGTGAGCTTGATCGTGATCGTTTTCGTGGCTCCCTGCAGTTTCGTGAAATATGACCAGGTTTGTCGCAATTGCAGCACTTTGGTCTGGGCTTACTACCGCCTGATAACGCCTTGCTGAGGGTTTGGGTGATTTCTTTAAGATCTTTTATGACACCCTTCAAGTCTCCTGCCTACGACTACATTTCGATTTTTCGAACTCTTTGTATTTGAGGCTTGGCACAAATTTCGCTGTCTCCTGTGCCAATGCGAACGAAACGGTTTCGGCGAATGTAGCTTTTTGTGTGGCACAAGTCACGTATTTTATGTCAGGATTACGGATGCCGTTGACGAATGCTTCAATCTTAAATTGATCCATGAATGGGTGGGACTCACCAGGATAAGTCATCAACACCAAACGCTCTACCTCGGTTGCGAAGTCCTGAAGTGTTTCATTATGTTTTTGCGCTCGGCCTCTTAATTCCATGCGATATAAATCCTTCTTGTGATCGCCACCATACGTGCGTTGTAACGCAGCCAGTATATCCTCGTAGTTGTTTCTGGCACTGACGGGAATGCTCTGAAGGACTTCTGCTGCACTGCCTTTCAGTGCTAAAATACCTCTACTGCTTTGTCGTTGCTGTTCCACAAGTTCTTAATGGCGATCATTTCGAATTGAAATTTAAAAACGTTAAATGGTGTAGAGCCATCGAAACTAGAGGCTTCAATCTACTAGAGGCTTCAGAAATTACTCGCACTGGTCCGTCCTGTAACTGAAGTTCACTCATTTTCCTTTGCAATTCACTTACATCATTTTCGACTTTCTCAAACTTATTCTCGACTTGCTCAATCTTCTGTTCAACTTCTTCCAACTTCTGTTCTACGTTTTCGAATTTCTCATTAACATGTATTTCCATGATGTTCATAACTTCCGAAATTTGTTGAAGTTTGTCATTTGTGGCGTTAGATGTTTCCTGCATTATTCTTGAATTTTCACCAAAATTCTTTTCCAGTTTGTCGTTAATTATTCGAGAATTTTCACTCAATTTCTCGTCCATAATTCTAGAATTATCGTCCAATTTAGCCATCATGGCAGCAAACATTGAAGAAACATCTACATTACCAGTTGCTTCTTTTGCACAAACCTCCATTTCGTCTTTGCACTCGAACTGATATGTGTCAATGTTGATGTTTCGGCGTTTAAATTCTTCTATTAATCGCCTCTGCAGCTCTACCTTATTACCAGCTGTCGGTTGATCCAATTTACTCAACTCCTTTTTTAGTTGTTCAACTTTGAGTTCTTCAAACTTCATCGTTGCCCTTAATTCGTAATTTAACTTCTGACACCAATGTTACGAATTTCCTTCGTCCTTTTTGCGTTGTTTTATTCCCAATAACAAAACAAGGTTCGTTTTAAATTACGATAATTACCACGGTTTAACTTCCTTTTATTTTACTTATATAGTACAACAGTTTACTTTATTTATAACACTTTAACAAGTCATATATTTTACTATCAATTCGCGTTGCTTACTTTACGGGGTTTAATCACAAACTGAACTCTTCATTCCAAAGACTTCCTCAAGAACCTTCTAGCCGTTACTTATCTTTGTAGAATCATCTCGAATGGTGGAGAATTATCTCTGAGGCGAATTCGTGTTACTGGTTTAGCGAGCTGGTACGTTGTTACAATGCATACTTTCAGGCGCAGCACTAACCGTCGTTATTTACATAATGTTACTAGAGTCATTAAGTGGAAGCAAAAGCTTTTACTTATTCGTAACAATCTTTTCTACATACTACGTTCGAAGAATACCAAGCACTAATATTGGAAACACTTTCATGCACCACATTTCACCAGATCATCTGCATTGAAGGACCGTCAAACTCAAACGACAGAGGTCTATTCCACTCAATTCAAAATCCGATAAATGTTAGACCCCACGCAAAATGAATTGGATGGTGACAGAAGCAATTGACTTATGGGAATATTTTTTTAAATGAATGTGTGTTAAGAGTGAAATGAAATTAATTGTTATAAGTTTTAAAGACAACAATCCCAATTGGCCATACAGCTGAATTATAAGGATATGTATGTGTTGTATACAAGTATCTGAACAAACCTACGTAATTATGTATAATAAAATATTTGTATACACATACGTACGTACTTATACATAAATACATTCCTTTTATACATATATAGATAGTTATATGTTTGGTTGTAAGCCCTGAAGTGTGTAAGCCGTTTACATAAATGCAAATGGCTAATATACATATATCTGGGATTTTTTCAACTAGTGTTCAGATTTAATTGTACCGGAAAATTAATCATCATCATGTCAGCGAATTTAATAATATATCCACAGCAAATTATAATATGGCTTGTAAGAGCTACGGGCTAAGTGGAGCAGGTTTGCTGAGTAAAATAGCAGAACCAAAGGCTAAAATATTAACAGTTTTGAAAAACAGTGAGAGAATTATTGTTACTTGTCATATTCTTAGTGAACTTTGAAAATTTATTAGGTTCAATCAAATATATGTGACCTGGTCTACGAAAAGGGAGCTTACGTGCGAAAACTAGTTTTCTGTGAAAAAGCTGTTAAAAGTAAGCAACTCGTTTCGTCAGTTTCTCATTATCTCGTTAATTGTTCTCCGCGCCGGACGTTCAGTAAGTGTTGTTGTTGGTCCAGTAAGTGTTGTTGCTGGTCGGAATATTATTATAGTTCATCGTGTAAGTTGCTAGTGTGGAACATTTAAAAAAGTAACACTGATGAAGTGACGTTTACTGTTTCTGTTGATTATCGTCTTCGCATTTCGCATGAAATGAAACATGAATGTTGATGAGGAGTTCAGTGCCGTATACGGACAATATTTCCATGAAAATGATGATGAAAACGATGATGAAAACTATGAAGAGAGCGATGATGATGAAGACGAAGTATGTGTATCTCAGGCAGAAGATGATACCGAACAAACTTTTGTAAAGATGGACCTGTATGTTGTTGATGTAAAGGAGGAGGAGCTAGTAACAACATTTCTGTCAAAAGATTGTTGTAATAATGAATGCCATACACTGATACCACGGGAAATGATCGAGAGTACGCGGAACAATTGTTTAGAGATGTCGAAAAATGAATTTGATTTAGTGATACTAAGTCACATAGATGCTGGAATTATGAGTAACGAAATGCGCAAAGTTATACAACCAGCCGGTTTATCTTTGGAACGTCAGTGGTACATCTATCACAATCTTCGCAGCTTAGTTTCGGATATATCTAAAGTAGATATTGTGGCTCCATTGCCGAAAGATTTGCCATCGAAGAAACGGAAGGCAAAAACTAGTGAAGATGTTCTCAAACCAGACGAGGAACCAGGTCTATCTTCCTCAGGATCAACACGTAAAAAGATCTCAAGGAAAACGACAACAAAGAAAAATACATAAACTACTCAGCATTATTATTTTTGGCCCATAATACATTTTTCTAGTGTATGATCATGTCTTTATAGCTTATAATTCAATGTATTTTGTTCATTACCAATAAATTATATTTTGTCGTATTTTTACTCTTCTTTCTCTACATTTTTAGTACACTTCTAAGCAAGTTAGGATTTTCTGCTCTTCACCACGTGAAAAAGCATCTCATCTTCCATTCGAATCAACCAAAAAGTGAAAATTGATTTTTTGACACCTAAGCCCCCTTTCCGTAGACCAGGTCACATATATCTATTTTGCCGAATGATACTGTAAACACCAAATCCAAATTTTTTGCAACCAATTGTTTTTCTTTTGAATTTTAATGTACTAGAAGTTCGTACGTGGTGCAATGGTCAAATGGCCGTCGCTGGTGCAATCGCTAGTGTGCGCGCCCCTTGTATATGAGAACGTGGGTTTGATCCCTGCTCAGACCACCTTACATTTCTTTCTGCGACAGTCACCTAGCTTAGTGATGGCGACACTATCAAGTACTTAGCCATGAGAATGCTTCTCAAAATACCTTTCGGAACCGGTGTAAAACTGTAGGTCCCAATCAGTGAGTGTAAAACTAGAAAGCGCACATGTCACTGATTGTGAGAACAAGGACACAATTTTTTTTTAGAAGTTCGTACTACAGACTTTCAAGTTCTGATACATTTTTCTAAATGTAAAATGCTTGGCTTTTCGTTGGAATAATAGATATTTCAGGAAAGCACACTCACTGGCTGGACTAGTTTCGAACTCCGTGACAAGTTCATCAATAGATGCCTACTCGCTGTGCCTAGATTAGTACGATTGGATAGATCATCAATCGTATATATACACGCTGAAAAAAACGGCCTCTGTAACACATTCTCCCAAACATATTTCGCAGGAACCATG
This sequence comes from Phaonia tiefii, assembly GCA_963931995.1. Taxonomy (NCBI): domain Eukaryota; kingdom Metazoa; phylum Arthropoda; class Insecta; order Diptera; family Muscidae; genus Phaonia; species Phaonia tiefii. The sequence goes on along the minus strand of OZ008369.1, from coordinate 99,929,341 downwards.
TATAAGTTTGGAACACACTTCAAACATTTATATGTTAGCAAGTCCCAAACTTAGGTGTATTTAAATGCAAACATTAAGATGTTTACTGACAAATATGTATGCTTTTACGTAGAAACATATGCTTGCTTCATCCCAAATATCCATTTACTTAAGTGGAAGCATTCGCGTATTTCCCCCAAACCTCCATATACTTACTTGGAAACATATGCGTATTTTCTTCCAAACATAATAATATTTAGAACCGAGTTATTCTATCTTTCTTTATTTATTATAATTAATTTTATCAATAAATACTTAATATTGCCCTTCTTGAATGCATTACTTAAATTGAATGCATTACTTTTTTATGAAATGAAAATCTCCTGCTCTTTTGCTTCTCGTTTCTTTGTTGTCTCTCACTTTCATGTTTTCAGAAGGTTTCAACTATGCCTAGGTTATCGCTATTAGTTGGTACACAACAAATATACTTATATACAAATCAAGTTCATGCATTACGTATGATTTTTATTATATTTCACAAATGGTCCGCCATTCCAATTTTTTCAGTAGAGGCTGGGGCAGAAAAAGGTATTCACGTTGTTGCCCTCTCCAGTTTCTTTCCGTAAAATCGTTTCTCACTTTGGCAGCACACATAAATACACAAAAACCTAACCAAAATCACAAACCATTTAACCGTCCGAGCGTTTGTTTATTCTTTTTTCACTGATCAAGCGCTTTAGATATCCTCTGTCCGATGAACCATTGACCACTGAATACATGAAACTAAAACGCCAAAATAAGAAACACTGATTTTTTCTGCAATTTACACGAACATTCAGGAATATTTATGAATCACTCGCTGTGAGACTAATGCAAAAATGCAGATACACACTTACAAGATATACACACTTGCTCTCGAGAGTGCAATTAACACGGCTGTATTTGTATCACAAACACAGATATATTTGGGTCGCAAACATATATGTTATAACATATTAATCATTGTGTCTCAAACATATAATATTGAATAGCAAACATATTGCGTTTGGGCACAAGTATATTATATTTGCGACAAGTTCCAAACACATGTTATATTTGCATCCAAACAACAAAAAACGACAGATTTTTCAGCGTGTATCAATTTTATGTGCAATTTGCATATATGAATTAGAATCTATCGAAAATCACTCAGTACCAACTCATCCTGAATGTCCATTATTCCAACCATGACAGAAGCCATTTTTTCCTCCATGTACCTACATTCTCGCATTTCATTTTATAAAAAAAATCTTATATTTTGTTGGGAAAGTCCGTTAGTGACAGTCCAACGTAGATTTGAATAGCAAAATATAGTTGGAAATGTAGCATTATGGCCCGAAAGTTGTATAGGCGACAAATTCCACCAAATCACCTGCAACGTGAATAGTAATATAGGCAGCTGCATATATGTGTTGGCTCTTATCGCTGTTATTGTTTCGGTTTCATTGGTACTAGCTCCTATACTAACTCCAAAGTAATGGAAAAGATGGTCAGACTACACTTTTCTGTCCCCTTATAGTGCAGGAGGGAGTCAGTTCAAAAACATGTTTGAACTCTCGCTCAATTTCTCTCTCATAGCCTAGGTTTCTTAAAAAAAAACTACACAACAAACTTCAAATGAAGAGATTTGATATTTTGTTTCAAATATTGAAAATCCAGAAGAATAGTTTTATCACAGAAATTTCGTTTTATAATACCGATGCTGGAATCCATGGGAAACTCCGATTTAAATCTTTGGTCAATTTCTACTGCAGAGCCAAAAAAATGCTTTGGTAAAGTTAAAAAAATTTATTAAAATGCTCAATAATAGACAGACTTATAGCGGCTGTCCGGCCATTCGTCTGCTAACCATTTTAAACTTGTATACGAAGTAGAGGCTACATATATTAGTAGACAAAAGACGGTAATTCGTGTTTATTTGTATCAAGGACGTAGGCCATTGAGCTCGGTAAGTATGTGATAAAAATATACTGTCAACGCTTGGTTGTATACTTAGGTCCAGCAGCCACACGTTCCATTGCAATTAAATTAAATTTTGTACCACCAACAGAAATAACACCTACTACAACTCGACAGAAAACGGACCGCCTGAATCCAGAAATTATGCATTTAGAAATTACGAATCGTAACTGATTGCAACAAAATTTGGTGCTTAACCTTTGGATGATCGATTTTGAAAATGGTCCATGCAGGTTCATGTTTTCATATAGCCGCCATAAAAATTGTATCAAACAAATTGTAAATATCCGCCCCAGAAGTTGCAAATATTAACCAAGTTTAACAACATTTGGTATATGCTGAAAAAAATGGCTCTATAACATATTCTCCCAAACATATTCTGCAGAAACCACATATATGTTTCGAACACGCTTCAAATATTCATTTGTTTGCAAGTCCCAAACACGCTTGTATTTAAATGCAAACAGTAGCATGTTTACTGGCAAACATATATGATTTTACATGAACACATATGCGTTCTTCGTCCCAAACATCCATATACTTACATGGAAGCATTCGCGTGTTTCCCCCAAACCTCCATATTTTTACGTGAAATGATGTGCGTATTTCCTCCCAAACATAATAATATTTAGAAACGAAATATTCTTTGAATTCCATATATTTGTATTATCTATTATAATTAATTTTATCAATATAAATCCGAATTTATAAATAATTAATACAAAAAAATAGAAGATTTTACAGTTACTTGCATTGACTGCATTATTCGAATCATTTATTTTTTTTTTCTTATCCTTTTTTTGGTGTTTCTCACGTTTTTATTTTCGAAGCCTTCAACTATGAGTTGGTTATCACTATGCGCTGGTACACAAGCAATATAACGGGTCCGCCATCTAACGTTTTTTTTTTCAACTAGTGCTTATTTCGTGAATGGTAACACTTAGCTCATGTCTGATTTGACAGATAATTAGTTTTATCCTTCCGCTGAACGAATATGGTTGTGTATACGCTTGAACAACGCTGGGAAATATGGGGAAAATGGGCCTGCGATCGACTTACAGAAGATGCCAATTTTGCCAAAAAAAATCATCATTTCAGATGAAGCTCATTTTGATCTTGGCGGGTATGTAAACAAGCAAAATTGTCGCATTTGGGGCACAGAAAACCCGCACGCATACATTGAAAAGCCGATGCACCCAAAACGAGTCACTGTTTGGTGCGGATTTTGGTCCAGAGGCATAAATGGGATATTTTTCTTCGAAAATTAGTAAGGAGTGGCCGTTACAGTCAATGGCGATCGTTATCGGGCCATGTTGAACGAATTTTCACAAAAATTGAAGAGGAGGATATTGACAATATTTGGTTTCAACAGGATGGCGCTACGTGCCACACAGCCGAAGCTACACTCGATGTTTTGAGCCCTGTTTTTGAAGATCGCATTATCAGCCGCAGAGCTGATGTGGTTTGGCCACCTTGGAGCTGCGATTTGACACCGTTGGACTATTATTTGTGGGGTGCCCTCAAAGATAAGTGTTACGCCGACAAGCCAGAGACAATTGACGCTTTAAAGGACAATATTCGTGAAGCCATTGGTGAAATACAGCTGCACACAATCGATAATGTGCTAACAAATTGGACCGATCATTTAGACTACTGCATGGCCAGCCGAGACAGCCATTTGAATAACATTATTTTCCATTATTAACCGGAAGGATTGTACTTTCAAATAAAAAAAGAAATTTGAGAAAATATTCAGTAGTTTTGTTTATAGCATTTTCAAAAAAAAAGTTATTTGGCGGACCCTTTACTTACATATATACAAATCTAGTTCATGCAAGCCAAGCGTGCATTAATTACTTGTGTTTTTTCATATTTCACAAGTGGTCCACAGTTCCAATTTTCCCAGCAATGGTTCGGACAGACAAACGGCTTCACGTTGTTGCCCTTACCAGTTTCATTCCTCAAAATCGTTGATCACTTTGGTTGCACACATACGTATATACGAAACACATACACAAAAACCAAAGCAACATCACTAACCAGTTAACCGTCCGAGCTTTGGTTTATTCTGAGCAAGCGCTTTTGATATTCTGACCGATGAAGCATTGACGACTAAATACATGAAACTTCATCTGCAATTAGCATGCACATTCAGGAATATACCGGAATAATACCGATACACACTTACAAGATAAACCCTCTTTTATTCTCTTACTAGCGAGAGAGCATAAACAGTGCAACAACCACAGTTGGATTTGTATCACAAATACTATATATATTTGGGTCGCAAACACATATATTATAACATATAAATCATTGTGTCTCAAACATGTAATATTGAATAGCAAACACAATGTGTTTGCACACAAGTAAAGGGTTTTTCAATAAGAGCGATACAAACGTTTTTTTAAATAAAACAAACCCGGTTTTAGATACCAATGAAATTCTTTATTCCTGTGAAAGTACGTTCGATGCCATTATGTATGGAACTCGATTTCTTTTGCATAGGCACCACGGACACGCTTGCAGAAGTCCAGAAGCTGAACCCAATTTTCGACGGTTTTCAAGCATAAATCGGCCGATGCTGCTGCAATTTCACGTTCGATATTCGTACGAAGTTCATCAATCGTCGCTGGCTTGTTGGCATAGACCATAGACTTGACGTAGCCCCACAGGAAATAATCTAACGGCGTCAAATCGCACGACCGAGGCGGTCAATCGACTGCGCCATTTCGTGAGATAACATGTTCAACAAACTTGGTTTCCAATAAATTGATTGTGGCATTCGCTGTGTGGCTTGTGGCGCCGTCCTGTTGGAACCACATATCCTCCAAGTCCATATTATCCAATTGGGGCCAAAAATATTCGGTTATCATTGAAAGGTAGCGATTCGCATTCACAGTAATGTGCCGGTCTTGATCATCACGGAAGAAGTACGGCCCAATGACGCCGCCGGCCAATAAACCGCACCAAACCGTAATTTTTTCGGGATGCAATGATGACTCATGGATTACGTGTGGATTGCTGTCTGACAAATAACGCATATTTTGCTTATTGACGAAGCCATTTGGCCAGAAATGAGCCTCATCGCTGAAGATGATTTTCCGATGAAAATCCGAATCATTTTGAAGTTGTTGGTCAGCCCAATTCACGAACATACGACGCTTATGGTGGTCAAGCGGCTTCAGTTCTTGCGTTAATTTGATCTTCTAAGGATGTAGGCCAAGATCTTTTCGCAAAATTCGCCACAACGACGTCACAGAGATGCCCAACGCCTGAGAACGCCGTGTGAGAGACACATTTGGGCTTTCTTGAACTGACGCCTCAGCGGCAGCAATATTCTCGACACTACGGGCACTTCTTTGTCTCACTGGTACGGGAAGTTTTGTAGTGTGCCTGTGGATTCAATTGTTCAATTGTTGATCTGGTAGGACGATTATGACGACCATAAATTGGACGTAGCGCTCTTAAAGTTGAGGCCACTGACTCCAAATTTCGGTAGTAAATTTTAATAATTTCGACTCGTTGTTGGCTCGTATATCTTTCCATGATGAAATGGCAAACCTTACTGAAGAGAAATGTCAAAAGAGCGGAAAAAATATGGCGTCGTTTGCTGTCCCTATCGATTTACTTTTGTAGCGTCTCTGTTGAAAAACCCTTTATGTTCTATTTGCGACGAACTCCTAACACACGTTATATTTATCTGCATCCAAACAACAAAACACGACAGAATTTCAGCGTGTACATAAGCTGAAGCCCAAGCTTGGTATCATAGGCGCCAGAGGTTACAAATACTAATTCAGACCTACGATAATTGGTACATTTGGTTTTCTTAAGACAAGGAGTCATATCAGCCCAGGTTTCGACAAAGCCCTCAAACTGTTTGTACCAACCATGGTTGGTACTATCGGCGCCAGAGGTTACAAATATTAATTTTAAAAATATTAAATAATTTAATTAGATCAGCGGTAATCCACAATAGAAGTTGACTACATACACCAACTTCTACCTATGAGAAAAACTTTTGCATTCATATCCCGGACAGCTATGCCTCCCAGGTTATTGAAGTTATTTTGGCTTTTACGCTGGTGGCTGCAAACTAGATGCCAAAGTCGTTTGGAGAAGTTGCCTTCTGGCTGGTACCTACATACTACTACTCTGTCAATCAGGCCGCTATAAAATCTCTGCAATGTGTATGGCTGATTTCAACAGCTGATACCCGTTCCTCGACAGGAGAGGAAAAAGAAGGACGAGAGCGTCGAACATCTCGTCTCATATCCTATTGCCCGGCCATTTTTAAGAGTAGGATACGATAATGGGATCTTACTTCATGTTGGATCTAACAGACTTTCAGGACGTTAAGCTGAATATTCTAAGAACCTTTTTGCAAAGATAATTGGTTCGCGAGGGCATTATGTATGTCCCACCGTCAGCCACATCCTGGCATATAGCGACGACGAGTCATATGGCTTGAACGCCTCATAGCCACACCAAGACAATATTCAGGTTCAACGATGGCGACTCGTATCGTTATGACTCCACACAAGGTTGATGAAATGGCGTGTTCATTAAGATGTGAGATGTTTGTGTACGCAATAGGGTAACCATTCAATTAATCATTATTCGGTTAATCGATTAATCGTGCTATAAAATTAGCTGAACATTTTAATAATAAAATTTTTCGATTAACAATTAACTCGAACAAATCATAGCGATTAATCGATTAATAAAATACAAGAATGTGTTTATGGCAAGCAGTCCGTCTTGAAACACTCCTACAATGTGGCAACTCATTTGACAACGATTTGCGAACAAATTTCATTACTTTACACAAATTTCGAACAGATTTGATAGTTTGTTGAGAGAAAGCGTCCCACAGTGCTTTGGCTCATAGACATACATACATAAAAAAATTGTCTCAAAATTTGTTCGTTAAATTGGGTGTAATAGTGTGATGAAATTTCAAGTCCCACTGGTTACTTTGTATGGGGGTATCAAAATACCTGGTCCGATTCTGCTCAAACTATATACAATAAGGGTAATAGTCAGAAAATAACGTTTTGCAAAATTTTTGTAAAAATAAAAAAAATATAGTTTCAGAGCGAATCTACCCTTTGTATGGGAGGTACCCGAGAGCGTGGCACTTTTGGATCAAAACTTTGAGATTTTTTTAATTTTGGCTTGGTACCAAAAGTCACTACGATTTGTGAATTGTACCTACATATATTTTATACTTTATAATGAAGTTGCTTTTGTTTCGTTTTGTTTTGTTTTAATAAATGTTTGAACACTTTTTTGTTTTGTTTTTTTTTTTTTTTGTTTAATTTTATTCGAATAATCGATTAATCGAATAATTTGATTGAGTTTTGTTCGGTTAATTGTCAGATTGAAATTTACGATTAACGATTAACCCATTAATAAAAAATAGGTACCCTAGTAAGCAACTAGGTGGAGTTCTGAGGATAGTTTATGGAGGCGCATTTCGAGTCAGTCCGATTTTAAACCGCGTACACACAGAGAAAAGATTCGTTGTCACAACTTAATGTTCAGGCAACTAAAATTTGGTGGTTCCTTGAAGTATCACATTATTAATTTGTGATTTCCAATATTTGCGTTCCGTATCACCAAATGTTGTGCAAATCAATTGATTTGAAATTCAATTTTGGTTGAAAGAACTGAAATATTTAGTTCAAGCCACAGCAACCAGAAATAAATGTGATCGAGAGCGGATCAATAAGTCCGTGACTTTTTGAATAAAACACAGTTTTGCGATTGCAAAAAAAAAAGAATATTTTTCAACATAATCTCCTTTTAGCTTAATACACTTGGTCCAACGTTTCTCCAATTTTTGTATCCCTTCCAAAAAATTAGATTTTTCGAGGTCCATCAAAAAGGCATTTGTTTGATCCAATAATTTCATCGTTGGAGCTAAATCTCTTTCCACCGACCAGTTTTTTAAGTTTGGAAATAGAAAATAGTTACTGGGGCTAAATTCGGAGAATATGGCAGATGAGGTAGCAATTCGTAGCCCAATTCACGGACTTTTGCCACTGAGACTACACCCGTGTGCACCCGTGTATTATCTTGATGAAAAACAAATTTTTTCTTTGCCATATGGGGTCGTTTTTTTTTTAAATCATCGTTAAGTCGGTCCAATAAGTTGGTATAAAATTCGCCGTTTATTGGTTTTCCCTTTTGAAGGTAATCGATGTGGATTATCCCGCGTGTATCCCAAAAAAGTGTTGCAATCACCTTATTGGCCGACAAACTTACCTTGGCCTTCTTCGGAGCCGGTTCACCCGGAGAAACCCATTGTTTAGACTGCTGCTTGGTATCCGAAGTGTTGTAATGGATCCATGTTTCATCCACAGTTACAAAACGCCGCAAAAACTCCTTCGAGTTGCCGTTAAACAACTCCAAACAATCCTTTGAAGTTGTCACACGATTACGTTTATGTTCAATTGAGAGCAAACGCGGCACCCATCTTGCAGACAGCTTTCTTAAACCCAACTGATCATTCAAAATCGAAACCACACTGTCATATGAAAGGCCTATGGCATCAACAATCTCACGCACTTTTACTCTTCGATCGGCCAACACCATATCGTGGATTTTTTCTACATTTTCGGGTGTAATGACCTCAATTGGCCGTCCAGAACGTTCAGCGTCATTTGTACTTGTGCGAGCACTACAAAAGTCAGTAAACCACTTTTTTACTACTGAAATCAATAGTCAATAGTCAATAGTACTTGAATTTAATGGCTGTCACATCCATTTGTTGATGTCACATCCCACTATGAATGTTATAGAAAAAAAAACTAAAAAAAAATTATTTTTTATATAAATTGTTTATTTTATATATAAATATAAACAAAATTATTATTAATTATTATATATTATTATTTATTATATATTATATATATTATTAATTAATTTGTATTTCGTGGGTAATGTGTTACCCTGGGTAACCTAATATTATTGCCTTGGGGAATGGGTAGCGTTCGTTTACCCATTACCCTCAGACTATGGAGAAATTAATTCCTCACGACAATGGGGAATCACCCATCACGATTACACATGGCGAATGGGTAACCAGCCTGTACCCATTACCCACGGAAATGTGTGAAGGGTAACCCATCACCATTTTGAATCAAAAATATGTAAAACGTAGAAAAAATATCTATATCTCGGAAACGGAGCGTCGAATCGAAAAATAACTAATTATTGACGATTTCTAAGGGTTTCGATAAAATGGTACAATTCGTATGGAATTTTTTTTTTAACCCGCCAAAATAAAACAATCACTAAACTAAATAAAAAATGGTTATAACTCGGAAACGATTCATTACAAGCGTAGCAGGCTGTAGCCAATGGGTACTTAAATACTGCATCCCTTTTTTTTACAAAAATCGGTAAAACTAAAATTTGTTGCCACACTGATAAAGACCAACCAGATTTGTAACAATTGGTTTTTGTCTTTCACACATTGCCCCTGAAAATATGATAGTTTTCCACGATATTTGTTGACTACAACGCACATACATAACACTGTAAAAGTGTCTTCCATCAGTTATCAATTGATTACTCCATCTGCAATCTGAAAAAAAAACGGTCCCAGCAACATATTGCAGGAACCATGTATATGTTTGCTAGCATTGTTTTCATGAATTGAAGATCTGCTGCTTTTTAGTTGTCTGTCACTTTTTTGAAATCAGGAATGTTCAACAAACAAATTACATTTGGGTCACATAAACATATATTGTAACCTATTAATAATTGTGTTTTCAATATGTAATATTAAAGAAGCAACACAATGTGTTTAGACACAAGTATACTATATTTGCTACAAGCTTCAAACATAATACATTTGCATCCAAAGAATAAACAGGCTTTTATATGCGCCAATGTTGAAATCAGGTGATATTGGCAACCATATTTTTTACTGCAGTGGAATCAATCAATCTTATTTCGTTGTCGGAAGTGTCGGCATATAAACTGAATTTACCAAAGTTTGTTCGACATTCACATTTTTGTGTCAACTTCGGCATTAAAATCGCCTCGGATCATCTTATGGTCATGCTGCCCTGCTTACTAAGAAAGACTCAACTACAAAATATTAAAAAAAATATTTTTTTTAATGATCAAGTTAGCAACATTTGACACCTTCCATTATGGTTGGAAATTGCGGCAAAACTACATAAATGTCATTAATTTCATTATAAAAAACAACAAGTTTCTTATTACAAATGAAGATCCAAGCAGAATTCAGAAATCTGCTTCTCCCGAAAAATTTAGGAAAGTGGACTTGCAGCATAGTCAGGGCAACGATTACAGGATTCTTGTAGACTCTTATAGAATATATTGTTGACCTCTTCATCTTTATCTTACGTAGGGGCTTGTACACACAGCAAAGGAAGTTTGAAGTATTTCGCTTTTGTGTGGATAGTGGTTATTCGTTTACAAACGGTATTAGTCCTGGAGGCTAGAGTCGTAGTCTTTTGGCCTTCTTTTCATTGGGATTGTGACAGATGCTGCAGTCATTCTTCCTTGTGCAGGAAATTATTATACCCCGCATATCCTGGAGAGCTGTGAGGTCAGCTCAGTAACATGCGTCAGGTGTATAGATTCACCAGGTCTGCATAATCTTATTACACATCAAGTGCAGTACAACCGTAAATTGCTGTCCGTATAAAATACAACATACTGTCAGCAAATAGGGGTTGCCATTTTTCGTTTCTTGTGTGTTTTGTTGATGAGTTTTCTTCATTGTGTCCATAGCTCTCTACCTGTTATTTAGTTGACCATAACATTTGTAAAGGGTGTCTGAGTAACACATATGGGGCAAATTAATTATATGACAATTATAATTTGTTGTATAATTTGAATTTCCTTTTAATTTGAAACTTTCAATACCATTGGCAATCGTACTTTTTTTCTAAGCATTTCCTTCATATCTGGCAATTTTGGTTTTTCAATATTTCATACAGTACAGGTTTATGACTTTGAAAGTACGACAAGGCAATACCTATTGAAGCCACAAACCTCTACATATAAACTACTTTAAAAACAGTATTGCCAGCAGACAAACAAATTCAAAATAATTAAAATCATTCCCATATTTCATTACAATTGGCATCTGATTCTACAAGCTGCATTTGCATTGCATTCTAAATTTACTAATTACCATTGCGAACAATGGTAATTCTTTTGCATTTGCATTAGATAAAGTAATGCAAATTAAAATCCAATGCAAATTAATAAGACCCATGTATGCTCAATAAGGATGAACTTTTTAATTTTAAAATAAAAACACGTACTTTTTGAGATAGTCATGATTTTTTTATTGCACTGTAAAGAAAGCATGTTGCGATTAAGTATGGAATAAAATATCCGTCAAATGGCCCCCACGGCTCCGATGATAGGCCAATACTCTTTTCAGAAATGTGGCTGTATCGCACCGATGACGCGTTGGATCTCGGATTTGAGCTCAGGAATTGTTTCTGGTTTATTCGCATAAACCCAAGATTTCACAAAACCCCAAAGAATGAAATCGCACGGCGTCAAATCGCATCATCTTGGTGGCCAGTTGACATCAGAATTTCTTGAGATAATTTGTTCTGTAAATCGTTGCTGCAAAAAATCGATTGTTTCATGCGCGGTATGGCAGAAGGCACCGTCTGAAATAACATGTCGTCGAGATCCCTGCCGTCCAGGTGAGGCCACAAGAACTCCGTTATCATGTTCCTGTAACGAATGCCGTTCACAGTCACTGAAATTTCGGTCTCATCTTCAAACAAGTAAGGCCCATGACGCCTCCTGAAATCCGCAACAATCAGTTGCTTGTTGTGGGTGCATTTATTTCTCATCGATTGCATGACGATTTTCTGAGCCAAGTCGACAATTTTATGTATTCACGAAGCCGTTCAGATGGAAATGCGCTTCATCGGAGAAACTGATTTTTTTTTTTTGAAAAATTGGCATTGACTTCACTTTGCTCCATTATCCGTTGAACGAAATGCCGGCGCTTTACATGGGCTGCCGGTTTTATCTCCTAAGTAAGGTGAATTTTGTACGCATGAAGGTGGAGGTATTTTGTCAAATTTCGCTGCGTAGTGCTTCGTGAAATTTTATGATGTTGAGAACGATGAATTGATGTTTTCGGGTTTTGCGGCGACACTCTCTTTTGCAGCAGCAATGTTTTCAAGAGGCTGAACGGTAACTGTCTAACTGTCCATAAATGACCCGGTTTGTTGAATTTTTTTGACCACTCTTCGAATGGTTGACATATTAGCTGCACTTCTTCGACTGAAAATTCTTCGAAGTTTCCGAGCGGTCGCAGCACAACTTTTCAAATTTTTGCAATAAGTTTTCACAATTATAACGTGTTGTTCTTTCGTAACGCGCTCCATTTTTAATAATCGGAATAATCATATGTGGCAACTGCCAAATATCAGAGTTGTCACTTGCTCAATAAGAACACTATATTTAAGAAGTGCAATCTTACTGAGCCACCCTTTAGAATGAACTCAGCAGCTTGGTACAGTTATCGACATTATGTCAAGTATCTTCAGTTAATACAATTGTTAGTGAGATAAGTTGAGAGATATCTGGAGTCAGAAGGTGCTTGGATGAGTAAACTAATACTAGTGCGTCTCATATATTCTGTTGGCAATAGTTATTAAAGCTCACCGAATATTTAGGGAACTCTTTTGTTTTTAGAAGACACCTAAGCCAATATTACCGGTAAACGGTGGAAACCCCTCCAGGATCAACAGACTCACGCTTAACTTCAGCTAGTACGTAAAATGCAAACCCCGTGCTTTCCAACCTTAACTGCTAACAGTGGCAGTAACAAAATCCAAAGCATTTGGTTAAGAAAACACAAAATTCCCATGAAGCCAATGCACGGGCATAATGGAGCTACGATAGATAACCCGTATTGAGAGATCAAACATTTAAATGAAACATCACACCAGAATGGAATTGTAAGAAAATACCTAAAGTTGGGATGTAGGAGATAACGAAGAAACGGAGATGTACTTTCATCTAGATTCTAATGAAAGACTAACAAACGAAACTCTATAGTTAACAAAAATAGTATAAAATGTTTACCAATTTCATTATAAGTTTCACTTTACTTTTATACTGGTTGTGGTTTTTATTTAAACGATTATATTAAATTAATAATGTTTTATATAGAATGTAATTTATGTTTAAAAGAAAGAAAGAAATCTATCTGACGTTATATGCATGATTTATGTTGACTCTTTTGAGTTATTTTATATAACGCACAATAATATTTATTATAATAATAAACGTCAATGTAAAAATTATAATATCACGATAAATAACAATAGGACTGAAATAAACCAGAAAAACTATTAATTATGTACATACATCATATTCCCATCATAACGGTAATGAGATATATAATTAGTTTTACATGACATTTAAAACCTAAAAGGATGAAACTCACTAAAAAATGCCACACATGATATATATGGAATTAATAGATTTTACATGCAGATATAATAAAACGTTAATTTTGTTGCCTATGTCCTCTTTCCCACAATGAACAAACAAAGGATTTTAGACTTGTCTGAAAAAAGGAAATGAATTTGATTGGATATTCAGAGTAGAGTAAAGACTATAACACCTAGTATTCGTTTCCGCCACAGTGCAAGTCAGCACTGCATTAAGTAAATCTCTCTAATATTCCTACATTACAAGTATCTCATTTGCTTTGTTACCAACTGTATGTTGTTGATATTTGACACAATGAAAGTTGCCCCACAATGATGTCACAACAAAGGATACTACTTTGTCTAAGACAATAACCCAAACAAAATCCACTACATGACACAGACAAAGCAAAACTTAAGATTTGCTCGAAATATGTAATATCTAATATAATGTTGTACAACTTCTCGCACAAGTTACAAACTCAAGTCAAACGTCTCCTTAAAAGACGATAAATATCTGCACTGACTTTAGCATACATTGAAGTGCAAGTTGTTAGTTAACTAACTTGGCACAACTAGCATACTTATATTGAAAATATATACATATGTAGGTACACTGGAAAAAGTGTGTATGCATGTATAGGGTGTTTTCTTAGTGCGTCCAAGATTTGAGTTGCACAAAATCATAGAACTTGGTAATTAATGTTATCTTTTTATTTCATCGTTCTCTCCGTGTCTGCATGATATACAATATTTTATTTTGTGTAACAATTACCTTTACCTTTACCTTTACCTTTACCTTTACCTTTACCTTTACCTTTACCTTTACCTTTACCTTTACCTTTACCTTTACCTTTACCTTTACCTTTACCTTTACCTTTACCTTTACCTTTACCTTTACCTTTACCTTTACCTTTACCTTTACCTTTACCTTTACCTTTACCTTTACCTTTACCTTTACCTTTACCTTTACCTTTACCTTTACCTTTACCTTTACCTTTACCTTTACCTTTACCTTTACCTTTACCTTTACCTTTACCTTTACCTTTACCTTTACCTTTACCTTTACCTTTACCTTTACCTTTACCTTTACCTTTACCTTTACCTTTACCTTTACCTTTACCTTTACCTTTACCTTTACCTTTACCTTTACCTTTACCTTTACCTTTACCTTTACCTTTACCTTTACCTTTACCTTTACCTTTACCTTTACCTTTACCTTTACCTTTACCTTTACCTTTACCTTTACCTTTACCTTTACCTTTACCTTTACCTTTACCTTTACCTTTACCTTTACCTTTACCTTTACCTTTACCTTTACCTTTACCTTTACCTTTACCTTTACCTTTACCTTTACCTTTACCTTTACCTTTACCTTTACCTTTACCTTTACCTTTACCTTTACCTTTACCTTTACCTTTACCTTTACCTTTACCTTTACCTTTACCTTTACCTTTACCTTTACCTTTACCTTTACCTTTACCTTTACCTTTACCTTTACCTTTACCTTTACCTTTACCTTTACCTTTACCTTTACCTTTACCTTTACCTTTACCTTTACCTTTACCTTTACCTTTACCTTTACCTTTACCTTTACCTTTACCTTTACCTTTACCTTTACCTTTACCTTTACCTTTACCTTTACCTTTACCTTTACCTTTACCTTTACCTTTACCTTTACCTTTACCTTTACCTTTACCTTTACCTTTACCTTTACCTTTACCTTTACCTTTACCTTTACCTTTACCTTTACCTTTACCTTTACCTTTACCTTTACCTTTACCTTTACCTTTACCTTTACCTTTACCTTTACCTTTACCTTTACCTTTACCTTTACCTTTACCTTTACCTTTACCTTTACCTTTACTTTTACCTTTACCTTTACCTTTACCTTTACCTTTACCTTTACCTTTACCTTTACCTTTACCTTTACCTTTACGATTTTGAATTGCGACACTGCAACAGGAGCACCTTTTTCATTGCGGAAATATAGATTATATCACAATTGTTCTGTAAACATAAATGTTGCCATATAATTCTACATATAATCTTAGTTTAATATGTAAAATATTAATATTATTAACACACGTCATATGTGTATGGGTTCTATATGAGAATTGAGTGTAATAGACATCAACGTCAGTTAAGTACCATTCGAGATCTACTTAACATTAGGAAATTGTATACAATGCACTAACGTCTCTATATTTAGTTGTGTTTGAATCTCTAACAAAATATATGTAAAGTATATAAGTCGAAATTTGATAAATTGTTAATACTTAACATAAAGATTAAAATCATGTTAGGACCAACGACTAGTAGTCCTCATTTGATTACATGAAATATAAAGAAATTATTGTTGACCCAATTGCTTACAGTTATTAAGAAAATAATGCTGATACTGTTGAGATAATGATAATAATTTAATATTAAATTATATAAAAGATAATGGTATGACTATGAGGGTGGGTAGATTTCCAAACTCTTCTCCAGAATGACAATAGGTTCCAAAGTGTGAGTCAAAAATATCAAAGTTTCCGATTCAAACAGGAGGAGAAGGTTTTATAGCATCGAAAAATAATCTGGTATGTTAGGATTGATTTACTCGCAACAAGGCAAGTTATGAACATATAAGCATTTCATAAATGACACTTCTCAAACCACTTAAGTGCTAACATTGAGGAGTGTTTTGGGGCATTATCTTGTTTTAATTCCCACTTAATGGGCATATCCTCCTCTGCGAATGGAAGTATTTGGTTCTGTAGGATATCTACATAGTCCACAACACACATTTTATTTTTAATCGAAAAAATTGAACCATCCATGCGACGAAGCGTTATTCTTTCAGTGAAATATCTCGGATCTGAGACAATTAAACTTGAATCAACTCAAAACAAGCAAGTCCTCTTTGCCATTTTGGAAATAAAAGATCACATCCATATTCACCACACAGTTTAAATGAAAACTGACCACTGAAAATAGTGTGAAATATCACAAATTGAAGTTTGATATGTCAGCTTTGTAACTGTATAACAACGAATTTAGTCAGCTGATCAAAAGCATGTCAAAAGTAACAACAGCACCATCTGTACAAGAAACCCGAAGTTACTTTCTTGCTAACCTTTAAAACAAATATGAATTAATTTTCAGTTCGTATTCACGCATTCAATATTAATATCGAGTTAGAAAAGGCAAAGAGAGCAGATATTGAAAATTGAAAATTTATAGAATTTTATAGAAATGAGTGAAACTGCAAAAATAAAATATGACCTAGATTCCAGATCTCGCGAGAAGCGGCAACGGAAAGTCAAAAAACATTTGGATGAACTGAAGAAGCTTCTGACCACAGATTTCAAAACGGGGAAAAATATTTAAAATTAATGTTTTCAATAATGTACTAGACACAATAATATCTCAATTAAATACACGTTTTACGGGCATGAGTGCAGTCTCTCAAATATTTATTTTTCTAACACCATCTCTATTACTCACTGTAGATGAAGCAACTTTGTTACAAAACTCTGATCCATTCTAAAGTACATAGATATTCTGATACAATAAGGTTCTAGTTTTTCTTACTTTACTTTTATTGACTATTTTACAACCTCATGAGATCCGATGTCTCACACATATTAATTAAACAAACAAATTTTAACATATTTCCCCAACATGTTTTATCCTTCGCCTTTTCTCGCTAGTTGGTAACACCAAGGAAGTGAAAGGATCCTTCGGCCTGGTCTTTCCATCGGAGTCTTGGTCATCCTCTTTTCCTGCTTACATCGGGTACATTATCGATTACCCTGTTTGATTTTGATATCATGGTCATTTTGATAACATAGCCTAGCCAACGCAGTTGGCCTAATTTGCTTTGCCTAAGCTATTTCCACGTCAAAATATAAATGACATAGCTCTTGGTTCCAGCGACGTCGGTACTCACCATTTTCTTTAATAGAACCATATATTTTACGGAGAAATTTTCTCTCAAATTCGCTTGCGATATGACCCAAGTTTCGGGGCCATATGCCAGGACAGGTAAAATGAGAGTCTGGTGTCCAGCTGCCTGTCGAGAGAGGCCTTTGTCCTTACACTGCTTGTTGAGCCAAAAAAAAGCATCTATTTGAAAGCACAATTCTCCTATTTATCTCCAGGCTGACGTTAATGTTCTTGTTCATAGCGGATCCAAGGTAGATAAATTCATCAACCACTTCAAAGTTAAATCGGTTGTCGAAGTTCAAGTGCGGACCAAGTCGAGAGGTTTGTCTAGTCGTTGACACCATCAATTTAATCTTGTCCTCATTAACAGCAAGACCCACCTTCGCTGATTCTTTTCGATTCTTTTCGAAAATATAGCAGCAACCATCGCAAATTGCCCCCAAAGATGTCTATAGCACGAAAGTGTTTCGCCTTGTCTCAGTCCTCGCTTGGTACAGAATGTTTTGGTGAGGTTTTTCTCCACCTTCACGGAATCCCAAGTTTAGATATAGCTTTATATAATTTTCCCCGTATGGAGCTATCGAAAGCAGCTTTATAATCGACAAACAGCGTTGATTGTACCTCCCCCCCTAACAAATTGTACCTCCCCCGTTAGTGCGGATGACCTACACACAGTACCATAATACACTGAGACCTTCAGTCGTCGGGCATAGATTCCCCCAGCCATATACGGCTTATAAGTCGATGCATGTGGGCTAGCAGTCCTTCACCACCTGCCTTTAAAAGTTCAGTGTGTAGGCCATCCGCACTAACGGCTTTATTATTCTTAAGCCGGAAGATCGCCGTTCTACTCCCGCCTTTGTTAGGGGGGGAGGTACAATCAACGCTGTTTTCCACAATCATTACCTCCTGGTCTTCAGTGAAAGAATCTGCGTAGAGTAGTGCTGAAAAGTGGTCTCTCCACATGTTAAGCACACAATGCTTAACAGGATCCAAATTCTCATTCTCGTCCTTGCTGGAGGGCAGTTATTCGATTTTTATACCCTCTGGACAAAATTTCGGGATTCATTGTTCATCCTGCACATTTCGGTATTTTCAGTCCCTTTCATTGCTCCCACTGCCATTTTCTCCTCCTAAATAATTGGTTTTCCTACCTTCGCAGACTCTTGTACCGCTCATTTACAGCACACGTTGTAACTGGCTATTTCGTTGCCCTACGTGCAGTGTCTTTTTCATCAGTTGCAATGCGACGTTGTTCGTTGTACCTTCTATCCTTCTCCGGATTTTGGAAACCAAGTTCAGTCCTTGCTGCGGTCTCCAAAGAATGTGAGATGTGCTTCCACTGAGCTTCTAAGTCCTCGGGAGAGGGAGTATTCTGCTCTAGCAGGATGTTGATAGAACCTTGATAAACAAAAATGGTGTCCCATAAAGGGATTGAGGAGAGCTTCTCACAATCAGTCAGATGTGTGCTTCTAGTTTTTACACTCAATGATTGATACCTACAGTTTTACACCGGTAGCTTTTTCATGGCTAAGAACACGATAGTGTCGCCAGAAAATGACCGAAACCGCAATCTGATGTACAAGTGCCGCGCACACTAACCATTGCATCACCGACGGCCACATAGGACTTTAATATCCCCGATATTTGCAGCTTGTCAATATCTAGCTTTTCCCGTGTTTGGATTCGTATGTTTTTCACTGTGCTCAGTCTTGTGCGAATTTTCGCAGCCACCAGGTGATGAGTCGATTTTGGCACCTCGAATCACACGTACATCCATTACACTAGAAGACTGCCTGCCATATTTTACCAAGTGAACAATTTGGTTCTTCGTTCTCGGATCAGGAGATAACCAAGTCGCCTTATGAATGTCCTTATGCTGGTATCGGGTGCTACTAACCTAGTTTTTCACTTCACTTTATTAATACTTATCACCTTGTTCTGCCTAAATTGACACCTAATTTTGTAAGGAAATTCTATTATTTTATGCAATACCTGTTAACAGAATGGGTCAAGCTCGACTACGACATTTGGCACACATAGCAATCGAAAATAAATCTGCATCAAATCTTGATTTAGTGGTAGTTATTGATTCACAACATTGTTGGCAACTTTGTAAAATACTCTAATTATCCAAGTGCATACGTAGTTAGAGTATAATGTAGTTAGAGTGCATAATGTTTCTCCTGTATAAACGACAAGTTTGTCAATATCTGGCAATTGGTCGAGAAAACACAATCAGTCTCTTCTGCAAAATTCTGGTCAAAAGTGAGGCTTAAAACGCGAAGAATTGAAGAATATGAGAAATTATGATTTTTTATAGAAAGGGAAGCTTCCAGAATTGTTAACTACATCAAAAAGGTTTAATTTTTTCCAAATATCCTACATTTTTCTGTTACTCATGTAGTTATAAAATCTTTATGTTTTGAGAGGGAAAACATTTAAACAATAAAAGCCTACATTATTTGATCAAATTATTGAATTTCTGTTTCATTTAA
The DNA here is from genome assembly GCA_963931995.1 of Phaonia tiefii. Lineage (NCBI taxonomy): Eukaryota > Metazoa > Arthropoda > Insecta > Diptera > Muscidae > Phaonia > Phaonia tiefii. Next base: position 99,909,471 of record OZ008369.1, on the reverse strand, counting down.
TTTTTTGGTCTTTCTTATGCAGCCTAGAAACTAAATCCACTTAAGAATTCAACCAAAGTGAAAATTGCATTTAAACATAACGTAATATATTAACAAGAGTTTGCACCAGCTGTTAAAGTCCGTGAATGACGTCGAAAACATATAGAGAATGAGAGAAATCTTTAATTTTAACAATTTGTGTACACAAATAATTGTACTCTAACACTTCATTACATTTTGATTTTTTTTACTTTTAATCACTTTTTAATCGTCTTAATTGGTAAAATTTACTCACAGTTGATGTGTTTTGTACTTTTAGCTTGATTCGCGGCTGCAAACGTATGAAAATCGCACAACGCAACCCAGTCACCTATCACCGTTTCTTCTTTGAACGCATATTTTCTATGAGTTCTCAACGTCGTTACTTGATCAGCTGTCTCATCGGTACTCCTTGATTTAAATCGACTCAGACACACCCTGTACTGTAATCAATTTCATTTGAAAATGGTGTAGAAATCGTTGCTGTACCAAGTGCTGAATTTGCTTTTAAAACAGCCCAAAAAATATAGACATATGCTGTGTGTGAATTAAACCAAATATTTTGAATCTACTAAAATTTTGGCATTAGCATGATGGATATTTATTGTCAACATTTTCAATAGCCCCAAGGCTACTCAAAATTGTGACAAGTAGTCTAAATTTTGACGTTTGTTTTTTATGCAGAAATTGCTTGGAAGTTCGCGAAACAGTAAACAATTCAAAATGTCAACAAACAAAAAGCAAACTTAAACAACGTACAAGTATAAAGCCGGTTTCAAGAGACATGTATCTTATCTTAATATGATGACACATATTTTAAAATGCAGGGAAATACTTGTGGAAAAACGCAGTGAATTAGATTAATTGGCAAGATGACAAATAGCAAATGAAGTCTGTAAAATCCAATACTTCTTCTAAATATTTTCATAGAAAATATAAAACAATAAGGGAGTACCTCATGCCTTCTACTCTCCATTTGATATATCACATACACACACATAAGCCTTCAGCTACCAAAATGTGGATTTTCATACAGAAATATCGAAATTGTATCTTCACCACACACAAATAAATTACACTCAATTTACCACAGACGAAATATTTTCAATGAACACTCAGCCATAGTGTGAAAATTTGAACATTAAGGCTCGTTCACAATGATAGCAACAAATTCAACAGGCGTTCACAATGCAAGCAACAAATTTGGTCGAATAAGTTCGAAAAAACAGCTGACTGGCAACATTGTTTACTTTATACAGCTGTATACATATTTGGGGATTGAAAACCATGGAGAATTGCAATAGAAACGAAAAAGCAAACAGTAAAAAATAGAAAAATTAAATGTAAGACACGGACCTCAGATTTGTACCACTACCCGGAGCAAAAAGTATTAAGTGTTTTTCTTTAGAAAACTTTAAAATTTTTCTATAGAAGAGTTTTAAAATTTTTCTATAGAAAAGTTGTCAAATTTTCTATAGAAATGTTTTAAAATTTTTCTATAGAAAAATTGTAAAATTTTATAGAAATCTTTTAAAATTTTTCTACAGAATTGTTTTAAAATTATTCTTTAGAAATTTTTCTATAGAAATTTTCTCAAATTTTTCTATAGAAAAGTTTTAAAATTTTTCTATAGAAATGTTTTAAAATTTTTCTTTAGAAAAGGTTTAAAATTGTTCTATAGAAATGTTTTCAAATTTTTCTATAGAAATCTTCTCAAATTTTTCTATAGAAATATTCTCAAATTTTTCTATAGAAAAGTTTAAAAATTTTTCTATAGAAATGTTTTAAAATTTTTCTTAGAAAAGATTTAAAATTGTTCTATAGAAATGTTTTCAAATTTTTCTATAGAAATCTTCTCAAATTTTTCTATAGAAATATTCTAAAATTTTTCTGTAGAAAAGTTTTAAAATTTTTCTATAGAAATGTTTTAAAATTTTCTATAGAAAAATTGTAAAATTTTATAGAAATCTTTTAAAATTTTTCTATAGAATTGTTTTAAAATTATTCTTTAGAATTTTTTTGAAATTTTTCTATAGAAATTTTCTCAAATTTTCCTATAGAAATATTCTCAAATTTCTCTTTAGAAAAGTTTTAACATTTTTCTATAGAAATGTTTTAAAATTTTTCTATAGAAAAATTGTAAAATTTTACAGAAATCTTTTAAAATTTTTCTATAGAATTGTTTTAAAATTATTCTTTAGAAATTTTTTGAAATTTTTCTATAGAAATTTTCTCAAATTTTCCTATAGAAAAGTTTTAAAATTTTTCTTTAGAAATGTTTTAAAATTTTTCTTTGGAAAAGTTTTAAAATTGTTCTATAGAAATGTTTTCAAATTTTTCTATAGAAATCTTCTCAAATTTTTCTATAGAAATATTCTCAAATGTTTTAAAATATTTCTTTAGAAAAGTTTTAAAATTGTTCTATAGAAATGTTTTCAAATTTTTCTATAGAAATCTTCTCAAATTTCTCTATAGAAATATTCTCAAATTTTTCTAAAGAAAAGTTTTAAATTTTTTCTTTGGAAATATTTTAAAATTTTTCTATAGAAATATTTTCAAATTTTTCTTTAGAAATGTTTAGAAAGCTATGTTCCATAATATGTCAGCTTTTTATAAACTTTTTTCTTTTGTTTATTAATAAAATTGGAGCGAACTACACTTACTACAAACAACTACACATTTCACATTTGCATCAGCTGATTTGTTCGAAAGCCAGCGACAGTGTTGTATTCTTGGTAATAAAAAATTATAATTATATGTGAAATTATTGTTATTGGCAGATTCTACAGATAATATTATTTATTAAAATGTTTGTTTTGATACAAAATGTTTACATTTTCATTCATACTTTCAAGTTTTAAAACAAAATTCGAAGTAGAGCGCTCCTAGCGGTCAGTAGAATAAACTGATTCGAACAAATTCCAATTTGAAGTAGAAGTAGAACCTACTTCTATGACAAATTTGAATTCCAATTTCACGAAAAACATGAGAGGGCAGTATATGCAATACTGTGAGTGGGAACGAGATTCGTTTGAATTACAAATTCGTTGCTGCCATTGTGAACGCTACTTTATACCTCAGTTATTAGTGTTAACGGTCAACCTTCAAAAACAAATGTTTGGCATTTCGTAAATTATAACAGTTACGTCACATTATCTGACACAATTGTTTTTTAGCATAACCCTTATTTTAACATTTACAAATATTTATTCCAATGTCTACCAATAACAGTCGTTTCACAGCTAACCAAGCGTCCAGTAGTGGAACTAAATCTGTAAGTCGATAAGACTGCAGCCAGACAACTTTAAATTTTGTGATAATACCGGTTTAGTACTTGTGGCTGTGTATGGAGTATACCAGTTAGTTAACTGTGTTAACTTAACTCTGAAGTTGGGAACACACATGCACTGTTGTATCATTGATTGTGGTAAATACGAGACGACTCGTGTAACATAACATTTTCGCTTACAATTGAAACATGTGTGTAGTTAACAGCAAGGACTGATTTTATGGCGTTCTGCTATTCTGTTACTATTACTATTTGTCAAATTATGTATTAAAATTAGTTTGTAATACGGGAATACTCTGTTGTTCTACATAGAATTTACTATCGTTAAAAATATTACTAAAGAACAAGTTAGACTAATACATCGTGGGATATGGCAAAGTTGTCATTTGAGGAGAGTGAATGAAGTAGTGTAACCTTGTGGGCAACGATTTGCAGAAAAAATGTTGACAGATCTGCTATATTTAGTCAAGGCTGCAATTGGAATGCAACGAACAAACACAACGAAAATTGGAATACTAACATTTATTTCGCTGTTTTCCTGTTCACAACTTTCTTTTTTATTTAGTCTTTATTATTTTCTAGCAGCTGCTTTGTTTGTCACTTTGTAATTATACACTGAACGGAAAAGCATCGCCACAGGAATGAAAGTGGTCAACAATTTTTGTCATCGAATATGAGCTAACGTACAGTTTCATTCCCGCTTCGACTATGTGTTCATCAACTGGAAATTGTTCGTCACTGTGATGAAAGTATGGTTGTTGCTGCAATGAAATTGATTCATCATTGCAAGGAATTTCTTTCGTTGCTGCAATCAATTTGTTTCATTGGTGCTATAAACTTGTTTCATTGCTGCCATGATTTTGTTTCATTGCTGCTATGATTTTGTTGCATTGCTGCAATGAATATTTTGAAGTAAGTATAACATTGCAGGTGATTTGATAAAAAAAATTTTGAATTTTGTTTATTTGCTGAATATAGTATATCCATTCCACTCGTCTCGATAAAGATTATGGTAGTTGAGGGGTTGAGTGTAATTGAGACCGTTGTATTCAGGTCCTGAAATTTAAAACAAATATGAGGAATAAATTATTAAGATTTATATTTGAATACATGTGTAGAAAATATGTACATATCTTTCAGTGTTTTTTTTTCAGTGTATGGAATTCATTTTTCTTTTAATCATGTTAAAGCTCATTCAATTTTATTAAATATAGCTTAATTAGTTTTAAAAATAATGGAATTTAAATGCCACCCGCTCGTTGATGCATGTGCGGAATCTTACCAAAAAGTTGTTCATTACTGAATGGAGATTTGAGACAGGAATAGCCGCAATTATTTCTCGAATGGATTGCTTTAGTTCATTAAAATTTGTTGGTATTGCTTTGTAGACTTCCTGTTTGCAATAACCCCACAAGAAAAAGTCAGGTGCAGTAAGGTCAGGCGACGTGGGAGGCCAACGGAATGTGGAGTTTCTGGATATCAGCTTAATCGGAAATTTTCGTCGCAATTCTGTAATAAGAGGCAGGGCTATGTGTGGAGTTGCACCATCTTGCTGAAACCACACAGAGTTGAAAGAAATTCTCATTCGGCGTAATTCTGGATAGAAAAACTCTCTCAGCATGCTCAAGAGTGAGTGAGTCAAGTCTCCAGTAACTGTAACGGTGTGACCGTTTTCTTCGAAGAAGTAGGGCCCGACAATGTAGCGTGATGAAACTGTACACCACATTGTGACACGAAGAGGACGAAATTGCGTCTCACGGAGTATCTGTGGGTTAGAAGCACCCCATATTTGACAATTTTGTTTGTTTATGTTGCCGTTTAAATCGAAATGGGCCTCGTCAGACATGAAAAGACATTTCAACATGTTTCCGTTCTCTTCCACCATTTGAAGCATCTTCTGGCAAAATTCCAAGCGAATCGGGAAGTATGCCGCGTTCAGTTTGTTGGCCATTTGAATTTCATATGGGAATAAGTCCAAATCTTTGTGCATAATTGACTGCAATGACTGTCTGCTTATACCCATTTGAGTAGATAAGCTTCTTGTCGAAACTCTTGGATTGTTTTGTATGACAGCAGCTACAGCAGCGATTGTTTCCTCCTTTCGAACTCAATGGTTTCGATGGTAAGGTATTCTTTTGACTGTCCCATGGTCGGCAAAATTTTGAACAAGTCTCATAATGGTCCATCTGCTCGGAAGATTGCCGCAAAACGTGCGCCTATACCCTCTTTGGACCGAAACTACGGTCTATTTCTTTCTTGTTTCAGTGTCCCAGTTATCCATTTTTGTTAAATCTAAAAATCAATCTGCAGAATAAAATAAAATCAAACTTATTCATTAAATAGAAAAAAAGTTATTACATTTTTGTTGGCTTTCATCAGCCATCCTGTATATCTGCACTTACCATGAACATAAGCTGTACTCCCCTATGCGTTTCATCACAGCAATTGATCTATGTCCAAAACTTCCTTTAACATAACACCATATCATTGTTTTCTTGAATTATGCAATTGTTGCTGTATTGAGGGTTCTGTCATTCAATTGTAGCGCCACATCTCCCATCATTAAGACAGTAATCGATCGGTTAGCATTTTTTTTTCAAATGCTCTTTTATTTATTTTAGCAAAATTTTTAACAATTTCGATTGGATTCATTTCATTGTTCAGCAAATTGTTATTTTTTGTGTTCGTCTTACTTGAAACACTTTGTTTCTTTGACTTCTTCGTTTTCATTGACTTCGAATCCAAATACCAACACAACGAAACATGCGCGACCGAATTATGGTTAAACCATAGATAAAGGAATTAACTAGATATCGCACATGCGGTGGGAAATTTCTTGTTCAATGGGATATTTTCTAGATGGAGCTGAATGCAATAATTACAACGTTTGATCCCAAACAAAATATACCTTGCAAGATGTATTTAGAACAGGTGATAGCAGTCGGTGTTGTAGGCAACATCAACAGGCATTTTGTTTTGTTTCGTGGGCCGATGCTGTACAAGTCAACACCAATGAATACCAACAATAACAGTACACATTTGATGCATTTGAATTTGAAAGTGGGGAACACAACGACATGAAAAAAAACTAAATTCGTTGTTTGAATAGCACAACCTGGAAAATGATTCTATTTTTGTATTGAAAAAATGTCTCACACTGTTGAATAAACGTCAGTGAATGTTATGAGAAACGTCAATGAAAGTTACAAAACGACAACACAGTACCTAGTGGCAGTACTTAACAACGTCTGTGGGATATCTACTTATTTCCTTTATCTATGGTTAAACAACAAACACGAAAATTTTATTGCGATTCGTACTGTCACGTGCATACACACACACACAAATGTTTAGTTACATATTTCGGGGTAGCTTTTCTGACATCGATGCATCACTTTCTTTGCTGTCGTGTTGCTCCTTGCAAGCACATAAATTCACACAATTTATAACTAATTAGTCTGTTTTAACACATTTATTTAAATTATTCCGGCAGAGAAATATGTGTACTACTTTCGGTTGTTGCAAAGAATCTGATTTAAAATGTGTACGTGACCCACCACTCACACTCACCATTTTCTCTTGCTGGCCTCTTTTTTACGCTCATTCATTTTTACGACTGCTTTTCTCTCTTTATCTTCACAAAAATTAGTTTCGGCGAAATAACGAAATTGTTTCGTCAACCGTAAATGTTGGCAAACCTCCAAAATAAATAAATAATAGAAATAAAATATAAAAAGTAAGAAACAAACCAAATATTTAAATTAAATTTAAAATTTTAATTTCTATAATTTTTAACCAATTTTTCTACAAAATTCAAATTAAATAAAATTGTTGCAGGAACGAAGAGTAAGTTCTTCCAGTAACGAAACGAAAAATTCGCAACGAAGTCATGTATGAAATTTATCGATGCAGCGATTATGAAATTGTCGGATACACGTGACATTTACGAACATTAACGAAAATATGTGATCCATGCGACGAAGCGATATTCTTTCAGTGTATTTTTACGATTAAGTAAAATCTTTTATTTCTGCTTAATGCCAAAATGTAAATACCAGTTCGATTAATGTTGCACCTTAAAGTATACCTTTGAAACAACATTCCTGCTCGCCAAAACAGTTCGATGAATTCGTTAAGATTTGAAAAGAGGCGTCAATACCACTGGTTCTGGAAGCGGGTGGAAATCACCAAAATGGCAATAACGAAAGATCACGAATAGTGGAGGTACTACCAGAATGATCTAGATTCTGATCTCATTAAGAACTGAAAATGAAAACGAACTGAGTACTGATGGGCGAACTGTATACAGTGGGCGTACAGATAAAAAAAAGGCATCTAGAACATTTCTAGCTTTAGGTTTAGGAATTAGTGGGGGTCCTTGTCATGATAGCGAAAGTATGAGGGGGTCCTTTGAAACCCTAACGTTAAGTAATGAAACTTCTATAAATAGCGGACGACAGCATATAGGGGTCAGTTTGTGATTAAATATAATAGTGAATTATTTGAATTTGAATTTTATGACCGATTTTGTTAGTTTTTAGTTAATGTATGAGAAATGCATTCTACAAGCTTACAAGGTACGATATCTTTCATATGGAACAGAATTTCATTCTAGTTCTTCCTCTGCGAATCTTTTGATTTATACTGATAGTCTCACAGAGCTCTAATGAAACTTAGATGCCTACAAAGAACTCCAGTTCCACCTGTTTTGGATGTAATAAATAATGGTCATTTTGTTTTTAAAAAATAATGTTGCCCTTGTAAGGGGTCGACATTTGAAAAATGTTGTCATCACCCCTTTAAAGTTGTGCCTTTTTTGGGGTGAGAAGTGACCATAAGAAAGTTGAGTTTTGTCACAACCGTATTCTTCCTTTTGCTATTTTAGCATGTTTTATTTACCCCGCTTATAAAAAATATTCGACCAGTGTATATGGAGACATAAACGATATTAAGCAATTTTAAGCGACTCTTCGTATAAACTGGTCGACAAAGTACCATCACGATTGGTATTTTTGTTATTCCAGCTAAAAAATTGTTGACAGCTTCGTTTGAGAAGTTAAGCGATTTTAACTGAAGCCGCTTAAAAAAAGGTAGAAAACTAACTTAGCGAGGACAAGGAACAGACACCAAATGACAAACAGTGAGCCATTTTATCGGGCAACAAACTCCCCCGTGGCTCGCTGAGAGGGCAGAAAATGCGAAATTTTTCCACTGCAACATTCTCGGAAAAGAACACAAACCGACACAAAAATTCACTTTTATGGCAAAGGGGAGAAAAAAATGTTGCATTTTTGGTTAGATACGAAATCGCCATAAGTCTCACGAATTTGGAGTTTTTCGTTAAGAAATTATCAATAAAATACGTTTAAAAACAAATATGTTTCAAAAATCCCAAATAATGTAAAATTTTTATAAATATTTTATTTTTAAAATAAGCAATTTAATTGTTTTAGGCGTTATGTACAAATATTTAAAAATAACACGGTGTTACAATGAAAATATACTTTCAAAATTATCTAGTGTAAAATGTAGGCCTGGTTGAGTAAATCAGTTTTAAATTTTCAGAATTTTGATTACACCCTCAAAATCGGAAGATATCGGCAAAAATATTTTTTAAATATTTTTAACCCCAGACCACTAACGGTTTCGACTAACATCACTTACAATTTGCACACACTTTCTCAAAAGTTGTTTTGATAAATAAATTGTTTTTAATGAATTGTTTTATAAAAATTTAAATTTTTTGGTTGATTTAAATTCAAAATTAACCAAATATTATCCTTTATTAAATCGGTTATATATATATGTTAGTCGATTCGACAAATGATGTTAAGCATTTGATATATTTATATATATATGTTTATACTTTAACAAACTGATACAAAATATTTCAAATTTTCAATCTTTTTTGAATTGCTTAAAATGTTACTGTTTGCATTTAAATACAAGTGAGTTTGGGATTTGCAAACATATGAATGTTTTAAGTGTGTTTCAAGCATATACATGATTTTTGCAGAATATGTTTTGGAGAATGTGTTATAGAGACCGTTTTTTCACTGTGTATATATTGAAATCAAAGAATAAATCGTTTAAAAATATTATTATGTGTGAAAGGAAATGCGCTTGTGTTTTGACGTAAGTCTATGGAGGTTTTTGTGAGTATGGAGGTTTAGGGGAAACACGAAAATTCTTCCATGAAAGTATATGGATGTTTGGGATGAAGAATGCATACGTTTCAACGCAATAGCATACATGTTTGCCAGTAAACATGCTACTGTTCGTTTTAAATTAAACGAGTAATAGTTATAGAAACGTAAATAAGACACTAACAGCCAAAGTCACGATGTCGAACGTTAACGTTCGCTTTCTTTCTATGCGACAAACAGCTGATTTGGGAGTCACTAACAAGCGAACGAAAGCATATACAATTCAGTACAAAATTGGACCCCACTTACACTCTCTCCTACAAAATCCAAGCGAACGAATTCAGTCACTCACTTTCGTTTCAAAAAGCGAGTCACTATCTTTCGACTTGCCGTTCGCATGGTTTTACGTGTGTTTGTGTGGTTGTTGTTCAAAGCAATAACATAAACTTGACGTTCGCCATTTAATTTCGGAGCGAGAGAGAAGAGTACGAAGAACCAGTATCTGCAGGTGCCGCAAAGTTGGTATTTTTGTGCTGAAATGGAAAAATATTTTAATAACAAATTTATTATAATCACATTATTTTCCGTCCATTGTGTTTCTTCCATTGAATTCTATATAAATTGTTTTTGTTTCAAGCTTTTATTTGATTTCCAGCTATGCGACAACAAAAAGACAAGTGACTGGTTTTGACATTTTCGTTCGCATAGATGACAGCGAAAATAGTTTGTGGCTTCCGATTTTGCAAACACACAATCACACAATAACATTTAAAGCCTGGGATAAGAAAGAAAGTGAGTGACTGGCTTTCGATCGCTTAGGTTTTCTTTCGAGATCGTGACTTTGGCTGTAATAAATAACCGATTATTTTGACTATTTTTTTCAATTTGATATAATTTATTGTTAAAAAAAACATTCATAACGAAATAAAAATATAAATTCTTCTATCTTATAACAATATACTGTTCAGATACTAATTGCGAAGATATTTACAAACTCTGGTGAAAAATTGTGGAAAGCGAATATGGAATAAAGAGAAAAAATAGTAGGACGGAGTACAGGGTAACAAAATATAACCTCAAATTGTTCAAAATTATTATTTATCTTTATTCTTATAACCAATTCGCATGTAACTTTTTCATGGACTAGAAAGGTGCAGTGGTAGTAAAATGAATAAATAAATCTGATCTATTTAATATTTAGCTCGAAGCAACAAATAATTAAAAATATTTAAATAGTAATGAATAAAGCCCCTTATTCATAAAAAGTTGTGAGAGATTTGAGAGACGTTTTCAGTGTGAGAAATTGTCTTACAAACCTTTCGTAACTTTTTATGAGTAAGGCCGAAAAACTACAAACACTAATACTACTATCACAGGACTTATTCAGTTAACTTGTTGTAATAAGCGAGTCCACTATTTATAGTATTATAACAGTTATAACGCTACATGCAGTTTCTCTCGGAGAAATTGTGTATTTTTCAGAATGCTCTACGGTTACCGAACGTACATAGTTTCACTGCATTCCACTAAAGTGGCCATACTATTACGATAACTGTTGAAATTTAAGTGTTAGCATCAAATAAGTGGAATGCATTAGACAGCATTTAATGGTTCCTTAAGGTACTTCCGGTACTTTTGTCCACCCAATGTTTTATCACGTTATCTCTATAAACAATCTGTAACCACCATGTGCCAGTTTTCCGTTAAAGATGCCCCTCCACTTTCTATCCACACCGAAACACACATTTATTTGAGTGCTTTCGTTTTTCTTTAGAGATCGAAATACTGATATATGCTAAACAATAGCCCAAAAACAGAATGAAACCTGTATCGGAGTGATCACAGGTGATTGTTAGAAAATCAAAGAAGATGCCGCCAAGCAATGCGCAAAGTCAAAACAGTTAATTTATATTATGTCGCGACTACTGGTCTTACTGATTTTTGCATTTCGAACATTATTCACAAATTATTATTATTTTGTTTTTTTTTTTTTTTTTGTTTCAGCTTAATTATTTTTTTGCCTGAGGATGGTTATAGGGGTATATACGATATTTATATATAAATAGACGATTTTAGGCAAATTTTAAATGAGATTTTTATTCAATTTAATGAATTAAAAAATAACAAAGTTGCGAGACAAATCAAATAACCATATTTTTAGTTAATCCATAATGAATTAGATAAAATTAAAAGAAAACGGTGGCGTTAGCTCTCCATATCTTATAAGCGGTCATCGATACGCAATAACGATTTGAATTAAGCTTTACATCGTATTTGGTGCAATGGTTGGCGTAATGGCCTTTTGATCATGCGAACGTGGGATCTAGTCCCCCATTCATTGCACTGTTGCAGTTTTTGGAATGACATTTTTGTGTCAACGTTCTAGAAAATTGTGTTGTAACTTTTTGAAAAAATCGATTTTTATCAATTCTCAGATTATACTGAACTTTTTTGAAAAGAAATATTTTTAAGTCACAATATTGGGCAACATTGTATCCATGGTAAAGCTGAACAGTTTTTATGAACATAGTAATTCCGTTGTCGTCGGAATGTATACAAGGTTTGTATATGAGGCAAAAATGTACTGCCTACACATCCATACACTTTTTCTATGCAAAGTATGCACGCACGATTTTATAAATCGTTATTATAATTTCGTTTTGTTATGTTATCAACTGCCTACTTCTCCGCAAACCTCCTATGTACATTGTTTATAGAAATTTTAGCACAGCCGAATTTGCTTACCATCTTTGCTTCGTGTGTTTAAATATAATGGAATTAAATCACTGTTGCATACATTCCATATACTTTGTTCATAGGATAGTATAGTAGACTGTTAACGTCCCCACAAACCTTCTGGCTAAAGGGTGTATATTAGAGTGTCCAAAAAAAATGTTTGGGGCTCAACCTCCGTTTGAATGCTTATGGGGTAAAGTATTTTTGAGAATTTTTCAGATTTTTTGGAAGTGGTTTAGAGGTGGCACAAATCGGGGTTTCGCGGAAAATTGGGTTTTTCGGAGGTTTTTCGAATTTCGAGCACAAGTTGGTCAATGAAAGCATTTTTAATACTTTTTTTTCATCATTGCAAAAGAAATTGTTCGAGCTTTAATTTTATGTATACAAATTAGAAGTTTTGGCAATTTTTTTTTTTGCTCGTTTTACTGCCATCCAATCAATTTTTCTGGAAATTTTACATAAATGTTGTAAAAATCGTTTCATAACTTTTTAAAATTTGGTGAATGTGTAAAAAACTAATGACGCAGTTTAAAGGGCGGTAAAATTCTATGTTCTCTGAAAAAAAAATATTGAGTTCGCTCTTGGCGTTTCAAAGTTATGGCCTTAAATCGACTCATATACATTGTGTCGTATTAATAAGTTGCTTTACTAGTATGTATTGGATTTGCCCAAATTTTGAAACAGGAGGCTTTTTGGCGACGATTCTTTATTTTTTTGGTTCACAATTGTAAAAAACAAAATGGCAACCGTAATATGACAGCCATCTTGCTATTTTACTCGTTTCGCTCAGGATTTACTTTTAAATTAAAAACTTATTAAAAACTTTTATAAATTTATTCGTGCAAAATTAGACACCCCGCTCTCGGATAATGATAACATATACATACAAGTTACTATTTTTAAGATACAAAGAGGTCGTTATGTGCTATTTAGGGTGACTAGACACGTTCAGATTGTGTTAATATGTTCACAAAAATTGTTCACCTTTCCCATTTCAACTATAACAGTATTTTCTCTCCTATCTGTTGGCGACGGACACCTGAGAAATGAAGTACATAATAAAGTCCCGCAAAAGTCTAATGTAATTTTAAAATCATCAATTTCTATATAAAATATTGCTACGAACAATATCTCTAATTTAAGCTTTGAATACCGCCTAGAGAGTGGGAATATTGTAAGCGTAATCAAATGTGTGGGGTCTCAAACGACGCGTATTAAAGAGTTCATTACGGGAACGAGGGTAATTATTGTCCCCTATCGGCCGTTGAAGTTTCGATTCCTAGTATATTTTCGAAAAAAAATGTATTTTTAAAATTTTTTTTTCACGGCGTCATTTTGGAATCTTTAGCATGCATTTGTTGCCTTTGTCATTTTGCCGTATTTTAGGTAAATATTCCATCTACTATATAAAATAAAAAGACCAAGAAAATGTATTGGTTACTAGGACCCAAGTCACAACTAAGCTTAGAAAATAAAGTTATACTATATAAAGCAATTCTTAAACCTGTATGGACCTATTGCATTGAATTATGGGGAACCGCTAGCAACTCGAACGTAGAAATCTTACAGAGATACCAGAACAAAACTCTTAGACTGTTAGTAAATGCACCTTGGTTTGTAAAAAATTAAAATATACGAAAAGATCTAAATATTAATCCCGTAAGAGAGGAAATAAAAAAAATTACAGCAGACAGTTGTCCGAGGCCTTCGGCCACGGACTGTCCCTGCAAGCTGTGTCAGAGACACGGCCATTAAGTTTAACGTAGAATACGCCATCCGATAAGACAGAAAACATATATAACAATAAATTCATTTGCTTATATTATTTATCATTTATTGTTATATATGTTTTCTGTCTTATCGGATGGCGTATTCTACGTTAAACTTAATGGCCGTGTCTCTGACACAGCCTGCAGGGACAGTCCGTGGCCGAAGGCCTCGGACAACTGTCTGCTGTAATTTTTATATATTTACCAACGGCATTTGATTCAAGTCCGTTTAAAAAAAAAATATTATGTTCAATTTTTTTAAACTTAATTTAATTTATGTATTTTAATTAATATTTTTATTGAAATAAGTTCTGCGAATGTTGACAGGGCCGCCCTAATATTAAAAAAGGTTTATCTTATCGAGTCTTCGCATTAGCATTCGAGCGTTGTGTGAAAGCTTTACGCTTTACAATTCAAAATTAATGTTACAACAGCTTTATTGAAGCTTTCGCAAAAAAGCTTTATTACGTTAGCTTACTGTTTGTTTCACTTTTTACTATATACATGTTGCCAAGCAACATTAGCTTGCTGTTCGTTTCACTTTTTACTAGATACATGTTCCTAAGCAATGTTGAGCAACCAAAAACACTCAACCAAACACCACACATATGTTTAAGTATATGTGTTTAAACAATTTTCATTTGAGAAATTAAAATACTAGAAATATATCAACCAATATGAAATGTATATCAAACGAAAGATAACATCTTCATTTACCTACAAAAAAAATTTTAAAAAAATTCATCTAGCCGTTTCCTCAAATTCAATGATATAAAGATTACAACAATAAAAACCTGACATGACTCCTCATACCGTAAGGTAAGACGTATTCTACGTCAGAACTTAGCACTAATTATCTTGGCAGATTAAATAATCATACAAATATATTAGCCATAAGTCTGTTAGATGACACAAAAGAAGTCAAAAGATTAAAAAGACCACATATTCTTGATCTTCCCTTTCTGTAACAACATTATGTCTTTATTAAATAATATGTTTTGTATTATATTTTATATATTTTGAGTTCAGTGGAACTTAACTAGTCTGTTATTGCTTATTGTTTGTACTAAAAATAGATCGCAAATAAAGAAGAGAGAGAAAAAAAACTATATAAAATAAATACACTTGTTTGTGATTTTGCGAAACAGCAATATTTTTTGAAAAAGTGCTATTTGATGGAATATTTATGTAAAATACAGCAAAATGGGAAAGACAAAATATGCATGATAAAGATTTCAAAATGACGTCGTAAAAAAAATGTATTTACATGGTGGTTCTTCTTACGATTGCTCTTGTGGCTGCTCTGGCTGTTGTTGAATTAATGAATCCTGAATCGGTTTTATTAAAAACTTGAATTTTAACAGCAAAATATAATGCATCCTATAAAGAAAGAATTTATTGACAAGGCTTCAAATATATTGATGCACATTGAAGTATATTGATATGATCATATACTGAAATATTGCAAAAATATAATATTATAATGAAAACATCGATATACTTTATTGTGTTTGAAAAATTTGAAGCTCTTTTAAACACTAGGGGCGTTTTTATAGTAACTTATACACGTTAACTCAGTGGTCCCCAACCTTATTGTCGCCGCAGACCGGTCAACGTTTGATAATTTTAATAATTTCATGCATATGGTAGTGCGGTGTTTTTTTTTAATTCAAAGGTATTGTGTCAGCGGCTACTTAGCGTGAAAACAGAATAATTATTTTGTACTCTAATTAGTTATTATCTTTTGGGAGGCCCGGTACCATTTAATCCACGGACCGGTACCGGGGGTTGGGGACCACTGCGTTAACTCATAAATAAAATAAAATAAATGGTTTCCCATTACATCCCATGAAGGGACTGGGGAGAACTTCTCACAATCACTGAGCTGTGCGCTTTCTAGTTTTCACTCACCGATTGGGACCTACAGTTTTACACCGATTCCGAACGGTAATTTGAGAAGCTTTTTCATGGCTAGATACTCGATAGTGTCGCCGTCACTATGCGAGGTGACCGTCGTCGAAAGAAAATTTGTAGGTGGTCAGAGCCGGGTTCGAACCCAGGATCTCATGTACAAGAGCCGCGCACACTAACCATTGCACCACCGACGGCGTTAACTCATACAAAATGAAAACCTGCACGTTAACATGTATAATTTTATAAGTTGAGAATAACCCCGATAAAAGTGTTACCAAGTTTGATTTGTTGTATGAGAAATATAAAATGTATGCCATTCAATTTCTTATATTTCCACGACGTTTCGAAAATGATGATTTAAATATAAAGGGTAGTTCCTTTTCTTAACAAATTTTTTTAAAAGTTGTATAAAATATTATTGATTTTTTCTTCTTCCACAAGCAGAATTCCAAGACAATACTGGAGACAAATGACAACTAAAGCAAACTCAAAAGGGAGTAAAGTGAAGAGAAAAGCCGACGAATAGCTCGATTCTACCATGACTCGATTCGCAAGAACGCAGTCGGTTCTGTCTGCTTGATGATCTTTGTATTCCTTTTTGGTAGACTTTATTCACTTTTTGGTACCTTTGTGTACTTTTTTGTACAATTTATGTACTCTTTGAATACACTATGTACTTTTCGGTACATATTTTAGTACCGTTGTGCATTTTTGTGGTGCAGTTTACGTACATTTTACTACACGTAATCTATTTTTGGTAAAGTACTCCTGGCGTGTACTTTTTGAAATTTTTTTTACGTAGTTTCTGGTGCAGGTTATGTACGTTATGAGTCATGATATGTACTACTTTGTGGTACATTTTCTGCACTTTAAATGCATGGCATTGTTAATAAATATTGTATGTAGTTTCTCGTACATTAAATGTACGTTATGGTAAATTCTATGTAAATTATTTCGAATTAATGAGGATACCGATCCACGTTCATCACTTGGATCCATTTGCCATTACTTCTCTCCTCGTTTGAGTCGAAAAAGTGCGTGCGAAAATGCATATAAACAAATGCACGGGGATTTCTGGGTTATTTTTTGCACATGCTCACGAGTCGTATATTTTTTACGACTCGTGGCGATCGAGCGGTCTATAGGTGTTCGTTTACGATGCCTGGTGTATTTTTAAATTCAGTGATACCCCAATATGGCATTAAATTCCTTAACCATTGCAATCGAAATCTCATGTCTGAAATTTTTTTTAACCAAACATTTGTTTTTCAGTACAAATAATTCACTGCTACTAACCAAGTGACAGAATGCTGCTGCAATGTGAGTGCAGTATAACCACCGCATATATTACATTGCATTTTTTTAGAAGGAAGAATTATCGAATGAAGCCAAGTTTGTTTATACCCAACGTCTATGCGGTTTTTTCGTAACAGTTGATGTTAACTTATATAGGTTCCAAAAAAAAGACGCTCCTATTAATAAATGTATTTAATAAGTATTGATCAAGGTTTATATAATGCCCAGAATGCAGTCAATTCCAAAAGTCATTATACGAAATGTACTTACTTCCATTATACATAAAATTTAGTTTAAAATTGTTTTGGTTTGGAATCGTTTTTTTTTTTGTGCTGAAGGCTCTTTTGCTATTGCACTTTCTTTTTCTTACATCTGCTTTAACATTAGATGTAATATTGTTAAATAAATAATAATAAAGCAATACTTAGATCACTGAAATAATTGTTTTTTATTAGTATAGAGAACTTATTGTTCTCTTTTTCCGCTCTCATGTAGAGAGTCTGAGTAAAAGAGCAGAAACGAGTCTTATTCTCTTTATAGAATATTTCAATATTAATTCAACATTTCGACAATGTTATTACATAAAACAATACAAAAAGCATAAATGTTTCAAAAGACATCAATGCTTCACATAAAAATTACGAATGGGCCAATTTCCAATTCAATTCGTTCCATGAGTTCTCTATACTATTCAATACTCTTTGGCGACAATACTCGTTTTGTTTATATATTTATTCATGTGAGGTATACAAAAAAAAACAAATACTCATTCATAACTTCCGCTCTTGGAACGCCTTAAATGTAGCCTCACGCACCTCGTCAATGGGAAAAGGTTGGTCACACCATGAATCAAGGCAGTCTTAAAAGAATCAATGTTCATACTTTGAGGCAAACTATGTCCTCTAAAATTGTCCATAATTTGTAAGCGGCTGCCAGCGGCTCGTTTTTCAGAGGAAACGAATGCTAGCAAATTGTTTTGAAGCCAGTTCTGGGTTGTTTTAGCCATATGGCCCGGCGCAGAATACTGCTCAAGAGTCCACGACTGGGAATCAAGTGGCTTTCACAACAGTTTTCAAAATGGTTTCTTAGTAAACTTTGGCCGATGTGTGTAAGAGACACCCCACCAAAACTAGACTGAAGCTAGGTGATGACTATAGTGTCTAAACACCAGGAATTCTTTTAAAGCCGCTTGTCGGTTTGCTCGAAGAATGAATTTTTCAGAGAACCGGTGTTTGGATTTTAATTTTGACAAAACCTGGTAGAACTGGATTAATCTGGTTTTTGTTGTAAATTAAATTATGCACGTAACAATTACCCCACATTTGTTCAGCCACCATTTCAATTTTTTATTTGTATTTAAAACTCAAAATTGCACAGCTCTTTTTAAATTTGCCAATCACAATTTAATTTTATATTAAAATATTAATCATATTCCAATTTAGAATGTGTGTCTATTATAAACTTTAGAAGTTTCATTGCAATTCACAATAAACTGATTTGTATTCGAAAATCATATTCAAATGTGGAAGATATATTTGCAAATCTTATTAAAATCAAAATATTTAGGGATGATTTTTATTTATTCGGCCTTTTTATTGATAGTTTTTTATTTTATTATTTATGGTCTCAAGACCATTCTATATCTCTATTAATATAAATAGAGTTCGTTTGAAAAAGAAGTTTTACAAATCGCAATCCGTATAACAACAGCGGTTGTTTGGAATGCTGCGTTTGAAAAATTAATCAAAATAAATGCAAACGAAAACTTATCTCAATTGAGAATTTTATACAATGCAAGTGTTCGAAAAATATCGCATGCAAAACACACAAGAAAACATTTGCAAAAACACAATATCTTTTGATCTAGTCAACATTATCAAGTTCTGTACAAACCCGATCATAGGCAAGGAGACAAGGATTATTTGGAGATAGTAGGATGCAAAATCGGGTAATTTGTAGAAACAAAAATTTTGTTTTTTTTTTACTAATTTGTATAACACATTATGTGTTTTCTAATCATACTCTTTCTCGCTGTTATACTTCTCGTTAATAAATCAAAGTTCTTTTTAAATGTTGATAGCACGACAGCTTTAGTTCTCTTTATTTGACTTATACACTTTATAACATGCCTTTGCTTGATTTCACTATAGCCGACGAACTTTATATTTAATCGTTTACGTTGCATACTTTTGATGGTTTAATAACAGACTACCTTCAAGTGCTAAACATATCAGTTATTTATACAGGTTCAACTATTCTGCACCAGCTTCTCTACCAATTTGTCGAGAATTTAGGTGGGTATCCACTATTCGTGATCTTTCGTTACATTTCATTGTCGTTATTGTTATATTTAGAAATGTTCAAAACCAGTGGAATGTACTGCCATCTATTTCTCAAATTGTATTCAATTCATTATTACTGGTTTGAATTCATTAAACTGGTTTGACGAGCTGGTATGTTGGAGCAACGGCATACCTTTAGGCGTAACATTAATCGTATTGTTATTTACACTCCGACACAAATGTTAATTAATCCAAATAAGTAAAACAAGAACAGTAAAATTACTTGATCTTCCATGTTGTTTATGCATTAAGCATGAGTAGAGGTTTTAATCATAACAATATTATTAGCAAATTTTTGATAGTCCCGTTTAGTCTATTTTATTTCCTGTTAATAAAACACGGTTCTTTTTAAGTTGCGATAAGCACAACAGTTTTAGTTCTCTCCATGTTATTTATATACTTTTCAATACGTCTGAAACTACGTCTTTACTTCCAGATTGTTTCTGTTCTATCCATTCTGTTACGAGGTTAAAATATTAATTAATCAATCCGTTTCGAAGCAATGCGGCCCTTTTATATCATACAATATATCGCCAAACGCCCTGTGGAAGCAATATTCTTGTAGAGCGTCGCCCTCTGTTAGTGGTTTCCAGAATCATCTCGTAGTACTTCATATCTGGTACTCTGTACGAACCTCATTATCACGACATCCTCTTTCAGGTTGATTTCAATCGCATACTTTAAGGCGTAGGTAATAAAATTATCAAGATATTGAACTGTAATAACATTCTAAAGTTATTTAAGCCACATAAATTTTGCATTCACGTTACCATTCCTTTAACAACCATGTTAATTTAGGCAAAAAGTATAATCAAAACTATTAATCCAAACAATAAAATGATTATCACTGTTCCAATCTTATCTAATGCCTCCCATATTGTATTGTGCAAAATTCTTGGTCATTGCTTAATTTTGGGTTTTTTGTTTGGAACGGCTTTGCGTTGTCCAGACTTACAATTACATGATTGGAGTCTACCATACCGAAGTGTCTTGGAGTTCATATAATCCCCAGGTTGTGACGGTATCAGCTTGATCGCCAGTTAGCTATCAGTGTAGTTGTTCGCAGTATCGTTGTTTACCCATCGCACACATTTTGTGATTTCATTAATAATTGCTCGGTGAAGAGTCATATTCTTGTAATCCCATTTTCCTATATCTGTCAGTTTATCAGTGGAGCCGAGCCGCTGCTGGTTATCTGTATGGAGCAGTTGCTTAGCTGTTTGCCATAATAATTTTCTCCGGAATGCGGTCGGTTCTCTGCCCGTACAAGGATATGTGATCCACTCGATTTCATTCATCTATTCAAGTATGTATTGGGGTCACTTCCTTTTTAAATCGGGCTCTTATCGCTTCACTGATACCTAATAGCAAATGCATTAAACCAGTGAATTACTGACATCAAAATAGCAACAGCACCGAATTTTTTGCTTTGCTTCAAATTTTGTCAGCAAAATAAAGAAATTAGCTTTCAAATACTTAAGTAATTAATACTTAAGTAAATAACCCTTTGTTAGCAACAAAGCAAAAGCAAATAGCAAATGTGAAACTTAACTGCTTAACTACCGAGTATTTACATAGTATGATTGGCGGGCACAAGAAAATTTCAGTCAACTATAGAGCAGATAAGCTGCTGAGGTTAGAGACTTTCTTACTTATTCCACTGGATATGTAGCATGTTCATACTTATATCCGAAGCTCTTAGACATGCGAACGAAGGATGGCATGGAGGTACAATTTGACTCGTTCGAGAACCTTGATATCCTCTCCTAAGTAGGATATATCTATGATAGTAGCTGCGACCACTGGGCACTCTTTGATAGGCAGAAACGCGTCTGGACTTGTAATCTCAGCTGATGATTACTGCAGAAGCTGCATGGAAGACGAGGAGGATGAGAGTGCCAAATATCCTGTACCTCACTTGTGTGATTATGATGACGGCGACGCAATGAGTATTTAGCCATGAAAGAGCTTCTCAAAATACCGTTCGAATCCGGTGTAAAACTGTAGGTCCCAATCAGTGAGTGTGAAACTAGAAAGCGAGCAGCTCACTGGTTGTGGGAAGCTCTCCCTAATCCCCTCGTGGGATGTAACGGGAAACCATTTATTTTTATATGAGTTTTAAGGATTTTTCAATGGTAATGATTAATTTTGAGTACTATTGAGTAATATTAAAAGCCTTGAAAGTACAATAGAGACAATCAATTTGGGCGTTAGAACCTAAACCCTACACAAGCCTGACAAGTTAGGTAGAAGTTTCTGTCACTATTGATACACTTTCCTACGATCTCTGCTCTGACCACCTTAAACTTCGTTCGACGGCGGTCACCTCGCTTAGTGACGGCGACACTATCGAGTACTTAGCCATGAAAGAGCTTCTCAAAATACCGTTCGGAAACGGTGTAAAACTGTAGTTCCCAATCAGTGAGTATAAATCTAGAAAGCGCAAAGCTCTCTGGTTGTGAGAAGCTCTCCCAAATTCCTTCATGGGATGTAATGGGAAACCATTTTATTGGTTTGGGCGCGACACGATTTCCGCACGGCATTGGTTTGGATCATGTTTTATAGAGAGATTCTATCCCTTGAGGACATTTTCGGATTCAAAATCAAATGACAAACATAACATAACAAACTACCTTCTGTAGGGCACTAAATGTAGCTACCATTCTACGCAAATTTCCAAACACATGCCGTCGTTTTTTTTTTTTTTGGAATGATGCCAATGATGAGCGAATGATTTGAATAATAAAAAACCGAAACAGAAGCCATCCATTTGGAGTTTTTTTTTCGTGGTTTTTTATTTGCGGCAAATGCGCACAGTAGCCAAACAGAGCGATCATAAACCTGATTCCATCTCATATGATCGCATATAAATCCTACAAGTGAAACACCGTCGGCAGCTTCGATACCATTTAATTCAATTCAAATCGATTCGATTCGATTCGATTGATCATTTAATTCGTGGAATGCAAAACAACTGATTTGAATAAAAACCCATAAATTGTCTTCGGTTATACTCGTGTTCGTAGTCGTTTTATTTTTTGGCGGCTTTACAAGCCAAGAGGGTTGTATCTTTTTATTGATCTTTAACGAAAACTCATTAAAGTTAGAAATCAATTTTCATTTTTAATATTCAAATGATTTTATATGAGTTTTATAAGACGATTTAATTTGTATGCATATCGTATATCAAATTAGGGTGTTGTGTAAGACAACTTCTGTTTGCTTGTGCCTTCATCAGAATCTCGGAAAGTCCGCCTACCCCTTCCGGGCTCTGCCACGGGTGTCAGTTCCATACCACCATGCGCCTCGGATTGTTTGTTTGTTTGGTTGCGACCGGTGGTATTCATGTCTTTCATTAATATTTTTGAATAAAACATTTTAGTTTGATATTAATTAAGATATTTTTTTGTTACCTCAGATACTTAATAATAAATAAATATGTAGATATTGTGTAGGAAAAGTTTAAGAAATAGACACTAATGGCAAAATGTACATTTATAGTATAATAATTCAGAATTGTTATTAAAATATTTCAAATAAATAATTAAGTTGTTTAGTCAGTGTTACGTAAACTTCCAGATTAATACAGATTGAATGACACCAGATTACTACAGATTGAATGATTTTGTTCGCTCTCCTTTTTTTTACCCACAAATCGTAAGTTATTTTTTATAACCAAAAGAAACTGCAATAAAAATTGTTCTTTTTGCACCCAGCACAAAATAATGCAAGTTATTTCACGCATTCATTGATTTTCTCTTTCAAAGAAGTTGTCTTAAACTATAGGGTTTTTCAATAAGAGCGCTACAAAAGTTTTTTTCAAAAATAAAACAGAACCGGTTTTAGATACCAATGAAAATCTTTATTCCTATGAAAGTACGTTCGATGCCATTATGTATGGAACTCGATTTCTTTTGCATGGCCACCACGGGCACGCTTGCAGAAGTCCAGACGCTGAATCCAATTTTCGACGGTTTTCAAGCATAAATCGGCCGATACTGCTGCAATTTCACGTTCGATATTCGTACGAAGTTCGTCAATCGTCGCTGGCTTATTAGCATAGACCATAGACTTGACGTAGCCCCACAGGAAATAATCTAACGGCGTCAAATCGGACGACCGAGGCGGCCAATCGACTGGGCCATTTCGTGAGATAACACGTTCACCAAACTTGGTTTCCAATAAATTGATTGTGGCATTCGCTGTGTGGCTTGTGGCGCCGTCCTGTTGGAACCACATGTCCTCCAAGTCCATATTATCCAATTGGGGCCAAAAATATTCGGTTATCATTGAACGGTAGCGATTCGAATTCACATTCATGTGCCGGTCTTGATCATCACGGAAGATGTACGGCCCAATGACGCCGCCGGCCCATAAACCGCACCAAACCGTAAATTTTTCGGGATGCAATGATGACTCATGGATTACGTGTGGATTGCTGTCTGACCAATAACCCATATTTTGGTTATTGATGAAACCATTCAGCCAGAAATGCGCCGACCATAAATTGGACGTAGCACTCTTAAAGGCCACTGAGGCCACTGACTCCAAATTTCGATAGTAAATTTTAATAATTTCGACTAGTTGTTGGCTCGTATATCTTTCCCTGATGAAATGGCAAACCTTACTGAAGAGTAATATCAAAAGAGCGGGAGAAAATATGGCGTCGTTTGCTGTCCCTATCGATTTACTTTTGTAGCGTCTCTGTTGAAAAACCCTTTACTTCCAAAAATGTTAAATAAAAGTGGCATAGAAAGCCATATGAAAAACCTCTCTATTTAAAAAAAAATCTGATAAAACTACTTAGAGCACTATCACACGATGAATTTATCCCCGCAAGAAAATTCGTGAATTTTACGTTCGTTTGGCAAGAGGTGTAGAAAAGAAAGAGAGGACGAAAAAATTAAAAAATGTCGCCAGAGACCGACAAAAAAATTATGTCAAATGTCCTCAAAATTTGTGCCGTTTGCAAAACCATTATGCTAAAATTGGCTGTTTAGTATTTTTTTTCCCAATTCTGAGTCAAAAACACAAAGGGTGTGAAGATAAATTTATCCGATAAATTTATTTATCGAAGACACAAACCACTTAAAGGGTGTGAAGATAAATTTATCCGATAAATTTATTTATCGAAGACACAAACCACTTATACAAAATTTCTGAAATCTCATTTTTTGTCAAAAATAAAGACATTTTTTTACAGAAAAAAGAGCCAATAAGCGTTTTTGAAGCCATTTATAATGAATAGAGCATATAATTAGCTTTATATAGAAACAAATATTTTTTCTTCCTGTAAAAAACTGACATTGGTTATTGTTTATCTCACCTGGGTCGCTCACGACAAAGCCGAATGAACTTCTAATGTCTAGCCGCCTAACAGCGTAGAAGCGCATAAACAGCGCAGCCTATATATCCTGATTCCATTTGAGATCGGAGATATTGCCTAATTTATGAAGCGACCCATGTCATTGACAGAAATAATGAATTCGACTGCCAATATTGGACACTCCTGATAAAAGTGAATCGACTAACTATATATTCCAAATTAGCCCCATGGGAGCACATAACATCCCCATTACAAATATATGCTGATTCCATTTCAGATCGGAGATATAGTCAACTTTATGAAGCGACCCATGTTATTTACAGAAATAATGATTTCGAGTGCCAATATTGCACACTCCTGATAAAAGTGAATCGACTAACTATATATTCGGAATTAGCCCAATGGGAGCACATAATATCCCCATTACCAATATATGCCGATTCCATTTCAGATCGGAGATATAGTCAACTTTATGAAGCGACCCTTGTCATTGACAGAAATAATGATTTCGAGTGCCAATATTGGACACTCCTGATAAAAGTGAATCGACTAACTGTATATTCCAAATTAGCCCCATGGGAGCACATAACATCCCCATTACAAATATATGCTGATTCCATTTCAGATCGGAGATATAGTCAACTTTATGAAGCGACCCTTGTCATTGACAGAAATAATGATTTCGAGTGCCAATATTGGACACTCCTGATAAAAGTGAATCGACTAACTATATATTCGAAATTAGCCCCATGGGAGCACATAATATCCCCATTACAAAAATATGCCGATTCCATTTCAGATCGGAGATATAGTCAACTTTATGAAGCGACCCATGTCATTGACAGAAATAATGATTTCGAGTGCCAATATTGAACACTCCTGATAAAAGTGAATGGACTACCTATATATTCGAAATTAGCCCCATGGGAGCACATAATATCCCCATTACAAATATATGCTGATTCCATTTCAGATCGGAGATATAGTCAACTATATGAAGCGACCCATGTCATTGACAGAAATAATGATTTCGAGTGGCAATATTGAACACTCTTGATAAAAGTGAATGGACTACCTATATATTCAAAATTAGCCCCATGGGAGCACATAATATCCCCATTACCAATATATGCCGATACCATTTCAGATCGGAGATATAGTCAACTTTATGAAGCGACCCTTGTCATTGACAGAAATAATGATTTCGAGTGCCAATATTGGACACTCCTGATAAAAGTGAATCGACTAACCATATATTCAAAATTAGCCCCATGGGAGCACATAATATCCCCATTACAAATATATGCCGATTCCATTTCAGATCGGAGATATAGTCAACTTTATGAAGCGACCCACGTCATTGACAGAAATAATGATTTCGAGTGTCAATATTGAACACTCCTGATAAAAGTGAATGGACTACCTATATATTCAAAATTAGCCCCATGGGAGCACATAATATCCCCATTACCAATATATGCCGATTCCATTTCAGATCGGAGAGATAGTCAACTTTATGAAGCGAACCTTGTCATTGACAGAAATAATGATTTCGAGTGCCAATATTGGACACTCCTGATAAAAGTGAATCGACTAACTATATATTCGAAATTAGCCCCATGGGAGCACATAATATCCCCATTACAAAAATATGCCGATTCCATTTCAGATCGGAGATATAGTCAACTTTATGAAGCGACCCATGTCATTGACAGAAATAATGATTTCGAGTGCCAATATTGAACACTCCTGATAAAAGTGAATGGACTACCTATATATTCGAAATTAGCTCCATGGGAGCACATAATATCCCAATTACCAATATATGCCGATTCCATTTCAGATCGGAGATATAGTCAACTTTATGAAGCGACCTATGTTATTGACAGAAATAATGATTTCGAGTTCCAATATTGGACACTCCTGATAAAAGTGAATGGACTACCTATATATTCAAAATTAGCCCCATGGGAGCACATAATATCCCCATTACCAATATATGCCGATTCCATTTCCGATCGGAGATATAGTCAACTTTATGAAGCGACCCATGTCATTGACAGAAATAATGACTTCGAGTGCCAATATTGTACACTCCTGATAAAAGTGAATGGACTAACTATATATTGCACATTAGCCCCATGGGAGCACATAATATCCCCATTACCAATATATGCCGATTCCATTTCCGATCGGAGATATAGTCAACTTTATGAAGCGACCCATGTCATTGACAGAAATAATGAGGACAAAGACATATTTTAAAATATTGTCGATATGACTCCTAAACGTAAGGCAACATTGGAGAAGGGTGTGAAGATAAATTTATCCGATAAATTTATTTATCGAAGACACAAACCACTTATACAAAATTTCTGAAATCTCATTTTTTGTCAAAAATAAAGACATTTTTTTACAGAAAAAAGAGCCAATAAGCGTTTTTGAAGCCATTTATAATGAATAGAGCATATAATTAGCTTTATATAGAAACAAATATTTTTTCTTCCTGTAAAAAACTGACATTGGTTATTGTTTATCTCACCTGGGTCGCTCACGACAAAGCCGAATGAACTTCTAATGTCTAGCCGCCTAACAGCGTAGAAGCGCATAAACAGCGCAGCCTATATATCCTGATTCCATTTGAGATCGGAGATATTGCCTAATTTATGAAGCGACCCATGTCATTGACAGAAATAATGAATTCGACTGCCAATATTGGACACTCCTGATAAAAGTGAATCGACTAACTATATATTCCAAATTAGCCCCATGGGAGCACATAACATCCCCATTACAAATATATGCTGATTCCATTTCAGATCGGAGATATAGTCAACTTTATGAAGCGACCCATGTTATTTACAGAAATAATGATTTCGAGTGCCAATATTGCACACTCCTGATAAAAGTGAATCGACTAACTATATATTCGGAATTAGCCCAATGGGAGCACATAATATCCCCATTACCAATATATGCCGATTCCATTTCAGATCGGAGATATAGTCAACTTTATGAAGCGACCCTTGTCATTGACAGAAATAATGATTTCGAGTGCCAATATTGGACACTCCTGATAAAAGTGAATCGACTAACTGTATATTCCAAATTAGCCCCATGGGAGCACATAACATCCCCATTACAAATATATGCTGATTCCATTTCAGATCGGAGATATAGTCAACTTTATGAAGCGACCCTTGTCATTGACAGAAATAATGATTTCGAGTGCCAATATTGGACACTCCTGATAAAAGTGAATCGACTAACTATATATTCGAAATTAGCCCCATGGGAGCACATAATATCCCCATTACAAAAATATGCCGATTCCATTTCAGATCGGAGATATAGTCAACTTTATGAAGCGACCCATGTCATTGACAGAAATAATGATTTCGAGTGCCAATATTGAACACTCCTGATAAAAGTGAATGGACTACCTATATATTCGAAATTAGCCCCATGGGAGCACATAATATCCCCATTACAAATATATGCTGATTCCATTTCAGATCGGAGATATAGTCAACTATATGAAGCGACCCATGTCATTGACAGAAATAATGATTTCGAGTGGCAATATTGAACACTCTTGATAAAAGTGAATGGACTACCTATATATTCAAAATTAGCCCCATGGGAGCACATAATATCCCCATTACCAATATATGCCGATACCATTTCAGATCGGAGATATAGTCAACTTTATGAAGCGACCCTTGTCATTGACAGAAATAATGATTTCGAGTGCCAATATTGGACACTCCTGATAAAAGTGAATCGACTAACCATATATTCAAAATTAGCCCCATGGGAGCACATAATATCCCCATTACAAATATATGCCGATTCCATTTCAGATCGGAGATATAGTCAACTTTATGAAGCGACCCACGTCATTGACAGAAATAATGATTTCGAGTGTCAATATTGAACACTCCTGATAAAAGTGAATGGACTACCTATATATTCAAAATTAGCCCCATGGGAGCACATAATATCCCCATTACCAATATATGCCGATTCCATTTCAGATCGGAGAGATAGTCAACTTTATGAAGCGAACCTTGTCATTGACAGAAATAATGATTTCGAGTGCCAATATTGGACACTCCTGATAAAAGTGAATCGACTAACTATATATTCGAAATTAGCCCCATGGGAGCACATAATATCCCCATTACAAAAATATGCCGATTCCATTTCAGATCGGAGATATAGTCAACTTTATGAAGCGACCCATGTCATTGACAGAAATAATGATTTCGAGTGCCAATATTGAACACTCCTGATAAAAGTGAATGGACTACCTATATATTCGAAATTAGCTCCATGGGAGCACATAATATCCCAATTACCAATATATGCCGATTCCATTTCAGATCGGAGATATAGTCAACTTTATGAAGCGACCTATGTTATTGACAGAAATAATGATTTCGAGTTCCAATATTGGACACTCCTGATAAAAGTGAATGGACTACCTATATATTCAAAATTAGCCCCATGGGAGCACATAATATCCCCATTACCAATATATGCCGATTCCATTTCCGATCGGAGATATAGTCAACTTTATGAAGCGACCCATGTCATTGACAGAAATAATGACTTCGAGTGCCAATATTGTACACTCCTGATAAAAGTGAATGGACTAACTATATATTGCACATTAGCCCCATGGGAGCACATAATATCCCCATTACCAATATATGCCGATTCCATTTCCGATCGGAGATATAGTCAACTTTATGAAGCGACCCATGTCATTGACAGAAATAATGAGGACAAAGACATATTTTAAAATATTGTCGATATGACTCCTA
Organism: Phaonia tiefii; assembly: GCA_963931995.1. Lineage (NCBI taxonomy): Eukaryota > Metazoa > Arthropoda > Insecta > Diptera > Muscidae > Phaonia > Phaonia tiefii. The sequence goes on along the minus strand of OZ008369.1, from coordinate 99,879,806 downwards.
AACGTAAGGCAACATTGGAGAAGGGTGTGAAGATAAATTTATCCGATAAATTTATTTATCGAAGACACAAACCACTTATACAAAATTTCTGAAATCTCATTTTTTGTCAAAAATAAAGACATTTTTTTACAGAAAAAAGAGCCAATAAGCGTTTTTGAAGCCATTTATAATGAATAGAGCATATAATTAGCTTTATATAGAAACAAATATTTTTTCTTCCTGTAAAAAACTGACATTGGTTATTGTTTATCTCACCTGGGTCGCTCACGACAAAGCCGAATGAACTTCTAATGTCTAGCCGCCTAACAGCGTAGAAGCGCATAAACAGCGCAGCCTATATATCCTGATTCCATTTGAGATCGGAGATATTGCCTAATTTATGAAGCGACCCATGTCATTGACAGAAATAATGAATTCGACTGCCAATATTGGACACTCCTGATAAAAGTGAATCGACTAACTATATATTCCAAATTAGCCCCATGGGAGCACATAACATCCCCATTACAAATATATGCTGATTCCATTTCAGATCGGAGATATAGTCAACTTTATGAAGCGACCCATGTTATTTACAGAAATAATGATTTCGAGTGCCAATATTGCACACTCCTGATAAAAGTGAATCGACTAACTATATATTCGGAATTAGCCCAATGGGAGCACATAATATCCCCATTACCAATATATGCCGATTCCATTTCAGATCGGAGATATAGTCAACTTTATGAAGCGGCCCTTGTCATTGACAGAAATAATGATTTCGAGTGCCAATATTGGACACTCCTGATAAAAGTGAATCGACTAACTGTATATTCCAAATTAGCCCCATGGGAGCACATAACATCCCCATTACAAATATATGCTGATTCCATTTCAGATCGGAGACATAGTCAACTTTATGAAGCGACCCTTGTCATTGACAGAAATAATGATTTCGAGTGCCAATATTGGACACTCCTGATAAAAGTGAATCGACTAGCTATATATTCCAAATTAGCCCCATGGGAGCACATAATATCCCCATTACAAATATATGCCGATTCCATTTCAGATCGGAGATACAGTCAACTTTATGAAGCGACCCACGTCATTGACAGAAATAATGATTTCGAGTGGCAATATTGAACACTCTTGATAAAAGTGAATAGACTACCTATATATTCAAAATTAGCCCCATGGGAGCACATAACATTCCCATTACAAATATATGCTGATTCCATTTCAGATCGGAGATATAGTCAACTTTATGAAGCGACCCATGTCATTGACAGCAATAATGACTTCGAGTGCCAATATTGTACACTCCTGATAAAAGTGAATGGACTAACTATATATTGCACATTAGCCCCATGGGAGCACATAATATCCCCATTACAAATATATGCTGATTCCATTTCAGATCGGAGATATAGTCAACTATATGAAGCGACCCATGTCATTGACAGAAATAATGATTTCGAGTGGCAATATTGAACACTCTTGATAAAAGTGAATGGACTACCTATATATTCAAAATTAGCCCCATGGGAGCACATAATATCCCCATTACCAATATATGCCGATACCATTTCAGATCGGAGATATAGTCAACTTTATGAAGCGACCCATGTCATTGACAGCAATAATGATTTCGAGTGTCAATATTGAACACTCCTGATAAAAGTGAATGGACTACCTATATATTCAAAATTATCCCCATGGGAGCACATAATATCCGAAATTAGCTCCATAGAAACAGGTAGCTCCATAGAAACTGGTAGTTCCATAGAAACAAGAAGCTCGAAAACTTTCCAATGTTGGTTATGAAAGACCAACTTTTTTAAAATCTATTATTTTTATTGCTAATAATTCCTTAAAAAAGATTCATATAATTAATAATACTATTAAATAAAAAAAAAAACTTAAAAATAAAGAGATATAATTAAAACTGTGAGGGGTATCGCACTCGAGAACGAGCGCCGAAAATAAAACAGCAGGCCGGCCTACTAATTGCACCACACACGACACATGGTGCTGGTAAACTTGCGTTGAATAAGATGGTATAGAGAGCAGGATAAGTTTCTCAAAGAGAATTATTTATCGTTTTCTCTCTAATATATCTCGTTGTGTGAAATCACTCCCATTGAACTCAGCAAATAACGGTACTACTTGAGAATATTTGAGCCTGGGATGGGAAATATAGTATAACAGTACAAGTTTTTAGATGAAATGTAATTTCGATACATTAAAAGACGTTGATGAAGTCAATATTACGATGTTCAGGAATAAATTTTGTTTGGAATTGCATATCAGCTTTCAACGACTCAGTTTGAAAAGCTCATTATGGTCTCTACCGGTGATTTCGATTGGCATTACTTACAATCTGTAGTATTTTTGTACAACGAATACAATTTTTACTGAAATTGTCAGAGTTGATGTTGACATACAGCCACTCCAAAAAATGAGTGCTCAGTTTCACATTAAAATTGTATATAATCTTTTCACTTCACTCTTAAGCTTTAAAAAAAAATTAACAATTGCTTTGTATTTAGTAAAATGTGTACTTTGATTTTGTGAGAAAATAAAACATATTCAGTTTTCAGAGTTTCTAAAATTACAACAAAAATGGAATAAGTACTCTTTCTTAGCTCCAAAAAGTGAGGGCCCATTTATACACACATATATGTATGTTCAGTTAACGAAAACAGTGGTTGTTTGTACCAAAACATTCTTGAATGTACCACTGTACCAAAAAAGTTTCAAATGCACCAAAAGTGGTACATTGCACCACATTTCCCATCACAAGTTTCAATTATACTAAACTTTAACATATCTACATACAAATATTCATTTGCATTGGAATGTATACACACAAATAGATAAGTAGTGTTCTTCCCCGAATTGGAAACTTTAAAAAAATTTTGATGGTATAGAACGAACATCTAATATCAATAAAAACTAACCTTATACAAAAACAGGCCTGTGGCTCTGTGGTCTAGAGCGCTAAGGGCCAAGTAAAGTGCATGCAGTTTCTTTATGCACGAGGTTCGAACCCCGCTGCGGCTTGATGCTATTTTTATATTTTTTTTATTAAACTGAGAAAAACTAAAGCTGGGATCACACGATTTGTACATTTGGCTAAAAATTTGTCATATTCATAGACAAATCGTGTGATCTCTAAATTGCAATTGTCATTTATCAGAAATGCCAAAATTTGGCTTCTTGTGACAAATCAAAAACAACCATAAATGCCAAATCGTGTGAACGCAATGCTGCCACAGAAGCCAAATCAAATTTACGAAAATGGCCAAATTTCTGATTTGCCACTTGAAGACAAATGCAAGTGCCAAATAGACAAATGTTGTTGACAAGTGTAAGTGTTGCCAATATGTTGATTTTTTCGTACTTGTTATGGTTTCAATTTCTTTGCCATTTTTATTAATAATTTGGCATAACTACACTTTAGTTGCTCCTCACCGATTTCATAGAATTTTTTAAGCGATTAAAAATTACCGACAATTTTTTTGGCGGTCGGTCCAACTTTTTGATATATAGGCCTTCAAAGCTTGAGTATATAATCGGCTATATCTCAGGTGTGTATTGTCCGATCTTGGTCAAGTGAGTATCATTAGAAAGCTCATACAAAATTCTATAAATTACATTATATACATTTTTTAATTTTTATTAACCCACTGGCGGAAAATTAACAAAAATAATTTTTTAACCTCACTTTTTTGATAGAAACCTATTTTTCTCAAAATATGGACGTCGTAAAGTTGGTTTTTTTGCTGATTTAATGAGCAGACAACACTTCAAGCTTTTTTAAAGGTATAGTACTCCTTATTAACCTTTCAAAGACCGTAGATATTCACGTTCAGAAAGCCCAAAATGCGCAGAGAGAAAGTTTGATAGCAAAATTCGGGTCGGAAGGGGTTTTCCGGTTTGTTTACAAAGTAAATTAATAACAAGGGAGTCTCAAGTCGGGAATCCCCTATCTTCAATGTCCAATGTTATTATGCTACTGATCACTGTGACATGCTACATTTTTTTTCAGTTTTATAACTTTGATATCTCTTGACCCAGATCTCTGGTGTTTAAAGGGTTACTGCAGAGTATTATACCTTCAAAAAAGGTTGAAGTGTTGTAACTTTACGACGTCCATTTTTGGAGAAAAATAGGTTTCTATCAAAAAAGTGAGGTTAAAATATTATTTTTGTTAATTTTCCGCCAATGGGTTAATAAAAATGAAAAAATGTATATAATGTAATTTATAGAATTTTGTATGAGCTTTCTAATGATACTCACTTGACCAAGATCGGACAATACACACCTGAGATATAGCCGATTATATACTCAAGCTTTCAAGGCCTATATATCAAAAAGTTGGACCGACCGCCAAAAAAATTGTTGGTAATTTTTAATCGCTTAAAAAATTCAATGAAATCGGTGAGGAGCAACTAAAGTGTAGTTATGCCAAATTATTAATAAAAATGGCAAAGAAATTGAAACCATTCCAAAATGTAGTCCAATTTCACCGAAGTCCTTCTTGAAGTACCTACCAATGGCAAAGTGAATATGTACATATCTGAACCGTATTTTTTGTTTTGCTTAGACTAAACAGTTTTTCCAACACATAGTGAAGCCTCAGAAATAGATAATATTACTTGAGCGATTTTAAAAATATTAACGAAAAAAGTGGTTGTTTGTACCAAAACATTCTTGAATGTACCATTGTACCAAAAAAGTTTAAATTGCACCAAAAGTGGTACATTGCACCACATTTCCCATCACAAGATTCAATTATACTAAACTTTAACATATCTACATACAAATATTCATTTGCATTGGACTGTATACACACAAATAGATAAGTAGTGTTCTTCCCCGAATTGGAAACTTTAAAAAAATTTTGATGGCATAGAACGAACATGTAATATGAATAAAAACTAACCTTATACAAAAACAGGCCTGTGGCTCTGTGGTCTAGAGCGCTAAGGGCTAAGTAAACTGCATGCAATTTCTTTGTGCACGAGGTTCGAACCCCGCTGCGGCTTGATGATATTTTTATATTTTTTTTATTAAACCGAAAAATTCTAACAGTATATTTTTAAGTATATTTTATTAAGTTTATATATATATAAATTAGTTAAAATGTTTGTAGCATTAGTAAATTAAGCAATTCGTCTGAGATTCATTAGAAATCACTCGGAAACTCCTCTTTTGTTCATAAAATATGTGCACAACGAATGTACATACATATGTACAAAGTCAGAAAGCACAAAACATACAATAAATGACGGCAGTCTAGTACATAGTAATGTAGCTTGGTGGTATAACACGAGTAATATCATAGTGATAACCTTTTTTAAGGTTTATGGTACCTGGTTCAATCCAAGCATATCGAAGGTTTTTTTTTATTTATAAAAGTTTTGTTTTTTGACATTTTTCATTTAGTTGTTTGATGATGATGATTGATGCCACCCCTGTTGTTTTTCAGATACATACGTCGGTTTTAAGATATGCTCACTCGACCTCTCCAGCATTTTGCATATGAAATCAGATTTTTTTTCACTACGGATAGGCCAACTCTGAAATCGGATCTGTAAAAGTGGGGACGGTGGGATACCGGGGCTCCCAGGCTACTTATCGAATCCCCATGATTGATGCCGCCCCTTCCGGTTTTTGGATATGTTCACTCATCCTCCCAAGAATTTTCCATATGAAAACTGCATTTTTTCACTACGGATCCGCCCACTCTGCAATCGAATCTGAAAATACCGATGACAGGGTTGGATACCGGTGCTCCCAGATTACTTATGGTATCCCCATGATTGATGCCACCCCTGTGGTTTTACTGATATGACCACTCATCCTCTCCAGAATTTTCCAAATGAAAACTAAATTTTTTCACTACGGATACGCCCACTCTGAAATCGAATCGGAAAAAGTGAGGATAGGGTTGGATACCGGGGCTCCCAAAGTACTTATGGTAGCGCCACCGTTTTCCGGATATGCCTACTCAACCCCTCTAACATTCACAGCCTTGTGACAATGTCCTAGAATAAAACATCGTCTGGGTTGCACCATTTCTGGATAGATCAGGGGTTTTTCCATGTCATGTGAAAATCTTGTTGGGGTTGCTTCAATATTTTCCGGGAAAAACAAAATTTTCTCAGCAGGTTACAAATTAATTTGTTCCTAACTATTCACAATAAGCAAAATGGTTGGTGTTTTGGTAGTTATAAACGTTTATAACTTCACTCACCTCTCCAATGTTGCCTTACGTTTAGGAGTCATATCGACAATATTTTAAAATATGTCTTTGTCCTCATTATTTCTGTCAATGACATGGGTCGCTTCATAAAGTTGACTATATCTCCGATCGGAAATGGAATCGGCATATATTGGTAATGGGGATATTATGTGCTCCCATGGGGCTAATGTGCAATATATAGTTAGTCCATTCACTTTTATCAGGAGTGTACAATATTGGCACTCGAAGTCATTATTTCTGTCAATGACATGGGTCGCTTCATAAAGTTGACTATATCTCCGATCGGAAATGGAATCGGCATATATTGGTAATGGGGATATTATGTGCTCCCATGGGGCTAATTTTGAATATATAGGTAGTCCATTCACTTTTATCAGGAGTGTCCAATATTGGAACTCGAAATCATTATTTCTGTCAATAACATAGGTCGCTTCATAAAGTTGACTATATCTCCGATCTGAAATGGAATCGGCATATATTGGTAATTGGGCTATTATGTGCTCCCATGGAGCTAATTTCGAATATATAGGTAGTCCATTCACTTTTATCAGGAGTGTTCAATATTGGCACTCGAAATCATTATTTCTGTCAATGACATGGGTCGCTTCATAAAGTTGACTATATCTCCGATCTGAAATGGAATCGGCATATTTTTGTAATGGGGATATTATGTGCTCCCATGGGGCTAATTTCGAATATATAGTTAGTCGATTCACTTTTATCAGGAGTGTCCAATATTGGCACTCGAAATCATTATTTCTGTCAATGACAAGGTTCGCTTCATAAAGTTGACTATATCTCCGATCTGAAATGGAATCGGCATATATTGGTAATGGGGATATTATGTGCTCCCATGGGGCTAATTTTGAATATATAGGTAGTCCATTCACTTTTATCAGGAGTGTTCAATATTGACACTCGAAATCATTATTTCTGTCAATGACGTGGGTCGCTTCATAAAGTTGACTATATCTCCGATCTGAAATGGAATCGGCATATATTTGTAATGGGGATATTATGTGCTCCCATGGGGCTAATTTTGAATATATGGTTAGTCGATTCACTTTTATCAGGAGTGTCCAATATTGGCACTCGAAATCATTATTTCTGTCAATGACAAGGGTCGCTTCATAAAGTTGACTATATCTCCGATCTGAAATGGTATCGGCATATATTGGTAATGGGGATATTATGTGCTCCCATGGGGCTAATTTTGAATATATAGGTAGTCCATTCACTTTTATCAAGAGTGTTCAATATTGCCACTCGAAATCATTATTTCTGTCAATGACATGGGTCGCTTCATATAGTTGACTATATCTCCGATCTGAAATGGAATCAGCATATATTTGTAATGGGGATATTATGTGCTCCCATGGGGCTAATGTGCAATATATAGTTAGTCCATTCACTTTTATCAGGAGTGTACAATATTGGCACTCGAAGTCATTATTGCTGTCAATGACATGGGTCGCTTCATAAAGTTGACTATATCTCCGATCTGAAATGGAATCAGCATATATTTGTAATGGGAATGTTATGTGCTCCCATGGGGCTAATTTTGAATATATAGGTAGTCTATTCACTTTTATCAAGAGTGTTCAATATTGCCACTCGAAATCATTATTTCTGTCAATGACGTGGGTCGCTTCATAAAGTTGACTGTATCTCCGATCTGAAATGGAATCGGCATATATTTGTAATGGGGATATTATGTGCTCCCATGGGGCTAATTTGGAATATATAGCTAGTCGATTCACTTTTATCAGGAGTGTCCAATATTGGCACTCGAAATCATTATTTCTGTCAATGACAAGGGTCGCTTCATAAAGTTGACTATGTCTCCGATCTGAAATGGAATCAGCATATATTTGTAATGGGGATGTTATGTGCTCCCATGGGGCTAATTTGGAATATACAGTTAGTCGATTCACTTTTATCAGGAGTGTCCAATATTGGCACTCGAAATCATTATTTCTGTCAATGACAAGGGTCGCTTCATAAAGTTGACTATATCTCCGATCTGAAATGGAATCGGCATATATTGGTAATGGGGATATTATGTGCTCCCATTGGGCTAATTCCGAATATATAGTTAGTCGATTCACTTTTATCAGGAGTGTGCAATATTGGCACTCGAAATCATTATTTCTGTAAATAACATGGGTCGCTTCATAAAGTTGACTATATCTCCGATCTGAAATGGAATCAGCATATATTTGTAATGGGGATGTTATGTGCTCCCATGGGGCTAATTTGGAATATATAGTTAGTCGATTCACTTTTATCAGGAGTGTCCAATATTGGCAGTCGAATTCATTATTTCTGTCAATGACATGGGTCGCTTCATAAATTAGGCAATATCTCCGATCTCAAATGGAATCAGGATATATAGGCTGCGCTGTTTATGCGCTTCTACGCTGTTAGGCGGCTAGACATTAGAAGTTCATTCGGCTTTGTCGTGAGCGACCCAGGTGAGATAAACAATAACCAATGTCAGTTTTTTACAGGAAGAAAAAATATTTGTTTCTATATAAAGCTAATTATATGCTCTATTCATTATAAATGGCTTCAAAAACGCTTATTGGCTCTTTTTTCTGTAAAAAAAATGTCTTTATTTTTGACAAAAAATGAGATTTCAGAAATTTTGTATAAGTGGTTTGTGTCTTCGATAAATAAATTTATCGGATAAATTTATCTTCACACCCTTCTCCAATGTTGCCTTACGTTTAGGAGTCATATCGACAATATTTTAAAATATGTCTTTGTCCTCATTATTTCTGTCAATGACATGGGTCGCTTCATAAAGTTGACTATATCTCCGATCGGAAATGGAATCGGCATATATTGGTAATGGGGATATTATGTGCTCCCATGGGGCTAATGTGCAATATATAGTTAGTCCATTCACTTTTATCAGGAGTGTACAATATTGGCACTCGAAGTCATTATTTCTGTCAATGACATGGGTCGCTTCATAAAGTTGACTATATCTCCGATCGGAAATGGAATCGGCATATATTGGTAATGGGGATATTATGTGCTCCCATGGGGCTAATTTTGAATATATAGGTAGTCCATTCACTTTTATCAGGAGTGTCCAATATTGGAACTCGAAATCATTATTTCTGTCAATAACATAGGTCGCTTCATAAAGTTGACTATATCTCCGATCTGAAATGGAATCGGCATATATTGGTAATTGGGATATTATGTGCTCCCATGGAGCTAATTTCGAATATATAGGTAGTCCATTCACTTTTATCAGGAGTGTTCAATATTGGCACTCGAAATCATTATTTCTGTCAATGACATGGGTCGCTTCATAAAGTTGACTATATCTCCGATCTGAAATGGAATCGGCATATTTTTGTAATGGGGATATTATGTGCTCCCATGGGGCTAATTTCGAATATATAGTTAGTCGATTCACTTTTATCAGGAGTGTCCAATATTGGCACTCGAAATCATTATTTCTGTCAATGACAAGGTTCGCTTCATAAAGTTGACTATCTCTCCGATCTGAAATGGAATCGGCATATATTGGTAATGGGGATATTATGTGCTCCCATGGGGCTAATTTTGAATATATAGGTAGTCCATTCACTTTTATCAGGAGTGTTCAATATTGACACTCGAAATCATTATTTCTGTCAATGACATGGGTCGCTTCATAAAGTTGACTATATCTCCGATCTGAAATGGAATCGGCATATATTTGTAATGGGGATATTATGTGCTCCCATGGGGCTAATTTTGAATATATGGTTAGTCGATTCACTTTTATCAGGAGTGTCCAATATTGGCACTCGAAATCATTATTTCTGTCAATGACAAGGGTCGCTTCATAAAGTTGACTATATCTCCGATCTGAAATGGTATCGGCATATATTGGTAATGGGGATATTATGTGCTCCCATGGGGCTAATTTTGAATATATAGGTAGTCCATTCACTTTTATCAAGAGTGTTCAATATTGCCACTCGAAATCATTATTTCTGTCAATGACATGGGTCGCTTCATATAGTTGACTATATCTCCGATCTGAAATGGAATCAGCATATATTTGTAATGGGGATATTATGTGCTCCCATGGGGCTAATTTCGAATATATAGGTAGTCCATTCACTTTTATCAGGAGTGTTCAATATTGGCACTCGAAATCATTATTTCTGTCAATGACATGGGTCGCTTCATAAAGTTGACTATATCTCCGATCTGAAATGGAATCAGCATATATTTGTAATGGGGATGTTATGTGCTCCCATGGGGCTAATTTGGAATATACAGTTAGTCGATTCACTTTTATCAGGAGTGTCCAATATTGGCACTCGAAATCATTATTTCTGTCAATGACAAGGGTCGCTTCATAAAGTTGACTATATCTCCGATCTGAAATGGAATCGGCATATATTGGTAATGGGGATATTATGTGCTCCCATTGGGCTAATTCCGAATATATAGTTAGTCGATTCACTTTTATCAGGAGTGTGCAATATTGGCACTCGAAATCATTATTTCTGTAAATAACATGGGTCGCTTCATAAAGTTGACTATATCTCCGATCTGAAATGGAATCAGCATATATTTGTAATGGGGATGTTATGTGCTCCCATGGGGCTAATTTGGAATATATAGTTAGTCGATTCACTTTTATCAGGAGTGTCCAATATTGGCAGTCGAATTCATTATTTCTGTCAATGACATGGGTCGCTTCATAAATTAGGCAATATCTCCGATCTCAAATGGAATCAGGATATATAGGCTGCGCTGTTTATGCGCTTCTACGCTGTTAGGCGGCTAGACATTAGAAGTTCATTCGGCTTTGTCGTGAGCGACCCAGGTGAGATAAACAATAACCAATGTCAGTTTTTTACAGGAAGAAAAAATATTTGTTTCTATATAAAGCTAATTATATGCTCTATTCATTATAAATGGCTTCAAAAACGCTTATTGGCTCTTTTTTCTGTAAAAAAATGTCTTTATTTTTGACAAAAAATGAGATTTCAGAAATTTTGTATAAGTGGTTTGTGTCTTCGATAAATAAATTTATCGGATAAATTTATCTTCACACCCTTTAAGTGGTTTGTGTCTTCGATAAATAAATTTATCGGATAAATTTATCTTCACACCCTTTGTTTTTTGTAGCTTTTTATAACGAAGCAGGATTTTTGCTGCAGATCACACAAGTATATTTTTCGTCCGCCATCTTGAATCCGCCTTTTAAGTTTGTAAATTTTCACCACAGATTCATAATTAGCCATTCTAAAATAGGAACCCTACCAGAATAGGGCTGTAAATCTGATAGGTGCTTGACAGCAATGTGACAATTGTTACAAATCAATATTTTGACACATTTTTTTGGTGACAAAAGCATCAAAAACCGTGCGTGACAGCTGTTTTGTTTGCCAGAAACGAAAACATTTCATAAATTCTACAAGCAATCAATAAATCTGTATACGGGAAAAAATAAAATAAATATATTTTGTACCAAAAAGATAAGACGGCATAATTAAATGTAGGAAAGACTTTTGTTACTTTGTGCTAAGGAAATGAAGCAGAAAGAAGGAAAGACTTGCTTTTGTTTTATAAAGATTGAAAAAACCCCAAATGTATTTGAAAATGTTGAACGTAAATATCTCGGGTCCTTAAAGGGATCTTGGTGATTATTATACCTTAAAAAAAGACTATGGTCTGGTCTATTTTCGAATCCTACCAAAAGATAAGTATAAATAGGGCATTTGTTTGAAAACAAAAAATATTTTTTGTCAGAAAAGTGAGATTAAAAAAATAGGATGCACTGATTTATAGAATTTTAGAAAGACCTTTGTAATGATATTCATTTCAACTAGATCAGATCATAAGTACCTGAGATATGAGCGATTATATACTCAAGATTTAGAAGCCTGGTTGGCTGGCTGAAATGGCTGCAAGACAGTACGCTGTCTAGCACACTTAGGCTAAAGAAGCCCATTGTGATACCTGCAGTTTCCTCTATAGCAACTATTCACTAGTCGTCTAGCCAATTTGCCCTTTCAATGAATTTTTCTATAAGACCTACAGGAATATCCTGTAGGGCTACGGTGCTAACTAAATGTGTTCCAAACATCCTACTTCTCAGTCCTGCCAGAGCAGGACAATCCAAGAGAAGGTGTTTCGTCGTTTCCTCGTCCTCTTCCATGCAGCATCTACAGAGAGTGGAGTTTCTATGTTCCAATCTTAGAACGTATTCTCCTACAAGACAATGTCCCGTAAGTGGTCTTATCATTGTGGATAACCTGCCTCTCGGCAAGTTAAGTAGTTGCCTGTTGAAGTAAGTGTCCACTTGTCCTTGAACATATTATCAGCCCACTGCCTGATCTGCAAACGGCAGGTAGAGATTGGCATACTAACACCTTCTTTTGCCGCAAGAACCTGTGCCTTAGTACCCTGTCTAGCTAACGCATCCGCTACGCAATTGACTGGAATGTCGCTGTGTTAAGGTACCCAGATGAGCCTGATGTCAAAATGTTCTGTCATCACCCTTAGTGATGAGTGGCATTCTTCTACCGTCAGGGACGTAGCAAACATGGCTTCCAGGGATTTTATGGCAGCCTGACTTTCTGTGTAGATAACTATTCTCTGGAGGGTTGTGACACTACTTTTCAGTAGTTCAGCAACCTCCAGTATGGCGGTAATTTCCACCTAAATACACTACAGTGATCAGGCAGCTTGAAGGAGATATTTACATTTGGGTCCGGTGAATGGACTCCATAGCCGACTTCCTAGTCCAACTTTGATCCAACCGTGAAAAATCTGATACTACTGGTATCCCCTCCCAGTGACTTTTCCCAGGTATTCCTGTTCGGAATAGAAGTCCTCAGATTTGTCGCTGGTAGAAGGTAGGGGATACAGTAGTCCATTTTTATGGGAATAGAGTTGATCCGGTGTAGTAATTCAGCGTGTCCGGAATGCCCCGATATCAAAACGCCATAATCTCTGGTTCTCACCAGGGATGTAGCGGCTGCCGATTCGGCCATGGTATCAGGAGTAAAGATGTCCAGGATAGCACTAAGTGCAGTGCCTGACGTCGTGCCCATTGCCCCACTAACGCTAATCAGTGCTGATCTTCAAAGAATTCAGAATATACATCTTTCTTTTGGAGAGACCTCCACCACACTACGGTGCCATAAAGAAGTATTGGTCTAACTATTGCCGTATAAATCTACATGGTGATCTTAGGAGACAGTCCCCAGCGCTTTCCAATCGCCCCTTTACAGCAGTAAAGAGCAACAGACACCTTTTTCACCCTCTCCTCTACATTCGGTTTCCAAGACAGTTTTCTCTCGAGAATTATTCCCAGAAACTTGACCGTTTCCGTCAACTGTAATTGCACCGCATTAACTGACGGCAGTTCAAATGCGGGTATTTTATATTTTCCGAAGCTCGGTTTTAAATGGGTTATTGGATTGGATCTTAGATTGTGACACAATGCACTGTTTAACCCTAACCTTAAGATGTGTGTTCAGAAAAATCCAACTACCTCATCATATTTTTATTAAAGTTGTAAACAAAAATCCTTGGAAATAAACTTAAATGAAACAAGCTTCATGACATTTCACAAATAAAATATTCCCATCGCATTTCAATACTTAAGAAATATTGATGATATTCTTTTCTCCGTATGACTCGGCGATCTAGGTGGCCATCATAATAATAAATAACGCCGGTATTTACGAAGAATCGTTCTACGAAAGATTGTAAATTTAAAAGACAATTTGTTCAAATCAATGAGCGATGCCGCCATACGCTCTGCACCGATCCGCTTAGTACGAGTACAATGCCAGAGTCTATTCAATTGGTAATGCGATTGTAAACAATTCACAGCGGGATGCAGGCATCAGCCCAAAGGGATTCCTGTGCCCGCCAGTCCAAACAATGGCCATGGACAATCGTGGACAATGTATCTGTTACATGCGGACATCCAAGCTGGCCGATGAAGGCGAGGAAGGCTGAGTGGGAGATGGAGATCTGGGCCTGTTTGTAAGTGTTAATCATTGATGAAACAAAGTCATAATATTGTCTTGTTAATCTTTTTTGTGAACTCAGGGGTCTTTTTCATTGCGTTGTTGTCCCTTTGATGTCGGTTCACCATTTTTTTCTGTGTCATTCAAAGAATTTGACTTGACTCACACGCCGCCGCCGCCGCCGTAAAGGAAGTGAATAAGTTATTAAGGAAATTGTACGATTCGGGTCGGATGGCTGAGAAGATTGTGGGATAGTTAATGATTATGGAATCATGTTATTTTCAATACATTGAGAGATGTGTGTATGTATTTGCATTTCCACTACATAAATTATTAAAATTTTGAAATTACGTAGTACAGAAGTTGAAAGTAAGAAAGTATTCAAAATCATAAATATTGAAAAATTAAAATAGCATAGCTTTAATTGTTTGGTCCACAACTAATTCCAAAGTGGCATACAGAAACAATTTCCATAAACTCTTTGAACTCGCAATGTAAATTTCTGGTTTCCCCATTTCAATTGTTGAACAGTTCAATGCCATCTTTACTATTACACAAATTAGTGGCACTAGCCCTAATTCTTATTTCAATTCTTATTTTCTCTCGAATACTCCCAGGTGTTTTTCCTCCGCTTGCGATATGAGACAAGTTTCGGAGCCATATGTCAGGAAATGTAAAATGAGAGGGTGGTATAGCCGGACTTTTGTCTTTCGAGAGAGGGCTTTGTTCTTAAACTGTTGCTGAGCCCAAAGTAGCATCTATTTGCAAGTACAATTCTCCTATTTATGTCCACGCTGACATTCTTGACTTCGCCGATCCAAGATAGATAAATGCATCTACCACTTCAAAATTAACTGGGTTGTCGACGCTCAAGTGCCGTCTGTCTAGTCGTTGACACCATCAGATTTTTTTTGCCCTCTTTCACAGTAAGACCCACCTTCGCTGATTCTCTTCCGATTCTTGAAAATACTGCAGTAACCTCTCACAAATATCACCCAATGATGCCTATGTCATCAGCTTACGCCAGCAACATATGACTTTTGTGTTGATGGTCTTGTTCATATTTACTGTAGCTTTTCTCATTATTATCTCCATTAAGATGTTGAAGAGATTGCACGAAAGTGTGTCGCCTTGTCTCAGTCGTCGCTTGGTTCAGAATGGTTCGGTGTTTCCCCACCTTTACTGCAGATTTGGTGTTGGTCAGCGTCATTCTACAGAGACTGATCAGTTTTGTCGGAATCAAAAGTTCAGACATAGCTTCGTACAATTTTCCCCGTATTTGGCCCAAAGCAGCTTTGTAATCGACAATAAGGTGGAGTGCATCGATTGAGTTTTCATGGGTCTTTTCCAGGATTTGAAGTAACGTGAATATTTGGTCAGTCGGGGACTTGCCTGATCTAAAACCACACTGACAAGATCCAATCAGGTTTTCAACAATTGGCTTTAGTCTTTCACATAATACGCTCGACAAGACCTTATACGCGATGGAGGAAACACTGATACCGCGATAGTTGGAATATACACACAACACGGATCACCCTTTCTGAATACACTGAAACTCTAATCGTCAGGCCTAGATTCCTTCCAACCATATACCGCATATAAGTTGATGCATGTGGGCTCGAAGTTCTTCGCCACCGGCCCGAAAATGCTCAACGGTTATACCATACACATCAGCGGCGTTAATAGTCTTTGGCCGGGAGATTGCCGTTCTAGTCTCGCCTTAGCTGGGGGATATAATCTACACTGTCTTCCACAATCATTATCTCCTCATATTCAGTGGAATAATCTGAGTGGAGTAGTGCTGAAAAGTGGTATCTCCATATTTTACTTATCTCCACACTGCTTATTTGCCACCAGATTTTCATTCTCGTCCTTTCAAGAGGGCAGCCCATTATTCGTCCCGTTATTTGATCGTGGCCGTCAGCGGTGCAATGGTTAGTGTACGCGGCTCCTGTACATGAGAACGTGGGTTCGTAGATCTTTCCACGACGGTTACCTCGCATAATGATAGCGACACAATCAAGTTCTTAGTCATGAACAAAAGCTAATGCACCCGATGAATACACACTTTCCAAATGGGAACACGGAACCCACAGGTGAACGGTGACAAGTTGAAAATGTAGTATTTAAACCCAAACCTGAAAAGCAAGTTATGCAGCGGCAAAGGCTTTTAGACCAATTAGCCTTACCTCGTATCTACTCGAAACCCTGGAGAGAATAGTGGACGACATGGTGAAAAGTGGAATACCGAATGATATGCTGAAGTTTAAGCAAAACGCATATGTCAGTGGAAACCGCACTTCAGGAGGTAACCCACTACATAGAGCAATCCCTTAATGACAAACTCGCTGTATGCATAGATATTGAGGGAGCGTTCAATAATGTCTGGACCGAAACACGCAGCCAATCCTTAGACCAGTTTATGGTGGACCGGGCATTAAGAGACTGGATCAGCCATCTGCTAAGGAATATATGGATAAACTGTGGTTCCCATGATACAAATATTAGAGACAGGGTACAACGTGGAACTCCACAGGGAGGGATTATGTCATCACTCTTATGGGTCCTCACAATACACAGTCTCCTAAGGAAACTTACCGAAGAAGGACTAAAGCCAGTCTGCTACGCAGATGACGTTATAATACTTTTTAATCCTAATCAATTATGCAGAGAGGCCGAGAGTGCACTGAGTATAGCGTATAACTGGGCACAGCCAAGAGGTATAAGGAAGACGCAAATCTCAGAGTATGAAGAACCGCGATTCCGGCAAAAGACGATTAAACTACCCGATAAGGTTCAATACTTAGGGGTAATCTCAGATCGGAAACTGAATTGGAAGCACCACATAGAAGACAGGGCCTATAAGGCCTACAGATGTTGGTCGCTATACAGAAGGGCTATAGGATCCAAATGGGGCCTCAAACCGGATATAACACACTGGCTCTATACAAGCGTAGTTAGACCCGTACTAACATATGCTTCTGTAGTATGGTGGACGGCAGTTGAGAGGTAATGTAACATCGCAATACTACAGAGGGTTTAACGACTGCGCTGCATTGGTATTAGCGGTGCAATAAGTACAACCTCGACAAGGGTCACGGAGACTATTTTATGTATCCAGCCAATCGAGATTAGGGTCCAATACTATGACGCCCTATGTCTACAGGCAACAGGTGAATGGATAAACAGGAATCTTAAGTCAAAACAGCAACGGATATTGGAGACTTTAGTTGGTTACACGCAAAATATGAGTGAATCTGGCCGAATACCTGAGCTAAGGATTAAGGCGAATTGTCTGACTTTAATGCTACCTAGAGACGCCTGGCAGAATGGGATCCTGGCACAAATGCCAAATGGGACTCGCTGCTATACCGATGGCTCAAAGTTATAAGAAAGAACGGGTCTAGGATTTGTCATTGAAAATCCGCCAACCGAATCCCATCTCCGCCTCCCGGATCATAATACAAACTTTCAAGCGGAAGTTCGGGCGATTACGGAGTGTATCAAATGGCTTGGCGATAATCTTCACGGCTAGCCAAATGGCAATCAAGGCAATATCATCGAAAATTGTCAAATCTAGACCGGTCCTTGATTGTAAGAAGGTGATAAACGATTATCCTATGCACGGCAGATACAACATCATCTGGGTGCCGGGGCACAGTGGAATATTCGGCAACGAACGAGCGAACCTCCAAGCAACGAAAGCAAGGAAACTCCAAATCGTGAGCCTAGAGGGAGCAAAACCCTTTGGGGTGACGAAGGCTGAGTTGAGTAAATGGGCGGAGTCGGCACACATAGTCCAGTGGAACCAGCAATCTGTAGGCAGGATGACAAAGATCCTATGGGCTTGAGGACAAAACGTTTGCTGAAACTCGGAAAATCTAAAATGAGCAAGATGATTGGGGTCTGAACGGGACATTCGGGATTACGGGCACACCTGTACCGTATTGGACTAGTGGCAAATAGTGAATGTAGGGCATGCATGGAGGACGATGAGGCGATGGAGCATTTCTTGTGCCACTGTACGGTCATCACACAAGTTAGATCCAGATATCTTTCGGACAGTACAATACCGGGCATGTCCAAACTTGTGGGAAGGGACTGGAACCACTTAAGCAATTTCTAGAATAGCACCGAATTCCTATAAGCGATATAGTAGATTAGTAGAGTAAACTTAGAGCGCACAACAGGTCGAATCAGCGGCTTAAGTGTATGGCTACTGACATGGGAAGGATTAGAGTGGTCCTTTTGAACACTCATCATCGCACCCCTATTTTCAAACTAACGAACTAGCCATGAAAAAGCTTCTCAAAATATCATTCGGAACCGCTGTAAAATTGTAGGTTCCAATCCGTGAGTGTAAAAAATAAAAAGCGCACATCTCACTGATTGTGAGAAGTTCTCCCCAGTCCCTTGGTGAGATATAATGGGAAACTATTTTTTTTTTATTTGATCGTCTCACCCTCTGGAAAAATCTTCAGGATTCGTTATTCATCCCGCACATTTCGTTCATTTCAGTCGCTCTCTGCTTCCACTTTTTTTTCGCCCGTAGTAAATATCGCAGCCGTAGTAAATATTGTAACGGGTCAGCCAAATAACTTTTTTTTTTTGAAAATGCTATAAAAAAAACCTACTGAATATTTTCTCAAATTTCTTTTTTTATTTGAAAGTACAATCCTTCCGGTTAATAATGGAAAATATTTTGATTCAAATGGCTGCCTCGGCTGGACATGCAGTAGACTACATGATCGGTCCAATTTTTTAGCACATTATCGATTGTGTGCAGCTGTATTTCACCAATGGCTTCACGAATATTGTCCTTTAAAGCGTCAATTGTTTCTGGCTTGTCGCCGTAACACTTATCTTTGAGGGCACCCCACAAATAATAGTCCAATGGTGATAAATCGCAGCTCCGAGGTGGCCAAACGACATCAACTCTGCGGCTGATAATGCGAAACAGTGCGCAAAACATCGAGTGTAGCTTCGGCTGTGTGGCACGTAGCGCCGTCCTGTTGAAACCAAATGTTGCCAATATCCTCCTCTTCAATTTTTGTGAACAAAAATTCGTTCAACATGGCCCGATAACGATCGCCATTGACTGTAACGGCCACTACTGGCTCATTTTCGAAGATTTTGCCTCTGGACCAAAATTCGCACCAAACAGTCACTCGTTTTGGGTGCATTGGCTTTTCAATGTATGCGTGCGGGTTTTCTGTGCCCCAAATGCGACAATTTTGCTAGATTACATACCCGCCAGGATCAAAATGAGCTTCGTCTGAAAAGATGATTTTTTTGGCAAAATCGGCATCTCTGTTAGTCGATCGCAGGCCCATTTTTCCCATATTTCCCAGCGTTGGTTAAGCGTATACACAACCATATTCGTTCAGCGGAAGGATAAAACTAATTATCTGTCAAATCAGACATGAGCTAAGTGTATTCACGAAATAAGCACTAGTTGAAAAAAAAAACATTAGATGGCGGACCCTTTAGTAGTTCTTTCTGGTGCAACCATATCCTGTCCATCGCATTTCCTGGATAGCTGTGATGTCAGCTTTATATTTTTCGAGGAAGTCCGCCAGTTGGAAAGTGGCACCCGTCCTGTATAGTGTTCTCACATTCCAGGTACATATCCTTAAATCGTGGTTCTTTTAACTTTTGCGAGGGTCCTCAACAGTTAGGGGGTTTCTTTGTTTACTATTTTTGTTTATTTTCATTGTCTATATAACGCAAACCCAAACACCGTGGTTTGCATTTCAGCCAGGATGATCATGTTTCAGCAGCCCATTATGAATCAGACGATGACTAGAATGCAGTTAGTCGAATCTGGATGTTGGTTTCTTTAGAGGGGGTTGGCTCATCCGCCTTCAAAGGACAGAAGAATATGTTCACCAGTTCGAAGAGCTTCAGTGACAGGGCCCAGGACGTACTGCAGGGAAGTAGTGACCTGCTTGGACTACCCAATGATGGAATAATTTCTTGCCACTCCCAAGTGAATGACTATCAGGAATTGTCCACTCCAACGGACAGGCCCTGTCCCATGTCTTCATGTGTGTAATTGAAATTATTTTACGATTTGTTGTCCAATACCTGTGAATATTCGTTCGCATATTCAAATATCTTCGTCGTGTTTCCAGAGTCGATATTGCTGGAGCTGCCGCTTCTGTCGTTACTGTATTTTTGGTTGAGCCTGAGTTTGCTGGCTGCACGGTGTCGTCCGGCTTTTGTGTCGTGACCTGCCAGTCCGCATAGTCGACGAAGGGGAATATTATGCAAGTATAGCCTCCAGCCAGTCTTCCACTCACGCACGCCTACGGCTGTTACCCTGCAGTTTCAAAAGTAGGCAGTTATTTCGTTAGCGAACAGCCTGACTAGCTACTTGAGAAGCTACAGGTAATGCTAGCGTTCGCCTTTTGTTTATTATGAGTACGAAAACAAGGAAAAAAACAATGCACTGAACCGTTATCCCGTTATGATTTGTTGGTTGCTAGGTTATTTTTGTTTGTGTTGGCGTCAGTTACTATTAAACGTTCGAAGAAGTATCATCGTGACCGCGTACGTGGGTTAGAAGCATAAAAAGTGCATTTTAATATTTAGAACAGTATAGTGACAAGCAAAATACAAATGAAACGGTTAATAAAGAAAAAAAGGAACAAATTGTGCAAAAGTTTGAAAATGTAGAAAAAGAATGTGCTGAAGATAATGAAAAAGATTTATTCATAATATTAATTCATTATAGTCCGGCGAATTCATCAAGCGGATTGTACTAGTCAAGTAGTTAGTACAATGTTGTCAGATATTTCGTCAATTCAATGTAACTATCAATCTGCATGGTATATGGTAGTGCAGAGGGTAGCCACTGACTACCGTCAATTACATCCCCATGTTAAATTCGTCAGTGTAAAGCATTGTTGGTAGTCTGGCGGGTAGTTAAGGGTAATTATTGGTAGTTAGGGAAATAAATAAAAATTCGTTAGCTACGTCGACAGCAGGGTAGAGCCAATGACAAACTCTGTTGCATGCTTTGCCGTTCTGGGTGCAGTATTATGTGATGACGTCCGTTCAAGCAGTAGCGGTGAACCTATACTAAATAGGCGTGTTGCTGCACAGTAATGCGTTTGAAAATTGTGCAATTGGCAGAAAGAAACAGGTTCAAAAAAGAAAAAATGGTCACACGAACAGTGATCGATTTAAATTCGTTTCTTCTCACCCGACTTCTCACCCATGGGTAGTTAGCACAGCTTTTCTATGGGTCGACCAATAACGCCAGATGACTTCCGAAGGTCTACCACTCGAAAAGGATTATATTTTCCTCGGTGCACAACCTCTATTCGGCCAATTTTCCGCTTCTTGCGAGGGAGAAATTCATCCTTCATGCTAACGAAGTCTCCAACTTTAAGTTCTCGTAGGTGATGTTTTCATCAATAGATTTTATGCAACTCCTGGAGCTATTCCGTTTTTCACCTTTGACTAAATCGGTGGTACAAAGCTATCACCAAATCCCAGCCATTAAGAAGCGATAAATTGTTGTTCAGAAGTACTCGTAATTCAGGTGCAAATACCAGGGGACCACCCTGAACCGGGGTGACATCCTAAAGATCGGAAGGATATTTTGACGAAGGCGAAATTGGCTTAGAGTTTAGCACGCTTTCGATTCTAGCTAAAAATGTGCCAAATTCTTCGGAACGTTTTAAAATGAGTTTCAAAACTCATAATCCTCCCATATTAGGGGAGCTAGGTGGTATTAACTTACACACAAAACCAAGAATGGCGCATTGTTCGGTTACATTCTACGAAGAGCGCTTGAAGAATTGGTAAAATTCCTTCAAGAAGTAACGGCTCGTACCAGCAAAATTGATGCCATTATGTGACATGAGGCATTTCGGCAGCCCCCGTCTTCCAATAAATCTACCGGATGCAGCTTGGAAGGCGTCAGATGAGAAGCTAGAGCAAGCTTTTAGGTGTATGGCACTCGTGGCGAAACGAACAAAGACGAAGACGAATTTCGTAGACCCCCGTCCCCGCCCAGGGGGTATCCATGACACAGCATGACACACTATGAAGTAGGAAATTGATAGAAATCAGAGTAGACAGGCGATTGACTGAGGGGCAACCAGAAGCAAACCATGCAGCAAACTAAATTTAAATAGAGTTTGATACTAATGACATATAAATTCTGTTTCACGTTGTTTGTATAAACGAAAATACTCATTCCCTTTTATTTTTAAACTTTATATGGCCAACTCAAGTGTAACATACAACAGCAACCGAATCTCGATGAAATGACCTTCTACCTCTTCGACATCGAGTGAACGTCAAGAGATGGATGACGACGGTTATCTATTCCTCTATGCCAGAATAAGAAAAGGTCAGAGATAAAGTTGAGCGCCCCGGGGAGAGAGCAAACATAATCTGAGACTGTACTCCCTGTTTATATCTTATCTAGGTTATTCATCCGTGTATAGTTTTTTTGACCGTCCTCCTCAGACTCGATATATACAATTTGACTCTGGACAGAACTCATCATAAGCGAAATGTCCGCATGTAACAAAATCCTGTGGACAAATTCATAAATTATTTTCTCGAATTGTGATGACTTGGGGACTATCATGGGAAATCGTTCATCGTATGTCAAATTTGCATTTGAGAGACAGACGTTAACCCAAAATATAATCAAAGAAAAGTTTTGAAAATTATAATAACGGAATCCTTTCGATATGGGTTCGGAGTTGCTCAATGTTTCATATTCTTGAGAAAACTACGATTTCTGTGTAATGTTAGTGGACACAAGCTTAGCGTGCGTAAGCTCGTTTTGCGACAGATGTAATTCCCAACACTCTGAAAAAAATGTCCCGAGAAACATATTGCGGGAAAGTTGTATAATACATTTGAAGCTTTGTTTTCATGAATTCAAAATCTGCTGCATTTCTTTTCTTTGTTCTCTGTCACGTTTTTTGCTTTCAGCAGTTTTCAGCAAACGAAGCCTCATTTAGGTCTTAAAAACATATACTATAACCTATTAATTATTGTGTCTCAAACATGTAATATTGAATAGCAAACACAATGTGTTTGGACATAAGTATACTATATTTACGACGAGCTCCAATAACTTTATATTTGCATCCAAACAACATCATAATACATATTTTTCAGCATGCATATGAATGTGGCCTCTTCCGTGGGGCATTCACAAACCGATGTAATCAAGTTATAACGATAAGGGCTTGGGGATAGGACGAAAATCGATTTACAAACATATTGTTTTTTCCCTCCATTTAAACCCCCACAAAGCACAGTAAGTACTGCTGTAATACTTTCCCCCTGCCTTTCCGAAGTTTTATGTTTCATTTATGCGCTGATATATATCGCATGCCTTAATTGCGGATCACACAGTTCCTAAGGGGTTTCTACTCGTCTGGGTACAAATTGTTGCTCCACGAAACGAATATAATGTTTTATTTACTTATACGTGTGGCAAATGTACCCCCTTCTACTTCCCACGAGCATAGGCATAAAAAAAAACAACGAATCCACCAATCATTGGTCGGAATCTGTTTAATATCCTTCAATTCACTTTATTTTTTGGAATTTCAATTGACATTTTCTGAATCTCACAAGGGTTTTTTAAATTCAAATTTAGATTTATTTCATTTTTTCGGAATTTATTTTGTAATTTATGAATTTTTTACGGAAATTTAGAATTTCACTTGATATAAATTAAAATTCTAAGCGAAGTGCACATTTCTTCGTTAGGTAATCACGTTACAGTTCGACCCAGTTTTATACATGTGGCCATAACTTCATCCTGTAACATCTAATAAAATATTTGTCAAATGATTCATTTTCCACTTTCATTTCATTATTAAATCATTTTCTGTTAAATTTCAACACAAAATCATTTCATCTTTCCGACCGAATACTGGCTACTGTACTGCTATCACAAAACAAATATTAATCAATTTCTTTATTATACAGAAAACCTTAATTTCGAACCTCAATTTTGAGAGAACCGACAAAGAAACACGCTAAAAGTAATTAACTTTAAAAGTTGCTACCGAAATACGCCGCGCTTCTATTCTTCGTCGATAGTACGGAAGTCATCATTTGATCAGCACGATATGCTGATGTACACTTAGGATCAACATAATAGCAGACTTAAGGAAAGGAATGGATAGTCATGCTCATAAATTCCATGGATTCTACTTAGCTAGCCAAGATATTATACTTTAAGTTGTCAGAGAATTAAGTAGTTGAGATCAGCAACGCAATGGTCGTCGCGTGGTGGAGTGGTTAGTCTGTGGGACTGTTGTATATGGGAATGTGGGCTCGATCCATGCTGCGACTACAATACTTTCCTTTAGACGATGGCAACATCGCTTAGTGACGACGACATTAGCTAGTAATTAACGATGAGAAAGCCTCATAAAAACCCTATTCGAAACCGGTGTAAAACTTTAGGTACCAATCATAAAGCACACACCTCACTGATTGTAAAACCGTTCGAAAATGATGCGAAACTGTAGGTCCCAACCATAAAGCACACTCCTTATTGATTGTAATGACCCTTCCCTTCATGGAATCTAATAGGAAATATTTATTTATCACCAAGGTAAGAAATTCAACTGGTCTTAGGACTCGAAAAATGTAAAGGCAATTGATTCGGCGCCATCTATTTATCTTTATCTCTACGCTACTCTCTCTATTCACGCGATAGGGCTTGTCTAGCGTATTCAAAACCGAAACCGTTTAACCGAATTCCGGCCGGTTAACTGACCGTCGGTTTTTAAAAAATTACTATTTTCGAAGAACTAGTTTCACACCAAACACTTCGCCAACGAATTATTTAGCGGAGAATTTTCTGAAATAAGCAAATAGTTGCGGAACTAATCACAGATTATTAGTTAAAGGTTAGAAATGTACGAAATAGGTCGCTTTACGTAGAAAGAAAATTTGGAAATATTAGAAACCTTCTTCCGAAGTGCGAACTGTTAGAAATCTTCTAAATGAACTGGAAAGAAATAGAGTGCTATCAAGCAAAATTAGTAAGGTAGAAGCAGTAGGAATTGAAGGCATTTTGTTTTTATTTCAGGAGCCGACTTGTCAAATTCAGCCGATCAAATTGTCAAGATGTATTTATTTCAGGTTATATCAGGAGAAATTGTTGTCATTTTCTCCACAAGGATAAGAAAAAATATAACCTGCTATTTTAACGCTACCACCTGTACTAGATACATCTTGGAATTGATATAAACAACATTTGACAAGGTCGGACCACAATGACAAGAAAAAATTTAAGTCAACTGTTCTAACGCCTCCACCTGTAATAGATACATCTTGGATGGAAACATGAATTTAGTCAGAAATACTCAAACTACAAATCGATTTTTTCGTGTCAAGTGCAAAGAGCAAACAATCAAATCAATAAAAGTTGTTCACTCTAATGAGTGTGGTTTCAGATTTTAACTTTAACATATGGCTGGAAAACTACATTTAGACCGCAGTTTATCGCGTTACTGCGAAATTGAAGTCTTCGAAATGTTGGCTGAAATTGAGTTAAAATTGCTCAATTTCGCAAATATTTTGACAGTTACGAAATTATGATATTTATGACAATTTTCCTTGAAATTGTCGTACACGACTCTGTTTTTACGCAACAAAATTAACTAAGTACTGTTTTTTGCATATATGCACGAGAACGAAGCCGATTTTGCCGCCGTCGTAGATATTGTTTTTGAAGTTCACGCCGCCTTCGTTAAGGCTCGTTTCGACTTAAAATGTTACCCGACAATATCGGCTAAGCCGATTTTAAAGGCCCGAATTACCAAAAAAAAAGTTTGCATACCACCAACAATAAAAACTACAATACAATAAAAACTCAATAACTCAGATAACTATGGGTCGTCTTCGTTCACTGAACACGTGGTTACTAAAAGGACTACAAAAAAACCAAAGCGTAAAAAACATAGCTTTTGACTATAAATTCTTTATATATGACCACACCCCTTTGTCCAATCCTGCCAATATTTGCAGCAAATCTTAGAATATGTACACCTAACCCACATACCCAATTTTGATCAAATACCATTAAAAGGAGCAGAAATAATGGATTTTTAATTTGTGAGGTACCATGCCCCTTTGCCCTTTTGGGAGGTACCACGCCCTTTTGTCCAATCCCGCCCATATAGTTCATTGCTGTCGTCGCCATTAGTTTGCCTGCGAAGTTTCAGCTCGATTAGATCACGGTAAAAGGGTTAAAAATCAATCCAAAGTTGATTAAAAAATTTTAAAAAAATTAAATATTAAACTTTAGATTTTACAGATTAAAATTGTTTGAGTAATCTTCTGGGTTAGCGTGGGTTAACAGAATTACCTTTTGAAATGCCGTAATCTTGGTCGGTGTAAATGCCATGTTATGGGTTACCGTGGGTTAACGGAGATAATCTTCGACCTACGCTAATCTTGGTCGGTGTACATGCCGCATAAGGAAGAAATTGGTTGAAAATATTTCAAATATATTAGGAAATAACTGGGTAAGAAATTTCAAAATCCTTATTAAAAACAGTCAATTAAATTCCTGCAGTAAGCATGAAATGCGTCATCTAAAGTAAAGGCCTCACAATGGTCCATGATGTGAATGGGTATCAACATCAAGTTCAGAAATTCAGGACAAATTATGGATAATAGACTTTGTGGGAAACGCAGTCACTAAACTATCGTCACAATCTTAATGCATGGTATGACTAATGGCCAGTTTTTAAGTGGATAGTTAACTATCGGATTACTTAATCTTAATTCTAAGTTAATTAGAGGTTAACTTTGCGTTTTGTTTTTTAGTGGTGAGTTAATGTAAGTCGCCATATTGTCAACTAATATGGCAACCCTTGTATTCTTATTGGAAAAAACGTGTTTTTTTGGGATAAATACCAAAACAACAAAGGGGAACAAACAAAATGGAATTATGTAAAATAAGAAATTGATGCATAAAATCGAAGTTATTTTAACAAAAATGTAGAAAAAACTATATAGGCGCAACAATTTAACGATCTAGACTCGACGTATGTGTACAAATACGCAAATCTGAAACATGTATTTTATACAATCTTCATTTCTCACTTTGACAGTCAGTAATTTAATTGTCAAAATAATATGGTTCTGACTATAAGTTAACCAACCAACATTGGGTGGTTAAATCATAGTTAAACAATGACTAAAAAACACAATTCGATGTTTAACCACAATTTAACTAAGAAACGAAGATCACCACTGACTGAAAAACTGGCCATAAATGGGCTAAAATCAAAAGAATCAAACCGATTAGAAACATATGTTGTTTTGTTCCTTAAGGATACTTATCAAAGCAATTTAAAGAGACAGCGCCATAAACTGAGACTGTGTCCGACTGGCTCCTTTAGATCTACACAAATATTTACTTTGAGGTAGGTTAGGTTAAGATAGAGGATTCCAAGCATTAACGCCTCGATTCGTTACTCATTTTTGGGCATATACTCAAGTTACATAGTACACACAGGGAAAAGATTAGTTGGAAATCAATTCAGGCATTGGAAATTCCATGATAAAGTCTACTTTTTGATTAGAATTCATAATTGTCAAACATCAAAATTATTTTTCGATGTTTTTGATAGATTAAAAATAGGTCTTACTAAATACAAGTTGCTACTACCGAAATTTGAGTATTTCTAAAATCTCATTCATCTGAAATGGAAGATACAACTAATAAAAAGTACAATATTAGAATTCGTGTTCAAATATTAGTTACTGTAATCATAATTTAGTTTTTGTTACAAAAACACTTGTTGCAATGTTACGAGTATGTATTCGATTTTTCACTAGAGGCTTTGTTGTTAAAGAGAAACTACGTATATTGGAATGTTACACGAGGACTTTACAGAAAAACTAATATTTTAAATAGAAAGTGATAAACAAAGTTGTGAAAAAAAACAATAAAGTGTATAAATATCAGCCAGCGAAGAATACATATTATCATAAATTGAGGTGAAGTGAGACTTTTAAAAATAATCGTTGAATATGACGCCACTATTGACGCCTTCACAAACAAATTCAGACAATTGTGGACACTAGGCTGGAGGAACTATTATTTTGGATGACACAATTTAACTTAAATATACATATTATACCCAGGGTAACCCATCCCCATTTTTAATCGAAAATATGAAAAATTTAGAAAGATCGTCTGTATTTGTTTTTCGGTTGGACGCTCCGTTTTCGAGATATAGAAATTGTTTCATATTTTCGATAAAAAAAAATGGGCACGAAATACGAACCCTGATTACAAATAATAATAATTTTGTTTATATTTAAATATAAAATACACAATTTTAATAAAAAGATATTTTTTTTTACTTTTTTTCTATAAAATTCATAAGGGGTTAAAGCATCACCAAATGGTTCTGACAGCCATCAAATTCAAGTAGTTACTTTAGTTGAGCATCCCAATATATTATTTGGTACAACCGAATTAGTTTTTAAATTCTTCGTTCATCCAACTAATAGAATATTCACCACTACAGTAAATTTGATTGCTACAACTACATCTCGATCGACAGATCACATTTATTTATTGTTGCTGTGGCTTCAACTAAATATTTCAGTTCTTGCAACCAAAACTGAATTACAAATCAATTGATATCCACAACATTTGGTGATAAAGAACACAATTATTGGTAATCACAATGCCCATGGGCGTTATGTCACAACTAAAATGGGCATAAAGCCCATGGGCTTTGTGTCACACCGGTCATGGACTTTATGTCCATCTTATGTGTGACATAACGTCCACGGACTTTATGGCCTTTTACGGAGTTTCGCCGCAAGGCCTGGCAGTAGTGAAACCAGCGGGCTTTATGTCACACCGGTCATGGGCTTTATGTCCATTTTAGGTGCGACATAACGCCCATGGGCTTTATGTCCATTTAAGGTGTGACATAATGGGCGTTATGACGCGTCACCTTCGATCGTTTCGATGTCGTCCCCACACGCATTACACTCATTTGCATCGGTCCGCTTAATTTTATGCAAATATCCTCGCAAAATGTAGTGACTCGACTAAGTTCGAGTTTGTCAAGTTTAATCATCCCTCTGATTTTGTATGCTTCCGTGTCGTCCTCAGGATATTTGCCGTTCTACTCCCGTATAATGCCTTGCATATTTTTCCCCATTGTTGAAGTTGGACTTTTATGACCTGATAAGGTTTCGCCTTTCCTATATATATATAGTTCGCCGGTTGGAGCCCAACCTGGCCAGTTCATCTGCTCTTTAAAGTGTTGAAGAATTTGTTAACATCCTCCGCGCACTCGAGTACCGTAAAAGATCTACCACTTTGCATAGATATCGCATTTATTGCCGCTTGACAAAGTGTGAATATCTTCACTTTTGTGGGTCCGCCTTCATCGTTCTGCTTTCTAACACATTCCGTGGTCCTAGATAAGCAGAAATGGAAGGGTCACATTATAGGGAATAGGGGGTATGTAGGTTATATACTGTGTATTAAGATCTGCATTGGAGTCTATCTCCACTTCAGTTCCATTTCTTTTGGAGCACGTTCACTAATGGTACAAAAACCCTCAGCCTCGGAATTCTATAGCTTTTTAACGATAAAAATTGATAGTTTTATTGTCAAAATTCGAAAATTTTGTATTGAAATATTATGAATTTTGACAATTTAACTACCAATTTTGATCGTTAAAAAGTTACAGAATTCCGATGCAGATAGGCGAATAGCACCAGATTAATTATTTCAAGACAGGTTTGATCAAACCGTTCAAAGGACTTGATATCCATATCAGTTCAATTTTAAGTTACAACGATGGGGTGGAACAAGACCTCCCGTTGTATATCAACGATTCTCAATGGATTACGTGATATCTACTTCCAGAGATGAAATACACACGTTAAAGCATTTACCTTGCTCCAACTAAAAGTTTCGATTCTGTCGTTTTGGATCAACTACTAGTTTTTTAAAATTACATATAAAGCGGAGGAAGTAATTGCTTCGCTCTAAAGATACAAAAGTTTATACGATGAAACTGCTTTACGGAACTAAACCCCGTATTTGTAATATGCAATACGAAAACATCCAAATAAAGAGCTGCAATTTTATAATTGCAATCCAATGGATTTTTCTTTATAATTTCTGAAATTTTCCAACTCCTAGAGGATACTAGGTACTATGCCACCCAATACCAATATTACATTTCAAGTGGAATAGGATTTGTCAACGAGTAATTCATATTCCCGACAACAATTTGTACTTCCAAAGTATGCTAGACTATTCACCATTACTTTCGCTAACCCCCTCTTTAATGCAAAATAGCTACCCAAAAACCTATTACGAATCTCACCAGCATTTGATCAGCCATACCGGTTCCCAAATGTATTAATATAAACTTGTCATGTAAATGCATTGATGGATGAAAGCCCGCACCATT
Organism: Phaonia tiefii; assembly: GCA_963931995.1. Taxonomy (NCBI): domain Eukaryota; kingdom Metazoa; phylum Arthropoda; class Insecta; order Diptera; family Muscidae; genus Phaonia; species Phaonia tiefii. The sequence goes on along the minus strand of OZ008369.1, from coordinate 99,849,078 downwards.
ACCATTTCTTACCCACTGGTACAATTACAAATTGTCGTAAAATCATTTTTGGAAAAAGAGCCGCATTAGCTTGTAACTGTTCGTCTTCTGCTGCCGACCATTAACAGATCGACCAACATAATCGAAGAGTGTTCCCCCATTTAATAGCACATTGACGGCATCCCGCTCAGATCTTTAATGATCTGCGCGGCTGGCCGGCAGCATTACCAAAAGCCGCCGTTGGAAATTAAGAAATCGCTTTGTTGTTAAAAGCCAATCAAATCATAATTTCTGTTTAACATTGACATTAAATAAACATAAAAATGTATTTAACTACAATTACATTTAAAAGAGGCCATTTTTATGTGAACCATAAAAATGTGGTTAATAACTTTAAGCCATTTGAAATGTAGGGCTTGATAACTGGAGTTTTCTGGCTTCCAAAATGGACTATAAGAACGGTAGAAGTCTCTTGTTACTTCATCGGACAAAAGAATAAAGATGACTTTGAGGACAAAGAAACCGATAAAAAATTCTTTCAGGCGACAACAGTCACTGAAGATTAGAAGGTGGTAAAAGGCGAGGTCAAACTGGAGCAATGCTGGTATATGCGCCCGGCAAAAGTCACATGCGTATGCTGATGTTATTGGTATCACTAGGCAAATTGTAAGCAGTAATTACAGGTTGGGAGTAACAGCTTCGCCTTTTAGCCCTAAAACGAACATTTTCCCACACACACAGAGAAGAGATTCGTTGCCACAACTATATTTCTATATCTCGAAAACGAAGCGTCCAATCACAAAGTGTTCCCATTCGCATGAAATAATTATTTTTTCAAAAAATCGCCAACATAAGAAAATGGCTAAAATAAAAAAATGGCTATAACTCGGAAACGGTGCGTCCGATCGCAACAATAATAAATTGTTTACCTCCGGAGGAGGCTGTAACTAATGGATGTCTTTACCACGGCATAAACCTAAATTTTTTCGAATAAAAGTCGCTAAACCGCCATTATTTCGCAAACGCAGCGTACAATCGAAATATAACTCATTTGTTCGGCTTTCTAAGGGTTTTTCATAAAGTGCTCCAATTCGTATAGACTTTTTTTCTAAAAATCGTCAAAATAAGTAAATCGCTAAAATAAAAAAAGACAAGTTGTCAGCAGACTGTCCCTGCAGGCTGTGTCAGCGACACGGCCATTAAGTTTAACGTAGAATACGCCATCCGATAAGACAGAAAACATATATAACAATAAATGATAAATAACATAAGCAAATGAATTTATTTATTTGATAGTTACTTTTGATAATATACATAAGCTTATGGTAGGAAAAATAGGATAAATATGTTTTTAAATTAAAAGAGTAAGGATAACTGATAAATAATAGACGCAAATCAATTTGATTTATATTTTTTATAATTATATATCCATGTTAAATTCAAATTCACATTTAACATTTTGTTTCACTTAAATACATAAGTAAATATACGAAATTTCAATATTTCATCAATCAAAACAACAGCCGAAGGTTTGTGTCCACACTGAAACAGCAGCATAGTTTGTGTTCACGCTACAAACTCAAACACTCAACCAAACACCATACATATATTTGAGTGTATGTGTTTAAACAATTTTCATTTGAGAAATTTAAATATTAGGAAGATATCAATCAATATGAAATGTATATCAAACGAAAGATAACATCTTCATTTACCTACAAAAAAATTTTTAAAAAAAGTTATCTCGCCGTTTCCTCATAATCAATGAAATAAAGATTACAACAATAACAATCTGACATGACTCCCTATACTCCCTATAACTCGGAAACGGTGCGTCCACCTGCAAAAGCAATAAATTTTTTACCTGCATAGGAGGCTTTGACCAATGGATGCCTCTCATACGGCATCTCTTAAAATCCGTTAAACTAACATCGCATATGTATGTACATCCGAGTTATAGCCATTTTTTATTTCAGCGTTTTTCATATTTTGATTAATTTTTGAACAAAATATTTTCCATAAGATGGACTACTTTATGAAAAATCCTTAGAAACTCCTAAAAAGTAGTTTTGTTTTCGATTGGCTGCTCCGTTTCCGAAATATTGACATAGGGGCGTTTTAGCGATTTTTGATGCCAGTAATTTTAGTTTTAGCGATTTTTTTTTTAAAAAAAAAGTGATGCCGTATGCCGCAAAAGTGATGAAAGCCCCTTATGGAGGTAAAAAATTTATTATTTTCGCAATTGGTTTCCGATATAGCCATTTTCCGAGATATAGCCATTTTTTATTGCAGCGATTTTCTTATTATGGCGATTTCATTCGAACTTTGTGACAAACTTTTAGAAACTCGTAAAAAAATTTGATATTTTTTCGATTGAACACTTCGTTTTCGAGATACAGACAGCTTTTCAAAATTGTTCATATTTTCGACCAGAAATGGGGATGGGTTACCCTGGGTATCATATGTATGTTTAAGGTAATTTGTGTCATCCACAATAATAGTTCCTCCAGCCAAGTGTCCACAATTGTCTGAATGTGTTTGTGAAGGCGTCAATAGTGGCGTCATATTCAACGATTATGTTTAAAAGTCTCACTTCACCTCAATTTATTATAATATGTATTCTTCGCTGGCTGATATCTATACACTTTATTGTTTTTTTTCACAACTTTGTTTATCACTTTCTGTTTAAAATATTAGTTTTTCTGTAAAGTCCTCGTGTAACATCCCAGCAAAAATAAAATGAAGTAGTTCTAGTAGAAGTTATTATTTTTGTACATCTTCTGCAACATTATGCGCATATTTAATGCAATTTTGATTCTGATCAAAAACAACTCCGAAAAATCTACTTTTGCATCACATCCATTATGATGCAAATTTATTAAAGAGCTAAAGGGATCGTGGAGAAGTGCAAAGATGCCTTAATATATTACTGGTTTTTAATTTGTATTTACTTTCTTTCAAATTGCTTTTCATTTCCTTTCTTTTCACCTGTTGACAGAAGCATTTCGAGTACTAATAAAAGGTCAATTAATAAACTAATTACCCAGCAAAAAGAGAGTATACCAAGAAGTAGAATTTGCACCACAACTCCTTGGTAAGATGTAGTGCTAATTTAAGTGCAGAAGTACTTCTTTTAATATAGCGTTGTCCAATGCAGCACTACTTCTTGTTTGACTGTTTGGAAGTGCAGTTTATGCTAAAATTTTTATGCTATATTTCGTCTGCAAACGAGCAACCAAAACTATTATTTCAACAATTTGTAAATTTCTTGTCATTTGAAACTTGGCAAGAAGTGGTATGCTATTAAAAAGTTCTGTCTTTAAGCTACAACTTTAGGGTTTAACTAATTATTGTATTAATTGTCCTTTTATTAGTACTCCAAAAGCTTCTGTCAACAGGTGAAAAAGAAAGGAAATGACAATCAATTTGAAAGAAAGTAAATACAAATTAAATACAAGTAATATATTTAGGCATCTTTGTACTTGTCCACTATCCCTTTAGCTCTTTAATAAATTTGCATCATAATACTCATAATGGATGTGATGCAAATGTAGATTTTTCGGAGTTGTTATTGATCAGCGTCAAAATTGCATTAAATATGCACATAGTGTTGCAGAAGATGTACAAAAATAATAACATCTACTAGAACTACTTCATTTTATTTTTTCTGGGTAGTTATACAAAAGGTTAAAAAGTTAAGACCTAAAGTTGTGGCTTAAAGTCATAACTTATTGCCAAGATACAAATGACAAGAAATTTAAAAATTGTTGAAATAATGGTTTTGGTTGCTCGTTTGCGGACGAAATGTAGCAGAAAAATGTTAGCATAAACTGCTCTTCCAAGCAGTCAAATAAGAAGTAGTGCTGCGGTGGACAACGTCATATTAAAAGAAGTACTTCTGCACCTAAATTAGCACTACATCTTACCAAGTAGTTGTGGTGCAAATTCTACTTCTTGGTATACTCTTCTTTTGCTGGGATTCCAATATACGTAGTTTCTCTTGAACAACAAAGCCTCTTGTGAAAAGTCCAATATATACTCGTAACTTTGTAACAAGTGTTTTTGTAACAGAAACTAAATTAAGATTACAGTGACTAATATTTGAACACGAATTCTAATATTGTACTTTTTATTAGTTGTATCTTCCATTTTAGATGAATGAGATTTTAGAAATACTCAAATTGGTAAATGCAACTAAAATTCGGTAGTAGCAACTTGCATTTAGTAAGACCAATTTTTAATCTATCAATAACATCGACAAATAATTCTGATGTTTGACAATTACGAATTCTGACCAAAATATAGACTGATCACAATTACCAACCACCCACATAGGTTAGATTAGATTTAGGACACGTGATTATAAGAGACAGTCGATGACTGCATTATTAATCACTACAGTCGGAGGTCGGTCGACCCATTGTGATTGCGCTGAGTATCTAAAAAGAACAACGAGAGAAAGGAAAAAGGGGGCAAGCCCCAGTAAAGTAGATACTACTATAGATTGAAAAAGAAGTAGGACAAACAAACGATAAACCCAAAAGACGAATAGGATAGCCGTGTAGAGAAACTCCCCAAGAGTAAAAAACATTCAATATGCACGAGAACCCCTATGAATTATAGGCGACAAATATAAACCGACATAATATTCATAGCGTACATACCATGGGAAACGAAGTAAGGTAGAAGCAGTAGGAATTGAAGGCATTTTGTTTTTATTTTAGGAACCGACTTTGTCAAATTTAGTTGATTGAAATTGTCATGCTGTGTTTATTTCAGGTTACATCAGGAGGAAATGTTGTAATTTCCGACAGCAACCACAAGGACAAGGAAAACTTTAATCTGCTGTTTTAACGCTACCACCTGTACTAGATATATCTTCGAATTGGTATAAACAATATTTGACAAGGTCGGACCACAACGACAAGAAAAAATTTAAATCAGCTGTTCTAACGCTTCCACCTGTAATATATACATCTTGGAGCATACGCACTCCAAAGAATAAGAGCCCACAGATATCATACGCTTACCACACAAGATCAGTGGAACATAAAAACCTCTAAGCTACTAGTAGACAATTCATCAGGCGACATTCCCACTAGCCCGAAGCCATATCAAACTCCGTGAATACTTCAATAAATGCACAATTTCCACGTCACGTAGAGAAGCCAGACAATCAACAGAATACAGTCAGAATTGACAGAGATGGTGCTCAATAGGCTCCACCTAATATTAATAATAGGCGACAGAACTCAATACCGTCCGTAATACAGTTGCGAGTTAAGCCCCCCATCATAATTGCCGGTATTTCAGCTTGAAAGACACTACAGTTCCCACCCAACCCCAGCGATAAACTGAGGACCTCACTGAATACCCCCGCTCTCGTTGGAACCATCCGCAAAGATAAGATAACCAGAGAGTGAGGTAGCTATGCCATCCACCCAATTACTTCTATCTAGTATCATTATCTCTGGGCACAGTCCAAAATTTACCATCGGCAGCATATAACCAGTCATCTGACTCAAACAATCGCCTTCGTGATTCTCGATCAACTCATGGAGAATGTGCTTCCAAAAACCCAATTTTCTCAAACGAAGGGCGTTTCTAGCAGCACACCGTCTCGCTAGTAAGATTCAGGATCATGTCCAACGCCGCCTGAATGGGGCGATGCCACTGATGCATATCAGCGAAGCTTGTTGAACCTTATCAAGCATTTTCAACTGATGGCTATTCCCAAGCAGCCAGAAGTAACGATTGGGCGCACAATAACCGAATACAACCAATAAACGGTCCTTGGACACAGTTTCCAACTTTTATCTACAGAATCTCGACAGGCGTAGAGCACGTTCAATCCCTTCTTCATTCGCTCTTTAGTATTCCACTTCCAGTTCAGCTTCTGATCCTGAACTATAACACGATATTTCGATTTAGAAGATAGAGATAACTCAACACTCTCCATCCTTGGTCTCCTGAACTCTCCGATCTTTCGACTACGTGTGAAGAGGACCAGCTCTGCCTTCGCCGGATTAATACTCAAGTCACAGCGCCTAGCCCAATCCAACAGCTCACTCAGGGCTTCCTGCATGAGGTCGGTCATCGTAGACAAAGATTTCCCGCAGACAAGAATGACAACATCATCCGCGTGGGTGACAACTCTACGTCCTCTTAGTTCGAAGTCTTTAAGTATGTCATCTGGCACTAAAAGGCACATCAGAGGGGATAACACTCTACCCACCTGTGTGCCCCTTGTACTCAGCTTCCGAACGGAGCTTAAACTCACAGTCGAATTAACAATGCGGACCCTAAGCATATTTGCAATCCATTCGACAATAATTAGTGGCACTTCACCGGACTCCAGAGATTCCCTAATGGCGCCAGGTGGCACATTGTTAAAAGCACCTTCTATCTCCAAGAAAGCAGCTAAAGTGAAATCTCCAAACCCCAAGATGAACTCAAGATAACCCACAATATCGTGCAGAGCACTCTCCTTAGATTTACCCTTGAGATAGGCATACTTCCCATCACTCGAGTAACACGGGACAATTCGATTCCTAATATACAAATCAATCATTCTCTCCAAAACTTTCAATAGAAAGGATGAGAGGCTGATTTGTCTCTACTCCTTAGGAGAGGATGACTACAGTTATCCGACTTGGAAATAAAGACAATCAGTATCTCCTTCCACTTGGCCGGTACCAAGAAGAGTCTAAGACACACCCTATAGATACTCAAAAGATGTGGGGTGACAAAGGCGTCACATTTTAAAGGCCATGAAACTATGAAAGCCAAAAGCAGCCCTGATTCGTCAACTAGGTTCTCAATCAGCACCAGGTGTTATATATTCGGAACGGGAGTAACCAGGTTATACTCCTCCGCAGAAAATATATTCTCACAGTTTGGAAAGTGAGTCTCCATAAGAAGCTCAAGGGTCTCAGCTCCGGAGTTGGTCCATAACCCATCAGGTTTCGTAATATCACGAAGAACTTTTGGGTCCTTAAACACATGACAAACTCCTCCGTCATCATCAACCTCGACTATGGACTCACAGAAGCTGATCCAAGTGGGTCTTTTAGCCTTTTAAATGTCCCGTTTATGCCAGCCAACTATTTCTACTCTTGGCTGATAACCTGGTTTTTAAATTCCCGAAATTCGCCTCCATCCCTTAGCAAGTTATACCAGGGAAACAAAAACAAATTTACACACATTTTCAGTCTTCTAATTGTTCCAACTTTCACCGAAAACAGGTTCTATAGTTATTCCTCACTGTGACCGATGCAGTGTTACCAGGAACGTTTGCAGAGTACTTTTTACAAAGTGGAGTAAGGGCGGTATATGAATGCACACCAACTGTCAAACTCGTGGACTATCTTCTGTGCATCAACATAAGATATATTGGAGTCCTCAAGACTAAGAACAGAAGTGACGTCAGGCAACACATCAACACGATGTCTAAAGGACTATTCTGGGCATTGTACTACTTGCAGTTGGTATTTCTTCAATAGCCTTATAAATACCCATTTCCCTGGAAACTAGCTGACTAAAAACCCCGAGGACACTTAGATTAGGTTGGGCGTTGGTGCTGTTGTTGGTGTTTGCGTTGGTGGTGGTGCTGGTGTTAGTGGCGGTCATTGAACGACTTAAAAATGTAAATGGTTTCCCGTTACATCCCATGTAGGGATTAGGGAGAGTTTCTCACAAACCGTGAGCTGTGCGCGTTTATAGTTTTAGACTCACTGATTCGGACCTACAGTTTTCCACCGGTTCCGAACAGTATTTCACTCTCCTGAGGGCTAGTCCTTTGCATGGGCATCTTCGCTGTTCATTGAACTCTTCCTTATCGTTACAGTTTCTACAGAAGTTATTAGCTTTAATATTTAGTCTCGCCGCATATCCGATAATGTCCCTCCAAAACCTCAAACAAAAGGTTCATGGATCATTTCCTCTCCACTACCCTGTATTGCGCTTACACAATCTCTGCCCCTGGTCCAGGTCTTCTGCATCAACGCTCTTGCAAGATATGGTTACAAGTCACTAGGGGCATGCCAACTAGTCTTGCTAGTTCATTCGCTCTGCAGTTCTCCGGGATGTTCCTGTGGTCAGACAGACATATGAGATAAATATCGTTCTGCCGGGAAATCTCATTAACAGAACTGCGGCAGTCATCGACATACGTTGAGTTCCGAAATACTGATTCCAGGGACTTGATTACCCCCTGGATGTCAAAGTATTCATTGACCCCAAAGATTGCTTGTCTATTATTCCGCAGCCAAAAGGTCACTCCGTTAATCGGCTAAATTTCTGCTTCCAATGATCAATTACTGTACGGGGAAGAGACAACCCTAGTTCCCTAGCGTAAACTCAATAACCTACCAGGTCATTAGTAATCGATCCATTCGTGCAAAATTTCTCTCTCTGTGCACCACCCTCGCTGATACACTGACTGTATTGCTGTATTTGTTGGTAGTGGAAATTATAGACAGACATATTGGATCTACGTCCTCCACCAGTTTACCGCAACTTTTGCAATAGAGCAGGATCAGTGTTGGATAGTGTCCCGAATATGTCAACTATACGAAAGCGGAACTAGCGTTCATTCAGAAGTATTACACTCTCATACCGAACAGGACTTACCGAAACAAAGGATTTCTAGTGTGAATGGATGTGTGAGTGGTTGGAAACATTTCTGATCAGATAAGGTACGGGGTTTACGGTAGGCAACTTTGGTTAACACTTTTCCATGCGTTACCTGTTGATTGTAGCATTTATCAGTCGTAATTTTGTCATATTTGGGAAGTCATCGGTTGGGAAGTCATCGGTTGGGAAGTCATATCTCTTAACGATATGCCATATTTCACCTTGTACGTTATTCACGTCATATGAATGTCAGGTTACTAGGGCATACCAGGGACCTGTAGCGTGAATGAGGTGGAAGACTAGAGCCTATGTTACAGTTTCTGGAACGTATGTGATGAACGAAGCACAAGAAAAATCTTCAGCCTTTTGTGTATACTGGGCCCAAGGCATTAATGCTTGTGTCAGCTTTGACCGAACACTGGTTTATTGGAAGTCTGGAGACGCGAATAAAGGTCAGTGCCAATGGCTGTTTCAGACGTCGGAGCTCTGAGGTAAAGGAAGATATCTCTGAACATCTTGGCCAGCATATGTCCAATTTTAGTACGCAGGGGGATGTCTACTATTAATATGTGTAACATATTATTCATCGTGTCCCCAACATGTAATATTGTATAGCAAACACAATGTGTTTGGACACAAATACACTATATTCGCGACAATCTATAAACACCTTAGATTTGCAACCAAACAATAACAAAAAAACAGATTTTTCAGCAAGTAAAGAAACCTAAAAGAATCGTTTCATCTTGGCGTGGGCTCGATTTTGGGCTTGAAATAGTTTTCCACTGGAGGAGAGAAAGAAGAGACGAAATTATTGAACACCTTCTTTGCACGAGCCCACCTCTAGTAGGCAGGAGGGTTACTACTCTGAGATGCAACTTCTAAAGAATTGTCTCATCTAGGTATTGACACGGTTTTCAAGTTCTTGGAGCGAACAAACCCGTTATCCGGTAGGACTTACGTTTAGTCTTGCTAGCCCCCTTAAGTTTAAGTGACTCATAAATCGACTGCCACCAGTAGGTTACTTAATCTAACAGGGGGAATACTTTATCGGTATTTACTAGTTCTTTAATCACTTGTGTGACTTTAAATCACAACTTCACGTGGCAAGTTTAGACACCGAATTAAACTTCAACTTCAATGAACTGCAACAGCAGTAGCCAAGTGCAATGCATATTCCGTAATAATCTTAAAACATCCGCTTGCAGCATGAGTTGTGATCACCCCCCAAGGTCACCGGTAATAGGCGATGCTGCGCTACCATCACTTTCATGTGATCGCAATAACAAGCGGAACATCACCTGAGTTGATTCAAATACCATATCATTCCTCTGTTCCGGAGAGTCAGGAGTGTATGGCCCTCAATCTAAATCTCATATTTTTACTACAACTTCGCTTCTCATACTTCTCATTTTCTCAGTCGAGAGAAAGAGAGTGTGTATATGTGTTTGTGTGTGCGAGAGAGGGAAAGAGAGAGAGAGAGAGAGAGAGTATATAATCCATTTAACCAACATAATAATTAAAGGTCTTTTGAGACTTTGTTGTGTTCGTTTGCCGACCGTAACGACTTTGTAGTCAACGTCGTCGGTAGTTCTTTAACATCTTTTCGCGCAGCCGCAGAAAATGTTGTTGGCGGTCCTCTTTCATGTTGAAAATGGCGTGTGCCTTAATGCAGAGATTATGCTTTGATCTGTGCCGACAATACGTTTATTATTTTCCTGCCGCTGCCGCTGTTGCTGTTGCGGCTGATGGATGGAGTTACCCGATCGTAGCTGCCGCCGTAGTAGTGGCATTCGTATCTTCAATTCTTGTTTTTTGTTGTCTTTCTTTTCGGTTTTATATCCGTAACATTCGAAATAGTATCTATCTGTTTGTGAGCACTTAAAAGCGGGAGAATCGAATACAGGCATAATAGAGGAAATGTTTCTTTTTTGGCAATTCGCTAAGAAAGGAACTCGCTCGAAAGTGTGTTGCTGTCGGTGTTCCCTTGATTCCTTAAAGTTCACCGTAAATGCTGTTGTTTTTCTTGCTTCTCCTTTTTTTGGTTATGGACCACATCAGAAACCAGCTTGACTGGAAGGTCATAAAATTCCTTTAATAAAAATCCTTTTATTATGCCCCCTGAAGCCAAGTGGACATGGCGGGAACAAAATTTATGCAGTAGCACCTGTTGATTTTCCCACAGTAAAGGATCGCCTGGCAAAGAGCAGCGTAATCATTTTAATCCTGCGCCACAAATGTGCTGCAATATTTATGTACACGATCTGGGTCTTAAATATCCTGTAGCCTGTCCGTTACTTGGCTTAAATGTTATTCATCTTAACTCCTCACGGCGATGATGCGAAGAGCTCTCGCATTTCGACTGCCAAGTATTCCAGCTTCTGCTTCAGCCTCCAACGTCTGTAGTGTCGGTTAACATCACACAAATATCGCAAATCGCCACCTGCCAAAAAATACAAAAAACAGTCGGACGAACCGACAGACGTGGGCACAAAAAATAACACGCATCTCTTCTCATTCATGGCAAATGGCAAGTCATAAAAGAGCGGATCGACCCGACCCTCTTCTCCTACTTTGTAGTAGTCGACGTGGTTTTCTTATTTTTTTTCTTTGCGTTTTTTGTTGTTTTTTTTTGTGTAGTACGAACGAGTACCTATCATCAGCGTCACCACGATCAATCGCTCAAGATTACGTTGCTCTCAAGCTTACACAGCACTCGCATTGTTGTGGTTTACTAATCTTTGCGACGTATACAGGCGGCATCTTCTCTTTTCTTCTGCGCACTACACGTTTGTCATGCCGCCTTCTGACTTCAAGTACCCCGGCCAACCGACCGACCGACCGAGTACTTCAAATGAAATTCATTTCATATGAAACGAAATTCAACAGCGAAACATAAAATTTCGTTATTTGATACAATCAGAATTTGTGTGAATGCTGTGTGAATTACAGGGATACATTAAGGTGAACGTTGTACAACATGTGTACACACATATCTTCCAAGAACATGCAAGTGTATCCAACCACCGTCTATAAACTTTTATATTTTTGGAAACTTTAAAGAATTGGGTAGGGTTTTAGGAACTTGTCAAGATTGGATAAATCAATCAGTGTGTAATGAATGGCTTCAGCAACTTTGACAATCTATAGAAGAAAAATAACAAAAATTCTAGAGAAGAGAAACAGAATCACATAACATATGACTTTTCGAGGGAGGTAACTTTTTCAACTTCCCTCGTAGGTATTTAAAATTCAACACTGCTCCTGCAAACCACCATCTGTTAATAGACTACTGTGAAATTTAACCTCTTGAATATCCACCAAAATGGATAAAGTGAATTTCGTGTGCCCATGAAAAATTCTTTTTTGCATAAAAAATATCCCTGCAAACAAGGAAAGGCTTGAGCAATACTGTGGAAACTCTGTACCATCCATTTCAATGGTTTCAAAGTGGTTTAAAAGAAGTTCAGGTCGGCCGATAGAGGTCATGACTACAGAAATCGATAAAATCCATGGAATGATATTGGACGATCGGGGAGCGGACTGAGGTTCTAGGCATCTCAATTGAGCGCGAACATCACATTCTACATGAATATTTGGGCACGAAAAGGTGATGAATATTTGGACGTGAAAAGCGATGGGTGCCGCGATTACTCACACTCAACCAAAAGCGCAACCATGTGACCACTTTACAAAAGTGTTTGCTGGTGATCAACCGCATTCCGAAGGGGTTTTCGCGCCATTACATAACCGCGAACGAAACATGGATCCATCACAAAATACCAGAAACAGTCAAAGCAGTGCACTTTTTCGCGTCAACGTGTTCCAAACAAAACCATGGTGGGAATGTCGGCTAACAAGGACATAGCGAATTTTTTTTTTCACATCGATTGCGTTGAAGGGGGAAAACAACCACCAGCGAATATTATTCACAGATGCTGGACAGATTTCACATTGACTTGAATCAAAACGACCGCATTTGTAGAAGAAACAAAAAAATGAAAAATGAAACAAAAAGAGATGCGATTTTCAAATACTATAAATGAGTTACTGAATTAAGTATCTATTTTCAAATATAATTCTACAGCTTGAATAAGTTATAGAAAACATTTTAAATATATTTTTTTAAATTTCCAAATGATTTTATAACAAAGTGCAACACGAAAAACTATAACCATATCGTCACCTCAGTATTGGTATGCTCTAAACGACAAAAACATGAAACGGAGAAAACAGGGTTACAAGTTTGAAATTTGAATAAAACAAACGTCTTATAGGCTATCATCCTAAAAACTTTTTCGTATTAAAATTTGAAACATCCTTTTTCAGCATTTCAAAATTTATCTGGTTTGTTCCTTTAGTTATTTTTTTATATTGAATCCAATTTTTGCGAAAATGCATATGAGGCACAAAATTTTATTAAAATTGTATTGTATGTATCATTTTTGTAGAATTCAAAATCCTAACTTCGCTGATACTTTTTTCAAATTTGTAAATTGTTATTTATTTATTTATTTATTTATTCAAAATTCAGATCATACATAAATGTATAAACTAAATATATATATATATAGCTATAGCAACGAGGCCTTAAGCTAATGAAGTGTTAAAAGTTATGTACAAGTTATAAAGTAATTACAATTGTTGATTTAAATTTTGCTGTATAATTCAGTGCTTTTTAAATAATGCATTATTAATTCAATGGAATCGTGTGATGGAGAGGATAAAAGGGTAATGGGATTAATTCCTGAGAAAATTTGACTTCTTTGGCGATCGTAAAATATGCAATCAGATAGCATGTGTGTTAAATTAAGGGGAGAACTGTTGTTGCAACCACAGATAGGTGGATTCTCTTTTGAAATGATATGGCTGTGTGTAAGAATAGTGTGTCCCAATCTTAATCTTAGAAATTTGATTATGTCTATTCGATTTATATCGTTGATGTCGGGTAGCCAAGTATAAATATTGATTGGCGTTTGGTTAATTGTTTTGTACCAACTGCTTGCAAGATTCCAAGTACTTGACCTTAAACTGTCGGCTTGAGTTTTAATTTCATTTCGTATATCGGAAAAGTTTCTATTTATTGTCTTGAATAATGGTGATTTGTGAGCTTGTTTGGCTGCAAGGTCAGCGAATTCATTTCCTTCTATTTCAGAATGTCCTGGTATCCAAATAATAATGATTTTTGGGTAGTATACTATTAAATTGTCTCTAATATATGTTGCATAGAAATTGTTATTCGTGATATTGTTTATAGCGTGGATTGCCGAAAGAGAGTCTGTACATATCGCGAACTTTCCCGGTTTTTTACAGTACTCTAGAGCTTTGTATATTGCTATTATTTCGGCAGAAAAAACGGAACTAAAGTCTGGAAGTATGGACGAGGTTAAGACTTTGTCAACAGTAGTTATAGCAAAAGAGGTTATCCCATTTATTTTGGAACCATCACAATATATAAAAGTTCTATCGCTGTATTTGTCGATCATTTCATAAAATAGGGAACGGTATTGATTGGATGGTGTGTTCTCCTTTTTATAGTTTGAGAGTGTTGCATCTACAGAATTAGTATTTAATAGCCATGGAGGTTTAGACAACGAATTGGATGTAAGTACTTTATAAGGCAGGTCAAAGTCTTGAAGAGTTTTTAAGGTGTTAAATAAAGAGGAATCAATTTTTCTGGTTTTCTTTGACTTGAAATAGTTATCCACAATTTTACGTAAAGGAGTCTCTTGACAATTCATTACTGTTTTAACGAGTTTTTTGGTTTCAACTTGATACAGAAGATCCAAGTTTAAACTGTTTGACTCAAATAATATGTTGTTAACTGGAGTTGTTCGTAGTGCGCCTAGTACGCAGCGACTCACTGTATTAATAATACTTTTCACTTTTTTCAAAGATGTTTTTGAGGACTTTCCATACAAAAATAGACCATACTTTATTTTCGAAATAATCAATGCTTTAACTACACTTAGAAGGGTGATTGTATTGGTATTAAATTTTGGGTAAGATAAATACTTGACGATATTGATACGATTTGACAAAGCGTTGATCAGAGACTCAATGTGAAGGTTCCATTTAAGGGTTTTGCTAAAGGTTATCTCTTAAAAAAGAACTATTTCTTAAAAAGTACTAGTTCTTAAAAAAAGTACTATTTCTTTAAAGAGAAATATTTCTTAAAAAGTACTATTTCTTAAAAAAAAAGTATTTTTTCTTAAAAAAGTACTATTTCTTTTAAAAAAAAGTACTAATTCTTTAAAAAAGTACTATTTCTTAAAAAAGTAAATTTTCTTAAACAAGTACCTTTTCTATTAATTATCCCTAAAAAACAAAAAAATGATAAACATAAATTTTTTTCTTTTAATTTAATTTACTTATTAAAAAATATGCATATAAAAAAAAATAAGCAAAACAAATATAATAAAATAATAAAATTCATAAATCGTCATATTGTTTTTTAATATTTTAATTGTTAATTTTTATTTTTTTAGATTTTAAGGATTTTTTATTATTTGAATTTTGTCTGGACGTTTAAGATTTTGTACAATTTTTTTTTTTGGTTTTTTTCGTAGTAGTAGCGTGGCTTTTTTTCAAAAATTGCTTTATAATATTTCACATCCACAGGATCCATATATTTCAGCATCGATACACAACTTATTTCCCAATTAAAATGTAACAATTTTACGACAATAATATTATTATGTTGTGAAAGTTCTTGACTTTTATTTTTGCCCCTTAAATTAACTTTTTTAAAAGAATCTATGTTAGATAGAGAACAATTATACTCAACAGCACTCAAATCAGCTTAAGAGTATCGTATAACCTTAGCCGAACAAAATGGTGGCATGTTTAAATTTTTAGATGCCAAAGAAAAGTTATAAATATTGTTGTCTTGCATTTGCATTATACGCAAATGTACTTTGTCATACTTAATTTTTATCAGCTGCTTCAGTAAAGTGACTGGACTGTTGATTGTCATCGCTTTCAAATGTTTTTCGATTGCACTATGAACCGAATCGATTTCTTGGAGCTGGGAGTGTCCTGGTTCGGAATATTTATGAGTAATATACATTATTTGTGGGCTTTCTTGAAGAAACTTTAAAATCATTGTAGAGTTGATTCTATTTTTATTGTGGGTGACACAACTGTCGGACCACAATATAATATTTTCAATGTTTGGTAGTTCTTCTACCATACACTGTAAAATTTTATATAAGGCGCTCGCCAGATCATTTCCTGAACGACCGCTTTGAGCTTCCGTCCAAATAAATACTACAATATGTCACCTTGTTTAAGTTACAGTGACCGGTCAGATTGTATACAGCAAATTTGTAGTAGAAGTTGGAAACCTCTGCTCTTGGCAAGGCGAATACACTTTCCAAGTCATATGTTAGGACTGCTGTTTTTTCGTCATGATTTTTTCTATCATCGCCTCTTTCTTTTTTAGCAAAATTTTTATTTTCCTCATGTTTCTTTAGTTTTATTTGATCATTTTCAGCCAAATTCTCTTTATTTTTAAACTGAGAGCACAAATCGCATTGAGTGAAAGGACAAATTAAAGTGTTCATTAAACACTTTTGAATAAAAATGCTTTTTAACCGGAGATTCTTTACACCATTCTTTATATAAATTGTACAACTTCTGGATATTATGACCTGCTCCAAGATATTCTTTTTCGGTATTCTGGCGACAATAGTGTGACTCAGCACGGGGGAAACTATTTATATGTTGTTTTATTTCTTCAACATTTATTTCTGATATTTTTTTTACATTTTTCCCCTTCTTTGGAGAAAATGGAATAGCAGTGATCTCGTTGTTGTTATGTTCAAAAAACCATTGAATTCTTTTTCCACTTATGTCTAGTGTCGCCAAAAAAAATTTTACACACTCGAGTCATCTCTAGTTCATACTTCAAAAAATATTGGTATGAATAATTTCGTTTTTTCACTGGACACTTTTTTGATTTTCGTGTTGCTGGAAACCTTTTTACGAATCTTGCATAAAATACATTTTTTGCTTCATCATCCTGCCGCCAAAAATCATCATGTATATTTTGTCTCTCGGTATCATTAAAGTTATTATTGCTGTTAAACGTACAAGTGCATGCAACAATTTTAACACCTTTTGCTGGATTAACAAATCGATTCTGTCGAGCTGATAAATTCAACATAGCTGATAAATTACCAAGTTTCTGATAACTATCAGCTTTTGGTATTCTCCTACTAAAATAAAAGCTCTTTTTATGACAAATTTATCAGCTTCGTAAAAGCAGCTGACAATAGTTTTTTGTTTACTTTTCGAGCGCGCAAGAAATAAAAAAACTTCAATAATTTTATTGTTTTAAGAAAGTTGTTAAATTATTAATACTAATTTCTAAAAATTAAAAAAAAATGGAAGAAGAATTGTTGCTGTTGCTACTCATGAGTGAAGACGAAGATAAAAGTGAAGCAGTTTTAAAAAAAACAAAGGAGAGTGCAATTAAAGTCATTGCGTGATGCAAGTGTTGTTAATAAAATATAACACAAATATTGTGAACAATGCAAACAACACAAATCCATAGACAAACACAAATAATTTTACTTACTTCGCTGCTGGTTCTTCCATTTTATGTTTGTTTTCTTTATTTTGACACTTCAGATTCACCAAAAAGCTTTTTTTTTGCTATGGTGGGTTTTCGTAGCTATCACCTTTGTCAGGGTTTCTGTAGAATACCGATTAATTTCATAGCTGACAAGAAAGTTGATAAATTTTAAAAGTCTGATAACACTGTGATAGTCGAAAAAATTAACTTCGATGAATCCTTTTCGAACTATTAGGGGGGAGTCCCCTGAGTGCGAAAGTACATTTGGAAGTGTCAGATTGGCTCCAGTTTTTGAGAAATCGGTATATATGGATATAGCTAAGTCTGCGCTATTTAAACAAATTTTACCGGCCATAGGCCAATTTTTTTTTTGGCCTAAAATGGCTTAAAAAGCTTATTAAAATAGAAAAAACAAATGTTTGCGCTCGGTCCAACTTCTTGAGATATGGGCCTTTAAAGCTTGAGTATATAATTGGCCATATCTCACATATTTATGGTCCGATCTGGTTCCAGTGAATATCATTACAAAGACCATTAAAAACTGTTTAAATCTGCATATAAATATATTACATTTTATTAACCCATTGGGGACAAATTTAAAAAATACGATTTTTTAACCTCACTTTTTTGCTAAAAATCTGATTTTCTCAAAAAAACAGCCCTAGTAAACCTATTTTCTACCTAGACTCAGGTTGTAGGCAACACTTCAAGCTTTGTTTTAAGGTATAATACTTCGCATTAACCCTTCTAACCCTTCTAAGCTACAACTTTCCCTCAGAGATTAAATTAAAATTCCATACGGTTTGCAAGATATGAGCCTAACAATATGATCACTTTTTTGCAAAAATGACATCAAGGCCCCAAATCTTTGGGGGTCCATGAGAAGAAAAAGTGCATAACTTTGGGAAAAACTGGGAGACACGGATCTTTTTTTGGGGGCTTTTACCCCGTACTGTTGTCCGTATATGCTTATATTTTTTCGTGTTGCACTGTGTTATTAAACTCAGATCCGTACATTCAACGATTTTGTCGTTGCTACTACGAAACCTGACACACAAGATTTTGTTTTGATCGTACGCACTACTTTGGATGCTGAGTTTTATATCATTCAAGTGAAACAGAAAAATATCAAAGAAACTACAATCTTGAAAATAAAGAACATTTTCATTAAATGAATGACAAAATTAAAAATGTATCAAACTTCGTTTAATGACTTTGAACAATCTTCTTTCTTTATATAGAATAATTTTGGGATTAAAATTTCACCGTATCTCGATTAGCAAATTATTCCTTAAACAATGGATTGACAACACTCTACATGACATATTGACTTAATGTCCTGATATGTGTATTCAATGTGTTATTCCGCTCTCTCCCACTTTCTCCCTCTCTCGATTGCATTCTTTCGTACAGACCGCCGGCAAAAGGATTAGTAAAATTGCATATGCAACAGACAATAGTATTAGAGCAGCACCAACACCAACAATAACTTCTGAAACAATAACCATCAGTGGCTTCATAGCTGCAAACATTAAAAGGTTGACATCTCCGTAGCATAAACGATTGGAATACTATTGAATGCCTTTTCACGTAAGCAACAACCGCCGGACCGTACAACATCGACGGCAGAAGAGATGTAGCCAATCGTGTTCCAGATGTCAGAACAAAGACTTCCAGGGATATTTGCATCTACAGAAATGTATGCGGAATAAGATGGGCACAGTGGGTGATAGTGATAAATATTATTTTAGGTCCATGTGGTTTTTTAATATTCTTTAGTGCACGGGTGATATCTTGTGTATTTCACTTCGACCATAAACAATTGTTAAAAGCGACCTAATCTACCCACGTCGCAACCCGTGAGGGAATATTTCAAAGGAACCCCCGTCGCAAGCAGATATGGAGGCGGCACTGGGCAAAAAGAAGGATCACCAATCTTCAAGTTCTGATAATAATCCAGCGGACCTGTTGAAATACGGTGCATAAGCTTTAGCGGACGTCATTACGACGGTCATCAGTGTCCCTACGTGGTGTGGAGAGGGAGTAGTTATCATTATTTCGGAAAAGGGCATTGAACGCTGTGCGGGACCTGAAGAGATATTATTAATGGCGACACTTATCGCCGGTTGTCGCCAGTGGTGGGGCAAATTGTACGTAACGAGCAGGCAGATTACGTTCGTTTCCTGGTCGTTTGTGTGCCGACCACGTGAACACACTTCGTATAATCATAGGACAGTCAGTTAAACTATACTCGTCTCTGTATCTACTATTCGTAGACTTTGAACAAGCGTTTCAATGTGTACACATGCGGTCCACCTTGTCCAAAAAGTCGATACCGCAGAAGATAGTGGTCATGATCCGTGACTTGTACAGAGACGTAGCGTATAAATTTTGTTATAGTGGCTTGTCCCCCCACATTCTTCCAGTTATGGACGAGATAATGGAGCCAGCTACTGCAGAAGCTCCGTTCGGCATCCAGTGGAGTAGGTATGAACATCTACATGATATCGACTACGACGCTTTAAACGAGTTAACTCGAGGCGTTTTGGTTCGACACGCACGTATAAACACATGCCATAACCGTATCCAAAAAATTAAGCGTATCAACAAGAAACAGGTTTTAAATGCGAAACCTTCTTTGCCATCATGCTTGTTAACAGCTGAGTTTTTTATGTTATCGTAACCAGGGTAGCCAATATGAAAACCTGTTAAGCGATTGTGTTTCAGATTACGAAACTTGAAGTTCGAAAATTTTGTTATTTAATTAAAATGTTGACATAAATACGGATTACCTACAACACTTTGGTCTACACTAAAATTTCGAACTTTCGAAAAAAGTTTCTGCCCTGTGTCAAAAAATAAATTTTAGACATGGGCCTTTAAAGATCGGGATATATTCGGGTACATCTAAGGTATTTATGCTCCGATCTGGTTCGGGTGGACACCATTAGAGAGGTAATTGTAAATTCTATTAATCCGTATATAAATATATTAACTTTTATTAACGCATTGGGAGCAAATTAGCAAAATTTCGCGCGAAATTTTGTTTAAATAATTTTGCTGAAAGTAAATATATTTGGTCTTTGAAGGGCGAGTGCACAGTATTATACATGAAACTAAGCTTACAGTATTATAGAAAAATATTGACCCATTGGGGGCAAAATAAATAATTAATATCTTTATATATGGATTAATATAAGAATAGTTTGTAATTAACTTTGTGATGGTGTTCGACCGAACAAAATCGGAGCATAAATACCTGAGATATCTCAAGAAGTTTTTAACGTCGACATTCTATGTATTTAGGTGAATAGGAACTGATACAAATGTCAACAAACACAGTAGACTAATGTAGGCAACCCTTGTTTAAATTTATTCTCGTTCGGTTTCGCAAAAAGGATGTACAAGTAGAGAACAAAAAATCGGTTCAATTTAGCAACCCTCGTAAAAGAAAACCAAAAAAGTCGACGCGATGCACTCAAACGCATTTCTATGTCGTGTCATAACTTGATAATTTCACACCTTTTACATACTTTATGTAAGTTTATTTAAACATGGTTGGAATTACTATAGTTAGATACTGTAACATCATCAGAAAACTGCTCGAGAATTGAAATATTCAACGAAGAGAGTAAGAGAGAGAGCTCCCACGTTTCGTAAAATTGTTTATGAGCCTCATTAAAATTCATATTCTTGGAAGAGTGCCGCCAAAATTGCGCCTAAGCCGTCTATGGACGGAAACGAGAGACTCCAAGGAGTGATAGCGGCGCATAATCCACATTCATGTTTCATTATTCCAATCATCCATTTTCCAAACATTTAAAGATCCTTCACTGATAAAACAATGGGCCTGAATAGCAGCATTCATAAGCCACCCGTAATGTTCAAATGCCAAATGTCAATTATTCCAAACCTGATCGGACCTCATCGGTGAGAAAATGCGAATAGTCCCCTCTGGCTATACATGCATTTCACAATAAAATAGAAACAATATTTCAGAAATAATACTGGCTTCGATCGAGTGAAAAGTCCTCTGCAAAAAAATCCAATTTCGACACACGGCTGAAACATAATCCTCCTGGCAGTTGGTAAAATTCAAAACCACGGTAAGGCGGTTAGGCTTGCCTTCCCCACCGTTACATTGGCAATGAAAAATCGAAATGAGAATAAGGAACATAAAACACCACCATTCGTAGACCACCCCCACAAACGTTATCAGGATCACGATTTACGGATATGCATTTGGAATGTAAGAACACTATATAGATCCGGGGCCATTATCCAACTGGCAGATATCCTCCAGAATTATAAGGCCAACATTACTACTAACCAGGAGATGCGATGGGCAGGTCACGGCTGTACAAGGAAGAGAGCTGTGACATATACTACAGTTGTCATGAGATAAAGCATGAATTTGGCTGCGAACGCACCCCCGCCCCATGAACCTGAAGCGCATTGGAAGTACATTTCCCACTCTATGAAAACTGCTGCAGAGACCGTACTTGGTTTTAACAAACCGCTTAAACCCCAAACCAAGAGTGTCGAATGGCTAGTGATGAAAAGAACGCTGCACGTATGGCAACACTTCAGTCAGTTTCAACGCGAGCCACAAAAGAGCGGTGTAAGGACAAGAGGAGAGACGAAACCCATTTGTCTAGGAAAAACAAACGGTTGTAGAGAAAGCGCTAGAGTGAGCAAATCTAAAGTACAAAAAAAAACGGAAATGGATCAGGCCTCCCTTTTGTAGAGATAAGGATGAAAGTCCTGTCACAGATGTGCAGTGTCTGTTGTGAATATGGACAGATTACTCTCTGCTTTGCTTGTTCCAGGAGACTTCGATATAGATCAAGGTGTGGAGCACATACAGGGCGATGGCGTCGACTGCCCAATCCTAGCCAAAGCGAAGTTGGAACTGCAATTGCCAGGCTTAAAAATAACAAAACCGCTGGTGCTAGTGGACTACCGGCAGAGCTATTTAAGGCTGGCGGCTATGAGTTAGAAAGGTGCATGCATCAGCTCATATGCAAAACCCAGCAAGACGAATGCTTGCACGACGTTTAGAGTCTTACCATACGGTGTCCTGTTTTGGTCCGTCTCAAGTATATGTATGAACTATCGTGGAATAAGCCTTTTTTTTTTTTTTTTTTGTATCAAACCAACACTCAGGGGATGCCCCCTATAAATGCAGTGCATTGTGTTGGCGAAGGAAAATTGAGGTAGTAGAGGGTGGAAAGAGGGAGTAGTGTCTGTTGATATTTGCCTTGAATGTTTGTATGTCACAATTTTATCCATCGCATACAATGTTCGAAAATCGAAATCGAAAACCGTTTGTTGTAGACCTGATCGGAGCTGATCACTGTGAATTTAGGCCTGGAAAGTCAACTATCGACCAGATATTAACATTACGACAAATCCTAGATAAACCCCACGAAAAACAAGTCGACACCTACCACCTCTTTGTAGACTATAAAGCTGCCTTCGATAACCCGATACGTGGAAAACTGTACGAAGCTACATCGGAGCTTGGTATACATGCTAAGCGGACACGCCTTTGTAGAATGACACTGACCGACATTTTGTGTCGATTCGTAAAAATCTCACCGAACCATTTAGTACGAGGCAAGGCCTCAGACAGGGTGACACCCTATCATTCGATTTCTTCAACATATTAATGGAGATCATCGTGATAAAAGCTGCAGTCAACACTAATAAAACTATCAGCTGATTTAGACATCACTGACCGAAAATTACTGAAGTTACTGCAGTATTTTCGAGAATTGAAAAGGTATCAATAAAAATGAGTTTGGCAGTAAACGAGGGCAAGACAAAGCTAATGGTTTCGACAAGCAGAACATCCACCCGATTGGATGAAAATGTGAACGTTGATAATCGTTATAATTTCGAGATAGTGGGCAAAAAGAAGCAATATCGTCACCCTAGAAATCAAAAGTAGAATTGTGCTTGCAAATAGGTGTTATTTCGGACCAAGCAGGCACTGCAGAGATAAGATCCTCTCTCAAGAAACGTAGATCCAACTATAACATACTCTCATACAACCTATCATGCTTTACAGTACAGAATCCAGGGTTGTATCTCACGCTGGTGAAAAATTTCTGGGAATCTTCGTCCCAGAGATACATTGGTCCTATAATAGAAAACGGCAAGTATCGACGACGGATGAAATACGAGCTGTAGAATCTTCATTCCGACATCGAAGTAGTTATGCGTACAAAATATCGGAATGGATCAGAATGAACCAGAACGAAAGGTATTCGCAGACGTACTCGAAGGACATAGAAAGTAAGATGACCAACACCTCGCTGTAAAGACCGGGTGCAATATTGCCTGAGAGAGTCTGGTGTTATAGTCAGGTGGAGAAACAAGTCATCCTTATTTTGTAAGGCCCTTGGCCCCTCTGAGTTGTTTGAGGCCAGCTTAGTAAGTAACCAATGTTCATGCTCATGCTTGCTAAATCTTCTTTAATATAAATTCGAACTGGGCTTCCTCAGAATAAACTCTGTCTAAGTTAAAAAAATTTCGATAATATCTCATTGTGGAGTTTACGGCGCTTGGCAAGGAAGATACAGATCCCTTTTAAAAATTTATTTTTCCACTTTGTCCCATGAACATCACAATCAAATTTTAGGCACGCTTCAAATTGTACAACGATACAGAACGGGTTTACTTTGAGAAGGTTTATCATGGATAATTACTTGTTAAAGTCGTCATCACTAATCGAGGAAAAATGTAAGTTATGGGGCTCGAATACTTATGCGGCGCTTGAACCCTTATACTTTCGTGCAAGAGTCACAATGTATATAGAAAATCGGATTTTCCCAAAACTCGCCTACTGTACTTGTTCGACTTGAATATGGAATAAAGGATATGCAGAAGGACCCACAAAATAGTAAAAAAAATATATGCTAGCTTCATTTCTCCCACTGTGGCGTTAAGCAAATGAATTACTGTTTGTTAAATGTCCGGCACTCACAGTAGTCCCCAAATCAATGAATGGCAACTTAGACGTCAACTGCAAAGATAATGGAAGCACAACTGGAATACTTGAGGGGGGGGGGGGGCACTGAGGACAACTGAAGAGTGTAGGTCTTGTTTATGGTCAAGCTTCGTCAATACTAATTGTATCCCATGTTTGCAACAAAACGCCGTCAAACAATTTTTGCCGACGCCGCCGCTGTTGTAGCCGCCACACTGACACAGCCCAGCCGCTAGATCATGCGTGTTGATAATCTGTGTTCGTGGACGGCTACAAGAAACACCATCACCATCATCAACAACAACAACAACAACATCATCGTCCTCATACCCAGTAGCAGCGTCAGCCATCATTGTACCACCATGAGGGAATTTCTCATGCATCTCCACACGAAGAGGTTGTTGGTTTGTGATTTCGTTGTGTGCCGCTGTCGTACGCTATGATCTCGGCGGCCTGCTCCCACGGGGCAGTTGCGCAGACGCGTTGTTTGTCATTTGACTGATGGAGCGTTTAAGCTTGTCTATGCTCTGCGGCTCATAATTATTGATATTTGTAGGTTTCAGTTCCTTCTTTTCTTTTCTATGCATAAATATTGGCATCTCATGGCTCCTGTGAGTTTGTTAGCAAACGGCCCCCAAAGAAATCATCCCGGCTCGTTGAGCAGCATCGAGTCAGTCACAGTCGTTTGAGAATTTGAGTGTGTGCTAGCGTGTTTGTGTGTACTACGTGCTCTGAAGTATGAGTACGAGCGTCTCTAACATGTTCCTATTCATTATTATGATTCCTTCTAATTGTGCGTCTAATCTGCGCGTTCAAATTGAAGATTATTTGTTGATCATTGATAGATATGAATGAGACTTTCATGTTTACCGTCTATTGTCGTGCCGCATGAACAGTATGCACGATAAGTATTCGTACATTTTCAGGTGATAAAAATAGAATTCGTAATGTAGGAACGAATCCCTTTCATTGGCGTTGAAAATTTGTAGGAGAAAATTCAATTCCAATGTCATAACTACAACTCTGCTGACAAAGGAAACATCTAGTGATCGATTAAACTAAGTGATCGATTGAACTAAAAATGCCTACAAAACTTAAGAAATCGATAAATCTTAATGGACCGATTGCACCAACAAGATCGATTAAAATGAAAAAAACGATCGTACTAGAGTGATCGAAACTTTAACGGCCAATTGTAATTAAGTGATTGAACAGATTTAAACGAGGGATTGTAATTCAAAAGAGTTAAGACGACCGTTAATTATCGATTAAACTAAAACATCCGATTGAATTTAAGAAATCGAATAAACCAAAAAGACCGATTGTAATAAAATGTTCGACTGAACTAAAACGAATGATTGTGTTAAAATTATCGATCTGTATCAAGCAATTACTTGCGTGCAATTACATATATACGTACGTGGTCGATTGATTTACAATTCCCATTGCATTGAAGTCGTCGAATGAGTTAAATGGATCAAATATAATGATGTTATCGATTGCACTAAAAAGAACGAGTCTACTAAAGTAATCGTTTGAACTAAAGTACAACCATACTGAAATGATCGATTGAACTAAAGCGACAAATCACACTTCAAATATCGATTTAACTAAAATATCGATGCAACTAATCGATTAAAGTGTCCTATATTAAAAGTGTCCAAACCCGAAACCGAATAACCAGTTAAAAAGTTGTCTTTATTTGTTTTTAAGCATTATTTTCGAGCAAACCTAAACCAGGTTTTTCATTTCGGGTTAACCGGTTTTTAGTCACACTGTATCATGTGAACTATATTTAACGAATAATGAAACATTTTTTTAAATTTGAACAATATTTTCATTTGATATTAGAATGATATTAGAAATTTGAATAAGATTTTCGAATTTGAATGATATCCTCAAATCAGAATTTTTTTTAAATATAATTAAGTTTTAGATTTTCTACCCTAAATAAAACTTCCCAATACGAAAATATTTTTAAATTTTGGATAGGATTTTATAATTTAAATATGATTACATAAAATTGTAATACGAAAATCACATTTGAATGAAATTCACAGATTTGAATATAAATATGAGATATACCCGAATCGAGTTTAATGTAATATACGATGGGATTTTGATTACTTTATATCTAAAGCCTGGTACTAAGTTTGTTCGTGCGAAACAGTTTCTACCACTCATTATTTCATAGCTTCGTTCGGCAGCAACAAATCAAAGTTGATATCCATATTTTCTGAGTTTTTCAAATTTTTTAACAAAAAAAAATCACATTTTTGGACAAATTGAATGAGAATTTTGTACGATTTGACTTTTAATGTTGTTTTTAGAACGGGACTTAATAGATAAATATTTACATCATGTTTGCCATACATTATGCTCTATTTATAAGGGTTTCGATGTATTTTGGAACTGGCAGGAACCCTGTTAAAGATCGTCGAATAGTGTTGCCTAATTCGAAAGAGAAAGTCTAACCGGAAAATACCCTGAAGAATAAAAAAAATACAAAACCTACGGTTTAACGGACAGCGAAACTATTTAGTTTTTCTGTCGAAACCACCATATGCTGGTACAATCTGAGGTTGACGTAGCGGAGAGAAGGTTTGAAGGTGGAAGTCGCCCGCTCGTTTCCACAATACCTATACATTCCGAGGGTAACGCCATCTGTTGACTTCAGTTGGAACGCCATCTGTTTGAAACAAAGGCAACATTAGAGCAACAGCTTCATGTGGAGGGCAGTAGCAACAACACGCAGTTATCAAACCTACTCAAAAATTTACTCACAGTTGTGACTTCTAACATCTGCTACCAGGGTCGTGTGTATAAAAGGCGGACCAACTTAGTACTCGGGCGATTCTGTCTGCAAACATTGAAGAGCCAATATAGTTGTAGTAGTGAATTAATTAGACACCATGCCTGTAGGATCTAGTTCAAACGTGGTCATTGTAATAACCCCTTGCTAATCACCCTCCCACTACCATTTCCTTGGTTTCAGCCGGAGTTCGCCTACCTGCAGTGTTTTGAACTTGGCACCCGCCTGATTACAAGTTGCTTTTTGTTACCTTGGTTCTACAGAGAGATTACCTGCCTGTGGGATGTCAACCTTGGTGCCTACCTTTCCCCTAGGTTCCAGTCAGAGATTCCCTGTCTGTGGGGTCTTGACCTAGGTTCCTACGGTAGTCCCCGCTCTCAACCAGAGATTCGATACCAAAAGGGTATCGACCGTAAAATAGACAGTGGTTCATATGCACCTTGCTATCGAAAGCGCATATCAGCAGAAGTCCGAACATCTGCCAGGAACCATCGACCACGACAATTGCAACGACCCATCCACATCGCGTCATACATAGACCCGTGTCAGACTCGTTTCTGTCATAGATCTTCGCCACCGGTAACATCCTCTCCGATTCGTATCATCTGCCAGTCGCCATTGTGCCCCTCCACGCTAAAATAATAATACCGTAATAATATCAGAACTTCTAAACTATTTGTCGGATCATTTAAGGTTGTACCAGAGATGAGTAGAGGAGGAGTCAGGCTTATGAAGACACCGTGTTGTTATGCAGAATTTGGTACAGGGGGTCAAAGTGGGTCACCTTGGTGCTGTTCATGTTTTGAAGACCCATAATTTCTAAAACTTTGAGCAGATTTTTAAGATTCTTTGGTTGACGAAATCCAAAATGTGTTACCCACGGTAACACATTACCCACGAAAAACGAACCCTGGGCACAACAATAATTGCCTGCATAATTCCTAAATACATTCATTCATAAGAGAGGTGAAAATAACCGCGTTTGTGAAGACTATCTTCCTTGGACTAAAGGTAAAAGTTTCATTATTCATGATTAATCGATTAATCTAAAAATTATTTAATCAAATATTGGAATAATTGAGCTACTCATCCTTTTAGGTTTATCCATATCGAATTTTCTGCTTTCAAATGTATAAATGTTTCCATTTGTCTGTATAAAGTAGTATGTATTTGTATGTTTTCAAGAAATTATTTGAATGATGAATAAAATTTCTCAAATATGATTAATTAGTATTCAAATGAATTGATTAATCATAGTTTTGATTTTCGATTGTATTCGAAATTTTGTATTCGATTAACTGATTAATCAGGATATTGATTAATCAAAATTGTAATTAATCGATTAATCTCACACCCCTAAAAACTCTAAAATGTTTGTTTTCTTTAAAATCAAAAAAATAAGAAATGTAGTGAAACTGAATATTTTCTAAAATATACCTAATTGTTTGATATTCAATCTTAATATCTCGAAATAATGACTACTTACTTACATTCGATTTTTACAGAACTTAAAACTGTTTATTAGATCAAAAAATATTACATTTTGGCAGTTGGAAATCGATTCTAAAGTAACGCAGTCAAATCAGGAATCGCACCCATGTTCGCATACACAAGAGTCGCGTACACTAACCTTTGCGCCAACCGTTTTGATTTCAAATCCGAATCAAAAATTTTGCAGACCATAGCTGCCTTAAAAAAATGCACCAGCAACGAGGTTTTTCCAATTATTACACGATATATTGAAAACGTGGTGGTGCAATGGTAACAGCTCGCTTAGTAACGCCTGAGTCAATCGAGTATTTAGCCGTCAAAACGCTCTTCGAAATACCATTCAGAACAGGTGTAGAACTCAAGGTCCCAATCAGTGAGTCTGAAACTATAAAGCGTACAGCTCACTGGTTGGGGGAAGCCCTCCCCAGTTCTTTCATGGGCCGTAATGGGAACCATTTTTGTTTATCAAAAACTAAACAAATCCCAAATATAATTAGTGCAGAGTTCTTCAAAGAATAGAATTTTGTATTTATTTATTTTTCCATGTATAAACCGCTCCATCTCTGAAGCTTTTTCTTATCCAGAAAATATAAATATTATACCGCTCAGTACGAAAGACATTACAAATTTAATTTTTAAATTAATTAATTTCCTTCTCCTAAAGAAATCTCCGTAATGTTTCCTTCTATCATTTTTATAAATCTTTTTCCTAATGAAAGTACAACAAAGTTATGATTTCTATGAACATTCAGAGGGAGAAAGAGCGTCCGTCGCATGAGGAAATTTGTTGCGGTATATCAAAATGAATCACATATTCTCTCGCTCTCCCCTTATCTCTTTCTCTATCTCTCCCCCTGCTCTGTAAGTATTTTGAAAATGACCTATAATTTCATCAACAGACAGATGGACAGACTGTAAGACAATACACGCACGCAAGCGCGTAACTCGACACACAAATCCCTATGAAATTTACAATCGAAGTCCTCAACACTGGGCACAGTTGGTTTGTTGGTCGTCGAATCGATAGGCGGCACCGGCCTTTGAAATCACTTGTTAATAATGATCTTAAAATGTCTTATCAACATTTAATGATCTGCTTTAATGAAAGCCGAAAGAGCTTCTGGTTTTTATGCCACCACCACCACTAACAACAACGATTATTGCTAAAACAACAACAACAACAAGAGCAATCGAAAGAGCCGAGTCAGAACAAATTACGGTCGCTACAATCGGGCCATAATTTAGGAAGTTTCATTTTATTTCAAAATGTTCAATAAAATATCAAGTTTGTTTCTTAAGTCTTTCGTTTTATCTCCAAACACACAGGGGCGATTGCAACCGATACACACACACACACACACATTGTTTTTAAGCTAAATTTATTTCGATTACATTAACACGTTCATAGGTGCCTTCGTGTACACGTGTATACATGTATGCGTGATTTACGGGGGGGTGAGAGGGGAGAGGGGATTTCAAGGATTTCCGCGATCTTGCTGAAGTTAAAGGAAACTGCCTTGTTTGCCTCACCAACCGACGCGCCAACCAGTCACAACATAGAATTTCCATAAACCCTTTATTTATTATCATTTGCTTAAATCTCACAACTAATGACAACCCCTTGGCAATAAAATCAAATTTCTCTAAAAGCAAAATAAAACAGATATTTGACGACCAACTGCTCCTGCTACACTTTGATGTCCCGTCGTTAGTTGGAAATCCTCTGACCCGATTTGAAGGTCCCACCATAAAGCTTCGCCGCAGAAGACTTTCAATGTCATATAAGCTGCAAATAAAATTAATCAGATTTTTGAGTCCATTCCGTTCCATTCCCAAACAAAACAAAATCGCACCTATTAATTTTTAATGGTTTCGCTTCCAAAGTGATTTTATGTGTAGTTTTTTGAATGAAATCATTGCGGAACTTTTTTCTTATTGGAATGTGTTGCTCAATTCTGAATGTTCGATGGCCGAAAATTGTCTATAAAAATTTGTGATTTTTATTGATCTCATTAAAAGCCTTAATGATCCGACCACTTTGCCAATAAAAGCTACATGACGAAATCCTTTCGCTGTTATATGGCTGTCTTAAGTATTTGATAAGCAGAATCCCAAATAAACTGTAATATTTAAGCGGTGAACATGAAAAGACATATCCAAATTCATGTGTGACGACCAACAAATCTGCGGTTTATGGTAAATAACAATTTGATTATATTCACTCCGAAGGATAACGTGTCCTATCTATGAAACTAAATGAACATAGAAAATTAAATTTAACCTATCCAAAAGCAGCTAAATTTTTGCAACAAAGCCATTTAAATCAGACAGCGATTAACTGATATAATAAATGTAAATATTGGAAAACAACAGTAGTAAAAGCAGGTACCATCTATAGTCTATAGTCCCGTACGCAGTTGAACCTGCCACATAAAGTCTATGTAGAAGTAAACCACCTGAAGTTGAGGCTAGGAATTCTCTGTCTATTACAGGGTTGTTTACATTAACCATTTGAAAATATTTCCCGCTACAAGAAACAAAAATAATATTTAATGTTAGGTCAACGAATTTGTGACATATGCAAAGAAAATCTCTGCGAACTAACAAAATGGATGACCAATAATAATATGTAGTTACCCAGCAAACCAAATGTCCAAAATTCCCAGTGAAATTCCGACACATCTTTCGAATTTGAATTCAAATTCCGTCGGACTTCTTACCAGAAAGCATATGAAGTGGTTGACACGAACTCTGGACGAATTTTCGGAAGCAAATCGGATTGTTCTTCCAGTTTTTCTTAATGATTTCTTACCGAAATCTGAGACAATCGTAGAGAATTCTGAGGAGAAATTTTAAATTTTTGGAATAATTTTTGAAAGAATTAGGAACAACTTCTGAAAGAATTCGGAACATATAGTTATTAATAATTTTATTTAAATATTATTTAAAAGGTCTTAAATAATAAATAATTGTAATAACTTTCCTATTTGAGCCTGTATTGGCCAAAGAAACAGATACACCAGTAAATTGCAACGATCTCTTCCCTCGCAGAAACCATCGCTGAAATGTACTATTAAACTGCTGACTACACTAATTGATTTTCACATATTTAGAGATATAAACACAAATTGGAGTAACTTTCTGCAAAAACTACCACATGGTTGCAAACAAGCTTGGAAAGTGTCAAAAGCAATTAGAGGTAAAAAATCAGCTGTTAGTTGCTTGAGTGTTGACGGTATAGAAACTCAAAATAGTGAGAGAATAGCCAATGCGGTAGCTAATGTGTTTGAGAACGCACACTGCATAACACTGACAGTGAGCACTCCAGCTGATCGAATCGTGATGAACCATGTGAATTGGTTACACTCTCAAACAATTCCCACTGGCGCAGCTGACTTGACTACATTAGAAGAAGTGAGAAAATGAAAAACAACAAGTCACCTGGTAAAGATGGGATAAAATCAGTGTTGGTAAAGCAAATGTCAAATACATTTTTGACGTAGAATACGTCTTACCTTACGGTATGAGGAGTCATGTCAGGTTTTTATTGTTGTAATCTTTATTTCATTGAATTTGAGGAAACGGCTAGATGAATTTTTTTAAAATTTTTTTTGTAGGTAAATGAAGATGTTATCTTTCGTTTGATATACATTTCATATTGGTTGATATATTTCTAGTATTTTAATTTCTCAAATGAAAATTGTTTAAACACATACACTCAAACATATGTGTGGTGTTTGGTTGAGTGTTTTTGGTTGCTCAACATTGCTTAGGAACATGTCTCTAGTAAAAAGTGAAACGAACAGCAAGCTAATGTTGCTTGGCAACATGTATCTAGTAAAAAGTGAAACAAACAGTAAGCTAACGTAATAAAGCTTTTTTGCGAAAGCTTCAATAAAGCTGTTGTAACATTAATTTTGAATTGTAAAGCGTAAAGCTTTTACACAACGCTCGAATGCTAATGCGAAGACTCGATAAGGTAAACCTTTTTTAATATTAGGGCGGCCCTCTCAACATTCGCAGAACTTATTTCAATAAAAATATTAATTAAAATACATAAATTAAATTAAGTTTAAAAAAATTGAACATAATATTTTTTTTTTTTTAAACGGACTTGAATCAAATGCCGTTGGTAAATATAAAAATTACAGCAGACAGTTGTCCGAGGCC
This sequence comes from Phaonia tiefii, assembly GCA_963931995.1. NCBI lineage: Eukaryota > Metazoa > Arthropoda > Insecta > Diptera > Muscidae > Phaonia > Phaonia tiefii. The sequence goes on along the minus strand of OZ008369.1, from coordinate 99,816,420 downwards.
TTCGGCCACGGACACTGTCCCTGCAGGCTGTGTCAGAGACACGGCCATTAAGTTTAACGTAGAATACGCCATCCGATAAGACAGAAAACATATATAACAATAAATGATAAATAATATAAGCAATTGAATTTATTGTTATATATGTTTTCTGTCTTATCGGATGGCGTATTCTACGTTAAACTTAATGGCCGTGTCTCTGACACAGCCTACAGGGACAGTCCGTGGCCGAAGGCCTCGGACAACTGTCTGCTGTAATTTTTTAACTTCTTGACAGTTGTCTTTAATTGGTGCTTAAGCAATGGATATTTCCCCAGTATATTTAAAAATGCTAAAGTTATACCAATTTTGAAACCTGGGAAAAATGTCAAATTACCGTCAAGTTACAGTCCAATTGGTATGCTTAGCACAATTGACAAAATATTTGAAAAAATTGTATTAAGAAGAATATCGGAATTTGCTGAGGAAAATCATGTTTTAAATAAATAACAATTTGGATTCAGGAAAGGCCACTCCACCGTGCACCAAATAAAGAGAGTTGCTACCATAATATCTGAAAATAAGAAGAACAGAAGAAGTACCCCAGTACCCCGGTTTTATTGGAAATAGAAAAAGCATCCGATTCAGTATGGCATGACGGTATCGTCTTCAAACTTAATAATTTTAATCTCCCGATCTATTTACAAAAACTTATTAGAAGCTTCTTAAAAAACCGCAAATTTTCCGTCTGTGTCATCAAGAAATGTATTAGAACCCTGAGTCAAAATCTTAACAGAGTAAATCGCTGGGCATCGGGAAATGGTCTTGCAATAAATCCCGGAAAATCTAAATGTTTGATTATTGGAAAACGTTCAATATTGCCCACACAAACTCCACAAATTATGCTTAATAATCAGAAAATCAAAATCGTTAAAACTGCGAAAAACTTAGGAATTATTTTTAACTCCAGCTTAACATGGTCGGATCATATTAACACCATATGTGGACGCACTTTCTCAATGCTCAGAAATCTATGGCAAACACAACATTGTACCCCCATTGGAATTAGAAATTTACTAGCCAAAACGTATATTATGCCTGTTTTATTGTATGGTAGCGAACTGTTTGCTAGCTGTGATTCGCAAAGTAGAAGAAAACTTAACGTCACTTTCAATAACGTTATACGCTATGTTTACGGTTTAAAGAGATACGACCACATTTCGTCCTTTTCTCATCAGCTCTATGATATAAGTTTTGACAATTTGCTTAATATAACGGTATTGGTTTTTTTACACAAAATCATCAACACAAAACAGCCACTACACCTCTATAGACGTATTACTTTCTCCCGTTCATGTAGAGGAAGGAAACTTAATTCATTCAAATATAAGACTCACACTTCAGAATGGCAGTTCTTCATAAATGGAATCCGTCTCTGGAACACGCTCCCAAATAATATACAGCTAATAAATAATGTACTGCACTTTAGAAATATTATTACTGATCTGTATTCTTAAGTTTTTGTTTTTTTGGTTTATAATGTTTGTTGAAACTCCTTTGATGGTGATTAATGATTTATGTGTTTTTTTTTGACTATTTTCCTTTTCTATGTAATTATAACGGAATTAATTTTCTTTTGTGTTTGTTTTAATAATGATTATTTTTCTTAAATTTGATTATGTTACATGTTTCTATGCTAATTGTTATTATATTTATGTTTTAAAACAAACAAAGTTTTTTTTTCTCTCTTTTATATATTACGACTTATAATTTTTGTTACAGTTATGTCTTTATGTTTTTCTGTCTTATTTTACACTAGTCGTAATTTGCGTTTTAAATGCCTGTGCTGCAATATAAGACTTATGTCTTGTGTACAGGAACTAATTAATCAATAAATAAATAAATAAATAAAATAAATAAATAAATAAATATACCAGCTGGTGTTCCACAAGGATCGGTTTTATCACCTACTTTGTATTCAATCTTCATATCGGATTTTAAGATTCCAACAAATCAGGATGTCGCCTTTTATGCGGATGATTCGGCAATTATAAGTACTGGAAAGGTCTGTAATGCTATTGTTAAGAAAATGAAAAAGCTTTGCTACTATCTCAAAAATATTTTGAAGAATGGAAGATAAAAGTCAACCAAAATAAAACACAGGCAATTATTTTCCCGTTCAATAAATCACCAAAGCGGGTACCTACTGAAACTCTTGAAATTCAGGGATCAGTTCTTCCAATAAAAGATTCAATAAAATATCTTGGTGTTATTTTGGATAAAAAATTGAATTTCTCGAATCACATCACGACCACGCGAGACAAAGCGCTAAAATGTGGAAGATCACTTTTTCCATTACTTAATAGAAAATCTGCGCTCAATTTGAAAAACAAAATGCTCATTTACAATATGTGCATTCGTCCTATTATGACATATGGTTGTCAGGTCTGCTTTCCAAGAACTGCTAAAACGAACCTTAAAAAATTACACGTTATACAGAACAAAAATTTTAAAATTATTCACAATCTAAATCGCAGATACAGTACTGATCTGTTACATGAAAATTTCAACCACAAACTACTTAATTCAATTTTTGTTGACTTACAACAACGATTCGAAGACAGCTGTAGAACTTCAAACTTCGATATAATAAGAAATTTATACAACTAATTACATTTTACAACTTTGGCAACAAAGTTATTATAATTAATTAATTTAAAATTTCTTATAAAATTTAAAGGTTATCATTTTGCCTTAACCAGAATTAACTTCCAATGTAGACATTTTTGTTATAAAAGATTTATTTGCTGCAATACTTAATGTAAAATCTCAAAAATTTTAAATATTTATTTAATTTAACAATTGTACAATGATAGTATCAATAAAAAAAAATAACAAGCCTGTGTTAGATAACACGGGCGCATAGGTCAGACGTAGAATACGTTAGCGTAAACATCGCCAATCCTTTGTATTAATGTACATACACACACATTTACACGCTGCTCGCAGAAGTAAACAAACGACAGCAAAGATCTGTAAACTTTCAATCACACACAAGTGTCCACGCTCCCCTCCCTTCATTTTATGTTCCCCTCCAAACGAACTAATAACCGACCGATCCAACAAAACGAAATGTACACACACACACATTTACACGCTGCTCGATAAATAAACAATGCCCAGCAAAGCCAAAATCATTTGATTTCACAACAACAACAAAAACAACAGCGGCATTTACAAACCAACAACAACAGCGGCATATACAAAAAAAGTCTAAAATATCATGCTCTTAAATATTTATTTCCTTAACTACATAAAGCTTTTATATATAGACATATAATTTTTTTAATGTAATTCGAATCAAAACATATTACCAAAACTGAGTAACATATAAAAAATGCTAAAATATGTTTTAATATTTAAGTAAAAGTGGGTGAAAGTTGACAAACATTTTCTCAAAATTTTGTGCTCCAGATCAACACCCCTACCTTACCGTATAACGTATTCTACGTTAAAAAAAAAAACTTAATAAAGAAAATAAACAACAAAAACCACCTTTACTTTAGATTTGTTGGCTTTCTTCCAACCTCATGAGGCCAGATGCCTTACCTTCTTATTTATCTGGCCTTACCTTCATATTTATCGGGTCCCCTGGCAGTCAGGGACCTTACAAAATGAAGATAAAATATTTCGCCAACCAGTTCGATCTTTTGCTTTATCAATCCAGTGTACGCAGGGATTCGCTAAACTGACTCTTGGTCTTCCTATTTCTCGTCTTCCTTCGAGTTCGGTTTCGAAAACCCTTCGTGCTGGTTCCTCTTCATCCATTCTACTGACATGGCCTAGCCAACACAACAATCGTGTTATTTTGATCTGCTTAACTATGTCAATGTCGGGATATAGCTCATACAGTTCATGGTTCATGAGTCGCCGATACTTGCCGTTGTGCACTATAGGGCCATACATTTTTCGGAGTATTTTTCTCTCGAAGACTCCTTTAGATGTTTCGTCTGCTTGCGTTAAAACCCAGGAATCAGCTGGTCTTTTATTATTCGAGAGAGGAATTTATCCCTAAAGTGCTTGCTTAGCCCAAAATCACATCTATTCGCAAGCACAATTCTCTGCTTGAATTCAAGGCTGACGTTGTCGTCTTCGTCCACGGCAGATCCTAGGTATATAAATTCGTCCACCACCTCGAAATTTTAAAGGTTATCAACGTTCACGCTTTGGTCTAATCGCGTGAAGACCCTGTTCGTTGAAACCATTAATTTTGTATTGTCCTCATTTACCGTCAGACCCACTTTTCCTGACTCCTTCTCAATTCTCGAAAACACCGCGGTAACTTCTCTAACTGTGCGTCCAATGATATCTATATCATCAGCATACGCCAGCATCATGTGACTTTTGCTGCTGATGGTTTTATTCATGTTGACAACAGCTTTTCTCAGAATAAGATGTTACAGAGATCGCACGATAGGGTATCACCTCGTCTGAGGCCTTGCTTGGTGTCACAAGGTTCGGTAAGATCCTTACCAAATTTCACTGCGGATTTGGTGTTCGTGAAGGTCATCCTGCAAAGGCGTATGAGTTTTGCAGGGATACCAAGCTCAGACATTGCTTCGTAGAGTTGTTTTGTTTTTCGATTGCTTTTGACAACAGCATTTCTCAGAATAATCTCTATTAAGATGTTACAGAGATCGCACGATAGGGTGTCACCTTGTCTGAGGCCTTGCTTAGTGTCACAAGGTTTTACCAAATTTCACTGCGGATTTGGTGTTCGTGAAGGTAATACTGCAAAGGCGTATGAGTTTTGCAGGAATACCAAGCTCAGACATTGCTTCGTAGAGTTGTTTTGTTTTGTCGATTTGTTTTTCGTGTGTCTTCTCCAGGATTTGGCGTAGCGTGAAAATCTGTCGGTTGTCGATTTTCCTGGCCTCAAGCCACACTGGTATGGTCTAATGAGGTCAGTGATAATTGGTTTCAGTCTTTCATACATTGTACTTGATAGAATCTTATATACTATGGGTAAAAGGCTTACTGCACGGTACTTGGCACAGAGACTTGGTTCACCTCTTTTAAATAGGTGGCACATAGTACACTGAGACTCCAATCGCCGGGCATGGCATCTAACCAAATTTTGCTAATGAGCTGATGCATGCACCTTATCAGCTCATCGCCGCCAGCCTTAAACAGCTCCGCCGGTAATCCATCGGCTCCTGCGGCTTTGTTTTTCTTAAGCCGGGCAATAGCTGTTCTGACCTCGTCTTGGTCGTCCAAATTGTGATCTATAAGTCTCGTCATTGGATATCTCAGGTAAATTATCTCTCCATATTCCCAACATACTCTGCACATCTGCGATGATATTTCCGTCCTTGCCTTTACAGAAGGGGAGGCCTAAACCATGTCCATTAGTTCCGTTTTTAACCTTTTTGTAGCATTTTCGGGCTTCGTGCTTCCTTCTGTATGTCTCAATTTTCTCACTCTCGCCTTCTTTTTCTCCCTATACCGCTGAGTCGTAGCTCGTGTTGCAATTGACTGAAGTATTACCATGCGTGCAGCGTTCTTTTCATCATTTGCAAAGCGACACTCTTAATCGTACCATGGTTTGCTGCGAAGCGGTTTTTTGAAACCAAGTACGGTTGTTGCGGCAGTTTTTATAGAGTCGGAAATGGGTTTCCACTTCGCTTCAGGATCGTCATCGGGACAGGGTGTGTTCTGTGTCAAACGTTGCGAGAGCTTCCTTGAGTAGAATTTGGCTACCTCTGGTAATTGCAGCTTTCCGATGTCTAGCTGTCTCTGCGTCTGGATTCGTACGATTTTCGCTCTACTTAATCTTGTGCAAACCTTTGCTGCTACCAGGTAGTGATGAAAATTGATGTTAGCTCCAGTGATCGCTCGTACGTCCATTACACTGGATGAGTGCCTTCCATCAATTACCACGTGATCAACTTGGTTCTTCGTTCTTTGATCAGGGGATACCCAAGTAGCCTTGTGGATGTCTTTATGCTGGAATCTTGTACCACTAATGACCATGTTTTTAGCCGCGGCAAAGTCAATCAGTCTCATACTGTTGTCGGAACTGTCGGCATGTAGACTGAAATTGCCAATCGTTGCATGCAACACTTTCTCCCTTCCTACTTTAGCATTACAAATCTCCTAGTACCATCTTAATGTCATGGGCAGGGCAGGGTTCATACGTTCCCTCTAGGAGCTCATAGAATATGTCTTTGCCATCATCATTTTTTTCTTCTGTCGGGGCATGCACACAAATTATGGAAACATGAAAATATTTCGCTTTTATGCGGATTGTGGCTACACGTTCACTCATAGGTTTGAACATAGAGACTAGATGTCGCTGTTTTTCTTAAGACGACCTCCCTTCTTTAAAAGCATTGTCATTTCCTTGCCCTCATGCCCTGCCCAATGTCCTAGTATATCTCGTAATAATCGTCCAAAGACACATATATCATCAGCATATTTGACCAGCCTCTTGATTCGTACAGGTTTTGTCATAATTATTTTTATTAAGATGTTGAAGAGATCACACTATAGGCTGTCTTTACAAACTTTCGCTATTAATTTGGTCTGCAAAGGCGTATCAGTTTAGCTGTGATAAGAAGTAGAATCCAAAGGTTTTCTCCGTATCGAACTCAGAGAAGGAAGCCGACGAATGTTAAAAGATGAGCCGCCATCAATTCTTGTAAGCCCACGCAAGAGCCGATTTAAACAGCTTTTAAAAACAGATTTTAAAAGTTTCTAAACAAACATCCCAAATTTTCCAAATCTGACAAAACCAATATCGCAAGCCGAAGAAACCAACGGCAAAAGAAAAAAAAATCGAAATTACGAAACACTCAGCTCCCAACGCACTTTAAATTTGTTGATGCGCCACCACTGCCGATGATTATCTGTAGTTTTCGTTCAACGGACGGGCTATCGGAGGCAGCATTATACTCAACAACGTGAGGGTGAATGTCGATTTGCTTTTCATACATTTGGCGTAATGTAAATATCAGGTCTAACAATTCCTTTTGAAAGGACCTTGGTTGCAATGAATAAAATTCCACAATAGTCGGGAGTCGACTCAAATCGCCGCGCATCCAGTCAACTAACCAAATTTTAGCTATAAGACTGATGCATGTATGTGAGGAGAAATCAATACCTATTCGCTCAGTTCCATCATCTACATTAAATTCTTCTGGGACAAGTGTAGAGCTGTATTCTCGCATTATTCCTAACACCCTCTGTGAACCTGGGATAAGGAATCCGTCATCCGTCATCTTTTTAAAATATTCGGCATTCGTTGTTGCTTCTGTAAGTTTAAAATTTTCAATTTCTGCAGCCGTTTTTAGCTTAAATATATTGTTTTATTACCTAGGTGGTCTCAAACAAACCGGAGGGGTTAAGGGCCTCCACCAAATGCTTTTCTTCCAATTGGTGACAACAAGCTCTCGCTGGGAATCGTTCACCTGGTGTTTCTCGCAAAGTCTTGGTCGATATATTTTCCGATGTCCGATGTCAATTCTACAGACATGGTCTAGCCAGCGAAGACGCGTTATTTTGATACGCATAACTACGTGGATGTCGGGATACAGTTTATACACCTCGTGGTTCATCCACCGTTGATTCTCGTCGTTCTCTATTATGGGCCCATATGTGTTTCGTCCCATTTTCCTCCCAGTTGATTTATAGGTAAACAAATTCGTCCTCTTTCTCGAAATTATAATGGCTAACAACGTTCAGCCGTTCATCTAATCGGATGGATGTCCTGCTTGTCGAAACTATTAATTTTGTCTTGTGCTCGTTTACTGCCAACCCCACTTTTGTTAATTCCTTCTCGAGCCTCGAAGATACTGCAGAACTTCTCGCAGATATCGCACAATGATTTTAAAATCATCAGCATATGCGAGGAGGTTGTGACTTTTGCTGCTGGTAATTTTATTCGCGTTGACTGCAGCTTTTCCCACAATGATCTCTATTAAAATATTGAAGAGATCGCACGATAGGGTGTCGCCCTTCCTCTCATTGTAATCGTTCGGTGGGATCTTTTTTTTAATATTCACTGAGGATTTTGTGTCAATTAGGGTCATTTTACAAAGACGTGTCAACTTAGCAGGAATACCAAGCTCCGACACAGCTTCGAACTCTGTTCCACGTATCAAGGCAGCCTTTTAATCTACAAAAAGGTGATAGGAGTCGATTTGTTTTTAATGGGTTTTTCTTCAGGTTTGTCGAAATGTGAATATCTGGTCGATAGTTGATATAAAGCCACACATATAAGGTCCATGCATACAGCATTCCAATTTATAGCCGCCGGTCTGGAGCAGCTCGGCCGGTAGTACATCAGCACCTACGACTTTGTTGTTCTTAATCCGGGAAATTAAAGTTCTAACTGCGCTTTGGCTATTTGGGGGAAATCGACCCCATCATCTTGTATTTGCTCAACTATCTCATCTGCATTGAAGATTCCTGGAAAAAGTAAAGCAGATAGGTGATCTACCCATATCCCCGAAATACTTTGGACATCTGCGGCTAGATTCCCAGCCTTATCTTTACAAAAGAGGGGCCCTAATATAAGTATATTTCCGTTAGTTTGGCTTTGTACTTTTCGGTATAATTTACGTGCCTCATTCTTCCTTCTGTAAGATTCCATTTGCCCACTCATGCGCTTTCTTTACAATCTTTCTTCTTATATAAACAGGTTTCCTTTCTTCACATTATCTCATTGCAACTGACTGAAGCATTGTCATATGTGCACTGTTCTTCATCGTGTCATGGCTTGGCTTGGGGTGGATTTTTAAAATCGGAAATGTATTTCCACTGCGCTTTAAAATTATCGGGAAAGCGTGCGTTGTGACCTAGCAACTAAGTGACGTTATTAGAGAAGGCTGTGGCTTTCACCCTACGTATTCTTGTGCGAAAATTTGTTGCAACAAAATTAATGATCCGAATCGCTACAATTACCTCGTATAACACATATGTGCCTTACAATGAAAGAGCGCCTTCCATCAAATGCCAAGCGATCACTCTAGTTTCTTATTTTCTGGTCAGGAAATACCCAAATAGTCTTTTCATGTATTTATGTTAGAATCCCGTAACACTGGAAGATGGCAGTGTTCAGTCCCCATTCCAGTGTGAGAAGTACTGGTATGTGGACCAGGTAGTATACATGACACAGTTGATCGACTATGAAGTAGGAAACTGATAGATTACAGAGTAGATAGGCCAGAGAGAAGCAACCAACCCGAAGCAAACTATGCAGCAAACAAAGTTTAAATAGTATTTGATTGAGACTAATGATAGCTAAATTATGTTTTATGTTGGTTGCATCGAACAAAAATATGCATTCCCTTTTATTTCTGTCCATTTTATGTCCAACCAAAGAGTAACATACAACAACAACTAGAACTCGATGAAATGTACTAACTCGTCATCATCGGGAGAACGTAAAGGGAGGGATAGCGACTCTTATCTATTGCTTTACGATGTGGACTCAATTTACCGGCGGTTGGTTGAAAGACATTTTCCCAGCGTGTTTTGACATTAAATTCATCTTGAGCAAATCTTAATGTCATGGTCGAGACAGCGTTCGTAGTTCTCTTCTTGACGTTCATAGATCATGTATTTGATCTTTCCTATTTATCTTCATTCAAACAAAAATTAACAAAATGTTAAAGTTTTTCTCTATGATGCGGATATCGTTGGAGCTATACGTTCACTCTCCGGGTTGAACCTAGAGACTTGATGTCATAGCCTTTTCCCAACTATAAATACACTACCAAATTCATGATTTTTCCATGGTGGTTGTAGTAGATGACACATTCCGGGTGTATATCTGTTACCCGACATATCTGAAGGGCGTTCCACTATCCACCGCTCGACGATACCACCGCCAGTGGTAGAAATATCAAAAACTCCCACTGAGTCTGCGATAGATTACAGCAATGGTATTGGAAACACATTTAACAAAACGAATAGTTTCTTACGAGTAGAAAACATTTTCTTAGGAAGAAATGTACATATGTATGCGTTTTGGAATTGTGGTAGAGTAAACTGGCTTTATAGCGAATGTTAAAGCTTTTTATAGCAAAACACAACTAATCTATATTTAATCCAACAAAATTAAAAAATTGTGCACTAAGTCAGACCTCTGCAAAAGACATGAAGTCATCAGAGTCAAATTAAAGCCAAGGGCTCACATCCATATGAGCTTCTCAATGGCATCGTACATGTTGGGCCCTAGTTAATAGAGAATGCAACCAGCAAAGATTTACAAACATTTAAAGCCAATGGATTGTTTTGTTTTTCTACGGAGCCAATCACATTTTAAGCCCTTTAAAAAAAGCAACAAGTGCATAACTTCTACTTCTGGAAAAGTTAATTTGACCCAAACGGCTCATAAATAAAAAAAAATAAAATTCCATAAAGTTAGATAAATTGATTAACATTTTTCGTAAGCTTGATGTGGCAAACTGGAAAGAAAATTCAAAAAGTCAAAGTGATTGGAAACATAAGTTATTTATGATGAATGAAGCACCTGACGAAACAGATAATGCATGGGCAATAAAAAGAAGATAAAGGTTCCCAAGTATTAGTAGTACATGTTTTTGTCACTCTAACAAACTTGAAAATTAGCAGCGAGTACAGAAATATCAATGCCTTAGCAGTGATGCAAACTCACAGATAAATTCGTTTGAGACAAACGAATTGTATATAACCGAAATTAGAAATTTCCAACATTGGTGGTTAGAGATTGCTCCATCCAGATTTTGAGATTAACGCAACCATGGCGTGGAGTTTCCATGGCTTCAAACGTCTCAAATACGAGGGCGGATCAATAAGTCTGTGACTTTTAGAATGAAACACAGTTTGTTTTGAAAAAAAAAATTATTTTTCAACATTATCTCCTTTTAGCTCAATACACTAACACCAACGTTTCTCCAATTTCTGTATCCCATCCAAAAAATAGGATTAAATAGGTCCATTAAATAGGCATATGTTTGATCAATAATTTCATCGTTGGATCTAAATCTCTTTCCACCGAGCCATTTTTTTAGGTTTGGGAATAGGAAATAGTCACTGGGGGATAAATCCGGAGAATATCGCGGATGAGGTACCAATTCGTAGCTCAATTAAACAGCTCCAAACAATCCTTTGAAGTTGTCACACGATTACGTTTATGGTCAATTGAAAGCAAACGCGGCACCCATCTTGCAGACAGCTTTCTTAAACCCAACTGATCATTTAAAATGGGAACCACACTGACATATGAAATGCCTATGGCATCAACAATCTCACACACTTTTACTCTTCGATCGGCCAACGCCATTTCATATAACTAACTGTTGCATTTCATATAACTACGAGGGAAGTTCGAAAAGTCACGGACTCATTGATCCGCCCTCGTACTATGAGATTATGACAACCCAAAATTTAGTTGTGACAACTAAGTTTTTTGTTTTCCGCGGAAAATTTGTTACCCCTGGAAAGCAGGATCGGCGATAGCAAATGCATTAAGAAAAAAATATTTTGTAATATAAATGATTTATTTAAAATACTACAAATATAAAAAGTTCTTAATTGTCGATGCAAGGTCTTCGGTAGTTTTACGCGTAATATAACTCCTCAATTTTGATATTTTTGACACAATGTATTCAAAATAGCAACAGCTGTCAATAAATTTGCAGCCCGCCTAAAAGGAGCTTCTACTGTTAATTCCATTATATTCAAATGTTCCATTACGTACACGCTGAAAGATTTAACTTTTGTTGTTGTTTGGATGCAAATACAACGTGTTTGTAGCTTGTCGCAAATATAGTATACTTGTGTCGAAACACATTGTGTTTGCTATTCAATATTACATGCTTAAGACACAATGATTAATGGGATATAATATATGTTCTTGTGACCCAAATGTGGCTTTGTTTGTTAAAAACTACTGACTACAAGAAAGTGACAGAAAACAATGAAACAAAAAAGCAGCATTTATTTAATTATTAATATTAATATACTTAATGCTTTAGATTATATACATGGCTTTTTTGGAATATATACATGGATTTTTTTGAACGTGCGTCTATCGATTTTTATGATCCATGTCTCACTTTATTCATAAGATATGTTGCTTGACGATAATGTAGAAAAGTTTAACACTTTCTGCCGTTTACGATTCTTCACGATTAAAAAGAAAATATTTTTTACGACAATATTTTGTGGAGATTTTTTTTCTGTTTCGCATTTTGTTTTAGACCCTCCTTATGGGTTAGGGATAGAGGGTAAGTATATTCCGCAAAAATGTTGGGAGAGATAAATGAAAGTGGGTCGAGCCTACATTTTGCGACCCTAAATATACACAATAACCACTATAACAATAGAACGAGGTCCCTAAACTCTACCGAAAAGTAAAACGTCAAACCAACTGCTATTGATCGGGGCCACCCTTTTGTAAAGATAAGGATCTGGATTAAAGTCGCAGATGTGCAAAATATTTTGGGTATATGGAGAGATCACTTTAATGCAGATAAGTTAATTGAGCAAATACAAGGTGATGGTGTCGACTGTAGTCAAGTCGACGTTAGAACTGCAATTTCCCGGCTTAAGAACAACAAAACCGCAAGTGCTGATGAACTACCGACTGAACAGTTCAAGGCTAGAGACGATGAGTTGGAAAGGAGCATGCATCAGCTGGTATGCACTATCTGGCTACACGAATGAACAACCGGACGATTGCAGAATGCTGTGTACAATTTTCGAAAAAGGCTAACCGAGTGTATGTACCAACTGTCGTGGAGTAACCCCTTTTACCCATCGCATTCAAGGTTCTTTCGAGCGTTGAGGAGCGTTTTTAATGCAGATCAAATCATCAATCAACTATCGACCAGATATTCACATTACGACAAATCTTGGAGAAAACTCAAGAAACACAAATCGACACCTGTCAACTTTTTGTAGATTATAGTGTACAGTGTAAATAGCAAGCAGAATGGTCGAACGATGTCTGTCAAGTGGAAGAGAATTTCACTTCAATCTTTTATTAGAGATCGTTGTTGGAAAAGCTGCAACCAACACGAATAAAACTATCAGCAGTAACAGTCACATGCTGCTCGCGTATGCTGATGATTTAAACATCATTGCACGAAATCTGCAAGAAGTTACTGCAGTATTTTTCTGAATCGTGAAGGAATCGGCAAAAGTGGGGTTGACAGTAAACTAGGACAAGACAAAATTAATGGTTTTGACGGGCATAACATTCACCTGTTTGGAGGAAAGAGTGAACGTTGATAAACATTATAGTTTCAAGGTAGTGGATGAATTTATTTATCTCGGATCTGCCGTGAACAGAAGCAATAACTTCAGCCTAGGAATCAAACGGAGAATTGCGCTTGCAAACATATGCTATTTCGGGCTAAGGAAGCATGTCAGAGATAAGACCCTCTCTCAAGAAACGAAGATCCTACTAAATCAGACTCTTATACAACCTGCCTTACTTTATGGCACAGAATCCTGGGTCATATCGAATGTTGATGAAACATCTCTGGCAATTTTAAAGAGAAAAATGTTTTAAAAATTATTTGTTCCTATAATAGAGAACAGCGAGTATGTACGACGTATGAACCACGAGCTGTATAAACTAGTACGTAGTAGTATATCCCGACATCGATGTACTTATGAGAATCAAAATACGTCAGTAGAATGGATGAGAAGACGTACACGAAAACTATAAACAAAATAGGACAACCAAGACCTGGCTGGAAAAAACAGGTGGAAGAATGGCCGCAAGAGCTTGGTGTTACCAACTGCAGCAGAAAAGCTGAAGATCGAGGCGGTTGGAAAAACATATTGTCCTCATTTTGTAAGTCCCTTGACGACTCTGGGGTTTTTGAGGCCACCTAAGTAAGTAAGCTATCTTTGCGCTCTGTTTAATATTGTGGAAATCTTTGCCATAACCAGGTAATTAACTGAATATATATTAGCGCCTCGAATCCATTACATAGGAAGAGTGCCTTCTATTAATTACTGCGTCATAAATCTGCTTCTTCGTTTTGAGATCAGAAGATACTCAAGCAACCTTGTCTTTATGTTCGAATCTCTTTACTTTTATTGACTATTTTAAAACCTCATGAGGTCAGACGTCTTACACATATTAATTAACCAAATTTCAACATATTCTTCCAACTGGCTCTATCCTTCGCCTTTTCTCGCCAGTTGGTAACACCAAGGATACGGAGGGATTGTTCTGCCTGGTCTTTCCAGTGGAGTCTTGGTCGTCCTCTATTCCTGCTTCCATCGGGTATGTTATCGAAAACCTTTCGCGGTGGCTCATCTTCATCCATTCTGATAATTTGGCCTAGCCAACGCAATTGGCCTAATTTGATTCACCTTGCTATATCTACCTTAGAATATAGATTATATAGCTCTTAGTTCCAGCGATGTCGGTACTCGCCGTTTTCCCTAACAATACCATATATTTTACGGAGCATTTTTCTCTCGTATACTCACAGGTGTTTTTCATCCGCTTACGATATGACTCAAGTTTCGGAGCCATATGTCAAGACAGGTAAAATGATAGTCTGATATAACTGGACTTTTGTCCGTGGTGAGAGGACTTTTGTCCGTGGAGAGAGGGCTTTGTTCCTAAACTGCTTGCTGAGCCCAAAATAGCATATATTTGCAAGCTCAATTCTCCTACCTATCTCCAGGTTGACGCTGCTGTTCTTGTTCACGGCGGATCCAAGGTAGACAAATTCATCTACCACTTCAAAATTAAATCGGTTGTCAACGTTCAAGTGCGGACCAAGTCGAGAGGTTTCTCTTGTCGTTGACACCATCAATTTTGTCTTGCCCTCATTAACAGAAAGACCCACCTTCGCTGATTCCTTTTCGATTCTTGAAAATACTGCAGTAACCTCTCGCGAATTTCGCCCAATGATGTCTTTGTCGGCAGCATACGCCAGCAGCATACGTCTTTTCGTGTTAATGGTCTTGTCGTATTTACTGCAGCCTTTCTCATTATTATCTCCATTAAGATGTTGAAGAGATTGCACGAGAGAGAGATTCGAATCTCTAACAATCGTATTTTTTCGCCGCGGAGAATTCTATACATCTCATTCCGCTTTCGGGAACGTGGGTTGAAAAACAATTTTGACGGCTTTATCTCTGACGGTTTTGTTTATTATTTTCGAATTTGAACAAGTTACACAAGTGCTTAAGTAAAATCACCAAAATTTATAATTTTATTTGTAGGTATATAATATGTAGGTCACTCCAAGTTCATCATGTACCAACTTAATTCAATTCGTAATGCCTTTACCCCTCTCCAGTTTCTTCTCTGACTACAATAAAGCATTAGGGAAATTGGAGCTCTTCACAAAGTAGGATAACGAAAATTAGAAATGATTGTATGTGAAATGATCTCAGTTATCCTGTGCCGCTTACTACGGTTTGGTTGTTTGCCTTGTGTTGAATGACAACCAATCATTCTGCCATTCCTGTACCGATTTACTTCGCTCTATTCCATTTGGAGGCATTCCGAAATAAATACACATAATAACGCATATCTTCTGTACATTCATTCGTCTGTCCGCCTGCCCGCGTCCGTCCTTACATCTATCAGTCATCCTCAGAGACTTTCCTCTGCCTTCACCTCACTAGCGAGTGCTCTGGTATGCTTTGCTATATCTGGTCCGGACAATCTAACTATTTTGTAGATTCGTAATAATATGAGCGGCTAATTTCTTTAATCTTTGAAATCTTTGTGCATTTCTATTTCATTTTTTTTTGTGTTTGTTGTTGTCGGCTTGGTTCCACCACTTCTTCATCTTCATCTGCGGAGACCTTATCTGGCCACAATTACGCTGGTGTTGTTGTTGTTGTTGTTATTGTACATTTCATTTGAAATATTAAAAGTTGTAAAGATCGAAAACGCAACATTAGCAACGAAATAAGTTCCACTACTACTGTCATAGCCGCTAGAAACAAGCGCTTTTGCTACTCTGCGCGCATGCGCACAAACCAATGACGACTAGAGCGTACAGTGTGGAGTAGCAAATGTGTATATGGAGCGGCAGCAAAACAAAAAAGACGTTGGTAGTAACTAAGAAAAATGTAACTGTAACAGCAGAAATATTGCTATGCCACGAGCGATAATTATTGACGGTAAGTGGCGCAAAGGAATTTCTTGCATTTGCCGCATTGCAATGCAATTAATCCATTTGTGGTTTAAACTTTGTGGCAAAAACACAATGACAGCTTACGGCCATGCATGTGGTGAAGATGCCACAAGTGTTTGACGACGACGACGACGATGACGATAACGTTGACTACGACGGCGACTGCCATTTCAAACTGGAGCAGTAGTTGTGAGTGTCATTAACAGCCTCCCAATCATCGTCATCCTCATCTTCGCCGTCTTCATCATCGTTTTGAGGTTCATCTTCATTTTCGTATTATTATTATCATGTCTTCTTCTGCCTCTGCTGCTTTTGAGAACTACAAAGTCGCATGAAAAACAATGTTGTAATAATCATAGAAGTCAAGCTGCAATTCATATTCCTGAAACAATTTGTAATTGGTCTATCTTACGGAGAAGAATGCTGAAGTTTTCTCAGGAGAATGAGAGTTAATAGTTTCATATATTCTAGTACCATTGGAGCTAAAACTATTGCTTCCATAGTTTTTGTATGCCGGTATTTTTTGTATATCCCGTGAAGGGATCGCGAAGAAATATCTAAACCACATCTAATCAGGGGGTATCCATGCCACAACTAATCGTGTATGAAGTAGAAAATTGATCGAAAACTGAGTAGATAGGCGAGAGAGCGATAAGCAACCAGAAGCAATCCATGCAGCAAACTAAGTTTAAATACTCGTAGTGTTTCATTGATACTTGTTTTTGAAAAACCGCTTCGCAACAAACCACGGTACGATGAAGAGTGTCGCATTGCAAACGACGGAAAAAACGCTGCACGCATGGCAATGCTTCAGTCAATTGCAACACGAGCTGCGATTGTGCGGTATAGGGAGAAAAGAATAGAGGTAAACCGTCTCTTTAGACGTAAGAAACGGCAGTGGAGACAGCGCGCGAGTGAGAAAATTGAGTCATACAGAAGGAAGAACAAAGCCCGAAAATTCTACCAAAAAGTCAAAAACGGAACTAATAGACATGGTTCAGAGCCCCCCCTTCTGTAAAGAAAAGGACGGAAATCTCTTCGCAGATGTGCAGAGTACGTTGGGAATATGGAGAGATCACTTCTCTGCGCTATTGGTACCTGAGATATCCAATGACGAGACAATTGATCTAAACCAAGACGAGGTCAGAACAGCTATTGCCCGGCTTAAGAACAACAAAGCCGCAGGGGCCGATGGATTACCGGCGGAGCTGTTTAAGGCTGGCGGCGATGAGCTGATAAGGTGCATGCATCAGCTCATTAGCAAAATTTGGTTAGATGAATGCATGCCCGGCGATTGGAGTCTCAGTGTACTATGTCCCATATTTAAAAAAGGTGACCCGAGTCTCTGTGCCAACTACCGTGGAATAACCCTTTTATCCATAGCATATAAAATTCTATCACGCATAATGTGCGAAAGACTAAAACCGATTATCGCTGACCTGATTGGACCATACCAGTGTGGCTTTAGGCCTGGAAAATCAACAACCGACCAGATTTTCACGCTACGCCAAATCCTGGAGAAGACCTACGAAAAACAAATCGACACCTATCATCTATTTGTCGATTATAAGGCGGCCTTCGATAGCCCGATACGGAGGAAACTCTACGAAGCAATGTCTGAGCTTGATATACCTGCAAAACTCATACGCCTTTGCAGCATGACCTTGACGAGCACCAAATCCGCAGTGAAAGTTGGTAAGGATCTTGCCGAAGATGACACCCTATCGTGCGATCTCTGTAACATCTTAATAGAGATTATTCTGAGAAAAGCTGTTGTCAACATGAATAAAACCATAAGCAGCAAAAGTCACATTCTGCTCGCGTATGCTGATGATATAGATATCATTGGACGCACAGTTAGAGAAGTTACTGCGGTGTTTTCGAGAATTGAGAAGGAGTCAGGAAGTGGTAGACGAATTTACATACCTCGGATCTGCCGTAAACAAAAATAACAACGTCAGCCTTGAAATCAAGCGGAGAATTGTGCTTGCGAATATATGTTATTTTGGGCTAAGCAAGCACTTTAGAGATAAAGTCCTCTCTCGAGTAACAAAAGTCCAACTATACCAGACTCTCATACAACCTGTCTTGCTTTATGGCGCAGAATCCTGGGTCTTATCGCAAGCAGACGAAACATCTGTAGGAGACTTCGAGAGAAAAATACTCAGAAAAATGTATGGACCTATAGTGCACAACGGCGAGTATCGGCGACGCATGAACCATGAGCTGTTTGAGCTATATCCCGACATTGACATAGTTAAGCGGATCAAAATAACACGATTGCGATGGCTAGACCATGTCTGTAGAATGGATGAAGAGGAACCAGCACGAAGGGTTTTCGAAACCGAACTCGAAGGAAGACGAAAAATAGGAAGACCAAGACTCCCCTGGGCGGATCGGGTTGAAGAATCCCTGCGTACACTTGGTATTGCCAACTGGAGAAATAAGGCAAAAGATCGAACTGGTTGCGAAATATGTTATCTTCGTTTTGTAAGGTCCCTGACCCCTCGGGGTTTTTCGTGACGGGATACATTTCCTTGAGACACCTTTCCTCTTGAGACACCTTCAAAACGTGGGTTTTGAACGCTTCAACTGCTTCTTCGGCGCTCGTAAATCGATGACCACACAGTTTAGCTTTGATATTCGGGAACAACAAGAAGTTATTGGGTGCCAAATCAGGACTGTATGGAGGATGAGTCATGGATTCGATGTTTTGAATGCTCAAAAATTCACCTGTGTGACGAGACGTGTGAGAGCTCGCATTATCATGATGGAGAATAATTCGTCTTTGGCGGTTGGTTTTGCGAATTTCTCCGAAGACTTCCGGAAAACAAAAGGTCGTGAACCACTCAGAATTGGCCATCCTACTTTGCTCAAATGGAACAGTGGCCATATGACCCATTCGGCCGAAGACACAGGCGACCATTTGCTTTGCTGTGATTCTTCCACGAACAACTTTTGCTGGATTTAGCTCATCTTGAAAGACCCACGGTTTTAAACATGTCTTTTGAAGCACTACGGTCGAAATTTTTAATCATTCCTTTACACCAATTGACCCGAACCTCTTTTGAGTGATTGTCAAATTATGTGGGATCCAACCCGAACAAATCTTTTTTACAGCTAAATGTTCATGCAAAATCGAATGTATTAAAGTGGAACTAATGTGCAAGGATGGCTCTATCTCGCTATGTATCACTTGACGATCTTGCATTAACAGTTCACGCACTGCATCGATCGTTTGCGGCAGAAAACTGATTTTGGTCAACCTTCACAAAATTAATCCTTCAGCGAACGGCGTCCGAGACTGAACTCTTGGTACCAGCGATTTACAGTGGTTTTTGATGGTGCTTCATCACCAAAAGTTGAAACAAGTTGATTGAGATACTCTTGTCTCGATAATCCACGCCGAAAAGCTATTTTTCCATTTTTTGGCCGAGATGAATTTTTCAACACACTGTAAATACAAATAGGAAAAATAATTCTCGTAAGATTCTCTATGTATATTTATGCCAAAAAAATGTCAAACTTTGCAATGGAAGTTCCAGTTTGCATCCGGGAACATTAGTATCGCCAGTTCTCGAAATATAAATAGCAACACTCGTATACGGCGACATGACTCGAAAAACTCCTGTCCGTATGAATGAGAATTCCGAGCAGTATGACTAACTTTAGAAATCGGGATTTAGATAACTAGTCTGCAAAATTTTTGGAAATGAAAAATTGCTTAAGTTTAAATGCAATAATAGACAATTCATGACACAATCACACTTATTGGCGTGTCTAGTAACGTACACCGTGACAAGTTCATCGTCGCTTGTTGTTGGTGGAAATTTTCACACTAGCTGTTTTCACTATAGGTGTCTTGCCTTGCCTGATATTTAGCTGTTCGATATCCAATTCTCCTTCTCCCATTCATTCGAGATCAGTAACTGCAGTTACACCTACCAAGATTATCGCATTTTCGGGATTATAAATGTCAAACTGCATAGAAAAGAACGTCGATAATCCCGAAAATTCGATAATCTTGTTAGGTGTAAATGGCGCTTTAAACTGCAGTTAACCCTACCAAGATGTCAAATGTCAACCTTCATAAAAAAGTCGATAATCCCGAAAATGCGATAATCTAGGTAGGTGTAAATGCCGCTTTAGAGTAGAGTACTGGATCCCTCGCCCATTATTGATTCCGCACTCATACTCCGTCGGCTCTCTCACTCTCTCTCTCTCTCTCTCTCTCTGTGGTTGAATTGTGTTGCAATTTGGCATTACAATTTTCTGTTATCGGTCTGTTATCTGTTCCGATAGTGAGAAGCCCTTCAGCTTTTCCATTATGTGCCGGTTAAATATTCTATAATCCGGTCATATCCATTCTTATTTTGCACTTGAATGGGGTTTTGCCAGACTACAGGTGCATAAGTCAACTTCGGTTCTACCGGTCTTGTGAGTCCGATTCGGTGAGGCCCTATCCCAACAAAAAAATTGTATGTTTTCAGAAGCAGGACCAAACCGAAGCGTATATGTAAGCGCTTCGTAATAAACTTTACAAATTTTTTTCATAATTAAGTAAATATCAGAAAAAAAATTTAAAGAACTTACCCATTCCCTTACGAGGAATCAGGGTGTTAGCAGACGAAAATGTACACGAATCATTGCCGAACGTGTGTTATGTTTTGATGGCGTAATAAAAAAATAATCGCCCTTATTCCCGTTGTCGTCGTCGACGTCAATACAATATCGACACCATTTTTGTAGGCGACTTGAAGGCATTTGGACAAAAACATTTGCGTAATGTCTTAAGAGGGTTGTTTTTGGATCAACAAAAAAATTGTCGATGTGACAATTAATTTATAACGTTCTAAAGTTGGCAAAAATCTGATGACGACGTCGACGACGACAACGGGAATAAGGCTGATTGATTAGTCATTGATTTGTTTCTGTGCAAACAAAACGTGGAATAAAATTGAACGGGTGTAAAAAAGTGTTTTTTTATAAAATAATATATAAAAAATATTGATTCATTTATTTATTTCTTTAAAGCAGGAATTCATGATATTCTTGCTGCTATATCGAAACACTTACTGAAGGCAATGAATTCACAGCTCCTCATATACCATGAAAAATGCGCTTATTTTGTAACAAACTAGTGCTTCCAAGTGGGAATTCACCATATAAAAATCATGCCTCATGTAAGCAGGTTCGTAAGGGATGATTTTGCGTTTCTCCCTTACAAACCTGCTTACCGCAGCGAAGCACCATTTTTTATTGGGATTCAGCGCATATAGTTATTCTGCAAATAGGCCAACGTCGGTGAGTGATGTTGATTATGATGTGTATGTGGTATTTCCATAGTAGTCTCCGATCCAGGATTACTACCAAATTTTAACCCCATTGAACATCTTTATCGTCTTCCACAGAAAAACTACGCTCATCTTCGTCTTCATTGTTAATAAGTATTTTTAGGTTTCATATGGGTTTTCACTCAGTCTGTCTGTCACACTGTCCCTACTAGGGATGCCAAACGGGAAATCCCGAATCCCGGGATTATTATTATACTAAAAACAATGACATAGTTCAGTGTGGTGTTTTTGTTTTTTTTTTTGGAAGAGTCGAAAGGTGCAACTCAAGCAAAATGCAAATTGTGCAAAAAGGGTTTACAAACCAATTGTGGCTCTACAAAGGTTTAATAACACATTTTAACGTATGTAAGTTAATTTTGGCATATGTATGTCTATTATAAGGCTTAATCTCCAAAAATTACAAAATTTATTGCGTCGGGTAGAACATGTTATTCTAAGCAAAGAAAGTAAAATAACAAAAATCGGGGCAAATGCATAGTTTCGGAGTTATGGACCCCGAAATTTCGGATACTTTATCCACTAATGTACCGTGTCAAGCCATTGATATCACTTTTTTGTATAAAACAAGTCATAACAAACTCAAAAAATAATGCAGCATTTTTCGATAAGAGACTTAGTTATCGAGTTATCGGATGTTTACGTTTCTCAAACAAAAATTAAAAATGTTTCTTAAATAATTTTTGTTTTTGTTTGAAAAAAAAAATATTCGAAAATCGCGCGATGTTTTTAAAATAATTTTTGTTTTTGTTTGAGAAAAGTAAAAAAAAAACCAACTCGTAAAAACATATTTTTTGACTATAAATTCTTTATATATGATCACGCCCCTTTGTCCAACCCGCCCATATTTGCAGCAGATCTTAGAATATGTACGCCTAACCAACATATCCAATTTTGTTCAAATACCGTTAACAGGAGCAGGAATAATGGATTTTTAATTTGTGATTTGTATGGGAGGTACCACGCCCCTTTATCCAATCCATTAGTTTGCCTGCGAAGTTTCAGCTCGATTGGATCACGGGAAAAGCTTTAAAAATCCATCCAAAGTTTTTTCGGTGCCGTGTGTACAGACAGGTGAAGTTAATATGTATAAAGAATTTAAAAACGATAATTTTCTAAATGTCAACATCCGATAACTCGATAACTAAGTGACTTATAAAAAAGTGCTACATTATTTTATGTGTTTGTTTTGTACAAAAAACTGATATCAATGGCTCTACACGGTACTTGAACGCCATAACCCTCTCACATATCCGAAATTTCTGAGCCCATAACTCCGAAACTATGCCCTTACCCCAATTTTGTTATTTTACTTTTTTGCTTAGAATAACGTATTCTACCCCTCTTGTAGTTGTTTTTTGGAGTGTAAGCCGCAAAATAGACCTGTTCCCAAAAAAATTATTATTACATGTTGGAGACACAATGATTATTATGATATAATATATGTTTTTTGACTCAAATGTGGCTTTGTTGGATGAAAATTGCCGAAAACAAAACCGGAAACAGATCTTCAATTCATGAAAACAATGCTTGCAGACATATACATGGTCCCTGCAATATGTTGCTGGGGTAGTTTTTTTTTTAGCGTGTAGTTACACTATAGTTCATATGCCTATGTTGAATATTTTGAAATTAGATAGCCTTAGAAGAATCGTCATATCGACGATTACCTCGCTTAGTCCTGGCGCCATGAAATAGCTTCTCAAAATACCGTTCGGAACCGGTGTAAAACTGTAGGTCCCAATCAGTGAATGTAAAACTAGAATGCACACAACTCACTAGCTGTGAGAAGCTCTCCCCAGTCCCTTCAAGGGATGTTATGGGAAAATATTTATTTATAGTAGTCAAAGTATCTCCCCCTGTGACCTTTATCGGTATACTTTGACCATTATGTTTATGTTATTCTGCATAGAGCTTATTCCTTAACATATAGCTGATCCAGTCAACTTCAAACTGGACAAAGGCCTAAATGAGCATCATGGTCCGAACATTATTAAAATCTGTAACAATAGCCAGAGTATTGTACATGTTGTCCGAAAGTTACATGTTCACATGGTCGTTTGCACCGATCTCTATGTGACGTTGGGGAGTTGCTTGGTTTATAATAGCTCGTCTGGTATCTGAGACTTTAGAATGCGCTCCATGGATTTAGGTAATAAAAGTTTTGAAATAGTTGGTCGCATTTGGGGATGAAACCTAAAAATAAATAAATGGTTTCCCATTACATCCCATTAAGGAATTGGGGAGAGCTTCTCACAACCACTGAACTGTGCCCTTTCTAGTTGTATACTCATTGATTCGGACCTACAGCTTTACACCGGTTCCGAACGGTATTTTGAGCAGCATTTTGATTGCTGAATATTCGAAAGGGTCGCCGTCACTGTGAGAGGTGACCGCCGCCGAAAGAAATTTAAGGTGGTCAGAGCAGGGATCGAACCTAGGATCTCAAGTACAAGAGGCGCGCACACTAACCATTGCACCACCGACGGCCATGACGGGATGAAATCTACCCTTGCTTCAAAGGACGAAATTCCTAAACGACATTCTCTAGTCTTCTGGGTAAATGAGAGAAGAACTAAGTCAATGGTTTTGACGGACAATAACTTTACTCGTCGGATGTCCTGGATTTGTACAGATGTCATTTAAGTTTCTTTCTCTTTCAACCCACCCTCGTTACACAAGTAACCAGAAATAATTCACCCAGAATATGATAGTTTTATGGGCACTTATATCTATCTAAGTCATCTCTAGGGAATCTAACCATTAAAGCTACCATTCCACTACTATCGTATGTAAGTATAAGCGGTTGTAGTTGCATTTTTGGTCAATTTCCCATAGGAACCCCTCCCATTGGCGTAATCCGTGGTGGCATTCTTATTGTTTTTATCTTTCGCTTTGTATGGGTCTTTAACTTCCTAATTTTATAGGTTTGCGTTTCTTTTTGATGTTTTGGTTTTTGTCTTTTTTATCTGGTATTGGGGGGTTTCTCGCTGGCTCTCTCGCTCTCACTCTCCGATGGCAGCAAATCGAGTTTAGTTTCGGAGCTGTTAAGGTTGATGCTGTTGTTGCTGTTGCTGTTATTATTTCGATACCAGCGGCTATTACTTTTGATCCTGGCATTCTATTGTTCCGTTTCAAAGACCACTATTATGTAAACAATCGGTCTCTTTGATGTTGCGGGCTTCAAAGTGTTGCCGACACGTTTTATTTAAACCGCTCTTCTATACTCGAACGTTTCATTCCTGATGATCATCGCACTGAGGGTGATGAAGCTGATGGCGAAGATGAAGACGAAGGCTATGATGGTTATAATGATGATCATGGTGATGATGAAGAAGAAACCCCATTGACGAGTTGCTGATGGAACAGGAGAAACAAGAACATCCAACCAGCCAACTGCGGCTGTAACCATCAATTGTTTTGGGTTTCTAGCTTAACTTTTCGGATGTACGAGTATGCTCGACTCACTAGCCTGCTTTTTGAATGAATTGGTTGGCTGAATGTCTGATGGACTGCGTTGAATAGTTGTGTTGTCGTACTGACTTACAACGTTATGTTTCAGTTGTACCATGTTTGTCTTTCTTTTCGCAGTCAGTCAAACAACATGTGTGCACGTGTCTCTTGTTATCCAACTTTATTTATGGGCTTGTATCTGGAAAGGGAAAGAAAATACTCACACAACATGGCGCTATTTGCTGAGCATGGTTGGAAGTATATCTTTACACTACCAGTTGGGTATTATATTTCAGAGAAATCAAAAATTAGCACAGTCGCTAAAGAGCTGATCACTTGAGCTGATCACTAAAGGGCTGATCACTTGCAAAATTCTGACAACGATAGTGACAAACCGAAGCTTCACTAGCCGAGTCCGATAAAATTCCAGACAGCATTCGAGGATTTGGGTCTTCAGCCAATGCTAGTTATATCCGGAACAGAATGATAATCTGATCTAGCAATGATTAACGCAAACAAGGACGGCTTGGTGGTTCCATTCCTATTTGGAATCCTGCTCTCTACAACAAAGAAAAAAC
Organism: Phaonia tiefii; assembly: GCA_963931995.1. NCBI lineage: Eukaryota > Metazoa > Arthropoda > Insecta > Diptera > Muscidae > Phaonia > Phaonia tiefii. The sequence goes on along the minus strand of OZ008369.1, from coordinate 99,790,893 downwards.
TATTCCTGATAGCTTCTTGAAATCATCGATTCAATGGTTTAGAACACTACAAAGCCGAATCTGAACAGGTTCGGTTTGAGTGACTGCGAGTTGCGCCCAAGAAAGCTCACCCAAGTAGCAGTGATGCCGTTTTACCCTGCAAAGAAAATTGAGAAAATAATAGAATGTGCCAATAATAAATTGAGGATACCCACTTATACCCAATTAGTGCCGTCAATGTATTTTATAAGTAGACTGAGTTCAATACAACCCATTTCCGTCAAAAAAGGGCTTCCCAAAACCCTACAAACAATGGCATGATATATCTCCAAAGCGATATTGCGGACATATCACATTTTTATCGTCATAAAAAATATAAACCAAGTAGTATTTTTATGTATCTTCCTTTTATCATTCTCGAGATATTTCAGCAATACACAGCAAAAAATATATTTTTTGTCATTTGAAAACCCAAACATATTTTGACTAAATGGGGACTACAATGCTTGAAAAAATATAAAAATTGGTTCCCATCAGAATGGCCTACAAACTTGAAATAAGCGGACCTAAACTAAAAGGTAAATAAAATTAAACAATGGAATTTGTTCATTATTCCACAGAAGAATAAATCCGGGTTGAAATAATCTATACCGCATCCAAGAAGCTGATGTTGGGCCCACCATAGGAAAGCAAATTCCTGGGCCAGAAACTGCGAAGACCCAGTGGAAAAAATCAAAACAAAGAGCCGTCGAAAGCTACGAAGAAAGAAAATTGTTTGTTCTTTCCCATAATACATTGTCATTTTACTTGGAATAGAGGGCGGATCAATAAGTCCGTGACTTTTTGAATGAAACTCAGTTTTTTTGCAAAAAAAATACTTATTTTCAACATAATCTCCTGTTAGCTCAATGCACTTAGTGCAATGTCTCTCCAATTTTTGTATCCCTTCCAAAAAATAGGATTTTCTGACGTCCATAAAACAGGCATTTGTGTGATCAATAATTTCTTCGTTGGAACTAAATCTCTTTCCACCGAGCCACTTCTTTAGGTTTGGAAACAGGAAATAGTCACTGGGGTCTAAATCCGGAGAATATGGCGGATGAGGTACCAGTTCGTAGCCCAATTCATGGAAGTTTGCCACTGAGAGCAAACGCGGCACCCATCTTGCAGACAGCTTTCTTAAACCCAACTGATCATTTAAAATCGGAACCACACTGCCATATGAAATGCCTATGGCATCAACAATCTCACGCACTTTTACTCTTCGATCGGCCAACACCATACCGTGGATTATTTCGACATTTTCGGGTGTATTGACTTTAATTGGCCGTCCAGAACGTTCAGCGTCATTTGTACTTGTGTGACCACATCGAAAGTCAGTAAACCACGTTTTTACCATTGAAATCGATGGTGCAGAGTCCTCATAGTATTTATCAAGCTTGCTCAAGGAACTTGCTCAAAATTTGAAAGTATTCTATCAACATGTGGGTACTTGATGAGAGCAGTGTTAAATTTCACATAACTACAAGGGAAGTTCGAAAAGTCACGGACTTATTGATCCGTCCTCTATTATTATTTACAAGATTACAAAAAAAATTGTTTTCTTTTTATCTTCTAGGAGTTCATCTAGCGATATCTTCTTTATATCCTCCATACGATATTCTAGAGATGTCTCTAACTTGTCTTCATAGTGATTATCTGGGAATATTGCAATATTATCTTCTATAAGTATTGCTTGGAAGTATCACTTTCGGGTAACAGTTTCTCCCCACGAGGAAGACTTCTGCGAAAATGACTATTGCCGCAATACAAGTTGTCTTCTAGGCGATATGATAGCTATACCACCGAAATATTGCAATGTTTGCTGGGAGTTGCCCTCCTTATATTTGTCAACGCTGGGCACAGTATTCAGGGGTTTCAGCCATAAATTCGTCGTCGCAACTACGACAGTAACGCCTGGGTTGAATTCCCATGTTAGCAGCTTGTGCAACAATCGTTCTGTGACCGGTTATGACAGCTGTCATTCTGGTTATTGTACTCCTGGAATTCAGGAACTCGGAACTCTTTCCATCATATTTGGTCGTATACCCGTGATATACTACAGGTAGTGAGTTCTCTACAGTTTCTGTTTGTCTCCTGGTGCAAGTGGCGATCAATCACTCTCACAGGGCTTTCAATCACGTTTCGCCGATCCGCATTTCCACTTGAACCTTTACTGGCTAGTTCATTCGCGGCTATATTCGTATGACCCAGAACAAACACTACACGCTGCAAAAAAAAAACTCCCCAGCAACAGATTGCAAGAAACATGTATATGATTGCAAGCATTGCTTTCATAAAATTAAGCTTTTTGTTTCTTTGTTGCCTGTCACGTTTTGGTTTTCAGCAGTTTTCAATAAACAACTCCACATTTGGATCGCAAAACATATATTATAACCTATTAATCATTGTGTCTCAAACATGTAATATTGAATAGCAAAGTCAATGTGTTTGGACACAAGTATACTACATTTGCGGCAAGCTACAAACAATTTATAGTTGCATCCACACAAAAAAGACAGATATGTCAGAGTGTAAGGAAGTCTTGTCGTGGTGCCGGTCTCGTCTAGCAGACTCTATCGATATATTCTCTTCTGACGATACACCCCTCATCTTCGCTTGGCTATCCGAGAAGGTATTAACAATTTTCGCCACTATAGCGTGATTTCGCAACTGACGACACGCCACCAATATTGTCACTACTTCCACTCTTCCACCACTGACGTTGAGTAAACCCCAGCTGCCACTCCACTAACCAACTTAGATCCATCCGTAAAAATGTCTATGGTAACGTCCTGCAATAATGAGAACCACTCATCCCCTCGTCTCTATGCGGTATGATTGTTCTGAAGATTTTCCAAAATTTAAACTCTGGACTTGCATTGTCCGCTCTTTAAACCGCCTGAACACTTTCGCTTCCACTCGTGCACCCAAAAAGTTGTTTGTGTCTGAATATCATTACTACATCAAGAAATGGACTTCTAAAAATATGTTCGTCTCGATCCGGATATACAAAACTCCTTCGGAACTTACCACAGGAGATAATGAAAATATAGATGGCGGACAATATATTCAGTATATAACATATAGGGGACGTAGAAGACGGACTCAGACTAGCGTATTGCCTGTGACGCCGCCCGAATAGGAACAAGACCAGAGGGTTAATGAAGCTGATCAAACTCAAACTTAGCTGATTCATGGATGTTGAGAGTCCCAATGAACATCAAATTGAAGGTGCTGACACAAAGGAAACGATGGTCAATTCAATAACACTGTTAGTCTCGATCACTAAGTCCTAGAATAAAAAATGAATCGGAGTACGTTTCGGATTGTAATGGATGTGGAATAGGGTTGCACTTAATTTCAATAGACCGTGGTATCACAATTGGCCGACGAACTCTATCATAAGACTCGGTAATATGAACGTTATCAATAATGAAGGCCTTGGGTAAGAGATTTCACTGGGAGTGGGACATGGGCACGCTTGAGTCTATGAAAAGCCACTATGTTTCGTTGGATCTTAGTCAAAGAAATGCAAAGCAAAGTGGTTGTAGTGAAATCTCATCTTGGCCACAATAGAATATTAATTTATACTTATAATGGCCAATTTACACGGCAGGTCATCTAAGCCGGGCATGATTCGAATGTTTATGAAACCAATAGAATGGGAATATTCTCCTGGTTGTTTTGGACTAGATTCACCTCAATACCGTACGCAGGGTATTCTTTCGGATGGAGCCCAACTTGAAATGTGGGTTGAAGACTAGCACTACATTCAAAAATCACTACTGAAGGAAATAATTTCGAGAGGGGCCCGAATCAGATACATTTAAACGTCGGCCGCATCTCACTAAATATAGTAGTCGTATTGAAAATCGATATGCCGGATAACTGCACTATATACTTTCTCACCAAATTTAAATTTCTTGGTTTTGTCTCTCCAGATTAGTCTTGCGTGTACACAATCTGTGCCTCCCGTCCACTCCTCCAGCATCATCATATAGCCACGTTCATGCATAATATGCTAGTCGCTAGGGCATACCAAGACCTTCCAAATCCTGGGGAACCTGTAAGACCAGCTTAACCGCTCTGCAGTTCCCCAGAATGCTCCTGCACCCATTTGAGGTTAAGAGATCTGCAGCATTATTAGCCGGATATTGAGTTGAGCGGTATTGGGCAAATGTTTAGCAGATGTTGATTTTCGCCTGGCCGTCAGAGAAGACATTAACCGTTCTTTCTCTTTTTCTTATTTTCATTGACGAACTCCTGGGTCAAACTGTGAATCCAATCTACTCTTTTGCGGATGACAGTAATCTCTGTCATTCTTATTCATTCGACGAGTCAAATGAAAGTCAAATGCCGGACGATGAATGAAACACTCGGTCGGGATCTGGTGCCCATTGTTGAATGGGGTCGAATGAATAGAGTAGATATTAATGCGGGTAAGACCCAGTGTTGTTTGTTGTCGCATAAGGGGATTGCTGACCCAGGTATGTCGTCATTGTTTATGGACCGTTTGGATATTGATGAATCAGACGCTCTTGATGTTCTGGGCATGACAATAGAATGTGATGTCCGTTGGGCAAAACATGTATTTGAAGTATCGAAAGATGCATTCAAGTGTCTGGGCTTTTTAAAGCGGTGCAAGAAACACTTCACTCCATCTGATCTTCTTAATATCTACACCACCTACATCAGGCCAAAGATGGACTAAAACTCCCATATATGGGCTGGTGCTCCTAGGACATCTTTGGAGCTTCTCGACGGTATCCAGAGGAGATCGACGGTGTTGATAGGGGACAGTAGGGTATCCAACTCTATTGCCTTCCTTGAACATCGTCGAAATGTGAGTTACGTGTCGCTGTTCTATCGATATTTCCACGGTATGTGTTCCTCGGACACCCGTCAACTTATACCAGACGTGAGGATATTTAGCCGAAGTACGCAGCTTTCCAAGAACTCTCATCCGTGTTTTATCGTGTGGCAGCCGGACCACACTACACACAATAGAGAAAATTATGGAATGTGGAATAAACTTCCGGTTGTGTATCGTATGTGGAATAAAGTTCCGGTTAGTGTATTTCCCACCAACTGTGACATACAAAGATTCAAGGCAAATGTCAATAGACACTACTCGCTCCTTCCACCCTCCACTACAACAATTTTCCGTCACCAACACAATGCACTGTATTTATAGTGGGCATTCCCTGAGTGTTGGTTTGTTGGACTATATTATCTCGCACCCAGTCGGTCGCTTCCGTAATAGCCAAAATTTCCCAGTGATACATGCTACAATCCAGAAGATGTGATGGACAGGTCATGGCTGTACAAGGAAAAAGAACTATGACATATACTACAGCTGCCATGAGAAAAATCATAACTTTATAGCCGTCATCCGCATAAAATCGAAACACTTTAATATATCGCGCTAATTTGCGTACATGCCCCGACATACGAAAAAGACGATGACACCACGGACATGTTCTGTGAGCGTCTAGAGGAAATATACGACTGCTACCCTGGCCATGACATTAAGATTGTTCGATGTGATTTTAATGCTAAAGTCGGCAGAGAAAATACCTTTAATCCAACCATCTGTAAATTCAGTCTACACGCCACCACTTCCGATTTTGCCGAGTATGAGATTCCAACACAAAACATCCATAAGCCTAACTGGATCAACAGACGAAATACCAGATTGATCACCTGGTAATTGAAGGAATGCACTCTACTAGTGTAGTGGACGTACGTATGATTCGTCGAATTTAAAACTTTACCTTCTTCCAGTCAGCCTCAATTCAGTTTCCGTAGATCTGGGCGAATTCTTTACGAAGTTTTATAGTCTTTTGTGATGAAAATTGTTTCTTTTTCTTCTCTGCCACTCAGTCCACTCACTGGCGTCAATATTTCAAGATTTTAGTGCTGCAGCTGGGGTAACTGTATTTTCAAGTGTCAGTAATTTTGCCAAACGATTGCAAGTGCTGACGTCAATGTTTCTGGGGCGTCCAGGAGCAGTTGAAGTTTTATTATTTTTCTTCTCTGGATCGTCATATGACTTTCATTAAACTTTTTTGTAACGTTCCAAACAGAATTATTATTGTTCAATAATTCCATGATTTCAACCACTTTAAATGATTCAATTTTGATCGGCATGTGGACAATAATGAGCAATTGAAAAAAATAACAGTAAATCTATGAGCTACGTGATGGTTAGATTTACGTTTCTGGATCTTTAAAGAGTTGAAGAGAGTGCAATATTGTAACATTGAAGAGCGTACGTAATTGTAACATTGTAACATATACATATGTATTATTGTTGTATATATAAGTGTTCATTATGAAAGAGACCAAATCAAAGTAAAATTCAAAAAAAAATGTTTTAGTTCTAAGGATAAACAACAGAGCAATAATAGGCCAGAGTCTCTATCTCTCTCTTTACGTTCTCTCAATGAGGACGAGGTAGTAGGCCATTTCATCGACTTCGAGTTGCTATTGTACTTTCTCTTTGGTTGAACAGAAAACGGACAGAAATAAAATGGAATGCATATTTACGTTCGATGCAACCAACATAAAATAGAATTTAGCTGTCATTAGTATCAATCGAACACTATTTAAACTTAGTTTGTGGCATGGTCATCAGCTATGTTATAGATAGACCTGGTTAAACGCTGTTAAAAATTAAAGCTTGAAACTTCCATTAAGGGTAGCCTGTTACAGTTTTGCTCGTCACTGTATCTGACTTTGTTTTTGCGAAGATGTCAGCCCTGATAAGTACATAATTTCAGTGTTAACCCTCTGCAACTGGCGTCGTAGTCTGACAGACACCGCACAGAAAAATTCCGTGCACCTTCCTAAAATTCGAAATTATAGTCCTTTCAACAAAAAACATTTAAAAAACGTATTTTATTTCAAATTGTAATCTTATGGTAGCTTGAAAACTATTTATTGTTGTAAATATATAAGGCCAAAAAGGCGCCGGTCAGAAACTTATATTGTTAAAATTACAGCACGTCAGTTAGAACAAAAAAAATAAAAATGGTGATCCATAATATGAAGGCATTGGGGAGCGCTTCTCACAATCAGTGAGCTGTGTGCTTTCGCATTGTACTCTCATTGATTGGGACCTACAGTTTTACACCGGTTCCAAACGTGATTTTGAGAAGGTTTTTCATGGCTAAGTACTCGATAGTGTCGCCTTCACTAAGCGAGGTGACCGTCGTCGAAAGAAATGCAAGGTGGTCAGAGCAGGTATCGAACCCACGGTCTCATAGACAATATTTACCCACACTAACCATTGCACCGCAAATTACAAATTACTGTTATAACCTGCAATAAATAAATTTTGGGTAGCAGTTTCATCCGATAATTCCGATATTTATACTTCATGACAACTAATAGGTTGGCCAGAAAGTAATTTCGGTATTTTTGTTCAAAGTAACTTTCAATTATTATATTAAAATAATTAATTTGAATCTTTAAATGTAGGTGTAATTTTGTTCAATGACCTTCTGTCATTATTCATGCAGTGTTTTCATCCCAGATTCATAGAATGACTGGTCCGACTCACAAATATACTCGAACATCTTGGTTTGTATGTATGTCCTCTTATGTATTGAAGGATTTCCCATTCAAAAAGTTTTGCAGACCCCAGAAAAATTAAAATTCGAACGTAACAGATCAGAACTACAAGGCGGACGTGGCATCACTTCCCATCCAAGCTCCAATATAGATTTGCCTGGTCTGCAAAGATGTGTGAGGCCTAGCATTGTCGTGATGGAGTTGCGCTTTACCAATTCAGGCCGTGTTTCTTACAGTGCCCAATCAAGGTTCGTCAATTTGATTTTTGGAAGCAGTTGCAAATAAATTACTCCCTTAAAATCCATCGAAATGGACAACATAGCCATTTTTTGGTGCAAGTTAGCCCTTGATTAAGTTTGAGCGCGTTCATAGAGCTTGGACCAAGGTCTCTTTCGATTGAGATTTGTCATATAAGGTGTATTACTCAGACTGCATTTTTGTAAGGTTAGTTATGGAGTTCATGTGATGGTCTCGCGGGGTGCTCGGAGTGCCATGCGTTTGCCGGGCCGGTGAACTCGCCGGACGGGTGGGATCTTTCCGCTTACCAAACACACCAACAGTCTGCCTCTGAACATAGATTACACACCGAGGCTTAAACTCTCAAGATATCTCAACATAAAAATTAAATAGAAAAGGAGCCCGAAAGATAATTGCCAGTTAGTAAACACAAAACAAATTCAAAACCGGGAAGTTACAATGTGCCTTGGAGTGATAGGATAATACCCTATCGGGCGCCATATTGGCTGACTGGTGTTATCGTCAGCGATGCCCACCCTTATGAAGCCCTTACTAGCTTCTCCTGACATTGATTCGTATCAATGTCCCAATAATCGTAGTACCAGAAAACTTAAACCCCTTTTATACCTTACTTACCCATTACAAACTTAAGCTCCCATATCGAAAACCGAATTTCGTGAAAACATTATAAAATTTATTAAACCCATATGGGTGACAACTTAAATTCTCAAACTTAAACAAAATTTCAACATTAATGGCTTAAGTACTAAAAGTGCCCAAAGGGCGAAGCGAAACCAAATAAATTTTTAAAAATAACAAAAAGTTTCATGATTTTCTTTTTAAACTTACTTTAAGTCCTTATACTACTAAGTAAAATTTAACTTATTTAAGGCTCATCAGCCTAACTATGCCCCGTAGGGTACAAAGACAAAAGATAATGAAGTGTAGGGCCTCGCTCCCTATAATCAAAACCTACCAAATTAACAGGGTGCTAAAAATTGCACCTTCGTTATCGCGCGATAAAATCTTCGTAGTGTTAACGAAACACAAAACCCGACGAACAAACTTTTAGGCTCCGATCGCCATTAACCTGAACGCGAACCGTAATTTAAAATACTCGTATTACCGCACGTACGAGAAAACAAAAACAAAAAAAATCACGCAGAGCCTCAGAGGCAACTCGCATGAGACCCTGTGTGGGAAATAATAAAATTTACAAATAAAATCAAAAAGTTAATAAGTCATAAATGTCCAGGTCACCCTAACATTGGAATTTGCTCAAGATGGCAGAAAGTGCAAGCTTCAGCCGCACTGCGTAGCCTACACTACTATCTTTAATCTTTAAAACAATTTTTCTTATTCACTATTTTTGAATAATCTGTCAATTATTATATCACACAAAATTTGCAACAAATTGCAATTAGGCTAAATTTGCAAAACGGCAAATTCAATTGAGCTCTATTACTTTCTTTTAATTGGCAAATTCTTCTTCCTTAGTTTCATATTCTAATTAATTATTCTAGTTCCATTTTGGTATTTTTCTTTTTATGGTTTTTTTTTTTAATTTGACATTTCCAATTTATCGTTTTTTTTTTCTTTTAAATTCTTAAATTTTGCCTATTACAATTGAGGTTTCTTTCTTCTGTTTTTTGTTTTTTTAAATTATATTGCCATTGGCAAATTTTGCATTTTGGCTGAATTATGATAATTTTATTTCAGATTTATCATTTTGCCCATTATGCATTTCATCTTATCACATACATATATTGATTTTTGAATTTCTCTTTATTAAAATTCTTTTTCTTTAAATTTTACTCAATTTACTGCTTTTCGACTTCCTGAAGGAAAGTCTCAAAGCCTAGGACTTGGCTCTTGGCCCTTGGGTCCAAGCCTGCGATTACACAACTACTCTCACTTTCTATATAAATTGCCTAACTAATTTCACTTTTGTCTGTCCAGAGTGGTCTGGCCACAGTCCGTTAAAAAGGAAAATAAAACGGACTTACCTACAGCTTTCAGGGCAGAAGGGACTGCTTACTGTTTATTGCTGGAGATGATGATGATGTGATGGAAGAACTGGGCTATTAATTCTGTGTGTGGTGTGGTGGTTGATGAACGGGGCTATTATCTCGGGCATATGGTGTTGATGGAAGCTGCTTGCTGATGTACGACGAGCCCTGATGCTGGTGCTTTGCTGGCAAAATGTCGCTGCTGTGGCTGAGGTGGCTGGTGTTGTTGCTGCCGATGATTCTCTAACGATTGGTTGGCTGTATTTGCACACAAAATGGCGGCTCTGGTGGTGGTGGCCGATGAGATGTTCCGCTGTGGATGGCAGAAAGGTGGAGCTATGCCTACGGGAAGCCTGGGACCTCCCTTTGGCCGACCCTGTTCTTGCCCGGGACGCTGGTATAAGCGTCCGTCTGTTCCCTATGGGGGAACTAGAGCGGGACCTAAAAGTTGGCCCTAGGCTGCCTGACTTTTTGCTACCGGGCAGCTGTAGTCCTGGCGTTTCACTTCCTTTGCTGTGGAGACACGTTGAACGAAAAAGAATTAACACTTTGTCACACACGAACGCACGCACTGTGGATTACACTTACCTTTGGCCTGTGGCCAAAATGATGAAATTTCGGGGGGGGGCGTTTTAGCGGAGATGGTTCGCTGCTTCGCACGCTCGCTCTATGGCGATTCTCTGGACACGTCCCTGGCGAATCACTTTAACTGCTTTATCACTTTATATATTTTATATTTTTCCCGCCGGCCTAAGGAATGCGGCTGTTTGTCTTTCGCTTGTTTTTCCTTTTCTGGCGTTGGATTACGAAAACTGTATAATTACAGCTCGCTTGATTAACCCCATTTTTGGCGTTTACTCACACTGCTAGGTTTTTTCGAAATATATACGGCGCCGTTATCAAAAGACTTTTTTCTCGAAATTTCTCGGCTGCCGCGACTGTGAATGTTAATGTGAAAAAAAATAATTTAGAATTTCACCAGAGTGTCTGTCGAAGGTGTAGTTACGCCTTCGGTTATGATGTAGTAAACCAGGTGGTAGCCAAAAGATTGTTGTTGTCTTTTGGGGTTGTTTTCGACAGCGGCTGCGGTGTAGTAACCAGGTGGTGGCAAAAAGGTTGTTGTTGTCTTTTTGTGTTGTTTTTGACGGCGGTACTGAGCCGCCACAGATTGTTGAAAAGAATCCATTTTTCGCCTCCAGTGACAATGAGGTTCAAACATTGCTCATTTTCGATGCATTTGACCAATAAATCGCAAGAGCTTATCCGCTTTGTTAAATGGATTTCCTTAAACTCGTGCGGAACCCAAATATCAAGCAACTTCCCGAACAGAAACGTCTTCATCGACCTCATTTGACATACTGCTCGCGTGGCTACTGTTGATCGTGAAATTTTCAGAACAACATTTTTTGAACCAGCTTCGGCATGTACGTTCTATTAAAGTGCTTCCGCTGCTATTTTGCCTTTTCGGAAATAAAAGAGCAAAGTATGACGAAAATTATCATTTTGATCATTCATACAACAAGATTTAATCGAAATCTGACCACTGAAAAGAATGAGACATGTCACAAATTTCGGCTTGAAATGTCAGCTGTGAAACTGTATAACAAATAATTTAGTTAGCTGATCAAAAGCATTTCAAACATAACAAAGCACCATCTACAGGGTGTGTCTAAAGTGACCACCCTATTGGACGATGCTCTTATTTTTGCAAATGGCCGCCAATGTCAAATCTGTTTTGACATTTGTGGACTAGACAGATGTAGAATACAAGTAAACAAGCCATGGAGCGATACACTCCCCAAGAACGCGGAATAATCGTGTCTATTTTTTTGCGTAACAATTCGTCTGTGGTGATGGCGCAGCGCGAATACCGTCGACGATTCCCCGGCCGTCCGACACCGGCTGCGCAAACACTGCGCCGTTTGGCTACTAACCTTGAAGAGTATGGGACCACACGAGACGTTGCCAGAAGTGGCCGGCCTCGGAGCGCCCGTTCTGCCGAGAATATCGCCGATGTGGCCGAGGATGTCGAGCTGTCGCCGGAAACATCGACCAGACGCCGTGCCTCGCAATTAGCCATCAGCCGGTTCTCCATATGCCGAATTTTTCGTCAAAGACCTGCGCATGTTCCCATACAAAGTCCAGTCCGCGAATCAACTGCTCCCTGTCGACCGCCAAACGCGTGTAACCTACGCCCAAGCCATCCTCAATCTCGTGGACGAAGTGGACGATTTTCCCACCAAAATCATAATGACCGATGAGGCTCATTTCCACCTCATCGGGTACGTGAACAAGCAAAACTATCGCTTCCGTGGCACCGAAAATTCACGAGTGAAGCACGAGGAGCCATTACACCCGCTCAAAGTGACTGCATGGTGCGCTGTTTACGCTGGACGAGTCATCGTGCCATTTTTTTCGAGAACGCCGCTGGTCAAACGACAACAGTAGTTGGTGCGCGCTATAAGGCCATATTAACCGAGTTTTTTCTGCCGCAATTCGATGAATTAGGACTGGAGGACATGTGGTTGCAACAGGACGGAGCAACGGCACACACTGCGCGAGCCACAACCGATATTCTGAAGGCAGCGTTCCCGCGTCGCCTCATCTCTCGTTTTGGCGATTTGCACTGGCCCGCAAGATCGCCCGATTTAACCGTTCCAGACTTTTTTTGTGGGGTTTTTTGAAGTCCCGTGTTTACGTGAACAAGCCTTCAAGGTCAAAATTCGACACGAGTGCGAGAATCTGTCGCCCGAAGTTCTCGCCGAAGTGATGACAAATGCCATAAAACGAGCCCGTATGGTACTCAATTGTGACGGCGCCCATTTAACCGATATCATCTTCTCAACTTAACCAATAAAATTCTAAAGGTTCAAATAAACATAATCAAAAAACAGAAACGAAGTTTTTCATTAAAAAAAAAACGAGAAAACCGAAGTTACTTTTATGCCAACCAAATAGCACCTATTAGAAAAATCTTTTATGTTATAAAATGTTGGAAAAACTTCAGGCTGGAAAGAGCTTTTCTAACAGAGCAGAATTATTTGGACACTTTTTGTGGCAACCGTTGAAAATTAAGGACTAAATTATTTATATCAATCTAATCGTGTATGTGCATAACTAACCACAGCGCAATATTTCATTGTCAATCCACAAACATGCATCTGTTGTCAGTGAAGTATTCACTTTTTACACGCTTCACTTGAATTGGAGTCAACATTCTAAGCACCCACCAACGCCAATGTACATACATATGTACATACATAGGTAATAAAGCAAAAACAAATTCTACATTTCTCCATTCTGTTTTCAACAGTCATTTATTATTTTTGTTATTATTTCTCACATTCTAAACAATTCACTTTTGTGTATGTGGGCTTCGTAAAAATATGGATAGATGGATGAAAACAAATGCAACAGATTTTAATTCAGAGTGGCATAAGATCAATAAAAGAGAGACAGAGAGTGAATATGTTTCATTATCAGACCGTTCCTCTCACACAATACATTTTCATGTTGCTTCTCCCTGTCGCACTCGACCCAACTCACGCACAACAGTTTTAATTTGTGTAATCACGACGGCCAGGCCGGAAAGTGAGTGTACCTGTGCCATATGTAGGTTCGGGTCTGAATCGCATTCAATTTTCTTGCTCGCGTGAAAAGATCACCGATCAATTTCTCATGATCTTTGCTGGTTTGTTTTTATGTGTTCCGTTCGTCAGCCAACAAACAGTTCAGATCACATACGTCGTCTGTTGGGGTAGACAACATTACGAAGACTTCGAGTGTTGATCATTCCGTAGCGATTTATCGAAGTGAACGGATGTGCGATCGGTAGAGAAAAAAATGTTCGTTATTATTTTAAAAAAAAAATAAATAAATGATAACAAATCGTATTGATTTTACGGTAACGGAAAATACTCGATTCATTGATTTTAATAATTAATTCTTCAAAACATACGAAGTGAAGAAAATAACTTGAAAAGAGTAATGAAAAATATATTTTGCAAATCAAAATGATCTGGAGGTCGAAGTAAATATTAATTGAAAACAAAAATATATTGAAATATAAAAGAAAATATTGTGGAAAGTGTAGTGAAGTTCAAGATCAAGTAAGATAAGCATTATGAGTGAAATTTAAAAAAAATTGATTGAAAACGAAAAATTAATATTAATATTGTGAACAAATAAAAAATGACACATCTAAAGGAAATTTGTCAACAATCTTGTAAACCTAGTGAACTGAATTCAATCTCCTGTAAATGGATTAAATATAATAATATAAAGGTAAGTTACCCAAATAAAGAAAATAGATGAAAGATACTGATTTTCCAAGATCGACTTTACAGCAATTCCAAGATTGTTCAAATGGATTGTTGTATTTAGGAAGATCAACATCTAGAATAGGTACCAGCATCTTCCTATACCCATATCCAAATTTATGGTTTCATGTTTAGACTCACGCACTTAATCATGAAATGCAATTAAAACCAACGATTCTGGCAGCTGATAATGGTTTCTGGGGATGCTGGACATGTACTCTTCCTTCCGAATTGAAGACTTTTGTTCATTATTGAGATCTCCTTCAACATCTGGAATAGGTACCACAATCTTCATACATATACCCATATTCAATTCTAAGGTTTCAAGTTTAGTCTCCCTCGTTTAATCATGAAATTTATTTAAAACCAACGATTCTAGCAGCTGAGAATAGTTTCTGGGGATGCTGGACATCTAGTCTTCCATTCGACATGAAGACTTTTTGTCTATTATTATAATTAACAATGCTCTTCCTTCTACTAAATTCACTTTTGTTGATTTCTCCTAAGATCTTGAAAATGTTGCTGCGATAACATTCCAGAAAATTATGAGCTCTCCGAAAGAATTCTCGTTCTTAGATTCAGATGGATGATCGACAAGGCAAGTGGTCTGATTTGACTTAATTTTGCAGTTAAAAAACCGTTTCCCATTACATCCCATGGCGGGATTGGGGAGAGCTTCTCCCAACTAGTGAGCTGTGTGCTTCCTAATTTTTTGCTCACTGATTGGGACCTACAGTTTTACACCGGTTCCGAACGGTATTTTGAGAAGCTTTTTCATGGCTAAGTTATTTTGCAGTTGGTTATTGATTTATCGATTCCTACCTTGTCTTTTAGATAGTACGCCTAGTTGGACCATGTCCCTTATGAACATTCTAAACATCCATATGTCGACTACACAAAACCGGAAGCTGCGTACGATCAGACATATACAAGAGAATGTCTCATGCAATGAAGGGGTTCCTGTTGTACTGGTGTATCTGAACTTTTAAACAAATGGCTGTAAATAAGGAGGATTGTCCTATTCTCATAGACTCCACAATCAAACCACAATTTAGAGATTGGGGAAGTAACCAATATAGTGTCTCGCCGGCATATAGGATACAATCTAGTTCCTGAAAGCAATCTTCTTGAACTCTAAATTATCATAAGACCGGCAGTTTTCTTGAACTCTAAATCAGCACAGAACTGCCGAGATGACTCAGCAGTTTGATATTCACCTTATCCCGGCATAGAAGAATATCAAAAAATTTACATAGATGATTCGAGTCTCAACTATCCGGTGGAGTATGTGGTCTGTGGTAGGAGCCTAACGTTCTGTTATTCCCATATTTAGCTTTATAAAGTTGAAATTTTGACGCTTCAAGAAGTAACATGATGGATAATGGTACCCCTGCATCGAATCCCTATTTTGTAGCCAAGCTCCTATTTAGTCCATGGTTTCCGTCCTCCTAAATTCAATATCCACCCATGAGTGTTGCACATCTCCAGACGATATTCAGATCTCCTTCACGTAATATGGACTGAGATCACCTGGCTCATGTGCATTTCGGGAAACTGCAAGGCAAGTTTGCTGACAACACTAGCGACTAACATACAGGTTCCATAGTAAATGTTATATGTTGGACTGCCCCTAGCGACTTGTTTGCTTGTCCTGCGAAATGAAGCACAAGACAGATCTAACAAGTATTTGTATGGGAAGGGAACTATAAACCATCTGTGTTCTGTCTCTACCTAGACCAAAGTCATAAAAGCTTGTGTCAGTTTTGACAGAACAGTGTATTATTGCTCGATATGCCGCGAAAAGATAGTTCAGAGCTAATTATTTTTGTGACAGGTGCAATGCCAAGGAACAGACAGCAGGGGGATGTCTACTTTCGGAGCCCACTTTTTTTAGGGAAATAGGAGATGCGTGGAGTCTAAGCATTGGTACGATGGAAAGGTGCTGGGAGCGAACTAACTAGTCGTCCAGGGGAGGGGAAAGTAATTAATCTCGCTAGCCCGTGATATCAGAAAGAACTAAAAATTCTAAGTCAGCCATAAATTGACCGTCACTAACACCTAACCTGATACCAGGTGTCGTCCTAATTTTCTGTACCAGCTGATGTCACACCTTCTCTTCTTATATGGTACCGTGGAAAACCGGTTTAATTAACCGCTCTGACTACCTTTATTTCTTTCGGTGACGGTCACCTCACTTGATAACCGTTTGAATTTGGTGTAAAACTGTAGGCCATGGTCAACGTGGTGAAATTGAGTTTTAAATTATTGTTCGCGACCTGGTGGCCGTCGGTGGTGCAATGGTAGTGTGCGCGGCTCTTGTGCATCAGAACGTGGTTTCGATCCCTGCTCTGACCTCCTTAAAATGTCTTTCGACGGCGGTCACTTCGCTTAGTGACGGCGACACTATCGAGTACTTCACCATGAAAAAGCTTCTCAAAATACCGTGCGGAACCGGTGTAAAATTGTAGGTCCCAATCAGTGAGTGTAAAACTAGAACTAATCTGGTTTTGAATGCAAGCTTCCAATAAACCCTATATCATATCTGCGCCCTAAACTCAAGTTTGAGAATGAAAAGCAGGCAGAGTATTTAGTCTTGTCCAAATAAATGCGCTGTTATCCCGCTAGATGGCGCCATAAAACAAACATATTTATGGTTCATAAACGAGACGCAATTTCGCCTCTTTCAAAATCTTGCAGAAGATACCATTAAATCTGCAATAAATTATGGGGGGTAAAACCTAAGCAGCATTTAGTTCTCCTTTACACAAAAATGGCAATACATTGTAGTTCATCTAATTATTAATTAATACGAACCTTAAAAAACCGTCATATATGGATGTTTATGTATGTGGGCAACTGGCAAACGTGTTCAAAATCGCTTACAATCGATCGATTTTCAAAACCAACACACAATTTCATACCGGAGCTGATCGTATTTCTGCTGTCATGAAATTTATGAATATAAATAGAGACAACTTAATTTGAGAGTATTATTAAAAAGCTTATAGGCATCAATAGTTTTCAATCGTTTCAAGTTGTCGCGGTTGTTAAGTCGTGGTTGTTAAAGCTGCTGCTGCTGCTGTTGCTATTACTACTTCAAAGGCCGTTGGCGTGCCGGCAAACTGTTTGAAAATCCAGTCAAATCGACAGCTAACATGGTCGTTGCCTGAGTCAAAACTCACACAAACGCGTACACACAGGGTTGTATTCTCGTTTGCGGTATGGAAAACCGCATGTAATTCCCACTAAATGATATTATCACAAGTAATAAAAATTAGGTAGCAAATCCCTTAAATTATAATCAATTTAAAAAGAATCCGAATCCGCGCATACGATACGATACTGCTGTGCTCGGCTACCTTTAAAGGTTTTGCGTGCAACTCTATTATAAACAACTCAAAATTCAAACTAAACCAAATCACCGAACAGAAAACAACAACCGGGACCCCAAACCCACAAAGTGGAAGCCGCAATAACCACAAAACAATAACAATCATGATAACAACAACAAAGTATAAAGTATCTGAACAAAAAGAAAGACGAAGATATAGTACTTATGCGATAATATAAACGTGTAGAAGCGTAGTGGCTCACTCGCTTGTACCCTCATCACAACTATGCCACAATTCACAGCAGACAGACAGATGAAAAAGCAGACGGACAAATCCGCGCGCACGCTCGCTCGCCTTCGTGGATGCCCATAGTTAGGTCGGTACGTCGCGTCGGCCTTTTGGTTGATGTTGAAGTTTATTTGTCTCGTTGGACAATTTTATGTCTGCATAAGAAGAAAAAAGGTTAAAGCCAAAAAGGCAATCGGAACAACACAACACAAGGCGCACACAAAAACACTCCTCAACCCAACCCAATCCAACCAACCCGCCAGCCAACGACCCAACAAACATCAGTCCAGGCCAGGCCAGTCCAGTCCAGTTGAGTCGGCCGCCAACCCGCGCGCCTGCCAACGAGGAAACCATCCATCCAGCAGCATTAAGCCACCATCGCAAGCAACAGGCTGGCATTCAGAGAGACAGTCGGACGGACAAAACCGTTCAGCCAGCCATTCAGCCGACAGCGATAGCAGCTACTGTTTACCGCCAAAGAAAAGATCAATGGGCGCATGCGCCCATTGATATATACGACAACCGTAAAGATGAGGACGGCGATTACGATGACGAGATGTTTTCTCGTTGTTGTTGTTGTCTCTCCATCTTAGTGCTGCTCTTGTTGTGTTACTTGCATACTTTTTCCGTCTTCCACTAGGCTTTCTTTTAATAATAACCCCAGCATGGAATGCATTGCATTCATGTTGCAATGCAACGTGCGTCCAGTGACTTAATGGAATACATTCATTCATTGGTCAAGATCACGCATCTACATGTGTCTCATTTAAAACTATCAATTTCTGTGTAAAGTAAGAGTTAGTACTTCAAAAGTCTGCGACCATTTCAGAGGGGCATCATCAAACATTTGGAATTAACTTCGAGAGCAGCGATTTGCAGGATGTTGGCCAGCAAATGCTTGGCAACTTCCATTGAAATCGTGTAGCTTTTTAAAAACAATCAGACCCAATTTTGAGCAAATTCAATGATTCCTTTGGCACAAACATACGGCCCAAACTGATGACAAAACAGCCGTTCTATAGCAAATCCTCTACCTCGGGTTTACCGCATATTCATAGTTCGAAGGTTGGTTCTTCAGTTACCATTTTACTGATTTGTCTACAGCCTCACAGGACCGACTAGTCTTTCCGTTTGTTATTTGCGTTCTTAACTTCCCATTATCGCAAATTTAGTATACTTGTGTCCAAACACAGTGTGTTTGCTATTCAATATAACATGTTTGGGACACAATGATTAATTGGTTATAATATATTTATCTGTGACCCAGATGTTTCTTTGTTTTTTGAAAACTGCTGAAAACAAAAACATGGCAGACAATAAAGAAACAAAAACCAGCAGATCTTCAATCCACGATAACAATGCTTGCAAACATGTTGTTTTTTCAGAAATAGCGGATTAGAAAGCACGTTCTAGGGTACAAGAGTCGAACACTATAACCATTGTTTCACCAATGGTCACCGGAAATTAGGAAATAACTATTAAATCTCATATGGAGATGTTGGACCGTTTGATTTGTACACGCTAAAAAATAACGATCATAGCATTACATTGCAGGAACCATGTATATGTTTGCAAGCATTGATTTCATGTATTGAAGATCTGCTACATTTTTGTTTCTTTGTTATATTTCAGTTTCGTGTTTTCAGCAGTTTTCAACAAATAAAGTTACATTAACCACATAACCTATTAATATTTGTGTCTCCAACATGTACTATTGAATAGCAAAAACAATTTGTTTGGACGCAAGTATACTATATTTGCGACAAGCTATAAACACGTTCAATTTGCATTCAAACAACAACAACAAAAGTACTTATTTTTCAGCGTGTAGTAAATCTACAAATTGTGTTTTTGATCCGAATCAACTTCAAGTCAGTTTTTAGACTCTACTCATTTTGTGTTCTTGAATAAGTTTGAATAATTTCTTCAAATATTTCGGATACTTTTTCAAAACTATGGGTACTTACTTAATTGACCATTGACACCCCATTTGGGTTAGAGACCTGACATAACGATGATAACATGTTTCTCCAGCCGGTTCGATGTTTTATTTTTTCTCTCCAGCTTGGCTTCAAGGGCTGTTTCGGTTGCTTGCGACATGACCAAGGATTGTGCGCCATAAAACAATATAGGTTGCATAGGATCTTTGTTATTCAATAAATGGCTTGATAAAGCAAAAATATCAACTATTTGCAAGCACAATTGTCAGTTTGATCCCAAGACTGATGTGATTTTTTTGACGACAGACCCAAAGTAAATTAATTTTGTAGAACTTATAACGGTTATCAGTGTTAAAGTGCTGCTTTAAGCCAGTGGGACCTCTATTTGTTGAAACTTTTTCTTGTCCTCACTTACTGCCACACCAGCTCTGGACGATTTCTTCTCAATTCCCGAAAATACTGTCACACATTTTCAAAGTATAGGCCCAATAATTTAATTTTCAACGACAAATTCATCCCCAAATTGTTCTCCACATCACGAAATGTGCTCCAGTAGGCACTTGAACAATTTCCTGAGCCCCTTCTGAGAGGTGTGTAAATATTATGAGTGTTTAAAACTTGTTGGTTATTGATAACAAATCGATATTTAGCAATTCTCTTTGCTTCTTATCACGTCTCTTATGGTGGCATTTGTGAGTAAAACCAGGAATAAAACACGACCTTATCACGTCTTATCACGTCTCTTATGGTGGCATTTGTGAGTAAAATCAGGAATAAAACACGACCGTAGCACAAGACTTAAAATGAGGGGTGTTAGGACAAAGTAGACCTTGAACTACGATATTGCTTAGTATACCTTCTATTTATGACCAAACTCTTTATTTTTATGAAATACTGGTAAATTATGAATTTTGGAGTTCTTCCCGATATTGATCTACATATGTATATGAGTGTGGTACTTCGAATAGTCAGCCGGATGTGTCATCATGAATCAAATTGCTCCCAAAGTGTCACACAAAAAGGTCTTCGAAGCCTGAATATAGTATATTATTCCTAAAGTAAATGTACGCGATCTGTGCGATTGGAACTCATATTTGGATTCAAAGACAATCCCGCAGTTCCGATACAGCGATATGATAAGCTTTTTGTTCTAAACGCATAAAAATCAAAGAGCAATTGACAAAATGACAAATTTGTTGCGTAATAGTTATAAAGCTTTTTCGGGCTTATAACGGTTCTTCTAAGAGTTACGTCAACAAATGGTTTTGTAAAGAAAAAAAATCGATTTTCTAAGTTTGAATTTCCGATAACTCGAGTTATGTTACAAAATTTGTTTCATTTATTTGGTTTTCCACAAATTTTAAATTTATCAATACTTGGGTATCATACGCTCTTCAAACGCCAGCACGTATAACCTCGCAACGGTACATATCAGGTTTTTCGAGTTGTCAGTTGAAATCGCGTTTCGTCTTAATTCGATTTGAGTGATTGCATTACTTTTAAGTTCTGACTATAGTTGTTATGTTTGCATTCATACTTTGCCGATCTTCAACTTAAATCTAAAATGTTTTACGAGACCATTTCATCTTCACGTACACACACACGCAAGCACAACATCAACAACTACCAACCAACGTAACCAACATTTTCGTAATGTAGCGCATGCGAGTACCAGTGATGGGAAATGTAGTACAAATATACCATTTTTGGTACTATCAAGTCTCTTTGGGTACGATGGCGCACAATCAAACTAGTTTTGGGGTTACATTTTTAACAATCCGTAAAATTGTTCTCAATGTTTCGGGAGTTATCATATTTTGTTAATGAAACGAACAAAAAGCGTTTATTATGACTTTGATTCCCTGTGAATTGTGCAAGAGTCATTGAATTCCTGCGAAGAGTATCAGCTTGAACTGTGAGACTTCGGGCATCAGTTACAACAATTACGCAGCCTTTTGAGCTGAGGAAGGAATTTTTATTAGCAACAAATAACCACATGTTCGGGTAAATATCTACACAGGCTTGCTGCTTCAAATAAATGTAACGTCAAGTGTAATAAGTGAATAATATTTCACTGCTTCCTCTGAATCCTTTCTATTTTATTTTACATAGGGTTTAGACGAGACAGTTTTGCATAGACAATTCACACATTTTTAGTAATACACTCAAACTTCTCTCATTGGCTTCGTCACTGTTTCTGATTTTTTGAAGACAGTAAATTCGGCATAGGCTTTGATGTAAATGGTCAAAATTTCCGAAAAAAGCAACAAAACATAATTGCAAAAGACCGCACAATTTGGAAAAATTTATTTTTATTTGGAGAATTTGGTAAATGTTATTGATGGTAGTGTGGTTTGTCAGTAAACCATTGCATGGGAACCGTTTTTTGGCATTCGAGAACAGCGACACACATTCAATAACTTCACTGCACTTACTCAACGTGTTTTAAATAGAAAACTGAAGCTCCGTTACTTTCTTGGGTGAGAGTAAATCAGAGTAAAAACAAACACAACCGCACTGAAATGTTTGATTTAAGTGACAAATGACTTGTAAGACAAAAGTAATCGAGAACCAAAGACTCGAAAACAGTGTACCCGTTAAAGCAGACAGCGAGTGAAATAATTGAACAATTTATGTTTGAACAAAGAGAATAGAAAAAAAATATTCATTTATATTTACCACTGTACATTGATAATTTATTTTAAATAAAAAAAATTCAATTAATAGAAATGTTTTTAAAATGTTCTTATTAATCACTTAATTCCACTATATTGCAAAGCAAATTCTACTATTCTATTCTATTGCAAAGCAAAAAATATCTACAATTATAACTGTATACCATGTGTGTATGCATACACCGAACAAATCATAACTACTCGAAAACTTGCTCACTTTTCGAATACTTGCTCGCTTCTCGAAAACCTGCGCACTTCTCGAGACAATCTCTCATCTCTCTGACTTCTCTCTTGCTATGTTTAATATATTCGCTCGAATCAAAAACTTCAGTGTAGAGTCGTTGGTGAAAATTTGTGTTCGTCATTAAACGAACCGTTTTGGGTGCTATCACTGACGTTATCGTTTTGTTTTTAACTAATTCTCGCTTCAGTGTGCCCGTTTAACGAGTGCACACAGTGTTACAAATGTATTTGTGCAATACTTTATTTGTTACACAAACATTTGTTTTCTTTTACGAAAACTAATACATACTCTCAATTGTCTTGTCTCGTGTAAACGCAAAACTGAAAACATCAAGACAATTGTTATTCGTATACATGGACTCAATTCTCATTTCGAAGACGATTCTATACCATCTGTCTGCTGAAATACTTATTAATTGTACAAAAAATGGGCATAGACGATGACATAGACAGCAACCGCAAATTGGGCTGTTACGATCGAATTGCACATGCCACAACCGAATTAAGTTTCTACAACTGAAATTCGGTTGAGGCATAATCTTAATATGTTGCTATAACCCCTAATGCAATTGTGCCAACCTCTAATTCGCATCTAATGTGGTTGTGACAACCGCTACATTCGATTATTTTATCTGTGGGTGTATATAGAATCTGAATTTTTGTTATTCTAATAAAGGTTGTCCCAAAATTCACACAAGATTAAATTGTAATTGAATTGTTTTCGGAATGTATGACATGTGACACCGTCTTGATGAAATCACATGTCGGTTATCAGCGGTTATTCAATTAGGAACAACAACACTAGAATACTAATTCCCGATAGAGCACTATCAATTGTTATTGCCCGACCAGTCGCATTTTCAAAGAAAAATGGTTCGATGATGGCTCCAGGTAAAATTTTTTTTACCAAAACAGTGGCACATTATTGATGCAGTTCTTTCTCAACAATCACTAGTGTATTTTCGGAACCCCTAATGCGACAATTTTGACGATTAACCAAGACTTTGTTTGAAACCCCTTCATTATTTTTCAAAATTTTTCTATACAATGAAAACGCGTTGTTCGTAATTTAGGGTTCCATTTTTAATTACACTGAACTGTCAGCTTTCACGCTGGTTTTTTTTCACACATGGAACACGATATTCAAATCTTGCGTGAATTTTCACACTTTATTGCGGACAATTAAAAAAAATACACTGGAGCCAGCATCACAGCTCCAGCACAGAAACCCACAAACCCTAAGTCTGGCCCGGTAAATACTTTGTCGTCAGTAGTTATTTCAAACAAAAAAAAATAATTCGTTAAAATCTGTCTACATTCATGACTGCACCAACGGAAAGGGTTATTGTAATTTTTTGGAAAAAAATTTATTGCAAAATTTAAAACCATTTGTATTTATATATTTGTACTGACAAAGGCAGAGTTGTAGAACAAATACTCCAAGAAAATTTTAGTATCTTTGCTTTCCTGAAAAGTTAATATCAAACATATGTAATTTGTTACAGTCGAGCTACATATGGTACGATTTGTTGGTGATTTTGGTACAATTTATAAATTCTAAAATCCCATCCCTGGCGAGTACAACATATACTCGTATTCGTACTCGCACTCGTTCTTCGTTGTACTACCTGTAAACATCTGAAGAAATTGCCATAAGCAACGAAATGAAAGAAATAACGAAAACGTACAAATGCGAAACAAAATTAAAGAATAACTCCACCGAAAACAACAACACGAAAACGACGACGACGACCAGCTCTTGGTTTGCTTTAGATTTATTATGTTGTTGTTGTTACTGCTGTAGCTGTTGGTCTCTTATAACTCAACGTCTTTCTTGTCGCTTCCCAGAGTTCCTTTGCAACATGCCGCCACCAAGCCAAGTCGGCATAATACAAAGTAAAAAACGGCACGGGCTTAGCGCGTTCAGCTTAAGTTATAGTACGACGACGACGTCATTGTCGACGACTTGTATCTCTTATGTACCTCTTAAAACACTCATTCACTCATACACACACTCATACATACACAAAAGCGCGCTCGTTTTTAGGAGTACGAACGAACCCGCCGTTTTAAAGTTTTTATAAATACAGCCAAACATTGGACCGATGGACACACGGACACTTAACTCAATCGTATTTACTGTTTTTCCAAAGAAAGAAAAAAGGAATGGATGCTCTGTCCGTCCAGGTGATGAGTCTTTTAAATGTTTCTCGTTTGAGAAATGTATCAGCTTCCGAATTACCTGTTTCGGCAATTTCCTTTCGTAATCAAATTCGCAAAAAGGACATGTGTCTCTTTTATCCTTGAGACTTTTGTATTTCCGAGGAAAATTGCTGAGCGACAGGTGTTTGAGGGTTAGTTCAATTGTTATGGTTTTCTCTAAACTCGTTTTTGAAGGAACTTACTATGATGAACATGGAATTACCGGGAATCACTGGTATGTGTATAAAGATTTAACCAAAACTAATCGTAAATTTCAAAGGAAAAGTGGCCAAGGTTAGGGTAAGCGCTTAATCGCAGGAGCAACTTAAGCAATGCTGGCAAACATTGAAACCTTATACCTTTAAGTTATTAAATAGTATAATAATATGGAAGATCGATCCGTAAACTTCCAGTCCATTCTTCATCCGTATCGTGAATAGAATTCCCCGGAGAATATTTTGTTACCCAGAAAAAATAATTTAAAAAGGGAAACAAATTCCGCGTGAATAGTCATTTGGGGTATACTATGACCAAAACTACTACGGCACAGCTAACGGTATTTTCAACATCTTAGCAGAAAACCGACAGGATTTCAGAGAAAATGGTTATGGCAAACTTCTAAACAATTATCCAACAGAGAGTAGCGTGGGTAGATCCCAAATCAACAACAGGCAAAGGTTCCTCTGGTATGTGACGGAACTAGGATGTTTGAGATAACAACTTTATCGAGGACCTAAATGTGAAGCAATACGTTTGAAATCCTGACCATATTAAAGTTTTTCAATCATGATATCGTTACCTCAGCATTGGAGTGATACATATTCAATTGAAATCCAATGCTTTTAAATCATTCCAATACTGATGTGAGATGTCTTACTAACGGTAGTAGACGACACACTAGTGTGAATATCTTCACCAAGCGGCGATCAAACCGAAATCAAGAATAAATGACAGCTAAGGGTACTCAAAATACACCTGCTCTTCATCATTGCAGCTAATGGTACTCGAGTGATAGGAAGAGGTCAACAGTTCATTACCATTAGGAGCCTGGTGATCAAATGAGCTCCGTAGCACAACCTCATCTTGGAAAGTCAAGGATAGAAGATCTGTCGAGAATTAACAGCAAGCACTGGAATCTGAATAGTGTGAAGAATCCTTTCCAAGCAATGACGACTGAACTTCAGCATTGGTCACAAAATACCCTCAGTAAATTATGGGGTGAATAAGAAGAGAACAGAAACGTGAAGAATCTGTAAGGCGACCCGGGTGGGGACAGTAGCACAAGATTAACGAAGCTGGACAAAGTCAGACTTAGTGAATTAATATGTGTTCTATTTAGAGACTCCACTCTGAGAGCGTACCTGAATTGAACGAGCCGACACAAACAATCAAAAACGATGGAACAGCTTCTTCATGCTTTCATGGGATTACGACTCCAGCCACTCTCCGATGATACAATACCGAGTTCGAAGCATCTCAAGAGAGCAAATTGAAGGACACTGAGGAACTTTGCACGCATTATGAAAATGGATAAAGTTTAGTCGAATTGGATGTCACTATTGTCACACTTACAACGTGTTTCTATATCTCGAACTAAAAGCTAAGTGATCGAAAATCAGTCACTCACATTCCACTCAAATTCGGTTTCTCCAAGTCGATATTTTCTTTCGCCTGACTTCATGTTTTTTCCTAAGTGACAGCACATTCGAAATAGAGAAACCAAAATTTGTACTGAAGAATTTAATGTTTTCATTCGACTGGAAACAACAAGATTATGAAACTCAAATCAACTTTCTTTCGTCGAGAACTCGAACGAAAGTTTTCGTTAGAGATAGAGAAACAGGCTGTTAGTCTTTTGAGATCCGTTGTGAAAGCACGGGATGTCAGATTCCGTCCGCATGGTTGAACCTGTAAATTGATCTGGTATGGTTAAGTGGCATATGAAACCTCATCCCGATAATCCATGATGTGGCTGAAGGGACTTAGTCCTTTAGACCTTGGTCAACCAAATAGTACTCTGAAAAAGGTTCTACGATCATTCAGCGCAGGCACGTACGCAGGATTTTCTTTCTTGAAATTTAGGTTTAAAAATAGCACAACAATTAACACCTAAAGAAATAATTTCGGGAGTACGTGCCGGATTTAGCGTACATCCCTAAATGTTTTTTAGATCCAACATGAAGAAATATCCTAAATATTATCTCCTACTCTCACAAAAGGCCGGTCATCGCCTCTTCATCTCCAAAGCTTCTACAGTAATCTTTTGCTGTGATTCCAAGTCTAGACGCGTGTCTGCCTCTTAAACTGGAGTCAGTGGTCACAGCCACTAGGACAGAGATATCTTGTCTAGGACTAGATTTATGCCTCCAGACCACTTTATGCCTCCAGACCATGGTATCGTTAGCAATTTTGTCAGCTTCGTTTTCAAGCATAAGCTTGGATACAGAGGCATAACCACATGCTCCATATCCAGGTAAGATAGTACTTAACCTCTCCAGTTTATCCGCTGTATGATTCTCTTGAATATTCCTGTACCCCGGCCCGGATATCCACTACTTGGCCATCTCATTTAGAGACCCGCGGCGGGCTGTACTTGAAGCCAGGAATACAGACTGCACATATTTTAAAGGAGCATGACAGTGTGGTCGTCGGCGATGCAATGGTTAGTGTGCGCGACTCTTGAACATGAGGTCGTAGGTGCGATCCCTGCTCTGACCACCTTACATTTTTTTAAACGACGGTCACCTCGCTAAGTGACGGCCATGAAAAAGCTTCTCAAAATACCTTTCGGAACCTGTAAAACTTTAGGTCCCAATTAGTGAGTGTAAAACTAGAAAGCGCACAGCTGACTGGTTGCGAGAAGCGCTCCCCAAATCCTTCATGGGCTGTAATGGGAAACCATTTGTTTTTACGACTGTCCCAGGCGGTGATGACATTTTGTCCCAGCCAAAAAGGCAACTAATCCGATTGTCATGACTTCCGTTTGAAAGAAACTACAAAGGTCTGGTTTCCTTTGTGCAAGGTCCAAACCCACCTCTTCAGAATAGACTCCAAAACCTTCGGCATCTAATATGGAACCGCCTGTGTAGAAACCTAAATAACCTCTATAACCTGAAATGCGTCCCTTCCAGTCTTGCCTCTCCTACATATGAGTGAAGAAGTTTCACTTAAAGGTAGAAGTCAGTGTCATGTAATTCCCTCCTATTGTGGATTGCCTCAGATCCTATAAAAATTGCCCATGACCTTGGTGGCCCATCGCGTCGGAAAGAATAGATCAGGCCATTCTGGTACTACGAAGACCGCACAGGTTGATGAGCCATATGATGCATTCAAAAAGTTAAGGAACAACAATTAATTACAACAATTAGTCTATTACCGTCGGTCGTTCTATGATTAGTGTGCGCGACTCTTGTGCAGGAGAATGAGGTTTCGATACTAACTCTGACAACTTATTGACAACGACGATATCAATTTCTCGAAAAAATGTTCGGAACTGGGCTAAAACTGTAGTTCTCAAACATGGTACCTTCATGGAATATAATGGGAAATATTTGTTTATTTAGTTGTATTCAGTAATACAAGGGAGTAACGCGAGTTTAGGTACTTTCTCACAGCCTGCTCTGATTTATACGCTGAATATAATTCTCAAAGATTTCCTTATTAGAACAACCACAGCGAGCAGTGATGCCCGGCTTGTGGCCACAGTCTACTGGAAGAACAATCCATTTAGTGGTGCAAACTCACAACGAGCATAAACTTCAAAGAGATATTTTCAGTTATCTTCCCGTTCAGGAGGCAATGAAGGGTGTATACTGGCAGATCAAAGATGAAGTGTGGTTAGAGGTTCTGGCATCTTCCATGGAGAATACGATATTCAGCATTCGATGATCTACTTGACACTTTCAATGTCTCTCAAGGCATGCGTTATACTATGCGCGAAGATGTTATTGAAAGATTGTAATCGAAAAATAGTATATAACTGTATTCTTTCTGGTGTGTAATAAAGTTTTTTCCAAATTTAGTCGTCTATCTAGGATTACTTTGATATGGGTCTTTTGGATTTTTCCTTCTAGTTTCTTGAGTGCTGAACGTATTACATTGACGCTAGGAATCATTAATATTGGTATTTTTTTTTTTATGTGTTAACATCACTAGGCACGGGTAGGGCAATCTATCAAAGTGAACACATGCAAACAACACACAACGTTAGCAACACATACGTGGTTGTTGTACAACAGTAGACTCTGTCTGAAAATAAGTATGATGGTATTGATAAAGCGGCAGCGAACAAACAAGCAGGTCGTCGTCGCCAAAGAGTATTGAATAGTATAGAGAACTCATGGAACGAACTGTATGACTCAAAAGCACTGACGACATTTGGCGAATGATTCAAAATGTATTACTCTCTTTTTGTCATAACTTGGTCTATTCATAATTTTGATGTGAAACATTGATGCCGTTTCAAACATTTATGCTTTTTGTATTGTTTTATGTAATAACATTGTCAAAATGGTGCGTTTATATTGAAATGTTCTATAAAGAGAATGAGACTCGTTTATGCTCTATTACTCACACTCTCTACATGAGAGTGGCAAAAGAGTGCAATAAGTTCTCTATACTATTCAATACTTTTTCTCGTGGCTCTGTTTATGACAAAACAAAAACAATTATTTCAGTGAGCTAAATATTGTTTTATTTATTTTAACAATATTACATCTAATGTTAAAGCAGATTTTGAGCCTAATTGGATAATATGGACTTGGAGCACATGTGGTTCCAACAGGACGGCGCCACAAGCCACACAGCGAATGCCACAATCAATTTATTGGGAACCAAGTTTGGTGAACGTGTTATCTCACGAAATGGCCCAGTCGATTGGCCGCCTCGGTCGTGCGATTTGTCGCCGTTAGATTATTTCCTGTGGGGCTATGCAAGTCTATGGTCTATGCCAATAAGCCAGTGACGATTGATGAACTTCCTACGAATATCGAACGTGAAATTGCAGCAGTATCGTCCGATTTATGCTTGAAAACCGTCGAAATTTGGGTTCAGTGTCTGGACTTCTGCAAGCGTGCCCGTGGTGGCCATACAAAAGAAATCGAGTTCCATAAATAATGGCATCGAACGTGCTTTCACAAGAATAAAGAATTTCATTGGTATCTAAAACCGGTTTTGTTTCATTTAAAAAAACTTTTGTAGCGCTCTTATTGAAAAACCCGATACTACACAACCTGCCTAGCAAATGGGGCATTAAGTTATGTGACCTTATGAGATACCTGCTTATTACAAGTTGGGTGTAGTATTCTGAACTTTCGGCTCCGGTAGCGTGATGTGTGTGTTTTTTTTTTGCATGACCGTACTGTTGCTCGAGTAAGCTAAGCTAGTTTAAGTATATTGGCCGTAAATTAAATGTATGCAGGTTGGCTTTTACACACAATTGACAGTGACATTTTTTCAAATTTTATCAATAAAAAAATATGTATTTCAAGTTTCCCACAGTGCTCTTAATTGGTACCGATAACATTTCGGTTAATACTTCCTTTCATAACACCGAGATGAATGGGATTGCAGTTGGCAATTTTGTAGTATGGAAATTGGCATTTGCAATCCTCATAACGCTCTAATCTCAGTCTATAACTTGGGTTCTCTTTTACAACTTTTATATAAGTGTTATATTTGCATGTCCAATGTATTTCCCATTCCCCTGATTTTTGATTTAAATAATTAACACAAGTAGCATTTTAGGCTATTATCTAAACTAATTTAATTTATTTTATGCATTTTAAATATTTATTTAACCACTTTACCACCCCTCCTCGTACTACAATGCTACTCTTTGTCACACAGTGGGTTCCATAGGAATTTACACAAAGATTATTTAATTAACTTAGAGACGACAGAAGTAGCCGGCAAAGAAAAATGTATACATATTCATAATACAAATTCAAATTGGAACAACTTTTTGTTGTTGTTTGTTTAAAACCAATAAACCTTAAACGCGGCATTTCATCTTTAATTTTTACCGCCCGTTTCTTTTAATCATCGATATCCACAAACAAGATTTTGAACGGCCTACAAAAATTAAATGGTTCAAAAGTACACAACACAAAAATTTCAAAACGAAAAAAAAACTTTAATCACATAGACGATCAACCGGCAATTTGGAGCAGCCAAATGCTGGTAACAACAATGTTGAATGATAATATCACTTTTAATTTGAATGAAACTCAAATCAAAAGGCGTCCACTTTATTACGAGTAGTATTCTAAATTGATTCATAGCGCCACAGATTGAGCAGCAATAAGACGGATACGTCTTCATAAAAACTCGTGACTGCACATCCGAAATAGGCTTTGGAACAAACCAGTAGGTTTATAACCGCAGACACTCAATTGTACAAGTTTCCCATTGCATTTTTTAAACTATGTTCTAGTATAACGTATCAAGTATATCCCCAAACAGCTGATTTTCGTTCCGCAAAACATATGATTGGTGGGCTGAAATCTCAAACGCCGTCTTAGCATAATGTTTATGCACGCACGACATCTAGATTTCGAAGGCTACAATTTCCTAATAACAGAACTTGCGCAGAAACAGCTGTTTTGTTGCTGTCGATTTGGCATGCATCGAAAGCAAACAATTATGGACTTTTCAGTAAAGGCCTGTATTCAGTTCTTGCGAAATTTTCGTATGAAATTTTGTCGTTTATCTCTAAACGGAAAATTTTCTTGCGGAGAGTTACCACATTTCTTTGATTTACCTTGCAAATATTTCATTTATAATTGCTCTACGCACTCCATTTTATTTAAAAGGCATGTGGTACTACTGTCGGTTGTTAAAATTATCAAAATGTCAAAATTCCGGTCCCAAACAATTATCATACAATTGTTTTCGTACGAAATAGCTTCTGCGTATTACTCTATGGTTAAGCATATCTACACTGAAAGAATTTTCTTCATAATATTAATGAAACATTCTTCATTAAAAATTCGTCATTAATCCAAATTGTGATGAATTCTACGAAATTTACGAAACGTGTTCATTGAAAAGTTGTATTAAAAATTCTTCATTAATTGTATGAAAACATTTCATTATCGTTACGACAATTCTTCATTAAAAATTTTATACCAATAGTTTTAGAAATTTGTTAGAATATTGTATACATTTCATGAGAAAAGATTTAAAAAACAATTTACGAACTTCATTCATTGTTAACGTGCACATATTTTAGATGCCCACATTTATTTCTGCTGGGTTGTGAAACCGAAATTTGTACCAATACAGCATGAAAACTAAATTAAAAGGGTTAAGATAAGAATAAGGAAGATTATTAGTGTAGTGGTACAACAGAGTTGGAGCCGGCAACATAGAAATTATTATTTGTAATTTCTAGCGTGGTGTTTTGCTATGTTTCTGGTCTTCCTTACTCTTTGCTGCTTTTGGTTGACGTAAACGGCAACAACACATAATTTCGTATTTCTCTTTGCGCGATAAAAAAGTATACAAACACGGTAAACCATGATCCTCACCCCCTCTTTCTATGAAAATTAATCATAGAATCTATGAAACATATTCATAAATTCCATGAAAGATTATCATAAGTCCTATACAACTCATTCATACTTAGTATGACAGATTTTCATCGATTTTAGGAAGCTTTCATAGATTTGGCTTCATATAATCTATGATGTATTACATAGGCGTTGTGAAATATTAGAATGTATGAAATTCATTCATTCAAATTCATAGAATTTATGTAGCAATTTCATACATTTTACGAAGTTTTCATAAAAAGTTTCATAAATTTAACTTCATGGAATCTCTGAAAATCTTTTATAGATTCTATGAAATGTTTCTTTGGCTGAAAAATAATGAAACATTTCATAGAATCTATGAAGAAATTCATAGGTATGTATTATGAAGATAATTGTCTCAGTGTAGGAAAGGTTAAAGGTTTTATTGTTTGTTCATATTAGCTCAGCATATTTGTAACAGAAAAAATACGGGAAATGTACGATAAACATTTCGTTAGTTTAAGTTTTTTTATACAACAACAAATAGTTTGGCGTTTTTTTTAACATATAAACTTTTTGCATTGTCTCTGATGTTTGCCGCTATATTCTTGGCGCTCGTGGCTTTTTGAAAACCAAAACAAAAAACGTTTTTTTTATTGCTGTCAATGTTGTTAATGAATCCCCGCCTGTTTAGAGTTGTAGTTGAGAGTGATATAGTAATTGAAAGAGCAGTGGAAGTAAAAGTAAACTTCACAGCTCTTCCATTGATAACAATATTCATTTCATATCTACCAACAAATTATGATTAATTGAAATTCAATACCAATGTATCATAATATTGCTGGCAATTAACTTTAAAACACCAGATTATTCGAAGTACCATGCGATTAGTGTCTAACCACAATCAGGTCGATAAAGTTGGCATCAATTCAAAAAGCGTTGTCGATAAACACAATCACTTGGCTTCAAAATTTGTCACCCCGTTTACCTTTTCATGTTTGATCCATAGAGTAAGTCTTACTAGGGAGAAAATTTGACTCTTCGTGATGCCGTCGGTGTGATAGAGAGATGTTTGACGAAACGTGACATACACCAGGTGGAATAACTTCTGACTTCAATTTTTCATGTCGTTTAGGGTGCAAAACTATGAAATTTAAATGTGTTTTACACTTTTTTTATTGACTTCTATTTGTTAGCATACATTTGTGTTGTAGTTAACACAATAATTTTAACACACAAAACGAAATGCTGTTATTGTTATTTTGTTCGTTGTTTTGAACCATTGCCTCTATCTGGTATCATTGAAGCAACTCTTTTCGACAGCCAACGTTCATATCACACCAGGGGCCAAATGTCATAAATTTGCTGAGAGAAATGTTGAATCTAGTTAGTGATTAGTCTATGGTTTGATCACTAACACATACACACAAATCTCAGCAATTATTCTTAAATTAGTATTTTTAGAAAGGACCCAAATCTCATCGACTGTAATTTTTCATCCTATGGAGTATGAATTTACCATTTCCGTTCATATTTATATGAATGTAAAAATTATCAACGCCTATGTTATCGCTTCGATTGTGTTCATACACTTAAGGGGCCCTTAGACCTGTGGATAAGTTGCTTGACTTCAAGTTGACATCAACTTCGATTATTTCACATCAACTTCGATTTTGCCCCTACACTCTCAAACTAGTTGAGGCAACTTCATTTTCTTGTCAAATGTCAAAATAAAAGGTTGGGATCACACTGCGAAAATATCAAAAATTTTAAGAAAAAACACTTTTTTTATTTTCTTTAAATATTTATTGCAAATCATATTTACTTAGTTTATATTTTTCCGATAATGTTTAATTTATTTATTTTTTGGTTCATTTATTTACATTTTGCCGATAACCTTGCGTCATGAACGTTTCTAATCGAAATGCACATGAAAGTTGATGCAACTTCCCTTTACATTGATGGATAAGTTGATACCAACTTCAACATCATTGTTTTACATCAACTAGTTTGTACAAACCACCATACACCATGGATAAGTTGATGTCAACTTAAAGTCGCTACAACTTATCCACAGGTCTAAGGGCGCCTGAAAGTAATCAATTTCGATAAACTCCAATAACATCATATAAAGCGGAGTTCACACAATCTAATCCAGCTGGAAAATTTTCTAGGTTCTTTTATTTTGACGCCTTCTAAAAATTGCAACACACCTTTTAAAAAAATAACGTTTACATTGCTGATAGTCTTTTTTATACGAATGTCGTGATTACAAACGTCTTACTGTCAGACCTAATTCTGAAAAATGGCGAAACAGAAACTGCAAGACCGCTCCATACCCAATTCGATCTATTAAAGTTATTGTATGAGGAGAGAATATTGAATAGTGTGAGCTATATGAAAACGATTTAAAGAAAAACTCGAATTCATAAACTGGAAGATATTTTCGCCTTCATATTATATGTACTTCTGTCAAAAACTATGTTATTTTTTAACCACAGTTGTATTTTTTATAACAACATTAAAAACAACAAATTCAACGGTTGAATAGTAGATACAAATCTGTGAAATTTGTTTGCACATCTGTTGCTTCAAATAATGTAATCGACTGTCAAATGATGATTTACATTCCTCTCAGCACAAACATACTTTTTCATTCCCCTTTTCGTTCCACAAAGCATTTCCACATATGTATCTAATGGTCTGGCGATGGCGTTCAGTATTTCCTTTAATTCCATCGACACTGATTTAATTATTCTGTGCGAACGCCGCTTAACAAATTAATTGAAGTGAACTGCAACTGTCACATAAAAGCTGTGTAATTAATGGCGCTCACTGATAGATGGCGCCACACAGTGTTTCAAATTGCGTTTATTACACAAATCACGATCGCTAAATACCGACACAATCTCTCAACAGCGGCACTTGAAAGATAACAACAAAAGTACCGATACTGGAGCAATTGATGTGATGTTATTATCAACAAGCTCTATATATTGTTAATAAAATTTAAATTAATATGATTTATTAGGAGGTGCGGTCGGTTCAGACGATGCAATTGTAATGGACGTAATTGTCGTAGACTTTGGTCGCAAGCGCCGTTTAATTACAAACGCCTCGGTTTGTGGATCAAAGTACTGCTTGCATACAAACACACAGGCACATACACAAAGCTTGCTCGTGTGACAGGCCAGGCCGACAGATACTAAAACGATTGATCAGTCGTTCGATAGGTGATGGCGGCATAATAAAAAGAAGCAAAGACAAAGCTAAATAGAAAAACTTGAATTGATTTCTTTATTACTTTTGTATTTTTGTTGCTGTTGTTGGGGTTGTAATCAGTTTTCAATTATTCTCTTTCGCGCCCATATGCTCTCTTTTGTGTTTGTTGTTGCTGCTGCTTGATCCTACTCTTTTCCACTCTACTGACAATCTGTCCATCTGTCTAGCTACTCTATCAGTGTACAGGCGAGCATGCTGGAATGTTGTAAATTACAAGGGAACTCGTTTTGTTGCCAAAAGGTAATTAAAGTGTCACAATTATGGAGAACAACTCTGAACTACTATTTAAGTATATGCAGGTGGAAGGGAGAGAGAGAGAGAGATATATATAGTGATCGGCGGAAGGAGAACTTCAAGCGATATTAAATACATATTTATAACCACAACGATGATCAAAAGGTCGTTGCGGTTGTGAGACGTCACTCGGTAGTAATCTTCGCTGGGAGTTGAAACTAAATATCGATAATAAATAAAAGAAAACCGTTAATACGTGATAATTAGACGATCTAAAATATATAAATAGATAAAAACTTTAAGATACTTCTCCATAAATTTAAACAAAAAATTATATTTAGATTTGGCAACAAATGAAAGCTTCTAAAGTTTAAAGCTCATGGATCCGAAAAATTGTTATAATTAGATCAGAACTGATCTATACCTATCTTATTAGATATACATACATAATTGTATCCCAAATTTGTCCCGGCCAGATTCAATTGGATCTGGGGCGAGATAACGCGATGTGCTGTATCTGCAGCAAGATACAAACTTTTATATAGCCGGATTTAATTATATCTCACGTAAGATCCATTTAGACATAATTATTCCTTAGTATATAGTTAAAGATAAGTTCTGATCTGATTTTTTTCTATTATATATAATTAATATAATAATCTATTATATATAATAATTTTTCGGATCTAATTCGATAAGGAAATATTAGGTTTTCCGATCTAACGAGATGTAAACCTAGTTACTGCTAAGATCCAATCATGTCTACACTTTGTTACACGGGACCATTTTTCTCAGTATTATTGTATGAATTAAAGTTTACAATTAATAGAACAAGGAAACTTCACATTTTGAAACAGTCGCAAGTTTAAATGATTTAACATTCAACGACCGTTTCAGAGCTCAGCTCTGTGAAGCGACATTCAGGCTATCACGTTTATTCTGAAAAAATGTCGCATATGCTGTGAATTTCTGAGTGTGAACACCTGTCGTTAGAGTATGAATTTTCAATGAAAATTCACCCCATGAAGCGATTGAGCAGAGCGTCTCACAATCAGTGAGCTGTTCGCTTTCTAGGTTTGAGTGAGGCCTACAGATTTATACCGGTTCCCGGAAGGTATTTTGAGATGTTTTTTCATGGCTAAGTGTCGCCATCAGTAAGCGGGGCGACTGTCGTCAAAAGCAATGTAAGGTGGTCAGAGCAGGGATTGAACCCACGTTTTCATGTACAAGAGCAGCGCGCACTAAGCGTTGCAGCACCGATGACCTCCACTTATCGATAACTAGCCTCAAATATATGTACGAGTATGTATCTATCAGATAAAACTGAAAAGGCGAACTTCGCTTAAGCCTTTACTAGAGGGCAGTTTGACAACTCCGTGACTTTAAATAAGATATTTTTCCAGCACAAAAACCACGTTTCCTTTCTCAACATAGTGCCCTTTTAGCCTTTTCAAGATAATCGATTTTGAATGATACCGCATGCATCCCAACAAACTGTCGCCATGACCTTGTTGGCCGACAGACCCACCTTGGCCTTCTTTGGTACACGCTCACCCGGAGAAGCCCACTGCTCCACTGCTTTGACTGTTCTTTGGTCTCTCGTGTGTTGTCATGTATCCAAGTTTCGCCCACGGTTACGAAACACTGCAAAAACTCTTTCGAATTGCGGTTGAACATCACCAAACACTCCTTTGAAGTGATCACAGTGATGCGATTAGGGTCTAGTGTTAGTAATTGCGGCGCCCATTGCACTGAAAGCGTTTTCATGTCCAAATATTTATGAAAAATTTTATGTTGCCGCTCAAGTGAGATGCCTTTAAACTCAGTGACACCATGCACTTTCATTCATCGATCATCCAAATGGTTTCGTGGCGTGACGACCTCTCTTCGGCAACCTGAGCGTTCGGCGTTACTTGTGCTGGTACGACCACAACGGAATTCCATACGACCACAACGGAAACCACATTTTATCCATTGAAATTGACAGCGTAGAATCCAAAGTATTTATCAAGCATTTTTTCGACTTCGGTGATTGTTTTTTACGCAAAAACTAATGCTTCCCACGAAATTCACTTTTCTAATTTTCGCCAAAATTCACGAAGTTGCCTGTTTTCAATAGTTGTCAAACACAGACTAAATTTGTACAGTAGTCTATTAATATATGGTAATTGACAGCAGCAGTGTTAATTTTTAATTAAGTACGAGAAGTTGAAAAAGTCCCGGAGCTGTCAAACCGCCTCGTAATACTGAAAATTATGAAAAATTCAAATAAATACCAGGGGTTTCGATGACACAGCTGATCGACCTCCTGGCTATAAATTTGATACAGTATAGAGTGTGAAAGAGAATGAGCAATAAGCGAATTGAAAAAAACTGACTTTAAATTTGATTTCATTGGCACTTATGACTTTTAAAATTGATTTGTATGCAATAAAATAGTTTTGATTTGAAGAACACAACAATTTTGTTTCATTTCAATTTGTATTGCGACTACAGGGGCTTTTGGTGAAACAGCTGTTCGACTTCCTAGCTGCAAATTTGATACAGGACAGCATTTGAAAGAGAACGAGCGATATGCGTATAGAAATAACTGAATTTAAATTTTATTTTATTGGCACTTATGACTTTTGAAGGAACTTTATATGGAATAAATTAGTTGTGAGTTGAAGAACACAACAATTTCCTTTAATTTGTATTTGTATTACGTTCAAATTCTGACAGAAAGAAACTGGCATAAAAAACCTGTATCGAAACTGTGGTTAGACATACAAAATTGAATCCAAACTGTCTTTATCCCAGTGACTTTCGACGAGAATTTGGTGGAACTGAAACACACATGTACACTTTTTATATCTTACTCTATGATAAATACATTTAAATTATAGAATGGACTTGGGATGGATGGGAGAGAGCTTCTTACCAACATTAAGCAGTTCGCCTTATATTTCTTAACTCTATGACCGCACTCTTCAGCTTTACCTTTTACAGAGTCGGAACACAATTATCGATGCGAGCGATTGCGTCTTAAACAATTGCTAGAGATCAAACATATTTGAGGACGATTTGATTGTCGCCGTCACCATATCGGTGGAAATTATAGTCATTTGAAGGAAAACAGTATATAGGGATTTCAAAATTTGAACTTCCGTTTACTCGAGTTATCGACATGTTTATGTTTTGTTTCTAGTTTTATATTGTAAATTGTATCCAGTTTTTAAATTTTATCCAGTTTTTACCTGGAAAGAAAGCGAGATACTTACATATTAGCTTAGATCACTGTCCCTCGAAAAACATACTCTCCCGGATCATACTATCAAGATGTATACAGGAGCTGCGTGAAACCACTTGACTAAGAGAATAGATTCAAGAACAAGGTGCACAGTAAAACATCTACTATTTCTATAAGAAAATGTACTGTTACACCGCTTATGATTTTACCTCGCCGTAAGCAGGATCAACATCATTATCGTGATCATCAGCAACTTTTTCGTGCAACAACATCGACATCATTGCAATCATCGTCACCATCATCATCATGGCCATGATCATCATCGCCGTCTTTGTCGTCATCATTATCATCAACATTCGGTCGGTTAAAAGTCTTTGATCTTATCGCAAAGCTTCTTGCTCGCATTTTGATCAAAGCGTGTTTTTCCGCCAAAGTGGTGGTAGAGAAACAGAAAAGACAATAATAATAACAAATAACAAAAATACAATAATAATAACACGAAGAGACCTACTACCACCACCACATGATGGGAAAAATAACCGAAAACCAAGCAAAATGAAAACAACAAAATAGGATTCTCATCGCGCGCCACAATTGTAAATAAAAACAAAATGATATTTCAATGGTGTTAAGAGAAGTAAAATTTGTAAAGAGTGTTTGTTAAGAGAATTATAACAGGTTCTTTTAAAAGATGCAAAGTTATTTACAAGTTTTATTTATAGCAGGTGATATTACAAATATTACAAATCATGATAGATCAAATTCAAATGCATTTTGTTTGTGGACATTTTTTGTTTCCTTTGTTTTAAATTGGTGTTGAATTCGATGATTCGAGTCATGCATATAAACCAGTGGTAACCAGTCCATAGCCTCGCGAGGCAGACAATACATGTACACAACAACTATGCTTGATTCGAAGCATCAGTCTATGGCTGTGCGTTTGCGACCGCACACAAGCACATAATATATTTGCGTTCGGTTTTGCCTACCACTGATATAAATACAAAATATACATATGTTGTTGTGGTCGTCGGTGGTGCAATAGTTAGTGAGACGTGGGTTCGATCCCTGCTCTGAGCACCTTACATTTCTTTCGACGAGTGATTAGTGATTTTCACCTCGCTTAGTGATGGCGGCACTATCGAGTACCTAGCCATGAAAAAGCTTCTTACAATACCATTCGGAACCGGTGTAAACTTTAAACTGAGTGTAAAACTAGAAAGCGCACAAATCACTGGTTCTGAGAAGCTCTACCCAATCCCTTCATGGGATGTAAAGGGAAATCATTGTTGTTGTTGCTACTGTTGTTACTTTCATTTTGCTGTTGAATTCGTTATCGTAATACCACCACCTGCATAAATGATCCTTAACCAAGGCTGAACACTCACAATGCAAATGTAGTCGAAGTATTACAAAGCCGGCCCTCTACTAGCAGATTTACATGACCAACAAAACGTCTGTCCGACTTTTGTTTTCCCCCTTACCAAGCACGTACTCAGGATTTTCTTTCGGGGGGACCAACCTGAAATTTAGGTTGAAAAATCTCACTACAATCAAAAATCACCACTTAAGGAAATAATTTCTGGGGGGCCCGAGCCAACGCCCTTCCCGCCCTTCCGGTACATGCCGGCTCCTTACACTCTGGCTGAAAAAATTTGAGACGATGGGAGCCCTGGAATTTTGGTTGCAAAAATATTTTAATTTGTAATATTTTCTGTAAATTCAGTTGTAAATTTATTTAGTTTTAATATTTCCATTAATTCATTCAAAAACAGTTTCACTTTGTGCCTAAGTCTGAACAGACCTACTGGTACTCATTCAGATCTGCCAAGGTAAGGTCCACTTAATTCTGCGTTTGTGCATTTAAATGAAATAATGTGACGCTAAGTGGACAACAAACGGTTGCGCTTGCAACTATTATTTTATGCAAAATAATTTCGTTATAAATTCCGAAAATCTTAACCGGAATTTAAAGCTTACAGCCTGTTTCTCTATCTCCAACGAAAGGTTTCGTTCGTATTCTAGACGAATTGGGTTGATTTGGGTTTCACACTCTTGTCGTTTCAAGTCGAATGAAAACATAAATGTTTTTCAAAACTTTTCAGTACAAATGTTGGTTTCTCTATTTGGAATGTGCTGTCATTTAGGAACAAACATAGAGTCAACGGATCGAAAATTTCGACATAGAGGAACACAATTTGAGTCAAATGTGAGTTACTGATTTTCGTTCGCTTAGCTTTTCGGACGACATAGAGAAACAGACTGTCGAAATACTCACTTATTTTTATAATATTTGCACTATAATATTTGAAACACAATCCATTTTCTCCGATCTGCAATTCTTTTTAGTCCAGAGTAGCAAACAACAATCGAGTAATTTTGGAAACAACATATTTATCTGAAAGCAAAAAAAAAAATAAATGAGCAGACAGACCAGCTAAACGTCTCATGCTCAGTTTCACAGTTTCATTTAAATGGAGAATAAATGCCCAATGTTTGTCATTTAATATGAAAATTTTCTGTGAGCTTGAAAAATTGAGCATTTAACCCTGCTGTTAGATTAGGACCATTTGGTCCAAATTTTTTCTGTTTTCCCTTGTAACTTTGGAACGGTGATATATACTGACTAAATTTTTCTGCTAATGGGGTCTTTTAATAAAACAATGTTATGTGCGAAAATTAAATTTTCTAACTTTATTCAGGACTGAGAAAAATACAAAATGACGAATCTTAGATTAGAGGACCATTTGGTCAATAGTACATTTTTTCATTACCAAGCGAATGTAAATTCATGTCAAATATTTAGAAGATGTTTTTGATATGTCAAATACTTGCTTTAGAAATTATTGAACCAAAATAGTTACAAAGGATAAGATAAAATTATTATTTTGGATGAAAATTCCAGTATGGACCAAATGGTCCCTCAATCTAAGATTCGTAAGTTTTTTCATTACCAAGCGAATGTAAATTCATGTCAAATATTTAGAAGATGTTTTTGATATGTTAGCGGATGTTTTTGATATGTCAAATACTTGCTTTAGAAATTTTTGAACCAAAATAGTTACAAAGAATAAGATAAAATTATTATTTTGGATGAAAATTGCAGTATGGACCAAATGGTCCCTCAATCTAAGATTCGTAAGTTTTTTCTAATCTAACAGCAGGGTTAAATGACGAGTGTGAAACTCGCCCTTCGAGTTTCAATTTCACATAAATAAGCCATTTTAGATTTTCCTCCTCCTATTTACTAACGCCTCTGATGTTCACCAACGCCACCTGCACAGTAAAATTAAAACTATTAAACATTTGACTCACCTTGTTCTCATATTTATCTATTACAGATACAACCCTTTATAACGGAGACACAAACCGCACCGCAAATTGAATTCACCACGTCATATACTACAACCCATTTCAATTACACCACCATCTCCACAATG
Organism: Phaonia tiefii; assembly: GCA_963931995.1. Classification (NCBI taxonomy): domain Eukaryota; kingdom Metazoa; phylum Arthropoda; class Insecta; order Diptera; family Muscidae; genus Phaonia; species Phaonia tiefii. The sequence goes on along the minus strand of OZ008369.1, from coordinate 99,748,353 downwards.
TTTACACAAACACCACCAGCATCATCAACATCACCAACAACATGCTCTTGTCGACGGGCTTTTCCGTCTACGAACAATCCTCATCTGGGGGTTTTAAGCCACAGATTTCTTCATTTAACCCACATTCTGCTGCTCACCACACTTGTCGTATATAGTGGAAATTTTATCGTCACGGCGGCCCCCTCACACCAAAGTCTTCTGCCAACATTTACGGCTCCTTCGCCACTAATACTACAGACGGAACTTTCGAATGCTCTTAACTCAACCACCGCAACACCAGAATTCGTGGAAACAAATTCAGTACATGGCCACAATGGGGCCGGAAGTCACCATGAACATGGTACTCGGGCCTTGAAGAGGGCACTGCTTTCGAACCGCAGTATCGTGTGTAACGATGGGTCGCTGATGAGTTTCTATTTGCGGAAAAATCCCAATTCCAAGAAATGGATTGTGTTTCTGGAGGGCGGTTGGCATTGTTACGATGTGAAGACGTGCAGGGCTCGTTGGAATCGTTTAAGACATTTGATGACCTCTACCGATTGGCCAGAGACCAGAGATGGTAAGTTGTTGATAGCATTTCATTTAAGAGATGAATTTTATGGATTTTAACGATGTCCTTCTTTAAATTTCCAGTTGGTGGTATTTTATCTGCTTCGCCCGAGGAGAATCCCTACTGGCACAGTGCCAATCATGTTTTGGTGCCCTATTGCAGCAGTGACTCGTGGTCGGGTACCAACACAACTATTGATTCTCCCGAATTCACATTCCGCTTTATGGGCGCACTCATCCTGAAACAAGTTATCGCAGATTTAATACCCATGGGTTTGGGACGCATTCCTGGCGCTGAGTTATTACTGGTGGGTTCTTCGGCAGGAGGATTGGGTGTGATGTTAAATCTGGATCGTATCAACCATTATCTGCAGCACGAGCGAAAATTACAAGTTACTGTAAGGGGCGTCAGTGATTCCGGTTGGTTTTTAGATCGTGAACCCTATACACCCTCAGCAGTTGCCTCTAGTGAAGCTGTGCGTCAAGGTTGGTCTTTATGGAAAGGCTTGCTGCCCGAATCATGTGTGGAGCAGCACATGGAAGAGCCTTGGCGTTGCTATTTTGGATACAGACTCTATCCGACATTGAAAAGTAAGTATATAAAATTAACGTGTCCTTTGGGATTTAAGCTAATAGAGTGCGTTTCTCAATTGTATCCTTGCAGCTCCACTGTTTGTTTTCCAATGGCTTTTCGATGAAGCTCAAATGAGAGCCGACAATGTGGCAGCTCCCGTCACACCCCATCAGTGGAATTATATACACGCCATGGGCGGAGCATTGCGCTCATCGTTGGATAATGTAACCGCTGTATTTGCTCCCTCGTGTATTGGTCATGCGGTTCTTTCGAAACGTGAATGGTTGACGATAAAAATCGACGAAATCTCCTTGCCCACTGCTTTAAGGTGTTGGGAACACTCGACTAGACCACGCAAGAAACGCCACGACAAACTTAAACGCTCCACAGAAGCCACCATCAATCATCACAAGGATACTAAGAAACGGCGTGAGAAGCAGCAAAGAGAGAAACAAAAGGAAAAAGAAAAGAAGCGAAACAATAACAATGGCGAGCGCAAGCGCTTAACCAAAGCTGAACGCGAGGAACGCAAACGCTTGAGGCACGAGCAGCAGAAACGCCGAGAGGAAAGACGTAACCGCCGAAAAAACAATATGCCCATTGCCGATCATGAAAGTAATCTGACCAATGCCATAAGAAGCTCGGAGAACGGCACAGATACTCAACACCAACGTAAAGAGCATAAGCGCAAACGTACAGAACAGGAGAAACAAAAGAGAATTCAGAACAGACACAAGAAACGCCAACGAAGAAAGAAGGAGCACAATTCACCCGATGCCTTACAACCGGAACGTGAATTACAAAAGGAACAACCGGTAGTGACGCCAGTGGTTGAGAAACGCCACAACTCTGCCAACAAAATCAACAGGCGCAGTGGTGTTCCCAGAGTACCTGAACGTTGCTCTCTGCGGCTTTTGGAACGCTGCAGTTGGCCTCAATGCAATCATTCTTGTCCTACGCTCACCAATCCTGCGACGGGCGAAGAAATGAGATTTCTCGAACTATTGTCATCCTTTGGTCTGGATATTGAGGCTGTTGCAACAGCTTTGGGCGTGGATATGCAAACTCTCAACAACATGGATCGCACGGAATTGGTAAATTTATTAACGCAGCAAGTCAGTTGATTTCACCAGGACCACACAAATGTCGTCAGGTTGTATAATTTCCAAAGTACTTAAAGAGATTAAGCCAGAGATATGTATGTATGTAAACTCCAAGAATTGGGGCGTGGCAACGCGGAAAAGTCAATTACCTCAAAGAGAAAATTAAGACATACTCTTGGTATGCTAAGGGCACCTTACTAACTACTATACACAGTAATACGAAATCTCTTTAGACATCTAAGAAAAATACTAAAACAAATCAAAGATATTCTACTGTAAATATTTGTACATAGTAACCCTTTAGTTTCGGGAATAGCTTTAGGTGCATAAAAGTTCAAATTAGCCATAAGATTCAAATTAAAAAAAATATATATTAGTTACTTAATAGTAGAAACTAAAGATTTTTGTGAATACAACTTTTAGTTAACTCAAGTCTAATACAGGAGTTCAAAAAGAAGCTTTACCAACCGGGTGTAAACCACTTAAAAGTGAAGTAACCCTTTTTTTGATTTTGAATATTTTACAAATCTCAAATTGGACTTTAAATGCCCGAGTTTGTCATTTCATATGAACATTTTCTAGGAGCTTTTAAATGACTGTTGGAAAACTCGCCCTTAATAGCTAACTAGAAAATCCCTAAAAAATTCTGAAAGCTGGTTTTATAAAAGCTCGAAATTCATGACGCCCCTTGAAAGCTTTTCAAAAATGTATGCACAGTTTTTAAAGCTTTAAATGTCCAGCGGCTTTTCACTAAATTCTTTGTTGTAAAAAGCTTTACATAATCCTTAATTTCTGAAAATTATTTAAAAGTACAACAAAATCCTTTTTGAAAGTCCTTGCAAGTCTTGCTATAAAGTATTATATAGTTAATTGAAGAACCGACAAAAAAAATATATCCCAGTTATATAATTTAAGTGCATCCGTGTTAAGCTTGGTAAAATAGACATAATCTCTATTATCTGTTTTTTCTTACATGACGAAAAGATTCCATCCATACAGCCTGACCCAAAACACGCTTTTGTAGTCAAGGTGAAAAAATACCGCAGGTACATCACGTACTAGTTTGGCAACATACAGTGTTTAAACTTTCCATAAACTTCATATAAAGCCTTATTTATGCTAACTCCAAATCTTGTTTTCGAAACTAAGATCTCTTTGGCAGCGGTTACAGATTTGTTGACGGAATTAAGCGGTCAAAACCTAGATATCGCATGCCTTATGGTATGTTCACAATGGAATCAAATGCACTTGTTTCGCCACTTTTGCAATCAAACAACTGCTCTCCCATAGAAATATCAACTGTTCTTTCACTGCAATGCAAACGTTGCATAAATAAGGTGTAAACAAAGTTTTGAGCACATGCGTCTGGCGTGTTTCGGTTGGGGTCAGGAAGCAATTAACATAAGTCATTGAGATGATATTAGAAATAATTATTATTACCTACTATTATCTACTACTTAATATACTACTAATACTGCTACCGTTCATCTCCAATCTGCTAACACAAAAAAATTGTTGCAACACATAAGACTGCTAATTGTTACAATATTTTAAATAATTTATTAATATTATACTAAAAAGTTAACTAACTCACTTACAATATAAGACAAATCTGACTAATTTCAATATGTATCGGTTATTCATTAAACATAGATTTTCAGGAGAGTTAATTTACAAAAGGTGGCAACACGTTTCTAGTGTAAACAACTCTGTGTTAAGCGTAGTACTCACTTATCGCGTTATTTTCGTACGAACATGTGGTTGTCAAAATAATCGAACTATCAAAATTTCGGTGCTATTCATTTCTTGCGAAATTTTCGTAAAAAAGTTTTTCATTTATTTCGGAAGGGAAAATGTTCTTGCAAAGAGTTACCACCTATATTTGATTTAACATACAAATATTTAATTTATAATTCCTCTGCCTACTCAATTTCTTTAACCCTTGTGGCGTTACTTTTGGTTGTCAAAATAATCGAAATGCCAAAATTGGGGTCCCAAAGAAATATCAAACTAATGTTTCCGTACGAAATAACTTTGCGGTAACAACCCTTGTAATTGATTTTACCTACGAAATTTTCTCAATGCAATTTTCTTTAGTTTTTATACACCTACTTCTTACGGCAACGAAAATTTCATAAAAACTGAATACCGGAGTTAAACCATTTTCATTAAATTGTTTTCATACAAAATAAAATCTCCACCAGCTCATCAAAACACCCCCGAAATAGATTAAGGACCAATTTTTGAGTTGGAAATTATCTGTGATCAATGATGAAACAAAATTACAACTTCAAATTCAGTGTTTAGGTTAATAGTTGATTGCTGTTTAAACAGAAAAATTTGGGCATTTAAACTCTGATCAAGCTACCATATGATTTTGATAGAAAACAAAAACAACAACAAGCTCAAAGCTTCTTTAATTGATAATCACACTTATTACGGTTGTCGTCGTCGACATAAAACGACGTCGTCTTATGACGACAGTTGAAAATAGGTATTTCTGTAGTAGTTATCGATCACTAACGACGACTGCCGACACATATTTAGTATTTTGTAACTACAATTGACGTCGATATTGAAATGAAACGACTCTATTTCTGTCGACACAATTTTTGATAACGACTTGAAGAAAATTCCCCATTTTTTTCTCAATTAAAGAAATGTCCAATTTTGTTTTTGAATTATGGATAAAAAATTTAGTTCGCAACTTTTAATGGCGGATGGAAACCCACAAGTAGAATATGCAGGAGTGTTCCAGAACAGGATCGGCTTTATACGTATGGCGAGTATGTAAGAGCACTTGTCTGTCCGACGGTAAATGCAATGAAAAAAGGGTTCTATTTATTGGCCTTATTTTTAATAACTTGTCCTTATACAAACAGTTAATGAAAAATAATATTGGGTACTAACACGGTCACTGCCCTGAACCAAAATTAGCTGCTGAAATTGAGTTCCTTCAGCGATCAGTTAGAACTACAGGCTTCCTTCAGTGTCAAGTGCCCAGCAATAGATGCATTGCCTAGGCAGTGGATGTGTTCTTGTTGTGACATATATGCCTGCTCTGCGCCCTTTCAGTCATGAAATTGTGTCTTTTTCATTTTAGTCTGATATCTTTCAAACAAGCGGCCGCTAACGAAACGTAAAGTTCAAATCCTTTAAGATAGTCGAATGGTCGGTCCATGTTGAATTTGACGAGATCATTTCTTGATCTGCATTAAGTCCTTGTCTTCAATACACTCAGATCTGGGGCCAATAAAGGCTGTATGTGCCTCCATGGAGAACTCTCAATTCACCGCTTCCATTCGCCTAACCTGGTGAAATAGGGCGTTTACATCCAATATCTTCCAAATCGGAGTCGATATGGTTACGATAATTAAACAGTTTTTAGGAAATTGTCAAAACTTTTACCAAATATAATAAAATAATAGAAGTACAAACGTAAAATGTTCTTCTTCCTGCTTTCATTCACTACGAATGACAACTTTGTTTATGTTTTTAATAGGTTATCGATAAACAGTCGACGTCGTCTCAAGACAGTTACAGAATACCAACGCCAGACGACGATGTTGACACGAAGTGATGTTGAAATAAAAACGACAACAACGTCGACGACGACATCCGTAATAAGGGCGAATGTTAATGAAAAATTATAATCATCATCATAGTTTAAATGACAATAAAAACGTTCCATTTAACTCTTACTGCAGTTAGAACTTGATTTCAGCTCAACTATTTTAAAATTTCGTTAAATACTATGTAGTACTCTACTTTGCTTTTCAAAATGGCGTCAGTTTCATGCATTGCAGCGATTGGCCAATAAATGTATAAATACCGGTTATTTTCCATGACATTTGCCATAGAAATAGTAAGATTATATGACAAAGCACTGAAAAACTCTTTTCGTGTTTAAAGTCAGATCAATAAATCAAAATCATACAAAATCAACTGATTAACAATTTAAAAAACCACTCAAAAATTGGCCCTTAATGTGTAAATGTATAATCATCATCCTAGTTTAAATGGCAATCAAAACGTATCATTTAACTGGTAGTTCAGTTTGAACTTCATTTCTGCCCAAATACTTTCCAATTTCATTAAATTATTTTGCATTTTATCTCTTTAATATTCGGCGAAAATGGCGGGAGCTTCATGCATTGTAACGATTAGCTGATAAATGTATGAATACCGGTTATTTTCGGTGACATTTGCCACTTGAAAACTTTATTCGTATTTAAATCCAGATCAAGCATAAACAAAAATTAACTGATTACGAATTTAAATAACCACTCAAAAATTAGGCTTAAGTTCACGAAATTTTTTGAGTACGGTGCAAATAGAAAGTGAGTGAATTTGTAGGCTCTCGACATTTTAGGCATTTTTATATACATATGTATTTCCACAGTGAAATAAACAAGTAATAGCAGTGGAACAGCTGATTTCATTTTTATTTATGACATTGGTCGCTCCGGTTGTCAACCTCATATGCATTTTGTTTTTGTACTTTTTGATTACTAATATTATTGGTATACAGTCGTGTAGAGTTTGACAACTGAAACGAATGAAACAAAAACAAAACGCCTGTTGTTGTAGTCTACAACTATAACAACGTCTAGTAGCAACTTGGTTATTTTACTATGCGTCTTTCTTTCGGATAAGTAAATATTACTCCAGCTGAGTACGTGGATTTAGGGCTCAACCAAAATATGCACTTGTTCCTTAAACATTCGGCATTCATGCGGCGAAAAAGTTGAATAATTCAACATACGAAAAGTTTCATAAAAAAGTTTGTCTTTTATCTATACACTGACATTTTTGTTGAGAAGAATTACCACCAATCTTTTAAGCCACGTATTCAGTACTTGCGAAATTTTCGTTCCCATTAGGAGTGTGTCCAAAAACTACCGAAAGTTTCGTGGTCCGGAAACTTCGCTCACTTCTCATTTGCTTGGTACTCAGATCTATGCGTGAATTTCGTAAGCAAACTCTATTACAGGGTTGTTATGTCAAAGTTACTTCGTATAAAAATAATTACTTGAGAACGGAATTTTGACATTTCGACTATTTTGACAGACAAAATAAACACCACACATGTTAAAAGTAGAATGTAGTGCGAAGAGGAAATATTTGCAAGGAGATAGGTGTAACTCTCTGCGACCAAAATTCCTGACCTTATAAGCTTGTAATATGAATTACACATACATTAAATAAAACCAGCAAAATCGGTAATAAAATTCAGATTCAAATGGCCAATTTCTGTTTACAGATAAATGACATTTCTTATTAAAATTGCACAAGAACTGAATACGGGGAAAATATTTAAAAATACCTCTTCGTAAGCATACGGTGTTACTTTTGTTTGCCTAAAATCGAAATTCAAAACAATTACACTGTGGCAGTCGAAACAACAGACAAGGCGGGAGAGGACGGTTTTACCCCAATTCAGGTACGAGGAATCGAATTGCATCGAACTCATAGCTTTTACAATTATGGTTTCATTCAAAATATCCATATGTAGGCTTTGCCAGACGTACTGTTTTCAACAGTACGCGTACTATTTTTTTCGTTGTACTGTTTTCTACATAACCCATAATAATGTAGGAGAAAGTAATTTTTTTTTAATTATTGTACCGGTTTTTTTTTTTAGTTTTCTATGTTTTTCATTGGTTCAAAACCAAATTAAAGAAAGTGTTATTATCCAAAAAAAAACATTTTTATAGTGTAGAAAAAGAGTAAAATTAAGTGAAATTGATAATTAAGTAGAATTTGGTAATTAGAAATGAAAATGAAAATGAGGAAATAAATATAGTTATATAGTGAAAGTTTTTGTCTTATCTGGCGAAAGAATCTGACTACTGGCCATTTGTGAACGGAAAACTCAAAGAACGTCGTAAGCTTACTTTTCTGTCGCTGTTCTGAATCAAATAGCCCATAAACCTGGTAAGATTTGTTCCCAAAAGTTCCAGCCCAAAAAGTTTAGAACAACTTTGTTGAAGAACGTTTACCGCTACAATCAACCAAATAGAAGTTAGTGGCTGTCAAAAATAAGGCAAAATCGGAAATTCAAAAAAAATCCACTCTATTAGTCAAAGTAAAAAAAAAAATTATATAGGACCGTAATTGTGGTTCAAAAAACTAATGATACAGTTCTCCTCTCCTGCCTTATATAAGAACATGTTTGCCAAAAACTATCACAGTGTTATCAAAAGCCCGGTATTCAGTTTTTGAGAAATTTTCGTTGTCATAAGAAGTGCGTGTATAAAAAATAACAAAAATTTCATGAACCGAAAATTTCGCTCACTTTTCATTTCCTTGGTACTCAACTCGTAGCGAAAATTTCATAGTCAAAATCAAGTTCAGAGTTGTTACGCGAAAGTTATTTCGTACAAAAACAATTGTTTGATAATTGTTTGGGACCGATTTTGACATTTCGCTTATTTTGGTAAACAAATGTAATACTACGTGGGTTTAAATTAGAATGGAGCGAAAGATTAATTATTAATGAAATATTTACCAGGTAAATCAGAGATATGTATGTGGTAACTCTCAGTAACAAAAGTTTCCGTTTAGATATAAATGACAACATTTCTTATGAAAATTTCGCAAGAACTGAAAACGGAGCTAAACAATTGTTTTCGTACGAAATAACTTTAGCGTAGCAACTCTGTAATTGATTTTCTTCACGGACTTTTCGCGAAGTGCTGAGCAGTATCAAGCAAATGAAATGTGAATGAAATTTTCGGTTCACAAAATTGTCGATATGTTTGTATACACGTACTTCTTATGGGAATGAAAATTTCACAAGAACTGGATAAGGGGATTTAAACGATTTTTTTATGAAAGACGTTATAAAATTCAATTAAAACTTGTATTGCTAGAATCTTTACAGTTACATTACAAATATCGCTCATATTATGAGCCTGCATTATGACCGCTTCCGGTTATCTTGAAGTTTGTATGACATTTGAAACCCTTATGTGTTGGTTAGCTCTTATCAGACAGGGCGAAAATTTCCCTAAATTAAATAGAAAACAAAATAATAAAGACCTACCTCATCTTAAGAGTTGTCGTAATGTAAGTGAGAATACATACGACTTTTATCATTATCATTAAATTATCTAAACACTGAATCCCTCCAAGTTTAAAAGCGATTGTTTGACAGTTTAACACAAGTTGGGATCTGCCAAAGTTAACAAAAAAATTTAAATAATCCGTTAAAAATGGGCTGCATATTTGGTAGTTTTAATTTCTTTCATTTGATTTTTTAATCTGTTGTTTGTTTGTTGTAAATACAAAAGCAAAAAAATTTAATATTGACAGTTTAATTCGGAATTATGATTATACATTTATACAATTCATTTGAAGTAGAAGGCAACTTCACTTTATGCGTATTAATGAATTTGCATCAAAATTCTAGCAATCCCTTATACAATACACATTTTTTCAATCACTTGTATCCCCATTTCCGTTTCCTGTAGCTCACACGAGTTACACATGGCTACACCCATTAACACACAATAAGTAATATGTTGTACCTGTAATTTACCACAAATCAAAAATAAATAGAAGAAGACAAAAATACAATCAATTCATAAGATAAATGACAATTTGCATTCCTTTTTTATTTGTTTGTTTAATTTTATTATTTAATTATTTATTTGCATAGATATAAGTTTTAAATTCCAAATAATTCAAAAAATAAAACTCTCGAATATTTTTTTAAAATTTTATAGTTTATCTGTATATAGAATAAGTTGTTTTATTTTTAAAATTTGTAAATTATTATTATTTGTGTAGTTTTTATCGATAATTTATAATAATTGTTATTTAATGATTGAGTAAAGTGTGAGAAGTCAAGAAAATGCTTAAAATAAAATTTAAATTTTTAAAAATTTTAAATTAAAGTGGTTTTATTGAATTCATGGCAATATGAATGTATGAGTGAAATAAAACTCAAAACAGGAGATTTCAACAATGGGATACTTTATTACTTAAAACCGAGTACTCCGAGGAAACTGAATTTCACACACAAAAAAATAATAACAGTTTTATTGCCTTTGCCGGCATAGGTAGTTTATTTTTGTATGAAATTCAATAATAGACAATATATTGCCTATGTTAGTTGGTGTTTTATACACCAAAAATTTATCAATAGGGGTTGTTAATATATACAACAAATAGTTTACAGTCAATTCGACAAATAATATTTTTTTTACAATCAAAATTATCAAATCATGCTTTCATTGTGAAAAGGTAAGTCGACATAAATTGTGTGAAATATAAAACTATATTAAATTATTTAACTTTTTAGAATTGAACAAGGAAAGGATATCTCTGGAAAGAAAAGGACCGACGCAATAGGGTACAGAATATTGTCTTACATATATATACAGGATACAGGTAAGAACAGTTGTATGGATTCTTTTGTATGCAACAAATTAATATTATTTGTAATCTGTAATACAACAGATATTAAAAGTTCAAGAGATAGCGACTTGAAGTCTAAAATAAATGAGTGGAGACAATTCGAGAGAATAATTTATGAGATGGAATTAAAATTAAATCGGCAAATAACTGGACCTTACAACGTGCACGATGCCATCGTATTCTAATCCATACACATATATGTACAAACAATAGTACAGAATATCTAAGCGAAATCATACATCTGCAAGCAATTACCGTAGGCACCGTGTGCGGTATTAATCAATATAATAAAATCTTATTTCCCAATTCCTTGATTGTAGAAAATGCTGTTTAGGGAATATTAAATGCGTTCTTTTAATTGCATATAAAACCTAAATTATAACTATGATTTAATGAATGTATATTATAACTATGTGTACATGTATATACATATTGTTCCACTGTAATTCTTTGCCCAAAATAAATAAAAAATAAATATATTAATTAAAAAAGTAAGTAATTTTATTTGGACAAATTTAATTATTAAAATCAGAAAAGTTGGTATGATAAAAATAATAGGAAATTAAACCAAACAAAAGTGGGTATCGAAATAGAGGAAATAGGAAATTTGCTACATCATTTTGGGTGACTTTACCACATAATTATTGGAAAATTTACCAAAATATTATAGGAAAATATACGCCTCAGAATTAGGAAAATTTTCAAAAATTTTAGGTAATTATTCGAACATGGAAATCACCCAAGGGGTACCGATGAGCCAGCTGATCCAGTTAGTACTTGGAGAACAAATAGAGAATGTGCTGTCAAAGAAGACTCGTTGATAGGGACTGGGTTGCGGGGTGTGATTTTCAAACTTCTGCCGCCGAGTGTCAAGCCAGAAATTCAAAACACATCAACTGGGAGTAAATTTTGCCAACTTAATCGATTAAAAAAAGGGATATTCAGTGAAAAAATCAAAATGTAATGAAGTGTTAGAGTAAAGTTATTAGTGTAGATCCCAATTAACACGAAAATTGTTAAATTTAATGATTGCTCTCATTCTTTATTTGTTTTCCTCGTAGGTCTCGGAGCTCGTTAGTACAAAAATCAACTAGTGCACACTCTTAAAGTATTACTCGGTGAAATCACCTATAGTTTTTTTATATTATTGCCTACAAAACATAGCAAATGCCATGTTGCCCATGCCAGTAACTGATATTATACAACATTTATAGGCAATATTACCAACATTTTTTTTTGTGTGCAGGTTTCCGTATGAAGCCTATGTAAAAAGAATCTACCTCCAATTCAGGTTCGGAAAAATTGCTGGTTCAGTACTTATGAAATTTTCGTTACCATAAGAAGTAAAGTGTACTCGAGAAAGCGTAAAGTAATTTTTACCAAGAAATTTCCCAACATATTGTTACGAATAAGTAAAAGCTTTTGCTTACTGTTAATGACTCTACTAACAGTATGTAAACAACAGGCGGTTAGTGCTGCGCCTGAAAGTATGCATTGTAACAACGTACCAGCTCGCTAAACCAGTAGCATGAATTCACCTCAGTAAAGATAATTTCTCCTGTGTAGGAGAATGTTCTACAAAGATAAACAACAACAACAACATCTAGTTTCTAGAAGGTTCTTGAATTCGCTAGATATATGTACCTTCATTTGTGTATGGTGAGTTGGTATAAATAGCGGAGGTCTTTGGAATGGAGAGTTCAGTTTGTGATTAAACCCCGTAAAGTAAGCAACGCGAATTGATAGTAAAATACAAGACTTGTTAACGTGTTATAAATAAAGTAAACTGTTGTACTGTATAAATAAATAAAAGGAAGTGATACCGTTGTAATTATCGTAATTAAAAACGAACCTTGTTTTATTATTGAGAATAAAACAACGCAAAAAGGACGAATAAGGAAATTCGTAACATTGGTGTCAGAAGTGAAATTACGAATTAAGGACAACGATGAAGTTTGAAGAACTCAAAGTTGAACAACTGAAAAAGGAGTTGAGTAAATTGGATCAACCGACAGCTGGTAATAAGGTAGAGCTGCAGAGGCGATTAATAGAAGAATTCAAGCGCCGAAACATTGACATTGATACATACCAGTTTGAGTGTAAAGAAGAAATGGAGGTATCTGCAAAGGAAGCAACTGGTAATATGGATATTTCTACGATGTTTGCAGCCATGATGGAAAAGTTTTCAAAATTAGACGAAAACTCTCGAATAATTAACACGCAACTTGGCGAGAATTCTAGAATTATGAACGAGAAACTTGGCGAGAATTCTAGAATTATGAACGAGAAATTTGGTGAAAATTCTAGAATTATGAACGAGAAATTTGGCGAGAATTCTAGAATTATGCAGGAAACATCAAACGCCACAAATGACAAGCTACATGAAATTTCAGAAGCTATGAATAACATGGAGATACAGGTTAATGATCAATTCGGAAAGGTCGAACAGAAATTCGAGGAATTTCAGCAGAAGATCGAACAGGTCGAACAGGATGTGGAGGAAAGATTCGCCGAACTGGAAAGAAAGATGAATGAAATCCAGTTGCAAGAAGGGCCAGTGCGAGTAATTTCTGAAGGCTCTAGTAGATTGAAAGCTCCCAGTTTCGATGGCTCTACACCTTTCGATGTTTTTAAATTCCAATTCGAAATGGTCGCAATTAAGAACTTGTGGAACAGCAACGACAAAGCCGTTGAGCTAATTTTAGCACTGAAAGGCAACGCAGCAGAAGTCCTTCAGAGCATTCCCGTCAGTGCCAGAAACAACTACGAGGATATACTGGCTGCGTTACAACGCAAGTATGGTGGCGATCACAAGAAGGATTTATATCGCATGGAATTGAGAGGCCGAGTGCAAAAGCATAATGAAACGCTTCAGGACTTCGCAACCGAGGTGGAACGTTTGGTGTTGATGACTTATCCTGGTGAGTCCCACCCATTCTTGGATCAATTTAAGATTGAAGCATTCGTCAACGGCATCCGTGATCCTGACATAAAATACGTGACTTGTGCCACACAAAAAGCTACATTCCCCGAAACTGTTTCGTTCGCATTGGCACAGGAAACAGCAAAATTTGTGTCCAAGCCTCAAATACAAAGAGTTAGAAAAATTGAAATGGAGTCGGAGGCAGGAGATTTGAAGGGTGCCATAAACGATCTTAAAGAAATCACCCAAACCCTCAGCAAGGCGTTACCAGGCGGAAGTAAGTCCAGACCAAAGTGCTACAATTGCGACAAACCTGGTCATATTTCACGAAACTGCAGAGAGCCACGAAAACGATCAAGATCGAGCTCACCCCAACGTGGCAATAAACGGGTAAATTTTACTACACAAAATGAATCTCCGTTAAACTAAAACGAGCTAGCCCAGAGGGGCATGGACTAGCTCCCACAACCGAGGGCCCCACGATCTCCATCTCAATAATTCAACAGAAAAACAACAACCTCACTGTCTACGGAGCTATCGGTGGTCGGAAGCGCATATTGACTATGGACACAGGCGCGTCACAATCTATCATCAGATCTGATTTGATAAATGGACCAATAGAATCGTTACATGGTGTAAGACTCCGCACAGCAACGGGTGAACCAGCAACTGTACATGGTAAAGTTAAATTGAAGTTAGCCATTGCCAACATGAGCATCGAACACGTGTTTATTGTCGCCGACATTGTAGATGAAGTGATAATTGGCGCAGATTTTATGATTGCCCAAGGCCTCAAGTTAGATATGGGGCAGCAAATTTTGACGTGGGCTAATGTGGAAATTCCTCTCAATGTGGGATACGACAATACAACACAGATTAAAAGGCTGATCGCTTACAAAGATGTAAAATTGCCACCAAACTCAGAAACCATAGTATGGGCCCGAATGGAGGGAGATTGTGAGATCGGCGGTTTGTGGGTAGTTGAACCGGCAAGTATAAACAACTATAACATCATCACTGCCAAAGCTCTAGTAAGAACTAATAATGAAGGATACTTGCCTGTACGAGTTCTAAATTTGTCCAACAACGAGGAGGTGATCGGCGACCGCACAGAAATTGCAGAATGTACACCAGTCGAGGCGGTCATCAACTGTGAAGTTAATTCTGACTGCAGCAAACTATCAGAAAAGGAGCAGAAAGTGCTGGAGTCGCATCTCAGTGAGTGGGTGCGAGAACTAAAGCCTTCTGATAGGAACAAAGCAAAGCAAATACTGTGGAAGCATGCGTCTGCCTTCGCCCTGAAAAAAGAATGCCAAGGTAGAACATCAATGGTAAAGCATGACATCAATACAGGGGAAGCGAGACCAATAAAACAGGCGCCCAGAAGTCTTCCACTTGCAAAAAGAGATGAGGTAAAGAAACTGGTAGCTGAAATGCAGAAGGATGGTGTAATCGAACCTTCTTCAAGTCCATGGAGCTCGCCGGTGGTACTAGTTAAGAAGAAAGATGGAAGTACCCGATTTTGTGTGGATTATAGAAAGCTCAACGACGTCACCAAAAAGGACAGTTATCCACTACCAAGAATTGATGACACATTGGAAACGTTGTCAGGAACAAAATGGTTCTCCACGCTGGACTTGCAAAGTGGTTATTGGCAAGTAGAAATCAGCGAGAAAGATAAGGAGAAAACTGCATTCAGCGTAGGGGATGGTCTTTGGCAGTTTAAAGTAATGCCATTTGGACTATGTAACGCTCCAGCCACCTTCGAGCGATTAATGGAGTGCGTGTTGAAAGGACTTCATTGGCGAACATGCTTGGTGTACCTAGACGACATCATTGTCATGGGGAAAACATTCGATGAACACCTGAAGAATCTTAAAGAAGTCCTTCAACGTATAACCGCGGCTGGGTTGAAACTCAGTCCGAAGAAGTGTTCTCTGTTCCAGAAAGAAGTAAAATACTTGGGACATCGAGTGACAGCAGATGGCATTTCCACCGATGAAGACAAAATCCTGACAGTGAAGGATTGGCCACGACCGCAGAATCTCCATGAATTACGCAGTTTCCTAGGACTCTGTACGTACTACAGACGGTTTGTGCCGGGTTTCGCCACAGTGGCTGCAAGTCTTCACGAGCTGACAATGAAAAGTCGGCCGTACTGTTGGAGCGAAAAACAAGAAGAGTCATTCCACCAACTGAAGCAATATTTATGCACGGCTCCTTTGCTTGCATATCCTGTTGCTGGAGAGAAATTCGTGTTGGATACTGACGCGAGTGGTTACGGAATAGGTGGCGTGCTCTCGCAGGAAATCAATGGCCAAGAAAAAGTTATTGGGTACTACAGCAGAATACTCTCAAAGCCAGAGAAAAATTACTGTGTTACGAGACGAGAGCTACTGGCCGTCATAGAGTGTGTCAAACACTACCACAAGTATCTGTACGGCCAGCCTTTCCAGTTAAGAACCGATCATGCGGCGCTAAGGTGGCTACTGCAATTTAAGAACCCCGAAGGCCAACTTGCTCGTTGGATTGAAAGACTGCAGAGCTATGACTTCAGCATTGAGCATAGAAAAGGAGGAAAACACGGTAATGCTGATGCCCTGTCACGTCGTCCATGCAAGCTGGAATGCAAACACTGCTCAAAAGCAGAGGTGAAAGAAAACATCATTGACGTACGTCTGCTTCGACTAGAATCCAACGAAGACTGGTCAACAGCTCAAAGAAGCGACCCTATACTGGCAAAAATCATTTCTGCAAAAGAAAATGGTGAAAGACCAACACGCAATGACATCGCCTCAGAGAGCCCCCTGATGAAAGCATACTGGGCCCAGTGGAACAGCCTAATGTTATTGAATGGTTGCCTATACCGGTTATGGGAAAGTGAGGATGCTAAAATAGTCAAAAAGTTAATAGTGGTACCTTCCTCCAAGGAAAAAGAGATAATGACAGAATTCCATAATGGCCCGAGTGGAGGACATCTAGGAATAACCAAGACCATTGAAAAGCTAAAGCAACGGTTCTACTGGATTGGCTGTCAACAAGCGGTAGCCGATTGGATAGCAAATTGCACCCAATGCATGACAGCTAAGGGACCAACGCGAAGAAGTCATGGCCACATGCAGCAATACAACTCAGGTGCACCCTTTGAGCGTATAGCTATGGATGTGGCTGGTCCATTTCCCGTCAGTAGCTCTGGAAACCAGTACGTCTTAGTGGTTATGGATTACTTCAGTAAATGGCCCGAAGTATACCCTGTTCCAAATCAGGAAGCGAAGACTATAATTAAAGTGTTTGTGGATAACTGGATATGCCGTTTTGGTGTCCCCTCGGAGCTCCATTCGGACCAGGGTAGGAATTTTGAATCGACCATCTTCAAAGAAATTTGTGAGTCATACGGTATTCGGAAAACAAGAACAACACCATTGCATCCTCAGTCTGACGGAATGGTTGAAAGATTCAACCGAACTCTTGAAGAATACCTAAGAAAAGTAGTCAGCGCAGATCAAAGAGATTGGGATGAACACATACCGAAGTTCCTTTTGGCATATAGGACGGCCCCCATGACTCCACTTCGCGAACACCCGCTAAAGTAATTTTCGGAAATGAGCTGAAGCTGCCTGGAGATTTGGAGTTCGGTACCATACCAGCGTCTGACCCTGCGAACAGTGATGTCAATTACCATGATACGGGGGATCTTAATGATCTCCATGAATTTGTGCGCAACAACAAAAAAAATGAAAGCCAGATACGACCGAGCGGCAAATTCAGAAGGATTTCATGAAGGCCAGCTAGTTTTACTGTTCAACCCACAGCGCAAGAAGGGTTTATCTCCAAAACTTCAGACTCACTGGGAAGGCCCTTACAAGGTTGTCAAACGAATAAATGACGTGGTTTATCGAATCCAGAAAAGCCAAAGTCCAAGAGCTAAAATGAAAGTCGTGCATTTGGAAAGACTAGCTCTGTATGGAAAACGGAGGGTTGAGCCTGCTCGGGACGAACAGGCTTAAGTGGGGGGCAGTGTTACGAATAAGTAAAAGCTTTTGCTTACTGTTAATGACTCTACTAACAGTATGTAAACAACAGGCGGTTAGTGCTGCGCCTGAAAGTATGCATTGTAACAACGTACCAGCTCGCTAAACCAGTAGCATGAATTCACCTCAGTAAAGATAATTTCTCCTGTGTAGGAGAATGTTCTACAAAGATAAACAACAACAACATCTAGTTTCTAGAAGGTTCTTGAATTCGCTAGATATATGTACCTTCATTTGTGTATGGTGAGTTGGTATAAATAGCGGAGGTCTTTGGAATGGAGAGTTCAGTTTGTGATTAAACCCCGTAAAGTAAGCAACGCGAATTGATAGTAAAATACAAGACTTGTTAACGTGTTATAAATAAAGTAAACTGTTGTACTGTATAAATAAATAAAAGGAAGTGATACCGTTGTAATTATCGTAATTAAAAACGAACCTTGTTTTATTATTGGGAATAAAACAACGCAAAAAGGACGAATAAGGAAATTCGTAACAATATGTTAGTCTAGACTTAAACCAAAGCAAAAGTACCCAATATAGTTTATAGCATTGATAAAGGAATTAACTAGATATCGCACATGCCTTGGGAAATTTCTTGTTCAATGGGATATTTTCTCGATGGAACTGGATGCAATAATTACAACGTTTGATCCCAAACAAAATATACCTTGCAAGATGTATTTAGAACAGGTGCTAACAATAGGTATGGTAGGCAACATCAATAGGGATTTTGTTTTTGTTTTATGGTCCGTTGCTCTCAAATTCAACACAAACGAACACCAACAACAACAGTAAATAAAAAGATACAATCAAAATAACAACATTTTAACTTGAAAGTGGGGAACACAACGACATAAAAAAAATTAAGCTAGTTGTTCGAATAACACAACCTGGAAAATTATACTTTTTTGTATATATCAAATTTCCAGCAGTGTTGAATAAACGTCAATGAAAGTTTTGAGAAACTTCAATGAAAGTTACAAAACGACAACACAGCACCTAGTGGTAGTACTTGGCAACGCCTGTGCGATATCTAATAATTTCCTTTATCTATGATTTATAATATTGGCTTGTAGCATAATAGTGTTAAAAAAAGTTGTTTAATTTTTTTTTTCATTTATCCCCCATCCCGCAACGTGCGATAAGGAACTTCGTTTGAATAGTTTTTGTGACAAGTCCTATTGAACATTCAAATATAGTTTATCTTTTACAGCAAAGCCTCTCTTATGAAAAATCGAATAAATAAATTTATAACAAGTGTTTTCGTAACAGAAACTAAATTATAATTACAGTTAATAATATTTGAAAACGAATTCTAATATGTATTGTACTTTTTATGAGTTGTATCTTCCTTTTCAGATGAATGAGGTTTTGGAAATACTCAAATTGGTTAATACAACTTAATTTCTGTGGTAACAACTTCTATTTAGTAAGACCTATTTTTAATTTATTAATAACATCGACAAATGATTCTGATGTATGATAGTTATTAATTCTAATCAAAATATAGATATCATGCAATTAACAATTCTTGAATTTATTTCCAACTAATCTTTTCCATGTGTGTATGTTCGGGTTCAAGACACAATCGTGGCTGTAGCATCGTCAATTCAGGCAAATCCAAGAACTTCCACTCAAATCTTATCGGCGCAAATTGGAGTTAACAGACGGTGAATGGTGATTATAACGGATCATGCTGACTTAAACTTGCTTCCGTACAAAATCCCAATTATAAGCAAGTTAGATTTGCCAATTCGCCTGGAATTTCACCAAACAATTATCGAAATGGCCGAAGAAGACAACAACTTGATAAATTTATTGCTTATGTCTGATGAGGTCCATTTTGATATAAACGGCAATATAAAGAAAAAACAATAGTTTCCCATTACATCCCATGAAGACATTGAGGAGATCTTAAACAACCAGTGAGCTGCGCCTAACACGTATCCCTTTCAGCAGCATTTGGTTCCACCCAAATGAAGCAGCTGCACACATAGTCAGACCGGTAGTGACGGACCTCCAACGAAAATTCCCAAACGAATTAATATCCAGAAACTTCACTTTCCGCTGGTCCCCAGGGTCACCTGACCTGACTGCACCAAACTTTTTTTTTGTGTGGGGTTATGTCAACCATGATGTGTACAAAACGAAATTAAGTAATTTTACTGAACATAAGCAGTCCATTTAAACAATAATTGAGGCGATCCCGACTTCAACCCTTCAATGAATATATTTCTAATCAGATGTCTCATATGCGTGGATGACCATGGAAGTAATTTACGGTCATTCATCTTCAAACCCAATTTGTTATATAAAATTACATTTTCCATACAATAAAAAAATTAAATACATTGTCTAAAAAAAAAAGTTATTTGAATTTCTTACTGAATCGCAATTGGTGCACCACCCTGTAGTTTAGAAATGCTACAAATAAATGACACACCTACATTATTTATCCGGTCTCGCTCAACCCCGGGGGGGTCGAGGACCTTACAAAACAAAGATAAAATATTTCGCCAACCAGTTCGATCTTTTGCTTTATCTCTCCAGTTGCCAATACCAAAGTGTACGCGGGGATTTGTACATTAAAAATAATTAGCTTTTCAATGTTATTGTTCAAGCTCGAGGCCATACTATATCTCTATTTATAGAGATATAGTTTTTAAAGAGGAGATTTGCAAATGTGTTCCTATGATTCCTGGCAAACCGTATAGCTATTTCAGATCTTGCCACAGATCTTCATCAGCGGTTCTTTGGAATGATGCTATTGAAAAATTCATCAAACTAAATGCAAACGAAATCTCATTTGAATTGAGAATTCACTATAATGCAAGTGTTCGAAAAATATCCCAAGCAAAACACACAAGAAAACATTTGCAGAAACTTCTTTCCATCTCCAGAGAACCATCGGTCCTCATTAGACATGTTTTTTGTTCTTGCCTAAAAGACAACACAATTTTTTTACATACAATAACAATTTCATGCAGTTTCGTCGTGCTCCACGTTATTCAAATTCACCAGGGATGATTTTTATTTATTCGGCCTTTTTATGAATTAACTTTAAAACTTTTGTCAGTGTATTATTTTTATTTGTGTAACTTCAAAAATTTTCATTTTGATAGTTTTTATTAATTTGTTAATTTTGTTTCCTGATGATGCTATCCGTGACCGTCGGCCGGTGGTGCAATGGTAGTGTACGCGGCTCTTGTACATGAGTACGTGGGTTCAATCCCTGCTCAGACCACCTTACATTTTCTTTTGACAGCGGTCACCTTGCTTAGTGACGGCGACACTATTGAACTTCTCAAAAATACCGTTCGGAACCGGTGTAAAAACTGTTGGTCCCAATCATAGAATAACACATACGTAGAAGGTTTTATTCGCTCAATAGATTAAACGTCATAGGTACGATGGAAATTACACAGTGGAGGGTGGAAAATATGGGTTCAATAATACCAGATGGTGGCAATAGTATACAGCGATCCACAAAGGAACTACACCCGAATTTCGTGTTTTTGTGGCAAACTAGTTGTGTTGAATACAATACAAATGAATACCAACGTTAAAAGTCAACAAAAAAGTCCAAAATACATTTAAATTTTTCAGTTCTACACCAAAACGACAGGAAATAGTAAAGTGAACATATTTTGTAACTCCACCTGGTGTATGTAAATTTTAAATTTAATTTGCTCTCATTTCCACAGACCTACCGAGAGAGTGTGAAATGAAACGTCAGATGAGAGAATAAGTTCTTCTATAGTATGTGTTATTCTATGATCCCAATCAGTGAGTGTAAAAATAGAACGGACACAGCTCACAGCTTCAACATCAAAAGTAACTTCGTATGATGATTTTTTGGAAGCTGTATGCTAAATTTCCGAATTATAAACAAATTTCATAAAAAAATTCAAAGAAATGTTTTAGTTCTAAGGTTAAACGCTGCTAAAAATTAAAGTTTTAAACTTTCATTATGGGAAACCTGTTACAATTTTGCTCGTCACTGTAGGTGTAATTATGTATTTCGGAAACTACACTAGCCGACAGTCGTTTTGTGATTTGTTTCTAGCATACTTTTTCTCATTGATTTTGACCTACTAAACACGAAAATGAGTTTTAAAAATTTTTCTGTTGATTGGTTTTCGAGATACAAATTTTTGAACTTTTTTTTTTAAATTTTTGGAGGTACACTTACAATTTTGAGCATATCTTTCGTCTTCTTTGACGTATTTGATCCTACTACTACTCAAATTAAAGCAAATTGAGCCGTCTACAACTCATTCTCAGAAAAAAATCGGGTGAGTAGTTTTGATGTTGGCGGCTTAAAAAGATTAAAAAACTGCGTTTTTTTAGTAAAAATGTGGCAGAAAAATTCATATAAAAATTCATATAAAATATAAAACGCGATGCTAACAGCGATTTTGGTTTTTTTACGTATAGCTGGCATTTTTCCAAAGAAAATAAGCACTTACTTAACAAAATCTGACAACAAATGGCGGACTTATAATTTTTTTGGTAAAACACCGAAATTCCGCTATTTCACGATATTTTGATTTTCATTATTTGCACAGCTTACCTACCCAACGCAAACGAATAAATACATTTGAACTTAATTTAAAATAAACAAATTAGTCTTAGTATATTATTTTTTAATTTATTTAGAGCACTACATACTCAATGTATGGCACAATTAGAAATGGATGTGCCAGGTTAGCTAAACTAACGAAATTAACCAAATCAACGCCCATAAAAAATGAGTAGAAACAAAGATATAACTGTACATTTTATGCCATGTGGAAAAACAGCTGACTTCTTCTTTGTTTTTTGTATTCGCTGCAATTGGTCTCACGTATTAGGGTCCAAATGTAGTCACCCATCATAGCCGTGTCATAGATGCCCTGATAGCGTCGTTCCATAGCCTTCAATTCCTGATGAAAGCGCTCGCCGTGTTCGTCGCTCACGTCTCCTAAATTCTCAGGGAAAAAATCCAAATGAGAATGCAGAAAGTGTATTTTAAGTGACATGTGCACTCCTACCCAAAAATGAAAAAAAAACGAGAATTAAAACGCTATTTAAATTAACATTTGTTTCAAAAAAAACCTACCCATTGCTTCATAGTTCTTTACCAGATCCTCAACTATGTCCTTATAATTATGGCTTTTGTTGTTTCCTAAAAAGTTTTCCACAACAAGCCTGAAGGAATTCCATGCTGCGGCTTCGATGGGTGATAACAGCTTCGGGAATGTTTCATCTTTCAACATTTTTTTTATATCGGGTCCTGCGAAGACTCCTTCTTTAATTTTTGCCAGCGAAAGGTAAGGGAAAATTGACCGTAAATAGGCAAAAGCTTCACCTTCTTTGTCCAATTTTTTGGCAAAATTTTTTATCAAACCCAATTTTATGTGCAGCGGCGGAAGTATTATATTTTCACGGTTCTCTATTAGTGGTTTGCGCTGAACATTCGCTTCTCCAACTACAGGTTTCGTTCGTTCCGGCCATTTTTTTGGAATATAATGCTGATCATCAGCGCGGCTATTCCAAAGGCACAGAAAACAGCAATGTCGCGTATAGCCTCCTTGGAGTCCACACAGAATGGCCACAACTTTGAGGTCGGCGCATATTTTCCAATTATATTTGCTATACTCTATGCATTTCAGCAAAATGTTCATAGTTTCATAGTTCTCCTTTGAATGAACCGCATGAGCAATAGGATGAGATGGCTTTTCATTCCCATTATGTAAGAGAACTGCCTTCAAGCTCTCTTTGTTGCTGTCAATAATTGGGGTTGTGAATTTGGTGAAGCTCTTGGAACAAGCCGGAAATGTCGCTGCAAAAACATATTTGGTCTTTCTTTGTATAAAATTTTGCATACTGCTGGTGACGCTTCCTGTACGCTGTTACTTTCACTTCTGAATCCGCAAATCCACACTGTACCATCCGAGACGCAAAAAGTTCGGATTTCTCCTTAGTGAGACCAAAATCGCGCACCCAATCGTTTAGTTCGGCCTGTGACAGTAATTTTCGCTTTCTGCACGCCCCAAATTCGCTTGCACTTGACTCGGACTCTTGATCTGACGATTCTGCTTTTTGAAGAGATGCACCAGGGCACACTGGATATGGTACATCATTCGAATGTGGTACTGGAAGAGCAAACGATCCCACTTGAGCGTAGTTCCATTTTAAAAATCTCCCTACCCCACTGTTTGTGGTGAGGCAAAAATAACAGTCTGTGGAATGGCATAGCGGCTTTTTCCACATCATTGGTGTATCGAATTTCATATGGCGCCTAAAATTAAAATAAATTACTATATTTGCTTTGCTTAATGTGTTTAAATAAAAATTCTTACCTTCCGCCAGCTGCCCAGTTGGTTAGGATTATATAGCAAAGATGACATAGCGACTTAGGTGTCCATGATTCTGTGATATTTGGTGAAATACCAAAATAATTCAAATAGTGCAATTGCACTGCTGGAGTAAACGTGTGTGCGTGATTATTCTTTATAAACTCGCCACAAATATTGCAGAAATTGTCTGGATTGTTCAAACACTCGAACACACGTAGTCTTTTACTCATTGTCTTACTTGTTGGGTAGGTATTATATGCACTTAAATTCAATTTGTTTCACTTTTTACTCGTACTACTCGCGTTCGTAGACACTTGTTGAATGACAAAAAACGATAAATGAACACCTATAAATACTATACCTGGCTATATACCTGATTCAGCAAGTGTGCGTTTCAAATTGTGGAAAAGTTTCCAAATAATGACCACTCACAAATGTGGGGGGAATTTCTGTAAAAAAATCCGATACAGGTAGCCATCGGGAAAACACACATCAATAAAAAAGTGTAATTCCCTTTAATTGACTATTGAGTAGCAGTCATAAAGGAACACGAAGAGCGTCCACGCACATTCAGAAGCGTATATTACTCTGCAACCACAATCATAAAAATTAAATAACTATTTCTGTATTACTTATTTTTTTTAATTCTGAGAATCATAAAAATTACGTAAACGTTTTTTCCAAACAATTTTGTACATGTAAAGTGGGTTTGCCAAAATTCGTATCGTAAAATGCACCTGTGTTTCTATGTTCTGCATTTTCATTATACCATTTTCTTAAAAACATCGACGAAACGTCCCTACGGTATTGTAAATAGGTTTTTTACAATTATGAAATATTTGTGTTATTAATATTAATTTAAAAATTTTATCAAAACTGCTAAGTGCTGTGGCATTTGAAAAAAATTTCCAAAAAAAAAAATTGCTGATTTCACTAAATTTTTGAAATTTCACGTCCCTTGCCAGAACAGAAGACATTAACCCAGGGTGGTGAAATTTTGAACAGAAGTAACTTATGTATAGGAGCAACTGTTCCGTTCTATTCCAAAAGGATTATAAAAAACTTGCTTTTTCGATCCGTCCTAGTAGGTTAGCTGTGCAAATAATGAAAATCAAAATATCGTGAAATAGCGGAATTTCGGTGTTTTACCAAAAAAATTATAAGTCCGCCATTTGTTGTCAGATTTTGTTAAGTAAGTGCTTATTTTCTTTGGAAAAATGCCAGCTATACGTAAAAAAACCAAAATCGCTGTTAGCATCGCGTTTTATATTTTATATGAATTTTTATATGAATTTTTCTGCCACATTTTTACTAAAAAAATGCAGTTTTTTAATCTTTTTAAGCCGCCAACATCAAAACTACTCACCCGATTTTTTTCTGAGAATGAGTTGTAGACGGCTCAATTTGCTTTAATTTGAGTAGTAGTAGGATCAAATACGTCAAAGAAGACGAAAGATATGCTCAAAATTGTAAGTGTACCTCCAAAAATTTAAAAAAAAAAGTTCAAAAATTTGTATCTCGAAAACCAATCAACAGAAAAATTTTTAAAACTCATTTTCGTGTTTAGTAGGTCAAAATCAATGAGAAAAAGTATGCTAGAAACAAATCACAGAGAAAATTTTGTTATTTGTGACCTAGTGCTATGGGCCGCTGGCAAAAAGACTCTGGACCATAGAGCAATTTAGAGTCGAT
Source organism: Phaonia tiefii (assembly GCA_963931995.1). Taxonomy (NCBI): domain Eukaryota; kingdom Metazoa; phylum Arthropoda; class Insecta; order Diptera; family Muscidae; genus Phaonia; species Phaonia tiefii. The sequence goes on along the minus strand of OZ008369.1, from coordinate 99,722,716 downwards.
TATTTTATTCTCTCATCTACGTTTCATTTCACACTCTTCGTCGTAGGTTTGTGGAAATGAGAGAAATTAAATTTAAAATTAACTTACACCAGGTGGAGTTACAAAATATATGTTCACTTAACTTTTTCCTGTCGTTTTGGTGTAGAACTGAAAAATTTAAATGCATTTTGCACTTTTTTATTGATTTTTATCGTTGGTATACATTTGTATTGTATTTAACACAACTAGTTTGCCAAAAAAACACGAAATTCGGTTGTTGTTCCTTTGTTGAACGTTGTTTACCTTTGTCTCTATCTGGTATTATGTTTTCCCATGTTTTCCACCATACAATGTTTACTTTCCACCGTACCTGTGACGTTTAATTTATTGAGAGAATAACAACTGAATATAGGTCTATGCTCTGGACTCTGCATGGCAAAAAAATTTGTTTAAACTTAGCGAAAATGATTACACAGTGACGCAATATTCAACTTTCTGACTCCAAACAAAAAATCACTTATCCCAGCCGAAAGTACTCGATGAGAGGAGAAAAGTAATTTCTGGATTTTGCTAGATTGGTTGCCGTTCGTTTTTTATGAGCCTCTATAGTTTTTTCGCCAAATTCAGAAAACCAGAAAAAATCGGTAAAAAAGGTGACATTTTTGGGGTTTTGAGCAAGAAGATGACATTTTTCCGACTTAATATATTCAGCATTTTTGTTGGCCGAGTCAAGAGCTACAACTTTTCACAGCCGTTTTCGAGCTATGGCCATGCGAAAAATAGAAGAAAATTGCAAAAAAGTGCTCAAAATCGAATTTGGCGAAAAAAACTATAGAGGCTCATAAAAAACGAACGGCAACCAATCTAGCAAAATCCAGAAATTGCTTTTCTCCTCTCATCGAGTACTTTCGGCTGGGATAAGTGATTTTTTGTTTGGAATTTTTGTGTTGTGTTGTGTTATCGTCGCTAAGTTCTCGCTAAGTTTTCGCTAAGTGCTTCATACAAAACAAGCGATTATATAAACAAGCGGTGTAACCAAAACACGCTTATTATGTACTAGTTAGTTCCAACACGCCTAAAGATGCGCACACAGTGGCCGCTTGTTGCCGAGCCGAGCCGAGCCGACTGACGCTTATTGCGAGAACTTGTTCATGCGAGAAACAAGTTTGAGTGAAACAAGTGCATAGTGGATGCGAGAATCAGCGCTGATATTTTATCTATTATTTGTGTTTTATGTATGTTTGTATGCATTTTAGAGTTGGGAATTTTAGTTCATTCAAGTGAGCGCTCTTTTTAGTTCAGCTCATCAGAATGCACTAGTTCATTCATTTAGTTCACTAGTTCATTGTAGCATTTCAGTTTAACAGTTCATATAAGCTGTGAACTAAAGAGCTCATTTCAGTTCAACGTGTAGTTTTAGTTCAATCGGAGCGAATAATCTTGAAAATGATATGATTTTTGCAGATTTCTAAAGTGTTTTGGATACTGTGAAATTTGTTTATACTAAATCGCCCTATTTAAGGTCGAATTAACTGAAATATTGGTGTTTCCGTAGTCTTTTTATATTTTGGAAAAAAAAGTGGTGATTAGCGCCGGAGTTATTGTGTAGACGTAGGTTACATATCCATATCCAAAGATTGTAACATTACTCACCTTTGCGCCAATTGAGTGAGACAAAAATAGCATGAACTAGAAAATGACGAAGAGAACTACACAACTGAAACACAAAAAACGGCTGAAACAAGTGAAGTACTGAAACAAAAGAGCGGAACAGTGTGAACTAGTTCATCTAGTTGACAAGAGTGAATCATTCAATTGAACTAGTTCGTTCGTGAACTACACAACTCTAATGCATTTAGGTTTGTTGTTCATTCGTGTTTGTGAAATGAAAAGATATGGATTTTTATGTATATTTTTTATTTACTTTTATTAAATTATTTTTTAAATTTTGTTTATGTTTTTTTTTAATTTTTTTATAATTTTATTTAATTTTTATTATTTATTTGAATTTTTATTTTTTTGTTAAATGTTTATTTTATTTTTTAATTTTTATATTTAATTTTTATTATTTTTTTAATTTTTTGATTGCATGTTTTATTTACTTTTTCTTAAATTTTTTTTTATGTTTTCCAAACAAGTTGAAATCATAACAACACAACATAATCAATGTTTTCGGCGCTGAAATGCGCTTTGGAACTGTTTTCTCGCACTCAATCAGCTTTGCGCTCTGACCAGCTCGGCGCCAACTATGACCTGTTCGCGCTTATTTGTACTAATTTGTATAGTACTAGTTTTCTCGCAATAAGCGTCAGTCGGCTCGGCTCGGCAACAAGCGGCCACTGTGTACGCATCCTAAGGCGCCTCTTGAAAAATACTGTGATTTAAATGGATCCTTCAGAAAAGATACTTTTTGTAAAATAATAATCTTTTTTTAAGAATGTATTTTTTTTATTTATTGAATGTATTTTTTTTTTTAAAAATACCCTTTTGTAAGAAAAGGTCCTTTCTTTAATGAGAGGTACTTCTTTTATTAAAAGACAATGTTTTTTTTTATGAAAAGCTACCATTTTTAATAAGAAGTACTTTCTGTAAGGAAAAGAGTATGCATTGTTTTTACAAAGAAGTACTTTTTTAAGAACAGGTACTTTTTAAAGAAGTGGTAATCTTTTTAGGAAAAGGTTATTTTTTTTAAAAAAATTTACTTATTTTCAGGAAGGCTACTTACCTCAAGAAAGGAAAAGAAAGTCTTGGTCGTCCTCTTTTCCTGCTTTCATCGGGAACGTTATCGAAAACCTTTCGCACAGACTCATCTTCGTCCATTCTGATAACATGGCCTAGCCAACGCAATTAGCCTAATTTGATTCACCTAGCTATATCCACGCCAGAATATAAATGATATAGTTCTTGGTTCCAGCGACGTTGGTACTCGCCGTTTTCCTTAACAGGACCATATATTTTATTTTTAAGAAAAGCTACTTTTAAGAAAAGGAATTTTTTAAGAGAAGGCATTTTTTTTTTTGAAGAAAATCTTTTTTTACTAAAGAACATGTACAATTTTAAGAGTAGGTATTTATCTCAAGAAAAGTTACTTTGTTTTACATAAAAGGTACTCTTTAAAGAAAAGGTAGTTTTTGAAGAAAAGGTAATTTGTTGTAAGATAATGTAGTTTTTTAAGAAAAGGTATTTATTTAAAAAAATAATTTTTTTTTAAAAAATGTACTTTTTGTAAGAAAATTTACTTTATTAAGCAAAGGTAGTTCTTTAACATAAGGTAGTTTTTAAAGAAAAGATACTCTGTTTAAGAATAAGAATAGGTATTTTTTTGAGAAAATGTACTACTTTTTTTAAGAGAACGCACTTATTTAAGAAAATGTTATTTTTTCAAACTTCTTTCACTTTGGCTGTTCTAAATTTATTTTTTATTCGGTTTAAATCTACAATATGTAATAAACAGGCTCCACCTAGAAAATTTCCCACTAAACAAGAAATATCCCCCATGTGTGAGTCTAGACACAAACCAAACGAAAGTACGAGTGTAAGAGTAAGTGTACTGCCAAATGTAATTCTATGCTCAGGGTTGTATTTCATGTCTTGCTCTTTGGTTTTTCTAAATTTACTTTGTAATAAACAGGCTCCACCTACAAAACGTCCCTTTAAACCAAACCAAACCAAAAGTACCAAATATAGTTGCTAATAATGGATTGTAATAAAGTAGGTAAAAAAAAGTTGTTTACAATTTTTTCATTTAGCCCCCATCCCGCAACGTACGATAAGGAACTTCGTTCCAATAAATGACCATTTTGTTGCACAGTGTAATCCAAACACTTACAATTTCTGCAAATACTTGAAATTCTTATAAACAAATTCTTCTCTATTCAAGACATCAGGCTGACCGTCATCGTTTGCGCTTTAATACCCTGTAGCTTCGAACATACACTAAATTAAACTTAATAGAATAATCTCACTTGAGTTTTGTAGCAATTTGTCAGCAGTCGTATTACAGTTCCACAACGAATGCCGGTGAGTGAGGAGAAGCTTCTTGAGAACAATTGTCACACATGAAACCAAACGAAATGAATTGGAATATTTTTTGCTGCATGTACTTTCACTGGCAATTAATGATCGCTGCCCATGTCAAAGGTAAGATAGTCAGTTTGTTTTACAGTTAATGTTTGAAAATATACACTCACTTTTACACGTCAGGTTGTCCAATATACTTAACCATCGGATTGGATGGCAAAATATATCAGGAATCTGCGCTGCAACTTAACTGGGCCTCCGATTGTTACGTTCGTCCCGAATGGTATGGTATCTACATGGAAGAGCCGTCGGCGATTCTGTTGCAGCCCTATATGCGGATTCAAAGTGTCAGCGATGCAGTTTATAAATTGTCTATCAAACAAAAAGTTGGCAAGCTAAAGTTCCCCAAAGGATGGAATCGCAATGATCCCAGTGACGTTCAAGTGGAGCGTTATAAGAAAATGAAATGTCTGGACTATTATGTGGCCAGTTTTCGACAAAATGAATTGTTGAGTGTGGAGTGCCTGAAAATCTATCCAACTTGGATGACCAGTCATAAGGATATGGGTCAAATGCAGTTGAAGGATTTATTTATTCCAGGTGAGATGCTAGGATACTGAGATCCATTTTAAACCCCTCTCCCCCCCCCCCCCAATGTGTAACCCATGCACATCCCCATGGGGAATGGGTAATGAACGTTTATTCTTTACGCACAGTGTATGGGGAAAAGTGTAAAACTAGAACGCGCACAGCTCACTGGTTTCTGAGAACCTCTCCCTAATTCATCCATGGGATGTAACCACAATTACCCACAGGGTAACGGGGAAAATAATGGGTAGTTTCCCACGGCGATCAGGGAATTACAGATCACGATAACACATGGGGAATGGATAAGCGGCGTTAACCCATTTCCTACGGCAATGGGTAATGGGTTACCCAAGGTAACGCATAAGCATTTTTGATCGAAAATATGAAAAAATTAGAAAAATTATTTATATCTCAGAAACGGAGCGTCCAATCGAAAAAATAATTAAGTTTTACGTGTTTCTAGTGCTTTTCCATAAAGTGGCCAAATTCGTATAACTCGCAAACGGTGCGTTCAATCGCAAAAATAATACATTTTGTTCCTCTATAGGAGACTCTAACCAATGAATATCTTTAGTACGGCATCACTTTTTTTTTTAAATATGCGCGCATTAACGATGTTTTATTCCAAAAATTTTAGTTTCAGCGATTTTTTTTAAAGTGATGCCATAATAAAGATATCCATTGCTTAAAGCCTCCTGTTGATGTAAAATATTTACTATTTTGCAAGCTATAGCTATTTTTTTATTTTAACCATTTTCAATTCATTTTCAATTTGGTAATTTTTTTTTAAAAAAGTGCTTCCATATTTTATGGAAAACCCTTAGAAACCCATTAAAATTAGTTATTGGTCGCTTCTTTTCCGAGATATAGACCTTTTCTTAATTTTTTCATATTTTCGCTCAAAAATGGGAATGGGTAACCCTAGGTAACCCATCGTCATGGGTAATGGGTAAAGATCCCTTACTCATTCCCCATGAGTAGTGGGTAATCGTCGTGGATAACTATCCTCTATTTTCCCCATTACCCTGGGGTAATGCGTAATCGCGATGGGTAATTCCCCATTGTCGTGTGTAACATCCCATTATTTTCCCATACCCTGTGGGTAAACGGTCGCTACCTATACCCCACGACAATAATAATGTGCTACCTGGGGTAGCCCAGGGTAACCCATTTCACACGAAATACGAACCCTTCTAGGATAATATTTATTCGTTATGCAAACGGCAGATTTCTTCTTAAAAAAATAGATTTTTTTATTAAGTTTAGGATTCGAAATGGCATTTCAAACAGAGTGCGGAGAGTCACTCGTTTTCGTCTAGCTCCTAAGATTTTTAACTCAGTGGCTGTTCCGATTTGAAACAAAAAGGATGTTTCGCGGTTCGAAATTTCGAAGAATCTTTTCAACTTAAAATTTTTACAATTTTATAATTCGGCAAAAATTGTTTGGACAATGGGAAATATATAAAGAGTGTGCATGAGTGTTTCAGTTCTACCAAATTATCGTCAAAAGTAAATTTTCAGTTCTACACCAAAACGACAGGAAAAAGTTAAGTGAACATATTTTGTAACTCCACCTGGTGTAAGATAATTTTAAATTTAATTGCTCTCATTTCCACAAACCTACGATGAAGAGTGTGAAATGAAACGTCAGATGAGTGAATAAGTTTATCTACGTATGTATTATTGTATGGTTGTAAACGTTCAAATCAAAACTCATTTATTGGATATATAGTTATTTGAAAAGTCAGAAGTGTCAATAAAATCAAATTTAAAGTCAGTTTTTTTCAATTCGCCTATCGCTCATTATCCTTCATATTCTATCTTGTATTAAATTTGCAACTAGGGGGTCGATCACCTCTTTCATCAAACCCCCCTGTGTTTGGAAAGGAGGAAGAATGTGGTAAAACATCAAAATGTGAGAAAAATTGGTTGTTAGGGTCATGGAGTAATATCATTAAATTTACAACATTTGGTGTGGTTGCATGCTTTAATAATATTAGATAGAGGCTTTACTACAAAACATCCTACAAGGTAACAATAAGGGATTTTAAACAGTTGATTTGCAATGTAAACATCGGAAGCACCAACAACCGCAGGTTGAACAAAACTTGACAAACCACAATAACTGTCTTGCTTTTAAAAATAAATAGATTAATGTTAAAAATAATTATTTTTTTCTTAAAAAGTAAAATTCCAATGATTAATTTGTTGTTTTATGTTCTTTACATTAGGTCTGTCTATTTACTCGATAATTTGTACAAATTATTACTGGATGTTGTGTTTACTCCAAAAGCCAGTAAAAGAGAGCCAGGAGAGATTTTTTTGACAGTTCAATGATAGAGAACTTACAAGTTTTTACTGGAGATTTGTTTCCCAGAAAGAATTTGCCAGTAAGAAAACATATGTTTTATGGAAGCAACTGTTTGACGAAAACAGATGTTTTATGCAAATAAACAAATTAAAGGAAAATAAAATTGAAATTTAACAATGGAAGTTGTAAGTAATAGGTCTGAGAAGTGTTTTTTTGTGCATTTTAATATGAATAAAATTCAATAAATATAATGTACAACATAATTTATTGCAGAATGGTAATAAGAAACAGTGCGATAGTTTTGTTTTTAAGGCTTGCCCTTTTGCCTAATATTGGAGTCAATTTCTTCACTTTGGCTATCAACATTTTAGTTGAGGAATCCACCCAAGGATTTTTTTGCCTTCCACCTCCGTTGTTGGACTTAATTGTGCATCTGCATTTATGGAATCAATTGTATTCAGGCTGTCCATGTCCATGTTCATCTTCGTTCGGCAAAAATATTATTTCGTCGAAGGTTTCTGTTCCCGCAACTTCCTCAGCAACAGTTTCCCGGTACTCTTTATCTATTAAACTTACCACCCGAACCATTCGGAATCTTTAATTATTTACATCAGCTGTTTTCGTTTCTTGCACGTTTTTACTGGATGTTGTCTGTTTATTTCATGGTAGAATGAGAAGGTAAACTCAGTAGACAGCTGATTTCAATTTTTCCTTGGAGTTTAGTTGGCCGCTTCTGTCAGATTCAAAGGCTTTTATTTTGTGCTTTTCTGTTTTCATTTATTTGTTGGTATACGTATGTGTTGACTTTGACATGAGGAGGGCCTAAACAAAAACAAAATGTCTGTTGTTGTTGCCCGAAATTGTCTACTGCGACTACTTGGTATTTTTACTATGGTTTATTTCTTGGGATATATTCAACTTGAGAGTATAGTCTGTCTTACTCTCTCAAAAATAGTTACTGAGTAATTCTTACTGAGAAAGGTATCAGACAGACTCTATTTCCTAATTTTGTTTGTTTACACAAAACATATGTTCGAACTGTCTAAAAAAAATCGAACTGCCAAACTAATCTCTCTCTTGCTCTCTCGTTACTGGGTTTTTGGTCTAAAGAGGCAACATCATGGTTGAAAGACAAGGTTGTATCGTTAGAACAGCTGATTTGATTTTTTTCATTTGACGCACTTGGGAAATGTCAAATTTGTTTACATTTGTTGGTTATAAGTTGTTTACAGACGCGGAATTAAACAACAGACGCTAATACAAGTTAGAGTTTCACACCGGGAAAAACCAATTCAACTGCAGCATCAAACAATTTCAATTATTAATTTCAATCTTCATTAATTTGGCTAATATTTCTTTCCAATTATATCACAACTGATTCAAAAATTCACATTTTGTTTACATTTTTATCAGCTGAGTTTGACAGAAGCCAAGTGCGATTTTGCACATGATTACACACATATTTACTGCTACTACCATGATTAGTGTGCCCTAGGCAACATCCAGTAAGAATTTATACAAATTCACGTAATCTTGATAACGACGAGCTAGTAGGCCATTTCATTGAGTTCTATTGCTATTGTAATTTAATCGCTGGTTGGACATAAGAGACATAGAGAAATAGAAAAGAGACGCTTCGTGTTCATCGAGTACGAGTTGCTTTTGTAATTTAGTCTTTGGTTGGCATAATACGTCGGTGGTACAATGGTTAGTGTGTTCGATCCCTGCTCTGACCACCTTAAATTTATTTCGGCGGCGGTCACCTCACATAGTGACGGCGACACAATCGAGTATTTAGCCATGAAAAAGTTTCTCAAAATAAAGTTCGGAATCGGTGTAAAAACTGTAGGTCCCAATCAGTTAGTATACAACTAGAAAACACACAGCTCAGCTCACTGATTGTGAGAAGCTGTCCCCAATTCCTTCATGGAATGTAATGAGAAACCACTTTTTTTTTCATAATACGGATAGAAATAAAGGGGAATGCGTATTTTCGATCGATTCAAACAACATACGATAAATCATAATTTAGCTGACATTAGTATAAATCAAACCCTATTTAAACTTAGTTTGCTGCATGGTCTAAAGTATAATCTCTATGTCTTCTTTAGTCTCTTATTCTACATCATTCCCTCGTACATTTTCGATCAGCTGTGCTGTAGAAACATCCTGTTTAAACGTTGTTTGGTTCACGGTTTGCTTCTGGTTGCTTATTGCTCTCCCTCGATAAACTGTATTTCTCTATGTTACAGCGTCTTGTTATTTTGTGGAACGCATTATTATTTTGATTATGTTCGTCGGTGGTGCAATGATTGGCACCTCGCTTAGTGATGACGACACTACCGAGTACTTAGCCACTCGATAAATAACCTCTCAAAATACCGTTCCCGTTATGGAATGTATTGGGAAACCATTTATTTGTTTTTTTATTCACGTTGAAAGTATTACATTCTAGCTGCGAGTCATCAGCCACAACGGACTTTCCTAAGCAACCTATGGCAAAAAAAACTTCGTGATCGATACCATGCCTAGTTCTGCTTGGACTCTCATTAGGCTAAAGCATAACAATTAAGCGGGAATATCTAGCCACGTCAACATTTGTCTAAATAACAATTAGATATATGTGTCCTTGTGTTTTCCAAGATAGCATAGCGTTAATATGTGGTAAGTTTTCCTGATCTCAAACTGCACTGATACTCTCAGATCAGTTTTGTAATAACTGATTTAAGACGTTCAAAAATAATTCCCCAGAGTACTTTGATGAAACTTTTGCATTGATGTGATGCAACGGTTTTCTTTCAGTGTATTTCAATTCCGACATTTCTCAACACCAATACCAACCCGTATTGAATTCCTATACCTCCATTATGCTTATATGAAATCTGGAATTCAAAATCTGGAACTTCCTCACAACTGCCGGTATTCAGTACGAAAACCAACTGTTTTGTTGAAATCTTGATTTTGAATTCTCATTACTCTAATCATTTTCTTTCTGCAGGCACTCACGCATCCGGAGCATATCTCACAAATTACGGAGCCACCAAGTCCATGTTTATTAAGGAACATGCCATATCGCAATATTTTGATGTTTGGTCTCAATTGGTCTTTGGCATACGTTATCTGGATCTAAGCATTGGGTAAGGGTAGTTGAAATCAAGATACTCGTAGATGAACGTCGAAGCCAATTAACAAATTAAAATGTTGGGTTTTTTCAATATTTCAGTTACAAGGCTGTGGACATTTACGATAATCAAAATCCTGAAAACTTTTGGGTTGTCAATGAGAATATGTTCATAAATCAATTACGTTTCATTTTGAAGGATGTCCGCAAGTTTGTTACCCTATCGGGTGAAGTGGTTATATTGGATTTTAGTTCCTTTCCAATAGGTAAGGAAAAGTGGAAGATAATTACAATAGATTTTAACGAACTAACTTTATTAAAGGATTTTATAAACATCCCGAACGTCATACGGAGTTATTTTCAATGATTAACCGTGAATTGGGCCAACTGGCCTACACGCATAATGATAACAATATTCCCTGCTACAATCTGACAATCCAGGATATTGTGAAAACAAATCAAACTATAATAATTATATATCCTTTGGATGAACTACCACATCCGGCAAATGGTAACAATTTTTATTATAGTTACATTAATGAAACAGGTCATATTCATATCACTTTTTCTACTTTAATAGAATCACCTATTTTGTGCCCTTCGTGGAAACGTTTCTCCACCGGCTTTATGAATACCTCACAGGCTTTAGATTACATGCGCCTGCTGTTTAGTAAGAAGAAATCTTCACCGGTCCATGATGAAGGTTGGATATTTAATGCCATTAAGAGTATGGAACAATCACTGGTATGCCAAATAGAATCAATCTACAGTAATTCTGGCTGATTTTCACATTTGTATCCCTTTCGCAGAACACTAATAGATTACAAACTGCCAAGGAACGGGCAGCTCATATCAATTCGAAAGTATCGAATTGGCTTCGCGGTCCCTGGGGTACGACAGCGAATGTAGTTACCATGGATTACTTTAGTAACACCAATATAATTGATGTGGCCATTAATGAAAATATACAAAAGGCATTTCTGAAATCGAATAAGAATTATGTACATTTTGAAATATCCGTAAAATAGACTCAGTTATTCAGGGGACAAGAAAGTCCATCATCCAGTATTCAATAAATTGCATTACATACATTAAATTTTAATTTCATTATATTATTAAGATAGTGAATTTAGTTTATCCTTAGGATTCAGTTTGCCTTTCGATACAATGAGCCTGTGTTTTTATTCCCTGCTAAACTAATTTTTCGACGACTTTGTATGGGGAACTAAGCGATTTTAAGCAGCACTCCATACAAAGTCGTCGAAAAATTAGTTTAGCATGGAATAAAAAAACAAGCTTTATATTCGGTGTCCCGACATACTAAGCGTGTTTTTTTTACCCCGCTAAAGTTAATTAAAGCTTAATTTGAACGGGCCAGCTAAGTGATATTAAGTGCCATTTCAATTTCCCACTTAAATTCCGACTTGAGCAATGACAATGTTGCCACATATTAAATTTCAAGAAATGACAACAAAAATTTATCGTAGATAAATTTTGTCATCTCTCTTGCTAAATTTGAAGGATAGATTTTTATTTCCGATTGAAAACAAAATTGGAATTAAATTGTTCACAACAACGAGCGGTTAATGTTATACGCATAGACCAATACATACATAAAACCTGTTTTTTTTATTCTCTGCTAAACTAATCTTTCGACGACTTTGTATGGAGAACTAAGCGATATTAAGCGGCACTCCATAAATAATAATACAATGAATAAAAAAACAAGCTTATATATACTTTTATTAGCTCAATAAATTAAACGTTATAGGTACGATGGAAAGTAAACATTGGATGGTGGAAAACATGGGTTCAATAATACCAGATAGAGGCAATAGTAAACAACGTCCAACCAAAGGAACACCAACCGAATTTCGTGCTTTTGTAGCACACTAGTTGTGTTAAATACAATACAAATGTATACCAACGATAAAAGTCAATAAAAAAGAGCAAAATGCATTTAAATTTTTCAGTTCTACACCAAAACGACATGAAAAAGTTAAGTTAACATATTTTGTAACTCCACCTGGTGTAAGTTAATTTTAAATTTAATTGCTCTCATTTCCACAAACCTACGACGAACAGTGTGAAATGAAACGTCAGATGAGAGAATACAAGTATCTGCATATGTATGTATTGGTCTATGGTTATACCATAGATTAATACTTATAGTAGATCTACTAGTTCTCCCACCAAATTTAAGACATTTGGCCTGGTGTGATATCTACGTTTGATGTTGAAAAGAATTGCTTTACTAATACCAGATAGAGGCAATGGTTCAAAACAACGAACAAAATAACAACAACGGCATTTCGTTTTGTGTGCTAAAATTATTGTGTTAAATACAACACAAATGTATGCTAACAATAACATTCAAAGAAAAAGGGTAAAACACATTTAAATTTCACAGTTTTTCACCAAAATGGCATGAAAAATTAAAGCAAGAAGTTATTGTAATTCCACCTGGTGTATATCACTTTTCGTCAAACATCTCTCTATCACACCGACCGCATCACGAAGAGTGTGAAAGGAAACGTCAGATGAGCCAAATATTGTCTCTAGTCTGAGATTACTCTATGGGTTATACGTATTGATCGTTTCACTTGTTAAAATCATATGTATTTTGTATTCATACTTTTTTGTATTGTTGTATTGTTGGTCTATATTTGTACAGAGTTTGACAACTGAAACAAATGAACGAAATTAAAATATCTGTTGTTGCTGCTTACAACAACAACAACATTTGCTGCTACCATGTATTTGTTGGCACTTGGTTCAAACGTGTTTCCGTATCGCATTTTTTTCACCCATTACAGCAAATGTTGCCACATTACGTACATATAATTAAGTGTGGATCGTTTTATTTGGAAAGCCGTAAGTGGCGATAGCTTAATGGAATAAAAGAACAGCCTTACTGACTACTTATTGCAGTTCTTGGAACTTCGGCAGTATTCATTGTTATTAAGTTCGATTATAACTGTGTGTTTGTCAATTCTGTCACATAGTAATAGATAACCGAGTCAACCAACGGACTGCACAAGGTGCTCCGTTAGGACTCCCCGCATGTTGCGCTAACGCTCCTAGGAAGGCTCCGAAAGGAGTCCCAAGGGAGCATATCCGCCGGGGAAAATATCACGCTCAAAATATATGGAAAAAAGGACTCCGTGCGGACTCCTATAAATGAGAGTTTTCAGAGTCCCTACATTTTTTTGTAAAAATAAATGAGTAATTGAGTGTCATTTTTATTTCAATAGTAATAATGAAAATGAAAAAATATTAATACTAATTTATAGCCTTTTTGGCTTCTCTTCCGATCCGTACAATACGCTTTCTTATACTATAATTCTGTTTTTCTTTAAAATACATTTTTTAGAAATTGAAATATGGTTGAGTTCCAAAACGTCATTTGCAATGCTACTGAACAAAGTCATGCATGCATTCCTAAACGCAACCATGTGAACGCAGACAATGTCATACATCCCTAAATGTACATATAATAAAAGTAATCAGTGCGTATACAAAAAGCAAACTGTGCATCACTAATTTTGTTGATGCTTTGTTGACATTTAACATTTATAAAAAAGAGAGTGCAAATCATAGAGTAAATATGGGTAGAGAAAATCTTTCACTCACCAAATTTCTGACATTTGTCCTCGTGTGATGTATACGTTTGATGTTGAAAAGAATTGCTTTACTAATACCAGATAGATGCAATGGTTCAAAACAACGAACAAAATAACAACAACGGCATTTCGTTTTGTGTGTTTAAATTAATGTGTTAAATACAACACAAATGTATGCTAACAATAACAGTCAATAAAAAAGTTTAAAACACATTTAAATTTCACAGTTTTTCACCAAAATGGCATGAAAAATTAAAGCAAGAAGTTATTGTAATTCCACCTGGTGTATATCACTTTTCGTCAAACATCTCTCTATCACACCGACCGCATCACGAAGAGTGTGAAATGAAACGTCAGATGAGAGAATAAGTTTATCTAGGTATGTATTAGTCTATGGTGCAAATACAACAATGGCGGATGAAAGGTAAGGAAATATTTCTGTTTATGGTATTATATTAGCTTTGTTCGTTTACTTTCCCAGTTAAAATTTGCAAGAATCTACTTTTTGAGAGAGAAAGAACGAGTTTGCTCTCTTTATGGAAATTTTCACAAAAAGTACGCAAGAAAACAGCTGATGTAGTTTTATCGTTTGCTACGTACATTTTGGCTTGTATTTACATTACATATCTACTGACTCAATTGTCCAATTATGACGTTGTCGGTTCCACAGAATTTTCTGAATGCCACTGCACATTATTGCTTCCATTTTCTTACTAAATTTCAGTGATATATTCAATAAAATATTAAAAAACTTATCTGTAATTATTTCTGCCGTTGTTGATTCATTTTTCACTTTTATTTGTTTACATAAAACAGCTGATTTCAAACAGCTGAACTATCTTGCAAAAGTGTGTTGGCTAAAATTTCTCCAACCAAAATTTGCAAAATCTCTAACTGTCAAAATTTTCACTCTCTGTCTCTCATTTACTGAACTGTTGGAGTAAACGAACACGATTCAGTAAAAAAAAATTTGAACAAATTTGTACAAATTTTCGAGTAATCGAACAGAGCTATTATAATTTAAAGAAACTTTTTTTCATTTTTTTAGTGAAAAATGTCATCAGGCATTGCATCAATAGTTTTAGGAAATTCTTTACATTTTGGCACACGTCTCTGCACTTTTATCTTTGTTAAGGCAATACATTGTTTTCTTCTTCAACTTTTAATATATTTTTGTAAAATTTTAAAATTGTTTTGAGGTGTTTCTTCCAGTAATCCCATCAAATTTTCCAAAATAATATCTTTTGCTATCGCCAGCTCCATTTTCAAAGCAATTGATTGCAAAACACTGTTCCTAAACGTAAAAAATATGCAAAGCATTTTTATTACAAAGTAAACAACACACTTGTTTTCTTTGTATCGAAACACCATTGAAACCCCATCACTGCAATGCGTTTTGACGTTTTGGAACTCACCCTATATGTAATAATAAGCTTGTTTTTTTATTCCCTGCTAAACTAATTTCTTGACGACTTTGTATGGAGCGCCGCTTAAAATCGCTTAATTCCCTATACAACGCCGTGGAAAAATTAGTTTAGCAGGGAATAAAAAACAGAACCTAGAGCTAAAAGATTGCATGATCACTTTAGTGTCTACCAGTCAGAGACCTTAGCTGTTAGAGAAGTAGTGGAATGTCTCAGAAGTAATGTTCTGACTAAAGTTCGAATCAAAAATTTCTCTAATAGTCAAACTTCCATAAAGTCCCTAGAACTATTTGCCTGAATTCAACAACTGCTCTCGACTGTAGCATTTCTCTTATTGAAATGGCTCAACAGTTTAATATTCACCTGCTAATGGTAGGGTACATAAAAAGCAGAAGAACTTGGGCGACTACCTTATATGCTTCAGAGGAACTGCAACATGTGGGCAAGTCTCTAAAAATGTGCAAGTTCTTCTTGAAAAATGTTGCCCTTATGGCAACTAACGGTAGGTGGTCTCTAATAGGGAACTGTCAACAACCCAAACATATGACGGGGCATTGTCTCATTGAACGGCGTGCAGAGGGGTCGGAAGTCTTGAGAAAATACTTTCTGAAGCTGTGGTGACGAAGAAGAGAATGAGTCAATAAACCACCTTCTGTGTATGTGCCCTACTCTTCCCAGAAGACGGCAGGCTACACTATGCTAACATTTCTTTATTGAGTTATCAAAATTTGGCTGATGTTACAATTTTCCCCCTTCTGTCCCTTTGGTATTACAATGAAAAAGGTCTAAGTGAGTTTGACATGCGGGCTCGCACTCTAACATAACCTATCCTAACCTAGTTGTATCATGATTTGTAAAAATGACTACGTACCATGCGTTAGAGCAAGGAGATTATATAAACAACCAAATTGTCTCTAGTTTTGACATTTTCGTTACTAGCGATCAAGCGATAATAGCTATTAAATGCTAGAAAAATAGCGACATATGCTAGAAAAGAAAACACGCCTAAATAAAAATTTGTGCATTTGAAATTGAAGGAAATTGTTATGTTGTCCAAAACAGTTAAGAAAATATATATTAGGCGTGTTTTCGTTACAAGATAGCGATTATTTCTTGCAAATACCCAACACGCCATACTAGCGATAATTTGGAGCTACATACATATACATATATCGAGCCCTAACCGCCGTAATATCGAAAACGACAACATATTCGATTTCCCAAAAAAAAAGGCCAAAAAATATGACAATAAATATCTAAAATTTCATATCAAAAGAAAAAATAATTTTCAACAAAAATATCAAGAATATAAGACTACAACACGATAGTTAAAGTAAAATATCTGATGGCCATCGATTTGCAAAGCCATGTCGCCACCGTCTATGTCCTAATAAATTGGTTCTTCCTCCGGTTCAGCTACCATTCCTTGTTGAGAGTGCTGAGACACTCTAACGGTTTTGGCATCTGCGACTACAGAAGTTGCTAGAGTTTTTGACCGGGGAAGTTTTTAGATTAAAAAGGCGTTCCGGGATGTTCATCTTTGGGCGGTCTTACGGGTTTTCTCCTATTGATATCCCAACACCAGCCTCATGGCTTTGAAATAGTTTTTTATATAAGAAAAAAATGCTATTATATAAAATCGCATACATTTTGTCACATTTTCAATTGTTTAAATTACTTTCATAAAATTTTCCCACAATTTTGAATAAACGTCAATGAGAATTATGGGAAACTTCAGTGAAAGTGACAGTAGTACAGGACAGCACCTAGTGAACAATGTTGACAATGGTCGCGCTATATCTATTATTTCCTTTATCTATGGTGAGTAGTACCGTTAAGCGAACTATAGACTTGCCATTCACGAGCATGAGCTTGCTCAATAAAATTTTATTTGACTGATGAATTTGAAACAATATTGCCAAAATATTTTGTGAACATGATAGTGATGCGAACAACTTCGATTACAATCATATTTGATATCAAGGATGGTGGTAAACCGACAATAAACTTCAACGATAGCTGATGTTCATGCTCATGAATGCCAAGTCTGTGGTTCGCTTTACGAAATTAGAGCAAACAATTTTAACTCCAGTGCATATTTGCTTATTGTTAGTGTAATAGCCTGCTACTTTACCTCGTGGTGGTCTGTTTGCCTTTTATATAAAAACACACTAAATCCGTATTTAACTAAATTCTTTATTATATCTATCTAAACCGGCCGACGCTTTTCACAATTCTCACATCAATGCCGATTGCTTTCACATCTGTCAAACACTTGCCGTGTTGCCAGATCTTCGCAGCTGCCCACAGTGTTGTCAGATCTCCACACCCCTCCAATATTTTTCAGCTTCAGTGTTACTCTTGGGTTTGGCTGCTCCTGGTCAATTGGTTCCTCCACACTATCTGCACACGATTCGTTATCGCCCGGTTTAGGCAATTTCTTTAAGTGGCTCACGTTTCGCCTGTACAATTTATCGTCACTACGGATCGTGGCATCGTTCCCCTTCCGCTCAACAACTTCAAATTCTTCCTGTCCAAACGTCGGTGTTAACTTATGAGGGAAAACTACGTTTTTCATTAACACCTTGTCCCCAATTTGAATATTGCTCTGCTTTGCCCCGCGATTCTTGTCCGCCTTCCGTCTTCCTTTTTCTTTATTGAAAGTGTTTAAATCTCTAGCCTCCGCATCTAAAACGTTTTCCCCGATATCAGAGGTGGATGGTATTTTGTCACGAATCACACGGTTGAACAACAGTTCCGTTGGAGCTTTCCCAGTTGTTCCATGGGGCGTGACGTTGTACATCATTAGAAATTTATGGAGCTCCTTCTTATAGTCTGCTCCATTACTGTGAGCTATTTTTAGGCGTTTGACAATCGACCGATTCATATTCTCCACTTCGCCGTTCGCTTGTGGCCAGTATGGTGGAGACGTCATGATCTCAATGTTTCTATTTGCGCAATAGCTCCTGAACTCGTTGCTGATAAATTGGCGACCATTATCGGTTGTAATTAACCTGGGGTAGCCCAACCGGGAGAACACCTCATCCAGAAAATCAATGATTTCGCTTGAAGTAATTTTCTTTAGGAATTTTACCTCTTGGTACCTTGAATAATAATCAATGACCACAAATATGAAAGCGCGTCTGGTCATCGGTGCCGGGTGAGCCGGCCTTGACACTAATAAACATTCACGGCAGCTCTTTACATGATTTTCCACATCTCGATCTATTAAAGGCCACCATACTTTTGATCGTACCCGCCGCTTCATCACTGTTTCGCCCGGATGACCTTCATGTGCCAATGTTAACACTCTCGTTCTTAGTGGGCCGGGTATTACGATTTTAGTACCCCGTAGAAGGATATTGCCCAGCGTACATAACTCCAGTCGAAATGGGAAGTATTTATTGGATGTGTTCGATGGCCATGAATCATTTTTAATACTTTCAACTGCGTCCATTAGTTCACGATCGGACCGGTTATTCTCTACGATTTCAAGAATTGAAACCGCTCGCGGTACAGCTTCTTCAATTATGGAACATATGCTGCTTTCTGAGTGTTGGTCGAAAGACGTGCCATTTCCAATCTCGCATAACCTGGATAACGAATCGGCTATGTTATATTTACCAGCTTGGTAGATGACTTTAAATCTGAACGACTGAAGACGTAACACCCATCGTTCGATGCGAGCCGGTGGTTTCGATGTAGGCTTGAAAATGGTTTCCAAAGGCTTGTGGTCAGTTACCAATTCAAATTCGATGCCTGCCAAATAATAGTAGAATCGTTCAACGCCCCATACCAATGCAAGACTTTCCTTTTCCGTTTGCGAGTATCTACGCTCTGTCTCGGACAAACTTTTACTTGCAAACGATATTACTTGTGGCATGTTGTCGCTAAATTGCAGCAAAACCGCTCCAAGGGCCACTGGACTTGCGTCAGCTATCAGTCGGGTGCGTCTTTTGGGGTCGAAATATGACAATGTTGGTATCCTGGCCAGTTGCTTCTTTAGTTTCAAAAAAGCTTCATCTTCTCTCTGGCGCCAGTCGAACTTCACATCCTTCTTCGTCAAAGCCCTGAGCGGATCCGTAAGGTCAGCTAGATCTGGTATGAATTTTCCCAGGTATGTTACTAAACCCAAAAAACTTCTTAGCTCTTCTTTGCTGGTTGGGGCACGGAATTTCATAATGGTGTCAACTTTCGTGGGATCCGGATTTATGCCTTGGTCAGAGAGAATATGGCCTAGAAATAATAGTTTCTTTGTTTTCCAGATGCATTTTTCCTTGTTTAGCAAAACATTCGCTTTCTCAAAAACGGCCAACACATCTTTTAGATTTTTGTCGTGCTCAGACTCTGTCTTTCCAAACACAATGATATCGTCCAAATAGTTGATAGCACAGTCGCATGGTGCTAAAATGCTTTCCATCACTCTTTGGAAAATTTCCGGCGCCGAGTTCACACCAAACAATAGCCTTTTATAACGATATAACCCTTTGGACGTTATAAAGGTCGTTATTTCCCGACTTCCTTCCTCTAGCTCCAACTGGTGGTACGCATTTTTAAGGTCCAGCCTAGAAAAGTACTTTGCGCCTTGGAGCTTGGTCATGAAAGTATCGAAAGTTGGTAGTGGATAGTTTTCTCGTAATATTGCCATGTTTGCACGCCTCATATCGATGCACAGTCGGATATCCTCGTTACCTTTGAACACCACTACAACCGGAGATATCCAGGGGCTAGGTCCTATTACGGGTTCTATTATACCTTGCTTCACAGCCTCGTCCAATTTCTGTTCCACCTTTTCCTCTATAGCGGATGGTACTCTGCGCAATGGCTGTTGGACAGGTCTTACCGCTTTGTTAATTGCCAACGACACCTTGATGGCTCTAATTTTTGGGAAATCCCGACAGTTTTCTATTTGATTGACTCCACGCCCCAATTTCAAAACGCCCAAGTAGTAACCCGGCCCAGAAGTGATTGACGTCCATTCTCAATGACATAGAATGAAGCAATCAAATTTGCGACTGGATCTAGGCCTATTACTGCTTCAAAAACAGCCTTAACCGTGAGTAAATCGTTTCCAGCATATGCACGAAACTGATTCTCAGATTTAGCTCGAATGTTCCAAATTGTGGCGTTTTCCTTACAGAGGTGTTCCCAATCCTTTTCACTCAACAAGTTATAATATGAGCCCGAGTCAATCAACATTGCAATCTTACGGCCGCCTATGTAGCAATCTATTCTTTCATCCATATGTTCGGCCTCATTTGTTATTTGGAAACAATTTTTCTCATCCCACTTGTTCATCATTGATCCAGCTTCTGCTATCTCGTCGTTTGAGACAAATCGTATGGCCGAGTATCTCCGCTTTTTCCCATCTGTAAATCTAGAATCTGAATGCTTGCGTTTTGTGGCTTTTGTTTTGCATTTACGAGCAAAATGCCCAAGCAATCCACATTTATTACACTTCCGATTCTTAGCGGGACAGTCTTCACTTGTACCAACGTGACCTCGACTACCGCATCTGCCACATTCATTATGTTGGTTCTTTGTTTCGATTTTGTTCACCTCCAAGGATACACTGGGCCCTTTCATCCTTTCGGACTGGCTGATGATCTGCTCATAAACATGACACATCTCAATGGTTTCGTCGAGCGTGTACTCCTTCTCTAAGAGACGTTTCTTCAGGTCATCAGGTGCCCAATTGTCAATAAGTTTGTCTTTTAGGTTTATTGTCAGTGTTTCTTCCTTCGTCTCTCCAAACTGGCATTTGGCGGCTTGATTTCGTAGCCGTACGAGGAATTTATTAAAACACTCACCCCCTTCAGCTCTCAGGGAACGGAAAAGGTGCCTTTCAAAGGTGGAGTTTCTCTGTGGTGAAAAATAGTTGTTGAGTTTTTCAACCAGAGGTTTGTAGACATCCACATCCTTAGCTGCACCTTTGGGTTCTACAAGTGCTCCGGGAATGCTGTATACAATCTCTTGCAATTGTGTACCGCCCAAATATAGAAGCTTGTTCCTCTTCTTTTTGGTGTCCTGGATCTCCTCTGCCTCCAGATATATGGAAAATGCCCTAACCCATTTTTCCCACTCTGAGCGCAGTAACGCCTTGTCTATGGCATCGCAAAGGAACGGTGATATGCCTGTCGCACTCATCCTTTTCTCCAACTTTGGCGTCGCGCAAAATACAATTTAATGTACCAATTTACAATTTAATGTACCTATGAAGCAATTTAATGCACACAATTAGTATTCGAGCAAACATTCGGCTGTAAGTGTTGCTTACCAATTTACAATTTAATGTAATTTCCTTGTAATTTACGACTCCCGCTCTTTACAATTAAATGTGACCTCGGCTGACAATTTAATGCATTTGTACGTTTTAATCTGTAAAGAGATGCAAAACAATTTAATGTCTTACGACCTGACGTAATTTAATGCGGCCCTTTTGGTTTTCACTTTAGAGTCCAAAGGTATATTCTGTCTGCAATTAAATGCCAATCCATTTACCGTTTGGCCGCGTTTTACACTTACATGCGGTCTTTTTTTTTAAATTTCTATTGCACTAATTATTAGTGGATTATTATTTCATTGCAATTAAATGCAAACCAAATTTCTGCCAACCTTGTGTTGCAATTTAATGCGGCCTTTTGGTTCTTTCTTCTTCTTTTTTTTCCACACTACATGCCAGCTATTTCTGCATGTCTAATTTTCTTTTGCATCCACTATACTCACAATTATATAATTAATCCTCGTCGCCACTGTAATAGCATGCTACTTTACCTCGTGGTGGTCTGTTTGCCTTTTATATAAAAACACACTAATTACGTATTTAACTAATTTCTTTATTATATCTATCTAAACCGGCCGACGCTTTTCACAATTCTCACATCAATGCCGATTGTTTTCACATCTGTCAAACACTTGCCGTGTTGCCAGATCTCCGCAGCTGCCCACAGTGTGGTCAGATCTCCACAGTTAGCATTAGAAAAAATTTACAAATAATCCTAATAGCTTGTAGTTATTCTTCAAAAAAATAGTTTCCCATTATAACCCATGAAGGCATTGGGAAGAGCTTATAACAACCAGTGAGCTGCGCGTTTTCTAGTTTCTCACCCTAAAGTTTCACACCAGTTTCGAACGGTATTTTGAAAAACTTTTTCGTGGATGAATACTCCATAGTGTCGTCGTCACACGCAAAGAAAAAACTCGTTCCTCCCAAACGAAATCTCAGATAACTGAAGTTCGTTTGGGGACTGTAGTTGGGAGAAACGAACTTATGTTGAGCCATACATGTCATTTCGTTTGGGAGAACCGAAAAATGTTTGCAACAAACGAGTTATGAAAAACACTCGAAAAACGAGTTATGAAAAACACTCGAAAAACGGTTCCGCCAACTGTTCCCTCGGTTACAGGAACCGAGTTGTAGTTGATCCTAACTAAAAAAACGTTTACGAGAACTGAAAAACGTTTGCAGTAAACGAGTTATGAACTGTTCTTTCGGTTACAGCAACCGAGTTGTAGTTGTAGTTACTCTACTCAGTACAACATAACTTGTACATTTAAATGTATATTTAGGGTTTCGATAAGCTCTTTTTTACGTAAATTTCCAACTTTTATGATTTTGGTTTTACCCATAAAGTTTGTTTTAAAAATAGTTTGCATTTTTGTCTATCTTTTTAGTGTCTACTAACACGTCTGTCTCGCCTTTCATTCAAATAACAACTAAAAGCGCAGCAAACTATATTGACAAGGCAAAAGCCTTTTATGTGTATGCGTGAATGTGTATGTCAAACGAGTGGACGTGTATACAGTCGACAGAATGAGAGAAATTTACGTTCTTCGTAATCTGTGCTCTCATTAGAAAAACGGCTAATTTCAGTTATCGCAAACGGTTTTTAACTTGCGACAAATGTAATTTTGAACGCGTTTAAAGCAAACGAGATCTCGTTTGCAACAACATGATACACATTTGCGATATATGAGTTTATCTGGGAGAACTACATAAACGGTTGCGATTAGTAAATTAATACAAATCAATCAAAGTATTGTTGTGGCAACCGAGCAATAAACGTTTTTTTTTTCTTTGCGCGAACTAATCGAGGTGACAACCTTCGAAAGAAATGTAAGGTGGTCAGAGCAGGGATCGAACCCATGTTCTCATATACAAGAACCGGGCATTCTACAATGAAACCACCAATGGCCATTAGTCATTCATGCAGATTTTTATTTACTTCTTCTTATTTATGAATTCACGATAACGATAATTAACGCCGATTTGCTGAATTTTGTAGACTGACAACTTTCTGCCTGCTTGAAGCCTCGAATTCAGTTGGTGCAAAATTTTCGATCGTTAGGTCCATTAAAAACAACGAAACGATAATTGCGATCACTTTTCATTTGCTTCACAAAATACCGTTCGGTACCGGTGTAAAAATGTAGGACAACGCTCTGGTCGTGAGAAGCTCTCCTCAATCCCTTAATGGTATGTAATGGGAAACCATTTTTTCTTCATTTGCTTGCTACTCAGCACATTGCGAACATTTTTCAAGCAGAATCAATTACAGGGTTGTTATGCCAAAGATATTTCGTACGAAATTGTTTGATAATTGTTTGCAAACGAAATGTTGACAGTTCGATCATTTTGACAAACAAAAGTAACACCACATGAGTTAAAAATAAAACAAAGTGCGAAGAGGAAATATTTCCAAGATAACACAGAGATAGAAGGTAACTCTAGAGAGAGAGAGATAAATGACAAAATTTCTTATGAAAATCTCGCAAGAACTGAATATGGGACTTAAGGCAGAAATTGAACCGGTATTATCAAGAGACCCATTATAACGTTTAGCTCTCCATACCAAATAAGTGATAATCTAAGCAAACGGTGTAACTAAAACATGCCTATTACTTTCAAACGCAGACATTAAAATATAAACATTGCCCATTTTTTAATGCGATTTAGTCGCCGACAGCGGATAAAGACGATGAGGTCAAAGAATCATTTTATGAGCGTTTGGAGGAAGTATACGAACGCTACCCTGACCATGAAATTAAAATTATTCTAGGCGATTTTAATGCCAAGTTGGGAAAGAAAATTGTCTTTCGACCAGCCACCGGTAATCACAGTCTGCAGGATACCTCCGATACTGGAATAAGACTGAAAGACTTCGCCGCTGCAAAGAACATGATAGTTAGAAGTTGTTGATTCGAGGTGACTGAATCACTGACACAAGACTGAGCAGGGCGAAAAAGTACGAAGCCGAGCACGGAAAAGCTAAATATTGACAAGCTGCAAATACCGGAGATATCAATGTCCTATCAACAAAAGCTCACTCTCCTGCTATGGCAGAATGCCCCCCTCCTGAGGTCCCAGATGCGCAGTGGAAGCACATCGCCAATTCTTTGGAAACCGCTGCAAGGACTGAACTTTGCTATCAAAAACTGCAGAAGGATAAGCCATGGTACGACGAAGAATGTCGCATTGCAACTGATGGAAAAGACGCTGCACGTATGGCAACGAAACAGTCAGTTACAACGCGTGCTGCGAATGAGCGGTACAAGAGGCTGAGAATGGCGGAAAACCAACTATTTAGGAGTAAAAAATGGCAGTGGCAGCAGAGAGAGTTAGAAGACCGAAAAGTGCAGGATGAACAACGAACCCAAGGATGAGAATGGGAATCTGGTGACTGATAAGTAGTAAATGCTTAAAATGTAGAGAGACCACTTTTCAGCACTACTCCACTCTGATTCTTCCACTGAATATCAGGAGGTAATGATTGTGGAAAACAGTGTAGATTGTACCAATGGAGATATTAATGAGAAAAGCTGCAGTAAATACGAACAAGACCATCAACATGAAAAGCCATATGTTGCTGGCGTATGCTGACGACGTAGACCTCATTTGGCCAAATTTGAGAGAGCTTACTGCAGTATTTTCAAGAATCGAAAAAGAATCAGCGAAGGTGGGTCTTGCTGTTAATGAGGGCAAAACAAAATGTATGGTGTCAACGACTAGAAAAACCTCTCGACTTGGGCCGTACTTGAACATCGACAACTGATTTAATTTTGAAGCGGTAGATGAATTTATCTACCTTGAGTCCGCCGTGAACAAGAACAACAACGTCAGCCTGGAGATAAATAGGAGAATTGTGTTTGCAAATATATGCTATTTTGGGTTCAGTATATGACATATGACTCCGAAACTTGGGTCATATCGCAAGCGGATGAAAAAAACCAGAGAGTATTCGAGAGAAAACTTCCCCGTAAAATTTATGGTTCTGTTAAAGAAAACGGCGAGTACCGACTTGTATTCTGACGTGGACATAGCTAGGCGAATCAAATTAGGTCAACTACGTTGGCTAGACCATATTATCAGAATGGATAAACATAAGCCAGCGCGAAAAGTTTTCGATTACGTACCCGATGGAAGCAGGAAAAGATTACGACCAAGACTTCGCTGGAAAGACCTGACAGAAGATACGGAGATATCCTTGATGTTACCAACTGACGAGAAAAGGCGAAGGATAGAACAAGTTGGAGGAATTTGTTGAAATTTGTTTAATTTGTTTGTGAAATTAATATGTGTATGACATCTGACCTCATGAGGTTGTAAAACAGTCAAACAGTCGTCCTACGGAAACAGATTTTGACCTCTGGTAAAAAATATTACCAATCGAATGCACGTTCTACTGTTGTAGAGGGTTGAATTTTATGTTTCGGGATTTGGCAACCCTACTGTTGCAATCTGGCAACTGACAGCTCTATCGTAAAGTTGGACATTTTTGAGGTTATGCGAACTCAGAACGTTTTGACATACGAGCGCTATTTGTGTTGTTTACAGTAACTTAAAAGATTTATCTCGGCCCAAAAATGGAATTAAATCGTGAACATTTTCGTGCGATTATTTT
Organism: Phaonia tiefii; assembly: GCA_963931995.1. Lineage (NCBI taxonomy): Eukaryota > Metazoa > Arthropoda > Insecta > Diptera > Muscidae > Phaonia > Phaonia tiefii. Next base: position 99,696,749 of record OZ008369.1, on the reverse strand, counting down.
TTACAACTTTCGACGTGGATTAACTCAGCAACAGTGCATGGATGAACTTAATTCGATTTTTGGCGATGAAGCTCCATTAAGGACCAGTGTTTATCGATGGTATGGTGAATTCAATCGTGGTCGTAGTTCACTCCAAGACGAATTTCGTGAAGGTGGTCCAAAAGCACAGAACAACAGAAATCCATTGATGCTGTGCGCGAACCGATTTTGCAAGATCGTCAGGTGACCTATCGTGATATTGAGATAACCTTAGGCATTAGTGGGACCAGCATACATTCAATATTGCATAAACATTTGACTGTCAAAAAAATTTGTTCGCGTTTGATCCCACACAATTTGTCAATCGCTCAAAAAAAGGCTTGTGTCGATTGGTCGAAAGAAATGCTCCAAAAATACGATCGCGGTGCTTCGAAACACGTCTATGACATCGTGACAGGTGATGAATCCTTGATTTACGCGTATGAGCCCGAAAGTAAATAGCAGTCAACTGTATGGGTGTTTCAAGATGAGCCAAATCCAACAAAAGTTGTTCGCGCCCGAAGCACTGCCAAGGAAATGGTCGCATAGTTTTTTCGGAAAAAACGGACATGTCGCAACCGTACCACTAGAACAACGCAGAATAGTGAATTCTGAGTGGTACACAACCATTTGTTTGCCAGTTGTCTTCCAAGAAATCAGGAAAACCAACCGCCGAAGACGGATCACTCTTCACCACGACAATGCGAGCTCTCACACATCGGCTGAAACAATTGCATTTTTGAACACCCAAAACATCGATTTGATGGGTCATACGGCGTATAGTCCTGACTTGGCACCGAATGACTTGTTTTTATTCCCGTACGTAAAAAACAAACTGAGAGGTCAACGTTTTTCGACACCTGAAGAAGCGGTTGCTGCATTTAGAATGCATGTTTTGGAGATACCTCAATCAGAGTGGCTAAAGTGTTTCGACAATTGGTTCAAACGCATGCAAAAGTGTATAAATCTTCATGGGGAATATTTTGAAAAACAATAAAGTGATTTTCTATGATTAATATTTGTTTTTGTTCTCTAATCCCGAAACATAAAATTCAACCCTCCATATTATCTTTGTATAAGTATTCTATTGTGAGTTATGCGTGCGTTTTGGTGGAGTTCAACCTTTATTACTCTGAATGACTGCGTTGTCCACACTTCTTGTCCGTTGGGTAGGTCGTCTACACTTCAGTTTTCTAAAACCCTGTATTCAGTTCTTGCGAAATTTTAGTAAGAAATTTTGTCATTTATCTCTAAACGAACAATTTACTTTGCAAATATTTCATTTATAATTCCTCTACGCACTCCATTTTATTTTTAACGCATGTGGTGTTACTTTGGTTGTTAAAATTATCGAAATGTCGTACAAAATAACGTTGGCGTAACAACCCTGTAATTGATTTTGTCCGCATAAGGCTGATTACCAAGCAAATGAAAAGTGAGCGAAATTGTCGGTTCTAAAAATTTTCGTTATTATTTATACACGTACTACTTATAGCAACGAAAATTTCATAAAAGCTGTATACCGAGCTTATAAGAGTAAGTCTTGTTTATATTATACACTTAAAGTGGGTACATTGTGATTTATTTCGAATTCTGACGATTGGTTCAAGAAACCTGTGACTCCATCTCCTATGTGAAAAATTCAGCTCAGCAACACTCCTGAAAAGTCTGTGTGTATTTCAAAATATGCCTGATTTTACAAGATAACATTAGATATGTTTCTTTATTCCCTGCTTAACTGATTTCTCGACCACATTGCGGGGGGAGCTAAACAATTTTAAGCGGCTCCCCACACCAAGTCACCGAAAAATTGGTTTAGCGGGATATATAAAAAACACGCTTATTATCGAAAATTTCGCTTTGTCCAATCAAGTGTTGCCAACTCATTCAAATGTGCATAGCTTGATAGCGACGACAACTCTACAAGTATCCATAGAATAACACATACCATAGAAGGTTTTATTCGCTCAATAAATTAAACGTCATAGGTACGATGGAAAGTAAACATTGGATGGTAGAAATATGGGTTCAATAATACCAGATAGTGGCAATAGTATACAGCGATCAACATAGGAACAACAACCGAATTTCGTGTTTTTGTGGCAAACTAGTTGTGTTAAATACAATACAAATGTATACCAGCGATAAAAGTCAATAAAAAAGTGCAAAATATATTTAAATTTTTCAGTTCTACACCAAAACGACAGGAAAAAGTTAAGTGAACATATTTTGTAACTCCACCTGGTGTAAGATAATTTTAAATTTAATTGCTCTCATTTCCACAAACCTACGATGAGAGTGTGAAATGAAACGTCAGATGAGAGAATAAGTTTATCTAGGTATGTATTAGTCTATGGAGTATCTTATCTCTCGTTCATGACACCACAGCCTAATCGTATTATATTTACATAAATTTCGAAATATTAAATTAGTTCAAGCACAATAAAATTTCATATTTAACAAGTATGGAAGTAGAAATTATCATTATCAACTTCCATAAATGACGCCTTCAAAATTGAACCAGTTTCGTTAAATAACTAACATTGTTTTTATTTTCTTGTTCCCATTACCATCGTTTACTGTTGTCAACTCCAAACTGATCCAAATAAGGAAGTGAGTATGAGCATTGGCAAAAAGGCAACTGCAGTCTGAACCAACTTAATCATTCGTTCGATCTCCGCCTTTTTAACGCTTAATAATGTTTGATCTTTTCAAGCAACTATTATGGGTGGCTGTATAAGTACCAACATTGTGTGGGCTTGTGGCTTCCATGCTCAATGGAAACGGGTGGAAGCATTTGTCTCGACAGCATTTGTAACCCGATGTCTTCGTATTGGTCTAAGCTTAGTATGGTTGGCTGACTTGGTTTAGCTTTTAGTTTTGGGGCCAGCCAACATTCTCGTTAGTTATATTCATTATTAATTCATATAAACCGTCAACATGTATCAGTATTAATTAAAGGAGACTCTGAGCCGCTTCACACCGCGTCTTTGTTCTTGTAAATTGGTATGATCCAACGACAGCGAATAATTTTATATCTTAATTTATGAACAATAACCATTTATGGTAATAATGATGTTATATTTTTTTTTTGTTTAACAAGACAAACAAAGTGCAAATATATATCATATTTCAACGATGTGGGGTGTAGTAATATTTATTGAAACAAAATAAAAGGGACAATAACTTGGCATGATGGCAGGTTCACACAAATCATATTTGTAGCAGCTACAGTCCTGGGAATAAGGTCCCTAAAGTCTCCCTCTCAGTACGAATATAGTAGACAAACAATTATTGTGAATTAAATTAAGAGCCTTAGCGCTTACTGGGAACCCAACATGAATCCAAACTTTGAATCCAAATTTATATTAGATGAAATTCTTCATATATCAGATATTATATTCGCAATACAGCGATTAAAGTACTGACCGGATTTAAATTGAAAACTATATCCTCCGTATTCATAACTCAGTACTAACTACTACTTATAGTATTCTAATTACTTATAGTATTCTAACTACTTATAGTATTCTTTACGCATAGTTCCTTATTAATGAAGAGTTGATTCATAGCAACTCCCTATCTACTGTCTAACTCTAATATAAGCATATCTGTTTTAGCCAAATACAACCCTGATAGTCATGACTGCTATTTGCGAGGCCACGTATTCAGTTCTTTCGAAATTGTCTGAAGAAAATGCAATTTATTTGCAAATATTGACAAAGTTGCCGAATACCAAGCTGGTCTCGAACAACCCCGAAATTAGAGTAAAATATAACAACAAAAATTAAAAAAAATTGTCAGCCGGAACCATGGGGATCACAGTGTTCAAACGCGGGTCTTGTTTTGATTAACTTTTTTATAGAATTCCCCAAAATATGCCGAAAAACTTAAATAAAAAAATTACATAAGGTGTCAGGGGACACCCGGTTGGACCGAAGTTCCTTTCGCTATATATTATGCAGTATTTAGTTCCTACACTCCAAAGGCGGCCGTTGAAAAATACGATAATTTAAGTGGATCTTTAAGACAAAATACTTTTTGAAAAATGATAAACTTTTTTTAAGAAATTTTTTATTTATTGAATGAAGTTTTTTAAAAACAATTATATTTTTAGGTCCTTTTTGTAAGAATATGTACTATATTTTCCCGAAAAGGTAATTTCTTTAATGAGAGCTACTTCTTTTATTAAGAGCTAAGGTTTTTTTAAGAAAAGGTACCATTCTGTAAGAAAAATCCTAAGAGTATGAATTTTTTTTTACAAAGGAGTACTTTTTTAAGAACAGGTACTTTTTAAAGAAGTGGTACTCTTTTTAGGAAAAGGATATTTTTTTAGAAAATTTACTTATTTTCAGAAAGGCTACTTATCTCAAGAAAAGAAAAGGAAAGGTATTATTTTATTTTTAAGAAACGTACTTTTAAGAAAAGGAATGTTTGTAAGAAAATGTTTTTTTTTTAAATAAGGTTTTTTTTGAAGAAAAGATTGTTTTTAAGAAATGGGAATTTTTTATAATTGGTCCTTTTTTCAAGAACATGTATAATTTTAAACGTAGGTACTTATCTCAAGAAAGTTATTTTGTTTTACATAAAAGGTACTCTTTAAAGAAAAGTTAGTTTTTTAAGAAAAGGCAATTTGATGTAAGATAATGAACTTTTTTAAGAAAAGGTAAAAAAAGGTACTTTTTGTAAGAAAATTTACTTTTTTAAACAAAGGTACTTTTTTAAGATAAGGTATTTTTTTAAGAAAAGGTAATAACTATGTTTAAGAATGTGATGTAGAGTTTTTTTTGAGAAAATTTACTTTTTTTTAAGAAAACACACTTATTTAAGAAAATGTTATTTTTTTAAATTTCTTTCACTTTGGCTTTTCTAAATTTACTTTTTATTCGGTTCAAAACTACAATATGTAATAAACAGGCTCCACCTAGAAACTTCCCATTAAACAAGAAATTTCTCGTCATATGTTAGTCTGGACACAAACCAAACCAAAAGTACGAGTGTAAGAGTAACTGTGCTGCCAAATGTAATTCCATCTTCAGGATTGTACTTCACGGATTTGCCAGTCTTGCACTTTGGCTTTTCTAAATTTAGTTTTTATTGGGTTCAAAACTACAATATGTAATAAACCAAAAGTACCCAATATAGTTGATAATAATGGGTTGTAATAAAGTAGTTAAAAAAAAGTTGTTTACAAATTTTTCACTTAGCCCCCATCCCGCAACGTGCGATAAGGAACTTCGTTCCAATTTGTTGATAACTCCCTTAGTTATCAAGTTATCGAAATTTAATATATTTTATTGTTTTTAAGATTTTTAAGATTTAAAGCTTTGATGGATTTTCTCCTCTGCGGTAGGTTCAACACCGGCGTCGCGGCGTCGGCATAGTATATTTGTATTAGAAGGCGTTGTGAGTGACCAAGCTAAGAAGTTTTCTCCTCTGGGGTGGGTCCAACACCGGCTTTGCGGCTTCAGCATACTATTTTTGTGTTATAAAGCTTACGCTAGATTTTTTTAAAAAGAATTATTTTTCAGGAGGGAGTAACGCCGCCGTCAAATATAATATTTTTGGTACATATACAAGTATTATTTAACTCAAATCCCTTTCATTTCAGTACCCCCACTTCTGTTTATAGCTAATACCCGTTTTCCGATTCTCAGGACCCACGTATTATAAAATGGGTATATCTTTGCCAACATATGTTTCACAGGAATAATAAATGCACCACTTAATTCGTGAGAAGAATACCTTCCGTTTCAGTACCCACACTTGCCTGTTACTAGATGTCCCTAGGTGGACCAACAATTAAAATTTTATTTTTTTGGTTTTCTTATTTTTTACTGAAATTTGGTGTTTTTTCTTTGGTATTCGGCAATTCAGCCTAGATATTTATTTTGATGCAGATTTACCTTACAAATATTTCATGTGCTTTATTTTCTTCTTCACACCCAATTTGATTTTTAATGCATGTGGTGTTGTTTTTGTTTGTTAAAATAATCGAAATGTCAAAATTCAGGTTCCAAACAATTATCAAACAATTGTTTTCGTACGAGATAACTTTGGCATAACAAACCCGTAATTGATTTTGCTTCCGAAATTTTCACAAAGAGCTGAAATATTTCAAAGAAAGTTCAAGTTAAAACTAAAACTCGATTTATAGTATATAAGCACACCCAGCAATCCTTTTGGAATTGATTGTAAAATAATGGATTCTAGAACAGATTATTTTCGAACGAGTTATGTTTCCCTGGCAACTACTTAGAAGCGGTGTTTTTGGTACTAATTTGGTACTAAAACGTTCCCAAACAACATCATTGAACTGTTACACAAATTTTATGAAAAATGTTTCAAATACAGGGTAAAAATAAAAATTTAATACCTTTTTTTCTATTTAATGAATCCGATTAATTTTTTTTTTATTTTGCAGACTGATTTTTAGATTTAACAAAAAATGGATGATGAAACAAGAATTTGGATTGTAGCCGCTATCACGCACTGTAGTCCGTAGTTCCAAAGAGAGTACAGGCTCACGTTTGGCGGCAATCCTCCGAGCAGATGGACCATAATGAGACTTGTTAACAATTATGCCGAGCATGGGACAGTCAACAGAAGACCTTATCATCGAAACCCTTCAGTTCGGACGGAGGAAACAATCGCTGCTGCCATACAAAATAATTCAAGTGTTTCGACAAGAAGCTTATCTGCTCAAATCGGTATAAGCAGCCAGTCATTGCAGTCAATTATGCACAAATATTTGGATTTATTCCCATAAAAAAACCAACAAACTGAACTCAGCACACTTCCCGATTCGCTTGGAATTTTGCCAGAAGATGCTTTAAATGGCGGAAGAGGACGGCAACATGTTGAACTATCTTTTCATGTCTGACGAGGCCCATTTCGATTTAAACTGCAACATAAACAAGCAGTTTTATCACGCTGCATTGTCGAGCCCTACTTCTTCGAAGAAAACGATCACACCGTTACGGTTAGTGGAGACCGTTACTTGAGCATGTTGAGACAGTTTTTCTATCCAGAATTACGCCGAATGAGAATTTCTTTCAACTCTGTGTGGTTTCAGCAAGATGGTGCAACTCCTCACATAGCCCGGCAGTTATGACAGAATTGCGACGAAAATTTCCGAATAAGCTGATATCCAGAAACTCCATATTCTGTTGGCCCCCCAGGTCGCATGACCTTACTGCACCTGTCTTTTTCTTGTGGGGTTATTGCAAACAGGAAGTCTACAAAGCAAACCCAACAAATTTGAATGAACTAAAGAAATCCATTCGAGAAACAATTGCGGTTATTCCTCTTTCAACTCTCCAAGCAGTAATGAACAACTTTTTGGTAAGATGCCGCAAATGCATCAACGAGCAGGGCGGGCATTTAAATTCCATTATTTTTAAAACTAATTAAGCTATATTTAATAAAATCGAATGAGCTTTAACATGAATAAAAGAAAAATGAATTCCATACACTGAAAAAAAAAGTTATTTGAGTTTCTTAATGTAGCAATATTCATCAGCTACCCTGTATGTTATTGAAATTGAAAACACACCACCCCGACCCCCCACCCGGAGGGGGTTTTAATCACTACCAAAAATAAATATAAAAATTAGTTGTAACCATCAATATGTCTTTTGAGAGAGATGTACCGTCTCTATGTGGTAGAGAAATTTTCTTAATGACAGTTCAATATATCTATGTGTTATCCTTGACAAAATGGTTACATTTAAGACAAATTCTATTGATAGGGTCAGTAGAGCCACAGTGGCCCTATATTCGTGTAAAATGGCCCTTGGGGGTCGATGGGACCTATCCCCGAAAATGGTTTACTGGATATACACATCTGCTCTCCAACCGATATTGCTCTACGGCATTATTGTTTGGTGTGGAGTTGGGAAGTTTAGTTTAGCTCAACGAATGATCTAGTTCATTAATTTAGTTCACTAATTCATTGTATCATTTCAGCTTAACAGTTCATATGAGCTGTGAACTAAAGAGCTCATTTCAGTTCAACTTGTAGTTCTATTTCAATCGGAGCGAATAATTGCTTGATTTTTGTTGATTTCTAGAGTGTTTTGGATTGGTTGGAGTGTTCTATTGAAGATGGCTTAACGATTGGGTTATTCCGTTTCCGAAACATTGGTATTTTCGAAACAACATTGGTGGTTAGCGCTGTAGTTATTGTGCATAAGTCGGTTACATACCCATTCCACAAAGATTGTAACATTAGGAACCTTTGTGTAGATTGAGTGAGACAAAGAGAGCATGAACTAGAAAATGGCGGAGAAAACTGCACAACTGAAATACAAAAAACTGCTGAAGGAAGTGAACTACTGAACCGAAAGAGCAGAACAGTGTGAACTAGTTCACAAGAGTGAATCGTTCAATTGAACTAGTTCGTTCGTGACCTACACAACTCTAATTTGGTGGCCGATACTGAAAAAATCTACGTACCTTCTTTGTCTGTTGACATAATTCCAGAGAATTGCAATGGTATGTACCACGGGTGCGCTTCGCACAACCCCTACCGAGGGTTTGTGGGTTATCCTCCACCTGCTACCACTAGATTTGGACAGAAGGCAAATGGTTGCAACGTCAGCAATGCGCCTAAGGCCTTCCTCGCAATGGATCCATAGTGCCATGGGTCGATTTTAAGGGATCTGCGGCAATCCACAACAAAAGCTGACTATATGACACCCACGTCAAATTTTAAGTGAAACTTTTTCACTTATATACCAGTCAGGCAGGAATTGATGTGACATATTTAGGTTTCTTCACTGATGGCTCCAAACTAGATGGCAAGGTAGGGTTTGAAGTATATTTTGAAGAGCTGGGACTGGGCCTTGAAAAAAGGCTACCAGACTATTGTAGTATCTTTCAGGCAGAAGTCACGGCAATCGGAGGTTGCCCTTTGGCTGGGATGAAACGTAAACATTACCTGGGGTGTCAGTATCTACTCTGACAGTCAGGCTGCTATAAAATCTCTGCAATCTGTATTCCCGACTTCAATGACTGTCCACAACTGCCGCGCATCTCTAAATGAGATAGCCAAGCAGGTCGATATTCACCTTATATGGGTACCGGGGCATACGGAAATTTTTGGGAACTATAGAGCAGATGAGCTGTCAAGATGAGGGACTATCTTACCTGTTCCACGGGATATGGAGCAAGTGGGTATCCCCCTTTCTGCATGCAAGCTCATGCTTAAAGCCGAAGCTCTAATATGCGAACGATAGATGGTCTCTTGGCATGAATCGCAGGATTACCAGACAAATATAGCCAAATCATGATCTAAATCGCACGCTAATCCTGGACAAGGTATTTCTTCGCTAGTAGCTGTGATCACTGGCCACTGTTTAATATGCGGACACGCGTCTAAACTTGGAGTACATATGTACAGTGGCTCACGGCTTATTTTATGCAGAGCATACTTTCAACTTTAAGGCTCTATAACTTCGAAACTAAAAGGAGCACAGACTAAAGGTTGATGTCATATGAAAAGGAAAAAACCCCAAGTATATCAAAGGAAATTCATTTATTGCAAATATTAAGTTTTCAAATGCTTACTTACTTTTATTGACTATTATACAACCCATGAGGTTAGATGTCTTACACATATTAATTAAACAAATAAACAATTTTAACTAAATTTAACATATGTATTTCTCCAACTGGTTCTATCCTTCGCCTTTTCACGCCAGTTGGTAAGTCGGAGTCTTGGTCATCCTCTTTTAATTCTTCCATCGGGTACGTTATCGAAAACCTTTCGCGCTGGCTCTTCTTCATCCATTCTGATAACATGGCCTAGCCACCACAACTGGCATAATTTGATACGGATAGAGATGTCCACGTCAGAATATTAACCATATAGCTCTTGGTTCCAAAGGCGTCGGTACTCGCCATTTTCCTTAACAGGACCAAATTTTCCTCTCGAAAGTTTCGGAGCCATATGCCAGGACTGGCAAAATGAGAGTCTGGTATAGCTGGGTCTTTGTCCGTCGAGAGTGGCCTCTTTTTTAAACTGCTTGCTGTGCCCAAAATAGCATCTATTTGCAAGCTCAATTCTCCTATTTATGTATCTCCAGACTGATGTTGTTGTCCTTGATCACGACGGATCCAAGGTAGATAAATTCATCTACCACTTCAAAATTAAAACGGTTGTCAACGTTCAAGTGCCGACCAATGCGAGAGGTTTGTCCAGTCGTTGACACCATCAATTTTGTCTTGCCCTCAAATACTTAGAAACTAAAAAATATATAAAAATACGGATAATTTTAAAGTCACAGCTTATTTTATGCAGTTACTAATAATGTTCAAAACATATATATGGACCATAATTCTAGATATTTTAGTATCTAGTATGGTACCCTTTTTCGCCCACAACAGCTTTAGGGTGGTTTGGCATGGAATCAATCAGCTTCTTGGTGATACCTGGTGAAATTTTACGCCATTCTAATGCCAGAGCCCGTTTAAGGTAATTTTTGTTGCCCTTACCTTTTCAATCACGTTCATATCGGGTGCTTGTGCTAGCGATGTCATCAAATGTGGGCAGTTGTATATCAACAACGACTGAGCAATTTTTAGATTTATGTTTTGAGTCATTATCCTTGTAAAATCGGACCATATAAACGAAAGTTATCCCTATCCTAACCGTAAATTATCCTTTAGGATCTGTAGATACATCTTCTTGTCCATCGTATTTTTGATAAAACGTTAGGTTTCGTATGTCGGCAGCCGACATACAGGCCCATACCATAACGCTACCAGCATCGTGCTTCACAGTAGATTTTCAGTTTCCCGTACTGTGCTCCGTACTCGCTTTTCCCTTACGTAGGTCATGCCATCCGAGGCAAACATAATACATTTTTACTCATCTCCAAAAAATAACAGAGCTCCAGAAGTCAGGGCCAAATCAGATGCTGAATGTGAAGCATTTCCGAACAGGGCCGTGCTTTATGGCAAACTGTCATCGGTTTTTTTTTTTGACAGATAAATGGTTTTTTTGAACAACTCGGTCATGATAATCGTGATCCAGTAGAACCCGGCAAACAGCTTCCAGTCTACATTTTTTGCCAAAGCTTTTTGAACTTCAGTGGGCAATTTTTCTGCCGAGAGTCCAGAATTAGCCTTTACTGTCCGCACTATGTACCGCTCGTCAGCTGCATTGAATATTTTATTTGGTGCTGTTCTGCCTTTATCAGATTTTCATGCAGGAAGCGTTCAATGATTTTGTGGACTGTGGAGGGAGGCATTAATATATATCATTGAAGCAATTTATCGCTGTGAATGACTGTTTTAAGATGATTTATCATCAACTCTCTTTCGTCTACTGATTGCTATTTTTCTACCCAATCATAGAAAAATAACAAGGGACTAGGCAATGGTAAAATAAGTAAGGTAAACTCGTTACAACAACTGATTTGAACATTTTTCTTGCTTATGTGTTTCTCTTATGTCAAATTCACATGTATTTTGTTTTTGTACATTTTTGTTTACTTTTACAGTAGATACACACGTGTAGAAAATTTGACAGATTATGGACACCAAACAAAAACAAAATTCCTGTTTTGGTTGACACAATTCCTACTGCGTTTACCTTACTTATTTTACCATGGACAGGTAATACTGGCACTGAAAATACGTACATAGCAAAATAAGTAAGGTAGAAGCAGTAGGAATTGGAGTCATTTTGTTTCTATTTCAAGAGTCGACATTGTACAATTCGGTTGATCGAAATTGTAAAGAAGTATTTATTTCAGTTTATAGCAAGCGGAATTTTTGTAATCTTCGGCAACAACCACAAGGACAAGAAAAAATTTAATCTGCTGTTTTAACGCTGCCACCTGTACCAGATACATCTTGGAAATTGTTATTAGTGGTCTTCATGAAAGCTCGAAAGAACCTCGTAAACTCGAAAACATCGTAAACTTGCACAGCAAGCGTCAAAACAAACAAATTTCCCATATAAAGCGACTTGCTCAAAAGTGTGAAAGTTTTCGAGGCAAATTTGCTGCGCAAACGTGGGATGGAGAAACGTGTAAACTTTTGACATTTCGTTGTCATCTGACTAGGATGGATACATAAGGTGATAGCACTAGAACAGTAGAAAAAGTACACATACATAATACATGCAATTGCTACTGCTTCCACCTTATGTATCCATCTTGGTCAGCTGATATGGTTTTGAGCACAACTACGCTGAGCAACTTTACCTGGTGCCTCATGCAACGGTGCGAGGGAAACTTGCGCTGAGCAAAAGTTCTCGGCTTTCACGTTTGCATGAATGCCGCTATTAACAACATTTGACAAAGTCGGAACACAACGGCAAGAAAAAATTGAAACCAGCTGTTCTAACGCTTCCACCTGTAATAAATACATCTTGATACGGTACTTCAAAACGACTGCATAAAATAGGCTGTGACATTGATTTTTGATACATAATTTGTTTTTTTTTTAATTTATGAGTGCGGGGTAGGAAAAATCCCCCTTAAATGTTCTATTATATTCGGTGAATATAAAACAACACTTCTCCGGGCCGTTTTCATCATTGTACGTACGTTCAAGTTTCGAACATATAGAGCCTTAAATTTCCAATAAATAGTCTGCATACAATAAGCTGAGGCCCACTGTATAACCCAATTTCAAATTCTTGTGAGGTGTGTCACTGCGAATATTTCAGCTAAAAATAATAAGTTTTATGGAAAATACGAGAGATCTAAAATCTAAGAACATGTCATAGCTAATCAAACTAGGTCATAGTTTTTTTTTGACACTCAGGCGAGTTTCAAGTTGATTTTATCACAGCGTCAAAGAAACTCAGTGTAATTATAGCTCAGGCCCATAGACTAATACATACCTAGATAAACTTATTCTCTCATCTGACGTTTCATTTCACACTCTCATCGTAGGTTTGTGGAAATGAGATCAATTAAATTTAAAATTATCTTACACCAGGTGGAGTTACAAAATATGTTCACTTAACTTTTTCCTGTCGTTTTGGTGTAGAACTGAAAAATTTAAATATATTTTGCACTTTTTTATTGACTTTTATCGCTGGTATACATTTGTATTGTATTTAACACAACTAGTTTGCCACAAAAACACGAAATTCGGTTGTTGTTCCTATGTTGATCGCTGTATACTATTGCCACTATCTGGTATTATTGAACCCATATTTCTACCATCCAATGTTTACTTTCCATCGTACCTATGACGTTTAATTTATTGAGCGAATAAAACCTTCTATGGTATGTGTTATTCTATGCTCAGGCCTGTCTATACCATACATGGGGTTTTTAATTTGCATTGGATTTTAATTAGCATTACTTTATCTAATGCAAATGTAAAAGAATTACCATTGTTCGCAAGGCAATTAAAAAATTATGCATTTGCTTTTTGCTCAGGCAGGAATCGGATGTCAATTGTAATGAAATATGGGAATGCTTTTAATTGTTTTGAATTTGTTTGACTGCTGGAAATTCTGCTTTTAGAGTATTTTATATGTATAGGATTGTGGCTCCGATAGGTATTGCCTCGTACACAGAAAAAATAAGCATCGGTAATATTGCCCAGTTTGGATTTGGAGATTTTTTTTTTGTAAGAAGATAAGAAATGGTGGCATTATTGCCTAAATCAAAAGTACAAAACATACTATCAACAGCAATGCTGAATTTACATATGAAAGTTGGCAAATTTCCTATTTCTTATTTGAACGTCAAGATCTGTGGGGAGGCAGCAACATCCCGACTAGACGCCGTGCGTTAGAACGAGACGAATGTACACCTCAAACAATTTGTATTACTACTGTGTATGTATGTAACCATTAGTTTGTGAAAAGAAACACAAAAGACGAATTTTGCCAAAATTTCTAAGCGTCCGTTTTAATAAATTTCTTTAAAAAAGGGGTGAATTTACAAATTTCAAAAAGAAATGTAATCTGCATGTGTTTTTAACAAATACATTTCTACTGGCCAAAAGTCTATATTATAGAAATTTTTGTAAATGGAAAAGTGAGTTGTGTTGCTTGTGTCTCTTATATGTACATATATATGTATATGCAACAGGAAAATATATACAGTGATGTTCAAAATAATAGCCTTTTTATTTATTTAATAACTTTGAAATACAATTAAGCTATTGAAAATTTTAGTACATATTTTAAATATAAATTAAAAATGCTTGTTTTAAATTTAAATATTTCACTCCATTGTGATTTTATTCAAAAAAAATTTAAAAATAATATTTTTTATCCTGTTCAAATTAATAATTTATAATAATAATTTTTAAACAAAACATTTATTTCCTTAATAAGTATGAATATATAATATACTAATATCCTGAATGTCCACCATTATTGTCTAAAACTGCACGGATCCTTCTGCGCATGGACTCTGTTAAATGTTGACATTTTTCAATGGGAATTCTCTCCCAACTATTTTTTGCTACTTCCCAAAGTTGGTGTTTGTTTGTGAAAATGTTCCCACTTAAGCTTCTTTTCAGTTCCATCCACGTATTCTCAATCGCGTTGAGATCGGGAGACTCTGAAGGCCATTCCAAGACGGAAGCTTCGTGTTCACTCAACCAAGATTTGACTAATTTTGAAGAGTGCTTCGGATCATTATCCTGTTGGAAACGCCAATCAGGTGGCATGTGAATCTCTGCATAGGGGAGCATTACATCTTTCAAAATATCACAATAAATTTCTTTATTCAGTTTCTGTGATGAGGTGTAAAGGTCCAACACACTGCCACGAAAAAGCACCCAGACCATAATACTGCCGCCTCCGTGAATCACGGTTTTTTGTTTTTGTGTAACGATCATTAAGCTCTTTACCTTATGGCCTTCGGACGTTTCGCTGACAATCAGAACCAAATAAATTAATTTTTGTCTCATCGTTCCATAAGATGTCCTTGAAATCATCACTGCTTTTGTTGTTGAATTTGGTAGCAAATTTAATGCGAGCTTTTTTTGTTTTTGTTACTTAGCAGTGGAACCTTTCGGGCTACTCCACCTGGCGAATTATTTTCTTACAATCTGCGGCGTACTGTTACAGCACTGACTTCATTATTTATTTCTGCAGAAATAGTCTTTGATGACATAAATGGGTTCTTTTTTGCCAATAACACAATACGGGAATCTGTGGTTGAGCTGCTTTGTCGCGGACTACCCCGAGTTTCAGTAAATGGTTTCCATTTTAATGCATTTCTAACAAATTTTTTAGATCTTCCAAGTGAACTAGCAATGAAACCCAGAGTTTTGCCCCCACTTCGTAGTTGTTTAGCAACTCGACGTTCCTCAGCAGTGCAATGTACATTTCGGCCCATCTTTAACAACAAAAACATTAAATGTGTTCTGAAAGAATTGTATTTTTCTTACATCCTATTATTAATTGAGAAGATAGTACAAAAACACGGAATGAATTTCGTAATTTAACAAAGTTATAAGAAAAAGGGCTATTATTTTGAACAAATGAAAATTTCACTTTTTTTTTGATTTTTAGCTTAACGTACAAATGATTACGAATAAATTCCAAAATACAACAAAAAGTATTTGTGAAGTCAATAACGAAACTAACGGTACACAAGAGAGAAAGAGAGGTTCCCTTTACATGAGTTAAAAGTGATGACAAAACTTTATCTTTGTAACGGGCTATTATATTGAACAGCAGTGTATATCTTAGCCATTTGAAGAATAGAAATTTGTATCCTTTGTAGAAACGAACAAACTTGATGCCCAAGAGTTTGATACTTTTATCTAATCATTAATAAATTTATTCGCAGGGAACATGGCTGGAGTCTTCGGCAGTGATAAACGAGAAGTGCAACTATGTACATTTAAGGAGCATGATAATTGGTGATTATAATATATTTAAATGTTACTATTGTAAGCAACAATGCAATAAATACTTCTTTAATTAAAAACAAAAACAAAAATTTGTTTCCGTACACATGAAAAAAATGGGCTGAACATTTGGTAAGGTTGCACATTGAAATGAATCCAATTCACCTACAATAATTTGTGTACATTGCCCTTTTTGCATTGTGTAATTCTGCAACTATGCAAGGTAAGTTTTCATATTGTCTGTGAACGTAAAATTGCCTACATTTATTGGTATGTTGCCCAATTAAATAGCTGTCCCTATGTTGCCCAGTGCATTGGCTGATATCAGACCATGAATTTAGGTAATATTATACTAAGTTTTTTTTCTGTGTAGTACTTTCAAATTCATAAACCTGTACTGTATAAAATATTTGAAAACCAAAACTGTCAGATTTGAAAGCAATGCTTTGAAAATAACATAGAATAACACATGCCATAGAAGCTTTTATTCGCTCAAGAAATTAAACGTCATAGATACGATGGAAAGTAAACATTGGATGGTGGAAAACATAGATAAAGGAATTAACTAGATATCGCACATGCCTTGGGAAATTTCTTGTTCAATGGGATATTTTCTAGATGGAGCTGGATGCAATAATTACAACGTTTGATCCCAAACAAAATATACCTTGCAAGATGTATTTAGAACAGGTGCTAACAATAGGTGTGGTAGGCAACATCAACAGGGATTTTGTTTTTGTTTTGTGGTCCGTTGCTCTCAAATTCAACAGAAACGAACACCAAAAATAACAGTAAACAAAAAGATAAAATCAAAATAACCAAATTTTAACTTGGAAGTGGGGAACACAACGACTTGAAAAAAACTAAATTACTTGTTTGAATAGCACAACCTGGAAAATGATTCTATTTTTGTATTGAAAAAATGTCCCACACTGTTGAATAAACGTCAGTGAATGTTATGAGAAACGTCAATGAAAGTTACAAAACGACAACACAGCATCTAGTGGCAGTACTTGACAACGCCTGTGGGATATCTACTTATTTCCTTTATCTATGGTGGAAAATATGGGTTCAATAATACCAGATAGTGGCAATAATATACAGCGATCAACAAAGGAACAACAACCGAATTTCGTGTTTTTGTGGCAAACTAGTTGTGGCAAACAGATTTTATCATTTATTCTTATGATAATGGCATCCTTTATGATAAGGATATCGAAAAAGAACCGTTTGGACCCCCAAAAGGAGTTTGCAAAAATACTATTACCTAAAACTTACCTAAAACTTCACGTTTAAACCTCTCCCAAAACATTTAAAAATTTATAGTTTTGTTTTGTAAAATATTGTTATTTTTCGTTTATTATCAAAATGAATGCAATTTGCTGTTTGTTGGGTTTCCGTGTTGTTGTGAGTGTTTCGTTATACACAAATAATATTATACGAGAGGATGTGAGGGGTTTGTTTATATTATGTTTCTTTTGGGATGTAATATAAATTAGTTAGAATGTAACAGTCGTCATAAATCAAAGATAATAATGCAAAACCAAAGTCAGGATGGATGTAGAGCTGATATCCAAATTAAGGATCGTTTTCATAATTAAAGTCAATGTAAAAAATTTGTAAATCTGTTCAAATATTCCATCCATGTTGATGTTTAAGAAAACGATCCTTTTCTTTGTGGTCAGTTTGCTGATCGGGAGAAGGTGGACTAAAAAGATTTTTAATAAAACTTTCAAATTATTTTAATTATATGAATAATAAAAGGTTTTACAATGGCTGGAATTTACTTGGGAATTTAGGGGTGTTTAAAGAAAAAGAGGGAAAAAATGATTTGAACACAACTAATATTGTATAGTAGACATGTGCTTGTTTGCAGTTGAATTACTAAAGTAAAGTGGTGGATTTGTTTCTCAATGATAATACACAATTTTTATAACAGTTCAAACAGCTTTTACTCAATAAGAGAAAAGAATTGATTACTCTCTAGGTAAATAATTAAATGTAGTTAATTAGTGCCTTAAAACAGATTTCTATATATGTTTAGATTGATGATTATTTGTTTTTGTTTTTTATACAGATTATACACAATCGTACGCTACTTTTAGAAAAGAAATTGTTAATAATAATTTAAAAAGTATGTTTTTGGATATTTGTTTTCATTATTTCATGGGGGTATTTTAGGTGGTAAAGGGGCAGGGTTTTATAGACACAGACCTAAATGGATTTAATACCTTTCCTTAAAACTACGCCAAAACATTGAGAGGGATGGTGTGGTGCCTTTTACATCTTAAGAATTAAACTTAAACATTTAACAGTTGTTCTCTGGTTTGCTTTTGAATTCAAGATCATTTTCGTCACTGGTTTAATGTTTATTTTTAAATAAAATTATATTGGAACCGTGCATAGTATTTTGTTTTGTTCCAGTTTAAACCAAAAACTCGCATGTTCTTGAACCAAAAGCTAGCTAGCTCTCTTAGAGAATACAAAATGTCATTCATATTATAGTTACTTATATCTCTTCTTCTAAAGATCGCCATGAATAAATTTAACGGCCAGTTAAGACTTTACTTATGTTATAAATATAAACAAATCCTAACTGGCCGTTACACTCGTCTGGTTAATACAAGAAGCTTAAACTGTAGGCAGGTTTTTAACGAACGTCTTCTATATACATCTTTAAAACTACAGGGGTAGTAAAGGGAGTAATGGTGTTGGCGTGCACTCTGTTGAAATGTAAGATCTCTTCCGTATCTCTTATACCAAATTGTATTACAGTATTTTTCCTGGTCTCCATCTAAGAGAAATATACTCGCATTACATCGGCAAACCTTTTCCGACACATTGGGCATTTGGTTACCGAGGAAGCGCACTTGGCACAGGCCACCACATGGCCACAGGGTAAAAACGCTGTGTTGTATTCGTTTACATAACAGATTTTGCACAACTTTTCCTCGGGTATTTGCATTTTCTTTTGATCTTCTTTTACCAGCCCGGAACATGCTATGCTGTGGATGCGTGTTGCTTGAGGAGATGCTAACAGTGTTGTCATTTCGGGTTGGGGAAACACTGCTGGAATGGTGGGAGTGGGAGGTTTCACTTCTGATGATATTTGCATCGACACAGCTAGAGGCTCCCCCTCTTCTTCCGATGATGACGACGACGTTAACGACGACATTGAATTGGGTGTTGAGGGATTTGGTGGGGTGAGAGGGGCAGTATTTGCCTCCGATTTTTTAAATTTACTCGCCACATTTTCAATGAATCCCTCACCTTTAATTAGCTTTAGGAAACGACATTTGCTCATCCACAAGGCATGCTGTTCCCAAGGTTCATCATCTTCGTCCCAATCTTTTAACCCTCCACCACAACTAAAACATTTCACACGATCACCTACGCCCGTATAGAAGAACCCAGCTTCGGACAATTGAGCGGGCTTCTGTTTCATGTGCCTTGGCCATTCGGAGAAAGATCTTAGTCTTGCTGTTTCTATAGCATATTCTGGGAACTCGGGGAAAAATGTACCCCCTGCCCCAGATGTTGCTGTACTTGTACTGCTGCTGGCGACAGCTGGCGTGCCGGGCGGCACATCGGTCATTAAATGTGTTGCGGGTATTGTTCCCTCCGGGAAGGCATTACGACGTACTTCAATATCATTAGCCCCACAGATGTCATAGCTTGGGGCCGGTAGAATTCGTTCTAATTGTTCCACATTAATGGGTACATTGTTGGTAGTGCGTCGTCTCAACAAAGGACAGTTCGGCGACCAGCGCAGATGTTCAGGTACAGGTTGATCCTCACGTTCCCAACGACCAATTTCCACTTCACAAAAATAACATTTGGTTTTGTCCGAGTCACCCATGTAGAACATGCCGCTCGTGGCCAACTCATTGCGATCCAAAAAATCCAACGGCCAATTCTCAAAAGTTTTCAAACGCTCATCCTCCCGATGGAAGCGATCGTCCATGGCATAACGCGGCTTTAAATTGCCAATTTGTAGAAAGTCTTGATGGGTATTATTGTCGGGTTCGTCGCGGCTAGACGAGGCCAACTGATAGAGCGAATAGAATCGGTTACAAGGAAAACTCAGGGATGGCGGCAAAGGCCGCATTTGTGTTATTAAATCTCCAGGCATTTTGTTGGTTATTATTGCTCTTGTTGGAATTAACGTTCGAAGAAAATGCAAGTGTTGTTGTGGTTGTAATGCAAGACGACGATTTGTTGATTGCAAATGAATTAAACTGGAAAATAATGGAAAGTTAAGACGCAAATTAGTAAACACAATGGCAAAAGGATATAAAGATAAGATGTGTATATAAAAAAATAGATTGCAGATCTGTTGAAATAATACTGGAAGGAAGGTTCATGTTATCGGTTATTTGAGGTGTAATTGAACTTGCACGACAACGGTAGCAAAGTCTATTGGTGGCACGAAGGGAATTATAATATTGATATCAAGAAATGATTAATGATTTAGGTGGGCTTTGTGTTTTTATACTCTCTTGAGACTGATTATTTGTTGGTTTTTCCATTTAAGATAACAAATGTAATATTGTATTTTTAAAGAACCAGCATGTACGTGGACACGTTTTCTAAATGAGGAAATGTTAACGTTTCATTTAGCTTTAACCCCACGACATCTTAGATTATCGGTACCATAGCGTTCTATTTTTCAACTGATCTGTTTTAAATTTATGTATTTTAAATATCAATTGCTGTCTTTTAAATATCAATTGATGTCTTTTAAATATCAATTGATGGCTTTTAAATTTCAATTAAATTTAAGTGGTTTTTTACCCCGCTAAAGTTAATTTTAGCTTAAGTTGTACGGGACAGCTAAGCGATATTAAGTGGCATTTCAATTTCCCACTTAAATTTCGACTTGAGAAATGACAATGTTGCCACGTGTTCAATTTCAAGAAATGGCAACAAAAAGTTATCTTAGATAAATGTTGTTATCATTTCTTGCGAGTAAGAATTTTATCAAGGAGGGACTCAAAAGCAGAAATTTGCAAAATAGCTTACACATTTTAAGTTCATTAAAATTATGTTATTTATTGAAAGACGACGCACACTTTTTTAATGGATGATTTGTATTTTCGATTGAAAACAGAATAGGAATTATATTGTTCACAACAACGCGCGGTAAATGTTATACGAGTATATATTGAACATGGTAGATTTATCTATCAGGTATAGTCGTTTAAATAGGTGATGACATTTTTCCATGTCATGTTTAGTTTCACTTGTCAAAATCATATGTATTTTGTTTTTATACTTTTTTGTATTCTTGTATTTTTGGTATATATTTGTGTAGAGTTTGACAACTGAAACGAATGAACGAAAATAAAATGTCTGTTGTTACTGCTTGCAACTACAAAAACATCTGCTGATACCATGTATTTGTTGGCACTGGCTACAAACGTGTTGCCGTATCGCATTTTTTCACCCATTACAGCAAATGTTGCCACATTTCGTAGTAGTAAGTGTGGATCGTTTTATTTGGAAAGTCGTAAGGGGCGATAGCTTAATGGAATATAAAAAATAGCTTTATGTATATAAATTGTAATTGATGTATTTATTTTAAATTTTAAACAGGATTTTTTTTAATCAATCACTTCGCGTTACTTTTGGGCGAGGCACAAAACTTGATAAAAAAAAATTAAAACGAAATTAGAGACAAATATGTTCTTTCTTCGGAAGGACCTATGGGACTCACAACAACAGCTTTCTTAGAATCCCTTGATCTATTGAAATAGAGCTAATTTTTTTAAATCTTTTTCACTGTGTACAATTCACTCAAGATAGATTTTTCTATTCTAAAATTTTTTATTTTGGTGGTGCAACTCTGTAAACCACAAATGCAAGTGGCAGCTTTCGTAAGCGAACGCAAGCGCGAAGTGATGTATGAACTTCCATTTTTTAGCGATCGCGTTGGCTTTTGCGTTTACGATCATATTCGGGACTTTTACAAAACCTCCCTAAATGTCAGTGCCATTTGACGGAACATTAATAGAACATTAGAACTAATTTTAGGAACAAAATAATCAGAGAACAATTTCGAATTTTGAATATTTTTCTTAAATTTGTATCTTTCCGGTGGCGTAATTTTAATATATTGTCTGTTTTATTGAAAGTTAATTATTTTGATTTATTTAATTCTGAAAATATTTGTAGCAGTTCCATTATTTTTAAGTTTCGGTTACAAATAGTTGCCGGGGAAACATAAATCGTTTCAAAAGAAACTTCTATGATCAGTTTTTTGAGAATCAAATCCAAAAATAAAGGTGGGTAAATTTATTTGCAATTTCTTTAAAACCCCCTATACAGGATATTGATGCCACTATTTTTTTTATCATTATAATATATTATGCGATTTAGTGGAGACAACAATAAAAGGAATATTAATGAAGAACACAAATCTTTAAACATAAAGTTAAATCCAAGAGCAAGATGATTTAGTTGGTGTTAGGAAGCTAAATGTAGGTATTATCTTCAGACTGTTCTTGTCGCATTGACTTGATTTAATTTAGTTATGAATGTCTGTTAATCCTTTGCATGGCAGCCTTTGGTCGGTTGTACTGTAATATGTTGTCCCGGTACTGTATCCGGGTTTGCGGTATATCATTGACCTCGGTTGGTTAGATGTATTATACTTAGTTCACACATTATTATTTAACGTTTGATGTGTTACGATATAATAATTATATTAACAGTTTTTGTCCCAGGGTAAGTAATTAAACGTGTGGAGCCATTTTTTTTTGTAATACTTGTTTTTCCTATCTGTTTATTTTATTATCAAAAAAATTATTCACTGATAAGCGCCAGTTACTGCATATAGTTACAATTTTTCATAAGAATTTCTAGAAATTGATAACACAAGTTATGGAAACTCAGAATTCTTGGAAACTGCCATGCATGACATTAGCAATTCTACACCAAGTGGAAACTTCCGTTCATAGCAGTTCATAGATTTCATATTATTTTTTTCACAGATATAAAGGCGATTTAACTTATTCCGAAAATTATAAAAGTACTAAATGGAAAACGTCAGTAGTAGTAGACAAGATATATTTAAATAAGTTCTCCTCAATTGCGCTGTGAGAGATTGGGAGAGACTTTCGAGTGCGAGAGAACTTTAGAGGTTACACCGGATATATTACATACGGTAGATGGGAAAAACACCACTCGCTGAGTTAACTAGAATACGAACCCCGGGGTATATATGCACATAGATATATAGTATATACAAATGTTTTATATAGCGGTGGGAGAGGAGTTAAATGGATGGTGAAAATATTGATTTTCTGAAAATGCCTGTCTGCGTATAGCGAAAATAAAACGTAGATAATGCATAGACAAGGCTATATACAAAAATTGTATTTTTTTGATTCTTAAAATCTTTTAACTTTGTATAATTTCAAATACTTATAGACTTTCAACGTCAACACTTTAAAATATCAAATTTGATAACACATTTTTATCAACTTCCGTTTGGTTTTGTGGCGCCAGTATTCCTCGCACTTATCACTGCATTTATTAATCTATTGATATTAACATAAGGAACCTTGTAATTACCGTAATTGTGTTATTTTTTGGCAGTTATTTTCAAATTTCTTGGTACATTTTAATGTTATTTTATTAATGTTGAGAAATATTTTCTTTTTGTATTTGTATCTTTAAAATGTAGTATATGACTTTAAAAGTCACACAAGAGCACGACTAGATGTTTTCTATAGTAAATTTTATTCCGATCTCACACGATGGCGTTCACTTTTACAAATGACGACGTTCGCGTTGTTTTATAGTTTAATATGCGGTTGGTTTTTTCTGTTATTATATTCCCGTCACACCAAGGGGCAATTATTTGTTCATGAAGAGTCTAGAGCGAGTGGCACAGAGAGCAAAACACAATACCATTTAATTACTTCTATGCTTGTAGACAAAACACCAAACAAATTTCAAGGGTTAGAGAGGCCAAGAACGACGGAGAGCGACATTAAATTGTTTGTCAATGACAATACAAAAAATAATCATCACTATCACTGAGAGAGAGAGAGCGAGTATTTTTTCTACCCTTATAATTTAGATATGTGACTCCACACATGCATATTTACGTGCATATACTATTGTCATTGAAATAGAGAGAACAGTCATTGTATTTACTATTTGCATTGTTACCAGATTGTTAATACTGTCGATGACCTCTTCTTATCTATATAACTACCTACTTGGAATTGTAGTGTTTTCTTTTGTTATCATCAAAACAAACACAATCCTATCAATGACTGAGAGTTAGTTCTATGTAAAGTAGGTAGAATTTAAAGACTGCTTTGACGAAAAATATTTTAGTTATTACGGAAATAATAATTTATTTTAAAAACATATTACCTAAATCTTTAAGGTAAACAATTTGGAGAACATATTTAGATTATTTATCTCCTTAGGGACGGCCTGGACATAGCTGATTGAGAAGATAATTATAATATGACATTAAGGATAAGGAATGTTGAATGATTTATTAACATTTTGATAACAAATAGATTGTAATATCCGCATATAAATGTCGGTTGGATTTTCAAATGCCCATTGATTTTCAATTTTTCAATGGCCAATCAATATCATTCAAAAACGTTTTGCTCGCATTTTCAAATTCGATGTCTTACAATTGAATACATTATCCTAATATTAGACGTGTTTTCGTTGCAAGCTAGCGATTATGGATTGCTTGTTTGTAACTAAAGCACCAAACTAGCGATAATTTAATTTAACCCTCTGGATGACGTGCTCTAATTTTAACAATAAGTATATCAGACCTCTATTTAAACTGATTTTCGATGTTGACGATTCTGACTGTCTCCTTCTTGACCTTATTTAACTAACATAGAATTAAAATTTGAAACAAAAAGTATCGTCACATCGAATTTTTCGAAGGTGCGAGAAGTTTTACTATGAGGTGTCTTTCAGACTACGACGTCAGTTGCAGAGGGGTAATATATACATATAATCGTCTTGCTCTAAGACATCATATGTAGTTTTTCTTGCATATGGTTATATTCTTATCGATATCTTTGAACTCACAGAACGATATCCAGCACTTTCTCTCTTTTTTCACACTGGTAACTTTATGCCAGCTTCGTACTAAAATGAAAGCGGTAACTTTATGTACTGCTTAATTTCCCTTAGATAACCATATAAAATAAGTGATAATATAAGCAAGCGGTGTAACAAAAACACGCCCATTGTTAATTTCTGATTACTTGTTTTTTAATAAATACCGCTAGCACTTTTCCTATCTTTCAATGTGAACCTTTTTTTCTATAAAAAAAAATTAGCTTGAAAGGTAGTCTAAATTGTATTCGTATCCTTTTTCCGGACCTAGTGCGAGCGTTGACTAAATGGAATCCAAGATGTACATGTAGCATTCCACGTTACGTACATATAAATGCAACTATTTTTAGGGTTTATACATATTATACCTAGGTCGTAACTGATTCATCAGATACATTTATAATTTATTTTCCAATATTTAACAGATTACATCCTACTCTTTAATCCTACATAGAAACTTTTTAGATAATTCATGAACTTCGGTAGAAAAAGTAGCAAACCCCGTCACGTATGGGACGGGTCCAGTCAACCAACATTCGAAATTGTTAGAGTTGAATCCAAATTTCAGCGAAACTATTACACATGGAGAAAAAGTGTCTTAGAACCCCAAACTATAAATAACAATCAAACTTGCTACTCAGAAACAAATATTTTCATTAAAACACATATTTATAATTGAAAATAGGTGTTTATATTTTGTCAGGCACAAGCATATCGCGGCACGTACGGGACACAGTTGAACTTAACTCTGTATAAAATAAATATTAATCAGTAGTTAAATACAGTTTTGGCTAGGGATTAGCTGTTTCTGCACTCCACAACTTTCTCATTAGTTTTAATAAAATTATAATTTGAAATTCCAGTTATCGCGTTGGTATTTTACAATGGTGATAGCGAACTAATACATATAAAATAAGTATACATTTTTTTTGCACTCCTGAACAAAATTACACAAAAAGGTACTATGGGGTTTTTTTATGTTAAAAAATCTACTTTTAAGATTTAATTAACAATTTATAGTTATAATATGCATTAAAAGAATAATATTCATGAGGAAAATCAAAATTGTTGTCAAAGAAACAGGAGGAATCCTCCGTACGAGGAAAAAAAAATTCTTACAACAGCAGACAAGCTTTTGTAGATGCAACAAGATTCCGACGACAAACAAAAAAAAAAAAATTAAACACTTAATTCAAGTTGTAAAAATATGTCTGAATATTGTGGCCTTTCTTCTTTAGAAACTTGCTAGAAAAACAAATAGAAGTCTATGATCAGTGTACAATTAAATGGATAATTTCGATAGAGAGCCGTGATCCAGACAAGTCGATTGCACGAAGTTTGAGTCGGTACGATTATGTACTCGAGCACTATTGCCGTGATAATTAAGATTGCATTTTTTCATGTCTCACATGCTTTTTTATGGACATTTAATATAAAATTAGTTAGTTCAATTTTTCCCATATACATATTTGATCGAAAACTGCTTTATATTATTTCAATTACATTTATATTATTTACATATTGTGACCGTTGGTGCTGCAATGGTAGTGTGCCCGGTTCTTGTGCATGAGAACATGGATTTGATCCCTGCTCTGATGACCTTAAACTTTCTTTCGACGGTGGCCACCTCGCTGACGGCGACACTATCGAGTATTTAGCCATGAAAAAGCTTTTCAAAAAACCGTTCGGAACCGGTGAAAAACTGTAGGTTCCAATCAGTGAGTGCAAAACTAGAACACGCACAGCTCACTGGTTCTGAGAAGCTCTCCATAATCCCTACAGGGGATGTAACGGGAAACCATTTATTTACAATCTGGCAACACGGTAAAAACAGGCCTATTGTCACTCATTTCCAAACCCCAAAAAAACAAATTTGCCACCATCTGCCATCAGCAACAACAGCTGTCACAAACACACACAACAACATATCATAGCAATTTATTTCGGGCTCTCCCGCTTTCTAGCTCTCTCTCTCTCTCTCTCTGTCAATCTAGAACATATTCCTTTCGTGTTGACAACGAATACAGAAAATATTCCATTTTTCGAAATTCAAACACGTAGTGTCTGACTACTGTGTCCGGGCGCAGAGCTGGTGCGCTGCGTACGATAAAATAATTGTACATAGTATCGAGTGTGGAGTGTTTGTAGTACTCGAATTTCGAATTGTAATTAGAATAGTAAATTAGAGATATACAACAAAGAGAACTATAGAGAGAGAATAATACAAAAGAGCTTTATATGTATGTATACAGAGATAATAATAATCATCACTGCTGAGGGGTGGTAAATAAAATTGCGGATATTGTTGCGAATGATGATGATGGAGGTTGTTGTTGAAAGTTTACAATTTGGTGGAAACAAGTAAAGAGCAATATTGATATTTCCATTTTAAAACACAATGAATAATACTGTAAACAATCTTAAAGATTGGAATGGAGGCTGGATGATACAAAGCGACACAAAGCAATATGGAGAAAAATATGAATTCCCTTTTAAAATTTGTACAATAACCAACTGGTGATGATGTTCAAAGTAGTGGTCGCATTGCTCTGCCTGTTTATGCCAGCGTCAGCAACGGCGCCGATTGGGTACGAAGTGATGTTTAGTCATAACCACCAGCCATAACAATGTGCCATTTATGTTATTTGCATTTGCGCGTACTAAACTGTGAAAACGTGATGAAAGCACGTCATTCTCACTGGCAAATTGAAATGCGAGAATGTATTATTTTTAATCTTGTTATTATTATAGGAGAAAACTTATTCCCCTTTATTTATAATATTTTTTTATGAATTCCAGACAAATCAATTGATATTGATATTGGATACAAGTTTGTAGCAACATAGCAACAAAAAAGTGCATTTCAATTACATTTAACTTTGTCCGTCCGCAGAGCGATAATTTTATTTAGTTCGCTCGCTTCATAGAGTAATGAGGTATAGAGTAGCCAACTCTCTCAGTAAATTGATGACATTTGGTGTGTTGCATATGGACGTTGCATGTTGGAAAGTATTGCTTTGATAATACTAGATAGAGGCAATGGCTCAAACCAACCAACAATAAATCAGCACGGCATTTCGTTATAACGACAAAACGACATGGAAAATGTAAGTCAATAATTTTTGCAATTCCACCTGGGGTAAGTCAATTTACGTCAAATAACTCTCTATCGCACCAACCGCAACACGAATAGTGTGAAATGAAATGCCTGATGAGAAGAATTGCAGCTCTATATGGCATTACTCTACGGCTCGCTTTCAGTTGATGTAGCTTTTCTCTTTATTTATTTATTTTTCGTATTCTGTTCTGTCTGTTTGAAAGCAATTATTTTAACAAACATTCCAAAGTTCTGCCTTTATGTAGTTTTTCAACTTATTGTTCCCATAATAATAAAAACAAAAGACGACGACGACGACTTCAATCAAAAAAAACCCACTCACTTTACATTGCAAACCACCGACCTTACCGCACCGATATGATGTGTTGCACACAGAGCACCCCCCTACCCATTCTCAATTCATGCATTACACACCACTCACTCTCTAACTCAACTCACACGGACTGTTGTATGAGTGAATGGAGTGTACAAAGTCTACAATTGTTGTTTATTGCATGAAACAAGGAAAAGCAACAACATGACACCGCCGCCGATAACGACTGCCACGATTGCAATACGATCGATCGCCCCTTTCCGACCAGCATAATACGCTACGGTGTTATCGAAAGGCAAAATTAATGGGAATTCTTTCTGAAGCGCTTTATTAACAGAACCTGGTAAACCAATTCTGTTAAAGGTATGACTGTTAACATTTAACAGTCGAAGATGCAGGCATTGTTTTTTATATTTATGTACATTTATACATATGTATACTAGATATGTATATAATATTTATAAAATTTTTTTATAGAAGATGAAAGAGAAGTTTAAGAATACTTAATTATAACATCCGAGTTGTTAAAAGCCTATAATCTAATTTATATAATTTATGTGCATAATGTTAATTGATCTGCAATGTTAATTGTTCTTCTGTTAAAAATTCTGTAAACTGTATAGGATGTTGGAACACACCAGTTGCAGTCATATCAAAACTGTTTCTTTTTAAAGCACATCTTTCGATCAATTTTGTGAATTGTGATAAATTTTGTTGTGAAGGTTGTGAATTCCAAATAGCCTTGATTATTGCGAATGGCACATTTACGCATCCTTGTTAGGGGCTTTCATTTCCACTACAACTGTACATACAGAAAAATGCGTAGTTGATAATAACCAAAATTTTAAGCACGTCGATATTTCGTGGTTGTATTGCGTAGTTGACATGAATTGGTTAATGATAACTACGCTTATGAAAAAAAGTTAACGTTTTGTAATTCAAATAATTCAATAGTTTGTAATTCAAACTAGAAGGTTAAATATTGCAACTGGCAATGTATAGAAAATACATTGAATATAACTGTTAAAAGGTTTTATTGATTTTATAACAATTTCTTGCGGTAATCTCTTTATTTGATCGTGGACGTGAACAAGTAGGCTCATATTTCCTAAATATTGTAACATTTTCGGATTCACAAATAAATCGGCATACACTTAAATTAAATCCCATATTAGTCGTGTTTTGGTTACAAGCAAACGATTATGTGTTGGTTACAAGTTATTTAGCGAAAAGTCATATTGAAAAACATGTCAAAGAACTGAGTATGGAAAAAGATTTAAAAATAACCAACCCGTAAAAAACATAGTTTTTGACTACAAATTCTTTTGTTTATGACACATGCTTTTTTATTTTACACATTATGTTCGAGCAGAAATAATAGATTTTTAATTTGTGATTTGTATGGGAGGTACCACGCCCCTTTGTCCAATCCCGCCCATATTTGCAGCAGATCTTAGAATATGTATGTACACCTAACCAACATACCCAATTTTGTTCAAATAACGTTAACAGGAGGAGAAATAATGGATTTTTAATTTTTGATTTGTATGGGAGGTACCACGCCCCTTTGTCCAATCCCGCCCATATTGTGATAGTTCATTATTTAGTTTGCCTGCGAAGTTTCAGCTCGATTGGATCACGGGAAAAGGGTTAAAAATCAATCCAAAGTTTTTTTTGGAATGAATGCATCTGAAGTTAACATAAAGAATTTAAAAATAATATAAAATTAGCGAAAATGATCAGAGTCGCTAGGTCTTCGCTAAAGTCTTCCTACAAAACAAGCGATTATAGAAGCAAGCGGTGTAACCGAAGCACGCTAATTATGACTTTCTTACCACTACTAATTTCTCCCCAGTTGATATCAGGTTTCATGATGGAGAAGACTCAATTTTTTTTTGTAAATATGTGCACTAAAATTCGTTATTAGCTTTAAATTTAATTGTTTTTACAGTTCGTGATTTATTCAGTTTGTCAATTTTTGACAATTCAAATTCAATTAACAAAAAATTGATGTCAACTAAAACCAGAGTTTGAAACAATTGCTGTAATTCACTTAATGCTTTTAAAAATAAACTACGTAATTGTTTAACTATGCAACTAAGGTTATCAGTGTAGAACTTTGTACAATTTTCTGAGAATATGTC
Organism: Phaonia tiefii; assembly: GCA_963931995.1. Lineage (NCBI taxonomy): Eukaryota > Metazoa > Arthropoda > Insecta > Diptera > Muscidae > Phaonia > Phaonia tiefii. The sequence continues at coordinate 99,666,205 of OZ008369.1, read as the reverse complement.
TTAAGCGAATCACAAACTTGTCATTCATGAGTATGAGCTTGGTCGATAACTTTTTATCTGGCTAATGAATTTGAACAAATATTACCAAAAAGCTTTGTGAACATGTTAGTGATGCGAACAAATTCGATTGCACTTATATTTGTTATCAAAAAGAGCGGTAAACCGACAATAAACATCAACGATAACTGATGTTCGTGCTCAGGAATGACAAGTCTGTGCTTCGCTTTACGACAATATCTCACCTATAACCGGTTGTCGTTTTAGCAAAGTTAAATATTACAAGTGAAAATTACTCTGCAGGAATCCAGGTGTGTTTTATTTTAATCTGACACAAACAAGCTGCCGATGCAATTGCTTTGTTGCATGCAGATGGCGCTTGTGTGTCATTGTGATGTACTGATTATGATACAAATGCAAACATGGTAATGATGTGTAGCTACATATTTGTGACATCTTAATCTTTAAATATAGTCGGTTGCAAACCTAAGCGTCGTTTTGCCTACAAAATTATAACATTATCAGCATAGAAACACAATTGACAGCTTAAATTAAGTCTTTCATGTAAGTCTTTACATGGAGATACATACTATGATACCCGAATACAATATTACGATATCTCGCCAGCTTTCGATTTATTAGATGAAGATAAAACAAAATCATTACATTTTGAGAAACGCATTAATTTAAAAAACGAGCGTTTCTTATGGAAAACTGTAAAATTATGATATAAATGGATACTTAGTGCATCATTACTCTATGGCTGTCACGCGCGTGTTATCACCCAATTCTCTTTTAAAAGGACTACGTAAATCACGATTACATTACATTCTGCCTTTTGGATTGCAACCACCCCCTTCAGTTTTTGATGTTTAATCGGCTGATCTCCATCATCCGCACATTCGTAAGAATATGCAAAAGTGGTCTATTCTAATTAAATATAACAAAAAAGGAAATTTTCTGTGTTGAATTCTTTGTTTTCAAAGTGGTGTATCAGTTAATTTATTAAAATTTAATTATTTCTACCCATCGATTACACCTTTTCACTTCGACATGAGAATTAATATGAAACAAAATGGCAGAAATATGAAAGTGAAGAGGGAAAAACGTCAGAACTCCACACAAATTTTCGTTTCGTGCGTGAAAGTCTACCCCGCCAGCAACACCACATCTCTCACCAACGAAACGGGTTAGGCACGCGTCGAACACTCGCGATAAAGCCATACTGTAATGATAGTCTTAGTTATCGGAAGTTGAACTTATCGAAAACTTTTGATAGCGCTCTTCAATATACGCATAATAAGCTAGAAACCATTGTTGGCGAGTTATTGATTATATTTTTTTCAGTTTAATTTCGATAGTTTTGTAAATGTCAATAAAATTAAAATATTTTTCAAACTATTTCCAAAACATATTGTATGTTTAACACGCGCTTTAACAGAGCTATGGAAGTTAACATATTAACAATGATGTTGACAAAAATACAACATGCCCTTTAAGGTGATGACAGACTGTTGTTGGACAGAATCGTTAGAAACAAAGAGAGAGAGAAAAACGGTTTCCCATTATATCCCATGGAGGAATTGAGGAGAGCTTCTCACAACTAGTCACCTGTGCGGTTTCTAGTTTTATACTCACTGATTGGGACCTACAGTTTTACACTGGTTCCATGGCTAAATATACTCGATAGTGTGGCCGTCACTTAGCGAGGTTGAAAGAAATTTAAGGTTGCCAGAGCAGGGATCGATCAACGATCTCATGTACAAGAGCCGCGCACACTATACATTGCACCACCGACGGCCAATCGACAATCGTTAGATGTGTCACGATTATTGCTTTAATAAATGAAATGAAATAGGTATACGGATTTTGACAGGTACAGCGCAAAACGTTGGATTTAATCGGACAGTCTGTCAACACTGTTAACGCTGTGGTAAACAACTGTTCTAATTCAAGCTATGTATTTAAGAAATCTGTGACCCGTTAAGCAATTTTCGGCAGCCTTCAACCACAGTTTAAAAAGCACAAAACAACTACATGAGTTTCGATATGTGTACATTCATTTCCATTCCTGTGCCAATGTGACAACTGATTTGTTGTTTGTTTCAGATTCAATTAAAACTACCAAAATCTAAACCATCCCATTTCATAGCCTTTCCTGGACCAAAACCGACAAAAATAATTCGTATGAAGCACCAAGCCCTGAAGTTGTTTTGGTTTATGGATAAGTACAACAAAATAAAAACAGTAACAGAATACAATAATGGTACCCTGGTTGATATTGGATTTTAGTACTTCTCAATGTATGTATGTACATCTACACCAGCAGCAGCAACAACCGAATCGAGGAGGAATACACTAAATGATGGTGGTCTCTTTTGAAGTTTGCCTCGGTTTTTCCCTCAAGAGTTGGTGGCGATAATGTTGTTGTCTTCCACAACCCAAAGCTATGGTTGGTAAAGACTTTTAACCACGTTTGTAAAGCTAAAAACAACAGCAAAAAAGGGAGATTGTAAATGTTTTTATTTCAAAGAAACCAAGCAAAGCAACCAACTTTACAACATCAGCACAATTGCAATAGCCAGCAAAGCCAAGTCAACCCATCCAGTGAACCAACAGCGAGCCAGCCAGTCAGCCAACCGGGCCAGCTGAACCGTACCCATATCTACTATGGATTTTTCTGTTTAATGGTTAAACTCGCGTTCATTTGTATGTTGAATGTACATACTACTACATATTTCTTAACAAACTCTGTTTATGCTGGCTGAGTTGTGCTGCTGCCACTTTTTACCATTCCATGGAAACCAAAGCAATCAGCGTTTTCAACTTCTTTTAAGTACTTCTTGCATTAACTCCCAACTCACACAGGCGGCAGGCAGCATCATAGCGATTTCGCTGCTGGAGGAAGAGGAGGGCAATGTTCAAAGCAAACAACAAACAGCATCCATACAGCTCCAAACATAAACAGCAGCTTTATATGAAAACCTCACAAGACTGTGAGAAAGTTTCAATGGAATGCTGTCAAACGAGCCTCGTTGCAATTACAAACAAACACCACCAACATCGACAGCAACAACAAGAAGTAACAGTCTGACAGTCAGCCAGCCATGCTACAATGACAAACAACCAACCAGACTTTGCACCGAGCTATGTATATAGTATCTATACCGGCAGCAGTCGACCGACCATCTATCCCATCCAGTCAAGCAGACACTCAGACAAACAGTCCGATAACTCCGACCAGGCCAACCCAGCCAGATATTCTCATGTGGTGCAAAACAACATTCTCTCCACACTCTCATTGTTCAACATAACACAGGGATGGGTGCAAACTGTCATATTGCAGTACAAAATGTACACAGTTGTATTGTTGGTTTATCCCGGAGTAAAAGCGCATTTGGCATAGAAGAAAATGCGATTTTCTTTAAGGGGTGAAAAGAATAAATTTCTAAACAAACGATATACAGAAAATATTAATATTTTTCTAGAGACAACACTCAATTTTGTAGAAAATAATGATTGTTTACATAAAAATACAATATTTTACTCAAAAATAATTATTTTCATAGGTAATTTTTTTACAGAGGTCGCCTACCTAGAAACAACGATCTTCCGAGGAAATATATAAATATTCTTTCTTTTAACCTAAATATGATTTTTTATCCGAGGAATAGAGTGAATATCTTACTACTTTCTAAGGGAAATTTGAATTGTCCCACTTGACATACGAGTCCTATCCTTCGTCCAAAAGGAACTCTTAGAAAGTAGACATTTTATTCTAATGATTATTTCAGTAACGAATTTACGTTTCTTTACCTAAAGATATTAACGTTTCGTCACAATAAACCCGTAATTAGTTTTCTAAAGAAATTACGATTATTTGTCTGACTCAATCTTTTTATATGGAATATATTATTCTTCTTAGAGAAATATAATGAATTTTTTGTGTAATTCATAGTTAATATATTTCTTTTGGGGACAGTTTCAACTTTGTCTTATATGTGGTTGCAAGAATAATTCTTCTCCTAAAGAAGTGCAGATTATCTTCAAAAAATTATGGTTTAAACAAAAATTTTTAGAAAACCACAAGAGAACTGGATTTCAGCAAGGATACAAAACCAAAAAATGCTGAAAATAATAATACAAACAAACCTTGACAACTCGTTTAGTTGTAGAACTAATAGGCCTATATTTTATACGCTGCTAGTTTAAGAACTGTAATAAATTAACTTTAGTAATCGAGTTGGTGAATGATTCACACGTCGCCAAAAACTACACAGCATTGATATCAATACATCACAACAAAACATTAGCGCCATCTGTATGGGGCAAAAGTCTTGTATTGATAATTTTAATAATTAAAATAAATAAGAAACGCCCATAACGTTTGCAATTTGCTCTGACATCGGATTGTCAAAATAAAGTTTGGAATGTCGTCTTGTGTACTTTCATCACACCGCTCCCGTTCTCGGCGAGCAAGTTATCGAAATTATAGTTCTCACTTAATTTTTGTATTTTCCATAAGATTTTTTGTACTTTCCTGGACTATTTTAGTCTTGAAAATCAAAAATTTTAAAAATTAAGCCAGCTACCAAAAAATTGTATTTAGTAAAAAAAAATATTCGATGATCAAGACACTTGCCCTAAGATAAATTAATTTCCCCAGTATTCATACCGAAAATTTGGCCACCGGCTATCATCTGACTAACGACCTTTAATTCATAACAGTTCAGCTAATCCGTGTCTAAGTATTGGCTACGAATCGATCGAATATATGCAGACTTTTGTCGAACTGCTGCCGTTTTACTAACAACAATAATGACAATTGCGGTTACATTTGGTTACATTATGAATCAATTCTTGATTAGGAGTGACTAAATCAATAAAACATTACAGTTAAACGTTCGTTTTACGGAGCTTACACCAGTGACTAATAGGGTAAAATTGCTGAACCAGTGGTCGGATTTTGTTGGAAAGGCCTTTAAGAGACCTTTCCGAATCATTAAAAAAAATTTTAAAAAATGAAATCGCCGAGATACGGAGCTTTCAAAAAAAAAAATAAGAACGTGCACATAACCTCAATTTGCTCAGCCAGATGGCAGTTAACTTATGTTTACTTATGTAAACTTGATTTTACTTATGTAAGACCTCTGGGCTTCGTTTAGGGCATTTTGAAAAGGTGGGCTATCTTTTAAGAGACCACTGGTTCAGAACTCAGCAATTTTACCTAGTAACCTCCGACCACCAATCCGAAAATTTTCAAACCGCTGCCAGTTCGCCCCTTGCATTTTCGGTGATGGTCGTGAAATGAGCCAAGGAATACGCTGGTGAAATTTGTCCAGTCGTGACTGAACCACCCTGTATATTGGGTACATGCATTACCATTGCCCAAAAGAGAAAAGATTGTCCATTTTCAAAAAAGAAAACAAGGGTCACTCATTTCTAAGTACATATACATATTTCCTTACAGAAAAAAATATATTTTTCTATAAAAAATTTCGTCTTCCTCATAGCCAGAAAAAAACTATTCATATGAAAAATTACTGTTTCTCACAGAAAAAGGAAAAATTGTTTTAATTTCCCATTGAAATGGAATGGAACCTACAGTTTTACACCTCTTCCGAACTGTATTTTGAGAAGCTTCTTCATGACTAAGTACTCAATAGTAGCATTTCGTACTGAGAGCCTATGCCAATCGGTATAAAAGTATACACGTCAGTCAAAATATGACATTTGCGTGGTGAATTGTAAATTTAACATTTGCAAAAAAAATTGCTTAAATCAATGGCAAATATTTTTGAAAATATTTATTGCGCTTCTTATGACGAAACTGTCAAAATTTAGTATTGTTAAACAGATATCGATTGGCACAGCAAAAATTAACACTCACCATAACAAGTTTTTTATAGCTATGGACACAGGCTCTGACAAATAAATTTCACGTCTCGTTTATTGGCAAAATATTAATCTATTCGATACAGAAAAAAAACACTCTTACCCTTGTGCCAAAGTACCATTTTTATCAGATCTAACTACCATCACAGTGAACATATGTACAACCAACCCACAACAGAGTACAAATTCACCGAACTCGGTAGTATTATGTTGGTATTGTATTGTTGTACTATACAGTCGTTGTATAGTAAAAAATGCCAAAGTCGCGTAAGAGGAGTAGACCCAGACAGACTCACGAGAGACGACTCCGACTCTCTGACTGTAACTTATGCATGCATACAACATAATAAAGGTTAGAAAGAAACAACTATATGAATATCCATTGATGTCAGACTTTAAAAGCTGAATTAACAGCAACAACAAAAAAACACCCAGGCAAATGCATCAATGGGAAATGAAAAAGTTTTGTGAAAAGGTTCAATGCACAGCGAAGTTATGTGTATGATGACGGAGCTTCATCGTCATCACCGTATAGAAATATGATGAGAGCAGTAAATGCACATATGGATAGATGGATGAGTAGTATGAGATACATATGTTGTAAAAAAAAACATTGATTATAAAGAAAAATCCGACCGACAACAGCAGAGAAGCTAGGCATGGGAGTAGCACCAAGTATGTTGTGTTTAAAAACCCACCACTCTCTACTGAATCATTGCAAAATTTCCGACACAATATATATGTACATATTTATATTCACAGACCTACTTACATCTGATAAAACGACGAATGTAGTTCTAATGATAAAAATAAATCGTTTTTAATACCACACACAACCAACTCTTGACAATAATCTCAGCTCTACATCAACACAAAGAAAGGCAAATAATATTAAATGTCGTATCGGTCGGTTTATATATCGTTTCGAATGAGGATATTTGCTATTGAAAGTCTATTAAAATGTCAATGATTACTGTATAACAAAAAGTGAACGCATAATATTCAATTGATTTTATATTAGTGGGTTTTTATTTGAATAAACCACAACAATTTAACACTTCTCTTAAAATACTTTTGGCATTTAAATGTTAGAAAAATGCTAAGAATAGAATGGGATTAAATCGAATTCAAAATTTTTGTTAAGATATTTTGACATTTAAAGTAGCCCCCAAGTCAACTTTTCACCTTCTAGGGTTTTTCCGGAAGTAGGTAATAGTTTACTAATAGTTAGCTGAACAGCTGCAAATACAAAAAATATGTGTAACAAGTTTTTGTAGTTTTCACGATTTTATTGTCGTAAACAGTTGGTATTTTGTACGGCAAAACAATATTTAGAGGGCTGAAATCTGGAAAACTTCGAAATTGTGGTAAACCTGAACGCCCCTTAAGACTTTATTACCGACAATACTAAAACCATTGTTACTAACTTTCAGTTATGTTAACAATAGGCGTGTTTTCTATGGTTATAGCTTAACATCTTGCAATATTTATATTGGGAATGTGTCGTAGCTTCATCGACCGTCTTTCTAGCAGATGTAGCTGCTAAAGATTGACAAAGTTTCTTTGAAGTGTAAATACAATGCTGAAATAAGATTAAAGGTTTTCGATTATATCTCGAATATTAATGTTAGAGATATGTTAGAGATATCTTACGTTGAATATCAAATTTAATATATATCAAAGATATCAAATTTAAAAAAAATGCAGCGTCTTTCTACTTTTTCCTAATTGGGTTTTACTTTTTATCTAAAACATAAAAAAAAAAACATAGTTGAGATTTGTTCATCCCTATAATTTGTGATGATATACCTAAATATTTGTGGAGAAGGGAGCTGACGATATGCCTTTCGGCGCATTGAAATAGCTGTATTCCCAACCATCCACCATAATAATCAGTTAAACATTCTTATTTTTTTTAATAATAGGGCTGTTTTTTGTTATTCCATTAAGCTATCGCCACTTACGACTTTCCAAATAAAACGATCCACACTTAATACTACGAAAAGTAGCAACATTTGCTGTAATGGGTGGAAAAAAATGCGATATGGCAACACGTTGGTACCCAGTGGCAAAAATACATGGTAGCAGCAGATCTTGTAAGCTGAAACAACAAACATTTTATTTTCGTTCATTCGATTCGGTTGTCAAACTACACAAATATATACCAACAATAGAAGAATACAAAAAAGTATAAAAACAAAATACATATGAGTTTGACAAGTGAAGCCAAAAATGACACGGAAAAAATGTCATCACCTGTTTAAACGAATATACCTGAAAATTTATCTAAGATAAGTTTTTCTTGCCATTTTTTAAATTGAACATGTGGCAACATTGTCATTGCTCAAGTCGGAATTTAAGTGGGAAACTGAAATGCCACTTAATATCGCTTAGATGTCCCGTACAAATTAAGCTATAATTAACTTTAGCGGGGTAAAATAAACACACTTAATACATTCTATGAAAATTTACTTTTTGTTATAAATGTATTTTTCATACAAATTGATATTGGGCCGGAAAAATTATTAACGAACATAACTTTTTTTTAGTAAAAAACACCGATATTAGTTATTAGCAACGAAGCAAATTTGAAACTTCATCATCCAGTAACTAACTCTATAACGAAGAAAATTATCGAAATTATTTATATTATTTATCGCGGTCTAATTCGAAGCATGGATCCTCAAATAGCGACCCTCAAACATCTTACTCTTGCTCAAATTTCACGACAGAATTGTTTAAAGGAAAAGTAGGTGTAAGGCTTTAACATCAACTTACTCGAAAAAGCTGGCAATTGTGTCGTTTGTTATTCCCCGCTAAGCTAATGTTTCGATAACATGTTTGCCGTAGAATAAAAAGACTCAAAAAACTAAACAAATTATTCGACCACTTTGTATGGGGAACTAAGTGATATTAATCAATTCTAAGCGGAAATAGAAAAACAGGCTAATTTTGTCTTTCAAACAATCCATCATAAACTTTACAATTATCGCTGCGATTAAGGTTGAAACGGCAAACCTTAAAACTTTTAATGTTTTTAATAAAAAAAAGGTTTCCTACAACCACTTTCATTAATATTACAATATAGCCTAAAGACGCTCGAGTGTCAATGACCTTCCATTTTGAATATTAATGTGGCAACTCTCCATTGCATTTCAAAGTTGCCAATTTGTTTGCGTCTACATAAAAAGCTATAAAATGGTGTGTAGCGAGGAATAAAGATGAGACGAAATAGCCAAATAATTACTGGATTTTATATAAAATTCAGTCGTTCCGATTTTCTAGGGACAGTAGTCCGAATTAACAAATCAATAACATCTTATAGCAAAAACGATGCAGCAACTTTTATTAATCAGGTCAGGTTCGACATTAATTTTCGTTTATAATGTGAAAGCTGTCAGATTTACACGTAAGGTTTGCAGGATAAACGAGTTCCCAAAAGTTTAGATCACAAAAATTCACGTTAGGCAATATAGTACACAGTTTATAGAAGTTATAGTTGTTTATGAGCTCAATTTTGCACCTTGAATATAGTAAACTATTTTGAAACTCCTTGTAGAAATTATACAACATATGCTGTTAACCTATCGAGCATATCACTGATTGTACCATAATAAAACTGAACGTTACGTAAAATATTAGCATCCTTTTTTATCACCGCTAAACAAAATTCACCACTTCATATGGGGAGCCGCGTAATACTGCTTAGCAAAGTGGTTAGTTTAGCAGGGAATAAAAACAAGTTCAATTATCTGTTTAGCATAATAAATTATGTAGTACTATGCGTATGTGGAATTTTATTAATTATCACAACTACAATTTTTAGCACGACTCTTCCTCATGTTCCTAATCTAAATGTCTATGCACATACATACATACGTGAATATGTGGTGAATACGTTGCGTTGTGTTGCGATTCCGTTAACATACTTTCTTCACTATTATCACGTCGAAAATTGATGATAAACAAAATACAGCACTGTATTCATTATTGACATGTATGACTGTTATAATAAATTTAGTATGTCTGTATTATATATCAATTTATTGGGACAAGTTGCTGTCAGATTTAAAAAAAAAATAGAATTCCGATCGTTTTGCCAACACATTTAGGGGAAACTCACCAAAGTATCGAATTTTTTTTAAATTTTTTTCGCTTAAGAAACCGTGTCCAATAGTTTGCACAAAATTTTAAGTATTCGTTTCGTTTATTGTCGATATTTTTCGTTGTTGACTTATAATTCGTTACTGTTCATTGAATGTTTGTTATTGGATCTGTTTACTATAGTGTTATTGTTTAGCTTTTCTTCTTATATTTAATTGTTTAAAACATTTCCATAATATTTTGTATATGGAAGTTAACTCTCTTGATTAAGGAGAATTTTAGTTTATACTTGACTACGTGCGTCTTAGCACCAGCAAACTAAATGCACTAGTGAAGTATCCAACCTAAAAACGATATCATCAGACCCCGAAGTCGTCATCGCGCTGTAGTGCAACAGATACTACCCACCACAGACAGACAGCCAGACAGACATAACAACAGACGAGTAATATGAATTAAAGAGAGCTGGGCAAGAGAGTACCACAGCTATTTATGGAAAGATACAGAAAAAACGAGACGTTAATGCGAATTGTCGACAGTGTTACCATGTTAGCATAATATTTCTAGTATTGACACTTATTTTTCAAAAAATTATGCCAACTGACGTTTAGCACAATTTCCTCAAAAAAACTGTAAGTTTTTTAATTTTAGGGCTACTTTCTCAATGCCCAGTTATTTTTTATCGTAAAGATAAAGTGCCGGTTAGCAGAATTCCATTTTCTCAATGTATACTTAAAATTTATCCGGCCGACAACGGTTAGTTGTTTATCGGAACAATAAATCAAAAAGTTGCCAACTATTGATAACAATTGTTTTGTTTTCATGTTGTTGTGATTCTCGGCAAGTTCTTCCCACGGTATTTTGTTTGATTGTTTTCCGCGATAATTTGAATAAATTACACTTTGCTCAAAAACAATAATAAAGTCAATAGCCGGTATATTACAGTGCTGACAACTATAGTCATACATTTCATCAGAGTTGACAGTTTAAAACTGTTAAATTAACCGGAGTACACGAAAATCCATATATCGTTGCGATAAGTTAAAGTACCAATTAGTAGCACACAATTTAACAGGACGTTGAGAAAATGGCCCATAATGTAATTTTTTAACACAAGTGAACGGCACAATTTATCGCATTGATACTTTCCCCTGCAATATATCCGGAAAAATAAACGCGAACGCCAAAGTAACTGACACTTGTGGTTTATAGTGTTGCCCAACTAAAATAAACAATTATAAGTTAGAAAAAGTAATCTTGAGTGAAATACGGAGAATGAAAAAGATTACAAAATTTAGCTCTTTTTCAAAAGATCAATAGTTTTTTAGATTGCTATTATTTATAATACTGCAAATACCAACAATATTTACATGAAATGTATAAAAACCCTATGTTATTTTGGGTTGCAATGCCGAATAAATTTTCCCATCTATATTAAATTAGTTGTCTTTTCAAAAGCACGTGCCATTTGGTGGTATGTATTGTTTGTAATGTATTGGTTCCATTGTTTATTATTGTCAACATCAACTGATGGTCTATACATTTTTAAATATAATTATTATAATAGTTTTGCAACCAATATTTTTTTGAACTTTCCATTTCTTATTGTATTAGCGTAAATAAGAATAAGTAAACAATATAATTTTGAATTATTTTTTTAAAAATAAGTTTGAGCTCTATCCGTCGATAGCATTTCAGCCAAAATTTGCAACTACTTATAAGCAATGAAATGCAAAATACTTCCATCTGCCCATCCTCGGATCGACATTTTTCTTCAAATTTGTAATTTTTTGAACTAACGCGAAGAACGGTGGCGTGTTCAATTTGACAGCTGAAGTGATCAAAAACGTTGCGTTGCGTTTTATAAACTACCCAATAATTAACTCAACGCAGGAAGTCACCGAACAGCTTTACCGTTTTATAAATTATCAAAACGACAAAAGTAACACGAAGTGACTGATTCACGACTAATAGAATACCACCCTTAATTTCTACCCGTATTTGATGGTATTAGTTAGTACACGTGGCCGTCGGTGGTGCAATGGTAGTGTGCGCGCCTCTTGTACATGAGATCCTGGGTTCGATCCCTGCTCTGACCACCTTAAAATTTCTTTCGACGGCCGTCAGCTGGCATAGTGACGGCGACACTATCGAGTATTTAGCCACGAAAAAGCTTCTCAAAAATACCATTCGGAAACGGTGTAAAACTGTAGGTCCCAATCAGTATATAGTATATGTAGGGACTATAAAAAATAAACTAAAAACACGAACTGCAGGACACAAATCTAATCAGAAATACAGGCACATTTCTACACAGAAAACAGCATTAACTAACATCCCATTGTGCTAGTTTAAATCATTACCCAAACTTTCAGGATACAGCGGTTTTAAGTAAAGCGGACAATTATAAACGTCGTTATATGTTAGACATGCTACAAATAATTACTACACCAACATTGAAAAGAATTAACTATAAAACAGATACAGATAATGTAGCCCAAATTTACACATTTAATTAGTAAAAAGTAGAACCATTTAAGCACAAATTGTTTATCAATCTAATATTTTTCTTTGGGTTAATTTATATGAACTTTTTACGAACATTATTTTTCTTTGTGGAACTTCAGAAAATTTTGATAAAAGGCGGTAAAATTTGTTTGAACATTTTTAAATTGACATAATTTTTTCACAATTGTTATTTTGTTTTAATTGTTAAATATTGTTTATATCTCCTGATGATGATACACAAAGGAGTAGCGAAATATCGAGGAAAATAAATACAATAACAGCAAATCTGACCTCAAGCTCGAAGAATATTGATTATTTATTTTCACAATATTTTGTACTTGGAACATATACTCGTCTGGGGAATTTATATTCTTCAACGATACAGTTAATAAGACTCTGGGTTAGAATTAGGCCCAATTTTTTACTGGTGATTTAAATTGGTGATCAGTTGATTTTGATTTATGGTTGATCTGACTTTAAATACGAAAAAAGTGTTTCAGTGCTTTGTCCAATAATCTTACTACCTATATGGCAAGTGGCAAATAAAACGAGAAATAACCAGTATTCATACATTTTTCGGCTAATCGTTACAATAGGTCTGTCTGCGTACACATATTTTGCATCATTTTGTGCAAAATGTTGCAAAATCTTGCAAAATGTTGTCTGCGTACTCCAAATCTCCTGCAGCGAGAGAGCGAAAAAGAGAATTTTTTGACAGTTGGAAGTTAGAGAACTTGCAAAATGTTGCTGGAGAAATTTCTTCTTGCAAGATTTTGCAACTAGTTTGAACAGCTGTTTTTGTTTACTGTTTGAATGAAATAATTTTTGTGAAATGAAAATAAAAATTTAAATTTAACAATGGCAGAGGTAAGTAGTTAGAATTGTGTTGATTTTTAACGTTTATAATAAATTATAATAAACAAAACATTTTACTTCATGCTAGAAACGTGAAAATATACAGTGCTACCGTGCGACACATATGCTAAAATTCTTTTGCTTTGTTATTTCAATTGTTTACACACCGATCAGCTGTTTTCTTGCAAGATTTCACTGGATGCTGTCTGCGTACTTTTTGATATATTTTCAACCGAGAGTAAAATTGTTCTTACTGTCCCAAAAAAAGTTACTGAGTATTTGCTACTGGAAAAGTACGCAGACAGACCTAATGTATCAAGCTGACGCCATTTTCATGAAGTAAAGTAAAGTGATAAAATACAGAATATTTAATGTAATTGGAAAATACTTGAGCAGAAATAAAGTTTTTACTGCACTAAGATTTAAATGATACGCTTGTATTGTTACTTCATAATTTGTTATTTCGTAATTATTGTTTCTTCATAATTTCATAATTTTTCACATTAACAATTAAAGAAGATGTTTAGTATTTGTTCTTCTTTTTGTTTTCTGTCAAAATCATATGGTTAGTTCGTCGTAGTTTAAATGCCCAAATTTGTGGTTCTCGCCTACAATTACAACAATGCCTCCTGCTATAACCTAAAATAAATACATCTTGACAATTACGATCAGCTGAGTTTGACAAGATCGGACTTTGAAACTAAAACAAAATGCCTCCAATTCCTAATGCTTATACCATTTATTTATTTTGCCATGTGCTATCCCTTCACGGGATGTAATAGGGGTAATTTTTATTTATTTATGTACATATATACTTTTGATATTTACGGTTTTCATATTTACATATGTACATTATGTCTTTCGGACTGAGAAATACAAAAAGTTGTATTTTTGGCACCAATATTTTGCATACGTGAATATTTTTGAGGACATTTGGCATAATTTTTAAGCTGGTATCTGGCAACACTGATTGTCAAACTATAAACATCAAAACAGCACCGACACTAACACTCTCCCGATCTCTCTCTCTTTCTAGAGGTGAGAGAGATTTATAATGCGATAATATCGAGTACATTTGAACTTATTACTCTCTAGTTAGGTTGTAGATAGAGTACGGTTAATACTATATATGAACGCAATTACCAGTAGGTTTAACCTGACCAACTGATTGCGACAAAAAAAGTGTGACACAATGAAAAAAGGCGTAATTTTATGGTATTAAATCAAAATATATGTATTTTATTAAAATGAGACTAAATGTATAAAATATAACGCTTTATTTGTATATAAGTTTAATCATTTTGTTCTGTTTTAGATTCAAGTCATAATGAGACACCAAAACACGAGGCAATCACATAAAAAGCGGCGCAATCCCGCTAATAGCGGGACGGTTGAACATGTTAAGTAGCCTTAATCCTCAATGGTGCAATTTGTGTCCCCTGCTAGTGACACCAACTACAAAATATTGGAATTTATTGACTCGAGATCGCGGTATATTCGGGATATATTTTAAATACTATACATTAAGGTGACGTTAGGCTATTGCACACAATTGTTGGATACTTATGTTCACAGATTCAGTCAGATGGTTGTAATCATAGACATAGACAAGAGCCGCTATCCCTCTCTTCACGTTCTCTTGATGATGACGAGGTAGCACGGCATTTCATAGAGTCAAATTGCTTTTCTAATTTACTCTTTGGTTGGGCATAATACGGACAGAAATAAAAGGGAATGCATATTTTCGTTCGATGCAAACTACATAGAACATAATTTAGCAGTCATTAATATCAATCAAACATTATTTAAACTTAGTTTGCTGCATGGTCTACGCGTATAATCTCTATGTCTCCTTTGGTCTCGCATTCTACATCATTTCCCTAATACCTCTTCGATCAGCTGTGCAATAGAAACCCCTTGATTTAACCGAACAGTCCGACAGCGCGTTTAAAACCGTGTACAGCCAACGGTTTATACCTGTCGTACTGTCTGAAAGAATTGTTAGAACCTTCTCGCGAATAACGTTGTAAGCAACAAAATGTAAATTAGTCACTAGAGACAAAACACGTTTTAAACATTGTGATCGGATCGTTTTATACATTTGGATTACTTACCACATTTATTGGTATTAAAAAGAAAATTATATTATTTAAAACTTTAAACTATTTAGTCACATTATCACCATCTGAAGTGTTCCTACATTTATAGTTAACTAAAATATTTAACTGTATAAAATTAAAAATAACAACTGTTGTTAGCTCTAACCCGACATTGTGATAATGGAACTTAATTAATTTAATTTAAATTTGTTCATAATGGAATAACTTCTTATAACGAAACAAAATTGATAATAACGCTATTTTTTCAATTTAAAACACATTTACACTGGCAGAAACAGATTGTTTTTACTCAGTTTTGCATTTAAATAATCTGGGATAGTAGACCGAACAGGAATACACGTTAAAGACACTTTTACAAAAAAAAATCGCTTATGACGTTTTTCGCGAGGTTTCATTTGCCGACGGAACAAGAACATTTAAACTTATATTCAATTATGGGATTGTCCTATATCCCACTTCTATTAAGGCGACCGGTTTGTTACCTTTAAGGCTTGATTGATAGCTGGACTCGGGACAGGGCCAACGCCATATGTTGGGACAGATTGGATCGGAGGAATTCAAGGAATATATATATATGGCCTGCAATGAACTCGAGTAGGACTGAGTCGCTTCTGCGACTAGGGAAGGCTGACTTGCGGCTTATCAATGGAGTGATTACGGACCACTGTGAGGCTTCACTCGTAACTACTACTGTCTGAGAAACTACTGGATGAGAAAATTCAGGTTATTTGCACGTTCTTATGTCTTTTTTTTCCAAATTTTTTTTAAAGCTCCGTATCTCGGCGATTTCACTTTTTTTAATTTTTTTTAATGATTCTGAAAGGTCTCTTTCCAATAAGCCCAAAAACAACCACTAGTTCAGAACTTAGCAATTTTACCCTAGTACCGTCCGACCATCAATCCGAAAATGTTCAAACCGCTGCCATTTCGCCCCCTTGCATTTCGGGGATACGCTGGTGAAATTTGTGCAGTCGTGACTGAACCACCCTGTATATGTACATATGTAAACGTACGTCATAGTGATTATCGTGCGAAATGAATGTGTTTAATTTAATGAGTTTGACCCTACGGCTGTATAATACGTCTTTGGGTATATCTTTTGTTTCTCGCCCGCCTTATCTATCTGTCAGAATATCTACTTTACTGAAAAGCCGCTTTATTAAAAATTATGATTATTTGCGACTTTTATGCAAACTTGTACATAATGCATTAAGATATTTTATAAACCGTGCCGTGCCGTAAGTATTACTAACCCAGCATACCACACACGCAAGCCAACCAACCATCCATTGGCGTTGGCTTCATTTACGTTCTTTTTTCATTTTGGCCTTTATTGTTGGTCTTGGTCTTAAGGCTAAGAATAATCATAACAACAGCAACGACAAACAACCAACAACAACAACATTATGACCAAACATTGGAATGTAGTCTAACAACTTTTTGTGGTATTAGGTTTCTTCTTCTTCTTCTTCTTAGCCAGCATAAAAAAAGAGTCAAGAAGACAGACAGCAAACATTAAACACCACTAACAACAACTGGTTGCAATGGAGTTACTACGTCTTCTTCTTCCTCAACTATAGCACGACCACAACAACGACAACACCAATGCCTTTGCTGCCAAGAATGTTGTTTGGTGGTAACAACATGAACTACAACAACAAAACAGCAGTATATAAGAAATGCCAAATAGTAACCACTGGCAATACTAAAGTGGATTTTAAGAACATTCAGAATTTGCATCGATATCCAAGAAAACTAAATTCGCTTAAGGTGTAAATGGACATTATCGGCATTATTAAAAAATATAATGTCCAAAATTCTGAACATTTCGGGAAGGGGTTCATTTTAAAAACCTGGATACTGGAAATTGTTGCATATTCTGAAAGATTGAGCTCAAACCCCAATACACCGTGAAACTAAAAATTCAAGATACTGAGCGAACGGTATCAACAGGTAGTAGCTGTAGTAACTGGTACTGACCTGCTGATTAGCATTGCAGAACATCCATAGTAAAAGTTAGTAAAGATAAAGGGTACCATTTCATGACAATGTCTAATCGTGCGATCACTACAACATCTTAGAGGATATAAAGAAAGTAAATGGCCGTGGGTGGTGCAATGATTAGTGTGCGAGCCTCTTGTAGTGGAGATCCTGGGCTCGATCGCTGCTCTGACCTCCTTAAAATTCCTTTCGACGTCGGTCACCTCGCATAGTGACGGCGACACTATCGAGTATTTAGTCATGAAAAGGCTTCTCATAATACCGTTCGGAACCGGTGTAAAACTGTAGGTCCTAATCAGTGAGTATAAAAAACTGCAAAGCGCACAGCTCACTGGTTGTAAGAAGCTCTCCCTGATTCCTTCATAAAGCAATTGGGGAGAGCTTCTCACAAGCTTTCGATTTTTAAACTCGAACGATTCCGAACGGTATTTTGAGAAGCTTTTTCACGTCTAAATACTCGAAAGTGTCGCCGTCAGTATGCGAGGTGACCGCCGCCGAAAGAAATTTAAGGTGGTCAGAGCAGGGATCGAACCCAGGATCTCATGTACAAGATGCGCGCAGAGGCAGAGGATATAATACTATGCAAATATATGAATGCTGGTAAGACTAGAATACCAATGCAAGAGTTATTATTAGAAACAAAAAGATATCATTGACTGTCGGTTCGGATACAGCCCGTATTTTGTCTCAGTCAGCTAACCAAGGCCAGGTTATAAATGACAAGTGAGATACCAAATTATTTAAAATATCAATAGACGCAAATTCGCGGTTATCTTTAAAAACCACAACCTCTCAACAGCCTTCCCAAATAACACAACGAGTGGCATCAAAAACTTGCGGACAAAAAACACAATTCTTCATTGAAGACTATGACACAATCTGTATGAATTTCCTGGGAAAATCCATAAATGAAAAATGCCAACCACAATACACTCTAGGAAAACTCACAAAGTCATTGAATGTGGTTACACTTGAAGTCAGAGAACAACAGAACTAACATTCTCTTCAGACGGACGATGGAGTTCTTAACACAACACAGAGAGAAACAGAAACATATTGTATTGCAATTTCCACTGCGGTAAGTGAGGGATTCCAGCGAACAAGAGAAAGAAGTTTGAGATTGGAATGTGGTGATACCAGATACAAAGTCCATTGTTTCTCCGCGCTGTTGCAGGCAATGCAAGCAGCAAAGTGTCTTACGGATGCTGGAGTTTCAATTTACCCAGCAGCTTCGGGGAAAAATGCTAATGACAAAAGGGGCAAAGAAAGAATGTTACCACGATAAGTGAAACAAGAAGATGAGAGAGAGGGGAAGAAAACATATTCACAGGAATCGTGAGGTTGCATGCCATTCTGATGCAACAAACTGTTGCAGACCACTTTGCCATTTTAACATATTTGCGGGTAATTCAATATCAAATGTATATCAGAAATATTTTCCTTTGCTAAATTAAAACTGGGAACTGGATGAGAATATCATAGTTCGTAATATTGCAATAGATTTGTTATTGATCTCGTTTATAAAGTTAGAAAATACCTATATTGTTCAGAAAGAATTGTGCGATACCGTTCTCGTGTCACATACAAACGAAATGGCACAACTTTCTCAGATGTCGGCAGTAGTCTATTTTCAGATTGCAGTAAATGTAGTTAATGCGATTTGAAGTTGCAACGCAATATAGTCTAATAATAATTGTCCTTTGATAATCCCTAGTATTAGTTTTTATGACTGGCACAGCTTGAATTCAGTTACTCGACTACTATAATATTTCTAGATTTCATTGTTGTTCTGAAGTCTGCCTTCAGAAGAAAAATACAGAGAAGACCGCCACCCTAACCTATAATACACAAAATTCTAATTAAGGTGATGACTTTCCACATCCTACTACCTAAAAATATTCTTCATATTTGAATGCCTAGAGGCAGCAAACTGTCTATAATGTTTAAATTTTTTTAATGGAGATGAAGTCATATTCCAACTAAGTACTTATTCAACTTTTGAACGTGTCTTGGAGGTGGTGGTACCAGACTGGTTACTTTATTATTAATTACTAATAATAAAAATCTGTCGCCATTTATCAAGTTTTAATGTTACGAAATTTGCAAATAATTTACTTCAGATGAAGCGATAGACAACTGAGTTAATTCTTTAATAATTCGTGATGTCATTCCATTCGCTCTGATTCCTTTCAAAAAATAATAATATCATTGGCCATTTGGCAAAGCGTTCAAAATTATATGCCAAAATATTATTCTTCGCCGCTACACAAATATAATAGGAACGAAAAATCATGTAATAAAACTTAAAACCGTAAGCATTAATCGCGCCTACTAGGTGGTCTAAATCTCGAAATATTTTCGACAAAAGATCAGTAAGACAAAAGACATACTCCTCCACAACCACCACTTACATTTTCCATTTCCAAAGCTGCTTCGCTGGCTCCCCGAGCTGTTACCTTCCTGCTATTTCTATGACAGAATATACTTTTGCTTAGCTCAAAAGAAAAACCTACGCTCGATGGAGGACGGAATGAGAAGGAAGAGAATAGTTGATACGGCGGTATTTATCTTTTTGAACTTTGCTTTTTATTTTGTTGTATTTCTTTGCTATTTCTTCATTTACTAAGATCTCACATACTAGTAGATGTCTATCTGCGTTTTGAGATTTCCTCTTCTTCTCACGAATTGTTTTTGAAAACACCTTTTGAAGGTTAAACCCTCAACACGATAACAAAGCCGAACAAGGGAAAATGGGTAGACAGACAATGGTTCAGCATCTCGAGGAAACAAAGATGGGATGTTGAGGCGACTGCGTGAATATATTCAGTTCTCAAGAGGATGGATACAGTGTGCCGACAACATGTAAGTATTGCATATCGTAACCTTAATTCAGAAAGGACGTAAGTAACATTTAAAAAAGGAAGGAGAAAAACTTAATAACTATTATAATTTCAGAAATTTAAAAAATGTTTTAATGCAGTTTGAATAAAAAAGGTGAAACAAATTTTGCGTGCACATCACACTAATTTTTTCGGTAACGATTATATTTTATTATGAATATGAAAACACGCTATTTAGTTATGTCCTTTCTAAATTGAAATGTTTTCGAAGAAACCATTAAATTAAAAAAATAAATGGTTTCCAATTACATCCCATGAAGGAATTGGGGAGGGCTTCTCACAACCAGTGAGCTGTGCGCTTTGTAGCTTTTTATACTCCCTGATTGGGACCTACAGTTTTACACCGGTTCCGAACGGTATTTTGAGAGGCTTTTTCATGACTAAGTACTCGATAGTGTCGCCGTCACTAAACGAGGTGGCCGTCGTCAAAAGAAATTTTAGGGTGGTCGGAGCAGGGATCGAACCCAGGACTAAAGAGGCGCGCACACTAACCATTGCCATTATTTCTTTCTAGTCAACGCTCTAGATAAGTCCTTTGAAATCTTGCAAAACATTCGGAAGTTTCTAGCTCTCAAGCAAACAGTCAGGGGATACCAACAGTCAGGGGATACCGCCTATGAATGCAGTGCATTGATTTGGACTTATAAATTAGGGACAGGATCAATAGAAAAGAACGAGCATTGCTTGTTGATTGTTTTATTTTAATTTTCATAAGAAACACTACGAAAGTTTATTTCACATATTTAACTGAAGAACGGATTCCATCTGTAATGCGTCGTTAAATTCACTGGACAGCTATTTAACTGAAGAACTCAATTCCTTCTGTACTGCGTCCTTAAAGTCACTGACCAGCTGACATCAAACGTAAATGCTTTTCTAGGCAATTGGGTGGGTGGTGGTTGAATAATCTAACCAACACTTCCATGAAAATTAACAACGATGTCACGACGAAATTCCAGACAGCCTCACACTCTTTTTGCCACTATAAATTGAATTAAGAAGCACCAGCCAAATGTGCGTCTTTCATCTTCCTTCTCCTTCCCTGCACCTCTGAAAGTCTAGGATGGTAATCATATAAATATGAAGGACATATGCAACAAAAGTAAATAGTATAAGGTCATTGGTGAAAATTAGAAAAATGGAAGGGGAGAGGGCATGCTTGTGGTATTCCTAAAGTGTTTGTATACTCATCGGATGAGATGACATGAATAACTACACGCACAGCACGATCCCTGAAAAATCGAGTAATAAATCAAGAGAAGTTGCTACCTGTACCAGTAGCAATAATCTTTGATGTCAGACCGCCGTGCCAGAATCTATTACTAGTTTTACACTGAAACCGTACTGTAGCTCGCAAGTACCACTGAGCAGTTGCTATTAATCGGTATTTTTCGGGGTATTAAACTCGCTATGTTGTGGGCTCTGTTGGGCATTGGCAACCTTCCAACGCAAAGGGAAAACTCCCAATGGGGAAGCACTTTTTAAAAACTAGTGTTTTTACGTCGAGCTACGAAAGACATTGAGAAAGCATGTTTTCCGTACATTGCTAATATAAATGAAAAGTCGGGTAACACCTCAAACGATAAGTGTGAGGACACGCAATCGGGTATGGGCCGCTACATTTTGGTTAAGCGGAAGTCGAGCCCCGTAAAGGGAAATAGTAGAAAAGCCAGCAGAGCTGTAAATGGGGATGGAAAATCGCAACCGCTGTCGAATAATCGCTTCGCGCCGCTGGATATCGATGACCAGCCCAGGAGATCTATCTCGGTTTCTAAGAATAACGTAAGGTCTCCCCCGATATTCTCACGAGAACAAAACTCGAAAGGTTTAGTTGGATAATATTGAGAAAATTATTGGAACTAACACATCCACATTTTTCAAGTAGAAGGTAGAATATATGAAACGAGGGTTCAAACGTATGATGAGAAAAGTTGTAGAGAAATATGTATGTAATTATTTCACATTATCGAAGAAAATTGTTTACACTTAACAGCTGAAGATCAGTAAGGGTTTAGATGTAGCAGTTAACGGCATTGAGTCTGACGTGGAACGGCAGGAAATTAAGGATGGATAAGAAGAAAAGGGGTTTGGTCTTCGCTCTGTTGTGAATATTTTTAACGTAAATAAGGTCCCTCAACCTATGTTTAAGGTCGGGCTAGAGCCAGACGCGCGAAAGTTGAGAAGAAATGAGGTCCACCCTTTTTACAAATTGTAATACTTGCTGCACCGACGAATTTCTGTGGACGAGCCATATAAAAGCAGGACCCCATTCAGTCTTAAAGTTGGCACGAATACGGGCATACTAAGAAGTATTGTGTTTTACAGACAGTTTGTGTAGTCTGTGGTGACCACACTGCGGACTACTGAGCTTGCCCAATATATAAGGGTATTAAGAAGAAACTTGTTGAAAAGTTGAAAACTATGCAGGCAACTACAATTCGTGTTCCAATTTCGTATGGTCAGAACAGGGATCAATGTACAATAGTGCACATAGTAACTATTGCACCACCGACGGCCACTCAGAAGTAGTAGTTGCAAACAGGATTTCTCGCTTCTGGGATGAAATTTCGTTATGTACCTATTTAGGGGATAGTATCTTCTGACCAAAATCCGACTTATCAAAGCTGCACGACAAGAAAAAACCTGCCTATGGAAGCATGATAGAGAGTATGTCCCATCTGCGCCAACGAAAACAGATGTGTATTTTTGTTAGCTATTCAGGAAAGCAAAAAAATTTTAAAAAAAATTGAGGATTTTGTTCGATGTTGCTGACAAAAGTTCGTTTCATCCATAGACTAATACTTATAGTAGACCTAATAGTTCTCTCATAAAATTTATAACATTTGGCCTGGTGTGATATTTACGTTCGATGTTTGAAAATAATTGCTTTACTAATACCAGATAGAAGCAATGGTTCAAAACAACGAACAAAATAACAACTGCATTTCGTTTTGTGTTAAAATTATTGTGTTAAATACAACAAAAATGTATGCTAACAATAGCAGTCAATAACAAGGTTTAAAACTCATTTAAATTTCACAGTTTTTCACCAAAACGACATGAAAAATTAAAGCAAGAAGTTATTGTAATTCCACCTGGTGTATATCACTTTTCGTCAAACATCTCTCTATCACACCGACCGCATCACGAAGAGTGTGAAAGGAAACGTCAGATAAGTCAAATATTCTCTCTGTTAAGATTTACTCTATGGTTTCTTCATTGAAGAACCGCAAACAGAAACGTCAGATGAGACGTATAACAAATCTATGTATATATAAATTACTCTATGTCCAAGCCGATACTAATATCAGGATAGAGCTACGTGAGCGTATGTATAAATACAAATCGTTTTAAATTTTTTTTCAAATGATGTGTAAACCGGTTCTTTCAAGTACATGTAATTAATTTATATATAAAATGTTTAAATCCAAAAATTTTCCCTTCATATATTCTTATCAGGATACTGTGTACCCGCCCGTATGTGTGTGTTTATGAGAATTGTTTTTGTTCCCTGGCAAAGGTTTGTTTATATCGTCATTGCTGTTGCTATTACTACAATGCACTTGGATTCTTGGTCTCTCTGCATGAATGCAACCAGGCCTTGTTGAGATTTAACAATTTAAGATCGCATTGATGGGCATGCGCCGCCACCGCCGACAGCAGCCTGCGACCTCACTCAGCCGAGAAGTTTGGCTGTTCTGTGTTTATGCAGCAGCATCTCGTCATCGTTTCGAATTCATTCAATTCTTGGAATTGTGATGCTGCCTAAACTGAGAAAACTCAAATGTAAATGGCCTCTGCTACAAGAATCTTGTTTCAATTGATTAGGAAAGATGCCGATGCAGATACATAAGAAAATGCATTTCTTGTGGACCGACCCCAAAAGAATTTATGAGATGACTGTTATAACGATGGCGTTGACGACCTTTGTGGCGTTTTCCCAAAATGACTGTTGCAGTTGCTTTTATTGATGTGTAAACGTCGGCCGTCCCACCCGACCCATTAACAATGTAATTTTTCTTAGTCGTCGCCCCACCACCGTTCAATCCGTTAGTTATGGTTCCATTTAACTTTTCCTCTTCACTGGCGTTTATGTTGGTTGATTGTGGGAAAAAATTTAATAACAAATCGATTCAAACGAGCCGCCGCAACCGATTTAATTTCGGTATAACAAGGAGGGAGGAGGCTGGCGTTCAATTGATCTATTTTGACGGTTTATTTAGACGTGATTGGAGAAAATCCCATTAAACACAATATAAGTATTATAAAATCGAATTTCTCCTTTAAGTGCTTTTGTGTAAACTTTTTCTCGTGCAACCTCCCTCCCGCCTTCCGACGGCTGACTGGCTGTTTTCATTAATTCAAAAGCCGCCTGGCCTTTTTATTTCATTTATCGTGGCTTTATTTTGATTTTAGTTTTTTTCTCTTTCTGTTTTTGTTTTGTATACATACATATTGGTTTTATGCATTTCTTTTTTGATATTTCCGAGAAGGACAAAAATATTTAAAAATAACCACATTAATGTAAAGTTTATTAACGTTCAAGTTCGTTTCAAAGATGATGATATCATTCGCAACTCAGTCGACTTGACTCGAATCGCATTCGTCAGAGTAAGCGTCGTCATTGCCGCTTAGTTCGGGCACAACAAAGCAAGAAATTTTGCAGTTTTGTTTCTCAATATTTTACTGTGTTTTATCTAAATTATCTGAAATATTGGAAGAAATTCTTGGCTTCATGTGGTACATATGTACTTGTTTATTATGATAAAGTCACAAGTACGAAGAGTCATGTGGTATTGAAACGAAACAGTGTAGAAATTGGTCTTTGATTGCAAAACTTCCTTCAGATTTAAATCCGAGAAACAAAAAGAAACTTCTAAAACTTAATACGTATATTTAGGGCGAGTTTCACACTCGTCATTTAAAATCTGAAATTAAAAGCTCACAGAAAATTTTCATATTAAATGACATTTAGGTGACAAGCATCGGGCATTTAAAGTACATTTAAATGGAAAATTTTCAACTGTGAAACTGGCCATTAGTATCCTAAATATCGTCGCTGCGCCAACGAAAAAACTAAAATTTTCTGGGAAAATTTGTTCTACGACTCTGTTTTTGTCAGAACCATAAACTTCGAAGCCGATGCGAATATAAGGAAAGAGCTGCGTGAGCGTATGTGCAGCGACGATATATTACATGTGCACTTATGTATGTACATATGTTAGCATAACGATATTGCAACTGAAGGTCTAATGGACATCTTTAAATTGGAGTGTTCACTAATGACCGAGTCACCTAATAAACACATTATCTAAACAAAAGTATATTCAAATTGCTTTCTTTTCTATTAAATTCACCACGGCAATATAAGTGTTTCCAAAAACGTATTTAAAATATATTGTTCTCGAATGTCCTTAACAGTTCCCTAAAAGTGCAAAGTATATCTAAGATAATACAAGCAGAAAACGCTTTCATACAAGCAACGTACTCTGGTACAATTGCAATAAATTTGTTTATTATTAATAATTATTTTTTAGTAAAAATTATTTAATTATTATGTGCATTATATAAACCATATAAATATGGCCGGAGAAAAATTCAAATTCCGTGAAATCACTCTTTTAGAACTTAAAAATATCATAAAAAACTTAAAAAATAAAAAAGACTGAAAAAATAATTAATACTAGATAACTGGATCCCAACCGGCAATATACTGTTAAAAATCATAAATGACTCACTAAAAACTGGAATCTATATATATAAAAAATTCGTGTCACGATTTTGTGTTCGAACTCCTCCGAAACGGCTTAACCGAATTTGATGAAATTTTAAACGTAGATTTGGTAGGTCGTTCTCTGTGTTCTTATCTATATTTGATGCCCCTAAGTGATAAGGGTAACCCAGGCTGTGCCACGCCCCCTTTTCAAAAATTGCCCTGGCCGCTTTTCTAATATACCGATTGTTATGAAAATTTCACAATGCGGTACTGATGACCTGCTGACAATCCTTGGCTATATTTGGAAATGTTTGGATAAAGGGGCGTGGCACCGCCCATACAACTTGAAATTTAAAATGGTAGTAACTCATGAATTATCACAGGTAAGAAGATGAGATTTTGTATGTATGTTGTTGGTACAGTATGAATTACAGCCAGGCTATAAGTAGGCGGTGCCACGCCCCCTTTTCAAAAATCGCACTGGCGGCTTTTTTAATGTACCGATTGTAATGAAAATTTTACAATGTGCTACTGATGATCTACTGATAGTCCTTGGTTATACTTGGTAGTGATTGGATAAAGCAGCGTGGCCCCGCCCATACCATTTGAAATTTCAAATGGCTATATCAATCATACTATCAGAGGTATGAAGGTGAGATTTGGTATATATGTGCGGTGTACCAGACCCATTTTAAAATAAACCGTTAAAGCAGTCATAGTAATAGTTTGATCGTCCTGAAAATTTCACAGTATCTTACAGTTGGCCTAGATATACGAACAGGGTCTTTGGAAGCAAGTTGGCAAAAAGGGCCGAGATGCTGCCCACACCCATCAATATTTGACTATTACATATACTATATCAAACAATTGTCCGTAAACCAGGCACTTGACAACATATTTCAATGTGTCTCAAAAAATATACGGCCGATTCGATTTAAATCATTTTGTTTTAAAGTTCACTGTTTGATGACAACATATTTCAATGTATCTCAAAAAATATACGGCCGATTCGATTGAAACCATTTTTTTTAAAGTTCACTGTTTGATACAGTGTAGGAATGTGAGGTTAGGTAGGTATACTACTGATATGATGCAAATAACTTTTTGGGGAAAACCAATAAAAATACGGCTATTAAAAAGGTCAGACTATAACGCTAAGAAAGTGACCACAGGTACGAATTAATATGAATATCATTTTTATTTTTTTATCATTGAGGTCAGTTTCGAGAGCATGCTAAATATCGTAATCCCAATAATGCATTTTTTAAAAAAAATCTGAATAATCTTATAGACGCTACTATAATCACTGGAAATTATAATGGAACCGATGCCCTGATTCCGCGCATTCCCATGATACCTACAGCCATGCACATCGATTTCAAAAAATTCCAGTCTCCGATTCTGTTACCATTTGCGATGACCATTAATAAAGCGCAAGGGCAGTCGCTTAAATTTGACAAATCCGTGTTTCCCACGGACAATATATGTTGCATGTTCACGTGTAGGTAAACCTTCCGACTAATATACATTTGCAACAGATGGCAAAACTAGACATATTGTATATCCTAGAGCACTTGAATAAATAGAAAAAAAATAACAAAATTGTGAATCATTAAAATTACAATTCAGGGGGTACCAGCTATTATAGTATAATGAGAAGCGTTTTAGACAAATCAGCACACGATCGAAATCTAAACAAATACTTCTAACAAATTGTTATTTTACATTCTACAGGTTTACTTGCCCATTGTCAACTAAACGTAATGGAACAAAATAATTTTGTTCACCCTTGGGCATTACAAAAACTTTGAAAGCAAAACGAAGTTTGCCAGGTCCAGCTATACTTATATATGTATAGATAGATATTGAATACTGGCGCTCCTCCTAGAAACTTCCCATTAAACAAGAAATTTCCCTCCATATGTTAGTCTAGACACAAACCAAAGCAAAAGAACTCAATATAGTTGATAATACTGGGATGTAATAAAGTTGATAAAAAAAGTTGTTTAATTTTTTTCATTTAGTCCATAACTTCGTTCCAAAAAAACATCGAAAAATATCTACGCATTTCCGGCTTACGCACACGTTTGTGATGATGTGTTTTCCTATATAAAATGTGTGAATTAATTTGTGGCCATGATATGATTGAATACCTTTTGTCGGCAGGGCGAAGTCTGCCGGGTCAGCTAGTATTTCCAGAAAATTGGAAGGATACCATGATAACTCCGGTCGAAAAGGTAGCAAGAACAAAGAAATGTGATGAATTCCGGCCCATAAATGCCTTAAAAACTTTTGAAAAAATTCTAGAGATGGTCGTGAAAGGTCAATTAGTAAAATACATTGAATCATGTTCGTTACTAACTAAATATCAATCAGGCTTCCGAAAAAATTTTTCATGTGAGACTAATAACATTCAAAAAAAAGTGTAAAACACATTTAAATTTCACAGTTTTGCACCAAAACGAAATTAAAAATTAAAGACAGAAGTTATTGTAATTCCACCTGGTGTATGTGACTTTTCGTCAAACATCTCTCTATCACACCGACCGTATCACAAAGAGTGTGAAAGGAAACGTTAGATGGTCCAAATATTTTCTCTAGTAAGATTTACTCTATGACTTATTCTACATCATCACATACATTATCACAAATATCAGAAAAACTTTTAAAACAAACATTATTTTGTATTTTGTCCATTTGTATGCGAGGTCTCAGAAGGGGCATGGTTACAGTGGTCATTTTCAGTTCCAAAGTTAGTTTGGACAAATAATAGTCACTGATCCCTTATGATATACGCAGTTATCAAGCAAGACAGACAGATAGACGGACATGGCTCAAGTCATAAAAATTCCCAAAAGGAATTGGGTCCCAACATACCTTGGGTCTAATATGACTTCTTCTACAATATATGCCCACATCCATGGTAGAATTATCTATTAGGTAGAGCTATGTGGTTAAGCTATGAACAGTAGCTGAATATTGAAGAACACTATGCACACAAAATGTGAAAAATTTAATAAGCTCGTCCTATGAATGCTTTAAATTGCATTTTGATTGAAATTCTTTGAATTTTTACTAACAAACAAAAAGAAACAAAATCAAATTTGACAACTTGTCCACGGGAAAGATAAAAAAAAACAAAAATCAGCTGGGCTGACGCGTTTACCCGATAGATAAATCTACCATGCCCACATCCCCATAGGTGAGGGTATAAAATCAAATCTAAAATCGTGTAGTTGATGACTTCATTGAAATTGTTTTTGTTTGCGATTTTCTTTTTGAATCTGTTTTCGCTCACTCATTCTCTTTCACAAACATTTGAACTCATCCAACCATTGCGGACCTAATGACAACAACACCACATCGTACCACATACTATACATACATACATATGTATGCATGAAGGGCAGAATATGTAAAAGAAGATACGGCTCAATGCACTACTTCCGGTGGCAAAGGAAATAATTATAAAAAGAAGGCTATAAAACAATAAAGAAGAAACTACACAAAAAAGAGAAACCCGACAACTTCACAACAAGCTACATAGTAAAACACAAACATGAAAACAACAAAATCCAGCGGAAGAATGATGTCGTATATGTACAGTGGAGGTTATGGTGTAGAAACAATAAAGACCCTGCATGTAAAAAAGAGTTGCCATTAGTAAACAACTGCCCAGCCCACGAAACAAGAATAAGAAGTTGGCCGGAAGGAAGTATTACAACATCAAAATGTAAAGAGCAAATCTTAAAGTAAGTAAATAGTAGATGAATTTAAAACAACGGATGTAATTAGAATTTTAGACATTAGAGAGAACTATTTAACGATCCTACGCAACAAGTAGTGATGACTCACAGGTAAAATATGTGTTTTCGACATTAGTTTCCGGTTCTAGGAAACTGCACCCGAAGCAGAGCGCCAACACATTAGAATAAACATTTCATTCAGACTCTCACAGTCATTGTATACAAACAATTAAGCTTGTTTGTTTCTGAACGATGGCGTCAACTGCTGCTGACGATATTTTTTAATTTGTTTTTTTAGATGTTTTGCTTTGCTGTTGCTGTCATCCATTGGAAAGGCGCAATTTGTTTCGCATGCATATGGGTGTGAGGAGTGACCAAATTCCCAAAAATAATATATGAGTCTGCAGTGTTTTGTATGAATGAATATAATATGCTTGTTGCTATTAATCTGGCAGCATTATTTTGAGAATTAGAGTGCGATAAAAACAGGGTTGCCAACATTATTATTTAAGTTAAATATATTAAGCCTGTTTTTTTATTCCCTGCTAACCTAATTTTTCTACCACTTTGTATGGGGATCATACAAAGTCGTCGAAAATTTAGTTTAGCAGCGAATAAAAAAACAAGCTTATTATTTTAAGTTATACATATTGAGCCGGTTTTTTTATTCCCTGCTAAACTAATTTTTCGACGACTTTGTATGGGGAACTAAGCGATTTTAAGCGGCACTCCGTACAAAGTCGTCGAAAAATTAGTTTAGCAGGGAATAAAAAAACAGGCTTATTGTCAAAAATAAATGAAAAGATT
This sequence comes from Phaonia tiefii, assembly GCA_963931995.1. Classification (NCBI taxonomy): domain Eukaryota; kingdom Metazoa; phylum Arthropoda; class Insecta; order Diptera; family Muscidae; genus Phaonia; species Phaonia tiefii. Next base: position 99,635,556 of record OZ008369.1, on the reverse strand, counting down.
GAATACGTTCCTTATTCCCAAAATGAGAAAGAAAATTATAAAGGAATGGCATATTATTTACACAAATAAAACCAGTAGTGTGGGGACGATGTCATCATCATATTAATGGATAAAGCCTCTGTTATAGTTACTGCGGTACTTTTGAGAATCGAGAAAGAATTAGCAAAAGTTAAATTGAGAGTTAATGAGGGCAAAAAAAAATGTACAGGATTTCTTCTCTATATAATAGTTGCTTTATGATGAGGGCAAGTTAACAAGCTATCCATTTTTTAAAACTCCAACCGCAGACATCTCGATAATTATGGGAGCTATCAATAACTTTTATTTAATTTTTTGATCGTTTTGATATGTTCTACAAACAAAGAGTTATCGAATTGAGGGATCTAGAATATTATACTCCTGACCATAAGATTTATCTCACAGCTGATCGACTATGAAGTTAGAAATTGATAGCAGACAGAGTAGATAGGAGAGATAGTGATAAGCAAGCAGAAGCAACCCATGCAGAAAACTTAGTTTAAACAACATTTGATTGATACTAATGACACCCAAAAATATGTTTTATGTTGGTTGCATCGAACGAAAATACGCATTTCATTTTATTTCTGTCCGTTTTATGTCCAACCAAACAGAAACATACAACAGCAACTCGATAAATATTACCTACTAGCTCGTCGTCATCACGAGTACGTAAAGGTAGGCATGGTGACTCTTATCTATTGGTCTATGGTTGGATACAACTTATTATGTAAGTTTCGCTAGCAGAGTATTCAAAAAACGAAACTGAAAATAAGTCCACCGTTCTTATGGACATCTACCGAAGATGATTATCACACTTACGAACAATTTGTGGATCAAAATTTTTTAAACTGGGTTTATTTACAATTTACATATATTCAACAAAGAAAATTAAATATTGTGTTAAATTTATAAAAGAAAATTATAAAAACATTAAGCTTGAGTTTTATTGCTGAAAAATTAACTGGGTGGGGTATTTTATTTATTTTTTTTTTATTTTTTTATACAGTTTAATAACCGAGCCAATAAGGCTTTATTTGGTTATAAAATTTCTGCAACACATTTCTACTCAAATAAAAATTTAACAAAATTAAAATAAAGTTGAGGTATATAAACTAATATCAAATATGTAATAGTAATATAAATAATAAAAACTAATAATGATAAACACAGAATTTAATCAAACAAAGAATATATATAATTGATTGTAAAACAATTAATATAGATATTAATTAATAATATTGATAACAGATGCCCTTTCCTAAATAAAAATTTGAAGTAGTATTAAATAAGAATCGAGTAAAATATAAAAATGAAGAAAATAAACAAAAAAAAATCTTGACGGTTCTACCTAGGGAAACCTAGGAAAAAGCACGTGTGTATAATAAAATGAAAGGTATTGGCAAAATTGTACCACCTTGGGCCAATGTGCTGGAAAAAATACAAAAATTTAAATGACAGTTTTTCACTTAGTTTTTCTAATTTTATTATTGTACATGTCAGTACAAATTAAATTCCAAATTGTTATTGTTATAATTATATTATTATAGTTCATTTATTTGTAGTTCCTTAATTTATTACGTAGTTAAATTTCTGTTGCGCATTGAACCGTTGGCATTGGCCGTGAGTGGTGCAATGGTTAGTGTACACGGCTCTTATCCCCAAGAACATGTGTTCGATCCATGCTCTGACCACCACTAACGTGTGAAGAATTTGATTACGTGTTCATACTAGAAAGCGTGATCGGTGTGTTTCGTGAGAGCGATTCGTGGGCATGAGTAACAAAAATTTGCTCCTTAAGGGATAGAATGGCAACTTTGGATCATTTGTAGCGCCCAAGACGGTAAAATTCAACCAAGTTATTTTCTCACGATGTCAAGGACGCTTTCATTTTTCTCTTGAATATCGGAAAACAGGTAAGTATGTATAACAAGTATATTCTGAAAGTTCATGCGATCGTAGGAATTAATTAGCTTACTGGCAACTCTGGATTCGAACGACCTCTCAAGGGAACCTTAGACCTACTGACTAAACGGCTAATTAGGGGATAATTCATTTTATTCAAAAATATGAATAAGGGTTGAAAACGGTAAAAGATGTCAAAAAAAATTGTTTACACTTAGCGAAAATGATTCTCGTCGCTAAGTTCTCGCTAAGTCATCGCTAAGTGCTTCATACAAAACAAGCGAATACATAAGCAAGCGGTGTAACCAAAACACGCTTAATATTTGCCCCAAATTTCTTTTAGCATCAAAATTGGATATTTTCGTTTTTTTTTTGCCTGATAGAGCATTAAATGCGAATTTTAAAAAAGGGGAGTACGATATCCGGGCCCCTCGGTCCTACAATGGTTTTCGATAATAGGCCCCAAAAATAACGCGAAAAAATTAAATAAAATGTTTCGATATCTCGTTTAGTTATCGAGATATCGTGGGTTAAAGTTATAAAAAATTAATACCTTTTTTAAAAATTTACTCAAGCAGAGTGATACAACTCCTCAAAATAACCGCAAATTTTAAATAAAAGTTATCGATAACTTCTTTAGTTATCGAGATATCTGTAGCTGTAACGTTTTATATGTACTACTTTCAACAATTTTACTTGTATTTTTTTAACAATCCAATGAACAGGAGGACAAAAAATTAAAAATTACTTTAAAAAAAATCGCGCTATTTTTTTTTATAATATATTAAACGCGCAGTAGAATATTCATATTGATTGATCCAAGCTATCGCGCATTTAATTTTTTCGGAAAGTTTTTGGAACACCCTGTATATATATAAAATATAATATAAAAAATATTATAATAAACCAATGAGCAAAAAGACAAAAAAATTTTAAATAATAATAAAAATAAACAATAATCTGCAACTGCATAAACTTGACATATAATGCAAAGATAGCTGCGTTTAATTTCAAAATTGTCAATTTCAGAATTTCTTGCCAAATCACAAAGTTTACCAATCCGATATTAAATATCTCGATATCTACTACAGTTATCGATAAATTTTATTTCAATTTTCCGAATAATTTTGAAAGTTCTATAGAAAAAAATTTTCTTTTTGACAAAACGGTGAAACAAAGTTATCGATTTTTTTAAAACTTTAACCCTCAATATTTCGATAACTAAGCGAGTTATCGATAACTTTTACTTAATTTTTTCGGCTTTCTTTCGAATGTTATAAAAATAATATTTATCGAAATGTGGGCCACGGAAATCGTACTCTTGGCAATATCTCGATAACTACTACACCTATCGATAAATTTTATTTCAATTTTCCGAATAATTTTCAAAGTTCTACCGAAAAAGTTATCTTTTTGAGTAAAACGTTTTTTATACCTTTAACCCTCAATATCTCGATAACTCGCTTAGTAGATGTATGTACCTAGGTACACACGAATTTTTGAACGCTATGGGACACCATGGGTTCGATCGTTAAAATTTTGTTGCGCCTTTGTAGTTCCCATATTTTGCTCGATTTTTGGGTTTTTTTCTGAGACGGGCCCGGACTAATGCATTTCAGCCAAAAAAAATATAATTTTTCAAAATTTCAACATCCAATAACTCGATAACTAAGCGAGTTATCGAAAAATGCTAAATAATTTTTTCAGTTTATTTTGACTTCTTCGATACAAAAAAAATGATGATATCAATATCTTTCAGTTATCCGAAACTATGCATTTGCCCCGATTTTGTTATTTTAAATTTTTTTTGTTTAAAATAACAACGTACCCTACCCGAACACAATAATAAACATAACCCGCTTAAAAACCCCACAGTAGGCAAGTTTCATTGTTTATTATTTAGCATTCTTTTTTTTACAAATTACACTTTTTAGCATGGTTTTCGACAGCTCCTGGCAACACTGCTCCGACACGATTTGCTTATTTATTTTTATGCATGCACGGATGTATGTAAAGATGTATTTGGCATATGTATGTATGTACGACGTATGATATCACATATTTTCCAAAAAAAAAACAATCTTGACTGCCATTTTGTTCGATTTTAATCACAAAAATTATATTGGATTATTTTTCGAGTTGTAAATGCGAAAATTTATTCGTTTTACGTAGTACGTACCTTGAGAGATTTTCTCTTTTTACTGAAAATATTCAAGTTGTAAAGCAGCAGCAGCAGCAGGAAGAGATGGTTGCTATAATCTAATTTTCCCTAGATCAAAGGAAAAAAATCCACTTGGAACAAATACCACAAAAATAGAAATTTACAATGCGACGACTGAATATCGTAAATGGATTTTCAGTTTTTTTAATTTATACTACTGCAAACACTTATAAGTTTTAACTGTTCTCTTTTTAAGGAATTTTACCACCAAAAAGATGTTTTATTTTTGCAGAATGTTTTATGAGATACAGATATAAAATATGTTCTATTTTTTTCTTGTTTTATTTAAAACATTTCTTTATACATTATCTTCACTTTACCCGATGAGAAACTAATTCGCCAAAGTTCGTAGCTACAACTAACGAATGAATTGTACTCGTTTTGCCAATCGACGTGTGCACAATGGAAGCGTCGTTGCCACATTGTTTTGGTTTGTTTGTTGAAAATACCCAAAATGCCCCCTTACTTTGTTTGCTGGTGTGCAAAGACAAATGATGGTCTTGAGAGGGAGGGGACAAAATGTAAAAACAGATGTACGTTGTCAGCAGTGGTTGAAGCTTCAATGTTTTATTATTTCAGTGTGTATTTTGTTTATATGCGTTTTCATTTTAAATAAGTAATATTTGGGAACATACGTAAATATATAGGGACAATTGTGGGTCACCAGCTCTTCCCTGGAACCCACAAACATAATAGGCTAATTATATATGTATATAATTTGTATACCCTGCAAACAAAGTTTTCGACCACTTTGTATGGGAAGTTAAGGGATTTTAAGCCACTCCTCATACAAATTCGTTGAGAAATTAGATTAGCGGGAAATAATATAATAATTACTGGCCGTTTGAATTTTAATTATCAAGTTAATTTTTCATTTAATATTTTAGCTCAAAGGGCCGTACTAAGATCAACATGTAACGTGCAATTTTACAAAATTCCATACAAAAAAAGCCTGCCAGTGCAGTTAGCGCGAAATTACACAAACATGTGTTTAGCAACATTTTATGTTTCTACGAAAAATATTACACCAATCCACTTGAAGGAAGGTCAATCAATGTTGTCAAATCTCATTCAATTCAGATTTATTCGCTTTAATTTTCTAAATTTATTCAAGCACAAGGCCATTTAATATAAAGCTTATTTAGTCGCTTAAGCTAAATCCGAAGATCGTTTGCATGAAAAATTTATAGCAACATCAATTTGTTCCGCTGCGAAATTGACCAGCAACATACACTCCCAATCACCTGACTAAGGAATCAAATTACACACACTTTATACCGCCTTTATGGTGCAACCGAAATCTCGATTGTCTAGATTTAATTCACAGGAACAGCTGATTTGTGTATGGAAAATCAGATGTTTAGGCCACGAAATCTAGATATCTCTCGATTTCGAGTGCAGTATAAACATGTTTTTAGTCGAATTCAGCGTCTCAGCGAATTGTAGATTTATTAAAATTTTGTATAATAAAGGTCAAACCCAACATTATAGTCGGCTGAACTATTGTACCGCAGGCGCTTTAAAAAAAACCAAATTCGAGTAAAATATGAGAATTTCAAAAACTCAAAAAAAAACTGCCTATGGAACCCTCAGGATTCAAAAAAGGGTCCACCTAGGGATATCTATCAACAAGCAAGTGAAATGAAAGGTATCCTCCTCACGAATTTAGTGGTATATTTATTTTTGATGTACGACGTCTGTGGACCCAGACAACACTATTTTATCATATTACGTTGGGTCTCAAGAATGAAAAAATTTTGATTTTTTTTAAATTAAACCTTTTTGCCTGCTGCAAGAATGCTTTATAACACAAAAAACTATGCCGAAGCCGCGAAGCCCTTGTTGGACCCACCCCATAGGAGAAAATCCCTAATCCCGTCCAAAGGCCGGCCACGTAAAAAGCTTTATAAGACAAAAATACTATGCCGACGGCGCGAAGCAACTCGGCTTTTAAATGAACCAAAACGCTATTTTTTTCTTTGACCCATTTTTAAATAAAATGTTCGAATTTTTCGAAAAAGTTTAAAAACATCGATAACTAAGAGAATTATGGAAAAAATAAAAAGGCTTTACAAAAAAGTTTATCAAATAAGCAGTTTTTCTCATTTATTATCGGGCACCTTTTTTCAACTCCATAGGTTCGACCCGGTAAAAATTTGTTGGTTTTCGAAATATCCAGATTTTGCTCGATTTTCGGTTTTTTTTGTGAGAGGCGCCCTCGGTCTCATAATTTTGCCTTGTATTCTAACAAACAATCCATTTAATAATGACTAAAAACTTGTAAAAAATATGGTTTTTGTTATCTTGTTAATAAGCCGGTATTAAGCTTGGTTTTTTATTTTCCTTTTCACACTAACGTACATTTTGGGGGAACGTATGGAAAATGTTGAAAAAATGAAACATGCGTTCACACTTGCAACATCATACATCTTCCATCTGTCATCTTCTTATATTCATTTATTAATATGGAACATTGCTGTAGCGAAATTTCTGTGATCAAAAATAAACGGAACTAAAATAGTTTACGAAATATTGAGCCTGGTTTTTAATTCCCTGCTAAACTAATTTTTCGACGACTTTGTATGGGGAGCCGCTTAAAATCGCTTAGCTCCCCTTACAAAGTGGTCGAAAAATCAGTTTAGCAGGGAATAAAAAACAGGCTCATTGTCTATATATTGTACTGAGCATGTTTTTTTATTCCCTGCTAAACTAATTTTTCGACCACTTTATATGGGGATCACTTAAAGCGGCTCCCTATACGAAGTCGTCGAAAACGTAGTTTAGCAGGAATTAAAAAAACAAGCTTATTGTCTATTGGGGCCCAGGAGTCGAAAGAATGGACAATAACATTCGTCAAACGTTTATTTTTCAACTTTTAATATTTATTACAATTGTTTTTCCTACATTTATTTCGTCAAGATGTATTTATATTAGGTGGTGTTATGGCGACAACGACAATATCTGTTTTATATTTGTTTGTTCTCATACCACTTCCAAATTCAAAGAAAATTTGGTAACAATTGCAATACAAGTACACAAAAAAGTAGAAATAAAGAAATACATATGAATTTAACAGTCAGTTGAGACGACGATTTCTGTTCTACCGCTACTACCTGATATAAATACATCTTTTGTTTTGTTGTTTTAATTTCTGTCAGTTTTCCTAGAAATTTAATTTTTTTCTAGTGATAGACTCAAAATTATCGAATGATGTGGGGTGAAACGTAATGGGATAGGAACATTTTTCAAAGATGTTGAGCTCACAAAGTGTCAAATTTGTATGGGGAAATGTTAATATCTTCGGCAAATTGATTCAAGATGTAAGATGTGGGCTAGTGTGAAAAGATAATACACTAATTTTTCAACGACTTTGTTTGGGGAGACGTTTAAAATCGTTTAGCTTCCCATACAAAGTAGTCGAAAATTTAGTTTAGCAGGGAATAAAAAAATACCTACGTTTTTACATCACTTGAGTACGGAATTTTTAAATTTTGATCAAGTAGCCCATGATTTCAATTTGTAGTGTTCATGGTTGAAAGACAAGGTTGTATCGTTGGAACAGCTGATTTGATTGTTTTCATTTGACGCACTTGGGAAATGTCAAATTTGTTTACATTTGTTGGTTATAAGTTGTTTAAAAAATAAATTGTTTCCCATTACATCCCCTGAAGGGACTGGGGAGAACTTCTCACAATCACTGAGCTGTGCGCTTTCCAGTTTTCACTCACTGATTGGGACCTACAGTTTTACACCGATTCCGAACGGTAATTTGAGAAGCTTTTTCATGGCTAGATACTCGATAGTGTCGCCGTCACAATGCGAGGTGACCGCCGCCGAAAGAAAATTTGAAGGTGGTCAGAGCCGGGTTCGAACCCAGGATCTCATGTACAAGAGCCGCGCACACTAACCATTGCACCACCGACGGCCACATAAGTTGTTTACAGACGCGGAATTAAACAACAGACGCGAATACGAGTTAGAGTTTCACATCGGGAAAAACCAATTCAACTGCAGCATCAAACAATTTCAATTATTAATTTCAATCTTCAATAATTTGGCAAATATTTCTTTCCAATTATATCACAACTGATTCAAAAATGCACATTTTGTTTACATTTTTATCAGCTGAGTTTGACAGAAGCCAAGTGCGATTTTGCACATGATTACACACATATTTACTGCTACTACCGTGATTAGTGTGCCCTGGTAGTGTTTACACATTTTGTAAACAAATTAAATAGTCCTGTTAAAAGTGTTCAACAACATGGGTGGCGAAAAGTTCTTGACACCTTCGACAAAGAAAAAAATCCTTATTTTATAATCTAAAGGTTTTAGATATTAAAGCCTGGAAAAAATACAACGCTTCCATCGTCTTATAGACCGTGCGTTTCAAAACTCTTCGAGAGAAACTTTCAATTGAAACTTAAAGGCTTTATCTCGTCCCATAATGTCATCCCTGAACATCAATTAGGCTACAGGGAGGAGCATAGTACATTACAACAGGTAAACAGTCTGACCAACGAGATTAGGAAAACTTTTGAAAAATGCCAGTATTGCGGTGTGGTACTTTTGGATGTTGCTCAAGCATTTGGCAAACACTCACTCCCTCCTTGAAAGCTACTTGAAATATAAAATGTTTGGGTTAAACATGGAGAGTATTTCAGATGAACCCGAAATAAATTCTGGGGCTCTGCAAGGAAGTGTTCTGGGCATAGAGTAATCTCATACTAGAGAGAAAATTTTGCTCATCTGACGTTTCCTTTCACACTCTTCTTGATGCGGATGGTGTGATAGACAGATGTTTGACGAAAAGTGACATACACCAGGTGGAATTACAATAACTTCTTGCTTTAATTTTTCATGTCGTTTTAGTGAAAAACTGTGAAATTAGATGTGTTTGAAATTTTCTTATTGACTGTTATTGTTAGCATACATTTGTGTTGTATTCAACACAATAATTTTAACACACAACACGAAATGCCGTTGTTGTTATTTTGTTCGTTGTTTTGAACCATTGCCTCTATCTGGTATTAGTAAAGCAATTCTTTTCAACATCAAATGTAAATATCACACCAGGCCAAATGTCATAAATTTGGTGAGAGAACTATTAGGTATACTATAAGTATTAGTCTATGGTCGCTAACCTGGCGTTTCTACGAGACAGTTTAGCGGAGACAATGATGTTGAATTCACACGAAATGACCAAGATTTATTCATCCAGGTTATATCAGTATCACAGCTGATTTCTTTGTTTCATTTCGTTCGTACCTAATCTTTTAAAATTTTGTTTACATTTGTTATTATTTGCGAAACAAATTGTTAAATATTAAAGGGCTTTAAACAAATCGTCTGAATCATCATTATAAGTACTAAATTTAACACAATTGAAATTAAATTACAACTTTCTCATTGTGTTTAGTGTCTGCTGACTTCGACTTCGTGCAAAGTAATTACATGGTGCAAAGATTAGTGTTCGCGCCTCTTGTACACGAGATCCTGGGTTTGATCCCAGCTCTGACCACCTTAAAAATTTCTTTCGGCGGTGGTCACCTCGCATAGTGACGGCGACACTATCGAGTATTTATCCATGAAAATCTTCTCCAAATACCGTTCGGAATCGGTAAAAAAAACTGTAGGTATTGTAGGTCTCAATCAGTGACTATAAAAAACTGGAAATACAAATAAATATACAATTTTCCAAATTGTGCGGCCTTTTAGGATTATTTTTTGCTTATTTTCCGCAAATTATAACGACACTTCATCGAATTGCCACTTACATCGAATCATTTGCCGAATTTACAAATGATCAGAGACGCCAGGGACAGTAACGAAGGCACCCATCGAACAACTTATTCCGAATTCTGACACAAAGTCGGCAAAAGTTCGACGTGTCTGATGCCCAATTCGGTCAGAATAATTACCGAAAGTTGTATGAACAGTTGATAAGAATTCGGACCGACTTCGCGGAGGAAATACGGAAGTTTGGGTAGACTTTTCAGACAGAATTCGGATAAGAATTTTAGAGGGAAATCTGGAAGTTTGTCCGACAATGTGCAGACTAATTCTGGCTAAATATCTGATAAAATAGCTGAAATTTGACTGATGCTTCCGGACGTCAGACATGTCGGAAAAAATTGTTAACTGGGCAATGAGAGAAGTGTGAACATATTAGTAAAAAAAGTTTGAAAGTATTGCTATCGTATCCCCTAAACTGTCTCGTGTAAGAACTCTGACGGATACAACGGAGTCTTTATTGCAGCTGAATACTGTAGTGTAGTCAGCTGAAATGAACATGAGCAAATCCGTACCAGTTCAAATGTCAGTTGTGAAGAGAAGATAAAGAAAAGTGCCCAGAACCATAGACTAATACTTATAGTAGACCTAATAGTTCTCTCACCAAATTTATGACATTTGGCCTGGTGTGATATTTACGTTGGATGTTGAAAAGAATTACTTTACTAATACCAGATAGAGGCAATGGTTCAAAACAACAAACAAAATAACAACAACAGCATTTCGATTTGTGTGTTAATATTATTGTGTTAAATACAACACAAATGTATGCTAACAATAACAGTCGATAAATAAGTTTAAGACACATTTAAAGTTCACAGTTTTTCACCAAAACGACATGAACAATTAAAGCAAGAAGTTATTGTAATTCCACCTGGTGTATGCTACTTTTCGTCAAACATCTCTCTATCAAACCGACCGCATCAATATGAGTGTGAAAGGAAACGTCAGATGAGCAAAATATTTTCTCTAGTATGATTTACTCTATGTTACCGACCATCTCCTATCAATAGGAACTTTGACTGCAAACTAGGCTTGTGTCGAACTCGTTCACTAGTTCTCGAACTCGTTCATTTACGGTGCCCAGACATAACAATCACGAACATACTTGCCATTTCGAACATGTGCATTATGTTCATAAGGGTGCTATCTGGTCACCCTAAATGAACTATATAGTTCATGAACGACACAACTCTACTGCCAACTGGACAATAAGAGTAAACAAAACAAAAAGCAAACAAGTTATGTTTACTCATAGAGCATTAGATAAGAGTCTCTGTCACTCTCTTAGCGTTCTCTTGCGGGCGTCGAGGTAGTTGGAAATTTATTCGAGTTTGAGTTGCTGCTGTTGGTTACTCTTTGGATGCACATAAAACGGACAGAAATAAAACAGAATGCGTGTTTTCGTTCGATGTAACCAACGTAAAACATAATTTCGTAGTCATTAGTAACAATCAAACACTAGTTAACTTTTTGCTTCTAGTTGCTTATCGCTCTTTCAAGAAATTAGAATTGAAAATTTTATTCTTCCAATAATTTTAACTTCATAGGTTTGGTTGCATGTAAATGTTGGATTTTTCACGGCATGGCTTCAATAATACCAGATAGAGGCAATAGTACACAACCTCTAAAAAAGCAACAGCAACCACATTTCGTAATTGTGTGGCAAAATAGTTGTGTTAAATACAATAGAAATGTATACCAACGATAAAAGTCAACAAAAAGCTGCAAAATCCATTTAAATTCCACAATTCTATACCAAAACGACATAAAAAGTAAATTCAACAATTCTAGTAACGCCACCTGGTGTAAGTTAATTTTTGTCGAATATCTCTCATTTGCACAAACATACGACAAAAAGTGTGAAGTGAAACGTCAGATGCGAGATATGGATTCTCTATTCTAATTTGCTCTGTGATTTAACTAATCCGTTTTCTATCAATTTTCAACGTCATAGTCAAGGCGAATTCATAAAGAAAACATACGCGTTCCGTGTCTTCAATTGTCAAATGTTGTTTACATATGTGTTCATGTGTCTGCAGCTCATTAAAAATGCACACTCACGATCAGCTGAGTTTCTCAATTTGCATTAATTTGCCCAACAACATCATCAACGTCTAGTGCTTCCACCTTAGTTAATTTGCCTTGGTCATAGTCGATCAGCTGTGGCATAGATAACACCTGGTTTATCTGAACACACAAAAACCTGTCCACAAATAAAACTAAAAAATACATATACAACAGTGTAATTAAGTCAATTTGTCATACGGCTCTCAACTATGGTGCAATGCTAGTAAGAGTAAGATTGAAGAGAAAAAACTCGTTCCTCCCAAATGAAATCTCAGATAACTGAAGTTAGTTTGGGAACTGTAGTTGGGATAAACGAACTTCTGTTAAGCCATACATGTGATTTCGTTTGGGAGAACCGAAAAATGTTTGCAGCATACGAGTTATGAAAAATATTATCTGAAAATCGTTTGTGAGAAACGAGCAACGATTCCGATAACTATTGTTTCGGTTACAGCAACCCAGTTGTAGTTGCTCCAAACTCAAAAACGTTCGCGACAACTAGAAAACGTTTGCAGTAAAAGAGTTATGAAAAATTAGAGCCGAAAAACGTTTGCGAGAAACGATTCCACCAACTGTTCTTTCTGTTACAGCAACCGAGTTGTAGTTAATCTAAAAAGTTGATTTTGGTTTTACCATAAAGTTTGTTTTAAAAAATGTTCGAATTTTTGTCTATTTTTTCACTGTCTACTTACACGTCTGTCTCGCCTTGCATTCAAATAACATCTAAAAGCGCAACAAACTACACCGCGTCAATTGTCCATCCAAGATACATATATTGACAAGGTAGAAGCATTCGAGTGTGTGATCACTGTTATGTGTATGCGTGAGTGTGTATGCCAAACGAATGGATAAGATTGTGTATACAGTCGAGAAAATGAGAGAAATTTACGTTCTTCGTAATCTGTGCTCTCATTAGAAAAATGGCTAATTTCAGTTATGGCAAACGTTTTTTAAATTTGCGGCAAACGGAATTTTGTACGCGTTTGATGCAAACGGAAGGGAACTCGTTTGCAACAACATGATACACATTTGGGATATACGAGTTTATTTGGGAGAACTACTTGAACGGTTGCGATTAATAAATTAATACAAATCAAAGTATTGTTGCGGCAACCGAGCAATAAACGTTTTTTTTATTTGCGTGCAGCAGCATGTGAATGTAGTTGTTGATAGTTTTATTCGAATTGACCGCAAGTTTTCACACGATGATCTTAATTAATATATTGTAGAGATCGCATGATAAGGTGTCGCCCTGTCTAAGGCCTCGCCCCATACTAAATGGTTCGGTGAGATCGGTGAGGTCATTCCGCAAAAAGTCGTGTCAGTTACAAGGCATGCCAAGCTCCGACGTAGCTTGGTACAATTTTCCCCGTATCGGTTAACCCAAGATAGCCTTATAATTTACAAAGATGTGGTAGGTGTCGATTTGTTTTTCGTGGGGTTTGTCCAGGATTTGTCGTAATATGAATATCTGGTCGATAGTAGACTTTCTTGGCCTGAAGTCACACTGGTAAAGTACGGTCAGGTCTGCAACAAACGGCATTAGTGGTTGTCGCTAGTAATTGCAGCGTTGCGACGTCCAGCTCTCTACATGTTTGGTTTCGTACGACTTTCGCTCTGTATATCCTTGTGCTAACTGTTGCTGCTGCTTTGATAGTGATCACGGTTGCCACAGTTGGTAATGTCCAACCAAAATTGGTAACATTTAAACGGCTTGGTAACATGGTAATATTTTATTCATTTTGGTAACTTTTTGAAATGAAATAATTAGTATAAGAAAAAACATTTGATTTCATACTTCTATTAGAAAATTTGACGAAATGTGATCTAAAATGTTACTTACAAACAGAAGGAAACATGAAGCAGTGGCAACACTATTTGGGAGAATTAACCAAAATACGCGCTTGTCGTCGTTCGCACTAAATAACCAAATATATTCGTCTCTTTCGCACTAACAAACTCTTTGTGCTTTGATTGGTCTGAATATAAAAGTGTTAGAATACTTGTGCACTAAATAATTTTGCATTGCAATTGAAAGGCAATAAAATGCAAAGAAAGTGAAGATTATGTTTTGTTATGCCATATTTTATGTTTTGCTTTTGGTTTTTTTAATCTTTATATTGATGTATGAGGATGAATCAGTGAGTATAAAACTCGAAAGAGCACAGCTCACTGGTTGTGTGAAGCTCTCCCCGATCCCTTCATGGGATGTAATGGGAAACCATTTATTTATTTATTTTTATTGATGTATGTATGTAATATGATTTTCTATAACGAATTATTTTAAATAAACATTTAATGTTCTAAATAAAACAATTAAAAAATTTGGTAATTTTTGGTAACTTTTTTGGAAAATTCTGGTAATTAAAAAATTATCCCTGTGGCAACCGTGATAGTGATCCGAATCGATATTAGCTACTCGAATCACACGTGCGTCCATTAAGGGGCCCTTAGACCTGTGGATAAGTTGCAGCGACTTCAAGTTGACATCAACTTATCCATGGTGTAAGGTGAAGTTGGTGATTTGTACAAACTAGTTGATGTAAAATCAAAGCCATTTTGATTTTTTGAAGTTGATATCAACTTATCCACCAGTGTAAGGGGAAGTTGCATCAACTTTCATACGCATTTCGGTGAGAAACGTTCATGAGGCAACATTATCGGCAAAATGTAAATAAATGAACCAAAAAATAAATAAATTAAACATTATCGGAAAAATATAAACTAAATAAATATGATTTGTAGTGTTATTTATAAATATTTAAAGAAAATAAAAATGGCGGTTTTTCGTAAAATTTGTGATATTTTCGCAGTGCGCTCACCACCTATCATTTCGACATCTGACAAGAAAATGAAGTTGCCTCAACTTGTTTGAGAGTGTAAGGGCAAAATCGAAGTTGATGCCTAGTTATCGAAGTTGATGTCAACTTGAAGTCGAGCAACTTATACACAGGTCTAAGGGCCCCTTTACACTAGTAAAGTTCCTTTCATCAATTACAAGGTGATCAATCTGGATCTCTATCAGTTGATCTGGGGATATCCAATTAGGCTTAGGGATGTCTTCATCTTGAAATCTCCTACTACTGACCACCATGTCTTTCACAGCGGCAAAATCTAACAGTCTCATTCCGTTATAGGAAGTGATGGTGTGTAGACTGAATTTACCGCTTGTTGGTTCAAAGACTTTCTCCCTGCCGACTTTAGCATTAAAGTCACGGAGAACAATCTTAATGCTATGACCAGGGCAGCGGTCGTATGTTTCACTAGGCGCTCATAGAACATGTCATTGGTGTCATCGTTTTTTCTTCCATGGGGTAATGTACACAACTTTGCGATATGTTAAAGTGATTTTATGCGGATTGTGGCTATACGTTCACTCACAGGGTTAAAACTTGAGACCATATGTCGCAGTCTTTTGCCAACTGCAAATCCGCAAACAAAATTTACGCTTTTCTCATGGCAGCTGTAGAATATGTCACAGTTCTTCCTTGTACAGACATGACCTGCCCATCGCAACTCCTGTGCCTCGTTTCTGTAGTTCTCGAATCGAAAAAGTTTTCACATGAAACATGTGAATTGAAACAAAAGCGCTATGAATCGGTACAAAAAATCGCTTCTCACATGTGAATGTTTCGACAACGATTGTTTTGCGAAAACTTTCTGTTACGTACTGCTTTTTTCATTCTTATTGGAAAATTGCGAGAAAATCTGTTTCTAAAAAGTAGTGAGTCGAAAAAATTAAAATGTGAAACGTCAAAAATACTCACAAATTAAAACGGAGCGAGATTTTGATATTAGCTTTGTCTGTTTACTTTTCCAGCAAGATTTATCCAGTAACTTTTTGCAGAGAGTAAAAAAACAGCAGACAGTTGTCCGAGGCCTTCGGCCACGGACTGTCCCTGCAGGCTGTGTCAGAGACACGGCCATTAAGTTTAACGTAGAATACGCCATCCGATAAGACAGAAAACATATATAACAATAAATGATAAATAACATAAGCAAATGAATTTATTTATTTGATAGTTACTTTTGATAATATACATAAGCTTATGGTAGGAAAAATAGGATAAATATGTTTTTAAATTAAAAGAGTAAGGATAAATGATAAATAACAGACGTAAATCAATTTGATTATTTGAAAGTTACTTTTGATAATATGGGCTTATGATAGGAAAAATAGGATAAATATGTTTTTAAATTAACATTCAAATTTCTCGCAAAAACTAAGTCAATGGTTGTGTTATCAATAGTTGTGGGAGCATCGTTTCGAATATAATCCAAATTAAATGTATAAATACCTGAGTACTTATTTCTCTGCATAACAACCACTCGTTGCTTTCTTGTATTTCGTGTAGGTGCCATTTTGATTAGTAGTTTTTATTTTAATTTACTAAACGTCAACTGTCAGCTGCTGTCAAACAGCATCAAGCAGCATTGTTATTTTGCTTACTTGGCAGCACTTTCATTTAACATAAAAATGTATGAATTAATTTTTTCATATATTTTTTATAATTATATATCCATGTTGAATTCAAATTCATATTTAACATTTTGTTTCACTTAAATACATAAGTAAATATACGAAATTTCAATATTTCATCAATCAAAACAACAGCCGAAGGTTTGTGTCCACACTGAAACAGCAGCATAGTTTGTGTTCACGCTACAAACTCAAACACTCAACCAAACACCACACATATGTTTGAGTGTATGTGTTTAAACAATTTTCATTTGAGAAATTTAAATATTAGGAAGATATCAACCAATATGGAATGTATATCAAACGAAGGATAGATAACATGTTCATTTACCTACAAAAAAATTTTTAAAAAAAGTTATCTCGCCGTTTCCTCATAATCAATGAAATAAAGATTACAACAATAACAATCTGACATGACTCCCCATACCGTAAGGTAAGACGTATTCTACGCCAAAAATTTTACGCTCTTTTTTTTCTCTATTCCAAAAAGTAAACAGACAACATTTTGCGAAACATTGCAAGAAAACAGCAACAAGTGTAACAACAAGTTCTGCTGGTTCCGTCTCCAAGCCACTTGCATAACGGCCGCACTGTATGTATGGACGTTTCTAGCATAAAAACAAATGTTTTCATATTCTAATTTACAATAGACGTTAAAAAACAATACAATTTTAAACACTTACCTCGGCCATTGTTAAATTTCAACTTTATTCTTCTTTTTCACACAAAAATATTGCAATCAAAATGTAAATAAATAACAGCTGATCGATCTTGCAAAATCTTGATAGAAGAAATTACTCCAGTAACATTTTGCAAGTTCTCTATCATCCAACTGTCAAAAAATTCTCTCTTTGTAAAAGTTTTGCAGTAAACAGACAACATTTTGTAACATTTTTTACAATATTGTACAATATTGCAGTAAACGGACAGACCTATTGTTTCTACAAAAAGGTTTTTTAAGAAATTAAAACTTATTTTTTAAGTGGAGAAGATAAGAACTTCTCTCTATTTCAATTAATTTTTCCAAAATATTACAGAAAAATCAAGAAAGCAAAAAAAAATGCAGTTGAATACATGTCTATACTTCATTTTGTTGTTCTTTTTCGCACTAGTTTATTTTGTTTGTTTATATTTTTTCTTACTTGACAGCTTTCTTGGAATATTCCAATCAAAACTTCATCAGTGTTGCCTCTTTTCGCATTGATATACAGAAACACTTTTTACTCACAAATCGAGAAACGATGGAATTTTTTGTTTCATGCTTAATGTGAAAACTTTTTCGATTCGAGAACAACAGAAACGAGGTACTGGATAGCAGTAATATCAGTCTTATAATTCTCGAGGACATCTGCCAGTTGGATAGTGGCACCGGATTTGTACAGTTTTCTAACATTCCAAGTGCATATCCGTTAATCGTGGTCCTTATAAAGTTTGCATTGCCAATATAACGGTGGCGGCTGGTAAGCCCAGCCCACCGTGGTTTTGCATTTTAGCTACTGCTAGGATGATTATGATTCAGCTACCCATTATGGATCAGACGCTGTCCAGAATGCCTTGTGTCGAAGTTGGATTTTTGTTTGTATACATTTGTGTTGTATTTAACACAATAATTTTAACACACATAATGAAATGCCGTTGTTTTCTTGTAGGTTGTTGTGAACCATTGCCTTTATCTGGTATTATTAAAGCAATACTTTCCAACATACAACGTCCACATGCAACCATATCTAATCGCGTAAATTTACTGAGCAAGGTGGTTACTCTAGGTGTCTTTACCCTATGATGACAATCATTCTATAAGTGAATTTTTAAAGTACTTTTATTACATAGCATTACAATGTAGGAGCTGTGTTGGTTGGATTGTGATTTTGAGAACTCCTTACAGAGTGACAAGTTCCACCAACATATTATAAAATTAAATCTCGGGTTTTCTCTCTGTCTAACACTGAATGGAAAGTACCTAAACTGGTCCTTGTAAGTACCTAAACAGGACCAGGTTTCCTCCTATATGAATATGGTATTCAAGTCGAATATTTGGACTTATACGACAATACTCTATCTGCGTTCAATATAAAATATTTCACCCGTTTTAATTATAAAAATCTCTAACCTTTAAAGATATTGTATTGTTTCCGACATACAGTACTCGTACATCTACTCCATCCCAAATCGTAAAAATGCTTTGTATTGCATTATTTTTCCAAGCGAAATTGTAACCCCCCTTTTTGAGATTTCAGTTTTTTGCCTCTTACGAATCTTGTGAATGCATTTCTAGAAAAAAAAACTCAACGCGCAACCGAATGCGCATGTGATTCCCCCGGAAGCGGGTAAAAAATCAATACTATTTCGAATTTAAAAACAAAATGCATTCATATACAAAAATCTCATAACTCTGATAGAAAAATATGTACGCGAATTTCTGAGAAAACTCTGGAAATACAGATAATGTCTGTACCAGTGAGTGACAGTTCCATGCCGCAGTAGCATCAGACCCAGCATGGCAGTAGTAGTTGTAGACGTAATAGTAGTAGTAGGCGTCGTACTAGGACTCCTACAACTAATTGTAAAACTTGTAAAAATAATATGGCTGCCCAATATGGCGGCGCGCGTCACGTCAATGCATTCTTAACTCAGAAAAGGGATAGGAAATGTCCTTATAAGGAGATGCACTACGAACGTCAGCCTAAGCAACCATTAAGCACAGGGAGCGCAAGAGATGTCATAAAAGGAGATTATTATAAAATAAAAATAAAACAAGAATAAAAAACAACTACATACAAATGTGCATGTGTGCTATGCAAGAGGAAGCCAGTGAGAGTGCTCACATTCATTGTAGGTTGCCAGATAGGCTCAGCCATATAAAGCAGGGCATGACTAGGAGGCCGAGGGTATTGCAGGCCATGCATTGCGATGCGAGTGCTATAATATGCAACACATAGATGGCGCATGCCAAATGATTTATACTCATACAATTCGAGCCGATTTTCACAGTTGTTGCAAAGCCCAGACATTCGTTGTTACCAAAATACGAGAACTAGGAGAGCGGCGCGCGTATTCGAAGTTGCAACATTTCCAAACTACTGCAACACTACACATTAGTCAGTCATGTCATTGAACTGCAGCGATGTTACCAATAGCATTGGTGGCGGCATTAGTTTTAAAGGAAAATTCGAAAAATTATAGAAAAACAAACTACAATTGAAAGATGAAAAATTGGATGTTATGTTCAGAAAATACATCCAAGTTAATGGGATATGTAATCCGATACGATTGAGTAGATATGGATAGTAGAGCTATGGTCATATGAACAACTCCGCGCTATGTGTGCGGATTTTATCCATTTTTTGGATTGGTGCCATCTAAAAAACTAAAAGGATGAAATAATAAACGTGAAGGAAAATAAGAAAATTAGTTTAGGCTTAATACTTAAAAGAATGAATTTCTTAGGGAATGAAGTTCCACCATCGGAGGTGCAATAGTCTTTCTTTTCTTTTCAAAATTATGATTCTATTTATACTAGTAATTCAGTTGATCGAAAAATAACTTAAATCTAGCATTAATCAATCGATACGCTTATTTCTAACATTAAACAATATTTACAGAACCCTTACTCTACCTTAATATGCCTACAAACTGCAGCTTAGCTACTCGCATATCTTTCATACAATAAAAATCTATCCCACTGACAAGCAGTACGCCCCAAAAAAATATAATTAAAAAGGGATTAATCAACACTACTAAAAACTAAAGGCTAGTAACTACTATTTACACTTAAAACTACTACATACATATTTAAATTATATATTTACAATATGTACAGGTAAGGTGCGGTCACTGTGATATGTTATATACCGTGTCGCCAATATCAACTGTCCTTATCCTCCTATGGTAGAATAGTAGCCTATCGTCAACAAATAACAACCCGTCCCTATTCAGTCAGGCGGTCTATAATTTCCCTCAAACTGTCCTCCCAGATCCCCGTCATGGTCCAGACAATTCCTAACTAAAGCGTTGTCGAAAGAGGCCGACCTCTACAGAAAAGCCCGTAACTAGAAACACGTCAATTCGGTCAAAATCAACCATCCCCTAAATCTGCCTACAGGATGGCGAAGTCTACGAGCCATCCATCGTCAGCCCTTATTTTCCGCAAGCCCAAGCAGCTCACAAGAATGCGTCTTTCCCATATTCTCAGCCTCTCCATCTGCGGGGAAGATATCCCAAACCAGACTGGGAAGGCATAGGACATGATAGGCCTAATGATCTGTCGGTAGATCAGAAGTCTAACTTCGTTCGTCAGTCCTCCACAGCATCGGAGCACATTAAGGTAACCCGCGAATATCCCCTTCACCTTGGCCAATGGTCGGTAGAATTCAAAATTCATCGTGAATAGGACACCTAGGTACTTAAGAACCTCGGTATTTCCTATACGGGTATCCAGTGCAATGGCGGCGTGCGTGCCTCTTATATATGAGAATGTGGGTTCACTACCCCGAAACGAAAAGTCGAAATCAAAAGTGACTTATGTACAACATGAAAGTCGATTTCGACTTTTTCCCGCAACAAGTCGAAAGTCGATTTGTAGATCCCTAACCAGCTCTCGAATTTCTAGCTCACGCCTAGAGCTAAATTCAATAGTAGTTCTCGACATCGCGCCACAAGCGCAGGAACAGGGGTCATCTCGCAAGCATATGAAATAACCCAATAACAGTTAGTATCGATATCGTATATCCCGACATCAATGTAGAATGAATGCCTGTAGAATGAATACAGGTTAATCAATGGTCAATAAAAGGAAAAAGTTCTTGACTTCATAGGGAGAATTTCTTCGTACTAAATAACGAGATGCGCTTGAAATAATTATTTTATGTATGTGAAGCATCGAGCGAAATTGAAAGGGAGAGTACATTTGACCATTTTGGACGAACAGTACGAATTTTTTTTATCGCTTTATGCATTCGAACGAATCAATTTCCATACACTCTTGTACATAAGAACGAGGGTTCTACACATCTCTAAATACCTTTCATTCCTTTCGCCGACGGTTACCTAGCTTACTAATAGCGGCCCTAGCCAGTATTTAGCTATGAAAAAGCTTCACTTTGGATTCGGTGTAAAACTGTGAGTATAATTATTGCATAGCTGCGCTCTGATTGTGAGAAGCTCTCCGCAAATCCTTCGTGAGATGTAATCGTGGTAGAATTATCTATTAGGTAGTTGCATTAGTAATTCCGTGGTTAAGCTGTCAAAATTAGCTGAATAATGAAGAACACTATGTGAAATTATATTAATTTTTTTTTTAATTTTCTATTTCAGGCTGTGTGTTTATTGAAAATATTTCGGTCGTGGTAAATTGTGTTGAATTTATATTCATGTGCTTGGGCTCTTTTGAAATGAACATAAATTTTAAAAAAAATATTTCGCTATTTTTATTCAAATTATAAACAAAATGAATAATTTGCGATTCCGCCAAAGGATGTATCAAATGGAGAGAAGAAGTCGTGAGCTATGATCTTAATGTTTTATATTTTTTTTGAGTCTATTGACAATTTGAATTTTGCAGACTTTATTTATGTAGCTCACACCTTCAGGTCAGTATAACCAATCAAAAACTTCGCTGGGAACCAATGTGGGACATAGCTTAAAGGCGGCCACAAAAGAAGCCTTAGCGTTGCACTATACAATGCCCAAATGACATTAATGTGGATATCCGACAATTTTGAAACGCAAGTTCCTCCTCATACTGGTCTATTTGAATGTTTTCAAAATCTATTTACGTTCCACATAAGTACGAACCACAGAAAATATGGATGAAATACTGCGGTCTTCACAAACATTTTTAAAGCTGGAGGTACTCTATTTGCCATCTTTCCCGTAAATATTTGATCTGGTGCGATGCGATTTTCTGTAAGTATCTCTCTGTCACAACTGTTACCTGCATTTTAAAACAACATATTAAGTTCAATTAAATATTTCTTGAAACCAATTTTATATTTACTTACACATTGTATAGGTTTTCTTTCTATTTCCTAATATTTTGAATTGTTTACTATTTCGCGTACAAACTTCCAAGCATTCTGCAATAATATTACATGGTAAAGTCGTTTGAGTAGCTGATTTCAATGTTTTCATGCCATTATTCGCTTTGCTGGTATTATCATGTAGATATTATTGTACCATGCTTCCGAACAAATGCTGCATAAAAGAAAAACGTCAAAATTGAGACTTCTTGTCAAATTTTGTTTAAAAATTTTCTGTAAATTCGCTTCTTTTTTAGCCACTTGTGATACTTTCATAAGATTGTATCACGATACAATAAAAAGTAACCTAATACCATCTTTACAAGTTATATTTAAGAGTCTTACATGCCAACTGTTTCAGTCGTATAAGTCACGTTAATGTAACGTCGTGTGGATGAAATTCATCGTAATCATTCATTCGTTTCTATCTTATAACTAAAAGAGGACTAAGGGAATTGGTTTTCTGACTTCTTCTTTCCACTTTGCAAAAACGGTAAATTCTAAAAATTCAAACTGTCGTGAAGGTATATGTTTAAAAGATGAAAATATGATGGGCGTGCATTTTGTTTTTGTAAAGTTGTTTACATCTAAAAATCAACTTAGAAAAGTGACGTTTAAGTAAATATTTAGGGATGGCGATGAAAACGATCATTGAAATGCTTGCAGGATCCGCATAAAAATTAATATTTGAAACTGCATGTTTGATATGTCTGTATTCGACGTAAAACTGAGTTTTACGAATACCCTCACAAAGTTTGACGAGAATTTGATGTGTCTGTGCTCAGCTTAAGAACAAACAATGGTAAATAAAAAGTGGTATATGCAGTGATGTCAGCTTTTACGACTCAAATTAATAAAAGAGAAAAAAACGCCAACATTAAACTAGAAAGGAGAAATGGTTTAATATTTTTAAAAAATAGTTTGATAATTTTGTTCAACAGTATAAAATTGTATCGTATGCATAGTTAAAAACGGCAAAGTTTTAGTTTAGTTAATGTGTATCAACTTTTCAACTAGGCTCTAAACCGACTACGCTGCGACTAATTAGGATATAATAAGCATAATTTGGTCATAATTTAAATTTTGAGGCTGTTCTAAATATCCTCAACCAGCCCTTACCATTATGATAGGCCATTTTATAGTATTTGAAAACCTAAAACCTGTCTACCGGTTTTCAGAACACCCAACGGCTGTCGGTTTCCAGAAAATTTGCACTCTTGAAAAACAGTTGGAGCCGATTTTTTCTTAATATATATTTTGTTACAAAATCCAATTTCCCATCATATATTACCATATAATTTTAAATAGTTTTCTAGAAAAATGAATGGAAATGTGTTGACCACACTTACAGCAAAAACAGCTGTTTGGAAGTAAGGCAAAAAAAGCAAATTAAATTGAAATCGAAAGCAAAACTTCGCCAAATATTTTGAAGGAATATAAAATAAAAAGAAATGTATGTAGAATTGGACAACAGTCAATAATTTGTACAAATTTGTATTTTGTGGCAATTTGATTACAATTTTTCTGAAAACAAATTTGAATTTTCTGGTAGGTCGATCAAACAATTATTTGATTCCAATATTTGTTCAAGTGCGACTCTATTTGACACCTGTTTGATCAAACAAAATGAGGCGCATAAATGTGCGTAGTGTGAACACAAAATCAAATCTGAATTTCTTTGACTAAATGTTGAGCACACATGATAAAAGTACTCATGGTAGACGCAGGAGGTGTTGCTGTAGCTGATGGCAAATTGATGGAAACAACAAAATATATGTATTTTGTTTTTGCTTCACACTTACGTTGTGTCAAATCCAACACATACATATACCAACAACAAATGTAAACAAACACATACAAAAACAAAATACATGTGAACTTGACAGTTCGAAAGTGGTTTGCAATGTAAACAAAGCAAATCAGCTGTGCTTATGCGTTCACCATCTATAAGCTTGTTTTTTATTCCCTGCTAAACTAATTTTTTGACGACTTTGTATGGAGTGCCGCTTAAAATCGCTTAGTTCCCCATACAAAGTCGTCGAAAAATTAGTTTAGCAGGGAATAAAAAAACAGGCTTTATGAATCCATCTTGTGATAAACGATATTTCGCTCAAATATTTGCCCAATCTCACCGTACCGTCAGTCGAACAGCTGATTTCAATTTTGTCTTGTTGTTTAGTTGGTCGCTTCTGTCTGATTCAAGGGTGTTCTTTTTGTACTTTTTTGTTTGCATTTATTGTTGGTAAAAATGTGTTGACTTTGACATGAGGAGAGCCTAAACAATAACACTATGTCTGTTGTTGTTGCCCACAATTGTTGTTGTTGTATTTACTGCGACTACTTGTTAATTTGACTATGATAATAAGTAAAACGGAAATCCCGACCGAGCTAAAAAAGTAAACAGCGAAATATACGACTCGCGAGCGATTGTTTTACTCCCCAAAGCTTTAAGTGGTTTTCATCGCTTCCAACTGTAAGCGACAGTAAGCCTGTTTTTTTATTCCCTGCTAAACTAATTTTTCGACGACTTTGTATGGGGAACTAAGCGATTTTAAGCGGCACTCCATACAAATTCGTCGAAAAATTAGTTTAGCAGGCAATAAAAAAACAAGCTTAGTGTGTGTGAATATTTTATGGTTTTGTATTACGAATCTTTTATGACCTTATTTATATTTTATTTTTGGGAAATTTTGTTATTGAAGATTCGGCTCGGCTACATCTACTATGTATTTTTACCCAACATCTACCATGTATTTTTACTTAGTTTATATTGCGCGCAATTGCTTACCCCTATGATGTTTGTTATAGTTTTACCATTTATTTTCGGTTACATTTTATCGCTGCTTCTCGTACTTTTTGTTGTTGAAACACTGAACATGTGTTTAACCGACACCTGCATTTGGCAGATTTCAACATTCATTGATTACCCCTCAAAATATAAAACAAAACAAAAACACAATATTAAGACCTTCTTCATTTGCTTTGTACGAGTATGTTTTGCTTTGTGTTCGATTGTACCTGAGACAAAAGACATCATCCTAACACGTATGCAACACGTAACAGCTGCTGCAGATGTTTCGATTACCACCAGTTACCAAAGAAAAAACAACAACAAATAAACCAAACATTAACAAAGTGAATTCGTTCGCTACAATTTGAATTTGTATCGTAAGATGTGGGTCTTTAAGATTCGTTTACAGAGGGGGAAACAACGCATAAAATTTGGGCATCTGCTTGCCACGCACCAATAATTACTTTATTCATTGTCATGGCTTAACAATCCTAATAAGTCAGCTGAGTTTTCATCATAAACACCTGCCAAATTAAAGGATCGATAGCGTTGAGTAAAAATTAGAAAGCGTTAGACAAGCGTATTTTTCGTGGTACTAAATTAATTTTAATTGATTAGGAAGCATGAGTAAACTTTTTTTTTGCTTTTAAGGCGCTTTGTATAACATATAAAAATGCAATAGAGTAAGGCAGAATTTTGCATATAATGTTTCAATCTAAAGCACAATTCAAACGAGACTAAAGTCACTCTTTATTACTTACTCGCTTCCTTGTAGGCGACATTGTAAGGGAAGAGTACAGCGTTGCCAATTTAGCGTGTTTCGCGCTAGATTTAGCGCTTTTCAACAACTCAAACGTCGCAATTCCCCCATCAGCAACTTTCAAATAACGCGCTAAATTAGCGCGTTTTACTGTAGGAAATAAATTATAGAAATATGTATAACGTTTAATATTGAGCTGTAGTAATCTTGTTATTACTTTTGGTGAACAGCAGATTGTTTAAACAATTTCTGTGAAAGTTTTAACGAATTTACTTTAGATTTTGTTAATATATTCTATGAACTTTCTTAATGGAAATTTTATATCTATATTGAGGAACATGTAAATAAATTTAATTAAATTTTAGACGGAACGTTATGTACAAAATTATTGAAAATTGTTATACATTATTTAAAAATTAGCGAAGCCATTACTAAAAGGCGAAACAAGAGCCTCGAATAACATCTGTAACATTAAAAGGTTAAACATTAACAAAAAGTTTAAAATTGCATACTTATGATTTTTATTTATTCGGCGTGTTCAAGCTCAAGACCATCTATATCTCTATAAATATATATAGTTTTTCACAAAAGTTTTTCAAAAAAGTAGATGTTCTGCAAATGCATCCTCATGATTCCTGGCAAACCGTATAGCTATTTCAGATCAAGCCACTGATCTTCAACAGCGGTTGTTTGGAATGCTGCTTTTGAAAACTAAATGCAAACGAAAACTCATCCGAATTGAGAATTTTCCACTATGCAAGTGTTCGAAAAATATAGCAAGCAAATTTGCTTTTAGTTTTTGTTCATTTTCCTTTTCCCTGTTGCTCTTCAACCGTTGCCGATATCGTTGACATTTATTGCGTAAATGAGCTGAGCACAATTCATGTACTTACTTATCCGGTCTCGAAAAACCCCGGGGTTCGATCTTCTGCTTCATTTCTCCAGTTGGAATACCAAGTGTACGCAGGGATTCGTCAACCTGATGCCTCCAGCGGAGTCTTGGTATTCCTATTTTTCGTCTTCTTTTGAGTTCGGTTTCAAAAACCCTTCGTGCTGGTTCGTCTTCATCCATTCTACTGACATTGTCTACCCAGCGCAATCGCGTTATTTAGATCCGTTGAACTATGTCAGTGTCGGGATATAGCACATGGTTCATGCGACGCCGATACTCGCCGTTGTGCACTATAGGGCCATACATTTTTCGGAATATTTTTCTCTCGAAGACTCCTACAGAAGTTTCGTCTGCGTGCGATAAGACCCAAGATTCAGCACCATAAAGCCATAAGGTTGTATGAGAGTCTGGTACAGTTGGACTTTTGTTACTCGACAGAGGGCTTTATTTCTAAAGTGCTTGCATAGCCCAAAATAACATCTATTCGCAAGCACAATTCTCCGCTTGATCTCAAGGCTGACGTTGTTGTTTTTGTTTACGGCTGCTCCGAGGTATATAAATTCGTCAACCACCTCGAAATTATAATGGTTATCAACGTTGCTCTAATCGCGTGGAGGCCCTGCTGTCTTCTTCTCAATTCTCGAAAACACCGCAGTAAACTTCTCTCATTGTGCGCCCAATAATATCTACATCATCAGCATACGCGAGCAGCATGTGACTTTTGCTGCTGATGGCATGTGACTTTTGCTGCTCATGTTGACTGCAGCTTTTCTCATAACAATCTCTATTAAGATGTTAAAGAGATCGCACGATAGGGTGTCGCCTTGTCTGAGGCCTCTCTTAGTTTCGAAAGGTTCGGTAAGATCGTTACCGACTTTCACTGCGGTTTTGGTGTTCGTCAAGGACGTCCTGCAAAGGTGTATGAGTTTTGCAGGAATACCAAGCTCAGACATTGCTTCGTAGAGTTTCTCCCGTATTGGGCTATCGAAGGCCTCCTTATAATCGACAAATAGACGATAGGTGTCGATTTGTTTTTCGTGGGTCTTCTCCAGGATTTGAAAATCTGGTCGGTTGTCGATTTTCCAGGCCTAAAGCCACACTGGTATGGTCCAATCAGGTCAGCGATAATTGGTTTTTTTTCTTTCGCACATTGTACTTGATAGAACCTTATATGCTATGGATAAAAGGCTGATACCACGGTAGTTGGCACAGAGACTCGGGTCACCTTTTTTAAATATGGGACATAGTACACTGAGACTCCAATCGCCGGGCATGCATTCATCTAACCAAATTTTGCTAATCAGCTCATTGCCGCCGGCCTTAAACAGGTCCGCCGGTAATCCGTCGGCTCCTGCGGCTTTGTTGTTCTTAAGCCGGGCATTAGCTGTTCTGACCTCGTCTTGGTTAGGAGGAGGCAATCGGCGACGTCGTCCATATTGTGGTGGATTGTCCCATCGTCATTGGACATCTCGCCATATTCCCAACATGCTCTGCACATCTCTCAATGTCTGAATTTTCTTACTCTCGCGCTTTCTCCACTGCCATTTCTTACACCTAAAGATACGGTTTACCTCCATTCTTTTTTCCCTATACCGCTCAGTCGCAGCTCACGTTTCAATTGACTGACATTTGCAATGCGACTGTCTTCACCATACCATGGTTTGTTGCGAAGCGGTTTTTCAAAACCAAGTACGACTGTTGCGGCAGTTTTCATAGAGTCGGAAATGGGTTTCCACTGCTCTTCAGGATCGTCATCGGGAGGGGGTGGGTTCTGTGCCAAAAGTTGTGAGAACTTCCTTGAGTAGGCTGTGGCTACCTCTGGTTATTTGTAGCTTTCCGATGCCCAGCTTCCACTGCGTCTGGTTTCGTACGATTTTCACTCTACTTAATCTTGTGCGAACTTCTGCTGCTACCAGGTAGTGCTCAGAACCGATGTTAGCTCCTCTGATCACTCATACGTCCATTACACTGGATGAGTGCCTTCCATCAATTACCACGTGATCAATTTGTTTCTTCGTTCTTTGATCAGGGGATACCCAAGTAACCTTGTGGATGTCTTTATGTTGGAATCTTGTACCACTAATGACCATGTTTTTGCCGCGGCAAAGTCATTCAGTTTCATACCGTTGTCGGAACTGTCAGCATGTAGACCTAAATTGCCAATAGTTTGATGAAACACATTCTCCCCGCCTACTTTGGCATTAAAATCTCCTAGTATAATCTTAATGTCATGGCCAGGGCAGCGGTCATACGCTATTTAGAAAATTCTTGCTACAGGGTGTTTTTTTATGTTCCAGGCCAATGTTTTTTTTTAACCTTTCATGAACCGAAAGTTTCGCTTAGCTCTTTAACTTCGTAGCCAAAATCAATTACAGGGTTGTTACGCCAAAGTTATTTCGTACGAAAACAATTTTTTGGGATAATTTCGATACTTTTAACAACCAAAAGTAACACCACAAGCCCCGTATTCAGTTCTTGCGAAAATTTCGTAAGAAATTTTGTCATTTGTCTCTAAACAGAATCCGATTTACCTTGCAAATATCTTTGGTCATCTACCGAACGTTGGTTCTCTGAAAATTGTCAGCTTCGAACAACCGGTAGAACCGGTTCTTGACTGTTGGTTTCACCGGGTTTTTTACTTTGTGTTTCAAAATCGTATCTTTCAAAAAAACATATTAATTCTACGTTCAATTTTGAAAAAAAGAAACTGTCATAAACTTTAAAAAAATATATATTAATATTTTCCCATTACATCAGTTTCTTACATTCAGTGAGCAGTGCGCTTTCTATTTAGACACTCAGTGGTTGGAACCTTCAGTTTCAACCTGTTAAGAACGGTTTTTGAGTTGCGATTTGCATTATTTTTACAAAACAATTAATTATACAGATACAGAGTTAATTTTCAAAACACAATCTCCAAGACACAAATTTTTAAACCTTTTTATATACAGTTTAACAAAACAATTTTTTTATTTTTAAAAGAAAAAGTTTGGAAACATTTTGTATTGGTTGAGATTTTTCAAACATTGTTTTTTAAGTACATATATGTTTTTAATAATTTTTTAAATGTAATCATAAGATTTAGTTAAGAAAACCAAAACCAGTGGATACCGTTTTTCCGAAAAAAAAACAGCAGAACCGGGTTTCCAAACATTCCATTTTTCGAAACTACCGAAAACCTATTTTGTTGTATTGACGAATTTTTGAATAACCTAATCTTTGCTCTTTGGAAAAAACATGTATGATATTTGGTAAGTTTGGTAGTTCGTTGGATGTGCCACTAATTGTATGTGCCCACAAGTAATTAATTAAGAGCATTTAAGAAAAAAATGTATGACGATGATCACCTTAGGCAACTTGTACATGATGAAATTTTGTGGTGGCATTTTCTTCAATTTTGTTTTGAAGTTTCTGTGTAAATCTTATTGCGCTTACACTCTGAAATTTCACAATACTGACTGCAACTTTATTTTAATTCTGCACTGTAATCCTTCGTCAAACGACGACGCTCGATTTTATTTTCGATAAATACGTTTTATCGATTGTTTTGACCTCATTTTTCGTATAGCGTTAGTCGTTTGCAAACTGATTTTTTGTGGAATATTAATTAAAAATTAACTAAATAAAAAAATAATAACATTTATTTTGGTTTCCACTTTTGCTCATGTATTTATAGCGTCTTGGAATAGGTAGTAGTCAAAATGACGAAGGATGTCGTTAGCAGGGTTTGTATTTCGTGGGTAATGGGTTACCTTGGGTAACCCGTTATTATTGCTGTGGGGAATGGATAGCGATCGTTTACCCATTACCCACAGGGTGTGGGGAAAATAATGGGTAGCTACTAGAGTGTTCAACACCGAACCCGAAAACCCGGGTTTCTTGCAATTATTCGTGTGCCGGTTTGTTATAAAACTGAATTTCCGAATAAACCGAAAACCGGTTTTTGGAACTTGGTTGACCGGATTTTACTGACGATATCCTATTTTAAAATATAATTTTATAGCTTCAATAAGATCTACATCTACCTCGCTTAGTGACGGCGACACTATCGAGTATTTAGCCATGAAACAGCTTCTCAAAATACCGTTCGGAATCGGTGTAAAATCTGTAGGTCCCAATCAGTGAGTCTAAAACTAGAAAGTGCACAGCTCACTGGTTGTGAGAAGCTCTCCCCAATTCCTTCATATTCTACTTAAGATTTTGAAACATAATTTAAATTAGTATAGAAATTTACCCACGACGATGTGGAATACCCATCACAATTACCCATTACCCTCAGGGTAATGGGGAAAATAATATTTAGTTACCCACGACGATGGGTAATTTGATCGAAAATGTGAAAAAATTACTATATCTCGGAAACAGAGCGTCCCATCGAAAAATAACCAATTTATGAGTATATGGGGCCGTTTTAGGGATTTTTATTCGAAAAATGTTAGTTTTAGCGATTTTCTAAAAAAAAAATGACGCCATATTGAAGACATCCATTGGTTAAAGACTCCGGTGGAGGTAAAAAATTTATTATTTTTGCGATTGGACGCACCGTTTCCGACATATAGCCACTTTTTTTAGTTTAACGATTTCGTATTTTGACGATTTTTTGAGAAAACAAGTTTTCCATACGAATTGGACTACTTTATGAAACCCCCTTAGAAATCCATAAAAATTGGTTATTTTTTCGTTGGACGCTCATCTTCCGAGATATGTACGTTTTTCTATTTTTTTTCATATTTTCGATTAAAAATGGGGATTGGTTACCCTAGGTAACCCATTACCCATTGTCGTGGGAAGCTACCCAATATTTATCCCATTACACAGTGGGTAATGGGTAATCGTGATGGGTAATTCCCAATTGTCATGGGTACCTACCGCTTATTTCCCCCATTACCCTGAGGGTAATGGGTAATCGTGATGGATAATTTTCCATCGTCGTGGGTAAAAAATTACACTAAAAATGTCGTCATGTGAGAGTGGTCCATGATAAAAATACAAGGACTAGCGTCAGCCCAGCTGATTTCCTTTGTTTACATTTCATCGTACCCACTAAATGTCAAAGTTGTGCATGGACGTATAACATTTTGATCAGCAGATTTTGACAATAACTCGTTACTGAAATTACAACAATGATAATGCTACCACCTTGTATCATGGAGTGTATCATGGAGTGGTCTTAGTTGAAAGTTTCACCAGGAATTATTTTGGTTCCCTTCGATCGATATCTCATCAAGTTATATCACACAGAATTTTGAATTATTTCGTTTAACGTCAGAACTTCATATGAAAAATACCTCCTAAAACCGCTGTGGAGTAAGTCTCTTTTTCTAGTAAGGTCAGATATAAACTCAGTCATTCCATTTGTGACACTTTACTTAAATGCATTCATGGGATATAATGGGAAATTAGGTTTAAGTCTAAAATTGTTCAGCAAAACCGAATTGGGTTAAATCCATTTTATATTTCGTTTCATTCAAATTTTTACTACGAGTCACAAAAAAATACTTTGCCAGTAGCATCTGTATTCCCACCTCAATTTTAATTAAAATGTGACCCTATTTAGTATTTAATCAGACGCTTATTCTCAATTCGATGATTAATAAAATTTAAAAAATAATAAACTTCTCTAAAGACTAAATACGAGTACTACAGGTACATGCATATGTATGTATATAGGTATGACTGCACATTGTATTAATCTTGTCAGTAAATAATAAATTAAAAATCGAAATTCCAGCACGTAATATCAGATATGAATACTTTTTAATTATTCAAATATGATTAATTGTAGGTATTGCACAAGTGCATTGAATGTAGAATCTCCAATATGACTTAGTGCATTTCGCTGCCAAGTGAGTCAAGTTAATCGAAATACATACATATAAATATGGTATTCACAATCGCAACAACAAATGCAAATCGCAATAATAAATGCAAACCTTTTGCAATTACCCAAATTTCGTGAAGATTTAGAGCGCTCGTTTATGGAGTTAGTTTGCAACACTGTTTAGAAATACAGAAACAGCTGACTTACATATGTATGTATGTATGTAGAGACTAGAGAGAATTTTTGACTCATTTGAGGTGTCCCATGGTACAATAATATGTTCATGGTAAAGTCGTAAGAACAGCTGTTTTCATTTTTTTCATGAGGTTCTACGCTTCGGCTGTCACACTCACATGTATTTTGTTTTTGTACTCTTTTGCATTCTTGTGTTGTTGGTATGTATTTGTGTAGAGTTTGACAGCTGAAGCGAATAGAACAAAAACAAAATGCCTGTTGTTGCTGCCTACAACAACAACAACACGCGCTGCTATTACCATGAGGATATTATTGTACCATGAGGTGTCCTTTCACACACTGCATGATGCGGTCGGTGTGATAGAGAGATGTTTCACGAAGAGAGACATACACCAGTAGTGCGATTCAGTAAGCTGTTTTAACGATAATCGAATCGTTAAGTTCGCTTAACGATAAAATTAACGATTTTGGTATTCTGCAGGCAGTTTGATAACGATATTCGCTATCGCTAAAACAGCTGTTGAAGTTAGCGATTCGACTATCGCAAAATTAACAACAACTATTTTTGTGTTGTTAAGTTCAATAAAACAAACAAATTTTTCCGTCTTTTACAATTTTGGTTGTTTTTTTTTTTAATTTTGTAATTTTTTAATTACTGTTCGTTTAAAAATCGTTTAAAATATGTATATTTGTATGTATTTTATAACAGAAATTTGTTTGTTTTTTTTGGATTCCTCGTTATCCATTTCGTATATTTTGACATGTACATGGACAGAGCTGCCACTTAATATCAATTTCAGTAAACACAAAAAGTCAGCTGTTTACTATCGTTAAGTATGAGTTAGTGAATCACAGAATCGTTACTGCAAGCGACGAAAATCGTTAAGTAACATAGCGATTATCGGTTCGTTAAAAGTTAGTGAATCGCACTACAGGTGGTATTACAATAACTTTTGATTTTAATTTTTCATGTTGTTTTGGTGAAAAACTGTGAAATTTAAATGTGTTTTACACTTTTTTATTGACTGTTGCTGTTAGCATACATTTGTGTTGTATTTAACACAATAAATTTAGCACACAAAACGAAATACCGTTGTTGTTATTTTATTGGTTGTTTTGAACCATTGCCTCTATCTGGTATTATTGAAGCAATATTCGACATCCAACGTTCATGTCACACCAGGCCCAATATCATAAATTTGCTGTGAGAACTGTTAAGTATACTATAAGTATTAGTCTATGGGTAGAACATTCTGTCAACACTTTAGTGTACGAACGCAATCGGAGCGAGACAGATATATACATATATTTCGGGTTTAAAGGAGCTCACATTTGCCAGTATAAAAAAAACCAGAAAAACAGTGTTGGATATCGTTATTGTGAGTTCAAAGATAAGGAGAAGAATATTATGGCCCAATTTTTGACTAGTTATTTAAATTGGTAATCAGTTGATTTTGATTTATGTTTGATCTGACTTTAAATACGAAAAGAGTTTTCAGTGCTTTGTCAAATAATCTTACTACCACATGGCAACAGTGGCAAATCCTACGAAAAATAACCGGTATTCATATACTAAAGGGTTTTTCAACAGAGACGCTACAAAAGTAAATCGATAGGGACAGCATACGACGCCGTATTTTTCCCCGCTCTTTTGACATTTCTCTTCAGTAAGGTTTGCCATTTCATCATGGATAGATATACGAGCCAACAACGAGTCGAAATTATTAAAATTTACTACCGAAATTTGGAGTCAGTGGCCTCAACTTTAAGAAGCCAACTTTAAGAGGCCTCAACAATCAGCGATGAGGCTCATTTCTGGCTGAATGGCTTCGTCAATAAGCAAAATATGCGCTATTGGTCAGACAGCAATCCACACGTAATCCATGAGTCATCATTGCATTCCGAAAAAATTACGGTTTGGTGCGGTTTATGGGCCGGCGGCGTCATTGGGCCGTACTTCTTCCGTGATGATCAAGACCGACACATTACTGTGAATGCGAATCGCTACCGTTCAATGATAACCGAATATTTATGGCCCCAATTGCATAATATGGACTTGGAGGACATGTGGTTCCAACAGGACGGCGCCACAAACCACACAGCGAATGCCATAATCAATTTATTGGAAACCAAGTTTGGTGAACGTGTTATCTCACGAAATTGCCCAGTCGATGGGCCGCCTCGGTCGTGCGATTTGACGCCGTTAGATTATTTTCTGTGGGGCTACGTCAAGTCTATGGTCTATGGCAACAAGCCAGCGACGATTGATGAACTTCGTACGAATATCGAACGTGAAATTGCAGCAGTATCGACCGATTTATGCTTTAAAACCGTCGAAAATTGGGTTCAGCGTCTGGACTTCTGCAAGCGTGCCCGTGGTGGCCATGCAAAAGAAATCGAGTTCCATACATAATGGCATCGAACGTACTTTCACAGGAATAAAGAATTTCAATGGTATCTAAAACCGGTTTTGTTTTATTTAAAAAAACTTTTGTAGCGCTCTTATTGAAAAACCCATTATATGCAACTATATATGTGACAACTAGTTTGGCGTTTTGGTTACTAGCAAATAAGCGATAACCGCTACCTTGTAATGAAAACTCGTTTAACATCTCGGTAAATAAGCCATAAGATTGGTGTGTGTGCCAGGCCGATGAATTTGAAAAATATTACCAAAAAATTTTGTGAACATGATAGTGATGCGAACAATTTCGATTACATTCTTATTTGGTATCAGGAAGGGCGGTAAATCAACAATAAACACCAACGATAGCTGATGTTCATGCTCATGAATGACAAGTCTGCGGTTCGCTTTAGTGACCAAAAATTAAGGTCATCGATTGTGGTTGAATTGACGCCAACGTTATCGCCCAGATTGTTGTTATACTACTTTAACAAACTATGATAACTTTTTATGAATAAGGCCGATAATGTTTGAAAAACTTAAATTAAATTTGTTTTAATCATTGATGAGTTTTATATATTACCAGTACCAGAATACTTTTTTATTTTATTATTCAAGCTCAAGACCATTAAATCACTTGCCAGAGACAGAAACGGATGGAGAGAATTCGCTGACGCTCTACGTTCTTCGTGAACTATCTCTATTACGAGTAATACAGATATAGTTTTTCAGTAGTACGCAAAATATCGCAAGTAAAACACACCAGAATACATTTACAAAAACTTCGTTTCATCTCCAAAGGACCATCGGTTCCCATTAGACTTGATTTTTGTTGTTGCCCAAAAAGACAACACAGTTCTTACAGCCAACAGCAATTGCATCCAGTTTCGTCGTGCTCTAAGTTCAATTTAGGGATAGTTTTTATTTACTTATTTACTTAGGTAGCATCAAACATCCCAGTGGGGTCATGGGTCTTACAAAATTAGTGTAACATGTTACTCCAACCGCCTCGATCTTTACTTTTTCTCCTCCAGTAGGCAATATTCCAACCAGTGTTTCCAGCGAAGTCTGGGTCGTCCTATTTTTCGATGTCCTGCGGGAACGAATTCGGATACCTCTCACACTGTTTCATTCTGATCCATTCTACTGATAGGGCCCAGCCAGCGTAGACGCGCCATTTTAATACGCATAACTACGTCGAAGTCGGGTTACAGTTTCTACACCTCATGGTTCGTCGATATGACCCAGGATTCTGCGCCATAAAGCAAGACAGGTACTCGAAGTACACACAGGGAAAATATTAGTTGGAAATCAATTCAGGCATTGGAAATTCCATGCTAAAGTCTATATTTTGATTAGAATTCGTAATTGTCATACATCAGAATTATTTGCCGATGACATTGATAGATTAAAATTAGGTCTTACTAAATAGAAGTTGCTACTACCGAATTTTAGTTGTATTAACGAATTGGAGTATTTCAAAAACCTCATTCATCTGAAATGGAAGGATACAACTAATAAAAAGTACAATATTAGAATTCGTGTTTGAATATTAGTCACTGTAACCATAATTTAGTTTCTATTGCAAAAACACTTGTTACAAAGTTATGTATTCGATTTTTCACAAGAGGATTTGATGGTAAAGAGAAACTACGTATATTGGACTGTTACACGAGGACTTTACAGAAAAACTAATATTTTACACAGAAAGTGATACACAAAGTTAATAAAAAAATAATAAAGTGTATAGATATAAGCTTGCAAAGAATTCGTACTATTATCATAAATTGAGGTGAAGTGAGACTTTGAAACACAATCGTTGAATCTGACACAACTATTGACGCCTTTACAAACACATGCAAACAATTGTGGGCACTTGTCTGGAGGAGCTATTATTGTGGATGACACAAATTAACTTAAACATACATATGATACCCTGGGTAACCCATCCCCATATTTGATCGAAAATATGAAAAATTTAGAAAATATGTCTATATCTCGAAAACGAAGCGTCCAATCGGAAAAATAACAAATTTTTACGTATTCCTAAGGGGTCTCACAAAGTTTTCCAATTCGCATGAAATTATTTGTTTTTTAAAAATCGCCAAAATAAGAAAATTGATGAAATAGAAAAATGGTTATATCTCGGAAACGTTGCGTCCAATCGCAAAAATAATAAATTTGTTACCTCTTTAGGAGGCTTTCATCTATGAATATCTTCAATACGGCATCACTTTTATTTTCAAAAAATCGCTAAAACTAAAATTTCTGGAATCAAAAATCGCTAAAACGCCCCTATGCCAATATCTCGGAAACAGAGCGTCCAATCGAAAACATAACTATTTTTTACGAGCTTCCAAGGATTTTTCATAAAGTGGTCCAATCGTATGAAAAACATTATGTTCAAAAAATTATCAAAATATGAAAATCGCTGAAATAAATAATGGCTATACCTAGGAACCATTGCGTCCAATCGCAAAAATAATAATTTTGTTACCTCTATAAGAAACTTTATTTCACTTATCTTATTTCACTTCATCACTTATTTAAAAAAATCGCTATTTTAGCGATTAACTTATTTGGGAGATTTTTAGAAAAAAAGTCCATACGAATTGGACCACTTTATGAAAACCCCTCAGAAAGCCGAAAAAAATTGTTACATTTCGATTGAACGCTCCGTTTGCGAAATATATACATAATGGTGGTTTAGCGATTTTTTATTCAAAAAAAATTTTGTTTTACCGATTTGTTAAAAAAAAAGTGATGCCGTAGTAAAGACATCCTTTGGTTACCGCCTCCTATGGAGGTAAAAAATGTATTATTTTTGAGATTGGACGCTGCGTTTTCGAGATATAGAAATGTTTCCATATTTCCGATCAAGAATGGGCACGAAATACGAACCCTGGTTATAAAAATAATAATTTTGCTAATATTTAAATACACAATTTTAATAAGTGACAGCCATCAAATTCAAGTATTTACTTTGAGCATCCCAATATATTATTTGGTGCAACCGAATTACTTTTCAAATTCTTCGTTCATCCAACTAATAGAATATTCACCACACAGGGTAATTTGATTGCTAGAACTAAAACTTGATTGACAGATCACATTTGCTTCTTGTTGCTGTGGCTTCAACTAAATATTTCAGTACTTGCAACCAAAACTGAATTACAATTCAATTGATATGCACAATATTTGGTGACACGGACCACAATTATTGGTAATCACAACTTAATAATGTGATAGTCCAAGGAACCGCCAAATTTTAGTTGGCTGTAAATATAGTTGTGACAACGAATCTCTTCTCTGTGTGTATAGTTGGATTTTCAATTCTCGAGTGATGTCTCGTCTCGTACTAAATGGTTCGGTGAGATATTTACCAGCCTTCACTGAAAATTTGGTGTCGGTCAGTGTCATTGTACAAAGGCGTGTCAGCTTAGCAGGAATTCCAAGCTCCGACATAGCCTGGTACAGTTTCCCCCGTATCGGGCTATCGAAGGTAGCCTTATAATCTACAAAGGGGTGGTAGGTGTCGATTTATTTATCGTGGGTTTTTCCAGGATATGTCGTAAGGTGAATATCTGGTCAATAGTTGACTTTCCAGGCCTAAAGCCACTCTGACGAGGTCCGATCAGGTCTGCAACAAACGGCTTAAGTCTTTCGGACATTACGCTCGAGAGATAATAAATAAAATAAATGGTTTCCCATTACATCCCATGAAGGGAATGGAGAGAGCTTCTCACAATCACTGAGCTGTGCACTTTCCAGTTTTCACTCACTGATTGGGACCTACAGTTTTACACCGATTCTGAACGGTATTTCGAGAAGCTTTTTCATGGCAATATACTCGATAGTGTCGCCGTCACTATGCGAGGGTACCGCCGCCGAAACAAATTTTAAGGTGGTCAGAAGAGGGTTCGAACCCAAGATCTCACGTACAAGAGGCACCACCGACGGCCACCACGATCGAGAGAACCGTGTATAAAAAACTGGTGTCCCATAACATCTCATGGAGGGATTGAGGAGTGCTTTTCACAATCAGTGAGATGTGGGCTTTCTAGTTTTACACTCACTGATTAGGACCAACAGTTTTACACCGGTTCCGAACGGTATTTTGAGAAGCTTTTTCATGACTAAGTACTCTATAGTGTCCCCTTGTATGCGATGGACAAAAGCTTACTCCATATATTTGGTACATATCCTCACGTCGCCTTTTGTGAAAACAGGACACAGTATGGTAAGACTCCAATCGTCGGCTTGCATTCGTCTAGCCAGAGTTTTCATATGAGCGGAAGCATACACCTTTCCATCTCATAGCCGCCAGTCTAAAACTTCTCAGCCGGTAGTGCATCAGAACCATCGGCTTTGTTATTCTTAAGCCGGGAAATTGCAGTTCTAACTTCGCTTTGGCTAGGAGGGGGCAGTCAACGCCATCGTTCTGTATTTGCTACTTTATTTATGAGGCCTTTTTCAGGTTCATTTTTTTATTTTAGATTTGTTAATTTATTTTTTTTTTGGAAAATGTCTGACCCGGGAGGCTTGAAGCAGATTAATCCTCGATTTCCCAGACAATTGCTGATCTGTTTTTCAACGACTTGCCAAAGAACTGGGTATTCATAAGGAGATTGAGTGAATCAGTACTGGAGGAAGTCCAGTAACCAGTAGAGTCCTTATGGTAACCTAACGCCCTATTGCCTGTCTATTGTAATATCCTTATTCGTCTTTTATACGATGTGTTCATTATCTTTTGGTAACGCTTCGTATATTCATTTGCGTTCAGGCGACGACTCTCTGTATACAACCAGGGCGATTCAATGGCACAGCTGATCGAAAAGGTACTAGGCCGATGATGGAGAATGAGAGAGCAAAGAAGACAGGAACTAATTTTAAATACATATTGGTTATTGATACTAATGACAGCTAAATTATGTTTTATGCTGTTTGCATTGAGCGTAAATACGCATTCCCTTTGATTTCTGTCCGTTTTATGTCCAACGTAAGTGTAAAATTGGTAAAATACAGCAGCAAATAAACCTACTACCTCGTCGTCATGAAGAGGCATCGAAGAGAGTAATGGAAACTCTTAAGTATTACTCTATGATACCACTAAGCGTGACTCTTTGCGACGTGATCTCATGATGTGATGTGATAATGATCTCAAATTCAACATTTTAAAAAATTAATGAACAATGGCCGATCAATTTGCAATTGTATTTTTTTAATTTATTAAGAAATTGCTTCAAAGCAATTTTTCACCACTTTTTGTATACTTTTACTTTACCGCCATGTCAAAACACGAAAGAGGTGAAAGAGAAATATCAAAATGCCCCCTTAATTTACAATTCGTGACTCCTATGCTACCCCTCTTTCTTCTCTTCACCACTCACCATGAAACATCGTAAGTCGTGACTTGTGTCCCAGGGTCGTAAGTCATCGTATAAAAGACGAATTAGTCGTGTGACTTTGGATTCACACAAGAGCATCCACGAGTTTCTTTTTTCCTGCCAGAGTAATTTCTTGGACAGCCTTAGTTCCACATCCATCCAGTCTTCAGAACATGTTGAGAGCATTCGTGCCCGCGTCCGCTACATTCTCTATGTTATCTACGCAGAATCTCAACAGTTGGTTCTCCAAAATCTCGCTGCAGGTATTTTCAAAGAGGGACCCAATCCGACGAATATCAATTCAACTGGAATCTGGAATATTAAATTCTCTGTTCACAACGAAGAGCAAGTCTTTCATACTACGCACGTACTACACCAAGATTATGAGTTTGCAAAATATGATAAATTTTAGATTACATTTGTACATATGTCTAATTAATGCTACATATGTATGTATAATAGGGCGGGTTAATTTTTTTTTTGATGAAGCGTATAGCAAACACGTAATCTATAGGTGATTTTGAGAAATTTTGCTCAAGATACCATAACTCTAAGTCGGATTTGGAGCCCCCCAAAATTTCAAAATAGATATTTTTCCATATATGTATACATAAAATAATTTAATTAAATTCGTCATAAAATCGGATTGAATTGTAGTAGATTTCTCAATGTGGGCTTGTTTGAAAGGTATTTTTATCACCTTTCAGAATCTGTATTGATACCAATATTTTTGATGTGTTAACATCTATAGCGGCGTATAGGGACTAAATCTATCAAAGTCAAAATCTGCTAAAACCAGATTTTATGCTGCTGCTAAAACCAGATTTTCTGCGACTGCGAAAGAGAATAATGACGTGTTAAACAAAAATGAGCGAGCAAGAGAGCAATGAAAGAGTGGTGTGGCAGGGGTGAGGCAAACGAAACGAAATTGTGTGTATCTATTAACATAATAATGTATGTATGTACATGTGTCTGTTGTGTGTTTGACTGTTACGTTGCTGTTGATATGGCAAACATGTGGTTATGTGACACACGTATACGTCAGCTACTTCGGACAAAGTATGTGTGATGTTGTGTGTTTGGTTGTTTCGTTGTTGTTGCTATGGCCAAACAAAGCGAGTCATTTGATGTTCAGCATTGCTCGGTGTATACAAAAACAAGTAGAAACGGTGTTAAGTTCGGCCGGGCCGAAGCTTATATACCCTCCACCATGACAATTTAAACTCACACTCTCCACTCTTTGCATTCCCTTAACAGTTTTTATTTTAGGTACCCCCCCCCCCCCTACACCCACCACCCACACAAACACTCCACGACACAGCAAGCACAAATAAATCACCAACATATCAGTAGTAGTAGTAGTTGTTGTTGTTGTTGGTGTTGTTTTTTTTATTATTTTTTATTATTATTATATTATACTCTTTTTATGATATTATACTCTCAGAGCAAAGAGAATAATGACGTATTATACGTATATAAAAATGAGATAGCAAGAGAGAAACGACAATTTTGTGAACTTGTGTAGCGTATGTACGAATATAACAATGTATGTATGTATATACAAGTGTCTGTTGCTTTGCATTCTTGGACTTTTGTGGGAATAAAACAAAAAGTATTGAGCAAGAAAATAATGACACATGTGCTTGCACTGGGTCTTTAAATAATTTTAAGTATTAATATTATTTAACTGTAAAGTCATCATATGATTGAACGCTGTTTTTTATTTTCCAATGTAACATTTACGAATGTGTTCATAGAAATCGAACAGGTACCGTGTAGCAAAAAGGTGTTAACACATCGCCCGTGAGTTCGAACACTTATTGGATTTTTGGCGTAGAATACGTCTTATACCCTTTTCACATTTACCGCGTTTCAGCTGAAACGCCGGCGTTTCGCTCTCTTTCGATGATTTCAGCGAAACACACTTTAAGTGGCACTTATTTCCATACAAAAAAAACGCAAACATTATGCTCTTTTTACTGTAGTTTGTTTGAAACCACAGTAAAAATGATTGTACTCCAATAGTAGTTAAAAAAAGGAGTAAAATGAAAAAATTTCCATTGCTGGTTCAAAGCAAATGTCAGAAAAATGAGGGAAAACAAATCTGTTTGTTTACATTTCTAGTTTGCTTTGTGGTGGTAAGTACTTATTGCAATGTGATTTATGTCTGTATGTATCAATGTTATTATCAATGTGTGTATCATATGTATGTATCAATGTTATGTTGTATTTCTTTATTCACAAATGTGCGTTTGTGTTGTTTACACTCAATACAGAAAACACAAAACAGAAATGCGAAATGTCACATGAAACCACAGTAGTTTAAAAAAGCATAATGTGAACACCATGGTTTCAAAATGATTTCAAGAGAGCGAAACGCCGGCGTTTCAGCTGAAACGCGGTAAATGTGAATAAGCTATTACCTTACGGTATAGGAAGTCATGTCAGATTGTTAGTGTTGTAATCTTTATTTCATTGATTATGAGGAAACGGCGAGATAACTTTTTTTAAAAATTTTTTGTAGGTAAATGAAGATGTTATTTTTCGTTTGATATACATTTCATATTGGTTGATATCTTCCTAATATTTAAATTTCTCAAATGAAAATTATTTAAACACATGCACTCAAACATATGTGTGGTGTTTGGTTGAGTGTTTGAGTTTGTAGCGTGAACACAAACTATGCTGCTGTTTCAGTGTGGACACAAACCTTCGGCTGTTGTTTTGATTGATGAAAGATTGAAATTTCCTATATTTACTTATGTATTTAAGTGAAACAAAATGTTAAATGTGAATTTGAATTTAACATGGATGTTATGGCTTATGTTATTTATCATTTATTGTTATATATGTTTTCTGTCTTATCGGATGGCGTATTCTACGTTAAACTTAATGGCCGTGTCTCTGACACAGCCTGCAGGGACAGTCCGAGGCCGAAGGCCTCGGACAAC
This sequence comes from Phaonia tiefii, assembly GCA_963931995.1. Taxonomy (NCBI): domain Eukaryota; kingdom Metazoa; phylum Arthropoda; class Insecta; order Diptera; family Muscidae; genus Phaonia; species Phaonia tiefii. The sequence continues at coordinate 99,591,851 of OZ008369.1, read as the reverse complement.
TGTCTGCTGTATTTTTTTTGGCGTAGAATACGTCTTACCTTACGGTATAGGGAGTCATGTCAGATTGTTATTGTTGTAATCTTTATTTCATTGATTATGAGGAAACGGCGAGATAACTTTTTTTAAAAATTTTTTTGTAGGTAAATGAATATGTTATTTTTCGTTTGATATACATTTCATATTGGTTGATATCTTCCTAATATTTAAATTTCTCAAATGAAAATTATTTAAACACATGCACTCAAACATATGTGTGGTGTTTGGTTGAGTGTTTGAGTTTGTAGCGTGAACACAAACTATGCTGCTGTTTCAGTGTGGACACAAACCTTCGGCTGTTGTTTTGATTGATGAAAGATTGAAATTTCGTATATTTACTTATGTATTTAAGTGAAACAAAATGTTTAATGTGAATTTGAATTTAACATGGATATATAATTATAAAAAATATATGAAAAAATTAATTCATACATTTTTATGTTAAATGAAAGTGCTGCCAAGTAAGCAAAATAACAATGCTGCTTGATGCTGTTTGACAGCAGCTGACAGTTGACGTTTAGTAAATTAAAATAAAAACTACTAATCAAAATGGCACCTACACGAAATACAAGAAAGCAACGAGTGGTTGTTATGCAGATAAATAAATACTCAGGTAAGTTTTGTGTTCCCTTGTTTATATATATTTTTATTAAAACTGTTAATTAATTTGTAGGCGCAACATCAACAACAAATATGCAACAAATCGCAACAGCAGCGGCAGCACCCAATATCAATCAAATAGGTATGTTTTATACCTACATACATATACATATGTACATATTTATAATTAATGTAATGTATAAATTCTTAATAATAGATTTAATTTACAGTTCCTATAGCGGCAACAACAACAACAACAAATATAGTGGCATCAACAACAAATATGCAACAAATCGCAACAGCAGCGGCAGCACCCAATATCAGTCAAATAGGTAAGTTTTATACCTACATACATATATGTATATTATATATATATTAATATGATGTATAAATTCTTAATAATTGATTTAATTTACAGTTGTTACATATTTATCCTATTTTTCCTATCATAAGCCCATATTATCAAAAGTAACTATCAAATAAATAAATTCATTTGCTTATGTTATTTATCATTTATTGTTATATATGTTTTCTGTCTTATTGGATGGCGTATTCTATGTTAAACTTAATGGCCGTGTCTCTGACACTGCCTGCAGGGACAGTCCGTGGCCGAAGGCCTCTCACAACTGTCTGCTGTTTTTTTTTTTTTAGTAGAGATATTAGGAATTTTTTGTAGAAAAATAGCCTAAAATGAACTTTTAACTAATAAATTCTGATTTTCTTCGATTGTTTTCGAGATTTATTTTATTTTAGATTATGAAAGCTCAGATAATTTCCAATAACTTTTATTACGATCAATTTTTTTGTTTTCGAACTCCTTTTTGTAGGAAAATCGATCTGAAAAAGTCAACATTTTCAAGGTTTCAACAAAAAAACACTATTAACACTAATATCTATTTTGAAAATTTGGGGGCTCCAAATCCGACTTAGAGCTATGGTTTCTTGAGCAAAATTTCTCATAATCACCTATAGATTACGTTTTTGCTATACGCTTCATCAAAAAAAATCGTTCCATACAATTTGACCCGCCCTAATGTATAAGTACATAACGCAGTTAAAGGGAGTTTATAATTCGGCTTCAGCTGAAGTGGCGCCTTTAGGCGACTTTAATTATCATGGATGGCTACCTCAAAATTTATGTCATTATTTGTCTGGTGCCTCCATCGGAATATTTCAATGTAGGATAAGTTGCGTCGCGACGCGTATGCGTAATTACAAAGTTCAATTAAATATATGTATGTATATAGTTTAAAAAGATATTTATGTATGCAAGTAGCTACATTACACACAAAATATTGTCATTTCGGCGACAGACGTATTACATTTTTTTCTGTTTGTTTTTTTAAATATTATTTTTTCACATAAAATAGACATTTCCAATGTCTAGACTGTAGACGACGTTGCACGATACAATTGCACTTGTTGCAACAGCTACAGTGGCGACACTTTAGCAATAGCAGCGCTAGAAGCAGCAACACCAACAGTGCCACACCAACACAACTTATGTCTTATTACGTTGAAATCCACAAGAATTATTACATACATATTTTCATATCTAAATTCGATTACCAGCAGCAGTTTTTGTAACTTTATTTTTGGAAAAGACGAACTCGGTGTTTTCCACAATGAAAACAAAAGGCTGCAACAATTCATACGGAACCTTATCAGACTCCTATTATTTCTTCGAAAGTTCATTGGAAATCACTTACGTACTACGAATCATGTAGAAAATAAACTCGGAATATTTATCTATAAAATGTGGTTGATTTTATTACAACTTCTTTTTTACACAAAAAGAAGAACTTAATATAGAACTGTAATGGAATACCACTGACTCATAAGTGCAAGGATTGCCAAAGACTCGACATGAGAATCATGAATGGAATGCGTGTAAACACAAAACTAGATTTAAGAAATATGAGTTCGTGAAGTAAAATAGTTGCACGCGACCAGTTTTGTGTATAAAGGCTAAGCGACATTCCCATTCAACTAATGCGGGTTGTTTAACCAGCAGCGTACGAGTATAAAAAAACCACGTCTCCTGTCTACACCTTATCTACTGTCTTCAACTTTTATCCATGAAAATAATATAATTCCAGGATCATACTTCTTTCCGAGCTGATCAAATGTTAAACGGGTGGGTAACAGATAGTGAAAGCGTGTATCAAAAGCCCGTACTACAGAAAAGGAAACAAATCTAGTGAGCCGACAGCTTAGAGCTGAATGCCTACCCGCTGAGATTTTTAAGGCCGGTGGCGAAGGACTGCTAGTCCACATGCATCAACTTATATGCGGTATATGGTTGTGGAAATCTCTGCCTCTGACGATTAGAGTCGCAGTGTATTATGTTCTGTTTTAAAAAAGGGTGAACCATGTGTATGTTCCAACTATCGCGGTATCTGTCTTTTATCCATAGCCTGTAAGGCCTTGTCGAGCGTATTATGTGAAAGAAGACTAAAGCCAATTGTTTAAAACCTGATTGGACCTTATCAGTGTGGATTTCGACCCGGGAAGTCCACGACTGTTCAAATATTCACGCTACGCCAAATCCTGGAAAGGACCCAGGAAAGGCAAATCGATTTATCGATTGCAAAGCTTCGAAATTTTACGAAGCTATGTATGTATGAACTTGGGATTCGGGCAAATCTGATCAGCCTCTGTAGAATGACGCTGACCAACACCAAATCAGCAGTGAAGGTGGGGAAATCCTCACCAAACCATTCTGTACCAAGCGAGGACTGAAACACGACTACACACTTTCGTGCAATCTCTTCAACATCTTAATGGAGATAATAATCAGAAATGCTGCAGTAAATACGAACGAGACCATTAACACGAAAAGCCATATGTTGCTCGCGTATGTTGACGACCTAGACATCATTGGGCGAAATTTGCGAGAGGTTACTGGAGTATTTTCAAGAATCGAAAAAGAACCAGCAAAGGTGGGTCTTGCTGTTAATGAGGACCCAGACAAAATTGATGATGTCAAGGACTAGACAAACCTCTCCACTTGGTCCGCACTTGAACGTTGACAACCGATTTAATTTTGAAGTGTTAGATGCATTTTGTTATTTGGCCGTCGGTGGTGCAATGGTAGCGTGCGCGGCTCTTGGGCATGAGGACGTGTGTTCGATCCCTACTCTAACCACCTTAAATTTCTTTCGACGGAGATCACCTCGCTTAGTGATGGCGACACTATCGAGCATTTAGCCATGAAAAAGCTCCTCAAAATAACGTTCGGAACCGGTGTAAAACTGTAGGACCCAATCAGTGAGTGTAAAACTAGAACGCGCACAGCTCACTGGTTGTGAGAAGCGCGCCCTAATCCCCTCGTGGGATGTAACGGGAAACCATTTAATTTTTTTAATTATTTAGATGATAAAAAAAAACGACAAGAGTCGCGTTGTACATGAGATCGTGGGTTCAAACCCGGCTCTGACCACCGTCAAATTTTCATTCGGCGGCGGCCACCTCGCATAGTGACGGCGACACTATCGAGTATATAGCCATGAAAAAGCTTCTCAAATTACCGTTCGGAATCGGTGTAAAACTGTAGGTCCCAATCAGTGAGTGAAAACTGGAAAGCGCACAGGTCAGTGATTGTGAGAAGTTCTCCCCAGTCCCTTCATGGGATGTAATGGGAAACCATTTATTTTTTTTTAGATGAATTTTACATACCTTGGATCCGCCGTGAACAAAGACAACAACGTTAGCCTGGAGATAAATAGGAGAAGTGTGATTGCAAATAGATAATATTTTCGCTCAGCAAGCAGCTTAAGAACAAATCCCTCTCTCGGCAGACACAAGTCCGGCTATACCAGACTCTCATTTTACCTGTCCTGGCATATGGCTCCGAAACTTGGGTCATATCACAAGTGAATGAAAAACACCTGGAAGTTTTCGAGAGAAAAATTCTCCGTAAAATATATGGCGCTGTTAAAGAAAACGGCTAGTACCGACGTCGCTGGAACGCAGAGCTATATAATCTATATTCTAACGTGGACATAGCTAGGCGAATCAAATTAGGCCAATTGCGTTGGCTAGGCCATGTTATCAGAATGGATGACGATGAGCCAGCGCGAAAGGTTTTCGATAACGTACCCGATGGAAGCAGGAAAAGAGTACGACCTGGACTCCGCTGGAAAGACCAGACAGAAGAATCCCTCCGTATCCTTGATGTTACCAACTGGCGAGAAAAGGCGAAGGGTAGAACCAGTTGGAGAAATATGTTAAAATTTGTTTAATTAATATTTGTAAGGCATCTTTTCTTTCTGAATCTTTTCTATAAAACTTCTGAACATATTTTGTACGTCAGAAGTAAGGAACACACAATTTTGCATGCCGATATGTTGCACGAAAGTTCCGAGGGTCGGAAACTTTGACCCGATACACGTATATTTTTTTTAAACCTTTCTACCAGAATCCGTTGACAGAACCCCATCATTTTTTTTTGGTTATTTCAGTTAGTGACATATTTGAAAAGAGTAGCCCATAACTAAGCCTGTGATGATGTAAATTGAAATCCTGCTTGTGACGGTTGAATATTTTATATTAAAAAAATATAACTTCCAAGCTAAATTATACTTTAGGTCACAAACCGGGACTTTTCTGTAAAACGCGGGATTGAAATCCAAGGCGGGATGAGACATCAAAAATCGGGATAATCTCGCCAAAAGCGGGATGGTTGGTCAGGTTAGTTATATTGCGATTTCATTTCTGTAAACAAATGACATTTGTAGGACAAAATACATTTTTGATGGGAACGATGCTTGAGTTATGCAAAATAAAGGAAATTTAATTTTGCAGGCAGGCAATGCGCCCCTTACCATCTCATTGTTCTTAATTGAATCCATAACGCCCATATATTTACATATACTACATTAGACCAGAATATATTAGTAGGCTGAAAACTAAGATTTATCCCAAACATATTTTTGCTTGTACATACATATTACATACATGTTTGACGGAAAAATATTAAGCAAGGATTTCGTAATGTCTACTAAAAGTTTCATAATATTTACAAAAGTGTTGTTAACATTTAACAATTATGTTGTTATATTTACGAAGATAATTTTAGCATTGCATTCTTTAATTCGAGCAGTTTTTTTAAACACAATTCGCTCTATCGGACACGGCTGGCAAGAGTGTTATTTACTCGTAGTTATAGTGTCCAAAACCGAAAAACCGGTTAACCGGTTATTTTGTTATTAACCGTGTGCCGGTTTTTAGAAAACGGAATTTTCGAACAAACCGAAAACCGGTTATTTGACGTCGGTTAATCGAATTTTTCTTAATTTGTGTTAACATTAGAGTGTCCAAAAAACCGGTTTTCGGTTTGTTCGAAAAATTAATTTTTCAAGAAACCGGGTTTCGGTTTGTTCGAAAAATTAAGTTTTCAAGAAACCGGTTTTCGGTATTTAATTTTGGCAAAAACCGGTGGAACCGGTTTTATCGGTTTTTTTGCCTTAAATTAAATTACACATGTAGCACTTTCAATATATTATCACATAAACTCACATTAAACTGATTTCAATTCGAAAATAGTATTCAAATTTGAAAGAGATTTTCATGTATGAAAATCATTTTAAGTTTGAAACGTTTATTTTTAAAATTATTTTATTTTTAAAATTTGAAAAAAAATTTTGAAAAGCTTAATTAACTCTTAATTAATTTTTAATAAAATTTGAATCAAAAAATTTGTGGAAATATCATTTCAAAATTATTGAAGCATAAAATCATATTTGAAAACAGAAATCAATTTTTTTAATTCCAAAATTTCATTAAAATTCGAAAATCATATCAATTATTATTAATTTCTTTAAGGTTGTTAAAGCGGTATTCAGATATTCCGAGATTTCGCAGTTTTTGAGATTTCGTACGTAATGGCATTTTGTCATTACTGAAGTCTCCACAAATATTTAGATTTCTCTCAAATTTTCAGTGAGTAAATAATATAAATGTTTGTAAAAAAGTTGTTGTCAAAATGAAGCGAAATCTACTCGAATGTCAAACTATGTATACCTGAACATTTGAGATTTCGAAGGCGATTCTAGCATCTTTTGAGCTGAAATGCGGAATACATGAACATGCTTTAACACAAATTGAGAAAAACCCGGTTAACCGACGACAAATAGCCGGTTATTGGTTTGTTTGAAAATTAGAATTTTTAAAAAACCGGTTTTGGACACTCTAGTTAATACAGCATTCGCACTGACATCGATTTTCTTGATTTTGGCACTTTTGTTGATTTCAAGCAGAGATCAGGAAAACTTGCTTGATTTCTCATACGTTTTGACAGACGACAAATCGGGTATTTTTTCTTAATTGTATAGGAATCAGGAAAAAATGCTTGATTTGCTTTATGCAACGCTGTTTTATCTCACACTACTACGAACGAATAGTACGTTTGTTTACAACCATTTCAATAACGGCCCATCGATGTGGTGGTACCATAGAATACCCAACTCATTTATTTATCGCATTTCTTAGGTATTTATTGTTTCTCAAATATATTTTTTATAGTTTTTTGTTTACTTTTATTCCTGGAATACATTTGTGCTGAATTTGATAGTGGACAAAATACCAGATAAAGAAAAATGCCTATTGTTGTCGGCTTGGTGTGTTTGTTGTCGTAGTAATACTACCTCGTCAATGCGCCTTAACTTACAATCAAATCAGGAAAAATCCCAATGCGAACACTTCGGATTTTGTTAGGACATTTGATACGAAATCGGGAAAATATTTTGTAGTGCGAATGAGCTATAACATCCATAAATATGATTGACATGATTTTCGAATTTTAGGATAATTTTGGAATTAAGAATCATGATGTCTATTTTGAAATATGATCTAAATGATCTTTTGAATTTTTTTCAAAATGATTTTATGATTTGAATTAGAATGAATTAAAAATTAATTAAGAATTATTTAAGCTTTTCAAACATTTTTTTTTAACAAATTTCAAAATTAAAATTATTTGATAACTAAATGTTTTAAACTTAATAATATTTTTATACATGAAAAAATTTTTAAAACTTGAACATGATTTTCGAATTTAAATCACTTTAATGCGAATTTGAATAAAACTTTTAAATTTTATATTAAATACGCATTCCAAATTAGAGTATGATATATATTTTCTAAAATCTGATGATTTATTCGACCTTTCGTATTATATTTAAAATTAAAATGTTTGAGCGTTGGGTCTATTATATATTATTTTATTGTTCAATATTTCGCTACCCAATGGGTAGCATCGTCACGAAAATAAGCACAATTATTAGTTAAATATTTCATTTCAATTTCATTATTGTTTTTATTTAATTTTTAATTAATAATTGTGTTGATCTTCCCAATGGTTAGCGAAATATTGCAGAGTAAAATAATTGAAAATAGACCTGACGCTCTATCATTGTAATTTTAAATAATATATATAAATATATTGTTTTTATTTAAAATTAAAACGTAATTAATTAAATACAGTTTTGAAATTTTAAGTTTTCAACACGAATAAGTATATGAAATGCTCGTTGAACATAAGTTGTAAATGTGTAATTTAATTTAAAACAAAAAACCGAAAAAACCGGTTTCACCGGTTTTTGGCAAAATTAAAAGCCGAAAATCGGTTTCTTGAAAAATACATTTTTCAAACAAACCGAAAACCGGTTTCTGAAAAATTGATTTTTGGAACAAACCGGAAATCGGTTTCTAAAAAATACCGGGTGTTTGGACACCACTCGTAGTTCATTTTATTTACACTCTAGAACAAATACTTGCGGTCTCAAGATAAGCTCCAATAAAGATAAGACTCAGTCATTTATAGTACTATAATGAGAAGTTTATAATCACTTTTGCTTTCGATGATTTATTGGAAATTCCTAAAATAAACTTAGTCTCCCCCTTGAACAAGACGATATTGCCAACAACCATAAATTATATAGTCATTCTTTAATTATCGACATTGTTGTTTCTGTTGCTTTTGTCTAAAATAAAAATTAAAATCCAACAAAAAAAAAACAAAAAACCCAACGCAACAACAAATTGAGAACGGCCTTGCAAGGCCTTTTAAGCGGAATGTAAGTAGTTATAGATTGAATAACCCAACACATAGATACACCAAGAATAACATCTATGTATGTATATCTTTGAGATATGTGCATTATGATGGTGTAAAATGCATACGCTCATATGTGTGTGTCAGTGCATTTGCTTGAGTGTGGCCACTGCGAGCCGACTTCGATCATTTGCCCACATACAGTAGTCTAATGAACAGTAGTAGTTAGCTAGCTGGTTGTTTCAACGACTCGCTCCGACTGAGTGGCTGCTATCTGTGTAATATTTGCTTCCAATATAAAATCGCATCTCGAATGACTGCCTGCCTACCTGTGCATACGTTTCCACCCCTAACCATCTATCTGATCCATCCATATAAGCGAGTATGACTAACTTAGCGATATATGTATTAGGTCTCTTATTGTTTGTTATTGTCGTCAATGAACACTTTACGAGAATAACATGCAACAACTTGTGCTGGAACTGAAAGTTGTCAGTCAGGTGGTTGGTTGGTTGTCAGAGAGCGCTAGTTTAAATGCCTCTTGTAAGTAGTACTCGTACTACACTAATATGCACGCTAAAACCCAGCAAACAATTCACTGCCAACATAAATTCAAGTCGTTAATCAGCCCTGTCATGGCTTTCGTAACGTTTTGTTTTTGCTTCGTAACGTTTTGTTTTTGCTTCTATGACTTTCGTACGTTTTGGTAAAAACGAAAAAAATATTAATACATTCTTTTCGAAGAAACATCTGGCAGCTCCATGAGAAAAGAATAGACAAAACAGAAACAAGGAAAACAAAATAAGGGACCACAAAGAAATTTGTTAGAAACTAATAACGCATTTACACCGCCGTTTATCGCGGCCAGGTTAGCGATAATCTTGTTCTCTAATCTTTGCCGTTTACACCACCCAATTTAAGATTAAATTGACATTTCAGGTGGCAACTCCGTGTTTAGACAAACTCCAAGCCGAGACAATATTATTGAAGACGACGGCACAACAGAAAAATTAAGTTGGCGGCTACTGGTTTTACCAGTTTTCTACAAATTTGGGATGTTTTTCAAAAATTACTGAACCTTTAAAATTGGATCAGTGTGTCAAATCGAAAAATCTACTCACAGTTTAAACCCATAAGAGCCATTTATATTTGGGGCGACGTGAGCTTCAAAAAGTTTTGGTGGCGGCCACGCGTCGGTAAATTTTCGATCGGTATCCATCTGTCAAACAGTTGATTTTATGTGTATGTTTTTATTATGGTTGTATTTTTGTAGTAACTAACAACAGTGTTGCATCAAAATGTACACCAGTTTAAAATGAGAAACTTCAGTTTCTACAGATTAAAATTGTATGAGTAATCTTCTGGGTTAGCGCGGGTTAACGGAGTTAAACTTCGAAATGCGTTAATCTTGGTCGGTGTAAATCCGGTATAAAAGAATAAAGTAACTTAAGACTACTTCAAGTGCTGTATTAAACATCGAAAAGAGTATGCCAGGAGTTTCAATATTGTTAAAAAATTGAACCGGCGAAGTATAAACATACGTGGCAACGCAGAATATCAACTTTTGCAACTTTTTGGGTTTCGTGCATATTCTTTAGTAAATCTTTAAAAACAATGTTTTATTAAAGAAACCGTTTTGAAAAATTATATTTTTAAAAGTGCTATTAAACTAGACAAACTACTTTAATCAATAAAAATATAAGCAGTGTTTTTTAGTGTTTTCTCTTTACATTTGTCAATTTCACTGTAGTTTTACCAACTGTTTTGAATACACAAAATTTTTGCGTTTTTGATTTTCTGTAGAAGACAAAACGAAATTGATATCGCTTTCGAACGAAATTGCGCTCTGTGACATGGCTGAATATTGCGTTCTCAATTCAGCATATCGAGACTTTAGTTCGAAAAACATATGAATTTTTATACAAACAGTTGGGATTCATTTGCACCGGAATCAAACGCTGTTAGGTTAAGCCTCGTATACAATTATTGTGAAATTTTCGTAACAAATTTTATCATTTATCTCTAAAAGAAAATATTTTTTACAGAGAGTTAGCACATATCTCTGATATATGTACCTTGAGAATAGTTCATGAATAATTCATCTTTGTACTCTATTTTATTTTTAACGCATGTGGTATTGCTTTTATTTATCAAAATAATCCAAATGTCAAAATTCCGGTCCCAAACAATTATCAAACAATTGTTTTCTTACGAAATAAGATTCGCGTAACTGCCCTGCACTTGATTTTTGCCTACGAAATTTTCGCATAACTAAGTACCAAACAAATGAAAAGTGTGCGAAATTTTCGTTCATTTTGTATACACGTACTTCTTATGGCAACGGAAATTTCATAAAAACTGAATACCGGACTTTAGTAATAACATTCCTTTCTAATCTTTGCTACGTGGTAGAAATACAAGGTAGTAAGTAGCATTAGTCCAGCTGATTGACTTTGATTACATTTCACCGTAACCAGTAAATGTCAATGTCAAATTGCACATGCCTGGATGATTTTTTTTTATCAGCTGATTTTGACAATAACTCAGTACGAAAATTACAACAATGCTAATGCTACTACCGTGTATTTATATCATGCTTTGCTGTTCACAGCACCACTTTGAGATTAAATTGACATTTCAGTTGGCAACTCCGTACCTTCTTTTGTTTTTTTACTGATCAGTGGATCTAATCGGGACAGTCGATAAAATCGTCTGACATTTTAAACTATATCGGCGGCGTAAGTTTCAAAACATTTTTGGTGCGGCGACGCGTCGGAAAATTTACAATCGGCTTCCGTCTGCCAAAATTTTTTGTGTATATTTTTATTATGGTTTGTGGTAGATTATTCAGCATTATGCCTTGTTCACGCTGCCACGAAATTGACAATTTCGAATTGAAATTGTCGAACGAAATTGAAATCGTTCACACTGGCATTTGAGCAAATTCGTTGCAAAATGACAACTGTTTGTTTACAAACATTACCATGAGTAAAATTTTCGTGCCTGGACACAATAACCAAAATTTAGTTAAAAATAAAATAAATGAATGGTGCGTGAACTTTAACATGAAGCACTGATTTTACAAGGTTTATAGTTCCTTCTCACTAGTTTATATCGATGAAAACTTAAAATTTAAATTTGATGAATGAGGCGGCATACAATTGTTTATTTTTTGTTGTCATTTTAGTAACCACGTGTTTAGTAAACGAAGCCGACCCACAACTATCGACGGTATTGAAGCAACAAAAACAATGTATCGACGGCTGCAACTGAGTTTTTATTAACTGCAATTTGTGGGCAGACGTTTCTTTTAGGTTCATCTCGTTGGTTGTGTAAAAAATTTAGTTCTGTGTTTAGTAATTCGGGCTTTTAAAAGCGGCTTAACCGATAATACCGGCCAACATTTTAAGTCGAAGCGTGCCTTAATGACGGCGGCGTAAACTTCAAAAAATTATCAACGACGGCGGCACACCATAAAATTTTCTGTCGGCTTCGTTCTCTTGCACATGTGCAAAAAAGAGTACAAAATAAAATTTTGTTGGGTACAAACAGCGTTGTATACGATAATTTCAAGTCAATTTCAATGACATTGTCAACTCAATTTCAGCCAAAATTTCGAAAGACTTCAATTTCGCGCCAGCATGAACAAGGCATTACACTTATCAATTGATTAAGGAAAAGAGACGAGAATTGAACAAACTGTTGGCATATCCTCCGTCGTAAAATATTTGATTTATGCGGAATGTAAATTGGTCACAGAAGGTTGGGTGGGTTACACTGAACTCTCATTTTGTGACTGTAAATATGAATGCGTTTTGTTTTAATGTATGGATTTCTTTAAAAACCGGTTTTATAGATGGCGTTTGTACTTATTTTGCTAAACAATTATGTCATTAGTTTTATTGAATTTTATAATTCTCATTACAATTAACATACGTCCGTCTGTCTGTAGGTTTTTACTTCACAAAATAAGGAAAAACAATTCTTGGAAATGACATAACAATGCAATTAGTAACTAAGTACACACGAACAGTAATAAGTCAATCTAAAAATACTCCCCACGCGTATTGTGGGGGACTATGAATCAATCGATTTGGGTTGAAAACAGGACAAAAGGGCGTGATTTGTTTGGTGCGTTAAAGATTACGATTTAATGGCTAAATTTTGATTATTAAACGTGATTATAAACAGCGCAGTACGCTGGTAACGTTGGTTTCTCAAAAGTCATTTGGTTAGTGGCCTTTTTCAAAACTGTTAAATGTTAATCGATGTTTACTATTAATCTTAAAAAGGCAATAGTTTCATTACCTCCACCAGATTTGTCGTAACCTTTCTCATTACTCATGTACCACAATCAGATAAGTAAATATGTACATAATGCGGGAACTCACCAGCCTGTAAACAATCTTCTCTGCCCCCACTGCAATTTGTTTTTAAACTTTCATATTTAAATTAATTACAGTTGTTATCAACTACTTAAATTGTAACAAAGAGATTTAGTTGTAAACAATAAAAATACTGAGTAATTATGCAGTCACCCTACGGAGCATGAGGCTGCAAATATCACACGAAATTAGAGATTCCAAACTAAGCCAACAGGTGCTCCCAGATATCTTTAACCGTAGGCATTAAAGGTCACCACATATACTAAATTTTGTTGGGTCTTCCTACGCTTTTGCTTTAATAACACCGTACTTTTAGGGGTGGTATTCTATAAGTCGTGAATCAGTCACTTCGCGTTACTTTGGTCGTTTATAGAACTTTGCAGCTGTTCGGTGAGTTACGTGCGAGGAGTTAATGGGTAGTTTATAAAACGCAGCGCAACGTTTTTGATCGCTTCTACTGTCAAATTGAACAACGCACAATTGAACAACGACAACTAATTTAATATAGATTGGAAAATTTATTCGACATTGCAACCCAAAATAACATACGTTTTTACACATTTTATGTGTATATTTTTGGTATTTGCAGTATTAAAAATAATAGCAATCTTAAAATCTGTTGATCTATTGAAATAGAGCTAAATATTTTAATCTTTCTAATTCTTCGCATTTCACTCAAGATAACTTTTTCTAATCTTTTAGTGTTTATTTTAGTTGGGCAACTCTATAAACCACAAATGTCAGGGATAGTTTTCGTAAGCGAACGCAAGCGCGAATAAACTGCTATTGTTTGACTTTGGCGTTCGCGTTAGCTTTTGCGTTTACATTGACTTTCGGAACTTTAAGAATACTACCCTAAAAAAATGTAATACTTATAATGACAGACATTTAAAGACAGAACTAATTCTTAAGGTTTGTTATCGCTGACAAAATGATATGTCAGGACATGTTTTGATATGTTTTATATACCGTTAGACGTGCCTTTAATATGATACTAATATTGTAAACATTGTTTTTACGTTATATTACAAAATTCATCGAAAAACTAAAAAATACCTTTTTTAAAAACGGTTCAGCTCACGAGATCTTAATGTCAGATGCGAAATATTGTGGGAATCATTAGAAAACAAACCAAGGTAAAAAGATAGGAAAACAAACCAAGGGGAGAACAAAAAACGATCGGCTTCCGGTTGTCAAATAGTTGATTTTTTGAGTAAGTTTTGTTATTTAGCAGATTTGGATCAACGTGTACACCAGTTTAAAATGAGGTTAAATAAAAAATAAACTTAAATTTTTACAGATTAAAATTGTATGAGTAATGCTCTGGGTTAGCGTGGAATATCGCCGTTAACTATAGAAATGCGATAATCGTGGTCGGTGTAAATGCAGTATTAGAGTCCAAACAGAACCAGACACACATCAGACGACGACGAAAAAAACCCTAGCGTCTAAACGAAATGGGGGAGGGAGCGTCTGGTGACTACAACTCAGTTGTTCTCTCTGCGTCATGTATAGTTGCGATAAGAAACCTATGTAAAATAACGTCGTCGTCTGTAGCGTGTTTGATTATGTTTACTATGTTATTCGATTCAATACAAAAAACACGGATTGTTGACACTATGTTTTTTTTAAATTTATTGTACCTTTATTCAATTTAGGGGGTTTCGATGGAACAACTGTTCGAACTCCTAGCTGCAAATTTGATACAACATACCATTTTAAGGAGAATAACTTTATATGCAATAAATTAGTTTTGATTGAAGATCACAATAATTTTCTTTCATCTTTATTTGTATTACGTCCAAATTCTGGCAGAAAAAACTGGCATAGAAAACTGTATCAAAACTGTCGCTAGCCCATTGACTTTCAACGAGAATTTTTTTACTCTATGATTCAATTCATTGTTATTTATATATCAATATGTGCCTCAATTTTGAATGAACAATTTACCCTTATTCGATTTTATACTCAATTTTCAAATAAGTGGCAACTATGTAACTCGATTATGAATGCCGCAATTGTTAATTTCATTCTTTTTTTTAATCCATTTTTATTTGGAGACACAAATTTACATTTAATATAAACCCAAACTGGTTATGGGGATCTACCAACAAAAGTTCAAACACCGAACAGTGTCAATTGAATGTTTTAAAGTTGGATTCAATTTTATCAAAAGGATTTTCAAAAACTGAATATCCTTGAAGAAATCTACGAGAAGGAATACATAAAATTCTACGACGTAACTGGGGTATAGCCGAGGAGCATTGTTTGGTCCAGGTCTGTGGAGTTTGCCCATAATTGAACAACTCCGACTACATCAATTTATAAATCCATGGCTCCGCTCCGACTTTTTATACAAACTTTTGTCGCATTTAGAACACGGTTTATCGTTGACAAGTTAGCGATAATCTCTGTTCTCTAATCTTTGCATTTCAGGTGGCAACTTTGTGATTAGACCAACTTAGAGCAACTCCGTTCCCTAATCAAATGATCGAAGACCGCGGCACAACAGAAAAATTAAATTGGCGGCTCTTGGTGTTGCCAGTTTTGTACAAATTTGGGATGTTTTTGAAATAAATGAACTTGTAAAAATAGATCAGTCGGTCAAATCAGCTCACATTTATGCCAACAACGCTGTTTTTTAAATTCACCACCGAAAAAAGTACTTCCGTTCACCAACACTATCGATGATGTGTCAAAAACTAAAGAAAAGTCAAATATCACAGGCAATTATTTAATGGAATTTTATAGTTAAATTTTGGTTCAGCTTAATTCTGTAAAAAACTACAGTTTGTTATCTTTTTAAAAATTGAGAATGAAAACTGATCCCTCTGTAGAAATTGTTTCACAAATTGTGGTTACTGTTTTATTCCCGACGGAAGGTCCTCCTGTCACTAAAGTCCTAGTACACGGTGTCGCTTGGTTTCAAAACCAGCAAATTTTCCAGGGTTTTGAACACAACTGCTGCTCTGATTGTTCTTCGCGCAGAGTGAGTAGGGGAGTATTATTGTGACCACACGACGTGTTGTCGAGGTCACTTCTTGGTACAGTTTCGACCTGTAGGCAATTATGAGATCATGTAGCCTTTACATGAGTATACAATTTGGATTGATAAGGTGCTTTTGAAATGGCCTGAAGTATTCATTTATTACACTCTTTTGGTGTTGCTGTTTCCTGGGTAAACTTAACGAGGATTCTAATTCCAATATGAATATGCACCTATTTGCTGGGATCTACGTGGACCTTCAATTCTGTAATTTTAGTGTTTTTTGCATCATTGATATATTTTTAACCTAAATAAAACTTTGTCAGTATAATAAAATGTGTTTGTTTGTTTATGCTTAAATTCATTTAAATCTAGTCAAACAACAACATGTCTCAGTATAAATGACTTTCATAGATTTAGTTTCATGTTTTCATTTGTAATAGAGATCGGCGCGTGACTAATTTTCTAAACACGAAGTTGATATTAACAAACACGTACAGGCACGCACGACTAAATTTTGCCAACGGCACGAGAACGAACTTAGTAATTGCAAACACCCACGCGCACGCACAAAAAAGCACGGTCTAGCACGATCATATAGAAAGAGTGTATATACTGAAAACATTTGGTAAACGGGTACACTATGTTTAGAGAAATGTGTGTACCAACAAAAGGCTGCTTACCAGGGATAAAACAGTTTTGAATTTTCAGGCTCAATTTCTATGAAAAAGTACTTTTTATCAAAAAGTAAATTTTCGTAGAATATATTACTAAACAAATAATGTGAGATTGATTATTATGGTGGATAGTTGGGAAGAAAGCTATTTTAATGCCCACCAATGCATATCATCAGCTCCCTTCTCCACAAGTATGTATTTAGGTATATCATCACACATTATAGGGATAAACAAATTTCAACTAATCGAGAATTGTAGCAATTCCTACTTGTGCGAAAACATCCACAACAGTACTTTGTGTATTAACTTGAATTGCGTGTCCTTTCTTAGAAGTCCTCTTTGAGCCTGCGCCAATCAGTATCAGAGTACTATGGGGAAATAATATTTTTTATGGTGAGATAAAAAATTTCCATTTCTGCTGTGCTAATCAATATATTTTTTGACAATAGTAAATTTTGACAGCTTCATCATAAGAAGAAGTTTTAAGACGCAATTGGAATATAATTAGCAATATGTCAAAAAAAGTGGTTTTTCCAATTTAAAGATATATGTACCAAATTATATGTACTGATTTGGGGATAGATTCGGCTATCTGAAATGCTCATTAGGGTGGCCCTCAATTACATGATATGTGAATTATAGGGTGTTCTTGTTGTCATTGATTTTTCAACTGATTACGAATTTTTTCCTGTAATTTTATTAATATCCGAAAAACTGGAATTTTTTAATTTTTTACAATAAACTGGGTTAGTAGCCTTTCATTTAAGATGAATATTTCATTCGTACACTGAGAGAAAAAAAATTATTATAATAATAAGTGGTAAAGGTAGATTTACGACTTTTTCATTTAAAATGGCACAAAAACGGCTAAAGATTTTTGGCCAAAATTTTCTATTTCTCGTTTAGAACCTTAAAATCTTAAATTCTACCAAGGCGCTTCGCAGTACAATGTTTCGTTTGGAAAAAAAATTGAAAAAACTTCAAGAAAAATGGAAAAAATCCAAAATTTTTAGCTTTTTTACCTTCCTCAACTCATAACGTCCAAACTAAGCTTTGTGACGTGAAGCGCCTTGGTGAAATTTTAGATTTTAAGGTTCTAAACGAGAAATAGAAAATTTTGGCCAAAAATCTTTAGCCGTTTTTGTGACATTTTAAATGAAAAAGTCGTAAATCTACCTTTACCACTTATTATTATAATAATTTTTTTTCTCTCAGTGAACGAATGAAATATTCATCTTAAATGAAAGGCTACTAACCCAGTTTATTGTAAAAAATTAAAAAAATCCAGTTTTTTTTTTTTTTTTAATTTAATTTTTTAATTTTTAAGCCCACGAAAATGGTTAAACTGTGTTATATTTTGAAATACAACTAATTTTTAAAAAAAAACTCGTGGAATAAATATTGTTTCTGAGTCCCCAAAGATTCATATTCAACAATAAAAAAGTTCTTTTTCGCAAAAAGTCGTTTTTGACATATTGCTAAATATAATTTTGCGCAATGAATATTTTTAGCAAATATCCATGAATATTTTCATTCTTCAAAATTTCACCCAAATTGCTATCAAATTTCTTCGTCTTTCTCTGTTTTGTTTACAAATATATGATGGCCGTCGGTGGTGGAATAGTTAGTGTGCGTGCCTTTTGTACACGATATCCCGGGTTCGAACCCTCCTCGATACTGACGGCGACACTATCGAGTATATAGCCATGAAGAAGCTTCTCAAAATACCGTTCGGAATCGGTGTAAAACTGTAGGTCCCAATCAGTGAGTGAAAACTGGAAAGCGCACAGCTCAGCGATTGTGAGAAGTTCTCCCCTGATCCTTCATGGGATATAATGGGAAACCATTTATTTATTTTTTTTATATGATGAACAGAGCTACAAGTCGACATAAAAACTTGGCGGCTGCGCCGGACAAAAATTTCCTACTGCGTTGAATCAAGCCCATGATTAAAAACAATTTTGAACCCAAAATGATGTTATTACAAAATATAAATATGCATTTTTATGCGGAAAAAACTGACAAATATATTTATTAAAATTAATTGAATCATAATCCATATTAGTAAATAAAAAGCTTCGGCGGCGATTTATCGCAATAAAAATATTGGCGGCGGCGGCTGTTTGTTAAACGTCAAAAATGTCCATCCACTTGTCAAAAATTTACCTAGCCCCAAGGGCTAGTGAAATAGTATTCACCACGAAAATGTCATATTTTTACTAACCTGTGCACTTTGATACCGATTGGCAGAGGCTCTTTGTATGACTTCTTAATGTATTTTGTTTGAGATTTTCGACGACGTGCCGTTGCTTGTTTTTTATTGTGTGTAATTTCTTTTAAATGTGTGACGGAAGAAGTGAATCGAATTGTTCTATGAATTTTAGCTTACAGAGGTTCATTCCATTGGTAAAATTGTCAATCAGAGATGTAAATATAAGAATCATTTACACTAACAGAATTTGTTGGTCTAGTTGAGCGTGACAAAGTGATAACGAATAATTTCCCAATTTGTGCTTAATTTTTAAGATATTTTTTTCGTGTCACAGTAATCTCAACTTGCACGCACTATAAACGCACAATATTTTTTACTCTCCACAAACACGAATGGCACACGCACGAAATTCAAATTTCATTCCTATACGAGCACATCGTGCACACGCGTGGCACATCGTGGCATAGCAAAAAGCACGTCCCGTGCCCACCTCTAATTTGTAATCTATTGATTTCGCTGCAGCATAAACGTGCTTTAAGAAAAGACGATTACCACAGACTGAAAAGCTGGTCATAGTGGTAGCACTGTTTGCTGCCTAGCTGATTAAATATTAAGTTTATTGCCGAAAAGTTGTTCCCAGTGTAATGGTGAATTCGGCAAAAGCGTTTCCTCCATGATAGCTTTAGCCTAGCCACAAACCAACTACAGTGGTGAATATAATATCTATGGTGACATTCGACGATCAGTATTGCTAATTCAGCGCGAACAAAAACTTCAATAAAACTTTGTTAAGTTTTGGCTAAAAAGCTGTTATCTTACTACTTTTACATAATAGTCGATTTTAAATTAAACACATATCATATGCCAGTAATCAATGCAGACTGTCACATACTAAAGTACTTTATGCTAAAAGTATGCAACATATTGGCTATTTGGACTAAATTTTTAACTAAATTTCATTATTTTGGGAATTTTGACCGAAGGGAAGGGTAACGATATCGTACCAACTTCGGATCCGATATCGGAAGATTTTACCGACTGTCGTACAGATTTCTGAACATTTGGTTTACTGGGTAGTTGTGTTGTTCCAAAATTGAATGATATGTATATATGAGGATGACATGTGGTTTCATTAAGACGATGCCACATATCATACATGCCGAGAACAATTCAATTACACTCAATCTTTCGTGAATTTTGGATTACCCTTTATAAGACAATGGAATTTGTATTTGATAAAAGTTGTGGCTCTTTGCTATTATTCAACCTTATGAGTTTGTTATGACATATTGATTATTTCTGCTCTGATTCATTGCGTTTACATATGGATTGCCTCAGCAGGCCAACGATACAGCTCAGGGTTTATATCCATAATGTATTTGCTTTAAATGCTATTACTAACAATTTACATTTATTATGACTAATATGACAATTAGTTATACGTTAAATACAAATTAACAGTTTGACATAGTAGTGGCACGAACTCATTATCTGTTCGTGTTTGAAATATGAGGTTATGTTATAAGAACATCTGATTTCAATGTTTTCATGTCATTGTACATATGTAGATCTGTCAAAGTTGGGTTACTTACTTGTTTATTTTGTAAATACTTAAAAAATTTCAAGAAATCCTAAATATATGATACAAATACTACAATACTTCCACCATGTATCAGTCATTCCTTACATAACACACAGTGTTACCACAGACCAGCTAAAAAATTACGACAATTGTCGCCAAAAATTGTGCCGTTTGCAAAATCATTATACTAATTTTGTTTAGTAATTCTGAGTCCGAAACATGGACATTAGGCCGCGTCAAAGAGATAAAGTTGAAGCTACAGTTCAAAAAAATTTGTTCATGTATCGCAGTCTTTAAGCTAAACTAACTAGGGCCTAACTTAGTCACTTTAGCATTCGACAAAATACTTTGGTTCGTAATTAAATTGACATTCTAACTTAAACTAAAGAGTTGATGTTTCGTAAACTTACAAGTGTTACAATGTATATCAAGTGTCTAAAAATTTGTTTGAATACCCATATGCTCTTTCGATCCCAAACCGTTGTTGTCTTATGAAATTGCTTTGGTGTAGTACTATACAAATCAATACTACGCGAATTTTTCGGTTCACGATTTTCATTATTTTTATTCATGGGAACGAAAATTGCATAACAGCTGATTACGGGGTTTAATTCTTCTAGTCTTATTAAAGGTGTATAGAAATTACGCAGAAGCAAAGATATTCACACCAGAAATAAGTACGTAACTTGCTAATACAATACACGAGTATTGTTTAGAAAATATTTTGTAACAGTTTCCACTAATTATTTAGTATTTGATACTGTGTCATTTTATAAAACGCAGGTCACTTCACTAATTTTATAAAACGAAAACTCCTCACAGCGACTGTCGGGGTTTGGTTCCATCGTTTTATAAAATAACAATAATTTTGTAGTCACTTATGTTGTCATTTGAAAAAAATGTGCTACACAATTACATTAAAATTAACAAAAATTCAACATTTTTGGAAAAATTGTGTTACACCCCAGAGAAATGCTAAACGGAACTTGTTATATATAATAATACTATATAGCTTTATTCCATTAAGCTATTGTCACTTATGACTTTCCAAAAAAAAGAAACGATCGACACTTAATACTACGAAATGTGGCAACATTTGCTGTAATTGGTAAAAAAAATATGCGATACGGCAACGCTTTTGTAGCCAGTGCCAACAAATACATGGTAGAAGCAGCCGTAATTATAGGCAGTAACAACAGACATTTTACTTTTGCTCATTCGTTTCAGTTGTCAAACTCCACACAAATATATATCAACAATACAAGAATACAAAAACGTATGAAAACAAAATACATATAATTTTGAGAAGTGAAGCGAAAAACGCCATGCAAAAAAATTCATCACCTGTTTAAACGACTATACCTGATAGATAATTCTACCATGATCAATATGTACAAAAAGGATGTACAAGTAGAGAAGAAAACCCCAGCGCAATGTGGCAACCCTCGTAGATCATAACCTAAAAGTCGACCCGATTTACTCAAACGCATTTCTCTCTCGCGCTATAGCTTGATTATTTCATATTTTTAACTACTTTATGTAATTTTATTTAAACATGGTTGGAATTTCTATAGTTAGATCCTGTAACATCATCAGAAAACTGTTCGTGTATTGAAATAATCAACGAAGAGAGCGAGCAGAGAAACGAGGCGCTTCACTCGTTTTCTTTGTTGGCATTCCACTCCCTGAGTAAATTTTCTTCTCTATTTAAAATTCCACACTCTTTGATATGTATAACATTTACAGCGCTTGTTGTGAACAATTTAATTCCGATTTTGTTTTCAATCGGAAATAAGAATGTATCCTTCACATTTAGAGATATAAAAGTATACGTAGTCTTCCATTAAATAAAATAATTTTAATGAACTTAAAATGTGTAAGCCATTTAATGATAACATTTTCATTCACAAGAAATGTTAACAAAATTTATCTAAAATAACTTTTTGTTGCCATTTCTTGAAATTGAACATGTGGCAACATTGTCATTGCTCAAGTCAGAATTTAAGTGGGAAATTGATATGCAACTTAATACCGCTTAGCTGTCCTGTAAAAATTAAGGTATAATCAACTTTAGCGGGGAAAAACAAACACACATAATACTTCGAAAAATAAGTGCCAACCCCAAAAAGAAATTATGCCAAATGGCACAAATTATGCTAACATGGTAACACTGAGGATAAATCTATTAAAGAGCAACAATAAGCTTGTTTGTTTTATACTATTTTCAACGACTTTGTATGGGGAGCCGCTTAAAACCGCTTAACCATAGAAGGGTAATCTTCGCCGTTTCGACGAACGCTGTTGCTCTTTTTAAATTTTTCACAAAAATCGACTGAAGAGCAAATTGCTCAAAAACAAATCAAAAAGGTTTACAAATGTTTGGCTTCGTTTTTTTCTATCCAAGTCTATTAATTAAAAGTTTATACCTTAGTTGTACGCTGCATTGTTCGTTAAAAATGTCTAAGTAATATAGGACTTCTTCGATTTGACGAAGATTACCTTTAATGAATGTAAAATATGATTACCCTCCTAGAGTTAATATCGCATAGCTCCCCACAAAAAAAGGTCGAAAAATTAGTATAGCAGGGAATAAAAAAATACGCTTAATGTTGCTCTTGGCCTGTTCGTAAATGCATCATAGCTCTGAATCTTTCAAAAAGGATGTACCATAGTTGCTTTACGAATCTTATGCGCACCTGACATTACTAATGCCAATCAGTTGATGTATATTCGTTTTTGCAATAACGAACGCTAAAGCCCGGTATTCAGTTCTGGCGAAATTTTATTGTAGTCCGTTCCAGTCCATTATCAAACAATTGTTTTCGTACGAAATAACTTTGGCATAACAACCCTGTAATTGAATTGAAATTTTCGCAAAGAACAGAGTACCAAGAAAATGAAATGTCAACGTTCCCACGCGCTTCTTATGGGAACGAAAATTTGATAATAACTGAATACGCGGCTTAAAATGGAAAATTTCCTGGTGAATATGCGAATTGGATGACAAGCACAATGAAATAAAATTGTCCAGAAAAATTTGGTATCTGCCAGTTCTCAAAAGCAAATAAAATAAAAAATTAATTAAATTAATAAAAGTAAACAAATTAAAAAATAAACAAAAATTTGAACTTCGCAATTCTGCGCATTAGACATTTTTATAATGCAAATTTGCAGAAATGAAATGAAATGATGCATTGTTGCATTTACGAACATTGACTCGTGCAATGTTGTTTGCATTTACCAACGTGCTGGGCATCAGATGCATTTACGAACGCTATTGGGCTCTGACATAGTTTCCAAGCTGAACCATTCAAAGATATATTTAACGCCTTTCTTCGTGTTTCCTTCAGTTATTTTGCGCCAAAAATATTTCAGTGTGCGCGGTTTTTGCACATGGGTTCGACTCCTACTCTGGTCAATAAAGTATATTTCTGTCGACGACGGTCACCTCGGTTAGTGATGCCGACACTATCGATTACTTAGCCATGAAAAAGTTTCTCCAAATACCGTTCAGAACCGGTATCAGTGAGCGTAAAACAAGAAACCGCACAGGTTATGAAAAGCTCTCCCAATTCCTTAATGGAGTGTAAAGAGAACCTTTGTTTTTGCTTGACTTATGGCCAGTTTTTCAGTCAGTGGTGATCTTCGTTTCTTAGTTAAATTGTGGTTAAACATCGAATTGTGTTTTTTAGTCATTGTTTAAATATGATTTAACCACCCAATGTTGGTTGGTTAACTTATAGTCAGAACCATATTATTTTGACTATCAAATTACTGACTGTCAAAGTGAGAAATGAAGATTGTATAAAATACATGTTTCAGATATGCGTATTTGTACACATACGTTGAGTCTAGATCGTTAAATTGTTGCTCCTATGTACATAGTTTTTTACACATTTTTGTTAAAATGACTTCGATTTTATGCATCTATTTCTTATTTTACATAATTCCAGTTTGTTTGTTCCCCTTTGTTGTTTTGGTATTTATCACAAAACACGCGTTTTTTCCAATAAGAATACAAGGGTTGCCACATTAGTTGGCAATATGGCGACTACATTAACTCACCACTGAAAAACAAAATGCAAAGTTAACCTCTAATTAACTTTGAATTAAGATTAAGTTAACTACCCACTTAAAAAGTGGCCATTAGTCTGTTGTTTTAGTCTGTTGTTCGACTGCAACAGCTTATATTTTTCTCTTAAATAAATAATTTTTGTCGTAAAGTTCGAGTCTTTTGTTGTAAACGAACTTCCATTCACGTCAAAATTGCCAAAATGTGCTTTTTCAGGAAATGAAAAAATCGTTTATTATCAATGAAAAGGTGTATACATTCCCGCATCTACTCAACGGTGCACCATTCCCACCGAGGTGATCGCTCTCATGAAGTGTTTCTCCCCTGTTTAAGCCCGGTATTCGTTTTTTTTGGAAATTTTCGTTTCCATAAGAAGTATGTACGTGTATAAAAAAAAACGAAATTTTCATGAACCGGAAATTTCGCTCACTTTGCATTTGTTTGGTACTCTGCTCTTTGCGAAAATTTCGTAGGCAAAATCAATTACAGAGTTGTTACGCCAAATAATTTCGTACGAAACCAATTGTTTGATAATTTTTTGGGACCGGAATTCTGACATTTCGATTATTTTAGTAAACAAAAGTAATAACACATGCGTTAAAAGTAAAATGGAGTGCAAATATGAATTATTAATGAAATATTTCCAAGGTAAATCAGAGTTATGTGGTAACTGTCTGCAACAAAATTTCCGTTTAGATAGAAATGACAAAATTTCTTACGAAAATTTCGCAAGAACTAAATACGGGGCTTTAAGATTAAACAAGTTCATACAAAAATTGACTTACATCAGGTGGAATTACAGAAATTGTTGACTTTAATTTGTCATGTCATTTTGATGAAAAAGTGTGAACTTAAACGTATTTTGTTTTTACGTTTGTGATGGTGGTGCTGGTATTGTTAAAGTAATACTTTCCAACATGCAACACACCAAACTTCGTAAATTTACTGAGTCAAATCGCTGCTCTATATGTCATTTCTCTATGTACACCGCCATTTTAAATGGTTCTGTCTTCTTTCAACAAAAATAAACCAGCAAATCCTAATCTGAAAATTAGGAATTATGGAAATTATGTTTTATTCAACAAATATTCGTTTGCCACAATTACTTTGCGTGTTTCATGTTTTCTAAACATGTTTTCATGTTTTCTCCTAAACATCTTAGCAGAACTCTTAATTTAAAAAGTGGCTTGCACGACCAGTTAGAGTTTAGAGTTACCATATGTCGTTTGTTGTAAACGTTTTTCGGCTCTCGTAGGCGATTTAGTTTATTATTAGTTTATCGCCTAAAACGATTATTTTTTCTATCAAAAAAGTCCGTGCCTGTAATTAGCCATGAAAAAGCTCAATCAGCGTGCATAAAAATCGAAAGTGCATAGATCAGAGAAGCTACCTGGAAAGTAATGGAGAATATACGGGTTTTAAAGAAGCATTGATCTCGATGGATGGTTGGTAAAGGCCCAAGGTGAAGAAGCAAACGACAGCTAATACGGGGTTGAAGTAATTTGAGCTTTTTGGTGTAAACCATCGGTATTGTCTTGGGCCCAGTGAAGTATAAATGCGGCCTAGAACTAATATCGGTATACAAACGTAATTATTTTTCCATTCCCACCTACGATTTTTTTTTGTGGCAAATTTTGTACTTTAACCAATGTCAATTATTTCGAAGTGAACGTTGAATACAATTAATTGGAGTTGGTTATTTCATAATTAAATTTTTATATTAGATTATTCTAAAAGCATTAGAGCGTAACTGACCGAATATGAACTGATACAAACGAAAAATAGATGAAAAACTATTCAACAGACCCATTGCTGAAACCAAAAGGTTAGATCCATAGATTAATACTTATAGTAGATCTACTAGTTCTCCCACCAAATTTATGACATTTGGCCTGGTGTGATATTTACGTTTGATGTTGTAAAGAATTGCTTTACTAATACCAGATAGAGGCAATGGTTCAAAACAACGAACAAAATAACAACAACGGCATTTCGTTTTGTGTGTTAAAATTATTGTGTTAAATACAACACAAATGTATGCTAACAATAACAGTCAATAAAAAAGTTTAAAACACATTTAAATTTCACAGTTTTTCACCAAAATGGCATGAAAAATTGAAGTAGGAAGTTATTGTAATTCCACCTGGTGTATATCACTTTTCGTCAAACATCTCTCTATCACACCGACCGCATCACGAAGAGTGTGAAAGGAAACGTCAGATGAGCCGAATATTCTCTCTAGTCTGAGATTACTCTATGGTTAGATCAATAACCCTGCGAAATTGATTCAATTACTATTTTTATTTATATTACAATCATAGACTAATACATACATACTTATATACATTTTTTCTCTCAATAAATTAAACGTCATAGTTACGGTGGAAAGTAAACATTGGATGGTGGAAAACATCGTTTCAGTAATAACAGATAGAGGCAATAGTAAACAACGTCCAACAAAGGAACAACAACTGAATTTCGTGTTTTTGTGGCAAACTAGTTGTGTTAAATACAATACAAATGTATACCAACGATAAAAGTCAACAAAAAAGTGCAAAATACATTTAAATTTTTCAGTTCTACACCAAAACCATATGAAAAAGTTAAGTGAACATATTTTGTAACTCCACCTGGTGTAAGTTAATTTTAAATTTAATTTCTCTCATTTCCACAAACCTACGACGAAGAGTGTGAAATGAAACGTCAGATGAGAGAATAAATGTGTCTATGTATGGCTTAGTCTATGGGGTTTTCAATAACGTTTTACCGGACCATGTTATCATTGATTTTTTTATAGGTTACAAAGACGTATAATCTTTTCCCTGGGTCGCATGACCCTAGCTAGGAACGTTTCTAGAGGCAGTTCTACTACCTCTTTTCTGGATAATATTTTACTTCAACGTACATGAGAATGAATTATTTTACATGAATTATACTCTGGACCATGGAGGCCATGATTTAAATTTAAAAAAGGAGCTCATAAACTATACTAGGCTCCAAAAAGTTCCGCATATCGAGCCATTGTATTTGTGTGGTAGAGATATTTGTCCGAAAGATGCCGAATTTTACCATTACATTCCCTGAAGGAATTGGGGATAGCTTCTGACAATTAGCGCGAGTTTTTAATGGATAGATATTCAAGCTGACCATCACCGAATTAAAATTTAGGTGGCGTGTGCGGCGATGGAACCCGAGTTCTAATGTACAAGAGTCGTGTACCTTAAGCATAGCACCACCGTCGGAACGATAGCTCAAGATATTTAATGGTGGTTCTAAACAGGAATTTTCAATTCAGGAATATACGGTTCAAAACTATGAAGAGGATTATTAAAGTCATATAAAGACCATCGGAGACCAATAGGGCCTATTTCTGAATATTGCTTACTGGACATTGACAGCTGCTGGAAACGATATTGCTCTACAATATTGGATTTGGAAAAATCTACTTACCAAAGTCTGTTGAAAATGTTCATGGAAATATGAATTTATATTGAAGTGGCTACGCAATGAGTGGCTAAGCGGCGACCCTCAGCAATATAACTTGTTCTAATTTGTAGCTGGTTACTGAGCGGAAAAGTATAAAAACGGCAATAGTGAATGTGGAGCTTTTAATTTCATCTGTATAAAGTTGACTGCTATTATGGCAAGTCAGATTACCAAATTCTAAAAATTACAGCAAATCCAAGGATTTCACAGACATACGGCAGTATTGTCTAAATCTGTCTGGATTTGGCGAAGATTTTTATATAAATGGTTAAATTCGCCGTAATGTAGCCTTACTCGAGTTATGGGATGAACACCAAACTTTAATTTTCTTAAATGAATTAACATCTTATAAATCTGAATACGATTTTCGCGTAATAAAATTAAACAAACCTCTTGGCAATGGCTTTTTAACAACTAGCCGCTTAGAAACGACGCTCAGTAATAAGCCACTTGCCGCTCACCGCTTTGCTGCTCATTGTGTGGCATCGGCGTAAGATCTGGACTAAATGACATCCTCGTTATCCTTTGTGATAAACTTCTCGATTAAAATCCCAGGAGTGGAAGGAACGAATATCAAAAAATATTAGGTATTGAGGACTTCAAACTAAATGATGCGGTAGTTTTTGAAGTCTATTCTACAGATCATTAGTGTTTTTATGGTAATCTGAGAAGTTGACATTTAGCTGGTGCGAAACGTCATCAAAGCCTGGAGTATCAACATCTATTCTGATGCAGATGCGTTCGAATAACCACAACTAAAGTAAATACTTCTACCTTAGTAAATATCATCACTGGGCGCTGATTGAAAGGCAGGTTAATGCCATTAAAAGCTTTGATTAGGACGTGTCTTAGCTAATGATTTTAAATATCTTAATTATGATCTAGAGTACAAAATTCAAGGTTACTATCGACTTCAAACTTAATTGCTTTTTTTAGCAAACATTATCATATGTATACTAGCATTCATATTCTCAAATGGAAAAGCTTCTTTCTAAATTAGAATTGAATTACGTACTTGCATGATCGCATGAATGAACAAACGATTCTTTATTTAGAAAACTATAAAATTTTAGTTTTGCGGTAAATGGGGGCGTAATAAATGATGATGATGACGACGACTAATGGAAGAGAATGGAGTGCGGTGGTTGATGGTGATCTCATATTTTACAATGTAAATGTGATGCGATTATAAAAATGCGGAAAATTGGGGAATCACGTCAAGTCATCCATGAATGGACGGACAGATACACAAATTGTGTGGGGAAAATGCAATATTTCAAAAACGCCAAATGCAAATGACACTGCATTTCGCAATTAAACTAAATTCCAAAATTTATTCGCGTATAATTGTGAAATTCTACAATTCTAGTACCCGACGATGAGAGGGGTCAAAGTTCTCAACAAATAGTAGAGAATACAAGAATGTCAACCACATGGCGATATACAAACAAATATTTATACTACGCCAAGTAATTTTATGCCTAAATGTTATGCAGACTTTATTGTTTTCGATTTACGTCATATTTAAACAGGGAAATTTGATATTTTTTGTGGGAACTTTCGAAATGCATACAAACATACATACATACGTACTTTAAGACGTCATAGTGACAGCAAGGACTCCAAGAGAGTAGAGAGAGAATTGTATGCGTGGTCTCATAAAAGTGGCAATGAACTTTAAACCCGTGAGAATTTTCCAGCTTCATCGCAACCCCAGCTACATACATATGTGTTCATCTCTTTAAACACAAGAAAAACAAAATTCTCATGACATTCTAGTTGTATTTTATTTTGTTTTGTTCTTCTAATTCATAATAGTATTCGTATAAAGGATTTACACAAACCAGGGCGGAAATTGTGCTCTCATACTCACACATGCAAACAAACTGTACAAAATAATAGGAATACTCGTATTGGTAAGCAAACGATGTACGATATAACGGTACTATGTTTTTTTTACACTACTATTACAACCATTCTATTATGTCATATTGCTCGCTCAGGCGCAATGTTTGTAAGAAGAAGAAAACAGGAAGTTATCTGGCATGTCAGAGATGGTGATCGGACTGTACCAAAATAAGTACTTATACTTATACTTATTAAGTGTGTTTTTTTACCCCGCTAAAGTTAATTATAGCATTTTAAGTTCATTAAAATTATTTTTATTAATCGTAGACTATTAATACTTTTACATCTTAAAGTTTGAAGGATAGTCTTTTATTTCCGATAGAAAACAAAATTGGAAATAAATTATTCTCAACAACGCTCGGTAAATGTTATACATATTGATCATGGTAGAATTATCTACCAGGTATAGTCGTTTAAACAGGTGGTAAAATATTTTTCATGTCATATTTCGTTTCACTCGTCAAAATCTTAAGTATTTTGTTTTCATAATTTTTTGTATTTTTGTATTGTTGTTATATATACATATGTGTAGAGTTTAAGAACTGAAACGAATGAACGAAAATAATAACAACAATTACAATAACAACAACATCTTCTGATACCATGTGTTTGTTGGCACTAGCTACAAACGTGTTGCCGTATTGCATTTTTTTCACCCATTACATCAAATGTTGCCACATTGCGTAGTATTAAGTGTGCATCGTTTTATTTGGAAAGTCGTAAGTGGCAATAGCTTAAGGGAATAAAAACACAGCGTTATTGTTGTATTTTGTCAATATCGACGGATTTATCATTGGTAAAGTATCTTAGAAAGAGTTGTGTCTGTCTGACATTTTTAGCTCTGTACACGATGTCATGGCGTTTGTTAAAATCAAGTGATTTTAAAGGATGGGACTGCTTTCGGTTCTACCAAAACCAGAACGAAAAGCGTAATTTAATAAACGACATGTAATTTTGTTTAAATTTTTGTTTTTATTAATATGTATTTATTTTATCTTTGTTATGCTTTACTTGCTCTCAACTTGATACTTTTCTTTCTGTCGAAGTTGACATTTGCAAAGTGTGTTTCAGCTCAATTTCAGGAGTTCTCATAAGAATACTCGCAAACAACATCTGTTGCAGATGGCCGCTTTACGCTTTCCGTTCTTGGTTAGGTAGAGCTCTTAAATCATAGTCAAAATTAAAGACAAGATTTAGCTCTAGAATACGGCACTACGACGTATATTGGATCTATTGCTCCCGAAATAATTACAACAGTCTTGTCTTTGTTTTTGGTCGTAACAATATTCATCAATTCCCGTCCGTTGATAAATACATACCGGGAGTTTGGAAATTGATATGGAGATATGAGGGTTTATATTATATTATACAAATTCCTTTTAGGTTTTTTTAGGGCGATTAGGGATTATTCATCCGACTATCAACACGATAGCTGCCGTTAATCTTTACCGATCGTAATGGAATGCCAATGATTATTATTTGTGAAACCTTAGTTTAAAATTGTAAATGCACCTTATGGCCACTATCCTTCTGGTAGCTCCCACACAAATCCA
Source organism: Phaonia tiefii (assembly GCA_963931995.1). NCBI lineage: Eukaryota > Metazoa > Arthropoda > Insecta > Diptera > Muscidae > Phaonia > Phaonia tiefii. Next base: position 99,560,298 of record OZ008369.1, on the reverse strand, counting down.
CAAATTTAGTACCAGATTTAGTGTCTTCTTAAACATTTTTCCGATATGTATATGTTTCAGCCCAAGTCTTGGTAAATATACTGTAAATATTTACTTAATCAGACAAAATTGGCGTATTTTCCACTCCTATTCTAGTATCGTCCTTGCAATGGCTGTGATTTTCGATACTATAACTGGCATAAAACACGTCTGATGTTAATTATATTTGATACTACGCTATATTTTGTCCAAAACCAGTCATCTACTAAAATTGTGTGGATTTTTGTACCTCCCATACAAAAGTTTTGTTACCGGCTGGTTGGTCGACGCAATGAATTCCGTTTAATAGTACCGACCATTCTCCCATTCTGCCCTCTCCAAATTCATTAGTGGGCATGTTTTGTTAAAAGCAACTCCAGAACTGAAGATGGAAGGTTTTTCCATTCCATTTCCGTACCTCTTACACAAATTTTGTGTGGACAAACATAACAGATACCGAAAAACAAGTTAAATTTAGTATTAGACAATATTTTGCCTAAAGCCACTCTTTGATTGAATATGACCGAGTGTTTCACGCCCATCTGTGTAATATCTCTTTATCACTTCGTTGGTATAAAATGATCAAATATTTTAAATGGGACTCGGGCCCGTAGATTACTACAGAGTTTAGCAGATATAACAAGAATAGCGGTTTTGTTAAAGGGAGTGGCATATTTATATTATTGTAGAAAAACACACAACAAGAATATTAACCGCTCCGAAATTTGTGCCATCCTTAAAATTTGCCCCAACTTACTACGTTTCCGGGCGTTGTTCCTATTTGGCATTTCTCATCGGCTATTTTTGATGTAGAAATTCGAAACAACTCAAAAAAAAAATATAAGAACAAAATATCAAATTTTAATTTAATTTCGCACACATCAATATGTATTTGCTATAGGTGGAAGCGTAAGAACTGCTGATTTCTTTTTTTCTTGTCGTTGTGGTCCAATCTTGTCAAACTAAAATATATTTTGTTTTTGTACTTTTTGGTAATGTTTTATAGTTAAATCACTGTGTTGAATTTAACAAGATCGGCCCTGCAAACAAAATACGTGTTGTTACTGTCTTCAATTACAACAATGTCTCCTGCGTCTACCTTACTTATTCTGCCATTGTCCACAAATTAAGCAAGTGGACTTTAAAGTTACCAAATTTAAAGAAAAATTTAAAGCGCGCTTTGTATATGTTTAGGCCTTTAGGGTGAGGATATATGTATATGTTTAAGGAGCACTGCAATTTCTGTAATGGTTTTAAATAGAATAAGGATCGTTGCGATCGTTGGCTGCGATCGTTGCCCATGATCTCGTCTAACCACTCCTTTAAAACTTTTCCTACATTTGTTATATGTTTGTACTTGAAATTCTTCGTTGAATTGACACCGATTTACTTACGAACCTTGGGGTAATTAAAGGTAATGTTTTTCGAAATTTCACAATTTTATTTGCCAGTTGTACTAGAAAAAGTCCAATTGTAACAAATTTCTCATCACTGACGCGCACTATCATTCAGAGACAAGGAGGTTCTTACTGTTTGTATAAGTAAAGTTGTTAAACTTACCGCAAACATATTGACAGCCGTTGTTATTCACTTCATAAAACAAAATCACAATATTTTTACATGAAAAATTTCGGTTTGTTCTTAAACATCTCACAAAAATATACTTAATTTAAAAAATCTGTTTAAGTTTTTCACATCTATCTATCTTTATCTTCTTTGTTTTCGTTTGCAATTTTTTATCTTCTATAATTTATTCAATTGATTATTATTGTTTACGTATTTTGATTAGTTTTTTTTTTCATTTAACGAAACAATCTAACGAACACTTTCGGCATTACCGCTATCTAGCACTGTTACCAACACTTTGGTTTGAGGTTCATTTGCAATTTCTGTTTCAGCGTTTTTCTACTTCTCGTTTTGCTATCAGCGCCAAAGGTTGCTGCGTTGCGTAGTTTATTTTTATTTTTTGTTGTACTCCCTTCTCTCGAAATAAAGCAATGCTTGATGTTGCTGTTGGTACTGATGTCGCTGTAGTTGGTGTGGTGTGCTTTTGTTTTGCAACCTAATGCGAAATGTTTGTTGAATGAACCACCGAGAAACAAAAACAAAACAACAACGCCGCCTTAAGTGTTCTGTCATGTGTCTGTAATTAGTATCTAGAGCGTTTACCATTCATATATAGACATTACATGGGTTAAGCTTATCAGGGGGTTGTTAGCGAGGTAGAAAGCTTGAATAACAACTACAGTGGGAGCGTAAAAGAGAGTAAGAGAGCTCTTGCAGCCAAAATATAAAGTACTTGGCAATTACAAATAAACCCATCCATTTATTAACGTAGACTACAGTCAGAACCGTAAAAAGTGTTTCTCAACGTCAGAGGTTGAGTCTGTTGTAAATTTGAAGGGGGGTTTTACTTAGTGTAGTAATAATAATTTAATTTAATACTTATAATAGCTTCGACACAATGTTGCATCAAACTTATTATACAGACCTCGCACACCAGAACTAAATTCCATACGGCCAACATTAAACTGTGGGCAAAACAAAAATAAATGAAAAATATTATGCAAACTGCACTTTTTCAGAAGATTGGAATTTGGCCAAAAGCGATTGAGTTTATAGATACTGAAACACATGACGAAAGGCCATGTTAGACTATTAGTGCAAATTAAGCGATGGATCTTTATACTTATAGGTACTATCAGGTTTGGAGAATGCAAAAAACATCTGACTGCAAAGTGACCACCAAAATACAAGAGTTATAAAATAAAAATAGAATAGGAGAAAAAGATGGTTGTGAACAAAGACGAATGAAGCGTTTGACAACAAAAAACACGAAATAAAATACATATGTATGTATTCCCGTTTTCTTTGGGAAAGTCAAAAAGTCAGAGAAATCTAACAAATCTGTCAAATCGATCTCCTCAAGTTTAGACTATTCCATTCGCTCTCCGCAAATGAAAACTTTGGTATATCCAACTAAATACGTCGGTATTTCTCTAATGGCCAGTTTTTAAGTGGGTAGTTAACTATGGGATTACTTAATCTTAATTGTAAGCTAATTATGGCCAGTTTTTCAGTCAGTGGTGATCTTCGTTTCTTAGTTAAATTGTGGTTAAACATCGAATTGTGTTTTTTAGTCATTGTTTAACTATGATTTAACCACCCAATGTTGGTTGGTTAACTTATAGTCAGAACCATATTATTTTAACAATCAAATCAAATCAAAGTGAGAAATGAAGATTGTATAAAATATATGTTTCAGATTTGCGTATTTGTACACATACGTTGAGTCTAGATCGTTAAATTGTTGCGCCTATATAGTTTTTTACACATTTTTGTTAAAATGACTTCGATTTTATGCATCTATTTCTTATTTTACATAATTCCATTTTGTGTGTTCCCCTTTGTTGTTTTTGTATTTATCCCAAAACACACGCATTTTCCAATAAGAATACAAGGGTTGCCATATTAGTTGACAATATGGCGACTTACATTAACTCACCACTGAAAAACAAAATACAAAGTTTACCTCTAATTAACTTAGAATTAAGATTAAGTAATCCGATAGTTAACTACCCTCCTAAAAACTGTCCATTAGAGGTTAACTTTGCATTTTGTCAAAAACGATGTACAAGTAGACAGTCAAAATTTCTCTTCACTCAAATGCCAACAAACAAAACGAGTGAAACCCTAGTACTTCTCTACTCTCTCTCTTACTCTCTTCATTGAATATTTCAAAACATGAGCAGCTTTTTGATAGTGTTATTGTATATAACTATACAAATTCCAACCAATTTGAAGTAAAATTATATAAACTATGCAAAAAGTATGAAATACGCAAGATATGACGCGAGAGAGAAATGCGTTTGAGTGAATTCCTAGCACTTTTTGGTTCTCTTTTACCAGGGTTGCCAAGTTGCGCACATCTGCTTGTCGTCTAATTCTAAATCGTCTTTGATTTTGTTTTTCAGTGGTGAGTTAATGTAAGTCGCCATATTGTCAACTAATATGGCAACCCTTGTATTCTTATTGGAAAAAACGCGTGTTTTGTGATAAATACAAAAACAACAAAAGGGAACAAAGAAAATGGAATTATGTACAATAAGAAATAGATGCATAAAATCGAAGTCATTTTAACAAAAATGTGTAAAAAAAAATATATAGGAGCAACAATTTAACGATCTAGACTCAACGTATGTGTACAAATATGAAAATCTGAAACATGTATTTTATAAAATTTTCATTTCTCACTTTGACAGTCAGTAATTTGATTGTCAAAATAATATGGTTCTGACTATAAGTTAACCAACCAACATTGGGTGGTTAAATCATTGTTAAACAATGACTAAAAACACAATTCGATGTTTAACCAGAATTTAACTAAGAAACGAAGATCACCACTGACTGAAAAACTGGCCATAATAGTCTAACATGGGCTTACTAGAGAATATGTGATTTAAATTAGATAAATGTTATAGCGATCGCAACTACATACGCCTCTGACATATTGTCAACCAACTACTAAATTCTAATACTGTGAGAACCTTGTATACTCAGATTACATAATGGGAAAAAGCTATACATATATGTACATATGTATGAATATTATTGTCAAGTTTGTAAAAATAAAATGTAGTTACACACATATGTAAGTATATGCATACATATATGTATGGATTTTCATTAGGGTGGCAATGAAATGTATGGGTAATTTTATTTTTTTGATTATTTTGGTCTAAAACCAACGTAGTAAAAATTTGATGCCAATCGGGTAATTTTAATGGCAAGTTTTTAATTGGTTAGTTAATTGGAAGTTTATTAGAGGTTAACTTTACACTCTGATTTTCAGTTTTAATTTTTCAAAGTTAATGAAAACCATAAAGCAACTATGGTATAGAGAAGAAAATTTACTCATTGAGTGGAATGCCAACAAAGAAAACGAATGAAGTGCGTCGTTTCTCTGATCTCTCTCTCTCTCTTACTCTCTTCGTTGAATATTTCAATACACGAGCAGTTTTCTGATGATGTTATTGTATCTAACTTGGAAAACCATATTTAAATAAAATTACATAAAATATGAAATAATCAAGTTATGACGCGGGAAAGAAATGCGTTTGAGTGAATCAACTGACAACGCCACTGAAATAAAAAATAGTATTATGTGTGGCAACTTTGGCCAGTTGCCGTAGGTAACAGTGTTTCCCGTCGATAAAAGAGTTTTGACACTTCGCCAACTGTAAATAATGTAAACAAACAAAAAATCTAAAGCGTGTGAGAAATAAACGTGTCTTTAGGAAGAAAAGCAAAAACTTTATAATAATAATGATTAGTTCAGTGGAATTATTTTTTGACGAGGAAGATAAACCACAAAACGTTGCATCCATGATAAAAAAAATGCTCATGGTAGACGCAGGAGGTGTTGTTGTAGCTGATGGCAAATTGATGCCAATAACAACATACATTTTGTTGTTGCTTCTCACTTACGCTGTGTCAAACCCACCTAATATGTATACCACCAATAAATGTAAACAATAAATACAAACACAAAATACATGTGGACTTTACAGTTCGGAAGTGGTTTGCAATGTAAACAAATCAAATCAGCTGTGCTTATGCGATCACCATCTATAAATCCATTTTGGTGTCATCTATTAGAAGACACTTAAGGGACAACTCTAATCCTTTAGAATTGCCGGCTACACTGAGTGAATGTTATTTCGGAGAATAATTGTTAATAAACAATTCCGTTTTAGGTTCAAGACATATTTTCGCCTTCCAAAAGAATGAATAGTTTATTAAGTGGATATTTTGGAAAATGACTTCAAACGAAGTCATCGGGCGACAGCAATACCTCCGCTCTTAAAAGTTTGTGCAGCTTTAAGGTTTTTTTGCGGAGGGAAGTTTCCAAAAGATCCATGGCAATGACTTCAACCTTGTCTTGGCTCAACCTACGTTGTCGGTTGTTTTGGAGAAAGTTGGGCATCTAATTGAAAACACCATTTGTAAGATGTGGATTATTTCAAAAATAACGGAGGAAGAAAAGACCCAAAAAAATACGGCTTTACTATAAAGAGAAGGTTCCTGGTGTTGTCGGATGTATAGTTAGGACACACGTACGTATCATTGGACCGAAGGAAGAAGTTCGCCATTTATACATAAATAGGAAAGGCTAGTTTAGTTTGAATGTTTTGCTGGTAGGTTATAATACTGGACCTTTTCGGAAATGCATCACTGCTCTGCATCTGCTGCGCAGCACTTTCGTAAATGGAACATCTGACAACTTTGCAGTTGTTTTGAGGCCGTAATTGCAAACAAAATGCGCAACAAACAAGCATCTGCACCCAGTGTTGCCAATTTGGGGATTTTTTTTCAAAATAGGGGATTGGTTTTGTGGTGTGGGGATCTGGGGATTTTTTGTGGATGAAAGTTACTTCTTTTGTATCATTGTTTGAAAGATTTGATCTGGCACTATCTAATTCAAAGCAAGCATATAAACAAAAATTATTTGGTTATGCGTATATGTGATTGCAAAAACAAAGACAAAAAAGTTAATGTGGCAAGTCTATTGTTATTGCTAAATGTTGTCAGCAAAAGAACTGCATACCAAAAACCGCATACACTTGTCCATGGCAAAATAAGTAACCCTGCGGCTACACGAGCAAGATATTGCTCAATGAATTTCACACATACTAGCTGTCAGAATTACGTTGAATTGGCAGCTGTGACGTAGGCTGTCTACAAGAAATTGTAGCAAATTCATTTCCCTATATGGCGTCGTCACAGAAGCAACAAAAATTAGCTCTGTCTATGATAATTTTGAAAGAAATTGATCATTTGATAGAAGAAAATGAAAAAGAAGAGAACAAAACACTAATAACTGAAAAAACACAAATAATACCCTCTACTACACAGCGCGGTATTTCAATTATTCATGTATTATCGGTCGCAATACGCTATCAAAATGCGCTACCGCTACCGCTTTTGTTGTGTTTTGACTTTCTCTGCAGCGACCATTGCCAACTGGCTGGTATTCAAAATCCTCTACCAGCCAGCTTTCAATGAGCAAAATGTGAGTGGGTTAGTAAAAAAATGTGAGTGTATTGTGAATTGCTTACAATTTCTTGCTCGTGTAGCCACCGGGTAAGGTAAACGCCGTAGCATGGTAAAATAAGTAAGGTAAACTCGTTAGAACAGCTGATTTCCACATTTTTCTAGCTTAGGTGTTTCTCTTATGTCAAATTTACATGCGTTTTGTTTGTGTACTGTTTTGTTTACTTTTACAGTAGATACACACATGAAGAAAATTTGACCAGATTATGGACACCAAACAAAGACAAAATGCCTGTGTTTGTTGTAACAATTCCTAGTGCGTTTACCTTATTTATTTTACCATGCGCAGTAGGAATTGTTACAACAAAAACAGGCATTTTGCTTTTGTTCTGTGTCCATAATCTGTCAAATTTTTTATATGTGTGTATCTACTGTAAAAGTAAACAAAAAGGTACAAAAACAAAATACATGTGTATTTGACATAAGGGAAACACCTAAGCAAGATAAATTTTCAAATCAGCTGTTACCATGTACTTGTCAGTTCCTGAAAATATCAAAATGTTTTACAGGCAAGGCTGTATGTGATGACAACAATAAAACAAGTAACAAACATTTTTGATATTTGGCGTTATTGAAAAGAATAGAAGCAGTGGAGAAGAAATATCGAGAAATACTAAAGCTACTATGTACCAAACAAATAATGAAGTAGATGAATCTGAAGATTATGAGACTGAAGTATTTGATATACTAAGCCTTACTGACTTTTAACCAATGTGTACATAAATTAAAGCCAGATCTCATTTGTCATAATCGTTTTGTTATAACTAATTATTATTAAAATAGTAATATAATACATATTAAAAATTTAATAATAATTTATTTATGTTTACATTTTTCAATATTTTTTTTCGTTTTGTTAAACTGAATTCTAAATAAATTTTAATTTTAAAACTTAAAACTTTCGCGAACTTCCGTTAAAACTATGGGGATGTTTCTGGGGATTTTAGCTTTTTTTGGGGGATTTTCGGGGATTTCGCCTTAAAAAAAACTGGCTACCCTGTCTGCACCAGCTGTTACATTTCCGAATAGGCCCACTATAATAATTATTTTCATAACAACAATCTAATTGTAGATATGCGACTACGAAATGCGAATCAGGTATGTTGACGCCAGACATCCTGGTTCTACTCACGATGCCCTCATTTGGAACAAAAGTCCACTGAAGCAACAAGTAGCTGATTTCAGGGCAAACTTATGGCTACTAGGGCTAAATTGCCGGAGTTCGGGCGCAGCTCTAAACTTGATAAAAAAAAAGGCCGAAAATAGAGAAAAATATAGAAAACGAAAAATATGTTATTTTTTGTCGGACGGACCTATATTCCAGAGCTTTTATTTAAAGTCTGGAAAATTGTTCTTGAAAGTTTTTAAAATGACTAGCAATGAAGCAGATTCATCATTCCCTTTAATTTGAATACCCACACTAAATGTCAAGACATACTATAATATGATAAATTGGAGTTATCTGGGTGCACAGATGCGGTTCCATAAAATTAAAGACACTATGAAATTTGGAATAAAAATACCTTAAATTTTAGTACCCACAGTTGCCTGTTTCTAGCAGTATCTAACTGGAGTCGTATTTTGGACCCTGTGTGTGGGTCTGTCCGACAACAAAAATATATTTTTCGTGTTCTTATATTTTTCTATAATTTCGTTTTTTCATAAGTTTTGAGCTGCCCCAGCTCCGACAATTTTGCATCTACTAGATTCTATTTTATATATGTAAATAATATTGTATTTATTATGCACACATTTTTATAAACATTACAATTTAACAACAACAATTTAGGATTTTCTTTAGAACCACTGCTTTTGACTCCTTATCGTTCACCTGAACTTTTTGTTTTGTTTTAAAAACTATACAGCAACCAAAAACCAATATAACCTCTCTCAAGCAACTGAAGTTGCTAACTGTCAGTTGCCAGTTGCCATATGCAATAACTTTTCGGCAACTGGCAACGCAACTGAGGTTCGGTTGCTATCGATAATCGACCCATAAGAGCTTCCATTACTCGCTTCAATGCCTCTTCATGACGACAAGGTAGTAGGCCATTGCATCGAGTTTTATTTGCTGCTGTATTTTACACAATTTTACACTTTCGTTCGACATAAAACGGACAGAAATCAAAGGGAATGCATATTTTCGTTTAATGCAAACAACATAAAACATAATTTAGCTGTCATTAGTATCAATAAACACTATTTAAAATTAGTACCTGTCTTCTTTGCTCTCTCATTCTACATGATCGGCCTAGAACCTTTTCGATCAGCTGTGCCATAGAATCCCCCTGTTTATACAACCTTTTTGTGAAAACCGTCATATGGTTCAGGTTAATGCAACCCTTGTATTCTTATTGGAAAAAACATATGTTTTGGAATAAACAACAAAGACCCAGCAAAAAATACTAGTTCAGTACTAGTAATGAACTAGTATTTTTGAACACTATAACTAGTACTCGCCCATACAAGCAACTGTAGAAATTAACATTGCGATGTCCTAGGATTGGGAGAAATTATTTCTCGTGTATAGCTTTTGAACTAGTGATGCACCAGTTTAACAGTACTAGTTCAGTGTCAAATTATATGGTTCTAAATGATCGGTTTTGAACTAGTTCTGTACCATAGAAAATAAATATAGTTCACCACTTGTCATTAAAAGTTGGTACTTAACTAGAACTATGGAGATAATACTTGAGCTAGAACTGTGGATTGAATTGAATTTCTGGATTTCGAGCGAAACAAAAGAAAAAAATTAGGTAAAACAAAGGAAAACACAAAAGGTAAATTTGTTGTAGGACAACATTGGATAAAAATACAACATTGGATAAAAATCATTCCAACCTTATATTTTTGAAAAAAATACATTTTCTGTTTTGTATTACTTTGCCATTATTTTAGTTTGTTAATGATATAAAGGAATTTTTGTAGACATGTAGAACTTTCGATAGGGATAACTAACTAAAACTAGCTGTCTTACTAGTGAAGTGTTTTTGATTTTTTTTCAGTATACTTTGGAAAATCAACATGTACAAAAGCTAATACCAGAACGTTTGCAAATCGTGGAAATTTATTCCCAACCTTCGCATTCTGTTCAAGTTTACCGTGCCTACAATCATCTTCAGCGAGTATTTCTGTCTAAACGTTATTGTCATTTTTGGAGCGAACACAATCCTGATGAGAGTCTTCAGGTTCCACTACATGCCGAAAAAAATAATTGTTTGGTACCCATTTGTCTTTAAATCCGAAAGAAGGTGGCAATATTACCGTGAATGGCGAACGCTACAGGCAAATGATTCGTGATTTTTTTTTTCCTCACGTCATTACAAATCATTTGGTGGAGAAATGGTTCCAACGAGACGGAGCGACATGCCATACAGTACGCGAAACCATGACTTTGTTGAGTCAATCGTTTAATGACTGAATTATCTCAAGTTATGAAACTGTGAATTGTCCACCTCGTTCGTGTGATTTAACACCTTTGGACTACTTTTTGTGGGGGTACGTCAAATCGCTGGTCTAACAGCAACGATTGATAATTTAAAAGCAAATATTCGATGCACTATTGACGAGCCGTCGGTGGTGCAATGGGTAGTGTGCTCGCCTCTTGTACAGGAGATCCTGGGTTCGATTCCTGCTCCAACCACCTTAAAATCTCTTTCGACGACGGTCACCTCGCTTAGTGACGGCGACACTATCGAGTATATAGCCATGAAAAAGCTTCTCAAAATACCGTTCGGAATCGGTGTAAAACTGTAGGTCCCAATCAGTGAGTGAAAACTGGAAAGCGCACAGCTCAGTGATTGTCAGAAGTTCTCCCCGGTCCCTTCATGGGATGTAATGGGAAACCATTTATTTTTTTTTTGTTGACGAAATAAAACCGGGTATGCTCGAAAAGTGGTGCAAAATTGGATAGACAGTATGGCGTTCATAAGTCGTAGTTTAATCCTTAAATTCCGTGAAATTTGTGAACTAATAAAGCGAAAAATTTGGTCATTGTTTTTGTGTTTTATTTTAAAACAAAAGTTATATGCCTCTAAAACACACACCCTATACTTTGGTTAGGCCCGACGTCCGGCACTTAAGCCACCATTTTATATACATACACAAAATTACACAATTTTCAAATAAAAAATAATTAATGTAAGCACGTTTGTGTTGAAAACTTTTTACAGTTTAAAGTATTAACGTAAAAGCAAATAACGGTTATATATAAACGCAGCTTTATATTCTGCAGTTCCTTTAGATTTGGAAAGGACACAATTTCAATTTTTTAAAAATATAACTGGTTTAGTTCTACCTAGTTCTGAACTAGGGGCACACAAACTAGGTCAACCGCTTATAGTGCATGAACTAGTACTTTTATGAACTGTTTGTTACACAAAACAGTACCATGTATTTTATTTAATCTTACATTTCTCATTTTGACAGACAGTAATGTGATTGTCAAAATCATATGGTTCTTATGCTGCCCATACACGTTACAACCGTTGGTACAACTCGATGTGTAATCAGGTTGTGGGTTTTGCCCACGAACGATACAACTTTGTCTACAACCTATTTGTACAACTTAAATTTGCAAACAATTCATTTGGAGTTAAGATGGCATCGGATACAATTGTGTGGGCTATTATTGATGAAAAGCACTGCAAAGTGATGCGTCTCCCTCAATGTCAAAGTGAAAGTGAAGAACGAAATTGCATGAGATGCCCACACACGTTACAACCGACTAGAACAACTTGCCAAAATATCAAACAATTTTGATTTTTCGCACAACCGAGACACAACTTCATACAAAAGGCTAGAGTTGGGTAGTTCATGAACTATATAGTTCATTCAGGGTAACCAGACGTCACCCTCACGAACATAATGCACATGTTCGATATGGCGAGTATGTTCGTGATTGTTATGTCTGGGCACCTTAAGTGAACGAGTTCGAGAACTACTGAACGAGTTCGACACAAGTCTACAACAGGCCCACAAACGTTACAACCTTGTATACAACCGACTCAAGTTGTATCAACGGTTGTAACGTCTGTGGCTTGCATTACTACAACCATAAAGCAACTATTTTTTAGAGGAGAAAATTTACTCGTGGAGTGTAATGCCAACAAAGAAAACGAGTGAAGCGTGTCGTTTCTCTGCTCGCTCTCTTACTCTCTTCGTAGAATATTTCAATCCACGAGCACTTTTCTGATGATGTTATTCTATTCCAACCATATATAAATAAAATTTCAAAAAGTATGAAATAATCAAGTTATGACGCGGGAAAGAAATGCGTTTGAGTGAATCGGGTCGCCTTTTTTGGTTCTCTTCTACTAGGGTTGCCAAATTGCGGGGTTTTTTCTTCTCTACCTGTACATCCTTTTTGCTACAAGTACCATCATGGGGTGGTTCAGTCGTTGCTAACCATTGACTGAGAAACACAATTCAATGACTAACCACAATTTAACTGAGAAACGAATAACATCACTGACTGAAAAACTGACCATAAGACGTGGTGCTTTCAGGTGAACGTTTACGGGTTTTGGTGTTTTAGCTATTATTTTGTACACATTAGATAATCTTAATTTTTCAGACGATTCTTATGAAATTTTGGAAGTTGGTTTAGGTGGACCTCCCTTAAAAATGAGAAAAATCTAACAACTCCACTGGTTCCAACTCTGAATTTCAAAAAATGGATGATTTTTAGAAAAAGTACGAAATCAGGAGTTTTGGCTTTTTTCTAAAAAAAGGCATCTAGATGCCAAAAATATTAAACTCGGCTATAAATGCCTTTTTTGATAAAGTCCATACGTTTCCAATAAGGTATAACACTCTATACTCTAAAGCAACTCCGCGAACCATGTTTGTGTTACTAGCACGTTCTTTATTAAAGTATCGCGATATGATATCACAATATAAGCTCTCGTATAAACGTAGTATATGGTGGTTATGCCGCATTTACACATACCAAGATTAGCGCATTTCGCAAGTTAACTTCGTTAACCCACTCTAACGCAGAAGATTACTCATACAATTTTAATCTGTAAACACAAAAGTTTAATTGTTAACCTAATTTTAAACTGGTGTACAATTTGACGAAACTTTGTTAAGTATCAGAAAAATGCAACCATAATAAAAGAATACACAACAAATCAACTGTTTGACTGACGAAAGCCGATCGAACATTTTTTGAAGCTCACGCCGCCGCCGATATTATTGGCTCTCATCGATTTAATATGTGTGCCGATTTGAGCGACTGACCTGATTTGGCCGTCTGATCCAATTTTATTAGTTCAGTAATTTCAATTAAATTCCACATTTTTACAAAACTGCCGAAACAAAAAACCGCCAATTGAATATTTCTGTTGTGCCACCTTCTTCGATAATTTGGTTTGGGTAGTGTTAACAGCAATGATTAGAAAACAAGGTTATCTGTAATGTGGCCGCAATAAATGGCGGTCTAAATTCAACATAAACTCCGTTAACCCATGCTAACCCAGAAGGTTACTCATACAGTTTTAATCGGTAAAGCCGGAATCACAATGCATGCAACATTTTCAATAGGCGTTCGCAATGTAGGCAACAGTTTACTTCGAATCTAGATGTTTCTTCTTACAGGTGATGCCAGTGTTACGGCCAATATATCAAGGCAACAATAAAATATATTTTGCTTTCGTGTCAAGGTTAACACAAATGTATGTGAAGAATAAAAGTAAGCCAGAAATTACAAAAACCAAATACATTTGATTTTGATTCTTCATGTAATGAACAGAAGGAAAAGCAAATCACTTAAGTTGTTCTTATATCACAACCTATATTAATTGCATCATGATTCAAATGTCACGTCCAGGTTTTTATTTTGAATGTTAAAAAATTTTAATGTATTTAAACACATTTGCTATTAAAAGATTCTACAGATAAAATTACGCATCTTTTTAATGCATCTTTTAACACAAATGGGTTCAATTTTCATTGATGTTTTCAAGTTTGAAAATGAAAGTCGAAGTAAAACGCCATCTACCGCTTAATAGTATATTATTTATTCCAACAAATATGTTGCTGAAGTAGAAATAGACC